>OY728131.1:387830054-390330054 GCA_963277665.1 Viscum album
GAGTTTATTAATCATAATTCCTAGAATTATGTGGGAAATATTTATAGTGGGGCGTGTAAACATAAACATTGGATTAAAAAATATGCTATTTGGAATATAATTATTTATTTTTATGGAAATTAAACAATTTATAAATTATAAAAATTTTCAATATAATAATATATTATAATTTTGATCAATTATTTTTACTAATAGTAGTTTTAGGGAATATCTAGGTGTGGAAAAAATTATGATGGGGAGAATTGTGACACCCCATATTTATTATTCTAAATATATATTTTTTGTTATTCAATTTTGGGTGAAATTTGTTAAATATTTTTAGAATTTTATTAGTTTGGGAAATAGTTCTGGGTACCATGAATTTCAATTATATAACATTTATTATATAGTAGTGGGAATTTAATGATCTAATGAATGGTCACAAGACCATGCATGATGACCACACAGTCCAAAAAAATCACCCCAATCACCACTTTTCATTTCTAAAATTCTCAAGGCCAAGAATAATTGATTAATGGGAAATAATAATTTTATATTTTACTTGATTTGAATAGATTTATTGTAATTTATATAATTATATATATATATATATATTAGAAATAAATATATTATAAACATGTATTATTTTTATAATATTATTATTACTGCTATTTTTATATTTAAATTTATTATCAGAATAAATGTGAAGTTATTATTGGATGTTTATAAAATAATAATTTGTGTTAGATTATCATTATGATATTATCGTTATCATTATCATTATATGATTATTTTTATTATTTTCATTTTATATAATAAGGGGGAAACCCTTCCCCCGTTTTCAATATATTTTTGAAGAGCCTAAGGGTCATGGGGATCTCTCTATTTCCCTCTCTCGCACTATGGAGTGGGTCCTACCATAAAATTTATATTTTCCCCCCTTTTCTTAATCTTCCATCGAATTCTCAATCATTATCTTATTATTCCCATAATTCATCTTCCTCTGGTATATATATTCAGTATTTGGGGATTCCTTAATTTTGGAGTTTCACCATATCAAAGTGAAACCTTTACGAAGGAAATTGATTTTTTTCTTAAAGGGATCATAAATATTTTATTAGTCCAAAATATTTCCTTGATAGTGATATATCCACTCAATAGATAGAGTATATGCGTTTTTTTATTCTATGACATTAATCGATTATTTGAAAATGAAGTTTTAAATTTAATGATTTTTATATTTCCCCATGTCATTGATGATGGGTAATTCACTCTTAATACATAATGAATATCCTTAAGAAATAAAATGACATGTAATTATATCCCATATCAATTCTTTAGATATACCCAATTATGGTTGGTTTTTCTAAATTCATAAATTTTGTATCTTTCTCGGAAAAAATTTTGATTAATGAATTCTAGTGATGCACCTAATATAATGATAATTTTTTAAATTTAAATATATATTTTCGATACTCAGGATTTAAAATTGTTTTATTAAGAATTTAAAAGGTGTTTTTAAGATAATATAAAGATATTTTCAGAATAAGGACTCATTTGGTCTTATTTTAAATTGATATAATTTGATAATAATTTTTTTTTGAGTTACTAAATCTATATTTAGGGGTTTTAAGTTTTAAAATTATTTTGTGAGATTCCAATATTTTAGTGGTATGAATATATATTTATTTAATAGATCTATGCTTGATTTTTAAATAATGGTGTCTAGAATTTTAGCTATCATTTAACTCACCCTTTATAGTTTGGGGAAAATGACTACATTATTTATGATAAATTTTGATATGATGGGTCTGTTTCTATAATAGTGATTAGGTGTGAGATATTATTGTCTTTAAAAAACCACTTTTTTAAATAATTTTTTTGAAAAATTCATGGTAAAATGTGGTATTTTAGTTGGAATTTATATATTTATGTTTCACTAGTATGTTCGAGATCATACACTCTAGTTGTGTTTCCCAGATCAAGATTAAATTTTGAAATTCAGGTGAGTGGGTAGGATTCCATTATCAGATATAGGTTGGTTGCGTCAATCAATATTTTATAGGTTTCCCTTATAAGATAATATAGTAATTATCCCATTATGGTTATTAAATTATGATTTTGGTTTCATTTTACTTTATAAAATGATGTATGTATGAGTTTTAAATGATTTTATTATATCATTATTATTCTTTCTAAAAAAATTATTTTTAAATAAAAATGATTTACAATGCACATTTTTATATGTTCTTCTCATAGAGTAAAATAAAAATTTTATTCATTATTTTCAAAATAGAATATGAGTTTTACTTTATAATGGAACTATATAGAATCTTTGGGGGCATCTTAATAAGTAATACACTCACTCCCCACATGTACACCCATAAAGTACATGTAGATTTCTATTTTTTCCCATCATATTGGTATGGGAATATTTAAATCTATATAAGAATGGGATAATGAATTTGATGTTAATCTACGATGGTAAAACCTGGCCGGGATAGTATTGTATCTCATTAATATAAATATTTATTTCATTTTTGTTTAATTGAGATGTTGTATTTTCCATAAAGGTTATGCCTTAATCATTATTAATTTAAATATTATAGCTTACATGGTTTTGTTATATTTTTATTTAAATATTTAATTTCTGTTTTCTTGTTAATGTTATGTTTGGTTTGATTATGTTTTAAAGTTTATTTTTATTATGGAATGAAAAGCTTAACATGTGGGTGTAGCTTGTTGGGTTTCTAGTTAAAAACATTTATTTAGTCATTATTATTTTGAAATGGGAAAATCATTTAAAAATTTTATATAAGATAACCTTATCACTTGTTTCAAGCTATAGATATTTAGAACATACTTTTGGTTTATAATGGGTTAGATATTTTATGTGCACAAATAATGAAATATATACTCAACAATATGACACTAAAGGATCATTTGGTCTTATGGGGAATACGATAAGAGGGATACATTATCCTAGTTTAACAATTAAGGATAATATTCATAGAATTCTATTTTAAATTTTTTAAACCATTGTTTATAATATTTTATTTAATGAACTAATTTTTTCATTTAACTATGTATTCTATACCCCTGAGTGGATGATGAGTTATGAATCCAAGGTGATGGTGATACACAAATTTCTACAATGGATTACATATAATGTTATTAATTATATTGTTATATTAATTGTTCTTTAACAGTAAAAGTTCATGTGTTGTTTTTATGTTATAAAATATGTTCAACAAGCACCAAACTGCACAAATCAGATCTATTAATTTCTTATCTAATTTTATTTCCCATTTATTTTATATAATTATTGGATCTTAGATTTTATTGAATGTTGAATATCATTGTATGTCACATTTATTAATAGATAAAATACCTGAATAGTATAAAAATGAAAGAAATGATCTTTTTTCCCTTTAATAAATAATAAAACCTAGTGTAATTCCTAGTGTTAGGGCCTCCTTTTTTACATGGGATTAAATTAAATTTCATATTGAAAAATATAATGGTGAAAATTATTTTAATCTATCAATAGGTAATATCTGTGTATTGTTACTATATCAGTTCCTAAGGGATGTACTTTATATTGATAAAATGAAAATTTACTATACTTTAATTGAAGGATAAAGTTTTATGTCTTATATTGATGTTCATGTTGATTCCCTTCAAAAAACACACACTAAATTTTTTTATGACTTGGTGATAAAATCATTTACAACATGACCAATGAGGTCACTAAAAAAACTTATGAATCAAATTAAAGTACTTTAACCTGATTAATTTTTTTTTGTATATGATATTTGGAAGTTAAATTATATAAAATCAAGATTTGTCTTAAAATAAAAATTTTAGATTTAATTAATGAATTTAACAAAATTACATATGACCATTCAATAATTTTTATTAAAATTTATGATGAAGATAAATTCATACTATTATTTTTTGGTGTGATTCATGGGAAACATTATATTCATTAAACCCATATTAATTCAAAATCTGAAATCTTCCTGACTAAGTATAATAGTAGTATTAGTGTTGAACCCAAAAGGAAAATTATAGTTTCTAATCGAAAAAAACCAAATAATTATTTTAAAATTATAAAATGATGTAATTTAGTTATGGATGAGGGATTTAATTTACCCTAATTGAATCTCTTCACTAATTTCATAAAAACACAATGATAGAATTTGTTTTGATCAATTGAAAAAATATGCTGGGGTTATTAATTTAAGATAATAACATTTATAAAAAAACTAATCATGAGAAATTAATTAAAATTTCGACATTCTAATCATCTGGATACTATAATGTGTCAATCACTTTGATCCAATGATCTTAGAATAATGTTATTTGGAATAAAATCCATGATTTAGTAATTTAATTTTAACAAATTTCATTAACTATAAAATTATATTACAACTATAAACTCTTCTAATGGTTATGGATTTATTATTTTTAATATTTCATAAAATCCCTAAGAGTAATGAACTTGGTATGTTTCTATAAAATTGGAAAAATTAGAAAGAAAAATAGAGATAACTTATAAATAATTAACATATACAGATAATTCCTCATGATTCAGTTTAAGTATAATTATATTATCTCACCATCATTCAAAACTACAACAAAATGTGTAATTTTGTTACTAATGATGAATACAATGGATATATAGTGAAAAAAATACAAATTTATGTGAAAGGTAGATAATAAAATGAAAAAAATGAAAAAAATATAAAAACCACTTCAATTATGATATATCTAATCCAATATGTCCCCAATGATAATCCTTTAATAACTCTACATATCTCTTATATGAGATACAATTACCTAGGGTCAAGATCCCTCTTAATTTTAAAAATGAACATTGATTCCAAAATCCTTATTATTTGTTGAAAATTGGTTGAGGTGGTTTTTCGTTGTGTATAATTCATTACATGGTTAGTTAACTATGTTTCTAATCATACATTTTGATCTATCTCCAAATTTATAAATTATATAGTTTTGAAATGGTTAGGTAATTTTGTGCTTGATAATGTGATGGCACTGACACACAATTATACCTTGAATTTTTTAATGTTAATTTGAAGGGTTTCTAGAAACTCTCAGTGTTATTTGATATCTTCAAAATGCTCAAAAAACATATATTTTTCTCATAAATGACTTGAATAATGCATATTTAATTCAAAAACTTAATGAATGTTACTTATTCACCTATAAAATGACAATGTATTAATATGAATTTTATAAACAATAATAATTACATAATTTACTAATACTAATGCTTATAAAAATTTTACATGACGATGTGTATAAAATATTATTGGTTTTAGTCATTTTATTATTAAAAATAAAAACCTGAATAAAAGAATTAGAGAAATCAAAAAACCACTTTTATAAAAAATATCACTTTCATTATATATAATCATTCTTATATTGAGTGATTTTTTCAAGATTAAATACACACTCTGCATGATTTACTAATCCTAAAATAAAATAACAAAAATTCAAATCAAGTTGTTTCATTTTAAATTTACATAGTTAATTTTTTCATTAACAATGAATAAGATTTATTAATTTAAAATAGTTTTTCATTCTCAATCTTTATTCTCCTATATATGTAAAAAATAAAAAATGAGGGAATGATTTATTCCAATAGTTAGGTTCACAATTTTATATATCAAACAACCATTATTAATTTTTATGATGTTATATATGGAATTTATCATTTTTTTGGAAATAATATCATTCCATCTCAAACATTTTTTTTATGTGAGATCTATTTTTTGTTTTGTTTTTATATTTGATAAATTTTTAAAAACGACACAAAATTTTTTAATGAAAAGAATTCATAGATCATGAAATTATTATTGTGTGATAAAAATATATGAAACCTTAAATTTTAAGTGTCTATTACCAATAATTGACCTGATTCACCTCTGAACTGGGTACTTGAGCTAGATTGTGACATTCCTGAGGTGTGTTCTTAATCTACTAGGGATAGAAACTAGTTCCAAGGTATCAAAGACTAGCTGTTGGGAATAATTTCACCCTTTAATTATGATACATCTTAGTGAAAGGAAAACATTCTAAGAGAGTACAAAATATAAATAAATAAATTCATCCAAATAACTAAACAAAAAATAAATAAGAAACGACACATAAATAAACCAAAAGGAATATAGTATATTTGGGTTAACAAATTAATAACCCAAAAGAAGAAAAATAAAACCCAGACCTAACTGATAACATCTACTTGTGACCCATTCCGACAATCCTCATACCAAACCATAAATCAATAAACAAACCAAACAACCCAAATGAGAAAGAATAAGCTAGAGCTCTAGGAAATAAAATATAAGAGCAATATGCACTAAATGCTCTATATAGCGTGTGAAAAAAACCAATCCCAATAAGATCCTATTTAGAAGTCCATAAAATTCCATTAAAAATATTTTTGATTTATTTCTGTTTGAAATAAATTTAGAAAATAACTGTTTGTATATGATCATAGGAAAATTAATTATCAAATTAAATCATTTTATAAAATTAAGATCATTTTTTTAAATAAATACAATCACTTTGAAAACCATTTCTTTATCTTAAGCCTATTTTATTAAAATCCCAATTATAAATCAAGTTTTAAAACAAGTTTAAAAATTAACTTTTAAAATCTCATTAAATAATCTTTCATAAAAGAGGTACATGTGAAAGAAATAAAGATAAATCACTAAGGCACCACATTACATGTATCATAAAGTAAACAAGAAATCATGATAATACTCAATGCCATAGATTAAATTCAATCTAGGTAATGTTGGAAAGAACATCCATATAGAGTATCAATGAATTTAATGGGAAATTCTAAACATAGTAATAGGATACCCTGGATGTAGTCTAGTTGGAACCATATTTAGGCCTATAAATACTTTCTTATGTCCATAACCGACCGGATGCTTTAACCTATCCTCACTAGTGGAACTCCCCTATAGTCTCTGACACCATATGGGATCTATAAAATCTCATTAATACTAGATAAAAATTGTATCTTATCCCCCACTAATACACCTAGGACCCCAATGAAGTTAGAAATATATCTAGAGTAGTCAAAAATCCATATATACAAAAGAAAAAAAATAAATATCACCCTAACTCTAATTACCTTGAAATAAATAACCCCTATCACATCATTTATATGATATAAAATATGACACATTCCTCTTAAGACATAATCTATATTAATATAGGGGGGTCAAGAGGGTCTTATACACACACTATAAAAACCACTTTTAAAGTTATAAATGAGACTTAATAAAAATCATGACTTGGTTTTCTAAGAAAACTATCATCATTTGAAATTCAATTTCTAAAAATTCATTAAAATTAAACTACTTAAAACAACTCACAAAATTCATTTTCAAAATTACCACACTTTTAATTTTAATTTATCAATAAAACGAAACCAAATTGTCTCATCGTGAGACCTAGATAGGGTCAAATACCATTAAAATGTATTGTTAATTTAAAACAAGTCATTGAAACATTTTTATAAACACATATAATCAAGAAACCATTTTATAAATCAAAACCATTGAAAAAACACAAATAAAACATTATTCCAAGTTGATACACACAATGAAACATTTATTAAATTCAATATAATTGTCTCATATGACTATATTTTAATAGAAAATTCATTTCAAACTTCCTAAAATACAATTAAATTATATTTAAAGAAATAGATAAAAAATATCCATGTTAAATAATTGGTGGTCTAACCAAACATCTTCTCCTATAATGAAGTGTTCTCAATCAAGAAACAAGGAACACTAAATTATACATAACTGCTTGAACCTAAAAAATTAATCATCTGAAACTTTGTGTTGGGACCAATTTGTGTATGAAGATTGTATTTGTTGTAAATAGTTGTCAATACTGGTCAAAATGAAGAATGAGATGAAGAAGGTCTCCATAGTTAATGGATAATGGAATTCAGACGATTGTTGAACTGATCCAAAGTTGAAAGAACCTGTTTCAAAGGTGAAAAATTGTTTACAACAGTGAATAATAGAGAAGTATCATCCATTGGTGGATGATTGGATCAGAATGGTGAAGTATCATCTATCTAAATATTATTGTAGAATATTGAGGACTTTAATTAGAGAATGATAGTTAAATAATAAGAGAGTGTGTGGAAGGGTTTAATATTCTAAGATGGTCATGCATTACACATTTCCTTGAAATAAGATGACTATTGCACTATTATTAAAGTTCAAAATACATTTATTAAAGGTGATACATTGTCTATAACATTTAAGGTGTTTGAAAGAAGCCTCTAGTCTCCACTTTTGGATGAAGATAGATGATTGTAGTTCTTTGGAATTAACACTCCAAAAGGAATTGAGGATTTGATGTGAGGATGAGGAAGTAATTTGGAATTCATATTCCAAAAAGAATGGCCAAAAATATGGCAATGATTTTATGATTTTTATTTCAAAAATATCATAAGTTTGGAGAACTTTTGATGCAAGCCTTATAAAGGATAGGGGGAGTAAAGAAGTGTTTTTTTCAAAGGAAATAAAGTGGAATGCAAGTGTGGCATGCAAGTAATAAGTGGTGCACAATTATGTGTTGTGCGCAAGTAATATTTCATCATCATCACATCCAAATAGGAAAAAGGATAGAAAGTGACATGCAATTAAAGAAGTGGAGTGCAAGTATGGTGTGTATGTATAAGTGGCACACAAGTGTATGTTTCACACAAGTCATATTTCAAGATCATCACATCAAAATATGAAAAAGGAAATAAAGTGGAACCCTAGTGATGGAGTGGAGTGAAAGTGATGGAAAAATGTGAAAGTGATGGAGTGGCGCGTAAGTGTATGTGGCGTGCAAGTCACCAAAATTCCTATAAATAGATGGCTATCCTCCTTATTTCTTAATGATCAACAATTAAGATAAAATTTGAGCTCTAATCGTGAAAGTAGTAGAAAGTTTCACATAAGCTGAAGTGGCATGCAATATGCGAGTTATTTATAAGGCACAGAAGTAGGGAGTCGTGTAAGTAGAGTGGCACACAAGCAGAGTGGCACACAAGAATAAGTGGAGCACAAGCAGTGAGATGCACAAGAATAGTGGAGCGTAAGAAGAAGTGGTGCCCAAGTTGTAAGAGGCACACAAGCAGGGAGTTGTGGGAAACAAGTGTGTTGTGTCTAACCCCAAATTTTAGCGCAATTTGTGAGTTTTACACAGTTGTGGAATGAAATTAGTTGGTTTCATGCAAGCAGGGAGGAACGCAAGTAGGGGTCACACATGTAGGGATTGGCGTGCAAGCTGTGAGTATTTCTAGAATTTCTTACCAGATTCTGGTCAACTGTGATGATGCTAAGTTGATATGGACTATATTTATTTAATAATCAAAAATAGAACTTGTTATTTTATCAAGAATAAGAAGAAGAAGAGTTCTGTGCAGTTGGTTTTTCACTGTAAGAGAAAGTTTGAAGAAGAGGTGGTTTCAGTGCAGTTGGTTTTCAATGAAGAAGAAGAAGAAGAGTATGCAGCTTACTGGTTTTCTGCAGAGAAAGAAGATTTTGGTTACTTTCATGCTGCTAAGTAAGTAATAAAGATAAGAAGAAGGTTTTGTAAGAACAAAGTATCATTGTAGTATCCAACAGGTCTCTTAAGGTGGAAGATTCTTTTGGTGCTTCAAACTATTTGAACATAGAGAAGACTGTCTTCAGAGGCAGTATAAAGAACTAGCTAGAGGTCGCAAGTGACTATCTACACTAGCAGTATAAAGAACCATCAAGTGTAAGGGTATATCCTACTCGTTGCAAGTTGTAAGAGGATTTTTTCCCTCCCCCCTATGAGTATAGGGAGAAACACTAGGGAGTGATTATTTCCTTCTCTCCTCTAAGTGTAGGGAGCCACACTGACTAGCAGATTATTTTCCTAGTCAACCACTGTAACAGTTACTATATTATAGTGGATAATCCATGCATTTTTCATTACGATACAAGAAAATTAAGTATCTTCTCTTATTGAGTGGTGAACCATGGAAAAATTTCGAGTGCATATTTTTAATGCTTTCATATTATTTCATATGACAGGGAAAATAGAATAAGTGAATCATGATCCTAACAGGTTAAGAGGTACAAGGATAAAAAAGAAGAAATTTATTTTAAAAGTCCCCAACACCGATTCACTCCCCTCTCAGTGTTCGACATATTCGAAACTGATCCTCTCACTTTGAATCCAAACCTAAAAGCCCTTAGGGATCACAAGAGAGGGAAAAACATAAAGAGAAAGGGAGAGGGGAAAGATATGTGTGAACCATGTGAAAAGAGGGTATAGCCTTGATAAATAATATAAAAATGGGATATAGAGGGATGATAATATAAGTAGTGGGAGTGAGAGGTACCTTGTTGTGTGATAAAGGTTATATAAACAAGGGAGGAGAGAAAGAGGGGGATAAATATGTTAAAATTGATGAGTGAAAATGACATAACTCATAATTTTAATAAAATTTCCCCCTTTCATGGTTAGGTTGCAAGGTTTGAAAAATAAAAATAATAAAATTTCATGGTTTGTACACATAGTTTAATAACATTTCTTCAACTATTTAAAACAAATACACTAAAATAAAAATTCACACCACATTATCGGCACACAATTTTTCAAATTGTTTGAATGTGGTGTAATAAACATCTCCCATAGAAAGGTACGTTGTGTGGAATCTCCTAGGAACTGAAAAACCTATGTACCAATGATATAGGATAAACTGTGAATGTTCAAAATGACCTGAAAAGGATCCCTATGTATGGTTCATGTGAGCATCACGTAAGGGTCATCATACAGTTTCCCATAAACCATATGTGTGGACCATACATAGAAGGGAAACCCTTATCTCGACCCCTCCCCAAAGAGTACCCCTATTAGGCCAAAAATAAGATAAAGGAGATAATGACTTCTTGATTCCCACATCCATTAAGTACAGGTTTGAGGACTATCACTGAGGCTATGAAAATCATATGTATGGGAGGCATTACCCTTTAAGAGAACATGATAAAGGGAGATATAAGATTTATACAACAATGAAAACCTACTAAGATATATATATATAAATCCTAAGTGAATTCATGAAATTTAATAAAAAAATAAAAAACTATAATGGAATCAAAAAGTTCCAAAATGGTAAATATGACAATGACCACAAAGTCCAAAGAGATCCTATAAAACCATGAGCTAGTAATATCCATCCTAATGACCAACTGACTCCTGCTAACCAGAAAACTATTTGTATAGATATGGGGTGATAATTACAACATACTCAGTAGGATCCTACCTGAATCCTCTCTTGAAAAAGATAAAGAAAGCATTCTAAATCATAGTGAACAATAATGAAGAAAACTCATCACCTAAACTAGTACACTATGTTCCTAACCTCCCCATGGATAACTCTCACCAATTATTTTATACAAGATAGAAAATAATATAATAATGTAACATCAAGGATACCTCTCTACCAATTCCCAAATGGTTTTCTGATCTGCCCAAATATTTCATGTCCTGAGCGATCTCCCTCCTAAATAATCCATCACGTAGATACCTAGGGTAAGTATCACAACACAGACATCGTGCATCACATGAGAAAATCATCCAATATCACATTATCATATAGTAACAAGGTAGTTTCTTGGAGCCACTGTATCTTATATGATGTGTATCATACATCAAGTATTATAATTGAATCCATCACTTCCCATACACTGATTAAGGTACCTCAACCCATCAAATCCTACACACATCATTCCAATAATAACTATTTTGATACTTTATTTGGGGATACATGTGTGTGAAATGACCACAAGAAATAATATCTCTCTACATACATATATAGGGAATCTAACCACCCTTCATACGATCAAAAGCTAATGCCAAGATAAGAGAGCGGGCCATAAGTGGTAGTCATCCATCTATCCTCCCATTGGGATGTTGGGAAAGATACACTCTTAGAGTCCATTGGGTGTTAGTTTCCATAATCGAAATGGGTGGGGTAGGATATCAAATCATAAAACCTACAGGATATAATATATCTCACAACCACACTATGTGTATAAACACATATTATAATAAAATATAGCTAACGTCACTCAAACTTTCATATTCAAGTACTAAGACCAGATATCCTATAAGTGCACAAAAATTTTAAGAGCTAAATTAAATTTATTCTTTACTTTTTACCATGTCCTTTTGGTAATTAATTCATTAACCATTGATTAACAACATTAAATTGATTAAATTATTAACCATCAAACCAAGTCTATTCCCTCCAGACATAATCCAAACAAAGTCCAGGGTTTATCAAGATTAATTTTTTTCATCCTTTTCATTCCATAAACATCATACACATTATTATGTAATTTATTAAACATTATTAAAATTACTGCATAATCTAGGTACTCTGGGAAAACCATCCTAAGTTACCACCAAGAGGAAACATGCAAGAAAGAACATCCAACTACCTCAAGAAGAGGAAAAAGAGATACATATAAAAAATAATCCTAGACATCAACCATTAAACATATTTATTTCATGAAAGAATATAACTTTATCACATCAATGAATAAGCCCAATTTTAACCAATTCCATCATCTCTAGTTCCATCCATCACACCAACATAAATATCCCAATGCATCTCGCCATCACAGGCATCAACTGATGCCACATCATCTTGGTCTCCATGCCCCATATCAAATTATCAATCCCATGATTAGCCATCCTAATATCATTTCACATCACAAGATCACATTGAGATAAAATCATAAGGAAAAAGGAAAATAAGAACAATAAATAAGGAAATCTAGGCCCTAAAAAAGAAATTCAACCTTCACACATAAATGAATTCTCATGGATCCCAATACAAGACATCAGGACTTCTCAAGTAGAAGATTTTATTAGGCCCTAGAAATTATATTCATCAAAGAACTGGTTTTTGTTCCTTCTTGAATTAACTGATTCATTATTCATAGGTTCCAACTATGGGAAACTTAAGGAATTAAGTTATAAAAATCTATTAAATTAATTAAACAATTAATTTAAACATGCTTCCAAGCATACATTAGTTTTTTAATTTTTTTTTAAATTCCAATTTTTTAACATTACTTTACTTCTTTTCAATAATAATAATTAAAATATTATACATTATTTATCAAATTCCATCAATAAATGGAATTAAATATTCAATTAAACATGAAAACTTGAAGAAATTTGATCATTATAAAATTATAATAAACACTAGATTCATTAAACATGCCTCTTTATTCTCCAACCAATTAATTATCAATTAAAAATGGTTTTACCTTCTTTATAATATTACATCAATAAAAAAAATTCTAAAATGATCATAATATCATCCAATATAAGTATGATATAGATCACACACTATCTAGGAAATAAAGAGGCAAACCATTATCATGTTATAAAGAAAAACCATCAATCGGTACCCAATTAATTATTAATATGGTTTAATATTTATGAGGTTGATTAAATTTTATTATAAAGGGATAAAACATACTAAATTTATAATTTCATGTAAATAAATAGGAGATGCAACAAATACCATACCTAAAAGAAAGAGGATTCATGTGATTCATTGCACCAAAAATAGGGAGCATGTGCAAGATGGAGTAACCGATGGAGGAAATAAGAGCCAACAATATACGAATTCTAAAAATCCATGGGAATTATTTAAAACCTCCAGTATCGATAGAAATAAATCAAAAAAGAAGAAAGGGAAGGATATTCATTTTTGGGTCGACAGATATGGGAAAATCATAATTTTCAGATCACCAAAGATTTAATTCCAACAATTATGAATATCGGTAAAATATATATAAAGATAATTTTTATAGCCTTTACCATATCAAAAAATAATGTACGTAATTATACTTGATGAATAATCCTTTTAAGGCCCTTGATTTGCATCACTAAAAGATCCACATAGTCATTTTCACAAAACTGGTGGAAATATCTAGGTGGCTGATTTCATATAGTTGGAAGCACCACATAGCCAAAATCCAAACATATCCATTTTCATTTATCCAATTCATGTAGTTGATCACTCATAAAGACATTCTTTGTAGATGATCACTCATGTAACTGTTCACTCACATAGCCGATCACTCATATAGCCGATCGACATAGTCAATCCAACCACGTAGCCGAGTCATCCATGCAGACAATCCATCCACATAGCTAATATCATGTAGATAATATATCTATGTAGTTGATGAATCCATGTAGCTAATTAATCCACATATCCAATCTCACACAACCAATGGATCTATATATATGATGAATCCATGTAGTCAATCCCTCATATAACTAATTCAACTAATCATAAATCTATCTCTCACTTACGTTTTGAACTTCACATTCACAAATTTAAACCCTAACATGTTTTGAATCCTCTTAGTTTACATATTTTAACATCCAAACACATAAAGACACACTCTATCCTACCGCAAAGCACTACAAGATTTGGAAACATGCAAAGGTTTGGGCTAGACAGATTTGGTCACTTATATAAGATACGTCTCTAAAAATTCTCATCCTAGAGAATTTAAACCAAAACCAGAGAGAATATGGGAAGGGGTCATATGAAGAACCACCCCATGTGATACCTCTCAAGGATCTCACCATCACAAGATCTCAAGAACTACATCGTAAAAAATATGCATAAAACCACCCAACAATAACAAATAACTCCTAAAATCTCTCCCATGGGGAAACCTATCAAACTAGAGAAAGGATACCAATAAAAAACAAGAGGGAACTATCTCATAAACACAAAATATCAACATCCACAAGAGAAAATAATTTCAATAAAAGAGATAAACATAAAATAGATTTTGTTACTGAGTGTGTATCTGTAACTCATATTCCTAGGTACTCTCCTCCACACCACTATGTGGCCACAAGACACAAACCAAGGGAATATCACACCTGTACAACACCTTACCTCGGTGGTCCCAGATCTCTAAAGGTCCCTCCTAAAAGGTCAAATCATCCTAAATATCAATCTAATCCCAATTTATGACATGTGAGTTTTTGTGAAGATAACGATGGTTCTATGTCCCATGAAAAATATAATGTATTCTACTCATTTTCATGGGAAGTGCTGTATGATATTCCACAAATATAACATGGTCCAAAACCTTGAAATGCCCAAACTTTTGAGGAGAAAGCATACTCTCATGACCAATCCTTTTCTTTCCATGATGATGAGTAACTATTAGGAACATGTGATATCCAATTTTGAACTCCATATGTCTCATCCTATGATTGAAATAAGATTTATGTTGATCCTACAATAGTTTTATCCTTTCACGAATTACCCAAAGCATCTCTGTTGTATTCTATACTAATTCTAGCCTGAGATTTTCTACCTCTTTGAAACTAGTCCAATGCAATAGAGAACAAAAAGTTTTATCATAAAAAGATTAAAACGACATTATACTAATGGCGGAGTTTAAAATACCATTGTAAGAATACTCAACCAAGGGTAGGTTCCTCATCCAAAAACCTTCAAAATCCAATGCATAATAGCACAACATGTCTTAAAGTGTCTGGATGATTTGCTCAATATAAACATCTATATATAGATGAAAATATGTGTTAATGTATAATTGAGATCTGGAAGCATGCTGGAGACCCATACAAACTGTGAGGGTAAATTAAGGATCAACATACCAGATAACTTTCCTCAGGAACCCATGGAGTCCCACCACCTCCTCCATGTACATCCTCAACAAAACCCCCACTAATATCGACTCCTTGATCATGATAAAGTGATATGATTTTATCAAACTATCCAATATCTCCCATATAGCATTATAGAATCCCCAATATTGAGGAAAACTAGTAATGAAGTCCATTGAGATTTCCTCCCACATCCACTGGGGAAATTATAATGGATATAGAAAACCATTAGGAACATAGTGCTCAACATTCAACTTCTGGAAGACTAAACATCATGAAAAAAACTTTGCAACTGTATGCTTTAACCCAAGTCACCAAAACTGACCTCTCAATGTTCGATACATCTTTTTAACACTGGGATGTACTGCTAATGGTGAGATATTAAATTCATATGGAACCATATAATGCATTTAAAACGGGATAAAATTCATTTCCTAAAATAACACCTGGTACTCTCCATGATCATACTAAACATCATGTGAACCACACAAAAAACTCAATCTCTCCATACCTATACATCCGCATCCCTGACATGGGAATCCTCCAATAGTTTCACCAAGGATAAATACACCATTATATGGAAAATAAAACATCTTCTTCAACCTATACCTCATCTAGATGCATCATTGAGAGTTTTGAAAACACTCACAAGGAATCCTCAGATTCATGTACGAAATCACTATGTGCTTCCTTCTCAGTGAATTTGCTATAAAATTTCCCTTTCCCAGTGCATATGAAATCCAAAAGTCATAGTAATATTTTAATTCCAACCATTAATATAGATTCAAGTTTAATTCATGCTAGGAGAAGACATACCTTAAGATCTTATGGTCTGTAAAACCCAAACAATGCTTGCCAATGAGGTAATGTCATCAAAAATTCAAATAAAACACAATTTATTCATCTCAATATTATGGGTGGAATAGTTATGGTCATGGGGATGTAACTTAATTTTTTTTTATAAAACAACAATATCTAATATATCAGAACAAAACCTAAACCAAGACATGAAGCATCATAGATAACCTAAAAATGAACTCCATCTAGAAAAAAATATACTACAACATTGACCAAATTATCTTTTAGGAACTATAAATCTACATGACATTGGTCAATCGACAAGAACACAAGGTTATTTTATGGTCATGGTCGATTGATGATTCACAACCCAAGATAAATCAGTTATGAACTTTCTATAATAGCTTGCAAGACCAAAGAAACTCTACACATCTTCTACTATCTTAGGAGAGTACTAAAGAAAAAATACCTGTATATTTGAAGGGTTTATAGGTAATCCCTATTGGGATATGACATTACCAAATAAATAAACTTCCTAAACCCAAAACTCATACTTTAAAAACATCCCGAACTGCTTCTCATGATTAAAAACCCCCAAAATGGAACACCGATTTTCTGCATGCTCTTTCTGAAACATAGAGTATACAAGGATCTCAATGATGGAAACTACCAAAAAAATTTCTAGGAACTCCCAAGATGTGGAGTTCATCAACCCCATGATCATGGATGAATCATTCATCACAATGAAAGGCATTAAAACAAACTCGTAATGACCATGACTAAAATGGAATGAAAATATTCAGAATATATTTATCCTTCACCGTCATCTGATGATATACTCAAAAAAAATTATTTTTAAGATATAAATTACTCCCTTTAGGTGATTGAATGTATCATAAAAATGTGTAAGAGGATAGTGGTTATTCATTGTCACTTTCTTCAAGTGGAAATAATTCATACAAATCTGTAAACCTCCATTGAAATTCTTTAATAAAAAATTGGTACTCCCAAAGGTGACATACTTTGATGAACAAAACCCCACTACAATAGATCATCGAGATATACTCACAACTCTTGTAACTTGAAAGGTACCATCTTATATAGATACATTTAGAAATAAGACACACCCAACTATATACCAGTCCAAAACCTGATCTCACATCTAAGGTGAAATGCTATAAACTCATCTAGAAATATATGAGGGTACTCTTATAAAACCCTAGGAAAATGGACATTTAAACCTTCAATGATATCACAATCAACTTATACATCAGTGAAGAAAAAATATGGAACGTGACTATGACCTATCCAAGTTTCTCACTAACGAACGAACACATCTAGAACTCCATCAGAATATTAGAACACAACACACCTCTAGAAGAAATCCATGATAGCCTAAAATGAATACAACCAATCCATACATAGTATAGTTTTATATGGCTATATTCCGTAGCATAAGAAGTATTCCTAGAAGTGGTGATACCCCGGAACTTGATCACAATACTTACATACTTCATACAAGTTAACTTAAAATATAACTGGTGTACTCAATTCCAAGGGAACTGGAAGCTTATCTACCCCAAGTCCCAAAGAATGGGAACATGTTGGTGATATAATGGAGCGCATCACTACAAAATGAAACACATAATGCACCCATGTATAAAACAAGGAAAGTGTACCATTAATGATATCTATCTCTCCGAACATTAGAAACACTAAATCATGAAGCTGACCTTGAACTTCTCCAGAACCACTATGACCCAGATAAAGACTACATGCATGGCTTCATTCAGCCGTATGAGGATGTAGAGAGTCTTGGGGATGTACTCTACATACCCAATATCCTCTATACTGATCCCAAACTAGATAACACAGTTATGGATACCTCAGATGAAACTACCTCAATAGAACGCATGGTGTACAATTTCTACCCAAAATGGTCAGGTAGTATCGTATATAGTGACCTCTACCTCTATAAGAAAAACACATGTATGATCCCCTGGTATAGGTATGAAAGATTAAACCATTGGATAAATGAGATGAGGGTCGGTACCAACCCTCATCTCTCCAAAATACCTTCAATATAGGAAAATGAGAAACCTATAATATATATTCTATTTGGGAGGAATACTAAAGACTCACCTCTCATGAAAATCTAGTTTTGGCTAGCATCCTCTCAATAAAATCCTCTCTCTATCACCAAGATTTAAATATTCATCATGAATGGGGTGACCTAACACTGGATCTATGGATGAAAATCCACTTATAAATGACTCACTATGGATAACTAATTTGGAAATAGGTCTAAAGCATATTGCAAAAGGGTCATGAAATGGATCCCAAACTCTCTCACACTAGAACTCCCCTATTGAATGGTAAGAATCTTCTAGAAACTAGATTAATTTGCGATTAAATAAAAAATATATACTTGGAAATGGTCTCAAAACTTCTCCCATGAGACTTTGGTCTCATTACAATCCCTGATGAATAAGAACCACCACTGCCTCGCAGCTCCATGAAACATCATCACAGCCAATGAAACCCATTGCTACTTTTTATCACATTTGAAACTAAAAGTTATCTCAAACTCCTCTAACCAATCTTCTATGATTGAGTCTAAAAAGAATCACAAATAAATCTATATAATTTGATTATGAAACTCTCATATTTTCCTCCAACAGTTTTCATTATCGTTGACCTCTAGTTCGTGGCAATATTCTCGAATATATCACTAAACATATTTAGGGAGAACCTAAAGAGGATGTTGACGTAGATCCATGCATTCAAAATAAAAAGTTATTAAACTTCTAAAACTCGAATATGTTATAATTTACATTAATTAATTAATTATTTTTTATCTTTTTAGTATTTTTGACAATCCCAATGTCAACCCTTTCAAAACATAGACACAGATAAGAATGATTCATGATCCATTCCTAGGTATTTACAATTCAACCAATATTAGTTTATTTAGTAGGTTCAGTAAACTTAATGGTACGTGCATCAGATCACATGGATCCTTAATACTCGTGTATCAGCTAGCCTCTCATTTTTACATCATTTAATAAAATTCCTCGTTACTATTTCCCTAAAAACCCATGTAACCTCACTCGTACCTAAATCCAAACTACATCTTATCCCTCAACATGAATGTTTGATATTCCTCTATTAAGAATTGATCATCCATGGGCCATGGACTTATTTATCTAACCGCATGGGTCTCCAATAATACCTTATTTACCATCCTAGTACACCATTGGATATTACACATTGGGGTCACTTATCTGAACAATGACTATCCCCTCATGCAAACACATGTTCTTTTAGTGTGATTTTTCCTCAATCACATAGAACTTGGAAAAATTATTAGGGGGTCACCCATCCTGGATACTACTACAAGACAAGAACTCTTAAATATAGAGTTATAACTAGGTATAATCCAACATACATACCCACAAAGATTTACCCTCTTATTCCAGCAATGAAATAAGGGAGATGGTAACTTCCTGAGTCCCGCCTAGAGTAGACCCAGTTAGATAATAACACCGAGGTTATAATAATCATACACATGAGAGGGATTATCCTCTATGAGAACATTAAAAATAGAGAGACAATAAAGATAAACCAATCAAAATTTAATCAAATATATATATATATATAATTAAATCCATAGTGAATACATGTAATTTCATATAGTACTAAAATAACTAAAAAGAAAACCGCAAGTAATAAAAAGGTAAAAAAGGAAATGATCAAAAATCCTAAAAAAATCCTTCAAAACCCTCATCTAGTAATATCTAGCCTGATCTAAAACATGATCCTACAGACATAAAAAAATTTATATATACATGGGTGAGCATAAAAGTACAGTTACTAGGATAGTCCTTGAAGCATATCTTGTAAAAAGATAAAGAAATCATTCTAAATAATAGTGAAAAATAGTGAAATTAACTCACCACCTAAACATGTATAATATGTTCCAAGAATCACAAAGGATAAATATCACTAAGTATCACATAAAAGATAGAATATAAAATAAAAATGAAACATCCAGGGAACACTGCTACCACTTCCCCAATAGTTTTCTTCTCTTCCCCAATATCGCACATATTAATCCATCTCTCTCCAAAATAATCCATCCCACATACACCTGAGCTATGTATCCCAACATGAACCTCATGAATAAAATCATCAGACCATCCCATAGAATATACTCATATTATAACTAGGTAGTTTTTGGGATCAACTACAACCTGTATGACATGTACCATACATCAAGTTTTATATCTCAAGCCATCAAAGCTCATACATTGACTAAAGTACCTCATGTAATCACAAACAATACACTTCATACCTATAATAAAAATTTAGATAATATATCAGAGATAAATTTGTGTGAAATAAAAACAGGACATCCAATCCTTCAACACACTTAAATGGGGATCTAATTATCATGCATACCAGTATAAGTAACATCCAAGAGAAGAGAGTAGGTACAAAGAGGGTAGTCATCCATCCATCCTCCCACTTGGATGTTGGGAAAAAACACTATACAAGATTCCACTGAGTATCAGTAAACCTGAATGACATGGTTGGGGGTATGGTATGAATTCACAAAATATACATGATATAATATAGATAAAAAACACACTATGGGAAAAACCTAATCTTAGACTTAACTGAAGTTAATGTCACTCTAACTCTCGACTACCACTACTAAGACAAGATATCCTACAAAAACAAAAGAAATTTAATATATATAATAAATTATTATGTTATTTTTACCATTTCATTTTGGGAATTAATTCACTAACCATTAATTAAGAACATTAAGCAACTTACATTATTAACCATCAATCCAAGTCCAAGCCCTCCTAGAATAATCCAAACCGAGTCCACGGTTTCTCAAGATTAATTTTTTTTGTCATTTTAATTCCATAAAAACCAACCCCATGGGTTAATTCATTTGTTAAATATTATTAAAATCATTACATAATCAATTAACTCTATAATAAACATCCTAAGATAACACCAAGAGGAAACATGTAACCAAGAACATCTAGCTATATCTAGTAGCGGGGAAAGGAATACAAATAAAACAAGAAACCTGACCATCAACCACTATACAAATTAATTTCAAGTAATTATCTAGATTTATCACATCAATGGGTAATACTAGACTCAACCATTTTTATCATCACCGGTATTAACCTTAACACTGAAATCTATATCTAGATGCATCTGGCCATCACAGGTGTCAACTTTTACAACATCATCCAAGCCTCCCCACTCTATATCACGTCATACAATCTAGGATAATCCATCCTATAATCATATCCCCAAAGAAGATCACATCCAGAGCACATAAAAATCCGGAAATAAAACCAGAATTTTCAATCTCTCATTATAGTCCATAAAACTATGAATCCATCCTTCACACATAATGAGTTTTCACAGCTCCCATCACATGGCACTTGGTATTCTCAAGCTGATGGAAAACTCCTTCCCTATCAATTATATTTATCCAATAACTAGTTTTTATTTCTTCTTGAAATAACTGATTCATTATTCATAACTTCCAAATATGGGAAACCTAACGCATCAAGCAATAAAAATATAATAAATTAATTAATCAATTAATTTAAATATGATTCCAAGATTACGTTTAGGTTTCAACAAACTTTAGAATTCCAATTTATTAACGTGCCTTTAATTATTTTTCATTGATAATCATTAACATGCTCAAAATTATTTCTCAAATATCATCAACACATGGAAGTAAATATTCTATTAGACATGAAAATTCACATCAGTTTGATCATTATCAAATTACAACAAACTCAAGATTCATTAAACATGCCACTTTGTTCTCTAGCCATTTAATTATCAATTAATTATGACTTTATGTTCTTTACCATTTTACATTGAGAACAAAATGCTAAAATAAGGATAACACCATGATGTATAAGAACAACATAGATCACACACTATCTAGGAGAACTAAAGGAAAACCAATACCATGATAGAAAGAAACAACATCAACCTCTACCCAATTCTTTATTAATATGGTATAATATTTATTATGTTAATTCCATTTTCATCCAAAGGGATAAAACATTATAACTTTATGACTTCTAATAAATAAATAGGAGGATAAAAACATCCCCTACTTCAAAGAAAGAAGATTTAAGTGATTCTATGTGCCAAAAATAGGGACACACAAAACATGGAGTCACCGTTGGAGGAAACATGGGCGAATAAACATAGGATTCTTTTACTCCAACGGAAGGATTAAGGAACTCCAATCATGGGGGAAAGAAAATAGTAAGTAATTAAGGGAAATACCTTTGTTTTTTAGTCGATAAATACACGATGATTATAATTTTCATATCAAAAAATATTTAATTCCAACTATTGTTGATCTAATTGAGTTTCGTGCAGAGAGACTTGTTTATAATATCAACTATATCCATAGATCATTTATATAATTATCCTTTATTAATCATCCTTTGAGGGAAATTTATTTGAAATTCTTAATGACCCACATTTCTATTTTCATTATGCTATGGGAGATCTCAATGTGGTCAATTTCACATAGTCGGAAGAATATTGTATCCAAAAGCACCATGTATCTATTTTAAAGTACCAGCTCAATATATCCAATCAATTACATAGGTAGTCACTCATGTATCCATTCCATATAGAATATCCATTATGTAGACAATTTCTCATGTAGTTGATCCATATATCTGATCTATCAACATAGGAAATTCATCTACGTAGACGATCCATCCACATAGCCAATCTCATGTAGCCAATTTATCCACATAGCCAATGGATACACAAAAATGATTTATACACATAGTTGATATCACATATCCAATGGTTCCATTTAGATACTGGATCCATATATCCAATTAATCACTTAACTGATTAGAATAACCTTGATTTAGGCTCTCACCCAATCCATGAACCACACATTAAAACATGAAACTATTACACATCATGGATCCTACATGATTCTATATTTTTCTATCCAAACACATTAAAACCTAATATAGGGCTCCTTCAATAATCATGGATATTGAAAATAGGAAAGGGGTCAGAATAAATGCATTTAGGTCCTTACACCCCTAGTAAGGTTCATCTAAATGGGTTACTAAACCAAGATTTGTCCATGTGGTAACCATGTGTTAAATTTAAAATTATATAAATATTGAAATTAAAATTCAAAACTCTTAAAAATTCAAATTAACCAAAAAATAAATAAAATTAATTAATATAATCATAGATACAGTGATATCTGATGTTAAACTAATACTTAAAATTTTAGAAAATAATGTCATTATTCAAAGTTATTCCTCAAATCCTAAACTTCATCTTTTTTACTTAGTCCTTGTTTTAATATTTTTTAACAATAAATGTTTTCCCAAAGGTTACTAATATATTATAGGGTATTCCAGTGGTATAGATATCCCCCTTTTAATTAATCTCACTATATATCCACCTAGCTTGGTGCTAGTTTCCCGATTCATTTGTAGATGTATTTTGTTTCGAGAAATCACACTTCACAAATTCAAAAGTATGAAACTCAAAAAATGATTCACATAAGTTCAATTATATTAATTAACGGATGCAAAATAATGACCCCACCTCTCTTGGTTAGAAATTTCTCTCTCTTAGTGACGAACTAGTTGAGAAATGACAAGCAAGACAGACCCACCCCCACTAAAGGGGGTGGGAATAACTTCTTCTCCTAGGCTTCATATTCCCACTTAGGTTAAACTTTCATAGGTTCTGGGAACGAATACTATCCAAAATTTATATTATATCTATAAGGTTCTTCCAATGGTGGATATATTCCCTTTTTAATTCTCTCTCACTTTGGTTATACTTGTCTTGGAATTGGTTTCCCACATCAGTCATAAATGTGTGTTGTTTCAAGAATTATAACTTCAAAAATTCAATAGTATGAACCAGTAAAAATTATTCCAATAAGGTCATCTAATTTAATTTACACATGCGTAATAATTCCTTGATCTCTCTCGGTGAGGACTTTCTCTCTCTCAGTGTTGACCCAATCGAGTGATGGTAGTAAAATAAGCCCATTACCCACTAATATGGTAGGTGATAAATCCTTCTCCTTGACTTCATATTCCTAGAAATGTTTATTTATCATATATTTCACCATTAATATTTTCCCAAAGGCCCTTGATATTTTATAGTATCTTTCGGTGGTAGAGATATACCACTTTTAATTAAATCTCTCTTTAGATCCACTTACCTTAGCACTCATTTTCCTATTTAGTTAAATTTGTGTTTTTTTCATGAAATCACACTACACAATAGGTATGATTGGGGTTTAATGAATCCAATTTCAATTGTTGTCCATGATTTAATTCATTTCATTATTCTTTTCCACGAGGGGAACCTTTTTGATGGCATGGTCAAAACCCTCTGAGATCTTTGGTCTGTTTTGGATTCTGATTTTCTGGTGGTCAATTGACTTCCATATGGGGAAAGACACTCCAAAGGCTATGAATTGAATTCATTTATAAGTTTTACCCTTACCATTATTCAATTTGATAACTTTGAATATATTAGTAATTTTTTATATTATATTTCTTTGTTTTGATCTACATTTGACTTCATTGTCATATCTAGACAATGTTCGCTTGTGTGTGGAAATTGATTTATCCAAATGTCTTGCGGAGATTATGTGTATCAGTATTGTAGGAGCATAAAATTTCAAGAAAACAGTGATATAAAAATCATGAAATTGTTTTTATCAAAACTACACTCGATAAGGATATGAGGCCATCAATTTCTCAGTGGTTCTTTATGAAGGCCCTGATTGCTTCTAGGAAGGAGAAGATCCAGAGTGGTTAGACTATTTTGTGTGAGGTTGGGGATAAATGTAGAGTTTATTAACTAAATGGAACACTCTCTATGGTTGAAATTATGATTAATATTGCTGGGGATGAGATGGAGGGTATAAATTTTAGTTAATGGATAATTTATATTAAAAGGTAGGACTATAGTGAGCCCTAAGTTTCTGAACATGCTTATGGAGTTTTTCTTCCTAGAAACGAGACAACATAAACTCAAATCGAGTCAAGGGATCATGATTATAAGAATAGTGATATCCCATAGTGTGGTACTATTATTTTAGTCATGAAATATTCTTAGTATTATCAAGGGGTGTGGCATTTTTTGTTAGTCAATTTTAAGATTTAGAAATCAATCATGAAGAGTCTAAGAAATTAAATGGAATGAGGAAACGTGTAGATCCAGAAAGATTGTTGAGAAAAATGGATCATATTGAGTTATGTAGGTTTCAAGTAGTGGTACTGAGACCCCCTAACCAGAGGCCTAATAAGGGAAAAGAAAACATACACCACAATTTTCTGTTTGGTTCAAGTGACCTGAAAGGGGTTTAGTTCCAAAATCGTTTTGGGTATCTAAAATAGGTCATGCTGAATTCTAATGAGAAGAATGGATGTACCACAACATGATTGTGGAAGAAAAATAAGGAAACATGGGTGGATGAAGAAAATAAGGTGATGGAAAGTCAAAATAGTAGGTCACCTTTATAAGATACCTTTACTGATGGTATAGGAGAAACCATAGGTTTTTTGTATTCATTATATGTTAAAGATGATGGGTAGGTGTAATTTTCATTGTTCTGAAAAAATGGAAAATATAAATTAGGGATCATGTGTATTTTTCCACATATACTAATAGGAGTCTTAAATTATAGAAAGAATACTATGATACCCCCAAACCCATGATGACTAGAGAAGAAAGAAATATTGGGGTTCTCAAGGAATCTATAGAGTTGATAGTATTGGGATCCTTAGAGCCATCTTAGGCTCCCTATAAATATGCCATCGACTGTTACTAGTAATATTTCCTTCTAAAGGTGGGATAATTCTTGAAATGTTAGAAGAGCTGGGGGGGGGGGTTTTCAAGTACACTAGTTATCAATAATTTGATTATAGAATCTTAAAGTAAGTTTAGAAAAATATAAAAAGGTAGATATCATCAATGAAAGAAATGGTGAGAATGAGTAGACTATGAAGAAGTTGTAAAACCTTAGACAGGGGAGAAAATAGGTGTGTCTCTATGCAGAGCTTCCAGTGTGGTAAAACTTGCAACTTGATGTCACATTCTTCAAGTTTGGTCCTTACCATTGGACATGGTGTATTATCTAGAGTTAGTTCATTTTATTTCAATCAAAATGGATTGATACATATATAGGAACCATGAAGCTGACATCAGGGACTTAGACTAGAAGTCACGAGAAGACCCCAATGGGTATTCCAGAGAGTGTTGGTTTTGATAGATGGGATTTGTGTTGGATATTTGGATTTTTTGTCTACTTACTTTATTCCATGCTCCTGTGAGGGTTCCCACTAAATCCCTATGTTTTATTTTTGGAAAATAAATTTTTTTATTTGATAATTAACATATTAATGTTACCAGAAACAAAGTTTTATGAAATTTTCTAAAAGTTTTATATTATACATGGAAGACTATGAGCTAAAGGAATAATTATGGTGCAAACGATTCCCTCCCCCACAAAAAATAATGAACATGGATATTCAGGTTAGATATATTACAGGAAGAATGTTGTTGGGACAAAATCATTTACTTTGAAAGATTTATAATTATTAAATTATGTTAAAAAATATTATATAAATAAAACTCCCTTTATAAAAATATAGATATTGAATTGATAACAACATGAAAATTACCATGTTGAGGAAATGTTTTTTGGTATCCTAGTCTATCGATACCTTCCATAAACATTTATTTAAAAACATAAGGGGAAAAAATAAAAAATTATATGATATTCAATTTGAAAATAGATTGTAGGATATAAAAGATATCTAATTCCCATTTACATTAAAAATTATAGGCCTTAAGATTAAGAATAGAATGAGAACACATTAAAAATACAATGTCCACGTTGATACATGAATTTAGAACACATTATTGTGGTAATAGAGAGAACAAAAAATAATTAGAAAATGGTGAGAAAAGTACAAGGATCTACCACTTATCCTCTTTCCATGAATCCTACTTAATGGGACAATCTTTTACTCCCATATCAGTATATATTTTATAAGTTCTATAGTCCTTATTATCATCACCATCATAACTGAGTATAATCATGCCACCAATTATCTTTGAAGAGAATATTGGTTAATAATTGTGTTTTACTGTGTGTTTTGTGTGTGTGTGTGTGTGGGGGGGGGGGGTGTATAACATTATATGCATATAGTGAAATCAAGAGTGTGGAAATATTGTATCTAGGTCATATCTATCCTCTATAAAATTCTTTCCCTTTATAGTAATAATTTTATATAAATCTTGGGAAACATGGTTATCTTGATTCAACATGACACCCATGGTGTCACTATTTGACATGTAATTCATGCATTCATTATTTGATGGATTTCCTTAGTGTCTAGATTAAAATTTTTAAGATTTTTCATTTTGTTTATAGGATAAATGGTTTTACTAAATGAGGCATCTGATTCTTTTATATGAAAAATACAGTTTGAGTACACCCTGCAAGGTTTGAATATGGTTTGGTAAACCATGTGGCCAAAATTTTCATCATAATAAATCTTTAACAAATTTATATTTAAAAATTCAATTTATGTGTTTTCGTATTTTTTCATTCCCTCATTCATTATTATACTATAGGTATAAACCCCCATATTCTCTATATCATTTCATGGTTCTCTATTGATGAAAATATATAAAAGTGTAGTGATTACTTTAAGTAAGTCACTAGGAATCAATTCCTCTCATTAGTTATCACCTTCCTCTTATATGTACATGGTGGATATGGACCCCTCTTGGATGATTTAATATTTTGGGTTTCTATTTTTTATAGCTTCTAATATTCATCAATTGAATCCACTTCATCTATTATAGTGGAATAACTTCATTTTTAGATGAATTATTTAATCCTCAAAAAGCAACATCATGTATTTTCCTTTGGTTATGTAATTATGAGCGATTAAGTTTTTCTAATCCATGATTTCTAAGGAAGTATATATAGTAATAACTATATATGTTTTTATGATGAGGGTTATGTTACATTCTTAAATCTCCCTTCAAAATCTAGGTGGTTTTCTATACTTGAATGTCTATGATTTTATTTTTTAGAATTCATGAACACAATGTGTTTGGTAAATTTTCAATAATAAATTTTCTTAAAGAAATTAAGAGTTTATTTTTAGTTTCAAATCTTATGATTAATAAAGATATAGTATCAACATTTTATTTTGGTTTTCAAGAGTTAAGTACACATTTGGTCACATGGAAGTGGGCTTATGTCATAAACAAATTCATATTATAATTATTTATACCTATGTTTTTAATAGGATTCGATTATGAAATGGAACGATAATTTTCATATTATTTAATATTTTTTCAAATATTGAGTTTTATTTGAAATTATATAGAGAATAACATTGATTTTTATTTCATATATTATCTTTAAGATGTTTCATTTTAAGTTTCTTTTATGTAAATTAAGTTAATTAAAAACATTTGATGTTGATAATGATTTTCATTGGGGATAATGGATATTTTGTATGAGTATATAATTGTTAATATTAACATGTGGTTCTTTCATTTTATCTTTTGTTGATGGTTAGGTGAGTAAGTATTTCTATATTTTCTTATTATATTGTTATGTATATTGTATTGTGATGTTTATATGTACAAGGAAAACTTGGAAAACTAGATAAGGATGATTACTACCCCATTTTATGATTATACTATAGACAGTATACCAATGCTAATTTTGTTAGGGGAGTTTTCCTCTCGACCAGGCCATGAAGGGTAAAACATAGTGTTCAGATAGTTGGTTTTCATTAGGCATGATAATTATATGTATTCACTTATTATATTTTCTTTTGTTTTCTCCATGTATCATTATTGTTTTCATGATAATTTTTTGTGATTAGTGATTATGGATATCTACATATCAAAGAAATAATGATTTATAAATGTCACGACCCATCCCCTGGGGCCTGTGTCGTAGCTACCACAAGCCCTCCTTCTATAGGCTAGGGGATGAAGACTAGCACCGAAGGTGTATTTCCTAAAACTGGGAAGGCATTGCCTTTACATCCAATAAACACACGCAACAAAGAACACAAAAAGTACGATTACAAGTCAATTGTATAGTAAAAAGAGTGAGTAGAGTAAGTAAATAAGGCCAGAATACAAACCCAACTGGAATGTACAAGAAACTAAAAGTACAAGTAAACTGGAACATCTCCCGTGATCACCTGTCAAGAATCCTACCAGAAGGGTAGGTACAACTCTCGAATAGTCGTCTCTTTTGTATGCTTTATCTAAATCCACCTTCGAGCTACATCTAGTCCAGGTACCCTCTTCCTCAGTCAGCGCTGTCCATCGTTTGCACCAATCACAAAGAGGTGCAGGCATTTCCCGTACAGGGGTGAGTATAACAATACTCAATAGGGACCCCGAGACCCTCAAGGTATCACTCAATCCAAAAAAGGATAAACCAAAAAGCATGAAATCATCTGACAACCTTACTTAGGTATATTCCCGTACATATACCTAAGTTATCAAGTAAAACCATATCAATCATGAGGAAAACACAGAGTCCTACTCAAAATCCCAAAGCTCAACTGTTCCAAAAAGGAAGGGTTACCATGAAGGTAAGTACCGCACAAGTACGCCACACAGAAGAATACCACCAAGGTATTACCACGAAGGAAAGTACCACATAGGTATGAACTCAGCTCACACCATGTATAACTTAGGTACGGTAGTAAAGATGATTAGAAATAACTACTGAATCATCTTACTCTATTAAGAGGCAGACCCACACTGGATCTCTAGGTGTTGACCCACACAGGATCGCTCGGTGATGACCCACACAAGATCGTTTGGTGCTGACCCACACACGATCGCTCAGGTGCTGACCCACACAAGATCTCTAGGTGCTGACCCACATAGGATCACTCGGTGCTGACCCACATAGGATCACTATTCATTCTTCACATCACAGCCAGCTACAGGTTTCCCGAACTATGCTTGCTTGCCTTCGGAAGTGTCCACTCCACAAGCCACTGTTCGACACTACAACTGCCATGAAGTCTCATGAAGAAGTATCTCAATGGACCTCCACGTCCTAGGGGTCTCAACATAACAAGAGGTGCGTCAATCAGATGCAATGTCTGTGAGTTATTAGCATTTTAGTCCTGGGGGCTCGGTTGGATTCGTTCTCGATCCAACCTGAATGTACCCTATATTAACCCAAATCTCTAGTGGGGTATACTCAAAGGGACCATCTCGCTTCAAGGTTTCCAGCGCCGCTGAAGGTTCGTCAAATAGATGTTCAGTGCCAAAGTTATGACCAAAGAGAGCACAGGATCGAAACTAGTCCGAGTCCAGTCCGACTCGGCCCGACTTGGCCTAGGCTAACCCAGTTTGGGTCAACCAGGCCCAAACTACTGGGTTAGGACTCCGGGGTCTGTCCTGGCATGATAGGCGGCTCGACCTACCCCATGATGGGTGGTTTGCCCCGCTGGGCGGTCTGACAGGCCACGAGGGCCGCGAGGGGCCGCGGGGGGCCATGAGGGTGCGGGTCCGCGACGGCGGCGAGGCCATGAGGCCGTGGGTGCAGAGTGGACGCGAGGCTATGAGGGCGGTAAGGCCACAGGTCCGTGAGGGCGGAGAGGCCGTAATCCCGTGAGGGAAATGAGGCCGCGAGGCCGTGGGGGTGGTGAGGACGCATGGCCACGGGTCCATGAGGGCAGTGAGCCCACATGACCATGAGGGCGGCGAGGCCACAGGTCCACGAGGGTGGCGAGGTCGTGTGGCGTGGAGTCCGCGGGCGGCCGAGCTGCAGGTCGGCGGAGCACCGCGGGGTGGAATAGCCATGGGGCGGCATAGCGCAATGTGGTGCGGAGGCCGCGGTGGTGGTCGCAGATGGTAGGGGCCATAGGCGGCGGAGGCCACGGGGCGGTAGTGGCCGCGGACAGCGGATGCTGTAGGCTGTGGAGGCCGTAGGGCGGCAGTGGCCACGGAACGACACCGTTGTGTCGTCTCTTTCCTTGGGGCCAATAGTGACGCCAACCACCATTCTCGTTCTTAGTCATTGCACAAAGATACCTTCTTCCATCACGATGAAGACACCATTCAAGAATAATGGCAGAGGGTTTATGCCATATTTGTTTGGCTCGCACACTCTGTGTTAGAGTGGTAGAAAAAAACTATAATCTCTTCCTGACTTTACGATGAATTTTCAAGAACAAATAAGCTGATAAAATTAAACATCCACCCTACCTCGACAGTTCGTTGATGTTGGCATGAGAAGGAATTTGAAGATGTCGACATTCATCGCGCTCGCTACATTCCTTCGATCCTGGGCTCATTCATCAGTTCGTCATAGTCGAAGATGTTCCTTGTTAGTGAGAGAATTCTTCATTGGAGGGTGATTTTCTCCATGATTCTCCAAAGATTATTCTCTCCAAATTCCACCAAGAATGAAAAGTAGCCAATATGTTGTGTTTCCCCAATTTAATTTTTGGCACAATTTCAAATTGGATTAATTAATTACATTGTGGATAGAAAAACAAATTAAAGGCAGTGGAACCATTAAATCTAGGGAAGTTTAAGAGGCTTCCCCACACTTAAGAGGGAGTTTATGGGGTTTTAGCCTCGGGTGGTCCCCACCACCATAACCTCTCATGGGAGGTTAGTTAATGTGGTCCCCACCACCATAACTTCTAATGGGAGGTTTAGTTCAGGTGGTTCCCACCCATTAAACATCCACATAGAAGTTTCAAAATAAAATAAAATAAAATGTTACACCATTTTATTTTATTTTATTCTTTCATGAATAAGGGAAAAAATAACTTCCACCCTCGACCTAATGCAGTCGAGGTAAAGGTCTCATTATGTGAATATCGGTGCTGCAAGTTCAACAGTTCCCTCAGATTTCAATTTCATGCACCATTTCAAAAGTTAGAAAAACCCACTCACACATTTTCTGAACGAACCTGAAAAAAAGTTCAGAAATTCATTCCAGGCACACCAGGCGTTGAAATCACTTGTTGTCATTTTTTGCGAACTCTTAAAATTCCCACATATTAAAAAAAAATTACATGGAAATTCTGGGTCTTTAAAATAAAATTGTGTTATAATTTGATCATGAACTAAAGCATGAATTTCATAGTATTCCATTGTAATATCCCAATTATTCATGGTCATATGATAAATCCTTCTATATTCATTAGGTATTTTATGGAATTCTTATACACATTTCATGTCTATCATTAATGTTTGGATTTGTTTGTTTTTTAGTGATGAATGTTTTTGATGATGATAATTTAAGATCTTTTATTCTATGTGAGTTTTTCTCCTTTTGATTTCATATATCCATTCCTCATAGAGAAATAACTTTTCATTATTAATGTTTTTTATATGGTGTCTCCATGGATTTTTTTAATATAGTTACCATAAATAAATTAATTTTTTGAGCTTATAATCATCATGAACATATTTCCTAGGGGATGCGATATATATGGACTAAGGTCTCATTATTATCACATATATATGTAATGATAATTTAGAAATTTTTATAGGGATGTTTCAAATAATTGTACCAATTGTGGGAAAATTTTTATATCATAGTTACGTGTCAATATAATTCACAATTGAAGGATCCATTATGTTTTTACTGAGAAGTTGGCTTCTGAAATCTAACATTCCTTCCCCTGAGAGGAAGTTGAATTACATTGTCTTAATATGATCTGAAATGGGACTCTATATTTTCCACAAAGTGATTCCTTGAGGGATTCTAGTTTGACATATTTTCGATTCATTTATATGGAATCAATAGTTAATGGAACCTATGTACTCCCCATGCATGAATCTTGACCGATATTACTATTTAGGTTGGTTGTGTGATCAATTTATTCTAAGGATTGGTAGTTTTATTTTTATTTTTTATATTGACTCAAATGGGAGATTCACAATTTTGTGTGATGTAAGGAATATTTATAACATTTTTCGACAACTATTTACATTCTATTACTCAAATATATTATGTTATAGCTGCCATAGCTCTACACTATCTAACTGAATAATTCAATTTGATATTTAATTCCATTTTCAATATCAACATGCTCACATAATGGGTTTGTTTACTTCTTTTTGATCTATTATTTTATTGATTGTCATTATTATTATTTCACTTTTTATTTCCTATAAAAAGTATTATTTCCTTATTTGGTGAAAGTGTTACCTTAGAAAATAAAATTTTAACTAATTTAAAATACCTTAATTAACAATATTTAATGAAAACAATATTGGTCTCCATTCTAAACACCTTTTTTTTATTTTTTAATACAAAAGTTTTAGGTTTTTTCTTAAAACATACTATCATCATACATTCAATGGTTTTAAAATTATTGATCATATTCCCCTCTGCTATCTTGTTAATAAACTAAATTCTTGATTCATTTTAACCATGTAATACTTGATTAATTTTAATAAAAATATTCACTAGTTAAATAACCATATAGATTTCATTATAAACCATTTTCTTTATTCTTTTTACATATTTACTCGAACAAAATACCAGTATATACCCTATTAATTTAAAAACCTTATGCATTTAAGCTTGGGTTTATTAATTGAATTAAAAAAATTAGTCATATTTTATTTCAAACTAACCCTACATCAATTAATTTCTAAAGGTAATTTATGTCTTATTTTGTGGAATCCTATTAGGAAACATAAATCACACCTTACATACACCTTAGGAAGTATGAAAGTATTGAATTATATGATACATGTGGAATATCAACACCACTTATGGTAGTAGGCCATCCTTATAAATGCTTCGGGTGCATCTATAGTGACAAGTAGAGTTCACTTACTTGTTACAAAGATATGAGATATTCTAATTTAGTTATGTATTTTATTTATGATTGGGATGTATGAAATTGTATCAAGAATGTCCAGATTTCTCCTTTCCTAGGTATTTCTTTTAGTATGTCTTAGTTAATGTTTATATTTGGGTTTTAATGATATTTATATGACTTAGTTATGCTTTCTATTTATATTTATTAGTTTAAAAATTTATTTGTATGTGCTTATACCTTGTTTGGTTTCCCTTTAATTTTGAAACTATATATTTCCTATTGATGTGTTATTAGACTAAACGAATGGTCATATTTGATTATTATTTTGGATCCTTCTATAAGTTTGATATTTTATTAGATGAAATCATTCAAAATTAGTTAATTTTTTCCTCAACACATTTTTTCAACCCATGGTGATTAATAATGAACAAAGAGCCTTTCGATGGGCTTGCTATGGTACTAAGATATGGTAGCCTAGATTGGTTCATTACCAAATAATGTCATAGTCCAGTTTTGGTTTATGTTATTTGAGAAAGTTTTTTAGATAATTTATAGGATCATTGGAACTTAAGAGTCATGTTATGTGTCAGTGTTTTATTAATATTTTTTATGATACTTGAGTTTCCATGGGATATTGAGGAAGTATATATTTAGATTAAATTTTATTTATTGTTTATTTTTGAGAAATTTTGATTAATATTTAAATGAGTTTTCAAGGTCATATGGTTGTGTTACATAGGTTAAAAAACATTAAGAAAAATTATACACAACTATATGGGTGTTCTAATAGTAAATTTATGGTTAACGCATGGTTTACCTAATTGTGCAGTCAAATCAGGTATAGTGGAAAACGTTTTTTTTTGGATTTTTTCCACCAATAATTTATTATTATTATTTAATATGATACTCATGAGATATTTATGATTTGAATTGGGGGTGTTTATATGTTTTAAATTTTATTTCATTTTGTTTGGTAAATTTATTCTTCTTCAAGATATTCTAAAATTCCTAGATTTGATTAATGTTTGATTAAAGTATTCCATTATCCTTAATTGCATGTTTTTTCTATTTGATTTATAGCTTGTGTGGTTATTAATTTATTTAATTGACTGATTATTGTGTTCAACAAAATTTTCTTGTAATTGTTTTATAAGGAAAATATTTTCATGGGGTGTTTTGGAAAGATTAAGATTTACACTTATTTATGATAGTATTTTGAAAAAAGTAATTTATCATAAACTCAAGTGGAATGATATATTTCTAAATGGTTCTCTTAGTAATTCCTTAAAAACATATATTTTTTAATTTCATATGAATATTAGGCCTTATAAAATGATTAAAAAATTAAAGTCTTATGTTATAATGGTTTTTAGTATAATTTAAAAATGTATTTTAATGGCTATGATAGTTATGTTTTAAAGGTAAAAGTGATTTGATGTTTTGTAATGTTTTTTAGTTTTCAAGAAAGATATAATATATATATGTTCTCTATTAATCATTTTAATCTATAACCTTTATTATATGAAAGGTATTATATTTTAAACATTTGATTGATATAAATGTGGTTTTTGGTAACTGGTATTTTCAATAAGTTTTTTGGTTTGTGTTAGGATATTATAAATGATAATGAAAATTAAAAGAATTAAAAAATCACTAAATAAGTGACATGACTAAGACTTAATGACCTATTTCAGTGAAACCTAATAGTAAATGGGTAATGAATCACTTCACAAGATATTATGTATAATTTATAAATACTAATTGTATATAGTTCATTCATGTTTATATTATTTTATGTATAATATTTTGGAAATATTTTATTTTTTCTTTTTTAATAAAAAAACTCATAGAATTAATGAAAGTGTATGTGTTTTTATTTATAATGATAATCTTTTGGAAGTTATATTTTTCATAATTTTATTTTTTTAGAAAGTTACATATAATTTGGAATTTATAGTTTATTATCAATGATGGAAATATAGATTTGGATTTATTTTTATAAGACCATGCATTTCAAACTCAAAGGTTCTTGAAAAACATATTTTGTGATGTAGTTTTCTTGAATTAGTATTTATTAAGAAATTAATGTTTTCTTTATGGTTATTAAATGATAATAGTGGATTTATAATTTCAAATAACATTTTATTTATTCATAAAGATAATTTTTAGTTAAAATTAACCTATTGTTGTGTTTCCATGTGTATTTCAAATTATAAAATTCATACTTTTAAAAAAAAATTAGTTTTACCATTTATATAGTTTAAAAATACGATATAATGGGAATGTTTTAGTGGTTATGATATTGGTTATTTTTCTTTTGAATATTTATAAGTAGTTTATTATTTTTTTGTTTATGATTTCAATATGGCTAACTAAATTTTATGTTTTTAGGATCCACCTTTTCAGAAAATATCTTCTTTGTATAAAGAATCCTTAAAATAAAATAATATAAATGAATAATGTAATGTTTTAACTAAGGGGATGTTATACCCAAACAAGTTTGTGTAGTCATCCAGGGGTGAATTAGTGTGACCTTTTTAAAAAAAATTACCCCTCTATTTTAATTCCCAGTCTCAATATTTGATCCCCTATTATTGGTTAAGATAAATATATATATACCTGTTTTTGATTTCCAAAAATGCATTCACACCATATGAATGAAACAAATTAAGAAAACACTATACATAATATATTTATTATTTTTGACCCCAATCCAGAAAACAACTCCCGACTATGTTCAATATTAATACGAGACACATATATCCACTATAATACATAATTTAATACAATAGAAAATTTCCTAAAAATCCTCTACTATCTCCAAACATGTATATTATATCCTGAAATTTTATTTATTCCAGAACCCTCCATAGTATAATGGGTCCTCCAAAAAAACTAAACATTATCATCTTACTTCTCCAGATTTAATTTTATCAACAACTATGATCTTATTCTTCAATTAGATTCATTGAAATCCAAAGGATAATCATCTATATTATCATGGACATTTAAGCACCATAGAGTCGACTTATATACATAGTTCTAAAAAAACTCTCTTTAAACACTAGATTTTATACAACTTGAGATGAACCAATAATTATTTTACAAAATTTCCACATTATAAGCATTAAAAATCATAAAACATCTCATAATCCCAATAATAGAAGGTTTAGTGTCTTTGAGTACTAGTTATATGGGAAACCTTTTCTACACAACATGTGATCATTTCTATATAATCAAACAACACTAGATCCATTCAATATTTCCCATAAGTTACACTCATCTTTATAAATAGGGGAGGAAAACATAAGGGGTGTGATCAAATGTTCATTAAGGTAAAAAGTAATCATTAATAGTTAAAGATCATATGTGAAAATAAGATGAGAATATGGGTATAATCAAGATACATAATAGAACAATACCCAATAAATAATAAATCAAAAGTCATGAGTCATAGAATAAGGTGTGGAATAACATAAGAAATGAATAAAAAGTGTGTGGAAATATTTTTCAATTAATATGAACCATGAGAGTATTACATAGTCATGTGTTTTTACATAAAATTTTAACATCATTCAACTATAGAACTAACATAATAATGGAATTCATATTTCATGAATGCCCTCCAAAACATTCATCACATAGAAGGATGGTGCTAATCTCCCATGTAAATCCTTGGTCATGAGATAATCCTCTATTTTACCCTTGGTCTTGGGTTAAATCCACCCATATACCCATTTTTCTTTTGATAAATCCTCTTGTGCACCCTTTGGCATGGGATAAATCCTCTTGTGTACCCTTTGACTAGGGGTAAATCCTCATGTGTACCATTTATCATGGGATAAATCCTCCATATAACCCTTGGATTGGGATAAGTCCTCTTGTCTTTCCTTTTTCATGGTATAAATCCACCCATGAACCCTTTGATAAATCCACATTTATACCCTTTGGCTGGGATAAATCCACACATATACCCTTTGGTTTGGAAAAAATCCTCTATGTACCCTTTTACTTGGGATATATTCTCCCATGTTAGCTTTTATATCATCATATATAATTATTAACCAATGGATTTGAAGGAAATAATGGACCCCACCTATCAACATCCATATATTTTAGTGCCACATTAAAATCAATTCATTCCTCTTATTATAAGTAACCCATCAGAAGAAAATGGGTTTTATAACTTTTCCTAATTGTATAAAATAAGAAAACCTGATTTTTTATACCTAAAACATAATATCCCAAAAATTAGTATTTAAGGAGACCACATATAGGCATATTTATCAACCATTACTATGTTTGAGAATAATTTTATAAAAATCGAAATGAAAACCAAAATAATATTTTTATTAAATAAGGTTTCATGATATCATCTTAATGAGACATGATTTTCTTATGAAATTAGAAAAAATATTGTTTAAAATAAATGGAAAACATATAAAAAAGTTTCCTCAAAGAAAATTTTAATAAATATACATTAAAAATAAATAAATAATATATCAAAATGTGAAGTATAATTTAAGAATATCATTGAAAATAAAATTCTTTGATGTCTTTGAAAATGCCTTTATTAAATCCCTAATCATTAATAGGTTGATGAAAACTTTGTTTTAAAATTAACATTGGGGAGAAAATGGTAAATTGTAGAAAAAAATGAATTGAGTTTATACTAGGTAAATGAGAATATTATTGGGATGTAAAAACATGGATATAAGAGAAAAAACCATTAAAGTAAATATGAATTATTGTTAAAAAATTAAATTTTCAAGAAACAATTGAATATTGAAGGAAGAATGCTTTGGAGTTAAAAATTATTTCCCCAAAACATATGGTGTAAATACAATATAACATCATCATATGTTATAATATATAAATATTAAAAGGTAATAGTAAAATAGAAGTGATTATAACCCAATTAAAATATTTGAGTTAGAAAAACTCATTACAATTTAAGGGGAATTTAACTAAAAACCTATTTAAAGAGATGTATTTTTAAATTAAAATTCAGATACCATTAATAAAATTTATTTTTTTGATATTACACATCAATTAAGAATTATATAAAATATTTAAAATAAATTAGGTTTATAATTCAAAACATGTCTCAAAGAGAGAAATTTGAGACAGACAACCCTTATAACCTTTAAAACATTAGAATCGAAACACCATGAGGTAAATAACAAGGAATTGAACATTAAATATAATAAAATAAAATTTAAACATGATAAAAATTTTAAAGCGTAATTTGATACCTCATTCCAATGAAATCTGGGTGTATAATAAGAAATATAGCTCATGGGATGAAAATATGAGACATAAAACCCTTATCTTTATTTTTTCCTAGTTTAAAGTTCTCTAACCTTCTATATAATGAACATAAATATGTTAATAAATTATTTAATGTTCTTTATATTAACATACTAACACATCTATAATAAATTATTTACTATGTATTACAAATATATTCATAGATTATAATTTATTTTCATCATCGAGTTAAAGAAACATCAGTTGTTTGTTTCGTACAAAATTGATGAAGATATAATTGAGTATCACTAATTAGTTTCAAGTTGATCATTCAAATATAATTAAATATAGAATAATTTTTTTAATGATTACTCAAGTCTCATTTTCATTAGTTGAAATACATGAATACGACTTGTAAGAATGGAAATCATGAAGAACTAGTTTTCAATGAGTTTAACTTTCAAAATGTGACATATTAATAAATATTTTAAATTTTAAGAACAAAATTACATAATCACTATATAATATTAAATAAATAATAATAGCATTAAATTTCCATTATGTGAAATCCCGTAATAATTTATGACATAATCATTATAACATCATTTACATTGGTGGTAAATCTGACTCAAAGGATAACATAATATAATATTTTCATGAGTAATATAATTTCTTCAGATAATGATAATATAAAATATTAAAAAGAATAAAAATGTCATAATTATCATATATACTCAGTTAATCCATTCTAACTACCATGTAATATGGGTGAAGATGAGAAATGAATTTTTAGGTTCATGTAGGCAGTCGTCCACCATATGCATGATTAACAATACCATTTTTGAATGATTATATATAATGATGGTGTATAAAAAATGGTCATTTTAGAATTATTATTACTACATAGAAAACATATTTATTTATAAAATCCTTTATTTATACTAGTGTTGAGAGGTAGTGTTGAAAACTGAAAAATATTACTTCGTGGAGGTGGTTAGAGAAGGATATTAATGTAGATGTAGATAATCAATTACAAGAGGAGGGGGGGGGGGGGTGAATTTTAAGTTTAAAAGCATTCATTTTTATCCTTAATAAAACATTGTTTAATAAAGTTAAACAAATTAGATTCACATAAGCTAGATTCTATAAGACTAAGGAATAATAATTTGAGCTCAATAAAGATAATTATCTAAAATAAATAAGCACACATGTATACTTAATTAATATTATACTATAAATAGTATAGAATCTTATATCGTATTTACAACAAAATAGATATTATAAGAAATAGTTTCTTATTGTTACAAATTACAGTGGAAATTTAAAGTACATATAAAAGAGTACAAATATGTTAACCCAAGGAGTAAGGTATCTAAAACACCTTGGATAAAGGTATCTTGATTTATACTTTCAAGAAATTTTGTCTTACCCACACTAAGGTAAGCCCTCGATATGAAAATCAGTATCTATCTTGCTATCCCCGCAAGCCCTCGATCTGTAAGGTGATCGACACTTCTGTCTTCCTTTAGCCAGAAGGCCTCAATTAACTAGGTAATTGGAACATATATCTTCATTCATCATGGAAGCCTTAAATTAAGTAGGTAATCCGAACCTCTATCTTCCTTCAGCTTGGAAGCCCTTGATTGTATACAAAAACAATCGAAATCATACAAAGAAAAACAAAGCTTTTTGAAGATTTAAGTATGTGGAACAAGATATTTACAACTCAAACTCTTCAAGGATTTCATACAAATCAATTTTGGTAGAGACCTCACAGAGTATCAATTCTCTAAAACATTTACAGCATGAAACATGTACAAATGATTGGGTGTTTATAGGGGAGATCTCCAACAGTCATAATTTCTTCCAACAATCATATTTTTTCTAAAATTTCAGAGGTACATGTACAGATAGCACTTACAATTGTCATATAATAACAGATTAGATGACATCGTTTAGAATAAAATAATATCATGAGAAAAATTAAGTATATATGAATCATTTTATATAAAACATAATGTTAAGGAAAGTTGGAAACTCTAAGAAATATATAAATTCATATTCGTAAACAAATGAGAAAACATTTAGAAGGATATAAAATCAGATCTGAAAGTAATTGAGCAATAATATTGAAGAAATGATAATAATATTAAGAAAATTAGATATTTAATAATTGAGAAACTGTGAATCAAATTTGTATTTTTTAGTGAATCGTAATTTAAGAATGTATGAAATAGATTCAAAATTTTGGATGATTCATAATTGAGGAAGTTGAATCAGATTCACAAAATTGATAGAATCAGAATCACAAAATTGGGGGAATTAGAATCACAATTTTGGAATATTCAAAATTGAGGAATATGAATCAGATTCTATTTTCTGTACGATTCAAAATTGAGAAAGATGAATCAGATTCAATTTTCTACGCAATTCAGAATTGGTAATGATAAATTAGATTTTATTTTCTAGATGATTCATAATTGAGAAAAACAAAGAATTCTGAGTTTTAGTAAGGATCCAATTTGTTCCAATAACTATTATATTTAATAAAAATATTGTCAGACTTAGCTATAAAAATATTAAAGAACATTCATATATATTTCCTTATAGATATAAATAATTATTAAGGAAATGTTTAAATTTTTTCCTATAGATAAAAATTATCATTAAGAAAACATGTTTGTGATTTCCATAACATAAAGGAATGATAAATGTCATGAAGAAAATTTTGACTCAACAATATTACCCTATTTAGAAAGCACAAATAGTCAATTTAAGAAAAGAATATTAAGACTCTAAGACTTAATATTTGAACTTAAAAGAAAAACCTATCTTCCCCTTAGTTTATGACTCAAGATAAATATGACTAACTCCCCCTTAGGTTAAGAAAGCCCCTTGAGGATCAAATTTTGAATTTATATATTTTCCATTCTTTCTTAAGTAAATATCTCCCCCTTTACATTTTCTTCCTTAGATTAAAATTTTCTTAGAAAATTCTTCTCCCAATTATTTATTTTCAAAAAAGGAATGGGGAAAAGTAAAATGTTCCAAAAAATTTAGAAAAAAAACTATACAAAATAGAGAAGATAAACATTTATTATCATTGAAAAAGGTTTTTATATCAAAATATCATAAATAGAAAAAAATCAATCATTCTTCAATATTATGGTTTTTATTATGGATATAAACTTCTTAAGCTCCTTGTGATCATCCTGAAATTTTGCTAAAAGAAGTTCATGATCTTGACTCTTCTTCTCTAGGTTCTGAATATTTTCATGATGGATTGGAATATTATCCTCCTGAGACGTAAAATTTGAATCCTAATACATAATTATTTCATCAACCACTTCTTTATAATCCTTCACTCTTTTAACTTTCTAATAAATAGAATTCAGTTTCCCAAAAAATTCTATATCTTTTTGCAATTAAATAGATTGTTCTTCCTTTATCCTTTCTGAGAAGTTGTTTGAAAGAGTTTTGAATTTAACTTCCAATAATTTGAAGGCACCCTTAACTATCTCAAAAATATAATAAGAAGTCTTAAGATCATTATTGACATGATTTGACCACATCATTATATCTCTAAAATAACTCCTCTGAGAATCATAATTCTGCATAAAGGTTTTGAATTTGTCTTCACGTTTTATGAGCTATTCCATGAAAATGATTGTTGATTCCAATTTTTGACTTATGGAAGCTTGAATAAGCTGAAATCTTGAATTAGGTTTCGTGTAATAAGGAATAGAGTTCACCAATTTCTTTAAGGAATGAAAAAAAATCTTCTCTTATAGAGGATTAAGGCCTTTCTATTTCTGAATCATCTTGCTTTGATGTGTCAGGATCTGCTTTCTTGCCTTTATCTTTCTTAGATTCCATTTTTATTATCCTATAAATTTCTTTCCTATCACTATAAAATTGAATGATTTTATCACCATCATTATCATAATATTATTGATTTTAATAATTTCCACCATCAACTTTATCATCTTTATCAAATTCATCATCCAAAGGTATTTTTTGAACTTAACTTTCAACAACATTGTCTTTCTGAGCTATGGATCTGAGGACTGATTTTACTTATGAGGCATGTTTTGATGAAGAGGATTGATATGTTCATAAAGATAACATATTGTATTGGACTTGCCTCTGTGTTTCTTTTATTTTTTTAATCTAATCATAACTTTATTTTTTTTATTTTTAATTTCTTTTGTTTCTTCTTGAAACTATTCATAAACAATAGGAAATGATCTTAGATAAACATCCTTTCCTTTTTATGTTGGGGTAGCCTCTATTGCAACTGGTTTTGATTGTTGAGGATATTCTATTTCTTATAGAAAATACTTTTGGACTTCCATTTATTCTGAGGATCTTTCTATTATTTTAATAGGGCTTGAACAATCTCATCTTCAGTAAAATTTTTGTTAATATTTTTTTCCTTTGATTATTTCTGAAGTTCTTCTGCTTCTCTAATTTTCAATGTTTATCTTCTATTAGATCTAACCAAAACACCACATATAATTATTTCCATAGATATTTGTATTTTATCTACTATTCCAAAACTTCATCTGGGTAGTATTTCTATTTCTTATGCTTTGGTGCTTTCAAAGCTATAGTTTTTTTATATGGTTATGAGGCTTGAGAATTTATTTTCTTAGGTCCAACTAACTATTTCATTGAAATTTCTCCAACTTCCCTTGACTTTTTAGATAATTAAACAAACTTATTTGTCTTATCACTAAAACTATATTTCATTCTTTTAAGTGTGTCATCACATAAAATAAGAACCACAAACTTATTGGGCTTTGAAATTAAAGGAACTTTATAGAAATTCAAACAACTAAGTGGAATCTTGGACAAGGTTTTTGGATATATCAGGATTTGAGATTTGATTAGCTCATACTTTATCTTTCTGATAGTGAGAAAGATATACTTTAGTAGGTTAATCATCCTTAGATAAATAAAAAAATCCATCATGAAGATTCATGTTATTTTCAATGTATCCTTGTCTAATTTTCTTGGTATTAAAATACATTGAATCTATAATGCCACAATTATGAATTTTTCTTAATGGTTGTAAATATTGGGCTTCTTTACTCCCTTAAGACCTAAGCGATCAATAGACTTAACGCGGTCAAAAGATCCTATTGAATTTGGAAATTTATGAGAGAAATGGTAAGCTTTACCATAATATAGTATCACAAGTACATTTGTGGCTTTCTTATAAGATAGAGAATATTTTTTCCCATAAATTCTAACCTAAAACTTATCCTTTCTTCATTTATTGAATTTTCTTTACAGATTTATAGAATTCAATTACCCAGTATGCATAAATAGGACCTTCTTCTCCCTTACTTTTTTTCAATGAAAATATTTTCCCAGCCTTGGAAATTTATGATCATTCTTATTAAAGAATCATACTTAAGAAACAAATATTGGTCTACAAAAATTTATATGAAGGTTGACCAATCTTTAATTTCCTTATTTTTAGGCATTTAAGTTTTAGAGGAGTTTGAAAAATACATTCAGAACATATTAAATAGATATAGAAATTGAAATAGAAACATTAAAGTGTGGTAGAATCTTTGGCAGAAAAATCTTAAGATTGATGTGGGACATGAGGTGGCCCCTCCTTTATATAGGTATCAAAGATGAAGATTTATCTATGAATAAAGATAAAACGGTTGATAGTGATCCGATATGATCCGAAATTTGATACTAAACTGAATAAAGTTTTATATATTTCTATATTTTTAGGTTTTAAGGAAATAAAAAAATTTAAGGAATAATGAATTCATTTAAATTTTTATTAAAATAATATTAAAATACCAACAAATAGAAATGAAACAAAGAAATAATATGTAAGAATATATACCTTTTGAAGTTCTTAGGGAATTTTTTAGTATTGGATGAGGTTATTCTTTGAAATCTTAGATACCAAAAATGTTTATTTGGGTCTAAAAACTTTTTTTTGGTTCCGAAAACTTTTGCTACATTTCGATTTTTTATAAGGAAATCAAATGTACTCCCCATATGAAAAAGGAGTATCTTAATATTGAGAGATATTTTTAACAAAAATTAGAAAATAATGATTAATTCATTGTTATCATTCCTTACATTTGTTTAATGTATTCAAATCTATCAAAAGGGAATAATTTTTTTGAAAATATCAATAGGTTGTTCCTATATAATGATTAATTGTAAAATAATTATTCCTTTAATTATGTGATCTGTAAGAATATGATGCCTAATATCTATGTGCTTTTCATAATAGTGATGTGCAAGGTTTTTTTTAAGGATATGGAACTAGTGTTATCACATAATATTTTAGTTTTAGTAAAACTCATGCTATAATCAGTAAGTGTGTGTTGCATCCAAAAAAATTTAGCACAGCAACTTCCAGCTTCTATATATTAAACTTTAGTAGTGGAAAGTGCTACAGAGTGTTGTTTCTTACATGACAATGAAACTAATGAATTTACAAGGAAATGAAAAGTTACATATGTACTTTTTATATCCATTATACAACAACCAAATTCAATATCTGAAAATGTTATTAAAATAAAATCATTTCTAGAATAATATAAAATTCCTAAGTCCATTGTTCCTTTTAAATAGTGAAGACATATTTTCAATGCTTTTAAATATGTTTATTTTGCATTATATTTATATCTTGCACATAAGAATACCAAAAAAATTAATTTTGGATGACTAGTAGTTATGTATAGTAATCTTCTTATCATAAATATAAATGATGTTTGATCTACTGGTTTTCCAGCTTCAACAAGATCAAGGGTATTCGAGGTTATGATTGGAGTACATATAATTTTAGTTATGTCATATCCATACTTTTTAAGAAGATCTTTAATATACTTATGTTGCGATATATAGGTTCCTTCTAATTTTTGAGAAATTTAAAATCCAAGGAAAAATTTTAACTCACCCATTATTATCATTTAAAACTCATATTTCATTAGATTCAAAAATAAATCAGTTAAGGATTGATAAGTTGATCTGAATATAATGTCATCAACCTAAATTTTAACAATTAAAACATTTTTATATTCTTTCTCTATAAAAAGGGTTGGATTATAAGTTCTCTTAACATAATTGTTTTGTAACAAAAATCCTGTAAGTCTATCATAGAAGTCTGTAGGGGATTATTTAAGACCATATAATGCATTAGTATGTTTAGAAACATGTTCATGAAATTTTTTTATCTTTAAAACTAGAATTTCTTTCAATATAAAATTACTCTTGAACATATACATTAAGGAAAGAACACTTTATATCCATTTGAAAAAGTTTGATGTTAAAGAATGCTGCAAAGTATAAGAGAATTTGAATAGATTCACGTCCTGCTACTAGATCATAGGTTTATTCAAATTCTATTCCTTTTTGTTGATTACAGACTTTAGCAACTAATCTTTCTTTATTTCTTACTATGATTCCAATTTCATCACATTTATTTTTGAAGACCCATTTTAATCCAATTACAGATGTTTCATTAGGCCTTTCAACTATGGTCTAGACTATGTTCCATTCAAATTCATTTAGTTGATCTTATATAGCTTTAATATAATCTTGACCACCTAAAGAATCATCAATAATTTTAAGTTTTAATTGGGAAAGAAATTCTAGATGTTCTAATTAATTACTTAAATAACTTTTAGTCCTTACGGGCTGATCTATATCACCAATGATACTATCACTAGGATGATTCCTTAGAAACAAATTACATGTGTTTTTCAAAACATGTTCATCAAAATAGGGTAAAAAATATTTTAGAGTGAAAACTTTAGAAACATTTTCTTGAGTATTCTCCTAATTAGAAGGATCTTCCATTAATGCTTGATAACTGGTTTTTGAAAATACATCCAAAGATGTATGTTGAGGTTGTTTACATATAAACATATTTTTTTCATCAACTTTAACATGTATTGTTTCCTCAATAATAGAATAATTTTTATTAAAGAATATTATAATTATAGGTAGTGGAATAGCCTAAAATTATTCACTCATCGGATTTGGGTTCACATTTATGTAAGTTTTCTTTTCTATTAAAAATGAATACTTTTTATCCAAATACTCTGAAGTATAAAACATTAGGTTTTTGGCCTATCCATAACTCATAGAGTGTTTTATTAAGAAATAGCCTGATTAAAAGATGATTTATTGTATAACAAGAAGTACTTAAAGCTTCATCCCAAAAATGTTTAGCAGTTGAGTATTCAATCAACATGGTTCTTGTTATCTCTTGAAGAATTCTATTGCTGAGGAGTTCTAGAGGATAAAAAGTTATGATTAATTACTTTCTTACTACAAAAAGTTTCGAAATATGAATTTTCTAATTCTTCACCATGATCAATGAGAATCCTTATGAATGGAAGTTTTTTTTTTCATTTTTAAATTTGGATGAAAAATATTGGAAATAAGAAAATTATTCAGATTACATTCCTAGAAAATAGAACCATGTAAATATAGTGTAATTATCAAAAAAATACATAGTATTTTCCTCTAATAATTCTAGTTTTTATAGGACCGAACAAGTCCTTGTGCACTAGCTGTATTGCATTAGAAGTTGAGACTTTAATTATTGATTTAAATCTTGAATTATGTTTCTTTCCATACTGAAAAGGGTCAATGAATTTTGAAGAATCAAATCTAAGATCCGGTGGATCCTTAACAAGTTAGTTATTAGATAGTTTAACAAAGTTTCTTAGGTTATAGGGTCCTAGACTTCTATTCAATGACCTAGATTGGTCTTCCATTGTACTAAGGAAAGGTAAGTCTTGGCTCCTAAGGTATTTTAAGTTAAGTGTATAAAAATTCTCATGCTGATTGGCAGAAATAATGAACTCAAACTTGGAATTGTGTACTAATAATTTATGATTCCAAAAATTCAAAAGGTAACCTTCATAACATAATTTTCTTATGTTTATAAGGTTGTTCTTAAGATAATTAAAAAATAAAACATTATAAATTAAGACTTTTCCGAGAAGAATTATGTAACATATACCAACAATCTCTCCTTGAGAATTGCCTCAAAAATTGACTCTTCCACCTTTTCTCTTAATAATATTTTCAAAGAAGGTTTTTTAGAATCCACTATCCATGTACCATATATTTTTGTTTTTACTTTCTTGGTTTAATTAAAATAAAAAAATTAGGTTTTTAGAATCCGAACATTCTTGGATCTAGAAATGTTAGAAAGTAAAATATTAGGAATCCACCTTTGCTTAAAAAAGTGAGCTTTATGAAAACCTCTGGATTGAATTTTATTTAAAGAACAAATTTTCTTCCAATTTCCACCACTTTGAAACTTAGTACAGAAATGGAAATTTTAGGTACAAAATAGTTGTGTCGAAAAACAAGTTTTGAGTGAGTATAACCCATTCTAGAACTATTATTAAGTGGATGATGTTGTGAATAAATTTTATCAAGACATTCCTGATTAGAAGTAAAGTTTGAAAAAAAATTCTTTATGGAAGATATTTCAGATTTTATTCAAATTACTAAATTCTTATCCTCATTTTCATTAGTCTTAGGATTGGAGTTTGTCTCTAAAACATTTTTCCTAGAAATAGAATTTTTGAAATCCTTAGAAGGTTTATCCTTCTCAGAATTAACTTTCTCAAGGTTTTTAAAAATAGAAATAATTTCAAAAGATTTTTCATCCCAATATTTAAAAATATCTGATACTTATTTTTTTAAAATATTTATTCTAGAATTTTCATTATCAGTTTTCTTTTTGATCTTACTATTTTTATTTTCAAGTAACTTGGAAAAGCTAGATACTTATTCAAAAGTAGGTAAGATATCTTATGCTGAGGAAGATTCTTCATATGATGATGTAGAATTTTCTTCATTAGGATAATTATAACTTATAGATATATTGGTTAAAACTCATCAGTGTGTATCTTAGCCATGAAATTTTGGTTTTCAATAGGTATTTCAGTGATAATACCAATATTATTTTCTCCATAAGATTCATTATTCAAGGATTCATGTGATGAGTCTCTACCAAATGCACTCCAAGAATAATTTTCCTTCAAGACTTTATTTCCTTTGGCATTGTAATATCTCTTATGATTCCTCTCATAATATCTATATTTATCATCCTTTCTTTCAAGCTTTAGACAATCAGGTCTGATATGCCCTACTTTATTACATTCATAACATGTGACTTCAGAATATTTCTTATCTTTCCTATCCTTTTTCAGATATATTTATTGAAAATCCTTCATTATAGTAATGTTTTTCATTCTTTGAGCAAGATTGGATAACTCATTCTATGAATATTCATATTCACTAGAGTCCGACTCAATAAAATCTTTTTTAGATGTTAATTTCTCAGCAACTTTCTCAGGAGTCTTAGATTTTTCTGATTCAAAGTAGTAGTAAAAGAAACACTCCCATGTTTCTTCTTTATATTCTCATCATCTCTATTTAATCTATTCTCATGTTGTAATAGAATTCCAAATAATTAATCAAGAGTAATAGTTGTAACTTTCTGTGAATCATCAATTGTGGTTCTCCTTGATTCCCATTCATTAGGCCTGTTGTCAATAATCATATCTAAAATAATCTCACCATCTATACCTTTTTCTCCTATTGACTATAGGCTATTTACTATAGTCATATATCTCTATTGAACTTTAAATATTGGTTCTAAAAATGGTAAAATAGTGTAACGCCCCGACCCCAGCTACCCAGAGTCGGTGCATTACTTCGTAACATTGGCATGATCACAAAAGATCAAGTCTCGAAAGACCGATTAGTTTAGTAGCCTTGGAAACACTAGATACATTCGTAAACATTACATTACATCATAAAAATGAAAACTACAATAACATGGTCTCCTTAGTCCACACTCATATCCTCACTGACTATTCTTGCAAGTCAGTCATAATACACTTCTTCACATCCTAGGAAAAATAAAACATTGAAAGGGGTGAGCTCAAATGCTCCATAAGGATAACAATATAGCGGAAACTTTCATAAGAAAACATAAGCATTTAAGGAAATGTATAACTAAAACAAAAGCCTTATTGAACTTCAACTTAAGCATAATATATCAAAAGTAAAATAAAATAATGTCATTACTTACTCACATGGATATTCTACTAGACGAATAATCACATGAAATATCAATAACCACTTTCATAATGAGGGAATGTATAATGCCAGACATTCTGAAACATTTTGTCAAGGCCTCGGCCAAGACGTCTAAAATGATTAAGTCCTCGGCCAAAACCATAAATCAAATTGGGAAAGGGCCTCGGCCAATTCCACGTCTAGTTGTCTCATGAGACCTACCGATGCATCGAGGAGCTATAGCGGGCTCCACCCGTCACTTATTAAGTCCAATACATTCCTCATATGAATAGGTTTAAACATAACATAAATATTCGTATTAAAACTAGCATACAAAATGTCAACAATTTCTTCATAAACTATGGATGGTATAAAAATAACACATCCACAGTCAAATATTTCACAAAATGTTCAATGGAAGTTTTGTATCATAAATCAATTTCAATTAAACTTAAAACCCATCAAAGGATGTTGACATGGATGAAATCAAATCTATTTGAGAGAAATATCTCTCTTTTTTTTGAAATAATTTAAAAGTACCATAATTATAAAAAAATACATTTACTTTGAAAATATTCTTATAAGCTTGTAAGGGAAGCTTCGACAAAGTTATAATGGCGGAAAATAGCCGCACCCGCAGTATAAGTTAAAAAAAACATTCTTACCTTAAATTTGTCAAAAAGGTCAAAAAGTACATTGTTTGGAAAACAACGGTAAGATTCCTTTCAAAAACGTATAAGGGTATAAATGACTTTAACCCATTTTCCATTTAATAGTAAAAATGTTTTGAAAGACATTTTTAAGAAACATGGATGTGGATGATAATGAGGTCCCAGTAGATAATTATGTATAAACAACCTTGGATAATGAAGAGGTTGTGAAGTAAACCCTTACCTTGTACTTTTCCTTGGTTGGGGTAGGTTAACATCCTGTATAATGGTGAAATAATTGTTATTAAATTATACAAGAATCATATACATTCATATGATATCATATATGATCTTTTAGCATTGCTTTGTTAACAATATCTTAGATTTATCGTTGTTTCGGGTGTTAACTTACTCGTTTTCTTTTATATGTATTGTTACGTAAGTCATGTTTTTCATGGATAGGTTATATATTATTCATATCCATAATGATATCATGTCCTTAAACATTATTTTTAAATCATCAAATGATAATTATACTTGAATGGATACGACGAAGAATGAATCTAATCGCGTTCGTGGAGACGGTAGTCCGTACGTACGCACGAGCGACAATATCATTATTTTGATATTAAAATAATATATAATTGGATAGTATATCATATATACAGAATCATTATCATGTTATATTTATTATTTTCATGAATTACATATCATTATTATACCCATCTAAATAATAATATATTGAATAACAATTACACCACGACGTGGAGACGGTAAGCCGTACGTACGCATGTATGGTGACATGTCATTCAAATGATGGGTAGAATACTGAATATGGTTGTTCCATATTTATAATAACATCACAGTATATAGAAGATACTGGAGTTATAATTTTAGAATTGAAATAATAAACAAAGAGGGAGTGGAAGAAGAAAGAAACTTGAAAGAGGGTGATGAAAACATTACATCTTCTTCAGGTTCTTCCTTTTGATTTGATCAAAAGGACTCCTTAGGATGGCTTTATGACTAAAGTAAAGCTTCTAGGATAAAGGGAGAGAAGTTGGGAGAGTATTTGGGCAGAGTTTTGCCGAACCAAAAGGCTTTAAAGTGTGAATGAGGTGGTAGAGGTGGGGGCCTTTTATAAGAGGAGAGGAGGGGCACTCTTGGAAAGTAAAGAAAAGTCACTTTATTATAAAATGAGTTTCGGATTTTAGAGGTCCCACACTTATATAATTCGGGGATAATGTGATAAGGGTTCTAAATCTACCCATCCAATAGTCTTTGGACAAGTGTAAGCCTTGTATTTTACATTATCTTTTCATTTTATTAAAATCGTTAAATAATGAGGTCATCGCTGCATCATGATGATGTCATAAATAATTTAACTTATTTAATGTCTAAAAATTATAAAAAAAATACTATGATATAGGAAATCTTTTTATCTTTACAATGACTATTTATAGTAAAAAATATGACTTGTATAACCCCATGTAAAAATAGTTTTAGTAAAACATTTCATGTTTGTGTCATTTTTTACTTTAACATTAAATAAAAGGTATTTATGTCATTTTCCAACTAAAGTGGCTCCATGAGGTCCCCAAGTTGACCCATGGATTGTCTTGGTCGGCCATGGCACATCCAATGAGGGTAGGACATGTGTCAAGCTCATCTCATATTATTAAAACATTATTTTTACCTTAAACTACACTAATTACCTCTAATCGCGATTAAGAACTTAAAAGTTACTATTCACCAAAAATTATTTTAATCTCATTGAACCACATTTTACTTCTTAATGAAAATCATGTATGTCGGATTTTTGAAAATCAAAACATAGAAGTGGTAATATTTCATTTAAACGAAAAATCAGTTATTTGACTACCACTTAGTGGTTTCACTATTCATCAAAAATTGAAGTTTTTCAGAACAATGCCAACATTTCACCCTAAGATATAATTGATATTCCGAATTCAAAAATGGTTTCTATTTTAAAAAATTCCAAACATATAAGTTGCATTAATTAATTTTATAATTAATTCCCGCCGTCACAACAAATAGCGTGTTTTTAAGAAACAATTTATATCAAAAGATTGGCAATTGTTTATGTCCAATTTCAATGTTAAATTAATTCTAATGAACACCATTGGATAAAATGGTAAAAATATATTCTAATTATACTTTAAAACCACTAAATAGTATAATTTATCACTATAAATTATTTTGATTAAAAAAGTTGTTTTTAAGTATTTTTCACTATTCATAAAAAATTAGAAGTTCTCAGAAAAATACCAAAAATTCAACATAGGCTAATTTCGATATTCCGAATCCAAAAATGAAGTCCATTTTGAAATATAAAATTTCTATAATTTTAAAAAGTCGTTATTACTATTCATAACAGCTACTTTGATTAGTCGCGGTGTTTTAGAACTCGAAGTTGCGTACAATGCAAGCTATTGCATTATTGAATGAGAAGCGTATTGTGGAAGCTCGGGGTGTTACATTCTCCCCTCCTTCAATAAATTGTGTCCTCGCAATTTGAAATTTTTCTTGGAAAATAAAAGGTTGAAAATAGAAAATACCTTTGTGGAAAACCCACATCGGAAATAAGATTAATAAAATTTAGCCTTAATAAGAGGGAAAGGGAAATGAAAAAGTCACCACCCAATTATGATCTCGATTAGGTGAACATTGGTGGAAATTAGAGACATATAATTGGAGGAAAAATGTAAATATTTGTAGTGAGTGATTGAGGTCATCAATCACAATCAACTGTCAAATTGAGGGCCTCAAAGCCTTCAATCTATGTTGATTTAAAATATCATCAGTTCAACAAGACATAAGGTATTATGATAACACATTTTTTTTGTTTTAATATCCATTTAATAAAGTTTAAGAATTAATTTATTCATTGAATAAGAGATAGGTATATATATATTTATGCTTGACAATTAGAGTTTCAACCTTTAACTCATCTTTCACTCAAAAAGATAATAGAACTCAAAAATATTATACTTATCCTAATTGTATAAGGTTCCAAATGTTAACACATACCATTTAAATTAGTAAAATTATTTTGTAATAACCAGGGACTTCTTGTAGGCTAGTGGTAGGAAATAAAGGCCTGTCGCACTATGGTTGTGGGTTCGATTCCTACAGCTTTGTCCGACGCAACAGGTTATTCCCCACCCTGCAGGTTGTCCTTTTCCTAAAACTATAGTATTATAATATTCCAAAAATAATATTCAGAAATGTTTTAACCTTAAAAAATACTATCCAAAGATCAACTTAATCCATTCCAACCTTTATAGTTATCCAAAATACCTCCGTCCAGACTTTTTCTAAAAGGTCTCTATATTCCAAAATCAATTGTAACATCAGATTCCCCAAACAAAGTAAAGCTTCTCTTATTGTCACATACTTAAAATATGATTACCTTCATCATATTGAAACTTTACTGAAACAACAAGTACTGTAGTATAATCCTTATATATATCACATTATTCTAATAACCAGAATATAATCCATGAGTCCAAAAGCACCAATACATTAATTATTCAACTTCAACTATAGTAACAAAATAAGCTTGACCTTGATCCCTTGGCCTTTTCTGAGGTATGTTTTCCTAATGCTTAGGACATTCATTCGAATAATGCCCCATTTCTCTACAATTGTAGCATTCAACATTGATAGCCTCTTTCTTTCCCTTGCAATCACGCGCCTGGTGACCTTTTTCTCCACATTTATAACAAACTCCCATTCCCTTTAGGCAAGTACCAGGGTGATTCTTCCCACAATTATCACATAATGGAAAATCCTTCTTTCCCCTTTTCCCTTTATCTGTCTCTTGCTCCACAGTTCTCTTCTTCTCTTGCTTTACTTTATTGTCATAAGATTTAGAGAATTCCTTTTCTGTCTTGATAGCACATGAGACAATATTTTCGTATGTTGAGAAATATTGTGATACTAAAGCTCTATGGAGAAATGGTTTTAACCCATCAAAGAAACGATCAATATTACCTCTTGGGTTACGTATATAATCTGCAACATACCTCACTAACCTTGTAAAGTTGGCCTCATACTTTGCGACATTCTCATCCTCCTTTTGTCTCAGACTCAGAAATTGCCTTTCCATATCTGCTCGATGGTCATGAGGAAAGTATTTTTCTAAGAAAAGCTCTTTGAACTCCCTCCATTCCATATTCGATACGTCATCAGCTTCCTTTGTATTTTGAATCAATGACCACCATTGATCGACATCTCTAGTGAGGCGGTAAAATGCCATGATAACCTTCTCCCTTTCGCTACTCCCCAAGGCGTGGAATATTTTCTCTAAGGAGTTTATCCATTGCTCAGCTACTAACGGATTTGTACCCCCATTAAATGTTGGTGGTTGTTGCCTCATGAAGCGGTCTAACATTGATCCTCCACGTTGTGGATCAGGGTGATACATACGAGTAAGGTTATTATTCATAACTTGAGTGAGTTGTCCCAGTATGGTAATAAGTTGATCAGCACCAGTTGTATCTCCAGATCGACAATAATTTTCTTGAGCAGGAGGGAAATCCCTACACGGAGTGCGTGCATTGATACGGTTTCCATTCCTTCCACTAGGCGCCATTTATAAACAATGGCATAAACTAGATTAGTTTATGAATTAAAATACATAATTCCATATTTGTAAAACACTTTACATAATTTGAACTATTTATGGATATAATCCATAATCATAAAAAGGAATGTTTTCTTTGAGGAAGTATATAATCATAACCCTTCATAGTGGTTTGTAAAGAAAATGAAAATTATCCTAAGCATATCCCTCGGGAGTGTCGTAACCAAGAGTGCAGCAAGGCCCGTTGTCGTGCACCAGTTCACGTTCGAGTCTAGCTCAAAGCAGTGTTTTCGGGTTTTACCCCTAGGTACATCTGTGCCAGAGCCGCCTCTACCAGCTCGTATCCAGACAGGGATGTATTGCTCGGAAAACTCACAAAATCTCTACAATACCAAAATTTTAGGAAGTTCTTCTATACTAATCATCAAAGTTCATCTTAGGTCTACGTTCTCTAATCAGAGTTTGTCTAAATCTAGCTTCCAAGGTTTGTACTAAACTTCCTCTGATACCAACTGTAACGCCCCAACCCCAGCTACCCAGAGTCGGTGCATTACTTCGTAACATTGGCATGATCACAAAAGATCAAGTCTCGAAAGACCGATTAGTTTAATAGCCTTGGAAACACTAGATACATTCATAAACATTGCATTACATCATAAAAATGAAAACTACAATAACATGGTCTCCTTAGTCCACACTCATATCCTCACTGACTATTCTTGCAAGTCAGTTATAATACACTTCTTTACATCCTGGGAAAAATAAAACATTGAAAGGGGTGAGCTCAAATGCTCCGTAAGGATAACAATATAGTGGAAACTTTCATAAGAAAACATAAGCATTTAAGGCAATGTATAACTAAAACAAAAGCTTTATTGAACTTGAACTTCAGCATAATATGGCAAAAGTAAAATAAAATAATGCCATTACTTACTCACATGGATATTATACTAGACGAATAATCACATGAAATATCAATAACCACTTTCATAATGAGGGAATATATAATGCCAGACATTCTGAAACATTTTGTCAAGGCCTCGGCCAAGACGTCTAAAATGATTAAGGCGTCGGCCAAAACCATAAATCAAATTGGGAAAGGGCCTCAGCCAATTCCACGTCTAGTTGTCTCTTGAGACCTACCGATGCATAGAGGAGCTATAGTGGGCTCCACCCGTCACTTATTAAGTCCAATACATTCCTCATATGAATAGGTTTAAACATAACATAAATATTCATATTAAAACTAGCATACGAAATGTCAACAATTTCTCCATAAACTATGGATGGTATAAAAATAACACATCCACAGTCAAATATTTCACAAAATGCTCAATGGAAGTTTTGTATCATAAATCAATTTCAATTAAACTTAAAACCCATCAAAGGATGTTGACATGGATGAAATCAAAGCTATTTGAGAGAAATATCTCTCTTTTTTTTGAAATCATTTAAAATTCCCATAATTATAAAATAATACATTTACTTTGAAAATATTCTTATAAGCTTGTAAGGGAAGCTTCGACGAAGTTATAATGGCGTAAAATAGCCGCACCCGCCGTATAAGTTAAAAAAACATTCTTACCTTAAATTTGTCAAAAAGGTCAAAAAGTACATTGTTTGGAAAACGACGGTAAGATTCCTTTCAAAAACGTATAAGGGTATAAATGAATTTAACCCATTTTCCATTTAATAGTAAAAATGTTTTGAAAGACATTTTTAAGAAACATGTATGTGGATGATAACGAGGTCCCAGTAGATAATTATGTATAAACAACCTTGGATAATGAAGAGGTTGTGAAGTAAACCCTTACCTTGTACTTTTCCTTGGTTGGGGTAGGTTAACCTCCTGTATAATGGTGAAATAATTGTTATTAAATTATACAAGAATCATATACATTCATATGATATCATATATGATCTTTTAACATTGCTTTGTTAACAATATCTTAGATTTATCGTTGTTTAGGGTGTTAACTTACTCGTTTTATTTTATATGTTTTTTTACGTAAGTTGTGTTTTTCATGGATAGGTTGTATATTATTCATATCCAGAATGATATCATGTTCTCAAACATTATTTTTAAATCATAAAATGATAATTATACTTGAATGGATACGACGGAGAATGAATCTCATCGCGTTCGTGGAGACGGTAGTCCGTACGTACGCACGAGCGACAATATCATTATTTTGATATTAAAATAATATATAATTGGATAGTATATTATATATACAGAATCATTATCATGTTATATTTATTATTTTCATGAATTACATATCATTATTAGACCCATCTAAATAATAATATATTGAATAACAATTACACCACGACGTGGAGACGGTAAGCCGTACGTACGCACGTATGGTGACATGTCATTCAAATGATGGGTAGAATACTGAATATGATTGTTCCATATTTATAATAACATCACAGTATATATAATATACTGGAGTTATAATTTTAGAATTGAAATAATAAACAAAGAGGGAGTGGAAGAAGAAAGAAACTTGAAAGAGGGTGATGAAAACGTTACCTCTTCTTCGGGTTCTTCCTTTTCATTTGATCAAAAGGACTCCTTAGGATGGCTTTCTGACTAAAGTAAAGCTTCTAAGATGAAGGGAGAGAAGTTGGGAGAGTATTTGGGCAGAGGTTGGCCGAACCAAAAGGCTTGAAAGTGTGAATGAGGTGGTAGAGGTGGGGGCCTTTTATAAGAGGAGAGGAGGGGCACTCTTGGAAAGTAAAGGAAAGTCACTTTATTATGAAATGATTTTCGGATTTTAGAGGTCCCACACTTATATAATTCGAGGGTAAGGTGATAAGGGCTAGAAATATACCCATCCAATAGTCTTTGGACAAGTGTAAGCCTTGGATTTTACATTATCTTTTCATTTTATTAAAATCGTTAAATAATGAGGTCATCGCTGCATCATAATGATGTCATAATTAATTTAATTTATTTAATGTCTAAAAATTATAAAAAAAATACTATGATATATGAAATCTTTTTATCTTTCCAATTACTATTTATAGTCAAAAATATGACTTGTATAACCCCATGTAAAAATTGTTTTAGTAAAACATTTCATGTTTGTGTCATTTTTTACTTTAACATTAAATAAAAGGTATTTATGTCATTTTCCAACTAAAGTGGCTCCATGGGGTCCCCAAGTTGACCCATGGATTGTCTTGGTCGGCCATGGAACATCCAATGAGGGTAGGACATGTGTCAAGCTCATCTCATATTATTAAAACATTTTTTTTACCTTAAACTACACTTATTACCTCTAATCGCGATTAAGAACTTAAAAGTTACTATTCACCAAAAATTATTTTAATCTCATTGAACCACATTTTCCTTCTTAATGACAATCATGTATGTCAGATTTTTGAAAATCAAAACACAGAAGTGGTAATATTTCATTTAAACGAAAAATCAGTTATTTAACTACCACTTAGTGGTTTCACTATTCACCAAAAATTGAAGTTTTTCAGAACAATGCCAAAATTTCACCCTAAGCTATAATTGATATTATGAATTCAAAAATGATTTCTATTTTACAAAATTCAAAACATATAAGCTGAATTAATTAATTTTATAATTAATTCCCGCCGTCACAACAAATAGCGTGTTTTTAAGAAACAATTTATATCAAAAGATTGGCAATTGTTTATGTCCAATTTCAATGTTAAATTAATTCTAATGACCACCATTGGATAAAATGGTAAAAATATATTCTAATTATACTTTAAAACCACTAAATAGTATAATTTATCACTATAAATTATTTTTATTAAAAAAGTTGTTTTTAAGTATTTTTCACTATTCATAAAAAATTAGAAGTTCTCAGAAAAATACCAAAAATTCAACATAGTCTAATTTCGATATTCCAAATCAAAAAATGAAGTCCATTTTGAAATATAGAATTTCTATAATTTTAAAAATTGGTTATTACTATTCATAACGGCTACTTTGATTAGTCGCGGTGTTTTAAAACTCGAAGTTGCGTACAATGCAAGCTATTGCATTATTGAATGAGAAGCGTATTGTGGAAGCTCGGGGTGTTACAAATTGAACCATGATAATATGATCTAAGCATATCTCTTTTAGTTTCAATAAATTTAGAAGTACCAAAATATGTAATATTGATTTTTATCCATATGTTATTAGATGTTTCACAAGAAGATATCTGGTTATATATATTCCTAGTCATAGAAAAAAGTAAAGAATTACATACCTTATAGTTAAACTAATATTCTTTCTTTTATTGATTAGTAAAAGTTATGAATTACTTATTAGGTATCTTATAATATCAATAATTAATAACAATGTTGTCCACACCATTATTGATAACAAAATTATTCATTCTAACTCTCCTGTACTTGTAATCATTCCCACCAAATATAGGTGGTTATGTAGAATTCATATTATCTAAGGATCTTACATTCATTACTTTTATATTTCAAAACAAAATGTTTCCACTCTATACATTAGTGTAGTATGTATTTATAATAAAACAGTTTATCAAAGAAATGAATCTAACTTGAATGTGAAAAACATGTAATATAAACACAGTGGAATCCTCTTCTAATAAAAATATGTATATTAGTATTTCAGATAACTGATCTGATATGAATTATAGGATAAAAATTTAGATGTAGATACTCAATTACAAGAGGGGGGGGGGATGAATTATAAATCTAAAAACTTAAATTTTTAATCTTAAGGAAACTATGTTTAACAAAGTTAAAAAAAATTAGATTCACTTAAACCCTCTTCTATAAGAGTAAGGAGAAACAATTTGGGGCTGATACAGAGGATTATAAAAAATAAATAAGCACACATGTATAATTAAGTAAGATTCTACCTTAAAGCTTATAAAATATTATATTAGAGTCAAAACAAAAGAGAAGGTATAGGAAATCGTTTATTATTATTAAAAATTAGAGCGAAAATTAAATGTATATATAAAAGAGTTCAAACATTTTAACCCAAAGAATAGGGTATCCAAAAACCATGGATAAATGTCCATTGATCTGTAAGGCGATCGACACATCTGTCTTCCTTCAGCCAGAAGACCGCGATTAAGAAGGTAATAAGAACCTCTATCTTTCTTTTAGCACCCCCAGTTTGAGGTATGTGGACTTTTTTATGCCTTTTTATGTGTTTAAAGTGCATGGGATGAGTTGGGAAGAGTTTGGGTAAGTTTGGAATGGTTTTGAATAAGTTTTGAGGCTTTTCATAGGGAGCATAGTTAGAGGAAACCATGCGGGTTATCCAGGAAACCTTTTAGGGGGACACAGTAGGCTTCAAACTGCCAACACATAGTTTTCCAAACCGTGCGAGGTATCCATGCATACCCCTCCTCTAGATATAGTGGTGTGCACATGGTTAGTGAAATATTTTCCAAACCATGAAGACTAACCGTGCGACTACTTAAAAATAGGGTTTTAAAACCCGGGTTCAATCGGGCTTGCCTCATTCCTCTCCAAGCTTCCTCCCACCCGAGACTTAATCGAGATTTTGGGTTCTCAAAGGATGAAGGTTCTCTTCCACTCGTTTTGGAAGCATTTTGAAGAGAATTCTTGGTGGATTGAAGGTGGTTTCTCCCAGGTAAGTCTCTCCTCTTGGATTCTTTTGGTTTCTCTCTAGATATACTCTTCCCCCTTCCTTAGTTTTCTAGATTTACATTCGTTTAATGTAGATATTGGGTTTTGGTTTCCTTGGATGTTGATTTTAAGTCTTGAGAATGTTAGAGAAGGGGATCTAGAGCGGTTTCGGTGGTGCGTTCACCGGATTTGGGGTGCAGTTGATTGTGGGTCGATTTTGCTAGAACCCTAAAGGTATGTGGCTTCTCTCCCGACTCCACCTTGATAGAAATTGAAGCTTGGTTACAATGAATTTTTGTTTCTTAAAATTAATGGTTTTTTTGATATTTTAATTTGATTGGAAATCCCTTTGGTGGTGTTTTGGGGATTTTTGGGAAGAAATGGGTTTTTGGGTAAAACGCTCTTGTTGGAATTTTAAAATGGATATTTTAAAAAGAGTTGTTTTATTGAATGAAGTAATATGGCTTGTGAAATAGTTTTTAAATAAAGGGGTTGTTTTATTGAAATGGGAATTGGCATGTAAATTGGGTGGAAGGGTCTTTTCAATAAATGTTTGATTTATTAAAGTGGTTCGACATGTAATTGGAATGGTTAATTGCATATTTTGGTGACCTTGGTGGGTTATATGGTTGGATATGGATTGTTTTAATGTTTTATGATAGAGTGGACAAGAAGTGCCAAGATAAAAAGGGAATGGATAGTGGACGAAAGGGCCACCATCAATATCCAGTGGTTGGAAAGTACCACTTGATTGGATTGGTAATGAATGGGTTGGACGGGATGTGCCACCTGTTAGGTTTCCGGGGCCTGCAGTAGAAGCCGGTGGGCCGGAGATTTTAAATTTTTTGTCGGCGGAATGATGAAACTTGTCGTCTCCGACGATCCAAGCACTGGAGAGGTATGAGGATCTCGCGTAAATTATTGAGAGCACAAACATAAACAGAAAATTTACCCATTTTAGATCTGAAGCCGTTGTTGACTGCAACTTTTCGCCAGCGATCGTTGCACGAATTATCCATAGCAGGATCCCTCTAGATCATCCACACGTGCTTCATAAATCTTCTAGATCACTGATCATCGAACTCTGGGTGCTAGCGCGGTGATCTGACGATATATTCGACGTCCCGACAATCACCGCATCGTCGATCTTACGATGCGTGAGAAGAAACTTGATCCGAGCACGGATCGACAGCTTCTCTCTCTAGAGAGCGGGAGGAGAGAGGAGGTCTGGCCAAAATGACGTGAATAGTTGTTGTGTTTGAGCCCCTCTCCTCTATTTATAGCGGATTGTGGAAATTACCCAGTTGGGTTCTGTGGCCCACGTTAATTCCACGTGCACTAAATAAATAACTATGACAACTTAAAACTCTATAAATATTATTTATTTATTTTATCACATACTTGTAATATATATATATATATATAGTATTATGTGATAAAATCCGAGCCATTTAACTCGACTCGCTGTCCCGCTTAATATTAAACGAACCTTGAAAAATAAAATAAAATTGATTCGATTAATATTTTCTCGTATTTACTATACTCGTAAATACATTAAATAAATTCAATCCCAAATATTCTAAACTTGAATATTAATGAATTTATTTAATTCTTTTGGTGATCGACAACATGGACAACGCTCAGACCCCATGGTAGGGCCCACTATGTCCAAATACCTATTCAACTAAATATGGGAGATTCTTGAATATGCTTTTGTGTGTGACCCTCTAGGACCTTATCTCAATAGTATTGAATAAAATCCACAGACCAAGAGCGGGGTCTAGAAACCTATCATGGCCCCTAAAGAGATAAGGATAGTCATTGCAATGGCTACCAACCTACAAACACAGACTGTGTACTATAGTCTCTTTTTCATTTGATATCTCATAAAGAAGGACGCACTCTTATGTCATCGTCCTTATCTTGATTTATTATTTGTTGATCTATCCGGATAGATTTTCCTTTTTACCGCTTTGGCCAAAGACTTATGAAGGCGGCATCAGCCTGATCAACTGGGCCTGAGATATACAACTTCCTAAACTTGGAAGTGAAAAATCCTTTCTTGACCATTCAACCAACATCATACCACCAACGATGCACCCAACACAAACTACCTCGCCACGACATTACTGCCATAGTTTTTTACTTGCATCAAAATACATAATTAAATGATATACCTTAGTAATGGTCTCAAGTCAGGAGACCTATACACATGTCCATAGATAGGAATAGCCAATGACACCCAAAAAATGTGGTGTTCCTATTGATGGGTCTGTCCTCATGATCTCACTACTAGAGATCACCAAGTGTGAATTTCATGAGAAGAAGTATCAATGCTTATGAGCCCCCATCACCTGATAGTCAGAAATCTACTATTTCTAGTCAGTAAGATGTATCTAGACTATAGAACATATATTTAAGATCAATGTCATTGTATCTTGAGGTTATCATTATAGCCTGGGATCTACTATAACCTCTTGACACGACAATTAACCTTTGGACATTACCATTATTATAGTGGATGAAGAAAAGTCTGCACTATAATGGTAAGATATCATCATGCATATCTAACTGTACACATGATACAATAATCAAAAGTACTACATAGTTGGGTCTAGGGCACCCACTATTTCAACATTCCCACTTGCACTAGATCCAACTTGATAACTAAACTTGTTAGCTACTCACATGATAAATACCATGCTTCTATTGAGTAATGGATTTAACTGCTAGGCCTGCCACGTTTTCTATGCATGACATATCTGCTATATGCGACCTCATATGCTTGAGTAAAACTTCTCAAGATTAGGTATCTCCGAGTATATTAATTTTGTCCGTTGTCATAACTTGACAACTTGGCTAGTAAGAATATCATAATTCTTATTATGACAATACTTTTCTCACTATATTTTAATCCAAGAAATGGGACAAATCGTTGAGATTTATAACAGCTTCTTAGCTGCCTTAGAAGCTGCAACGTACTCGGTATTTGTAGGTATGGCTACCAAATGCTTTTATGTTCTTGACTCGCTCATCTCCTTTGCCTAACTGTGATACTAGATCAAATTGATCTCTATGTATTACTAGTTTCTGTCCCACAAATACTAGTATACCTTCCTCTCCATATTCCAGGTACATATCATTTGTACTTATCGAAGTACAAGATGGTAGTTCTAACTACATCACTTGCAGTGCTCCTGAAAATAATTGATATTTGCCTATATGAAATTATATCCTGCTAGTATCAATTATTGTACATAATATGGCATATGTGATTGATCCATCGCTTAAGCATATGGTATCAATTCAAAACTTTATTCTCTTCCAATGTTATGAACATATTAACTTGAAGAGATTAAGCCATGTGACATTGGCAACAATCCTAAACTTGAATTGTTTTAGCTTGTATTTTTTTTAATACAATGTCACTCTATGTACAATTGACTAAGACCAAGCAACCTTTGGATCTATCTCAGTGGATCCTGTTCCCTAGAACTTAGGTTGCTATTTGAAGTCAATCATTGGATAATTTCTTTTAACCCGATCATATCTAACTGTAAGATCAAAATCTATTTTCTATATGTTGCCGAACATATTTCACTTAGAAAACATTGGCGCTCCCACTAACCTTTGGTAGACACAAGGAAAATATTCATTTATAATGAATGTTATAAGATCTTGTTGCTTACTTTATTCCAGAATTAGATTTCAATAACTTTTAACCCTTATTGACATCATTTGATGTCATCATCTCTTTCTAGTTGCGTCGTATAGACACCTTCCACGAAAGATGATCTTGACATCCAATGACCAATAAAATGATCATATAAGTTCAGCTATGACAAGTAAAATTACAATAGATTTAGGCGTACAGACTTGGTATAACCAATTGAGCCTTATTGGTACCATACTTGTACCATCCATGTATCATTTCTTTCGAATACCCACCAATGTATTCAATTTATAATCCCCTTTGAAATTTGATACATGGATTCCATTATTGATTTTTAGTTGATCTTGTCAATATTTGCTCATTTCCATATACTTCTTACTTGTAGGATTTATTATTCTCAATGAATAATATATCATCGACCGTAGTGAATATAAAACCATAACCATGGTTTCATACTTCCTACAAAGTATGTGTCTCTATAATATTCTTATTCCACATGTACTTGTGGAACTTGTTCCCTATGCCAACCATTTGTGCATCCTGATCATTGACTAAGTCCAAGTCAATTCCACTCCCACTATCTCTAATAGATATGTGCACCCTTGTATAGAAATGTAGTCTAATAATTGACAACATCTTTTCTATCTTAGGGATTTAGGAAATATCTTATGCAACTATTAGGATAATTACCTAAAATGCACAATGTGTTTAACTTGATGCAGGTTTGTTTAAATCATAATAAACGCTTTGCATCTAAACACGTCCTATGACATAATGGATTTTCCATCATACTATGAATTGTATGATATCCCTTTTCCATTTTAGTTGGCATAATGGTTATGGGTCAAATCCGTTATTTGCAAAGCACATCAGGAAATATAATGGATGTTTCTGCAGGTTGTAACATTGATACAAATTACATCCTAACTTTGATGTATAAAATGTGCGTTTAGGAATTGGTCCACGCTACATTTTGTGATCAATGTTAATATGTATGAATCTTCATCGATCATCCTTATGAACATAAATATAGTGATGTAGATAAGGTAACATGCGTTTAGGAATTACTCCATGCTACATTATCTTGATCGATGATTGTTTGGTCAAGATATTATTCTGCATGCAAATTCGAAGCAACTCATATCTTTTTACCAAACTTATACTTCACTATTCCTTAATGACTTAGAGGAAAATTATGAAGCATATTTACCTCTTGCTTTCTTTGGAATAGTATACAATAGGTGTTTTTCTGTGCCGAGCCTAAATACCATACTGGATATATAGTTGACGCCCGATTTTAGTTTTAATTGACAAATAATCACATTTCCAAAATTGAGTAGGTCTTACATTTTATATTCATCATGTATTTCCATTGATTTAAATAGAAGTGAACTATTTGGCGAGTATGTTGCCACAAACAACATTCATTCCAAAACATGGAATAATTTCTCATCATGTCCAAATGGGCACATGAGATAAATGTTTTTGGTTATACTCCACAACTTGTTCAATTTGAATCAATCACTTGGGAATTATAAGTTATGTGTTTCTCACTACTGACTTAGGAATCACCCTTTCTCAGCTGCTTGGAGAAAAGAATTTACTTCTAGTAATGTTTCTCTACTTGCTTGGTTATTGTATTTCAATATATATATGTGAAAAGAATATTGTATTTTAATACCCAAGAAATATGAGAGAAAACAATACTTTTATTTGATGAATATTAACTGAATGAGGAGTGGGTACTTGCTTCTTGTATTTCTGTTTTTAAACTTCCATGAATTTATTTCATTATGTAATGAAAATAACCTCCTGTTAACTAACCATCCACTTTACTTTGAAGGACATGATGAAGGTGCCTTTGGCGTAACTTTCCATAGGCATTTTCACCTTGTCATTCAATTTATTCTCCACAAGAATAAAAGATGGTGTTATCTCTAATATTCTTATTACTTGGTGAATGTTACCTTAGCGGTATTAAAGCACTTACTCTATACCATTCATTTGTACCTTTAAATGAAACTAGAGTAATTGGGTGTAAAAGGTATAAGAATGGGATGACATGAAAGATTGTGAACTATCTTTCACTTTACACAAATTCTAAGTGCAATCATCACATTCAAATCTTGATTCGCTTTCTCCTCGAAAGGATAGTGGAGATGAGACTACATGTAACATCATCCATGTCTTGATGTAGCGAACACAACTAACATCAGACGTTGATGATAACATTATGATAGAACCATCATATGCTTGATTCATGAGTCTCCTGTAAGCATTTTTACACCCTATCTTCTTAAGGTTGCTTAACAGGTTGGGACACAAGCACCTTGAATGTCCATTATGGTAGTAATGTGTGAAAGCACCTATACTACACTTGGAATTTCATTCTTGTTTGGACATTAGCTTTGTCTAATGTTTATCACAGTTTTATTATGGCATTTCTTGCCATTATCTACAAATATACTTTTGTACTTTTATGTGATTACCATTTTAGACATAATTGACTAATTTGATCATTAAATGTGTCCCACTAATTTTTTGAATTTTAGGAACCCTATATACTAGAATCAGAATACTCTTGAGTATTCTAGTGTCAAGGATCCCTGAACCTCCCTCATAGTCTACAAGCTATGGCTATGCCACTACTCGGATGGTCCAAGGTTGGCTTTTGGCTGGAAAACCGCATTAACTCAAGGTTCCTTGATCTATTGAGTGAAGTCCCATCTTCAAAAATCATTTACTGATATACTAAACACTTGCCTCTAAAATTACAACAAGCTAGCTAAGGCTATTCCATTGCTGCAATTTTAGTTAAGTCGAACCACAACATGAATAATAACTCCCCTATATTAAGAGGCACGCTCAGCTGAGGCATCAACCGGCACCTCAAACACCCAGTTTTGTTCAAACTTTAATGATGGAAGGCTATTTGTGACTTAATATATTCTTTGAGGGGTTTATTAGTTTTATCTCGACGAATGTGATCCATTTCTATTAAACTTGTTCATCTATGTTTTCGTGCTCACAACTAAACTTTAATAGAAAAACATATGCCGCTTCTTTATGCATTTTATTATCTATTATTTTATGTATTTTTCCTGCTGTTCTAAAATGAATAAAATAATAAATAAATGAATAAAGGAAAACTATTACCCGACTGGTCTTGAGAATCTAAATGACCTAAGGGGCATCATACCTGTGTCGAAAACTTGACACTAGATGCATCTCAACCCATGATGTATGTCTATTTCTTATCTGGAGCATCGCCTCATCTTGGCGGAGTCCACGTTACATCTTAGAGTACCGCCTCATCTTGGCGGGTTCCACGTCACGTCTTTTAATTGTCTATGTCCGTGGTACAAGAATACTCGCGCGCATGCGAGGGGGATTGGGGTATAAATGTACATCAAATCAATTGGACACGTAGTTCCTTATACATTTTAACCGAAAAATAGACGATGCGCAGACCATCTTTAAATTAATTTACAGACATCGCATGTAGATAATTAATTAATTACATAAATAAAAAGCAGACATACTGGGCCAATGCTGAAGACCAGTAGTCGGGTAACTACAACGAGATAAAAATTAAAATGAAAAAATAAGTACGAGGGTTGTTTAATTAAATTAAATGAATTAAAAATTCAAAAAAATTAATTATTTATCGGTCCTTTAATTAATTTAATTTCCAAAATTAAATTAATCTTGTTAACCTCGGGTATTAATTTTTTTATTTCAACCATAAATAATATATTAATTTAATTTAATTTAATTTAATTAATTAATTAAATTAATTAATTAATATGATTGATTGCGGGTTGCGTCGAACCTACACAGACCTGTAACGGGTCCAGAAAAGTCTATGCTTGTCTTCTTTGGGATAAGCAGATCCGCCTGGACCTAAACTTGGTCAGGTAGATCTGCCTAATTAATTGAATTAAATTAAATTAAATATTTAAATTAATTAATTAATTAATTAATCTGATCCATTCCAGTTGCACTGAACCTAACCGGAGGTGTGGAGGGAGGGCGACCGTGGGTTTGGAGGGAGTTGGAAGCGTTCCTCGGTGGGAGGTGGCGACTCGGGCGCCTGGTGCGCTATCTCCGGCGGTGGCCCTATGTGTCGGGGTGACACCACAGCGGTGGGCAGCGAGTAGCTGGAGGCGCATGTGTAGAGATGGCTTAAATAAGGAGATGGTGGAGCCGGGTGGAGTGTGAGGCAGAGGGGCTCCTGGCCGGAGAGAGTGCGTGGTCGAGCGCGGCCCGGTCGACAGCAGTAGTGTGCTGCGGGAGGAGCCGACAAGCCTGGTCTGGCGAGTCTTGCATGGAGGAGGTCGGTGGTGCGGGATAGGGAGGGTGGCTCGCTGTGAAGATGCTGGTGCGACTGCGGCCGAGGGTCTGGCCCGAGCTTCCCATGCCACGTCACTACGCACACGGAGGAGTAGCCCTGGTTCGTCCTGAGGAAGGAAGAAGGGCGGGCGGCCGGAGCTGGCCCAAGCGGCGGAGGTCGGCGGTGCCGGCTCGAAGGTCCTCCATGGAGGACGACGTGATGGCCCGCAGAGGCATCCCTATGGCACTATAGTGCGTCGCACGGGGAGGAGGGAGGGGGTCCGCTCGGACCCCCTGCATTTGACTTTTTTTTTGTTTCTATCCTCACGCGGTAGACCCCTTTTTTTTGCAAGTTGCAGCAAGACCCAAGGGGGTCTTGCTTTTGGTTCTCCACACGGAGGACCTAAATGGGGTCTCCTGCTTCTTGTTCCTTCCACGCGGGAAGACCCACAAATGGGTCTTTTTTTGAAGACTTGACCTCTAGTCAAGTCTACTCCCCTTAATATAATAATAATTTATTTTTATTTTTATTATGATATAAAATTATAATTTTAAAATTATAATTATAATAATTATAATTATAAAACTTATAATTTATTAAAATTTTTATTATTTTCGATATACGGAAATAACCAACAAAATTTGAAACCAGAGTAAAAACACGAACACGATCCATTCCATAAATTTCCAATGACCATATCTTGGTCATTCGAAATCGGATTAAAACACGGTTCGATCCGTTTTGACCGATTTTAAACCCTCTACTTAATTTTATGAAAATTAATTTTATTTGGCTTAGAAAATCTACGCGATCCCTCTGATACCACTGTTAGGTTTCTGGGGCCCGCAGAGGAAGCCGGTGGTCCGGGGATTTTAAAAGTTTCTTCAGCGGGATGATGAAACTTGTCGTCACCGACGATCTGAGCCCTGAAGAGGTCTGAGGATCTTGTGTAAATTATTAAGAGCACAAACATAAATAGAAAACTTAACCATTTCAGATCCAAAGCCATTGTCGTCTAAAACTTGTTGCTGAAGATTGTTGTACGAAGGATCCATAGTAGGATCCATCTAGATCGTCCACTTTCACTTCAAAAATCCTCTAGAGCACCGATTGTCGAACTCCGGGTGCTGGCGCGATGATCCGATGATATATTCAACGTCCCGACGATCACCGCATCGTCGATCTTACGATGCATGAGAATAAACTTGATCCGAGCATAGATTGATATCTTCTCTCTCTAGAGAGAAGGAGGAGAGAGGAGCTCTGGCCAAAATGACATGAATAGTTGTTGCACTTGAGCCCCTCTCCTCTATTTGTAGTAAATTGTGGAAATTACCCAGTTTGGTTCCCCGACCCCCGTTAATTCCACATTCACTAAATAAGTAACTATGAAAACTTAAAAATGTGTCAATATTATTTATTTATTTTATCACATACTTTTAATATATATATATATATATATAATATTACGTGATAAAATCCGAGCCATTTAACTCGACTTGCTGTCCCGCTTAATATTAAACAAACCTTGAATATTAAAATAATATTTCTTCTATTAATATTTTCTCATATTTACTAAAATTGTAAATACATTAAATAAATTCAATCCAAAATATTCGTAACTTGAATATTAATGAATTTATTTAATTATTTTGGTGATCGACAACATGGACAACGCTCAGAGCCCTTGGTAGGGCCCACTATGTCCATATACCCATTCAACCGAATAGGGAGGATTCTTGAATACGCTATTGTGTGTGACCCTCTAGGGCCTTATCTCAATAGTAGTGAATAAAATCCACAGACCAAGAGTGGGGTCTAGCAACCCGTCATGGCCCCTAAAGAGATAAGTATTGTCATTGCAACGACTACCAACCTACGAACACTGACTGTGTACTATAGTCTCTTTGTCATTTGATATCTTAGAATGCAGGACGCACTCTTGTGTCATCGTTCTTATCTTGATTTATTATTTGTTGATCTATCTGGATGGATTTGCCTTTTTACTGATTTGGCCAAAGACTTATGAAGGTGACATCATCCTGATCAACAAGGCCTGAGATATACAACTTCCTAAACTTGGAAGCGACAAATCCTTTCTTGACCATTCAACCAACGTCATACCACCAACGACGCACCCAAAAAAAACTACCTATACATGAAATTACTAATATGGTTTTCACCTTGCATCAAAATACGTAATTAAATGATATACATTGGCAATGGTCTCAAGTCAGGAGACCAATACACATGTCTGTAGATAGGAACAACCAATGACACCCAAAACATGTGGTGTTCCTATTGACAGGTCTATCCTCATGATCTCACTACTAGAGATCACCATGTGAGAACTTCATGAGAATAAGTCTCAATGCTTATTAGCCCCCAGCACCTGATAGTCAGGCATCTACTATGTCCAGTCAGTAATATGTATCTAGACTATAGAACATATATTTTAGATCAATGTCATTGTATCTCAAGGTTCTTATTATAGACTGGGATCGTCTATAACCTCTTTACATGAAAATTATCCTTTGGAAATTACCATTATTACAGTGGATGCAGAAAAGTCTTCACTATAATGGTAAGATATAATCATGCATATCTAACTACACACATGATATGATAATCAACAATACTACATAGTTGGGTCTATGGCACCCACTATTTCAACACCACCATGGTTTGTTGTGTGCTTTGTTAGTGATGTTTGTATATGGGGCTTGTGAGTGATATATGAAAATGGTAATTGACATGTAGCATGATTGAATTGTCTTCCTTTCATGACATGGTTGATTTGGATTCCATTTGTGGCATGTTTGGCTTATGGCATGTTTGGCATATAAACAATTCATAGCATGGTTTTATTTTATATAAATTATTTTATATAAATGTGCTAATGGTTTTATCCAAGTGGCATGTGTAGGGAAGTAATTTTAGGAAAACATACTGAGTATTAGTACTCACCCTCTGCTTTGGCACTTTAGTGCTTTTGGAGATGTCGTATTCCGGGATATAGGTAAAGTTAAAGCATCTCATTACTAGTGGTTCATGGTGATGCTTGGGAGATGTGGTGATGCTTGGAGCATGGAGCTTGGTGTGGAGCCATAGAGTGTGTCTTGATTTATTTTGGGTCTCTTAGTTTGTCTTCTATATAGTACTGTGATATTGTGTTAGTTTTATGGGTTTGTGGGTTGTATTGTGGAATAGTGTGGTTCCTTTTTGGTAATGTATGATTTTGTTGTTTTGTTGACATGCATCATGTATTTTGTTGATAGTGGATTGTTTGGTTGGTTGGTTTTTTCTCAAGGGAAAATCATTCCCCAAATGTTTCTCGAAGCCCTCGGCATTTATTTCCAGCCTTTGGTGCCTTTGGAACATCGCTTAAGGCCAAGTAACCCTCACTGCCTTTTCAAGCCAATGAGGAAGGGGTGGGGTGTTACAAGTGGTATTAGTTTTTTCTATCCTTTGGTGTTGATTCTCGGATTTGGAGTTGACATTTGTTGTGATATATTCCTTGAGTCGGGATTTTAGAAAGGCGTAGGAATGCAAGAACTTGTAATGTATAACATAAAAGGATATAGATAACCCTTTTATGCTGAACTTCAAGTTTCCTGGGAGTTGGGTACATAAGTGTTTTGGAGACACTTATAGTCATTGGGAATCTCATTGTCTTGGGTGTAGCCAATGAGATGTGCATGGCATATATGGAATAAATGAATTCTCTCTAGGATGTATATTTCATTAGGCATAATGATTTATAGGCTGAATTGAGAAATGGTTTTTCAAATGTGTGAAATTGTAATGTGAATAAATTTGGCATTTTGAAAACGGTTTGGTTTTCAAAAATAGTGAAACATGGAAAATGTGGAAAGGTGGAAGGCCTCATTGTGATAGTGTTGTGTAATGAGATTTGAAATGGGAATTATTGATGGCTACAGAAGTGAGACTCATGGTTGTTTGTTTTCTATTTATAGAAATGAAACCGGGTAGGCGTAGTAGAGACCAACCGAAAGTGGCCGATGAGAATGTGGTTGCACCTGAGCCCCAGGTGAACCAGCAATTAGTACAGACCATAGTTCAAGATTTCCAAGCAGTAGGAAGTGTGAAAAAAAAAGATGAACCAAGGCATGTGGATCTTGTTGTTCTGTTTCAAAGGTAGAATCCACCCATATTTATGGTTGATTCAGAGCTAGAGAGGGAAGAAGCATGGTTGTATAGAACGAACAAGATCTTCGAATTCTTGGAAACACCGGCATAGTAGAAATTTAAGTTGGTCACATATATGTTGGAAGATATTTACCTTCAGTAGTGGGAGTTGTCTATCCAAGATGGAACAAACCAAGGTATCACATGGGACAGATTTGAGGAATTGTTTAATAATCAATTCTACCCACATACGTTCAGAATTTAGCGCACAACTGATTTCTTCAGTCTGAAGCAAGAGAATATATCTATGACATAGAATGCAGCTATGTTTATGAGCTTAGTGCGGTTTTCACTCAAGGTGGTGGGTAGAACATTGTTAAAGGAAAGGATATTCGAAGTACGGTTAAGGCAAGAGATCAGTTCAAAAATAGCAGTGCTGTGTATCAGTGATTACATGGAGATTGTGAATCGAGCATTGGTGGCTGAGTGGGATCTGTTGGGAGCTCCGGGCGGAGGAAGCATGGGTGTGGTTGAGATAATGTGTAATTTATCAGTTCTTGAGATGGATGGGTATGATATAATCTTGGGAATAGATAGTCTCGTGGCATTTAAGGCCCACATTGACTGTAATATGCTAACAATGGCTTTTACGACACACAATGGCGTTAGACATCTCTTTAGAGGATAGAGACATGAAAGGCAGGGTGCAACGAGTTTCTTGGCACAATAAGTGGGAAAGTTATCGTATCAGTCGCCGATGTTGTTGTTGGAATTGGTAGAGGGTGTTGATACCAGTGTTCTTCTGACAGTGGTGGATCAGTTCAGGGATGTTTTTCCCAAATAAATCTCTAGGTTACCTCCCGTAAGAGGAGTGGAGTTTATGATTGATCTCCTTCCGGATACCAGTCCTATCTCACTTATAACTTACCGAATAGCACCATAATAATTATGGGAACTAAAAGGACAATTTTAAGAGTTGGAGAAAAAAGGTTTCATCCGTACTAGTACGTCTCCATGGGCAGCACCGGTTTTTTTTGTTAAGAAGGCGGATAGAAAATTGCTTTTATGCATCGACTATCGTAGACTAAATCAAGTTACAATAAAGAACTGATATCCACTTCTACACATTGATGATTTGTTTGACCAGTTTATGGGAGCACAGTGGTTCTCCAAGATTGAATTAAGGTCAGGATATCACCTATTGTGGTTGAGGAAGGAGGATATTCCAAAAATAGCTTTTAAAAATATATGTGTCTATTACGAGTATGTGGTTATGCTCTTTGGTCAAATGAATGAACCAACAATGTTCATGGAATTTATGAATCAGATATTTTAGAGATATATGGATTATTTCATGGTGGTATTTTTTGATGATATACTAGTGTATTTGAGGACAAGCGTAGAGCATGATTAGCACTTGGATATAGTGTTGGGGATCTTGAGGGATCATCGGTTGTATGCCAAATTGTCAAAGTGTGACTTTTGGATATAGTAGGATCGTTTCCTTGGCCATGTTATTTTTGAGAGGGGTGTTTCAGTTGATCCAGAAAAGATAGAGGTGATTTTCTCACGACAACCACCAAATAATGTTTTCACGATACAGAGCTTTCTTGGTTTATCAGGGTATTATCGACGTTTTTTTCATGATTTTTTATGAGTGACTTCACAGATGACAGGTTCGATAAGGAAGAATGTTCCATTTCAATGGGATAAACAGTGCAGGAAATATTTTGAAAATCTAAAGGGTCTCATTACATTAGCACCAATATTGGTTTTTCCAGAACCAAGAAAAGGGTACGTGGTGTATTGTGATGCATCCGGATCAGGGTTGGGCTGCGTTCTATTGCTATGGAATCATGTGGTTGCATATGGATCACAATAGTTGAGGGTGCATGATAAGAACTACCCAACACATGATTTTGAATTGGCAAGAGTGGTCCATGATTTGAAAGTGTGGCATCATTATCTATTCAGTGACAATTTCATGGTATATATAGATCATAAGATCTTGAAGCACAGTTTCTCACAAAGGGATTTGAACTTTAGGAAAAGGAGATGGATGGAATATCTCTAGATGTTTGATTTTGACTTTATATACACACTGGGTAAGGGAAATTCTGTGGCAGATGCAATAAGTAGAAAATCATATTCTCATGTCGTGAAACAGGCTTCAGACCAGTGGCAGTTGATGTCAGTTATTGCTGACATATAGTTTGAATGCGAGGACCGGGGCGATAGAGTGGTCTTCTTTCCAGTTTTGTTGATTACTGACTTGGTTGGCCTAGTTAAAGAGGCACAGCTATCTGATTCTGATTGTGTGACCATGAAGTCGAAACTCAATGGTGGGGAGACTATTGAGGGTTTGAAACTAAATAGAGATTCAGTTTTGTGTTTTTGGAATCCGATGGTTGTACCCGTTGCCTATTAGGAGGATCTTCTTAGGGTGTATCATCATTCTAGGTGGGATGTTCATCCTGGAATTCATAAAATGTATAAAGTGCTGAAAGCGCAGTTCTGGTGGGATAGTATGAAAAGAAGAGTGTCTGAGTTTGTTTAGAGATGCTTGACTTGATAGCAGGTCAAAGCAGAGCATCAGAGGCCAGCGAGAATGTTACAGTCTTTACCAATACCTGTTTGGAAGTGGGAGAAAATAATGATGGATTTTGTCCCACGACTCCCAAGAATGGTCATAAAGCACGATGCCATATGGGTGATAACAGATCATCTAACGAAGTCGGCCCATTTCATTCCAATTCATAAATTTTATACGGTGGAGGATCTGTCCAAAATCTATATCCCGGAGGTGGTAAAGAGGCATGGTGTTCTATTTTAGATTGTATCCGATAGAGATCTGAGGTTCACATCTCGTTTCTTGAAAACCTTACAGGAAACCCTTGTAATTAAGTTGACCATGAGTACGGCGTATCACCCTCATATAGATGGTCAATCCAAGAGGACTATACAAACATTGGAGAATATGTTGCGGGCTTGTGTCATGGATTTTGGTGGCTCGTGGGAAGAGCACTTGTCATTGGTTGAGTTCTCGTACAATAATAGTTATCAAGCATCCATACATGTGGCTCCGTTTGAGGCTTAATATGGGCATCCGTGTCGTTCTCCACTATACTGGGTGGAAACAGGTGAGTCCTCGATGGTTGGACCGAGCCTTGTCCAGGAGACTACGAAGAAGATCAAGTTAATCAGGAAGAGTATGGAGACATCTCAGAGTCATCAGAAATCATATGTGGATCATCGTTGACGACCGTTGTCATTCAAGTTGAGTGATCATATTTTCTTGAGGATCTCTCCTAGGTTGGGACATTGTCAGTTTTGGAATAAGGTAAAGTTATCTTTGAGGTATATTGGACCTTTTGAGATTCTTGAGTGGGTTGGTGAGGTGGATTATCATTTTTCTTTGCCACCAAGGTTCAGTGCGGTGCACAATCTGTTTAATGTGTCACAGTTGAAAAAGTATCAGCTGGATCCTGTCCATGTCATTCAATGGGATCAGGTTGAGCTAGAGTCTGTTGCTTCGTTGGTGCACGTTCCAGTGCAGGTTTTGGATATGTAAGATAAATTATCGTGGGGTAAAAGAATTTGTTTGGTTCGGGTTTTGTGGCAGCATGCCCATATCCAATAGGAGACTTGGGATAGTGGTGTGCGCATTGTTAGAAAACAGTTTTCCAAACTATGCGGATAATCTGGGTAGCCAATTAAAAATAGGTTTTTAAAACTCGGGTTCACTCGGGCTTGCCTCATTCCTCTCCAAGATTCCTCCCACCCAGGCCTCACTCAGGATTTTGGGTTCTGAAATGTTGACGGTTCTCTCCCACTCATTTTGGAAGCATTTTTAAGAGGTTTCTTAGTGTATTGAATGTGGTTTCTCCCTGGTAAGTGTCTCCTCTTGGCTTCTTTTGGTTTATCTCTAGATCTACTCTTCCCCCTTCCTTAGTTTTGTAGATCTACATTCGTTGCGTGTAGATCTAGGGTTGTCGTTTCCTTGGATGTTGATTTTAAGGCTTGTGAATGTTAGAGAAGGGGATCTATAGTGGTTTTGGTGGTGCGTTCTTCGGATTTGGGGTGCGGTTGCTTGTGGGTCGATTTCTCCGGAACCCTAAAGGTAGGTGGATTCTCTCTTGACTCCACATTTCTATAACTTGAAGCTTGGTTACAATTAATTTGGGGTGCTTAAAATTAATTTAGTTTTTGATGTGATAAATTGATTGGAAATCCCTTTGGTGGTGTTTTGGGGATTTTTGAGAAGAAAAGGGTTTTTGGGTAAAATGCTCTTGTGGTGATTTTAAAATAGAGATTTTAAAATTGTTTGTATTATTGAATGAATTAAGATGGATTGTGAAATAGTTTTTCAATAAAGGGGTTGTTTTTACTGAAATGGGAATTGGCCTATAAAAAGGGTGGAAGGGTGTTTTCTATAAATGATTGATTTATTGAAGTGGTTCGACATGTAATTGAAATGGTTAATTGCATATTTTGGTGACCTTGGTGGCTTATTTGATTGGTTATGGCTTGTTTGAATGTTGTGTGGTGGAGTGGATGAGAAGTTCCACTATGAAAAGGGGTTGGATAGTGGAAGGAAGGGCCACCATCAATAGCTAGTGGTCGGGAAGTACCACTTGAGTGGATTGGAAATGAATGGGTTGTACGGGAAGTGCCACCATGGTTTGTTATGTGCTTTGTTGGTGATGTTTGTAGATGGGGCTTGTGAGTGATATATGAAAATGGTAATATGGTTGTGGCATGGTTGAATTGGCTTCCTTGCGTGACATGTTTGGATTATGGTTTGTTGGCTTATAAACAATTGGTATCTTCGTTTTATTTTATATAAATTGTTTTATATAAATGTGCTAACAGTTTTATCCTATTGGCATGTGTAGGGAAGTCATTTGGGGAAAACCTACTGATTATTAATACTCACCCCCTACTTTGGCACTTTGGTGCTTTTGCAAATGTTGTATTCCGAGACACAGGTAAAGGTAAAGCATCTCATTGCTAGTGGTTCATGGTGATGCTTGGGAGATGTGGTGATTCTTGGAGCATGGAGCTTGGTGTAGAGTCATTGAGTGTGTCTTGATTTATTTTGGGTCTCTTGTTTTGTCTTCCTCATAGTACTTTGATATTGTGTTGGTTGTATTGGTTTGTGGGTAGTATTGTGGAATAGTTTGGTTCCTTTTTGGTAATATGTGAGTTGGTTGTTTTGTTGACATGCATCATGTAGTTTGTTGATAGTGGATCGTTTGGTCGGTTGGTTTTGTCTCAAGAGAAAATCGTTCCCCAAATGCTTCTCGAAGCCCTCAACATTTATTTCCAGCCTTTGAAACCTTTAGAATTTCACTTAAGGCCAAGTAACTCTCACCGCCTCCTCAAGACAATGAGGTAGTAGAGAGGTGCTACATTACTTCAGCTTGGAAGCCCTCAATTATGCAGGTAATTAGAAGTTTTTTCTTTCTTTATCATAGAAGCCCTCGATTGTATACAACAACCAACAGAATCACACAAAGAAAAAAAGAGTTTTTTTGAAGATTTAAGTATGTGGAACAAGTTGTTCACAACATAAAATCTTCAAGGATTTTGTAGGAATAAATTTTGGTAGATCTCTTATCGAAAACTAATTCTCCCAAAAGTTCACAGCTCCAAACATGATCAAATGATTGGGTATTTATAAGAGAGATCTCCAATTGTCTAAATTTACTCCAATGGTGACATTTTTCCTATAATTTATGTGGGACCGGTATAGATTGTACTTACAATAGTCATATAAAAATTGATTAGACAAAATTGCTTAGCATAACAATGTATCATGAGAAACATTAAATATATATGAATCTATTTATATAAAACATTATGTTAAGGAAAAATGGAAGCTTTAAGAAAGATATAAAATAAAACTCTTAAACCTATTAGAAATCATTAAGAAATATATAAAATTATATTTTGGAATAATTGAGAATTGGTGTTGAGGAAATGAGAATCAAATTTACAAAATTAAACTTTTTAGAATTGAGAAACCATGAATCAGATTCACATTAGTGAATCATAATTTAAGGAAGTGTGAAATAGATTCAAAATTTTGGATAATTTGAAATTGAGTAAGATGAATCAGATTCAACAAATCGAGAGAATCAAAATCACAAAATTGAGTGAATCAGAATCCAAATTTTGGAAGATTCAAAATTGAGGAATATGAATCCGGTAAGTTTTTCTGCACGACACTGAATTGAGAAATATGAATCAGATTCAATTTTTTATGTGATTTAGAATTGAGAAAGATGAATCAGATTTTATTTTCTGGATGATTTAGAATTGGGGAAGATGAAGAATTATGAGTTTAGTAAGGATCCAATTTGTTCCATTAACTAATACATTTATGAAAAATTAATGTTAGACTTATCTATAAAAATATTAAATAACATGCATATAGAATTACTTTTAGTTAGAAATAATTACTAAGAAAATGTATAAAAAATTTCTTATAGATAAAATGTATTATTAAGAAAATTTGATTGTGATTTCCAAAACATAAAGGAATGAGAAAAGTTAAAAAGTAACTTTTAACTCAACATTTTTCCCCTTTTCATTTTATATTTCAATAAGCTCATATTATTTAATATGTTTAATTTAATTTTTGGCATAAAATGATGATAAATAGGAATAATGTTAACTATAATGATAATGATAAAACTTTTATTTTTCAAATAATTATTTTATTAACAATGTGGAATTTTTTTATAATGAAATAATTTTTTTCTTATTTAAAAATTTAATCTTATACAAATTTTAAACACAATTATAAATATATTAATAGATAATAAATTTTTAATCAATACTAAATAATAGTAAGAACACTCAATGGTAGAACCCTTATTTTCAATGAAGTTTTCCCCCAATATATTAAATTATTTAATATAAATACTAATTATATTATAATTAGATATTTTATTCAATTATATGAATCATAAATTTAGTTTCATAAAAACTGATTTTTTTAACAGTGTTTATCATATATTTTTTAATGAATCATAAATTAAATAGTTTAATACTATTTACCAATGTAAAACAAAAAATGGTAAAATAAAAAAAACAAAATCATGTAGTAAAAGCATGAAACATGTTTAAAAAATTGGTGAAATTGGGTTTTAGATTTTTAATTAACCTTATATCACCCACAATCCATTATTTCTCACATTGTAGGTCTTTTACACATTAATTTTTACACTACTTTACTAAAAAATAATGGATGTTCATAAAATTCTCTTTTCATCACTTATAAAAGGAACACATCCAGCCTCTAAATTTTACATGAATCCTTAGAAACTTGCATTAGCACATGCCTAATGTTCCTATCCTATAATTCCATTTAACTTACTAAACCCCCAGATCACCATAACTTATCTAAAGACTTTAAACTCCAGGGAGACTTTCTAGAGATTTTTCAAGGATATGAAGAAAATATTAATTAATATTTATCATTTTACTCTATATATTAATATAAAAATATATTATTTATTCCCTTGAATAAACTTAGGCAAACTAAAGAACGTTGACCCTGCATTGTGAGCACTACCACCTATAATAAGTAACATAATTTAGTTTTTCATATTTATTTTCATTAATTGTCCAAAAAAAATAAATTATGATTCAACAACATAAAAAATTTAAATAATATATTTTTTATTTTATTATAATGATATTATGGACTTCCTTAACCACACTCAAGCATTGATTTTTAATATTTTATTTCCCATGTTAGTTTAACAGAATAAAAATAATAATTTTTGAAAATCAATGATTGATGACTACATGAACATAAATATTAAATGTACTATATGTTAATAATAAAATCATGATTTTTTTGTCTTCTTGAAAGGTTATATTTTTTATTTAACTTATTATTGAAAAATCATATTTGATGAGTAAATTTACTGAAATAAAGAGACATCGATTAAATTTTATATAAAAATAAGAAAAAACTATATACTAATTTAATAGAATTTGAAAATAAATATTTCAAATTACATGAAATATAGAGGAATAAGGTTACTATTACATTATATCTTAAACATAATTTTATTCTTTAATAATTTAGGCACATATTTAGATTTAATGAAGAATATGGTAAGGGTTTCTTGTCTCAATTTTCACCCCTTGAGACATTGTGCTTATCATAAAACATATTTTATTGGGAATTGAGTATCTAGTTACCCCTTAATATTTTGTTTCATAATTATCATATATATCTTTATATTAAATGTTTTATTCCATTTTATTTATCTCATAGGGTTCTAAATGATTTCTTACAATGTATTAAGGGTGTTTTCTTAGTCAATTTTCTTCTACTGTGTTAAAAACATTATTTTCGAACTCTATTATTAAATGTTTTAATTATTCTACCTACTGAATAATTTATATTATATATTTTCCATATTTTTTATGTTTTATATTTCTTTCTTATAAAATCATTATCAAATTATTCTTACAAAAAATATTTTGTTACCTAAAAGGGGTTTATTTTTATCAATTCATATATCTTGAAAAATTCCTCATTTTTAATCCAAATTTACTTTTATATGGTTTATATACTACATATTTGATATATAATATCATAGGTAATAAATTATTAATTTTATTTTTACTTTATTTTCAACCTCATTCTCATTCAAGGGGTTCTAATTTAATTGTCACTAAATACATAATAGATTTACCGACTAAAATTCATTCCAATTGATTTATAAATTATCTTGTTGGTTATGATATACTAAGTCCCATTTATCCTTCTATCTGTTTTTTCCAATATAAATTTATAATTTCTCAATGAATTTTCCTTTATTTCATCATTATAATATTATTTAATGAAATAAAATTAAAAAAAATGTATAAATTGTTAAGAAAAACTTCCTTTCATTCAGATAGATCATTCCCCACATTTTCCATATTTTTCAATCCCACTAATGTTATTGTTTATAATTTAAAATATAATTATGTTTTATAACACCTGACCTATTTATATACCATATCATATATTGAAAATGAAATTTTTACTCATTTTATGATGCATGTTTTGAAGAAATATATTTCAAAATATTTAAATGTTTTTTTATCCTTTCCAGAACAAATATTTAATCTTACACCCCACATTTTCATTGATTATCTTCATATATTTTCAAGGATATATTAATGAAATTTATTTTTAGAATGTAAAATTTTCTAATGTTTTCACTTAACTTTTTTGAAAACAACATTGGAATGTTATGTTCACCTTTTTAAAAATATGTGAAAAATTTATTCAAAAATCAATTTCAAATGATTTTTTTTTGTGAGGACATAATTCTAATATATTTTTCATTTTATATGAATATTTTCCTATATGTTTTCAATATATATAAAACTATTTATTTTTCATTCTATTTTATAAGGTATATTCTCTAAAATAATTTTTAATTATTAAGGATATTTCTTATTTCTAAAGTGACTTTTTTCCAGATTCATTGTGAAATGTTATTTTTTATCATAGAAATGACCGATCACTATCTTTATATATTCTATTTATTAATGATTTATGAATATTTCCTTTATTCCAATTAATTTTATTTGTGAATACCATATTTTCTATTTCTTTTATTAAATGGGGTTCACCTAAATTTCATTTATCCATTGATTTTGAAAATTATTGTCTTAATTGTATACCTTTTATAGGTACTAAGTATATAACATAAGCTATATTTTCATGTTTTAAGGGTATTTAAATAAAAAAAATTCTAAATGTAATCGGATACCTATTTATTTACCCCTAGTATATCCTATTACGATTATTGATTTAATTATGATTGTTTTTTATGTGATTTAATTTAAAAATAATATAAAAACTAGTTTGTTTCTGTGGGTTCTTAGAAATGATTGATTAATTTACTTTGGAAGAAATTTGTATTATTGATTATAGGTGGGGTCATATATCATGCTCTAATTAATTGGATTAAGTGAAAGTCTCTTAATATATTCATTCTTATACCTAATGATTTTTTTCAAATTAGTTTGGAAAAAATGAGTTTTCTCATATTTTTAGTAATTATTCTAATGAATTTGTTTACATAGTAATGGGGATAATAAGTGTAGTCACAAGGTTTTTGTGTTAGATGATTGACCCGTATTTCTAAGAATATATTTATGAAATATTTCCATATTATTGTATACTTTTATATTTATTCATAGGCCTTTTTTACTCCCTCATGTATTAATATAGTTGGCATATGTGTCCACACACTTTTGATCGATGTATTATAATGGTCCATGCATTAATCCATGAATCATTACTATAGATATATGAATTTTTGGGTATCATTTCCGTATGTAATTTTATTATACCAATTTAATCCTCTTATACTAATTTTTTATCTTTAATAGTTATCACTTATGTTTACCGTTAATGAAGGTTCATCTCACACCATTCTTATATCCTTATTTCCCCATGTTATGAAGAAAAGTAATCCATATTATGTATTTACATTGGTATCCATTATACAGAATTTTTGGGAGACATTTATTACATATTATTTTTTATGGAGTTTCTTATATAGTGGGAAAATTTTCATTTAGTTGGAAGGACATGAGTTTTGTTAGTTAATGTTTTATCCTAATTATCTAAGAATATAATACTTAAAGGCATTAGGAAATTATTGTTATGGAATACATTTTTGAGAAATTTTATTGAGACGGTCACATATTTGGGGTATCAAAATTGGTATCCTAGTAAGGGTTTAGATAACATTAGATATTTGGATGTTATCATTTGATGATAATTTATGAATTTAAAATTTCATTAAATTTTGGTAAGTTAAGGTTGATTATAATTTAAATGGTATGGATAAAATTTTATGTCAGCTAAGTAAATATTTTATATTTTGTGTATTATTATTGTCTAAATTTAGTTAAAACCCTAGGATAAGACTAAAGGAAAATTCAATGTATAGAATAACATCTCAAAGTTGTAGTAAAGTAGAAAATTTATAATTTACCTTGGACTTAAATCCTTGTACAGATACTAAAAGTGGAAGTATGATATAGAATAGATATACCAAATAGTAATAACCCTATATATAGAGGATTGTGTATTAATTCCATCATCACCCAATTCATAAAAATGAGGCCAAACTGTACACTTAGATTTACCGTCGTAGGGGTTAACTATAGTTAATTCAAAATCTCCAAAATAAATCGTTCTTAATAATTAATGTATGATGTTAACTAATTAAATTAAGAAACATAATATAAATATGACCACTAATAACCAAGGATTTTACAAAGATAATCATAGGTTGATCTGTAAGTATAATTTGATAAAAATTATGGCGACATATGTGTAGATATATTCATATTGATGTTTTCATAATAACATTTTAGATATATTCATAACCATTTTAGTTTTACTATTTTGTTGAAATATGATCACAACAATAATTCTAGGAAAATTATATATCTAGAAAATAGTATATCTTATAACCAGATTATGACAACTTAAACCCACACTCCCAGATTTGGTGTCTAAATCACATACTTTACATAATTTATTTGATTAAAACTTATATTATTGGTAATAATTATACAATAATTACATTAAATAAATAAAATATTGCATTAATTTAATTACCAAAAACTTTTATGGTAAGGGTTTTATAGAATTAGAAAAAAGAAAAAACTAATAAGCAAATTTCATTATTAACTAAAGAACATTTTTCAACTATATATGAAATAACAAAATCCACAATGAATATTTAACATATCTAAAAGTTTCTCCACATGATATATCATGCTAAACATATCATGTGTAATATTTAGCTTCAATAAATTGAGAAACATAATAAGGGGTGATATTAAAGTCTCAGTAAGGTTAAACATTAGCAAGGATAATAAAATATGAAAAGTGAGAATAAAATGTACATAAATATTATGGTAAGGATAGATAATAAAATATAATTCCATAATCAACTTACTCACATAACATCATATATCCATGGATAAAAATAATAATAAATTTATCAAATGTACGACAATAATTATTTTTTTGATAGAATTAATAACGATAGAAATATTGATATTAATACAAGGCCTTATCTAAAACATATTTCTTTCCAGGAAGAACATAACCCATACATCATTATTTTCATCAAGACCCCAGTAAATACATATTGTTGAATTGAATAAGTATACACTAAATTCCCAAACACATTTTTATTGTGAAAACTAATGATGTGTTGAGGATATATATAATATCGATCCCCAACCATCACTTATTTTAGTCCAATGAATTCATTATATATGAAAATGTATTAATAATACATAATCAACATATCCAATATTCATCTATATTTTATTGACTAAAATAACACTAATAAATTTCCCCTTTTTAATTAAAGAGACCGCATGATTATAGAATTTCCATATAAGTGATTTGGATGGTTAAAAAAATATATAGTCAAATTTCATGTGTAATCATATTTTTTTGTAGAATAATATATATTAATATTTTAAGTATTTTCCAATTTAGTAAATAGAATATATTTCCATGAAAGAATATTTCAAGAAAAAATCATATAAATAAATAATATATAGATAAGTAAATAATATCCCTAATAAAACAATTTATGGAATCTAGGTGAAGTTCAATCAATCAATGAAATGTAAAATATTTTATTAAAAAAGAAAATTCACTAGAGAAATAGTTATTCCTATTCATGGAGGATGGTTAGGAAATATAGTTGAAATGATGGATCATATTTTTATAGAAGATAAACTTATACATGCCATCCAGATAATGATGTTGGATGGTTAGAAAAGAATATAAACCCAATGTAATGAAGGGAAATAACTTGGATATTGTAATTTATGAAACAAATGCTTATCAAATAATTATTCGATCAATATCACATTAGAATAAATTAAGAATAAAATTATTTTTTACTAGAAGTTTAGTACGCCAAATTATAAATTTATAAAATTATAATAGATTAAAACATGTGACATAAATCCCACAAGTTTAAATTATTTTGAATATGAAATGGAAAATGGATGTGTGAAATTAAAATTAATTTTAGAAAAAAAATTAACATTAATTTAAAATGAAAACATATATATCACATTCAAAATATAATTTTGAAAATTTGAATGGAAATATTCCAAAAACATTTAATTTAAAAATAATATCTCTAATAATGGATTCATAAAATTGAAAAAAACCCATTTTATAGGAAATTTAGAGCCAATGATAAATTTCTTTATTATGAATTAAAAAATTATAATACTTTTAAATTACCATTGTAGAATACCAAAATTTTAAAAGAGAAATAAATAACTATTTCTATAAGAAAAATTTCTTTCCCAAAGGAGGATTATAATATACAATATAAAAAATTATTAGTGTGGGAGAACACAGTCATGGAAGAACAATGCTCAATCTAAAACATTATACCTCAATGAAAGAAGATTTTGACTATTAATATATCTTAAGGGAAACATACTACATAAGGTAAGAAATATTTGACATGGAATTATTTGGTATGATAATTAATCCATATAAATCAATGATATAATACCACATAATACATTCAATTTTAGAAGGGAACCTATTTATATGAAATAAATTCAATAGAATTATTATAATTGAATGAATAGATGTTGAGAAACCAAAAATTTATACTAGTAGAGAAATAATTGAATCAATGGACATTTGAAGAAGGGAATGTGGTCTGCAATTGTATATGACATTAAATACATAACATTTTGATAAAAAAAATATATGTGGGTGTTCAATACACCATATATGGAAAAAATGTTTGAAAAAAAAGTTTGATTTCATAATGAATCAGAATTGATATGAATAAAACCCTAACCTTTTATCTTGACTTACATGAAAAACTCTTACTTCATGTATAAAAAATATAAATTTCATAATAACTTATTTTAGAAATATAATCCTATATTTTCTTTTTATATTATTGATTTAGTATCAATTTTCATAATAATTAGAGTTAGTTATTACCTATTCTCAATATTTAGTGTATGTAATTCTCATCATTTTGAAGTAGTTTAATGAAAGTAGTTTTCATATTCATTATTATTGAAAATTTAATAATACCATTATAAATAATAAAACTTAAATAAATGTTATATGATTTATATAAATTTTAAATTTCCTTCCATTTTTATTTTTGGATGAAATCAATGAAGTTGAGATCGATGATGATCGTTTTTTTAGTGATTCTTAATAAACGAGGTGTGTTTTATTATATAATAAGTTTATTAATGATGTTACAATATTATAACTATAATAAAATAAATATTTAGTTTTTTATATTGTGTATTAATTAAAATTAAATTCCCAAACGATTCGATGATATAAATTTATTACAATGTTAAATATGTGTTTAAACTAATCCAAATAGGAACATACCTTGATTAATGGATGATTAAGTGGTTATTTATTTTTAATATCATTAGAAAATAAAAATAATTACCTAATTAAGTTTTTCTTAGTGCATTATATTAGTAATTAAATTAATTAAAATAATATGATAAATTTTCTGAAGTTAGTACATTGTATACATAAATATTTTTTTTCTATCTAGAATACTCTTTTGGATGGTTGAATTTACCATGGTTGGTTATTTCTTATATTGTTAATAGTTTTTATAATTTTTATTTCAAAAAAATTATAAATTTAATAAAAATTATATTTACCCTTTAAAAAAATTCTCATGACAATCTATGAATGGAATTTAAGAATTGTATAATCCATCATTAAATGGTGGTGTTTGTGTGCATATATGTTAGATGCTGATTTCATTTTCATTGAATAGTTGAAATGAGTAACATTTTTTATCATTTTAGTATAAAAAATAAGTTATAAATTATAAATATACAACAAATTATATATTTTTTACTATCCATTATAGGTGTTTAAGGAAAAATGAACACATTAGTTTGCGGAGGAAATAGTCCATACATATGGATGGATCATATTTTAATTTTTTAAAGGATAATAAGAAATATAGTTTATAGTTTGTCCCTTAGAATAATAAAATTAAGTATATAGTCAATATATATTTCATTATATAGGTATTTTAAAATTATAATATTTAAGGTTATATAGGAAGGAATGAAATTTAGTTAAAAACTACTCACGATGATAACACGGAGTTTTATATAGTGATTTACATGGAAATTGGGGGTATAAGATAATATATTTTGACTAATATCACAAGTAGGATAAAGAGTGTTATATGGAACATAAAAAATGTAGGGTTTCAATAGGAAACCGAAATTTTGGATTTGTATTTAAGGGATGATGAGAGTCCCCTTTTATAATTTATAGGGGATTAGATTTTTTAAATATCCCTAACTCTGAGACAATGAGCATTAAATAACCAGGAATGTGGTGAGAAAATAATTAAATAATGGAATTTGGGAAATATAAGGTATATGATGATCTCATACAAATCATTATAATGGAAAATGAGCATTAAATATCCAGGAATGTGGTGAGAAAATAATTAAATAATGGATTTTGGAAAATATAAGGTCTATGATGATCTCATACACATCATTATAAAATATATTTTAACATGTTTTAGTATTTTTCACTAGGTTAAATATTTTTCACCAAAATTAACTGTTACCGCCAATACTAGTTTAAACCTAAGTAATTTATCCTTAATGTTAAAAAATAAACTAACCCTAAATACATAATTTGAAATTATAATTTAAAAAATGAAATAATATTTAATTTTATTTTACTTATAAAACATAGAAAAATTAAATTTAAAATAATAAATGTATAATGTTTTGAAAACAATTTCTTGAGAAAACTGTTTAATATGTTTTAAAATATCAGATTTAGGATTAAAAAATTGAATCAATACTTTTACATTTATAAATTCACATATAAAATTCGTATTTTCTATAGAAAATGCATTGAAAGATTGATATTACATACTTACATACTTATAATGTAATCATATCATGGTATTGATAAAACAATATATTTCATTATTCACCTTAAAATATATCTTCTTGGGAAAAAAATAAAATAATAAACTTAATAAAATATTAATTTTATGAATTCAACTATAATGTTCATTTTTCAAATCAAAATTCTAAAAATTATAAATATAATTTTCAAAAAAATTGTCATTTATAATGATAAACTATTATATAGAGAAAATAACTCTTTAAAACAAAATATCATCTTATACTTATTTATTATCATTTTAAAATTAATATTAATACATTATTCATGTTAATATACTTTTCCATTATTTAATCATAATATAATTATAATAAAAAACCATAGTGCATAAAATAATTTTTTAGTAATAAGAGAATTTTATACTTTAAATGATCATAATAGTAATTTTGAAAATACCAACTAAAATTTATTTATTTTAATTTTATGATTCATTTTCATTTTATAAATATGTCATAAACTCATTACTATTATTCATCCCTAATAAATTAATATCTAGATTTTTGTTTTCATACGTTAATTTTTATATTTTATCTAAATATAAATTATTTTTTTATGTTCAGTGTTATGCATGGAGAAATATATAAAACACATTAACTTATTTAAAGTTTGTCATATATTAAAATATCCATGTTTTAAATCCCCCACTAAATACATAAATTTCAAGCCTGAAATGTGATTCATAATTTCAGAGTAATTTCTATAGAAAACCAAAAATTGACCATAAATTGCTAGATGATCATGGATTTATATATGATGTTGAGTAAGATATATCTATATGAAATTTTTTTATCATACCTTTATTAATAAGATAACCCATTACTAATTTCAAAAAGAACTTTAACATGGGAATAAGTGTTATGTCTATAAGTAATAACCTCCCAAAAACCTAGAAAATTATTTAATAATAATCATAATAACATGTGTTTTTATTATTAACTAAACATGAAATAGTTGGTGAAAAAAATGAATGGAATAATACATTGGAAAATCTTGAATGAAAAATAAACTTCTACCATATTAGTAGTAGTTTCATAGGTTTTCACTTTTTTTCTTGTTTGTTGGGGACCATTACCCTTGTTATTCCTTGGATTAGAAAATTGAGTCACATAATTCCCAATTACCATTCATTTGAATAAATTTTTTTACATTATCTCATTCCATTATATCATTGACTTTACTGGACTTCATCCCCACACTTATAACATAAAATTTTAATTTATGGAAATTTCCATGATTATTTTTCCCAGTATTGAAATGAGGAAATTTTAATGTACTTTCCTTCATCATAATTATCCCCTTAACTTCCTTGAAAAAAATTCCTTATTTAATATATACTTTTTTTTGGAATAAAACCATGTTTACATGGTTATTCATATTTCAAAATATATGATTTTTAATGATCATTGAATTTTTCATTACATATACCATTACTATGGGATGATTATTGATACTCTCACTAAATTTCCCTCACAACCATTTTTATATTGGATCCTTCCTATTCCATCCATTACTAAAACCAATATGGGTTAACATAAGTTACAAAAACATAACCTCATAGTGAATTTATAAAAATTAAACCTCATGATATCCTACTTTATAACAGTATCATGCTACCCTATAGTTATTTTAGTCTAACCTATATCTCTCTCAATTAATCCTATATCATACATAGATAAAAATATATCATTATTGAATCAGAATAAGTAACTATATTTTTTAGGTTTTCTCATACTCAATTATAAAATCCATTAAATTAAATATATTTTTAGGCGCATTTATTGTGAAGAAAATTTAATACTCAATCAGCCTTTTCAGGGGGATTACACCGAGATGCATTTATTCCATAACTTAATCCACATTCTAGAATCTAGAAAAGTATTTAGATCATTATAAGAATAAAAATATAGAATTTAACACAATATAATGATATCATATTATATAGAATCTTATTCCTAGTATTTTAACTAATGTTCTTTTAACCTAATCACATAATAAAATTTGGATAATTACCTTAACATTGAATAATATACTATCCCAAATTGTTATCTATACCATTGAAATTTTTATCAACCATAACATATCACACCATATTGACATTTATATCATCAAAAAATGATATCCTAATATACATAGTTATATAAAACCTACTCTAATACTATTATACATAGACTCCATCATCCTGTAGATAGTGGTGAATTCACTACATTGGCACAAGTATAAGAGATCACATCCTGAAGGAACAAATAATTTAATAGTAATGGGAGAGTATATATATATATGTATGAATCTTACATTTCATATGAATACATGAAATATATTATAACAATTCTTGTGATAAATTTATTATTTCTTCTAATAAATCCTTGATTTCATTCAGATATCCCTTATTGCTATCATTAAAAATGGAAAACATAATATAGTATGAGTTTAAAGGATATATAAGGGAAAGTGAAAATATAAGCTATCATAAAATAAATTAAACATGAATAATATATCCAAGATAAAAAATTATGAAATATTCCATATAAATAATACCAGAAAAAAGGAAATAAATCAATGGATAGAGTAACAACACAAATAATCACATGTACAATAATACAAAGTTTAATAGTGATAGAATGCATAATTTTAGACATTACAATCTTATAAGGCCTTATTCTAAGACAACATACATGAACATGTAAGGAATGTTAAAAATACCAAAACTAGTTAGTCCCATGAGACCTACTAATTCATCTAGGAGAAATAACAATCCCCAACTATCACTTAAAATTTCTAACAAATTCATCATTTGAATGGGATAGAACATAATCAACATAAGCATTCATATTGAAACATAAGAATATGAAACATTAATGTTTCCCCAATCAATAAACATAATCATAAGACATCTAGAGTAATATACTGAATGGTATCAAAATAGTATATCCCTAGTAAAGAATAATATTCACTAAAGAATGTAGTAATTATTGAAAATATATTAAAATATTACTTTATGATTTATTGAGGAAAATATTATTTTCATTTTGAAAACAATTATTCTAAATATAAAAATTCACAAAATATTAAGGAAACTATTTTATTTTAAAATATAATTGAAAACATGAAAAGAATGCTAAATGTTTTATGTGGCCATCACAGTAAGAAATTTCATTTAGGCCGTGTACGTAAACATATTGAATCATTTCACATTTAGTGTAAAAAGTGGAAAAAGTACCACATTTTAAAAAATAAAATATGATTCATTTGAAACATTTTTATAGAATATAAAAAATCGGTAAGAATTATTTTATAAATAATTCGAGAATTATAAAAAAAATTCTTTTATTTTTTTGGGAAAACATGGTAATGAAAGAATAGATTCTCAATTGAGTAGAAAAACAAAGTCGGTCTTAATTAAAAAAAACTATTCTTTTATATTGAGTACTAGAAGGGTAAAAATTAAAAGAAACTATTTTATAATAAATAAATAAAAAATGGGAATAATGTATATTTTTTTAATACAGAATGATCATATAATTTTCCTAGTAGATACTTTAACAAAAACAATCCCGAATAATGAAGAGAATGTGAAATGAACCATTATGTCTAGTATAACTTTCCTTGTAAGTACATTTTTATTACTCTATAATAAATATAAATATATTATATTTATATAATATTACCATATAGATACTAATATACATAATACAACAATTCTAATTCAATACCGTTTTATTAATAAATCTTTATTAAATTAATTATTTCCAAGTGTTAATTATTTAGTTTTTCATGTAGTTTTCGATATAATCGTTTCAGTACCTATATATTTACCTTGGTATCATAATCTAGAGGATTTTAATCTTGATAATAATATAACATATTTTAATTATATAAATATTTGGAATAATCCTTGAAAGTTTGTGATATGAAAATAAATTACCCTATTTATGGGGATAGTAGGACACACATACACATAAATGTTGTTTTCAAATTTTGATAGATGGAATGAGAGAAAGGTAAATAATAAATAAAATATATACAATCATTATTATATCATATATATCATATATATTTATTACATCTATATTTATAATCAATCCTTTATATTGGCGATGAAAAACAAACCACTATACTATGTGGAGAGAGTAAGTTTCTCGTATGTATAATCAATGTTTTTCTCTTTTCACAGGATAGAACAGAGATGTAAAATGGTATCTGCATAATATTAATAAATAATTATTGTATTTATTTTATTGGATTTATTATTTTATCATGGGTACAAAATATTCAATGCACTAGTAAAATAAATAAATTTTAATGAGTTGTAAAAACAATTACCTTCTCTTAGAGAAAACTTCTTAAAATGTCTTATTAAGGACCCCAATTCTTGGATTTTGGAAAGAAAAGGACCTCTATAATGTTTATATTAATTTTGGGGAGATATATTTTTAGGGTATTATTGTGTTATATATTCCATGAGTTGTGAATAGGTGAGGGGATTAGGTTCCTTTTTATAATTGAGGTGTGTGGTACACTTGTAATTTTTCAATGTTTTAAATTATTATCAAGTCATTTTCTTGGAAACACTGCACTAAAACGACTCATATTATAAGGTGATAATGTTAAGGCCTAAATATAACAAATGAACTTGTTTTTAGATAGTTTTTAGATTATTTTCACCAATATTATTTTATATCAATACTCTGGTAAACCCATTTGACCTTAACCTATGTAAAAACATTTTCGATATTAAACACCTATGTTTTGAAATAATATGTAACAATTAGAACATAAATTTCTATAAGATGGAATTTTTGACCATTTATGAACCCAATTTTCATAATTAATTTTTTTTATAATTTTTAAATTATTTAATAAAATATTTTATTTTCATAAAATATCAATAATTTCATTTTTGAAACTACTAAATCAATTTAACATTATGTATATCATGATATAAGTGGAATTTTAATTTAAAACAATCAAACATCTATTATATGTTATAGTAATCAGTAAAAATTATGTGGAACTACAAATCACCCAAAAAACATTAAATTTATAATTTTTAGAGTTATTTACATGATTTTTCTACTCCTTTCATAAGTGTTGTGTCAGAATTGTGTAAGTATCTAATGTAATTATTTCATCACTAAAAATGAAAAATAAATTTCTATGATAAAAATAATTATTTAAATTTCTAAATACATTTTTAGGATTGGGATTATTGATTTTTATTCCTCATGTAGAAATTATGGAGTTATCAAAGTCTAGAGTGAGACTTTCTGAAATTTTCATTATATTAAGTTAATAAAATATCATTATAAAGGGAACATAATGAACACAATTTTGTTAGTTTAGTCCTTTATATATATATATATATCTATATGGATTTTTCCTCGATGTTAGAACTATTTTTGGTTGTTACAAGATCTAAAAACTAATATATTAAAAATATTAATATATATTATAGTACCCACCCAAATATTTTTGAAATTACTGTTTTTTTCTATGATGAGTACCTAAAATGTGAAATATAAAACCATGGTTGAATCTGGAATGTGGGGTTTACCCTAGGAATGAAATAAAGTTGTCCGGTGTTATGAATTTGGGTAGAGGTGTTTTTTTGGATAGTGCATTATATAATTAATAAATTAATATGTTTAATTTTAATAAACACTCAAAACATTTCAATAATATATAAATTGTTTATTATAAAAAATAACTAGAGTTAGTCACATTTGCCAAAGGAATTTTAGAGGATCCAAGGAGGGTCATTGATGAATGTTGACGGTTTATGGACTATTGATCCTTCATTAAAGGATTTTTCTTCACCAACAAAGTATATGGATCTCATCAAAAGTAGTAGAACAAAACTGTTTTCCTTAGCGATTGTTATAAAATCAAGGTAGGGTATGATATTTCATGGATTTATTCCCTATCTAATTTAATTGATAAATATTGGATTTTATCTACTAATTAACATGGATTTTTTGTTTTTCACATGAAATCTATTATTCATTAATTTATTGATTATTTATTTATTCATGTTGATCACTCATTTATTTTTCTATGAATAGTACCCAACCTTAGAAATGAGAACATTTATTAATCCTATTTTTCTTTTGTATTTTCACCTCTTGTTCTTTGTGCATTCATTTTCAGTAATCCTTTTATCGATATTCCGAATAATACCAGGAGACTGATCATTATGCAACCGATCTTTGGAACACCAGATTATTTTTGCAGGTCTAGATACAGTATTGAACAAATGGCCAGTATTTTATGTGGTGTGATTGGAGATTAAATATATATTAGAGGAATATGAAGGGTCCAATGTTCACAGGTTTTGGTATTCAGTGGAGCGAACTGATGTGATGAATTTCCAAGAATATTGTGTGTCCGGAATTTGACCACTAGTGATTGAATGGCCATGGTCGACCCTAGATCCTGGATCTATGGAACAATTCATGATGGAATAAATTTTTGGAATATAATGGGTGAGACATGTTTAATGAGTGGAAATTTCTTTAAAATGATGACAAACGTGGAATGTAGTCCAATAACACAAGTCGTGCAGTCCCTTGACAATGGCAGCTAGTGTTTTGGGCAGAGTTAAATTTCACACACTGTGTATGAAGCATAAACACTATGTGAGTTAGTACAGGATTATCATCAAGAATTCATGGGGAACATGGGAACATACAAAACTAGGTACATGGGCATGTCTAGGGTAAATGGTCATGACCATATACTTATACATAACTAGAGTACCTGAGCACAACCCTTGTACACTAGAATAGATAAAGTACACCGGTATGTGATGAAGTATATAAGAAAGGGATGGGGAGGACATTAGATTTCCCAGGGCATCTAATAAAGACTATGTACTCCATATACATGTTTCATAGTTCCACATAACCATCTATACTATGTGTAGGAATAGACAAACCGAAGTGTCCAAGTAAGGTCACATGCCTTCTAATCACATGTAGATATCATGTAGTATTATATGAGTATTCCATGTTATGTAACTACGTTTTCAGGACATGGATTTGGTACCATTAGAAACCTATACTAAGTTTTTTTGATGTAATACTCAATGGTGGGATTAGTTTTGGCATTAGAGATATGACGTAAGGTGTTATGATTGTGAAAATTCATTTAGAGATGCCTGACTGATGGAATCTATCTGAATAGTTTATCACAGAACTCCTTGTTCAAAATCCCTGTCACTCCAGAGCATAACTCTGCCATAATATTTTCATTGGAATAGTTAGATACCCTATAATAATTAGAGTGAGGGTTCTATATCTATTCAGTGGAACCACCATCTTTGATATTTGGTGAGAAGTGGGTCCTCTAACAGAGAAAATTACCCCTTGGTTGTGGAGTGTAGCGGTGAGGTGTGATCCCTCCACATGGGTTCTAGTGATGTCATGCATGATAATGGGAACTAAAGATGTGCCTTTGGAGCTTTATGAGGACACATCATTCTTACTTAGGTTATGGAGATGGATAACCCCTTTCTCTCTCACTTGGGTTTCTTTATGGGAATATATTTTGGGTTTTTATTTCCTTATTGCTTATGGGTTGAGCTGAATGTGATATCATACTATTTATGTTTTCTCGGTTTGAGGGGATTACTACTGGGTTATTATATACATAACTCTATACATGATTCACCAACACGTGTTTCACCTTGTTCAGATGACATACATATGGTCAGTGATATCAGTGGAGTAGGTTTTAGAGTAGCATAACAATATATAGTGGTGCTGACTATGTTTGGTGGATGGCCATAAAGATTATGATTTGGCCTCTCTTTAGTGTCAAAAATTCAAATTTTTGTTAGGTTGGGACCTCATTTTTAATTGACCATGTATTTTTCCACTTTATACATTTTTACCATACAGATGTACTTTGATAGTTTACTAGAGGATGTTGTATCATGGTTTACACTATAAATGTTTAATTTTATTACATTTTCTCTACACTATTTTATGTTTCTTATTATGTACTTGTGTGTATAGGTAAAAAGGATAATTCCTACCAATATTACTATGGCCCACTTGGGTCTAGTAGCCTGCCCCTATCCTTTTAGAGGATTACTTGAGGTTGTCACACTCAATTTTTCACCAGTCAGGAGGATCCCGGTGGTTCGGGTCATAATAGAGTGGCATCAAAAGTGTAATTTTCCCTACTTCAGTGATTAGAGTTTGTACTAGGGTGACACTTGGTATAAGAACATAATGAAAAAATGTTAGAGTGTCCTAAGTTGGACTCTCAGGCCAGGGAACCCAATATTGGGTTGGGGACCAACTTATACTTTCACCAGGACTTTGATACATTATTATCAACTCATCATAATTAGAACCCAGTTACTAGTAGAAAATGGTATACTAATCATATAGGAATGGGTTTTTTTTTACTTTCATGTCCTTATTGAGTCAACTCTACATATACGCTCATTTAATTGTGGTATGTATGGATAAACCTTAGGATTCCTCTATGATGGAAACCAAATAGTTTTACCACATATGATCCTGATGATAACCATTTGTGTGAGGAAGCCTTCGTTTAGGGACCAAATCATAAGGTGTTTCCACCCGTGTCCATGCAAAGGATCATGTGAGTGTTAGAAGATTGGTAACTCCAGAATGTCAAGAAAATGATGCACATAGGCTTTCCACATTAACTGAGTTCTAGTGACAGATACCACATAGGATTTATAGTTACCTATTCCCTTAGGTATTTGAGTATTAGATTGTGGTAGTGATCTGAGTTTTTTGGGCCTATTTAGACCCAAACTGATCATATGATTTCACTTACTGCTAGCCTTCTCTGTAGAGAATCATTATGTTTATATAGTCTAATTATCATGACTCATGATAAGGAAATTATCACATGGATATATTTATAGAATCTATTTTATAATGTGTATTACCCTTTGATATAACACTTTGTAAAAATTCAGGAGGATCTCAAGCTACAACAAGATGATATGTTAGTTTTTGAGTGTGCTGTGAGGTTTACAGACATTATGTGTTACTACCTCGACATAGTGTGAGATTGAAATGTATGATAATGGATTTTTGATTATGTTATTTATAGATACATACATTCTAGTGTGGCCTCCTTATATACTCCCACTTATGTTGTATTATTAGAGTGGGATCTAGTTACTGAAAGATTCTTAGCAGATGGGTGTCAGGAAGCTAGATCCATTGTGGAAATAATGGGGATGAGTCATTTTATATAGTTGTTCAGTATAAAATGTTAGGGTTTTGGTGTAGGATACATCTCCATGATCAAACACAAACACTTGTATATATAGTTTAGGGTTCTTCTTGTGGGTATAATTATCCTAGATAAGGTAATGTTATTCTTGTAAAGGGTGAGGTCATATGGTTTGATATTTTCCAACCCGACATACTAAAGAGTGTATGACTATAGTGGATTTACATCCATTATAGATGAATTATCATGATCAAGGAGGTGATGCTGATAAATTAGTAGGTGGATTTTCAGAGGGAGGAGTTATTGGTGGACATAGACACTATGAGATACTTACACCATAACCAATACCAACATGTGGTCAGAACGAGATCATAGGTATACAGGTTTATGTGAGGGTTTTTTTGTCGTGAAAACCTCAATCAAGTAATTTATCCCCAAGAGAAATGAAATATAGTAGTACTTGAATTATCTATCAATGAGTTTGTGATTTGAGTTCCAAAACTATGACTTCTATTTTGTGGGTTTTTTCAAGAAGAAAATTTAGAGATTGATGAAAATTTATAATATTGAAAATAAATGTAAAAAAAAGTGAAAGAATGTTCAAGAGTGAGACATGAAATTGGTAAAAAAAGGGTTCTCAAATCAGAATCAAAGTAGTATTTTTGGAAAAGATCAAACCTTTCAAACACTCTCATCTTCCTTGTTTAGAGGTATTTCCCAATTTAATTTCTCAATGCCCTCCCAAAAAACCCCAAAATGAACATACTAGTTTTCATAGATATAATATCAAGGCACCGATATTACTATTTTACCTCATATAGAATTAATTAAATTACTTTAAGACCTACAAGTAGTCAAACCTAACTAATTTTATTTATCAATGATAAAACCACAATGAAAGAATTTAAACAGTGAAGTCAATTATTTTACTTCATAGATGAAAAACAATAAAAAACAAATTAGTTGAAAATATATTGAATAGTTTCTGTTGTTTTTCATCATCCACAACCACTTGGTGCTTATCCTCACATCACTTGAGCATCCCCCATATTATCCATTCTTGTAATAATGTACATAATATTTATCAATAACTCTACCTCAAACATTCCATTTCTCTCTCAAGACAAAAACACCTTTAAAGTTATGAGGAAAGGAAAATATAAAGATAAGGAGGGTTGGAAATCTACGGTCTAATTTCTATTTGTACGATGTTATCTCTATTTTATACACTTTCTTTTCGAATATCCCTATGGTTTCTTCTAGAGAGTTATTATTAATTAAATTCAATATCTACCATCCAATTTTTAGTTAATTTGGACCTATGGTTAAAAATATATGAATTAATTACAAAAGACAACTATTTCTACCTGGAGGGACCCTTCATCTTTTTGTAGTTTGACTCATTCAAGGATTAAATCAATGAGTGAACATTTACCTAAAACATATTATGATCATGAAAATTTCAGTCATATTTTCTATATAGTTTTAATTAACACATTTAGACACCTATATCTAGAGGTATGGCCCATTGAATGAGGTTGGGTCTATTTTATCATCCAGAAAAGTTTTCCAGAATGTTTGATTTATTTGGGCCTCTAGAAGGTCGAATCAATAATTGGAACTATTGAAAAAGATGTATCCCATAAACATAAGAGGTATAAAAAAATAATTTTTCTTTCGGGATCTATAAGGTATTTTTTTCACAATATAAAAAAGTGATAAAAAACACTGAAGAATCCAGAATTTTGAAAATTTCAATTTTAAGATCAAAACATCCCTAAAATCCCAAAATAATTCTATACATATCAAACTATTAAATATGTGGGGATTTAAATCATTTAAATATAAATTCAAAATAGTGGAAATATTAGCTCTATCAATCCCCCACACTTATTACTTGGACTCTTGGACATGTGATCATCAAAATCCAATCAAGGTTAATTCAAAACACAAACTAATGTGGTTCACAAATTTATAAACATGAAACAAAAGATATCCTACCACATCAAGAAATATATTTTTAAAGTTCTGAATTTTGGTCATTAAAAGTATTTCAACTTATTTTCTTCTCCCATGTACACCACACACTTACCTCACATAAATTTTCTCTCAATACACAAATATGGATTCTCAACAAGGTTTTTCTCATCTTACATCTTGCAAGAATCACCATAGTATTGATAAATTTATATATCTCTACCGGATGTGAGATAAGAACAAGTTATTATCATGGGAAATTTTTGAGGTTATTTTATGGAATATGGTTGGTGGGTCTCAAATGTGAAATTTTTTGAGGCTGAACAAGGAGGGTCTGACTCTTTTTGGAGTAAAAATGCATGATTTCAAATTTTCACTCAAGTATGGTCTCGTCATCACAATCCTTATAAGAAAATAAGATCTAATAATATTATAGTATATATTTTCCATCCACCTTAATCAATATTTAAGTATGAACAAATTTAAATTTTCTACTCTTTTTTTAAAATCTACAGATATGCACAACTTTCTTCCTTCAAGAGATCTATATATTCACAACTATTTTGTTCCTTGAAAAATCCATAAGTAGACAACTTTAATCAAAATATTTTCTAGTAGAAAAATCATCTCTTCCAAACTAGAATCTCCACCCAAATCAAAAAAATATGGTATCACACCACAATTCATCTCCCACCACACATAATTTCAACTAGATCATGCATTTTCACTTTTAGTGCAGGTTGGAAAGTGAAAATTGACTTGTAATTTAGATAACCTAATAGGATATACATGGATACTAAGGGATCAAAATGATCAAATGTGAAATTAAGGAAAAAATAAAAAGTATTATAATGAAAAAATAGATTTCTAAATCCAATGAATTTCATCAATCATTTAAATAAAAATTCACTCAACCCTCAAGGATTGTGAAAAAAGACATCATGTTCTTGTTGAAGAAAGCATGGGCTGGTTCACTTATGAAAAGATTTGAATGTTAAGAATATGTTAAAAATGGTTTAAAAGACTCACATGAATGTCATTTTAATTATAATGATAGTGAGATGAGGCCTGAGATTTAAAAATCAGACGTCCTTTCATGAAATTTCTAAAACCATGTACTTGAAAAAAATTCATTTTTAGTATTCATTGATATTTAGTTTTAAGGGATCAATTGGATCACTTATTGTAATGGGTTTTAAAAATGATAAGGATTATCTTTTAAGCTCTCTAGTTTAAAAAAACACATAATTTGAAAAATATTAAAACAAACACACCCAAATGGATGGAAAAATTAAAAGAAAAAATTAAAAAGAAAACACATAACCCCTAATCTACCTTTCATGTTCCTCCCCAAAAACGTTTTTTTTGTGAAATTTTCACATTATTTTTTTTTGTGAGAATGAAATTTAATAAATTAAATACATAAAAAAATAAGTGAGAAAGAAAGAAACAATACGACTTCAATTGTATTCAGCTTCATGAAGATGGACCTCCTATCCTAGATGCTTTGAAAAAATTATCTATAGATAGATTCAACCTACTCCCATTGACTATTAATGGGGTCCCTTTGTATGGATATTTTATCTAGACTTCGAAAAAAGTATTAACTCATTGAAAATAAAAGGGACATACGATTTAATATGAAATTTACTTGGGAAAATCATCAATTAGGAATCAAACAGCAACACTTTATATCCTTATTTGAATTTTCTAATTAGAATCACCCCATCATGAAAATATTTGAGTCTTTCCTTATAAAACCTTGTTCTTTCATATGAATAATTTTTGATATGATCAGGCTCCTGAAAATAGAATTTTTTTTCTTTTACAAGAGAAAATAGATTCTTGTTACATGTTTTAACACACCAAGAATAGTTTTTCTCTAACAGAACCAATAGGTGAAAATCCTTTCCATAGACTAATATAAATTTGGAAATGCCAATTAGGGTTTAGAATGAATTATTATTAGTATAGAGTGCATAATGTAGTCTCAAACTTCAATCCTTTCTATTTGTGTTTGAATTTTTTTCTCGAATTTATTTTATTTCTCTGTTACTCAACTAAACCATTACATTTTTTTGAGGGTGATAGGGAACAATGACCTTATGATGTACTCCATATTTCTTCAAAAGATACTCTAATGTCTTAATACAAAATTGGTAACCTTGATCAGTAATAAGAAAAAATTTAAATGTAATTATTGAAGAAAAATTTCCTTTCATAGGTATGGACACAATTTTGGCATCATCAGCACTAAAGGGAATTGCCTCTACCCACTTGGAGACATTATCTAACACCCCAAGTTTCTATGGTACGTTTCCCTTTGAATAATGCAGTAGCTTGCATTGTACACAACTTGGAGTTTTAACACACCACATCTAATCAAACTAATGGTTATGAATAGTAATACCCACTTTTTGGAATTTTATAAATTTCATATTTAAAAATGGACTTTATTTTTGGATTAGTAATATCGAAATTATCTTAGGGTGAATTTTTGGTATTTTTCTGAAAACTTTCAATTTTTGATGAATAGTGAAAATACTACGTTATTATTTAAAACCAACTTTTTATTTAAATAATTATTTATTTTATTTAAATTTATTTTAGGTCAAAAGACATACATAATACCTATATAAGTTCAATGTAATTAATTTGATTCATTTTATAATATGTTTAGATATATAAATATTTTATTGAACTTTTTACTGTCTTTTACCCACTTCCTATGAGCATTTTAAAATTTGCATAAAAAATAATTTTACCACTTATGTGAGTTGAAAAAAAATATTAGAGATACGGTTGACATTATTAAGTAAAATGTGGTTCAATAAGATGAAAATAATTATTGTTGAATAGTAACTTTTGACTTTTATTACCACAGTTAAAAGTAAATAGGGTAATTAAAGGTAAAAATGATATTATAATTACCTTAACACATGTCTTAATTCTATTGGGTAAGTGTAATTCGACCAGAAAAAACCATTGGAATAAAATATGATCCTTTTGGACCAATTGGATTAGATTAGGATATTTATTATTATTTTTTTTAATGAAGAGTTAAAAGTGTTAAATTCAAAGTTTAATAACTAAACCATTTTGTCTATAGGTTTACACATACAATATATTCAACTATAAATATTCATTAGAAATATAAAAATATTTCCTAAATAATGATATTTTATTTATAATTTTTAGACATTAAATAATTAAATTTATTTATAAAACAATGATAATGCAGTAATTACCTTATCAATGAAAGATTATAATAATTGATATTATAAATATCCAAATAAATATAATTTGATACTTTTGATGAATTCCACTATTTTTTTAGGTTAATATGACATTTTAGGGTTGATTAAATTATTATTTTTCGATGTAATCACGCTTTTATGACTTTATCAAAAACAAAATACCATATATTGTCAAAATTGAAATAAAAGAGTTTTTAAAACAAATATTATATTATTAATTGATATAATATTCCTAAAAATAAAAGGTTCATACAAAGGACTTATATAATGATAGGTATATCATTAATGAACCACTTGTGGTTATATTATCATTTTATAGTAATTTTATTAACCAATTATTATAATAATACAAGAATACATATTAAAAGTTAAACTATTTCACTAAGAGTTAAATCTAAAAGATAAGGTTAATATGGTAACCCAAAACTGTATAAAATTTATTGGTTGAGAGGTTTTCAACCCATAACCACTTTATCCTCTATATACATCATTTTTCATCCATTATAAACCAAAAATGATTTTATTATAAAATAATATTTCAATATTTCCCTAAGGTGCCCCTCATATCTCTTATAAAAGGACACTTCCCCTTCTCTCTAATTAACTCATACAAAGCCATTTGTATCGGCCAAAACCTGCCCAAATATCCTCTAAACAATACTACCTTCATCCTATAGGACTTCCTTTGGTCATAAATCCAACCTAAGAATCCCTTTTGATCAAATCAAAAGGAAGAACTAGAAGAAGAGGTAAATATTTCATCACCTCTTTCATGTTCTTTTCTTGTTCCACTTCTAATTTATTTGTTGTTTCTATTATAAAATAATAAGTTTAGTATATTATATATAATATGATTTTATTATAAAAATTGTACAACAATATTCATTATTCTATCCATCATATGAATGACAAAGTCATCGTACATGCGTACGTACGACTTACCATCTCCACGTTGTGGTGTAATTGTTATTCAATATATTATTTTTTTATATGGGTATAATAATGATGTATAATTGATATAAATAATAAATATAACATGTTAAGGATTCATAATATATGATATACCATATATTTACATACGATTTTAATATCAAAATAATGATATTATCACTCATGCATACATACTAATTACCGTCTCCATGAACGCGATGAGATTCATTTCCCCATCGTAACCGTTCAAGAATAATTTTCATTTGATGTTTAAAAATAATATTTAAGAACATAATATCATTCAGTATATGAATCAAATACAACCTATACATAATAAACTTGTCTTATGTTACAAAACATATAAAGGAAAACGAATCACTTAACACCCGAAATGACGATAAAACTAAAATATTATTTACAATGAAATATTAGAAGATCATATATGATATCATAATTATGTATATGGTTCTTGTATAATTTAATATCAATTATTTAACTATTATAAATGATTTTAACATACCCTTGACCAAGGAAAAGTACAAGGTACGAGTTAATTTCACAATCTCTTTATTATCCGAGGTTGTTTTTATGTATCTACTGGGACCTCTTTATCATCCCCATCCTTATTTTCTTAAAAATGTATTTCAAAACATTTTTACTATTTACTAAAATATGGGTTAAAGTAATTTATACCCTTATTTTACCTTATATGTTTTAAAGGAATTTTCCTAAGTTTTCCAAACAAAGTACTTTATGACCTTTTCAACAAATTTAAGGTAAGAATGTTTTTTAACTTATACTGCGTGTGCGACAATTCTCTGCCACTATATCATCGTTGAATTTTTCCTTACAAGATTATAGGAATATTTTCAAAATTAATGTTTTCTTTTATAATTATGTGACTCTTAAATTATTTCAAAATAGAAAGACATATTTCTCTCAAATAGTTTTGATTTCATCTTTATCAACATCCTTTGATAAAATTTACACTTGTTTGAAGTTGATTTATTATTATACAAATATTACATATTTTATTAATGGTTTTGTGATATTTTTTACTTTGGATGTGTTATTTTTATACCATTCATGGTTTATGGTTAAAGATTTGACATTTCGTATGTTAGTTTTAATACGAATGATTATTTTATGTTTCAATTTTTTCATATGAGGAATGTATTGGACTTAGTATGTGATGGGTGGAGCCCGCTATATCTCCTTGGTGCATCAATAGGTCTCATGAGACAATTAGATGTGGAATTGGCTGAGGCCTTTCCCTATTTGATATATGGTTTTGGCAGAGGCCTAAATCATTTTTAGACATCTTGGCTGATGCCTTAACAATATGTTGCAAAATGTCCGACATTATATATTACCTCATTATGAAAATAATATTGATGGTTCATGTGGTTATTCGACTAGTAGAATAACCATGATTATGTTTTATTATGGCATTATTTACTCAGCTGGTATTCCTACCATAATGTGTTCATATTTATTATTTGCAAAGGCTTGTGCTTTCAATTATTTACCATGAATAATATTTGTGTTATATTCCAAGCTTTTGCTTACTCTTACTTAGTGTTTGAGCTCACCCCTTTCTTATGTTTCATTTTCCCAAGATACAAAGAAGTTAGTTATGAGTGACTTGCAGACATAATCTAGAAGGCTTGGATGTTTCCAATAGAATAATTAGTGTTGTTTTTCTTTTTAAGTTGTAATTTTAAACTTATGTATGTATCTTGTTTCCAATAATACTAAACTGATCGGTCTTTCGGGAAATGATTCCATGTATCATTACAATGTATTAAAATAATGCATCGAATATTGGTAACTGGGGTCGGGGCGTTACACATTAGAAAAATAAAATAAAATATTTGATAATATATCCATAATAATTGGGAAAAGGCCCCATGAAATCCATACACCCACATGAAATACATCCAAAAATAAAATAGGTTGTTGTGGCATCTCATACCTTTTAGAAATGTTCCCTTGAAATTGACAATTTTTTTAGGTCTTGAAAAATTAAAAGGAATCTCTAAAAGTGGTGAACGAATAAAAAAAAAATAATATACTTTAATTGCAGTTCTTTGTGGCACAAAGTATCCTCCAAACCTCAAATAGTGAAAAAATGAAGGAAATATTGAAATTAATTTTTTAATGTATATACTAATAATTTGATCACAACCAACATGCCGTAAGTAAGTATCATCCAAAATTTAATTTTCTAAATCAATCACAAATTTTGAAATTTTTTTCATGGAAAATTATTTGTGATATTAATCAGCTAAAAAGTAATTCCCAAGATGAGAAAACCATGGTATTTGACATTGAGAGACATAAAAATACTCATCTAGAAAGGTATCTTTAATTAGTGGATAGATTTTGTGTTTCTTACTCAGAACTGATTGTGTCATACTCAGATGATTAGAAAAAGGTTCTCACATCATTTCTTATCCATTTTTTCATCATTAAACCAATTTAATAGAATGATCCATATAAAAAATCTTGGTTATTAATTATGTTTCTACACCAAAATTTGTTTACATAATGTATGTGGAAACAATCACCATGGATCCCAGAAGATAACATCAAAATATTTCCAGATCAAGGATTAAATACAATGGTTCTTTCTCACTTTTTGTGTAGTTTGATTGGGCCTAATCTAATGTTATAGAGGCATAGAAAATCGCATGAGATTTGTTTTCCAACATTTGACTCAACAATTCCACAAGATAAAAAATAGATGGATTAGTCATGTTTTAAAATTGGATGTCCCATTTAGGTGGTTGAATAGTGGAATGAGTTTTCTATTTTTTATAGACTCTCTATGATCTTGTTTAACATTCTCATAAAAGGCAAATGGGGTGTCTTTTTTGGAGAAATATAGACCATGGAAATGAAACCTTACTAAAATCCATTATGAATCTCCTATAAAAACTAATATGACCATGGAATGATGTCACAAATCTCATAATTTTTGGATATAGAAATGAAGAAATGACCTCAACTATGGACTGATCAAATTGAATTATATTTAAAGACACAACATGTCCAGAAAAAATTCCTTTACCCACCATGAAATTTCATTTTTCATAATTTATGACCTGATTATTATCAATTCATGTTTAAATAATATGTGAAAAAAGTTTCAAAAAAATATAAAATTATTATCAAGAAACAATGAATTAATCCATAAAATCATTCATGCATGTTTCTATAAACATCGAGGAAATGGTAACCATAAACCGTTTAAAATTTACAGGTCTTTTAAAAAAACTTAAGGGAATCATTATATAAAAAAATTTATGAAATAGACACATGAAAGTGTTTTTATATTTATCCTCTAGTGAAATATAAATTTTAATATAACTAAATAATCCCTCAAGAAAACAATAGGGGATTTTCCCAGAAATCCTTTCAAGGACTTGATCAAGAAATGGAAATGTGAATTTGTCTCTCTATGTAAAAAAATTGAGTTTCCTATAATCAATGTACATTCTACATTTATTTATAAGAATAACTAAAATAATCTCACCTCATTAATTACTTGATATTTTAAATCCACCTTTTTTGTGAACAACATGGAATGGACTCACCCATTCACCATTAGAGATTGGAAAAATAATTACATCAGCCAACAAGTTGGTTAATTATTTCTTGAAAATATATAAAAGTGTTGGCTTCAACCTCTTTTGAAATTTACTTACTATTTTATTATTTTAATTGAATAATATTCTATTCATTCATAATGAAGGACTGATTCTTGTTAAATCAGATAGAGTCCATCATATAGTTTTCTTATGGGTTTTTAGGACTCTTAACAACTAGTTGTCCTTGTCCCTTGATAGATTATTTTATATGATGACAGAGAATTATTCATTCTCACTTATGAAAGAGTATTTTAGTTTCTAATGAAGTGGTTTAAACTATAACATAGGTGGGTTATTTTCATTTATAAAAGGAAACTGGTCATAGATGATATTTTTCAGTGAAGCTATATATTTTAAATGACAATCATCATGATGATCACCTTCCACATTCTTAGGATTTTTATGTGAAAAAATAGCATCTTCACCTGGGATACCACTAAGTGGATCATGGGTTTTTAGAAAGTAATCTTCATAAATTATAAGATCAAATGACTCTTGTAAAGCATTTTCAACATTCCAGGACTCATTACAAGATTCCTTTTAGCTCTATTATTGGTTGGATTCAGTGAAAAAAAATATTACCTCTTTTATAATAGTAGTTGGATTTTCACCACAGGAAAAATCTAGAAACATCTCTTCTTAAAACCAATTAATAATGTTTACTTAGGGGATGAATGATCACAAATTGGGTGTTTCATGGAATGAAATATGTTCAAATTAATAACATCTTCTCTAAACTCTAATTATAGGGTTCCTTTGTGAACATTAATGATTGATTTTACAGTTTTCAGAAATAGACCCGCTTAAATGAGTGGTTCATGGGTACCTAACGGATTATCTTCCATACCGAGGACATAGAAATCCATAGGAAAAATATTATCAATTACCTGAATGATAAAATACACTATAACTTTAGTAGGCTAGGTAGTATTTCAGTTGAAAAGTTGAATGATAATTCCTGAGAGTTTGAGTTCCCACCCCAAGGAGATGAGTAAATAGAATTTCATATAACATTAATAGAATATACTAAATAATTCATGACAACATTGAATTAAAATTTCCCAATAGTTTAAAGAATGGTCATGGTTCCTGGGTATTTACAATTGATAGTAAAATAATGTTAAATCATGGATGAAACATTCCTCCATAAGTGGACTTTTTCACCTCCTTTTTACTTCCTCTTTTAGGTACACATATCTTTTGGAAACATGTCATTCATTTGAATTTGTTTCATAGCATTAAGCAAAGGTATATTCAATGGAAAATTATTAAATGTTTCCAAAACCTCTTTTTCCATCTCTTTTTAAGCACTAGACCTTACTAGTGGTTCAATACTAGGATAAGTTAGTGGTTGTTTGATTGTTCCTCATCTTTTTAGAGAACTCCTTTGAATAAAATATGGACCATACATCCTATCCCAATATTTACTAGTTATTTAAGAAAATTCTTGTCTTGAATTCATGTTTCCATTCAAATAATATTAAGAATTTTAATCCTTTCCATCATTGGTGGGATTCTCATTAACTATTTCAACAACAGGTTTGAGTTTCTCAGTTTGAGGGTTATTCAATCATATTCCACAACTATGTTCAACAACAATCACATTTTTCTTTCCCTTATCTATTTGATTCACTTGAGGATATGAGTGTAAAACTAAACTATTTTATATATATATGAGATTAGAGGTATGTTAACCCATTTGATTCAACAAGGTTTTTAGCAGGTTCTACTGTTGTTTTTAAGATTCTTATTGTTGCCTCAATACTTCTTCAAAGCTTTTCTTAGACTTTTGAGTTAGGGAAGTAGGTCAAAAGTTTCTTCCAGAATGATAATTGGATTTCTCATTGAAATATATTTTTCTATAATTACTTAATAATCCTTATAATAATATTCTATGTTGTTCGGGCCATCGAATTATTTCTATAGAGTGGTTGTTCAAGCCCCGATTAAAATTTTTATTGTTTTAGAATAGTCTTTTTTTTGATTGATTGAAATTGTTTTTTCGGAAAAAAATAATTAAAGTTCTCAAAAGGATCTTTAATTTGTGGGATTTGGTAAAAAATGTTCATTGGAGGAAAAAATTACATAATGTACTTTCATTTAAAAGGTTTCTTCAGGTTTTGGTGGTGTTTATGGGTTTTTGGACAATATCATCAACCACACCATAATGTAAAGATAAGAAAGTTGACTCACAATCATTTTTTTAAGAACTAGTATTGGGGAATTCTTGGAAAGATTTCACATGAAGAAGGCCTCTTGTTCCAAATTACTAAGCATTTTGGACCATGTTTACAATTTATGTTATAGAAGAAGTCAGGGTTTTTCATCTAAATACCATATACCTACAGCATCAATCATTATTTTATCATAAATACATAATCCTTTACGAAAATATTGATTCAAGATTTGGTCACTGATTTTATGGTGGGGGAAATTGAAACAGAGTCTTTTGAATCATTCCTAACACTTATTCAATGTTTCATAATGAGTTTGCATAATTTTCTGAATCCCATTTTAGATGGAAGCAGTTTTGAAGAAGGGAAAAATTTTTGATGTACAATTTTCTTCAATTAATTCCAATCTATAATCAATATTGAATGTGAATATAAATACCATTTAGTCAAAACTCCATCTAAATAAAAATTAAATGAACACGATTTCATTTGATTCACATCAAATCCTTGACGTTTCATGTTGACACAAAGATGACTGAATTTCTAAAAGTTTTTTTGGATCTTAAACTAGAAAACCCTTAAATTTTAGAAGTTTTTGAATGAAACAAGATTTAATTTCAAGACCAACATGTGCATTAGGATGATCCACATGATTTTCTTGATATTCATTAAAAAATAAATCCAATTATATCATTTTTATGCTGAAATCCATTAGAATTCATGTTTCAACACTATTCCTTATAAGTGTGTTATTGGAATATTAAAAACTTTTTAGATGTTGGTTTCTAGTAGAACTAACCCAAGAGTAAATTGCTCTATCATCTTCCAATTCCAATGGTAATAACTTTAGGTCATAAAATTGTGTCAATAAGAAACAATGCCTACAAAATAATCTCATGAAACCTCCATCAGAATGGTTCCAGTTTATGTGAGGGTTTCTTTGTCATGAAAACATCAATCAAGCAATTTATCCTCAAGATAAATTAAATATAGTAGTCCCTAGATTTTCTCTCAAGGATGTTGTGATTTGAGTTTCAATATTATCACTTTTGTTTGGCTTGTTTTTACAAGAAGAGAAATTTGAGTATTTTATTAAAATCTACAATACATAAAATAAATATGAACAAAATTAAAATAAAATTCAATAGTTATATACTAAATTGATCATAAATAAAATTCATTTGAAATCAGATTCAAAAGTGTAGTTGTAGACAATATTAAAACTTTCAAACACTCTCATTTTCCTTGTTTAAAAATATTTCCCAATTGAATTTGTGAATGCCCAAACAAGGACCCCTATGTAAACACCCAAGTTTGTATAGATATCATATCAAGTCCTTAGTATATTTTTTTCACATTATATATGTGATTAAATTACTTTAATAACTCTAAGAAATCAAACTTAATTTAAAACACTATGCTCAACGGTAATCCTTCATCGAAGAAATTTAAAGAGTGTAGTCAATTATTTTACTTCATATATTGAACAACCATAAAAAATTAGTTGAAAATATATTGAAGAAAAAAAACAACGACATTAATTAAAAAATACAGGTTCAATAGAAATTAAAAATAGATTATATAAGAAGATCATATCTTAGAAGAGGGTGTCCTTTGGTTATCGTTGTCCATAACCACTTGGTGCTTAGCCTCACTTCACATGAGAAGCCCCATATTCTCCATTATGACAAGAATTAATAGAATATTCATTAGTATATTTATATCAACCTGAATCTTTAATTCTCAATCCAAAAAACCCTTTGGAATGATGGGGAGTTGGAAATTTAAAGAGAAGGAGGGCTGGATATCCGTTGTCTAGTTTGTCTCCATATGAAGTTATCCCTATTTTCTTCTTCTTACTAGATGAATATCCATATGGTTTATTATAGATAGTTTTTTCAAAATAAAATCCTTTATCTAAACTCTAATTTTTAGATGATTTAAACACATGTTACAAAGGATATGAGTTAATTTCTAAATACATCTGTTTCTGAACAGAGGGACCCTTCATCTACCTCTAGTTTGACACATTCAGAGAGTAATTCAATGAGAAAATATTTCATTGGGACTATATATTCACTAAATAATTTGAGTCCACTATCCTCTCTAGTTTTAATGAACACATTTATACTCCATTATCCATAGTTATGACCCATTGAATGAGGTGGGGTCCATCATATTGGTCAGAAAAGTTTTCCATAATGAATGATTTATTTGGGCCTATATAAGGATGAATAAACAATCCACCAAGTAGAAAAAGATTTATTTTATGAAAATTTGAAGTTTAAAAAATTAATCACTTGTTTTGTATCTATATGGAACCATTTTTTCCCAAAATACAAAATTTATTGAAAACAAGAAAAATTCTAGAATTGTGAAATTTTTAATTTTAATCTCAAAACATCCCTAAAATAAAAAAACAATATTATTTACCTCAAATATTCAAATTTTTAGGGTTTGAATAATTTAAATACACTTGAAAAATAGTTCAAATATTATTTCTATCATAGGTCTAGGCTATGTGTGGTTGAAGGCTATAGTGGTTTGTGATCAGGATGCTCCTGAGGTGATTTGATGTATGGTCTCTATATTTTATACTATTTATCAAGTAGTTGTAGACATAATTGTGTGTCATTAAATAATTTCCATATCCCTAATATAAGATTTATTTGTTCTAGTGGATCCTTTATCCTAGTGGAAATGGATAGAGGTTTGTATAGGGAGTGATTCGTTGATATCATGCATCTAACGATAATGTGGGTTGGTGCTTGGTAGAGAGGGTTTCTCATGAGACCTCTTTGCCATTACGATGAAACATTTTGATTCATTTTGGTTTTGTATTGGTTTTATATGGCCTATTCCTAGGTAGACTATCATAAAAAAAAGATAAATTCCATCAGACTAATGGGATGAGATTCTTCTTTTTGGATAAGAGTGATCTTATGCCTGAGTGGAAGGTGTTGTGATAGAAATATAAAACATTTCAACCATCTGTTTAAGAGACTAGAACTTGGTGTAGCAGGAACTTTAGTCATATAATTACAAGAAATAGTGGGTGTTTTTAGGGATTTCCTACCTAAAGATGTTCTGAGGCTACCTTTGAGGGTGGATATGGACTTCAGCATTGGGTTTCACCCATGGACTACATTGGTATCATATGTGGAATTTTAGATATCCCCTAATGATCACTGAGTGTTAAGGGTAAAGCTGGAAGGACTTTGAGAGAATGATTTTATCAAACCTAGAGTGTCCCTTGGGTTTCTCTAGTATTTTTTTGAAGGAGGGTGTGAGTTTGAGGATTTATATTAATTATCATCACCTAAATCAGGTGAATATAAAGAAAAATCCACCCTTTATAAGGATTTAAGACCTTTTTGACTAGGTGAAGGTGAAAGTTGGTTCTACTTGATCATTCTCATGTCTAGTTACCATCATTCAAGAGTTTGTTAGGATGAAAATAAATTTTAGATATTCCAATAATATTACAAACACTATGAGTTCCTGGTGATTCCTTTATGTGTGACTAATTCCCCAACTATGATCATGGATCTTATGAACTATATCATCCATCCATACATAGATGGATTCATTGTTTTCTTCCTCAATGACATAATAATTTATTCAACATTAGGGGTGGAGTATGAAAAGAATTTAAGTATGGTATTGGAATTTTTTTGGGATAAAAAACATATACCATTTATGTGTTAGTTTTGGATCTTTAAGGTTCAAATTCATTGGATGTTATCTTAGATCATTTTTTGTCTATAGATCCAGTGACAATTGATGCAATTATTTCTTGGGAGCACCCAAGAGTGTGTTAGGGGTGTATAGTTTTCTTTGTTTAGAATGGTATTCTAAGAGGTTTGTTTATTAATTTTAATATATAACAACACATTTGTCTACCTTTATTCCAAAAGGGTTTCCATTTACCTAAAATGAACAGTTTTAGAGATCTGTTAAGGATTTGAGGCTGAGGTTGACCACTGCACTTATTTTGATACTATCCCTGGAGGAAGTTGAGTAGGTGGTGTTTTTCGATGCCTCAGGATCTAAGATTGTGTGCATATTTAAGAAGAGTTAATAAGTGATTGATTATGGGTTAATTAAGTTGAGGACCAATGATAATAATTACATGGACAATGGATTAGAGTTGGAAGCATTAGTCATTGACTTTCTATTGTGAAAGAACTATCTTCAAGATGAGTGTATTATATTCGTAACATCCTAGATTTTCAATGATGTATGGAAACTTAAGAAACTATTAAAAAACTCTCATTTTAATATAGTAATGTGATCAAGGGGATAAAATTGTTTAAAGAGTGTCATAGGCTTGTTCGAAGCCCGAAGCTCCAAAATTTCAAGAGATGGACTGAGCCTCATTTTTAGAACATGGTTAGTGCTAACCATGCGACTCAACTGTGTGAGGGTGATATAGTGCATAGTTGGGGGTACATAGTTTATAATAACCCTAAATCCTAGGACACACAACCATTTGAGTGATTTATAACTTGTTGTAGAGGATTTATTAATGGGATGCCCACAATTAGACAAACTATGAGTCTAGCTTGTGTGAGTAGTGTCTTGGGGAAGTGCTTGTATTACGATTGGTGCATGGTCTATCCAAACATCTAAAAAAACAATGAAACATATTGAAAATGGTGAATTGAAAGTTTTGTGATCTTCTCTAAATTTAAATTTCCTCCTCATTTCCCTCAGTTCTCTCAAACAACACCCCTCCCACAAAAAATCTCTTGCATGCCTTTGCTAGGATTTATAGTTCATCTTTCATTTGATCTCATAACCAAACATCTTTTATCTCATTTGATTCCTCTCGAAAATATTTTCAATAGTATTCCTTCCTTTATCTGTTTATCTCACATTATTTGGTTCTATTTTGGTGTTAGATAATATTCTCTATTTTTGTGGAATTTGTTTTTTTGGATGATTTCTTTAGATCAATATTGATTCAAATGCCATCAATATAAGAGGAGTCATCTACTAAAGTTAATTAGGTAACCTTTTACTAGAATCCAACTCATTTTATAACATGCACCATCAATCCATATGCCATAACTTCCTTGCATTTCCTTAAAATTAATATTTTTCTTATTCAAAATTATTGTCCCTAGAAGAATTTACTTTATACACTTAATTATAGATGGGGGATAACCTCTCCAGAAAAGTTACTCCCCGTGTGGTGTGCTTGTGTATTTCCCCTTTGATTGTTAATTGTTTATATAACCACAAAACCCTCTAAGTGGTGTTGATTAACACCCAATTAAATTGATCATGGTAATTAAATGAAAATTAGTGGTATAACAACTCCATGTGAATTAAATATGATTAAAAGTGACACATTATAATAAAATGGAATGATAATTTAAATTTAAATCAATGCTTGGATTATCGTAAGGGATAAAAAAACTTATATAAATATGATTTGTGGGCATGATGTCCTTTTTACTTGTGATACCCAAGAAAGGTGACAAACAAACCTGTGATACTCAAGAAAGGTAATCCACACACATGTGATAATCAAGGAAGGAGACCCATATACCTATGATACTCACAAATGGTGATCCACATACTTTTGATACTCAGGTAGGGAGAACCTCATAATTGTGATACCTGGTCAAGGTGACCACCATAGTTGTGATATTCATAAATGGAGACCCACATACTAGTGATATTTGGGAAAGGAGACCCAAATGAAATGTTATAAATTTGCTTGAAATCCCTAATTAAATGTGATGCACAGGCATGACGTCCCTTGACATTCTATGAGATACATACTACTACCCATGGATGATTGAGTTAAATTTTAAGTCCTGAATATTGGTAGTTTCCATATATATGGTTGTAAATTTCACTATGCATATAGACCATATACAAGTGTACATATGATTAATTGTTAAGAGATTAACTGGCATAGGAAAAAGTAGGTAGTGTTTTCTTGGTTTCCTTTCAGTATTAGAGACGTTCCATTTACATTTTACATATTTTCTAACAATATTATACCCGCACACAACACTTTTTATATGAAAAAGCTTTATTTTACTAGACACTATTGGTGGCGGCCTACTAAGTATATCTCAAAAACTGTTTAGGATACAGTTTGGTATCTAAATAGAACTCATGGATGTTGGATGGGACAAATGAAAACATCATGTTATGGATTCCTGATTGTCTACTTAGGATGTAGTATAGGAGAGGAGGGCCGATCGCAGGTTTGTAATTCTAATGGAGATAGTTTTGGGTATTTTTTTTCATTTTTATATAATTATATATATTCCCATTCCATATTCTCATTCCATATTATCCTTTCTTATTCAAATGATAAGAGAGTCATTTTGGTATATGTTTTTGATTGACCTTTTTCAATTTATTATATTTGGGTGATTAAGTATTTCTTTGTTTGTTATATATTGTTATTTTTGGTTACTTGTTGTTATTATATATAGTTGTGCTAAACTATAATCACAAGGGAATATTCTCCTCACCATACCATCATATAATTTCACTGTTATCTAACAAACTCTAGCATAAAAGGAGGCACACATGAGTCCATGTGGCCAACCGTGATTGGTAACATATGAGTGAACCAGGTATAAAAAAATATAACATTTATCAGAGGATCAGTTTACCTTTATCTTAATATTTGGTTATTATATAGGATAATAGGAATGTGTTATAATTTGGCAATGAAACTATGCTTGGGAGTTGCTTACACACGTACAAGGGAACACCAAATTATGTACAATATGATATTGATGTTTTGGGTTGTGCTTAATACAATTGACATTATTTCGTTTTTGGGTACCACACATGATTTGTGAAGTTATTATTGTTTTTATTATGATTTATTTTCTATTACAACGGATCAATGGGGAAAGGGTGTGTCATATCATGCATCATTATAGGCACATGAGGTTCCACATATCATGGATTATGCCGCACCATATATGTGTATGTCGTTAGTTTAATTTCTTGTATTTTTTATGATTCTTATGAGTGAATTGATAATTATGTATTTAAAATGTGATAAAATTTATTGAAGGTACATAGTTATAGTACTAATTAAAGTGTATGCATCGATATAAATGGATATTTACCATATAGAATGATAATTACACATTAATTAACCAATTATTCCAAGTTTAGGCCATGAATCACTAGTACCATGTGATGATATGTTATATTATCATGATTACATGAATTAAAATTATAATTTATGAAGCATGTACTTATATATATTGGGAATGGAAATTCATTAAATCAAATCATTTTACATGACCTGTTATATCCTAATAAAAGATGTAAGGGTAAGGTCGCAGTTACATGACGTACCAATTATAATTTATAAAGATTATTAGAATTTATAAATTGGGAGTGGTGACACATATAAGTAGAATTTGATATCCATAAGCATATATATCAGTATGAACCTAATGGAAATTAAAATTTTAAACTAAATGGTTACTGCTAAATAAGGATTCCAATTGAAAAGTAATGAGTGCTTCCTTTATACATTGAAATTGACACTCCAAATAATGGAACCTATGATATGTGATGTGAGACCTTGAACTTGACCTTAACATAGTAGTTGGAAGAAAGAATCGTCTCCTATGTTCCATTGTGATATTTATTAAACCCTAGATATTGGTTTAGGAGTGGAAATAGATGTGTGACTCATTTATAGGAAAGATATTTACCTCTTTTTCCCTATTATCTTGAACCAATATGTTGTTGAATATTGTATAAGGTATGTGTTTGGAAAATATAGATCTATGCTTTCCTAACATCCTTAAGTTGCTCCATAATAACATGGAGATGAACATCTTCCAGAGGTGCTGGGCCCTGAGCCATTGAAATTTCCTCTAGTAGTACCACCTGAGGCACCTCCCATTATTCCTAATCTGGGTGAAAATTTTTAGTTCTAACGTATATTCCTAGGGTTTATTTTTTTAAAGGATATACTTGACCTGCACCCTCTATGGAAGAGTTTTTTTTGAGAATTACAATAACAAAATCCACCTACATTCTTCGAGGACGGTTATGGAATCCCATAACCGTTAACATAACTTTTCATTACATGGTACAAATAGAGGACCTTTTCATATTTAGTTTCTTGGAAATAAGGTATATAATTCAGGATTTTTTTTCTAGGTTCACTTTAATACACCTTCATTGGTTCAATCTAAGTAACTTTCACTACATCTCATATTATGGGGACATACATCAAAGGAATTGGGTCAGCATGATGCCCAATAAGGGAATAAGTAAGGGAAACATTTAACATGTGATATTGAGGAATATCAATAAGGACACAAGGCAATATAATATAGTTTGAAAAATTAATAATGAGGAATATCATAATAAAATTAACCTAAAACCATCACATGGAAATTTGGGTAAAATATTTTATATGATATTTTCATAAGATATCTTAATGGTTTATCAACAAGGTGTCATAAATGAAAATTACCAAGTTTATTCACCAATGTATAGTAAAACATGTCATATATAGAAGTAATTTTTTTAGAAAATTTATTTGAGATCTTTCAAGTCACACCCTTAATATATATTAATTTTATTTGATCCACATAGATCATAATAAATTATTACATTAATAACCCTTGCAGAATAAATAATAGATTTCTTATCAAAGTCATGGAAAACAAAAGATCATAAAGTCATGATCATTACATCATTTATAACCCATAAATATGGTTTAATATATGTAAATCCCAGAATAAAATATTATTTTTAAATATAGTCAAATACCCAATGAAAAAAGTGGTTTGGGAGTTCAAATAAAATGGAATGTTAATTTCTCATGTAAAAGGGGTAAATTTGAGAATCAAAATTGATAGCCTGACTGGTATAAATAATGGTTTTAGAAAAAAAAAACAATGAGAGTAGAAATGTGTATTCCATTAATAAATTAATCTTCTTACCATAATGGGATAATAGAAATTAAAGAAGTACTTAGTTTGGTATTTATAATACATACCACAAAAAGGGATATTGAATTGAATTTAAAGTGAATATTTCCCTTACCTTGAATAGTTTGTCTCTAAAACTTGAGGATAGAACCATGGGGTATTGAAGATAGCTTGGGGGGACTCCATGGGAGGTAATATAACCATAAAATCAGGGAGGATTCATTTGGAGTGAATATAATTGAAAAAATGGGTGGGTATTTATATAAAAAACGGAAGAATTGTTCAATATTTTCCAAATATTTGTCTTGGAAAACTAGGTTGTGGAAAATTAAAAAAAATTGGCTTACCCATGGTATTTTCTCATGGTTTTAGAAATTTGGGTCACATTTTATGTTATTTTTACCCAACAGAACTGAGAATCATTTTTTATTACTTCTTATGGCATGGAAATTTAATGTTTCCACCAAGTAATGTTTTTAAAAATCAAATTTTCTTTTTAATATTTGGAAGGTGAATTATAGTTTTATATGTTGATTAAATCATTTAAAATAGATAATGTTACTAAAATAACATATTTTAGGTCATGTATTTTTTTAATTTATTATTAAATCATTATAACGTAAGTTTGGCGTTATAAAATATAATGAAAACCCAAAAACAATTTTTTTACTATTAAAAAAATAAATTATTTTAGGAAATTCTCTAACATTCATCCTAACCTAATTTCAAAATGATTATTTGATATATAATGTTTATTTTTCCAGAATAGTTTTATTAATAAACGAATTTTAACTTATAAAAATTAAAATCCTTATTTATTAAAAAATAATATTTTTTATGGTATAGTCAAATTCCTGACCCTTATAAAAAATTTCTTCATCCGTTATAAAATTAAATTATCATTTATAGTTTGATAAGGGTTTTTAAAAATAATATTTTATTAAAACAATTATCATTCAGAAATATTGAGTTTATTATAAAAGTGTACATTTTTTCTAGAAAAATACAATTATGATTTATTTACATCTAAAAAAATATCAAATTTAACACAATTAAACATATATTTTATTAAAAAACAATTATTAAAACGAATTTATGGAATAAAAATCCAAATTATACAATTGAATTTACACTTTATGTGACTATGGTTTGGACATATAACCCCTTATTACATGCACATAGACCGTAAGGGTGAGGTGTGCGATGGTCATAGTTTCAAGGGGTGGCTCGACTAACATCATCTGAGTGGTAATTTACACTAACTTGAACTTATACCATAAGTGATTTCATTTAAGCTTCACTTTTTGAATCTCATATTGGGATTAGTCAACAGAAAACTCCAGTGATGATACTTCAAACCCAAGTTCAGACAAATGGGATTCAAAAGGCATTACTCTACTTGTTGAGGCCATTGATTCTCTATTCTATATATCAATTATACTTAGTCATTATTACTCATAACCATTAATTATAATAGTAAAATTATAAAACAGTGGTATAGTTTACAATGTTCATATTAACCAATGGTTATATTTTACCAACAATCATATAATTATTGAATCCTAACAACCACATTTCTATTTATACCCTATAAATACCACATCATTAATTCACTAAAAAATCACAACAATTTCCTTTGATTTTAAATTTTTATTTTCATAATATTTTGATGGGTTTGCTAATATTTTTATTTATTTCAATTGTATTTTTATTGGGGGTAATGATTCTAGTATATTGGGGTGATATTTATTTTCACATTTTAGATTTTAGAATATTTTTCTAGTTATAATGTAAATAATTTTAATTGGTTTCATAACTGACAAATGCAATGATCATTGTTAATGTGATAATTTTTTTGGTTTCTATTTATTTCTATGTCTATAATATTATATAATATATAACAATATTAATTTAGGAAAAATATATCATTTTGAATAATTTTGGTTTGTTACATTCTTCCCCCTTAAGAAATTTCCTCAGTATAATTTAAATTCATTTTCTCAGTTAGGAGAAGGTGAGTGTACTTCTATCTCACTGTCTCCTCCGGTTCCCATGATTTTTCTTCGTATTTTTGGTTCCTTCACAACACTTTGGCAAGCTGGATTGTTTTTTTGTAGAAGATTATCTCTACGGTCTAATATCTTCACTAGTTTCTCATTATAAGAGAGTTCACGTTCCAGGTATACCAATTCCAGTTTTAGTACATGTGAGGGATCAAGATTGTAATTCCTCAAGAGAGATATATGAAATACATCATAAAAATGAGAATTATTTAGTGTAATTTCTAGCTTATTACCCACTATTCCTATAAGACTAAGGACTTCATAGTGGGAAGTGTACCTGGGATGGAGAATCCCTTTTTTTCCAAACCACATGGCTCTATTCCAGGGTGATATTTGAATGACAAATTTGTCCCCAACATCAAAATTCAAGCCCCTTGGATGGTTTTAGCATAGATTATCTTCTAATTCTGAGAATACTTTATATGTTGTTGGATGGAATGGAAATTTTCTTTCATCTCATTCACATGATCGGGCCCAAGAAATTTCCCCCACTAAAACCATCCCAAATAATAGGATTTCTAAATATCTTCCCATATAGAGCCTCATATGGTTCCATTTGAATAATTTAGTGAAAAATATTATTTTATGTTAACTCCACTAATGGGTGGTGTTGATGCCATCCACCTTTAAATGCCATTAATCATGTTTTCAATATGTCTAAAAGAGTATGAATCTTCATTTCAGATTGGCCTTCAGTTTGAGGGTGATAGGCCATATTGAAATTTAATTCAATATTCATTGCATGTTGAAGACTTCTCCATAATTTATATGTAAACCATGGATCACGATTAGAAATAATAAAAATTAGAACCCCATTCAACCTCACCAATTCCTTTATGTATATCTTGTAAAGTTGGTCAAGAGGGATATCTTCTCGAATAGTGATAAAATATGAAGTCATGATGAGTTAATCCACTATAACCCATATCACATTATTTGAATTCGATTTTCTTGTGAGAGTAGTGAAGATGTCCATAGTGATATTGTCCCACTTCCATATTCTTATGGGTATTGGTCGCAATACCCCTTTTTGATGTTATCACTCCAGCTTCACTTACTGACACACCAAGAACCTTGCAGTGTGGTTAGTAGTACCCCTTTTCATATTGTCGCACCAATAATGATCAAGTAGGTCCCTATACATTTTATTACTTCTAGGATGTATAGAGAATATAGAGATATGAGCTTAATCCATAAGATCCTCCTTTATCTCATGGAAATATAGAACATATAGACTTGAATGAAATTTCAATACACCTTCTTGATCAATATTGAACTCTTGAGACATCCCATTCTTCACACCATCTACCTTCCTTTGTAATAAAGGATATTCTCTATGACATTTCTTGATATTCTATAGTAAGGATGGTTGAGAAATAATCTTAAACGAGGTTCATGATTTCCCTTCCCTTATGATTCCCATTTACTATATTAATATTTCCTTGATCAATGGATATCCTTAAATCCTCATCAATTTAAGCACAACAAGGTCATTCCTACATAATATATTAGTGAATTTGTTATGACTTATAGGGTGATAATGTATTAAATAGTCATATTCTTTAAGAAGTTCCAACCATATCCTTTTTCTCATGTTTATTAAATTTTTCATGAAAACATACATCAAAATTTAGTGGTCTTTATATATATCACATTTCTCCCCATAAAGATAGAACATCTATATTTTTAGAGAAAAAAAAGCTCCAGCTAAATTCAAGTCATTCATTGGATAATTTTTATCATAAGGATTTTACTATCGAGATGCATAATAAATAACCTTTTCTTTTTTCATGAGGACATACCCAATAACTTATAGAGATGAATCACTATAAATAATGAATCCTTTTCTGATAGAGGGAAGCGTTAACATAGATGCGGTAACCAATATCTTCTTTTGTTCCTAGAAACTTTTTTTCGTACTTATTTTTCTAGAAGAACATAGCTCCTTTTAGAGTTAATTTGGTTAGTGGATTAGAATGTAATTAATTTTTTTAACAAACATCCAATAATATATTGATAAACCGAGGAAACTAAAAATCTCAGTTACTGTTTTAGGGTGATACCACTACTCTACAACATCTATCTTCATAGAACCAACTGAGATTTCGTCATTGGTTATAATGTGTCCCAATAATTAAACTTGTGGTAACAAAAATTCACATTGGATAAATTATAAAAATATGTTAAACTTCCTTATATTTCAGAATATAACCCTTAGATGATCATAATTCTCTTCATGAAATTTGGAATATATCATAATATCATCAATAAAACATACCATGGATTTTTCAAGTTAGTCCTTACGGACTATATTCATAAAATCTATAAATATATAAAGATAATTAGTCAATATTAAGTTAATAATAAAAAATTAATAATGAACATATCTTGTTCCGAAGCCAGTCATTGGAATACCTTTTTTATTCTCCATGAATTAAAGATACCCAGATCAAAGGTAAATATTGGAGAAGAATTGAGCCCCACAAACCTGATAAAATAAATCATCAATAAGTGGGATATGGTACTTGTTATTCGATTTGACCCCATTAATTTTTCTATAATCAATTCATAGCCTCCTTAATCCATGCTTCTTATTTATAAAGATAATAATTACTCTACAAGGAGACACACTTGGTAGGATAAATACCTTCTCAAAAATATAATGAAGTTGTTTATTTAATTCATATCACTATGAATTTTTAATTATATATGAGGTCTTTGATATCAGATTGAATCTAGGTATGAGTTCAATGAAAAAATATACCTCTATTTCTAGGGTAGGTCTAGGTAACTCTTTTAAGAAATATGTCAATGTATTCCTAAAGGATGAAAAAATTCTATTTCTTTATAAATTCATTTCCCTTTTCTTCTTCATCGATCATCTCTATAAATAAGGATATGAGAGGTGCTTCTAGACAAAGGTCAGGTCGGGATATCTATCCTTTGAAAATGACTATAGGTTTTACATTCAAGGATACTATAATTTCCATGATTTTTTGCTAATATTATTAATATAATTTGAGATATATTTCGTCCCTTGTATAGTGTCGAATTCTATTTTGGGAATGAACACTTGATTTAGAACGATATTGAACTCCCCAAAGTTAATGATATAGTTTCTATAAACTATTGATACTAGGAGAATACCTCTATGATTATTTATGGATAAAAATACTTATAGATGTTTAAGTATTGATTTTATATTCTTTGGAAAATTGGATGAAATAAAGGATTGTGTAGAACTAGAATCAAACAAAGTACTTGCTTTCTTTGAGAACACAATGAATCTACCTATAACTACATTCAAAGCTTCCTCTCTAGCTATCACGATAGAAAATTACTGACCTTTCTCACTTGTATTATGATGAGGATGATGGTGGTTCCCCTAAAAAATATTCTAATATAGACATTGTTTGGAAAAGTGTCTAAGTTGTCTACAATTGAAGCATTAAACATCCAGCTAGGCCTGCACCATTTTCCCTTTATTGTTAGCGTTGATAAGTTGAGACTACACCTCACCAAAAATTTTATAAGATAAATGGACATATCTATCTCACTTTTATAACATTACACTCCAAATTAATTAGTTCCCAAAATGCTTCTTCCCAATTTTTTTCACATGGGAAGTTTCAATTTCTTTCAACCTCTTCCATGATCAATGTTCTTCCTTGTGTTTGGATCCTTTTCTATCTTCTTCTCATTCAACATATGTGACCAATTACTCTCTCCAAACTCCTCTTAAACCTTCAATGAACTCTGAACTATCTCTTAATAACATTAATAGTCTATATTTTTAAGATTCCATCACATATGGGGTTCTAGTACACCAAATAATATATCAAACTTTTCCTTAGGATCCATTACAAAAACATACTTGTATCGTGAATGTTGTGCAAATTTTGTCTCATATATTACCCCAAATTCATTTTCCTTATTCCTGAGTTCAGGAATTCCTTCTCCATTTTCATTATCATCATATTAGGAAAATATTTATTGAAAAATATTCCCCTAAACTCTTCCCACTCTATATCATCAATCTCCGTTCTTGGATTCGTTTTTTAATCAATATCCACAACTAAGAAACTTCAATTTCAAAGGGGTATATTACCCTGGTTAATTTATCTTTCTCCGAACTATGGGGTACATAAAAGATATAATTTATAGAGATTATCCATTGTTCAAGTATCTATAGCTCAATAGATCCATCAAAAGAAGGTGTCCATTAACGCATGAAGGACTCAATGGAATGTTTTTCCCTTCGAGGTAAATCTAATCTCTCAACTTGATTTAAGTTATTGTTTATAAATCGAGTTAGCTTGTTCATCATCCACATGAAGTTATCCATTCCAGATTCGATTGTAATACAGTTAGTGCATCGTATGTTGCTCTCATCATTTATGTGTCTCATTCTATTTCACACTATTTTTCTAAAAGAAGAAAATATTAGTGAAAAATGTGTTAATTTTAGGAATATTATAGTTATAAAGGTATTTTTTTCTTAAGAAATAATTATTAATCATTTAATTAATCTCCTCTAATAACAATTAGATTTTTAGTATATTCTTCATAAAGGTTCATAAAAAGCTTGTTATTAACCAGAGATACCCCCTACAGTATTAAACCTTGTGTGAAACATGGAATGTTGTCATACACTAGTTCTCATTAAAGACTAAATAAAAGTGGTGTATTTTTTTGTTACCCCTAGGTACATTTGTTCCAGATCCACATCCACTTATATTATCTAGAAATGGATGTATTTTTTTGGAAACCACATATATAATAATAACCAAAATACCAGAATGTTTTCCTATATCTAGAATTGTCTTTAGGGTTCATACTAAAGTGTTCATGTCTTAATTTCTACAAAGAACTAAACCATAAATTAATACCAACTATGATATCCCACACTTTTATTACATAACTTTTCACTACCTGGTAAAAACAGAAGATCTTTTAAATTTTAGTTTCTTGGAAATATGGTACATAATATATGAAAAAATAAAAAATTCCTCTAAGTAAAAATTAAGATACATTCATTGGTTAACCCTAAGTTACTTTTACTACATCTCATATCCTGGGGATATACATTAAAGTAAAGGGGTGAACTTGAAGTCTTGTAAGGGAATGAGTAGGTCAAACATTTAGTATTTTATCATTAATAATATCAAAAATACCACAAGGCATAACGATATAGCTTGAATAATACATTATGAGGAATATATTAATAAAATGAACAAGAAACATTACGTGGAAATGTGGCTACAATATTTAAATGATATATTCATAAGCATATCACAGTGGTTTATCACCAATGTGTCAAAAATGGAAATTACCAAGTTTATTCACTAAGGTACCAAGAAGTATGCAATCACTATAGATTAATTTATTTACCAAAAACATTGGAGAACTATTAGGGAACACCATTCATATGTCTTAATTTCATGTGAGACACATAGATCATAATAAATAATTTCATTAATAACCCATGGATAATAAATATCAGTTTTCTTATAAAAATTGCATTATACAAAAGAGATTAAAGACATGATCATTACATTAATTTTAACCCATGAAGGAAATGAGGGTTTCATATTTAAAAATCCCAAAAATAAAAGGGTCATTTTTAAATCTAGTTTAATACCCATGTAATGTCCCAGAAATTCCGTATATATTTTTTAATTATATGGAATTATTTTGAGACCACGAAATCTGACAGCGCGTAATTCCAAGGCCTGGAGTGCCCGGAATGATCCGTCGAAGTTTAGTTGAGTTTCAATTGGCGCGTGTAAGAATTTTTCCTAAAAAATATAAATAACTCTTAAATGGTAACTCGTATTAGAAATCCAAGGGCACTGTTGCATTCAGGATCGTGGGGTTACCGTTGGAGCGACTTAAGTTTATTCGATGCATGCCTCCTGTGAGAAAACCCAAAAATGTAATAACCGTAAATAAAATAATTAAATAAATTATTTTATTTTTTAAATGCTTATAACTCATAAATGTTAGCTTAGATAAAAAATTTGAGACCTCTGCTGAACTCAGAAGGGAATGTTTTATTTAAGCAGACACTAACTTGGGCTGACACGGGCCACAAGTAAATGTTAGTTTTTGGCCGTAAATAAAATAATTAAGTGAAAATTATTTTATTGTAAAATACATAACTTTTAAATGGTAATTCAGATTAGAAATCTGAGAGTACCATTTTGTTTGTTGGGGTGTGTTTCACTTGGGCAGAGCCTATCCTCGACCTGCACGAGTCGAGGGTGACTGCTAATAATTTTCCGAACTTTTTTTTGGTTACATTTATTAAACACGTGAGTGGCATTTTGTAACTTTGGAACCGGTACTTAGAATTGAAATTTGAGAACAACATTGAACTCGCATCACTGATATTAAATTAATGAAACCTTCACCTTGATTGTAGTGGGTTGAGGGTGGAAGTTAGTTTTTCATATTTTCATGGGAGTAGAAAAAAATAAAAAAAAACATTTTATTTATTTTATTTGAAACCACCATTTTGAATGCTTAGTGGTGGGGACCACCCGAACTCCCAATTAATGTGGGGAAACCCTTGGTATTCCCAAAGTTATCGTGCCAACTTCAATTTACTTAATGATCCAACTTAACTTGTTAAATTAATAAACTTAATTTAATAAGTTGTTTCCTATTTTTCTTGAGTTTGGGGAAAGCATTGGCAAAGGGAGAATTGAGGATAGATTTTGGAGGATCATATTCTCTAACGAAGAACACTATCCAAAGAAGAGAATCTTCCGGAATCAGAGAATGAGGAGGACTCTTGAGACTGGATCAGAAACATCTTGTGGGAGCAACGAACACTGATGTCACCATATCATCGACTTTGTCTTCTTCCTCACGCCACCTCCAATGGACAATCGAGGTAGGTGTTTTTATATATTTTTTAATTTGTTTTATTGATTCTTCATATCGTAAATTCACAATGAAGATGGCCAAACTAACATGGCCATCTTCCCACACATAAACGATGCTCCTATTTCTTTAATATTCGTTGCACATTTTTCATGCGTTCTTCAATGCCTAATATTTATTGGTGCTAGAAACACAGATTTTTTCTGATTACGATATATGGACGTGAATCCCTCAAGGAAAGGATCACAAATATGCGATTGTTTAATTTTCCGGCATAGAACAAAGCCACAATGGATCGCGGAAGGAGGCGGCTGAATATTTATTAGCATAGGAAACACAATATTATATTGAGCGCGACATATGGACACAGAGCCCTCGACTTGAGGATCACGAATATGAAATCATTTTATTTTTCAGGTTTAGTATGAAGAAGCAGTGGGTCGCAGAATGGGAAATGTGGAGGTGCAATTCCAGTGTGTCTTTGGGGTGTAACTCTGGGTGAGATTGGCGGTGTGATGGCGGTTCCAGATGTGTTAAAGAATACTACGGTTAGAGTCGCAGGAGAATCCATGGGTTTTATTTCTTACTGGAACAGTGGGTGGGAATTGCAGAGAAATGAGAGTTAATTTGAGAGAGGAATAGTTGGAAAGAAATGAATTAAAAATCTAAAGAAATTAAAAAGGAAATCGTTGGAATAAGGGGGAGGCGCTACCCTTGTGCATGAATCTCAATTGAGATGGGTTATATTGGAAAAAAAGAATTAAATAATAATAATATAAATAATGTTATTATTATTTTTGGTTGTAAAACCACAATTCATCTGTAACTTATCCACATTACCTCGGTTTCATGAACCTTCAGCATTAGTATGATCTTGACATCGAGACAGAAATTATGAATCCAACATTGGATGTCTTTTTCCAGATTATGGACCAGGTACCTGAAATGATCAAATAATAATAATATATTATTATTATTATTAAATCTTCGACCCTCTATAACTATTGCATGTGACTTCCGATTGACTTAACGTCTATGGAGACGTGATCCTAACAATAAGACGACCGATTTAAGTCTAATGTTGAATATTAAATTCTGGTTCATGGCTCGAGTTCACAAAACACCCAATAATAATAATATTATTATTGCGAGATCTGGTATTCAGCATATCTACCTCATATGATGTCGAAATGAAGAACTATCTACAGCACCAGAAACCTTGGATCGTGATAGTCCTTTTTGTATACCCAACTTGGGTTTTCAATAAAGTTGGGGTATGGCCGAGTTGGATCAAACACGAATCCAACTGGGCACTTGGGACTAAAAGGCTACTAAATTATAGACTGGGTGTCTGATTAATGCACCGTCTGTTGCGTTGAGACCCCATTTACATGGCGGTCCTTTGGGATACTTCTTCATAGTACTTCGTGGAAGTTAGAGTATTGAAAAGTGGGTTGAGGAGTGGACCCTCTTGGAGACAAGCGAGCTTAGTTCGGGAACCCTGTAGCTGGCTGTAACATGAAAAAGGGATCCTATGCGGGTTTGTTCTTTGGGATCTTACATGGGTCTGTGTTTGTGGGTCATAAATGGCTCCGATCTTGGAATATATATGGGACTACTCTAGGATCCTTCGTGGGTTTACTGTACTGGGATACTATGTGGGTCTGATGATGTACTAGGATCCTGTGTGGGTCTGATGATGCACTAGGATCCTGTGTGGGTCTGATGATGTACTAGGATCATGTATGGTTCTGATGATGTACTAGGATCCTGTGTGGGTCTGATGATGATTTAGGATCCTACATGGGTCTGCCTCTTAACAGAGTAATATGATTCATTAGTTACAACTAATCATATTTACTGCCGTACCTATGTTATAACTAGTGTGATATGAGTCCTTACCTTCGTGGTGATACCTTGGTGGTATTCTTCTCTACGGAAAACCTGTGTGGTACTTTCCTTCATGGTGATTATTTTGTGGTATTCTTCTATGTGGAATACTTAGGTGGTACTTTCCTTCATGGTAAAACATTTTTGGTATTCTTTTGTATGGTGTACCTGTGTTGTACTTTCCTTCGTGGTGATACCTTGGTGGTAATCTTCTGTGTGGCATACCTGTGTGGCACTTGCCTTCGTGGTGATACCTTTGTAGTATTCTTCTGTGTGGCATACCTGTGTGGTACTTTCCTTTGTGGTGAAACCTCTGTGTTATTCTTCTGTGTGGCGTTACCTTTGTGGTACTCACCTCTGTGGTGTTACCTTCGTGGTATTCTTTCCTTTGTGGAACAGTTGAGCTTTGGGATTTTTGAGTTGGACCTTGTGTTTCCTCATGAATGAGACAGGTATACTTGATAACTTGGGTATATGTATTGGCATATACCTAATTAGGGTTGTCCGATGTTTACATGCTTTGTGGTTTATCCTTTGTGTATTTCGTGAGACCATTGAGGGTCTTGGGGTCCCTACTGAGTATTGTTATACTCATACCTGCACGGGCTACGCCAGCACCTTGTTGTGTTTGGTGTAGACGAAGAACAACACTAACTGAGGACGAGAGTATCAAGACTGGAGATAGCTCGAAGGTGGGAACTAGAAGAGGCATACTTTAGAGAGGACTGTTCGAGAGCTGTACCTACCCTTCAGGTATGATCCTTGGTGGGTGTTCACAAAATATGTTTCAGTTTACTTGTACTTTTCAGTTTTATTTAACTTTCTAGTTGGTCTTGTATTCTGGCCCCTTTTTCTTACTATACACACTCTTTTTACTATGCAATTTACTTATATTCGTATCTCGTTGTGTGCTTGGTTGCATGTGTTTACAAGTTATAAAGGCAATTCCTTCCCGGTTTTAGGGAATACGCCTTTCGGTGCTAGTAACCAGCCCCTGACCTATAGAAGGCGGGCCTGGGGCAGTCACGACATGGGCCCTGGGGGATGGGTCATGACAAACTGGTATCCGAGGAGTTCATTATACCATATAACATAGGACTTGGATCTTTTTTTAATGGAAATGGCGTTAAGTGTAGCGAGTGTGGTTATCATTTTAGGGAATCCATTGTTGGTGCGGCGGCCAACGTATCCATACACCAAGACCCTGACTTCTGATTTCTGACTCATTGCACGAAAACACTGATTTCATGTGTGTTTTGAAAAGTTTTCTTGTGTTTTCTTGAGTCATCTCACTGGGTATAACTTAATGACCATGGCTTACTTGTTTCTTATCAATTCCGCTGTGTAGATAGCCATATTGGATTCCCGAGAGAGTACACGATGATGGACCAACGAGCGACGAGGCTCCGGTGTAGGGCCCTCTTACTATATTGGAACCTTCTGGTGGTGTACCAACAGCACCACCACCCATTGGGAAGTAGTTACCACCAGCTGTATAGGAAGATGGTGCATGCCAACTAAGCACGTTGCACGAGTTCTAGTAGCAGAGGCCTCCAAGGTTTCGAGGCGAGGCAGATTCCCAGACAGCTGTGGGCTGGCTGGAGGTGATTACTAGAGTTTTCCGCCTAGTTGAGACACCAGTATAGCAGATGCTGATCTTAGATACTAGTACTTTTTAGTGTGTGACCATGAGTATGGTCCACATAGTGATGAGGCTTCGGTACATGGACCATTACCCGAGATAGTACCTTCGGGTAGTGTGTCAACTATATCATTGCCTATTGGTCCGTAGTTACAACATGCGGTACCAGTAGAGGACACATATAGTCTTAGTGCCTTACACGTGATTCAACATCAGATGCCCCTCAGGTTCCGAGGCGAGCCTAACTCACAGTCGGCTAAGTACTATCTTGAGGAGGCGGTTGAGAGTTCTTTAGAGCTTCTGCAGCTTCAGCCGGATGACATGTCGGTAGCTGAGTATTCATCGAGGAGAACCGATCATTCTTGGTACTCGATGAATATGTTACGATCAGTGCTTCAGAGCTCTAACATCTGAGCAAGGTGCCTTTAGGGACATCCGAGCTAGCACTATTCATCTATGCATTCCTACTTATGTTAGGGTGCTAGAGAGAACCTTTGTGGTTGAATATTCTTTGACTGAGCGGATGCAGCCAGTGAATGTTAGTAGTGGGAAAGAAGGAAACTAGAACATGTCTTAGAGACTTGGGAATGTAAAAATATTTCTAGATGAAGAAGTGTTTGGGACAGATGAATCTATAGGGATGTAGACGTGGAAGTATATCTAGGGGAGAAGCATGAGGTGGTGTAAATTTTGACATGTTACAACCACCCCCCATTATGGTCCCTGTCTGGATTAGGGAGCTGGAGGATAGGGGAAGAGAGTAGCTCCATGCGGTCAAGGAGTGAGACCCAAGGGCTCTAGGAATGATTCAAGGTATGATCTATGTCTATTAATAGCTTTCATATCAATATACATAGGTACCAATCATTCCTTCCTTCCAAGAATCTTGTCAAAGACCTAGAGTTTCTAGTTAAACCATTGACTTGACCCTCACATCTAGAGATACCATTGGGATGAGACTTGATAATCACACTTACACTGATGGTGTTGAGGTGAGAGTTTTGGTTGGTACCTCTTGGTGGCAGCGTTGAGGACTTACAACATTAGTTTGGGTATGACTGGACATCCACAATTCATAATCAGATTGACTGTATTAGGAAAAAGGTTTGTAGTTTATCCACAACATTGGGATGAAGTTTTCCTTATTCTTCAAAAAAGGAAACCCATGTAGCACATGATAAACTTATGCGTAAAAGGGTGGGGCTGATCACTCGTGAGTCATCCAGCCTTACCCTCGTGGCAACATAAGTTTTGAGTTTTCAGTTCCCAACATGAGTGGCTAGAGTTCCTCGAGGACTATGACTTTGAGATTGTCTATACTCTCGGGAAGGGGAAGATGGTAGCATACACACTCAGCAAGAGGTCTGGCCTGTAGTTGGTAAGTGAGGCGATAGATTAGCTAACCACTTTGCAGATATCCTTTGTGGATCGAGATGGAGAAGCTTTTCATCAGTTTCTTATAGTCACTCCCCCACTTCTACAATGATTAAGGGAGGTGCAGCGTGAGGATATTGACTGCGAGGATCGATGTGCTCAGATATCCTCAGGCCAGGCACCCGATGAATTTTCTAAAAGTGGGGAGCACATCATCCTCCTTAGAGGACATACCATGGTACCAGTAGCTCTATAGAAAGAGGTGTTGAGGGAGTTCTATACATCCCCAATGACGGTACATCATGGTGTGGTGAAGATGTACCAGGACCTTCAGCATCAGTACTAGTGGATAGGGATGAATAAATCAATGGAATAATTTATATCATGATGCCTCACTTATTAGCAAGTGAAAACTGCTCTGAGCCGGAAGAAGTTTTATAACGATAGAAGGAGGAAGATAATGTCTTCCTACAGGTCTCACCATGATGAGGTTTGTGGATATTTGTCCAAGGGGGAAAGTTATCACAAAGGTATATCAAACCTTTCTAGATTATCAGCAGAGTAGGTGACGTGGCTAACCACTTGGCACTTCCACCGCAGTTGGAAAAAGGTGCATGATGTCTTCCACACATCCCAGCTGAGGAGATACGTGCACGACCCATCTCACGTCATCGACCACGAAGAGCTGGATTTAGATGACGGGGTGATGTTTAAAGAGGTTCCATTAGAGATTGATGATTGGAAAGAGTGGGTCCTTCATGGGTATTCGATACCTCTGGCATGCGTACGTTTGCAGCTTGGGAACCTCTAGGAGCGCACATGGGAGTAGGAGGCTTAGATTTGTGGTCAGTACCATCTTTTGGTTGTTTTGCCTTTATTGTGGTTTTTAGGGAAATATATCCCTAAGGTGCGGAGAATGTAATGTCCTAGAAATTCTAGACAATTTTTTTTAATTATATGGAATTATTTTGAGACTACAAAATCTAACGACACACAATTCTGAGGCCCAGAGTGTCCGGAATGATCCATCGAAGTTTGGTTGAGTTTTAATTAGCACGCGTAAGCATTTTTACTAAAAATGTGGAATAACTCTTAAACAGTAACTCAGATCAGATATCTGAGGGAACCTTTGGGTTCAAAAACTCCAGTTTACCCTAGGCGCAACTTAAGTTTAGTCGGTACGGGCCTCCTGTGAGAAATCCGAAAAATGGCATAATCGTAAATAAAATAATTAAATAAATTATTTTATTTCCCAAATGCTTATAACTCAAAAATGATAGCTTAGATAGAAAATCCAAGACCACCACTAAACTCGTGAGGGCATGATTTATTTATGCAGATACTAAATTTGGCCGGCGCGAGCCACTAGTGAAAGTTAGTTTTTGGCTGTAAATAATATAATTAAGTGAAAATTAATTTATTGTAAAATCCACAACTATTATACGGTAACTCATATTGGAAATCGGAGAGTACCATTGGGATTTTTGGGGAGTTTTATACTTGGAAGAGCCTAACCTCGACCGGCGCGGGTCGAGGTGACTGTTAATAATTTTCTAAACATGTTTTCAGGTACCTTCAGTAAACACGTGAGTAGCGTTTTGTAACATTTGAACCTGTACTCAGAATTGAAATGAGAGGACACCGTTTAACTTGTAGTTCTGATATTAACTTAAGGATACCTTCACCATGACCTTAGTGGGTCGAGGGTGGAATTTAGTTTTTCAGATTTTTGTGGGAGGAGAAAAAAAATAAAAAAAATAGCTTTTTATTTATTTTTTTTGAAACCACTATTTTGAATGCTTGGTGGTGGGGAAAACCCAAACTCCTAATTAATGTAGGGAAAACCCCTGGTATTCCCCTAGTAAATGTGCCAATCTAAATTCACAAAATGAACCAACTTAACTTGTTAAATTAATAAACATAATTTATTAAGTTATCTCCTATTTTTCTTGAGTTTGGGGAAAGCGTTGGCAAATAGAGAATTGGGGAGAGCTTTTGGAGGATCATATTATCCAACGAAGAACACCCTCCAACAAAGAGAATCATACGGAATCGGATAACAAGGATGAATCTCGAGCTCGGATTGGGAACATCTTGCGGGAGCAATGAACGCCGATGTCACCATCTCATCGACTTCGTCTTCTTCCTCACACCACCTCCAACAGACAATCAAGGTATGGGTTTTTATATATATTTGAATCTATTTTATTGATTCTTCATATCCTAAATTCCTGATGATGATAGACAAATGAACATGGCTATCATCTTGAACATAAAAAATGCTCCACTTTCTTTTTATTCTTTGTGTGTTCTTTGTGCGTTCTTCAATGCCTAATATTTATTGGCACTGGAAACACGGAGTTTGGCTGAGCGCGATATATAGACGCGAAGCCCTCGACACAAGTATTGTAAATATGCGATCGTTTAATTTTTTAGGGTTGGAAAGAAGCTATAATGGCTCACCAAAAGAGGATAATAATATATATTGGCACTGGAAGCACAATATTCTATTGAGTACGACATATGGATGCTGAGCCCTCAAATCGAGGATCTTGAATATGCGATCATTTTATATTTTTGGGTTTAGAATGAAGATTCATTGGTCCGTAGAAGGGGCAATGTGGAGGTGAAATTCAGGCCTGTCTTTGGGGCGTAGCTCCGGGCGAGATAGGCAGTGTGACGATGATTATAAACATGTGTAGGAAGCCTGCGGTTAGAGTTTCATGGGAAGTCGTGAGCTTGATTGATTGTTGGAATAGTGTGTGAGAATTGTGGAGAAATAAGCGTTAATTGGAGAGAGGAATAGTTGAAAAGAAATGAGTTAAAAATCTAAATAAATTAAAAATGAAATCGTTGGAATAAGGGGGAGGCACTACCCTTGTGCGTGAATCTAAATTGAGATGGGTTATAAGGGAAAAAGAATAAAATAATAATAATATAAAAAATGTTATTATTATTTTTTGTTGTAAAACTATAATTCATCTGTAACGTATCCATGCGACCTCAGTTACATGAACCATCAGTGGAATTATGACCCTAACATCGAGACATAAATTATGAGTCCAATATTGGATGTCTTTTTTGGGTTTTTGGATCGGGTACCCAAAACACTCAAAAAATAATTATATTCTATTATTTTTAAATCTTCAACCCTCCATAACTCCTATGTGTGATGTCCTATTGACTTACCATCTGTGGTGATGTGATCCTGAAAATAAGACGTTTGATTTAAGTCTAATGTTAAATATTAAATTTCAGTTCATGGATCGGGTTCACGAAACACCCAATAATAATAATATTATTATTGCGGGATCTTGTATTCGACATATATCCCTCATACGGTGTCGAAATGATGAAACATCTATGGCATCAGAAACCTTGGATCGAGGCAGTCCTTTTGGTATATACCACATGGGTTTTCGATAAAGTTGGGTTATGATTGGGTTGGATAAAAAAATGCCATCGGAAAATTGGGACTAAAAGGCTACTAACATATAAACCGAGCATCCGATTGACGCACCGTCTATTGTGTTGAGACCGCTTTTACATGGCGGTCCTTTGGGATACTTCATCGTGAGACTTTGTGGAAGTTGGAGTATCAAACAGTGACTTGAGGATCAGACCCACCCGGAGACAAGCGTGCTTAGTGAGGGAACCCTTTAGCTGGCTGTAACATAAGAAAGGGATCCTATGTGGGTCTGTGCTTTGCGATCCTATGCGGGTCTGTGTTTGAGGCCCCCACCTGGATCCGCTCTAGGAATCCACATGGTAATTCTCTAGGATCTTTTGTGGGTCTACTATACTGGGATCTAGTGTGGCTATGATGATGTACTAGGATCCTGTGTGGGTCTGATGATGTAATAGGATCCTGTGTGGGTCTGATGATGTACTATGATCCTGTGTGGGTCTGAGGATGTACCAGGATCCTGTGTGGGTATGATTATGTAGTAGGATCCTGTGTGGGTCTGATGATGATTTAGGATCCTACGTGGGTCTGCCTCTTAATAGAGTTAGACAATACAATAGTTACAACTAATCATCTTTACTACCGTACCTATGTTATACCTGGTTTGATCTAAGTACTTACCTTAGTTGTGATACCTTGGTGGTATTCTTCTATGAGTCATACCTGTGTGGTACTTACCTTTGTGGTGATACCTTTGTGGTATTCTTCTGTGTGGCATACCTGTGTGGTACTTTCCGTCATGGTGAAACCTTTGTGGTATTCTTCTGTGTGGCCTACCTGTGTGGTACTTTCCTTCATGGTGATACCATGGTGTTATTCTTCTGTATGGAGTACCTGTGTGGTACTTTCCTTCATGGTGATACCTTTTTAGTATTCTTCTGTGTGGAGTATATGACAACCCTGATTTTATTACAAACTTAAACATGATTCATTACATAAAACTTCACTTGATACAACAAAGAAGTTAGAGAGGTTTAGTGTCTTTGGGGATTAGTATCGTTACATAAAAACTTAAAACAAGAAATTCAACATCTTTATTGAAAACATCCTTTACATGACCACTACATTCCTTCGTACTTAGCATTGCATGGGATAACCTGAGGACATGCATAAGAAAAGGGTGAGCTGTAAAGCCTAGTAAGGGAGTACACATGGAATATCATGAGAAGTAAAATACATGTTAGGCAATAGGCATATCAATAGAGCATAAGATAAACATGAACATAAAGGCATGATAAATCATGATAACCATAACATGGAAATGTGGTAACAACACTTAACATGGAATTAGCATGAGCCAAGGCTCATTGCACATAGAGCATGAGTAATTACTCATTGCACATAAAGCACGAGTAAACCCTAGTTGAACTTGAATTATCATGAGTCAACACTCATTTCACATGACGTATCATGATACTATACTTTACCCAATGCATTGGAGCGCTATAAGGGCGCACCCTTCTTAAACATTTCATTTCATGCATAAGTGTGCCACATGGATCATAAAACATGGATTAAAAAAAAAATCATTTATTCCATGATAAAGGAATGTGGAATTAATACATGAATCATTATAATAAATAAGTAAATGTGAATAATGGTGAATACCCTTGATGGAGAAATGGGCATTGTATTCACTACACAATGACATTGGCTTAGAAAATCGGTGTGATTTCGGCAGCGTAACAGCGTGACATAAGAATTCATATAAATGGTTGATGAGAGATAAAGGGGTTCCTCATCATATTTACATGTAATGGACAGTAAGGAGGTTATATAGATACATGTCCCAAAATTTTTAATGGAATTTAGATTCATGATACAAAAGTATTTCTTGAATGTAAAAGAGGAGAGAGAAGTTCCTTTAGGAATTTCGGCATAGTAATGGGTGTATATGGGAGGAATTTAATGAAAGAGAATGGGGTCTCCGATCATTAAAACATAAATAGGTCAGTATTAGGGAGGTTCAAAACCATACCCCAACATTCATAATTGAAATTCAAAGGGAAAAACAACTTAAAGAAAATTGGACAAAATGAGAAAGGAAGAAAAAACCCTTACTCGGAAGTGTGCTTCCAAAGGCTAGAGAGAGGCTTGTGAAAGGATTCTTGGGAGCTTGGGGCACCTTGGGAGGATTATAGAGAGAGTTGGGAAGAGGTTGGATGAACTAAAAAGGCTTCTAGTGAGGAAGAAGTGGGATCTTGGGTGGGTTTATATAGGAAAGGTGAGGGAATTCTTTATTATTTAGGTTTGGGTCCCCTTACATTAAATTAATCCAAACCACAAACCATCCCATGGTTTTTGACCATTGTTTTTGGAAAAGGGAAGAGGAAAAAAATATTTTATAAGGCCAAAGTCCGAACTTCTTAAAATAATAGGGTTTCTTATGTGGATGTGAGTCATACTCCCATGGAAATTAATTTAAAAAGACAAGGTGTTTAATAAGTCTTGAGGGGTCTATTAATGTTTTGAAAAGTAATCCAAACAAACACAAAATAAAATTATTTTAATGGTAAAACATATATTGGCCGAACATAAATATTATAGTATTTTATTACATCACTATTGGGTCATTATGATGTCATAAAACACATTATATATTTAAACGGTATTTAATTTTTACTCAAAAATTTGACTATCTCAGAAAATTATGAAAAATTCACTGTTGGATAATTTCAACATCCTGATTCCAAAAATAACATTTATTTTATCTAAATAATTTTCTAAATTTGTTAATTTTCACTTTTAAAATAAAAACTGACATTTATAAAAAATTCACGTGTTTTGACAAAAATTGCTATCAAACCTTACTAAAAATTATAATTGCATTCATACAATTATATGATAATTTATATATAATAAAAATAAATTTAATAATAATATTTTTTTAAAATATTATTTAATTCCAAAATCCCTTAATTTAATAAATTATAATTCTTAATTAAATAATAACTAAAAAACACTATTTGTACTTTAAAAACTATTTACAATGTATCAATGATGACAAGAACGTATATACATTATTATATAAAAAAATAATGTACATGGACATAGTACTACCAATTTGTTACATAACCCCTTAAAACAGCCGCATAAGACCTAAGGGTAAGGTGTGCGATGGTGACAGACTCTTGGGGTGGCTCAGATAACATTTCTCGAGTGGTAATCTCTATCAACTTCCACTTTTCCTGTAGACGGTCTCGTTCGAGCATGACATGATGAAGCTCAACTTGGGATTGGTCAAGAGCGAATCCCAAGGACGCCACCTCTTTTCCAAGCTCTGACAAATGGGATTTGTATGGAGCAATTCTACTGGATGCGGCCATTGCTTCTTTTGTCTGAGTAAATTTGGATTTGTTAAAGCCCTATATTTATACTAATCATGTGATCACTGTTCAACGACTATATTAGAAATGGCCAAAATTCATAAAATAAAACCAAATAAGTTTACATTTTATATAAACATAAAGAGACATTTAATTAGATGAAGAGGAATTTCCATTAATGAAAATTTGGGTCGTTACGATATTCCCCCCTTAAGAAATTTTGACCTTGAAATTTTCCTTTTCCCACACTAAAACAGATGTGGGTAACTCAGCTTCATCATTTCTTCCGATTCCCAAGTCACTTCTTCAAACTTGTGGTTTCTCCACAACACCTTGACGAGGGGCATTGTCTTATTTCGTAGAACTTTTTCTCTACGATCTAAGATCTTCACTGGTTTCTCCTCATAAGAAAGATCATCTTCAAATTGTACCACCTCAGAAGAGAGTACATGTGAAGGGTTTGGTATGTACTTTATTAAGAGGGATACATGAAGGACATAATGTAATTTGTCCATGGTAGGTGGAAGTGCTAGTCGATAGGCCACAACCCCGAAACGATCAAGAATTTCAAAGGGGCTGATGTACCTTGGACTTAACTTCCCTTTCTTTCCAAACCTCATGACCTTCTTCCACGAAGATATGTGTTGAAAAACCATGTCTCCAACTTTAAACTCAAGGTATCGTCGACGATTATCTGCATAACTCTTCTGTTGACTCTGGGATTCCTTGATATGCTACTGAATGGTTTTCACCTTCTCCACCATTTCCTCGACCATTTCTGGTCCAAGCAGCTTACGTTCACCGACATCATCCCAATATGCTGGTGTTCTTCACCTTTTCCCATACAGGGCTTCATATAGTGCCATTTGGATGCTTGAGTGGAGATTGCTATTATAAGAGAACTCAAATAGAGGAAGATGTTTATCCCATCCTCCTTTAAATTCCATTGAGCACGCTCTCAACATATCCTCAAGTGTTTGGATAGTCCACTCGGATTGGCCATCAGTTTGAGGATGATAGGCTGTACTGAAGTTCAGTTCAATATTTAGAGCATGTTGAAGACTCTTCCAAAACGTAGAGGTGAATCTTCGATCTCGGTCAGACACAATAGATAGTTGTACTCCATGCAACCTTACCACTTACCTGATATATATTCGTGAAAGTTTATCCAATGAGATATCCTCCCAAATAACAATGAAGTGTGCATTCTTTGTAAGATGATCCATAATAACCCAGATTTCATTGTTGACTTTGGATGTCCTTGAAAGTCCAGTGAGAAAGTCCATGGTGATGTTCTCCCATTTCTATTCTAGCATGGGCAATGGTTGCATCATCCACTTAGACTTCTGTCTCTCTTCCTTCACTTACTGGAACACCAGGCACTTTGATGTATATTCAATGATATCCTTCTTCATATTATCACAAAAAAAGTTTTCTCGGAGATCTCGATACATCTTTGTGCTCCCTGGGTGAATAGAGAAATTTGAACTATGTGCATCATCTAAAAGTTCCTTCTTCAACTCCGGACTTGATGGAACACATAGTCTTTTCCCAAAACGCATAATTCCTTCTTCATTAATATTAAACTCTGAGGATTTCCCTTTTTCGATAACTTACAATTTTTCTTGAATTCCCACATCATCCTTTTGAACAACCTTTAACCTTTCCAAAAGAGAAGGCTGAGAAATCATTTGTGAAAGGATTGATGATGTTCCCTTCTCTATGATTCCCATGTCCATCTTCATCAAGTCTAAGAAGATTGGATCCATCTCGATTCTCATCATTGATAGAATCGCTGGATCCTTTCTACTTAGGGCATCTTCCACCTTGTTCTCTTTCCCAGAGTGGTAATGGATTGAACAGTCATAATCCTTGATGAGATCTATCCATCTTATCTGGCACATATTAAGCTTTTTCTGTGTGAATATATATTTAAGACTCTTGTGGTCAGTATATATCTCACATTTCTATCCATAGAGATAATGCCGCCAGATTTTCAAGGCAAATATCACTACCTCTAACTCCATATCATGTGTTGGATAGTTTCTTTCATGAATTTTCAACTTCCTTGAGGCATAGGATATAAATTTATCATTATGCATCAGTACACAGCCAAAGCCCTTATTTGAAGCATCACTGAAAACAACAAAAAGTTCACCACTTGTGGGTAAAGTGAGAACGTGCGTAGTGATAGGACTCCTTTTCAACTCCTTGAATCTTTCTTTGCATTCATCACTCCAAGAAAACTTTACTCCCTTTAGAGTTAGCTTGGTAAGAGGGTTGGACAATCGTGAGAAATTTCTCACAAATCGTTGATAATATTCAGCTCACCCCAAGAAGCTACGGATATCCGTTACTGTTGTTGGCCTCGACCATCCCTCAATTTCATCTGTTTTGGAGGGATACACAGATATCCCATTGCTTGTGATGATATGGCCCAAGAATGAGACTTACTTAAACCAGAACTCACACTTGTAGTACTTTTCATAGAGCTTCTCCTTGCACAAAGTCTCCGGTACAGTTTCTTAAATTCTCCTCATGATCCTCCTTGGTTTTGGAGTATATTAGAATATCATCTATAAAGACTACCAAAAATTTGTCTAGGTAATCTCTAAAGACTCTATTCATTAAGTCCATGAAGATTTATGGAGCATTAGTGAGTCCTAAAGGAATTACTATGAATTCATAGTGCCCGTATCTTGTGCAAAAAACCATCTTGGGGATATCTTCCTTCTTCACCCTTGGTTGATAATATCCCGACCGCAAGTCCACCTTAGAGAAGTATTGTGCTCCACACAGCTGATCGAACAAGTCATCAATTCTTGGGAGATGATACTTTTTATTTGTCATTATTTTGTTAAGTTCACAATAATCGATGCAAAGCCGCATTGACCCATCCTTCTTCTTGATGAAGAGGACTGTTGCACCCCATGGTGAAACACTTGGGGGTATAAAACCTTTATCCAGATTCTCCTGTAGTTGTTTCTTTAGCTCTTTAAGCTCTACAACAACCTTTCTATATGGAGTCTTGGATATTGGTAAATCCATTGGTATAAGTTTAATTGAGAATTCAACATCTCTTCTAGGTGGAAGACCATGCAGTTCCTCAGGAAACACTTCAGTGAATTCCCTCACAATAGGCATTTCTTCAAGGATGGTTTCTTCCTTGGACTCAATCATCTGTACTAGATACACGTGCTCATAGGGCAGTAATATCCATGCTTGAGATGATTGTGCTAAAGGAGATTCATCTTCCTACTTACACTTATAAAGAATCAAGGATCAATTCTCTATATGGAGTCTGATTTCCCTTTCCCAAAAATTTATGTCAGCTCTATATAAGGAAAGTCAATCCATTCAAAGAATTGCATCAAATTACACCATAGGGAGTATGACAAGGTTCGCCGGGAAATTCAATCCACATATTATAACAGGGAATGACTTATATTCATGGGATGCAATGATTTCCCCATTTTCCTTACTCACCAATATCTTCACTTCCATGATTTGTGGTGGTGCTGGGATTGTTCTACTAAACTTCCGAGATATAAAAGAATGCATAGAACCTGAATCAAAAAGTAAGTTCACTATTTTTGAATGAATAACTAGCGTACCTGTAACGACCCAATCTTTTTGAGTAGTATATTAACTTACTCTTAATGATTTAATAAGATGTTAATGGTTAATGTAGAAAGAGGAGTCGATGGCTTCATCCAGTAGACTCGACCCTTATGAAGCCCACTTATCAGAGCATGGGAAGGAGGTAGCATCTGTGGGCTTCGCTTTGGATCAAGCCCAAGCCGAACTCCAGCATGTCAAGATTGAATGGAAATTCCTACGAGAGAAGTTCAAGTTAGTAGAGATTACTACTAGGGCAATGTTATCTGAGCCTCCCTCAGATTCTCTCACCATAGCACACCTTACACTTAGGTCTTATGCCGGTGTTATAAGGGGCTATGTGACGAGACCCTAGCTTCCTTGTGTAATCCTTTCGGGTGAATGAATTGAGATTTCTTCCTTTAGTAATGTTTGTGAAATTTCAAATGTCCACATAATTTTAGAATGTATTTTATTGATGAATTTTGAAAAAAAGATATTTTAAAATATTTATGTAAACCCTAAATAACTAATGATGTGTAATGATTTTCAAAAAATGGTCTTCTACCAAAGTGTTCAGTAAGGAATTTGGAGTCTAATAAGATCAACTTAATTTTTGATGAATAGTAAATTATGAATAGTGATTTTACACTTAGGATTAGTAATGTGACCAAATGGATTAGTAATTTCACTCAAAGAAAGTTTTAATATAATTTAGACACCTAGATTAAGTAATGTGATTCAATAAAATGGGTAAATAACGGTTTCATAAATTATTAGTCAAGTATTAGTTTTTTTCAGGTGAATAGTGTTTTTTAATTAAAAATTTAATTGAAAATGATTAGAAAATTATTTTTATAAAAATGAATTTATTTTTGAACTCAGAGCATCGATATTGTGGTATGGTAATTTTTGGGGATTTTTCTGAAAAAAATGAATTTTCGATGAATAGTGCTTTTATTTAAAAATTAAATTAAAAAAATTTAGAAAATTATTTTTATAAAATGGAGTTCATAAATGTACTTAGAGCATCGATAATTTGTTAAGGTGAAATTTTGGTATTTTTCTGAGAAAGTTGAATTTTCGATGAATAGTGAAAATATAGTTTTTAAGTTACGGGTGTTTAATGACATCATTAAATGATGTATTAAGTATATATTCAATATGGGCGAATTATGAATAGTACGATAAGGTATGAGGTGTCCCAAGTGGCCAATACCATGGGCAAATACCATGGGCAAGCCCATGGTTTTCCCAAAACCACTAGTGAGGTGTCCCATGGCCATTAATGCCTTGTCCCCTCACTTTCCCTATAAATACCCACCCTTTCCTCCTTTAGTTTTCACTCTCAACTATCCCCCAACGAAGTTCTGGTCTTCTTACCTTCCAAGGAGTCCTCCCAAGGTGGCCCCAATCCCTCAAGGTCCAAAACTTTGAGTTTCAAGAGTCACGTTTTAAGGTAAGGGATCCGGCCCCTCTCTTTCTTTTCATGTAATCTCTTTTATGTCATTCCTTTTATGCTCCATGTTCTTATGTGATAGGATGTTCTTTTCTATTCCTCTTAATTCCATTTTCATTTTTATATGATGAGATATCCCCTATTACTCTCATCATTTCATTTTATGAAAGTTTAAGAGACGCCGTTAGGCTGCCGAATTTTTAAGGGATTCTTTGACCCTTCTCATTTTTCAAGTTCGATTTTCATGTCAAGTATTTCAAGTTCCTTTTTATTATGTTGGGGTATGATATCTATATCTATCATACTTATCTCTTATGATCATATGATTAGAGACCCTATTTGATCTTGTCAATTCATTTTTATTGAAGTTTAAGTGATGCCGTTAGGCTGCTGAATTTTCATAAGAGAAATATAATTTTTGTCTTCCTTCCATGTTTTTCATTTCAAATGGTATGTCCTTAAAACTTCATTACCATGTCCATATATCCTTCTTATTCTGTCCCCTACTATTTTATGGATCAATTGTGGGTGGGTGACCCATGTCCCCTCTCTTTTCAATGTTTTCTAAAACCCCAAAACATAGCCGTTATGCTGCAGAATTTTCGTCTCAAAATGCCTCTCTCTTTTCTCAAAATTATTTTATGTTATAAAGTGAATACTAAAAGCTCTTATTTCTACAAGGGTATTCAAATATATATCAAAATGTTCTATTTTAAATTCTGGGATTAACATACATGAGACCCACTTTCCCTTTTTGTGGGTTTTAAAGTGACGTAAAGGTCATGTCTTTAAAGCAGTTTTTAAAACGGTATGATTATGAAATGAAACCCATTTATTTTATGCTATGTGGGTTATTTATGAAATGTTTGATGATTATATATGTGGATCACATGATAATAAAGGCAAATTTAAGGGTGCACCCTGATAGCGCTCCAATGCATTGGGTAATGATGTAACCACTAGAGATTACAATTTTCACGATACCTTGGTGAATAACCTTGGTAATTTTCAAATGACACCTTAGGGATGGACCTTGGTGATATGTTCATGATTGCCTATGTTAAATGATGTAGCCACATCTTCAAGTTATGAAAAATGTTATTTTTATTATGAAATGCCTCATGATTTCTTTCTCATGCCTTAAAGTTTTTTTCATGTTCTTATTGAAGTATATCAAGTTCACATGTAAAATGTTCCTCTTGTTTCCCTTACTGGGCCTCCTGCTCACCCTTTCTTTTGATGTATGTCCCCAGGTTATGAGATGCAGTAATGAACCTAGGATGAACTTAAGGAGAAGCCTTTCAAGTGTTTAAGAAGAATGCTTTATGTTGTTTTCATGTATTATGTTTCTGGTTTCCAAGACACTAAACCTTAAAGATCCTCAGTTTTGTGTAATGTAATGAAAGTTTATGTTATAATAAGAAGGGATGCTATAGTTGGTATCAAAGGATGGTTTAGTTATTTGTAGAAATTAGGATATAAAAACATTAGGAAGAACCCTATAGAAAAGTTTAAATATAGGAAAACTTCCTGGTATTTTGGTAAGTATTGAGTAAGTGGTTTATCAAAAAAATACATCTCTGTCTGGATACGAGCAGGTAGAGGCGGCTCTGGAACAGATGTACATAGGGGTAAAACCCGAAAACACCGCTTTGAGCTAGACTCGAACGGGAACTGGTGCACGATAACGGGACTTGCTGCACTCTTGGTTACGACACTCCCGAGGGATATGTTTGGTTAATAACAAGCTTTTTATGAATCATTATGAAGGAATTATAGAAAAGTTTAATTGTCTAAGAATGAAGTCTTAGTTAAAAGATTAATAGATGAAATAAGTTTCTCACTAAGGTTTTATTCTTTTAGAAGATGGCGGGCAATAGGAGGAACCGTGCTGATGGTGACCGGAATGCACCATGTGCTGATGACCCTCCGATGGAAGCCGGAATGGAAACATTCATGCGAATGATGAACCAACTGACTCAAGTTATGAGTAATAACTTGAATCAAGCTGAGAGGCCGATCTCACCACGAAGGGAGCAAATTTCTGTTGAGTCCTTTATGCGTCAACGACCACCAACATTCAGTGGATCTACTGACCCATTGGTTGCGGAACAATGGATAAGCTCCATTGAAAAGATCTTTTCTGTACATCACTGTTCGGAACAAGAAAAAGTCACCCTTGCTGTTTACCGCCTAGAGGGAGAAGCTGATCAGTGGTGGTCACTGATCAAAAACACGAAGCCACGAGGAGAGATGGAAGCTATGGATTGGGAAGAATTTAGGGGAATTTTCTTTAACAAGTATTTCCCTCGTTCCATGAGAACAAAAATGGAGAAAGAGTTTCTCGAGCTGAAGCAGAAGGAGAACGAATCTGTCGGAAGCTATGAGATGAACTTCACAAGGCTTTCCCGTTATACCTCAAGCTTTTTCATGGACCCTAATGGGAAGGTTGATAGATTCTTTGGTAGACTACGACCTCATCTGCGGAAGAATATAGCCAACAGGGACTATGATAGCTATGAAGAAATAGTTCGAAGTGCTATGAAAGTTGAACTAGAGTTTGGGGAGACACAGTGGTATCACAAATCTAATGAAAAGAAGAGAACTCTAGAACCAAGCCTGGGAAGAAGTTTTGATCAGGAAAGAGGTGGAAATCATATGCAACATGCCACATGCAATAAATGTGGGAAGACGCATCCCGAGAACTGCTTGATCGGAAGTGGTAAGTGATATAGGTGTGGAAGAGAAGGACATATTTCTCGAAATTGTCGTAGTGATGTGAAGCCTCAACTTCCCAACACTAACGATAGAGGAAAGATGGTTCTGGCCCTACCCGAAGTCACATGCTTCAAGTGTGGACAACTTGGGCACTTTGTTAATCAATGTCCAAATCTGAGGGCGGTGGAGGGGAATCACCATCAACCTCAGCATAGGCCAAGGGAGCAAGGTCGTGCTTTCGCTATCACAACAACTGAAGTTGAAGTTCCAAACGATGTGGTAGCAGGTACTCTTGTCATCGTCTCAAAACTAGCAAGTACTTTATTTGATTTTGGTTCTACACATTCCTTTATTTCCTCTAAGTTTGCAAGGAATATAGAATCAATCCTCGAACTGCTAGAGGTAGAGTTGTCAGTCAAGACTCCAAGTGGTATTATCCTTGAATCAATAGTATTTAGAGACTCTAGTGTTTACTTTGGTGAGCACAATCTTATCGCAAATCTAGTAGTCATTCCCATGATGGAATTCGACATTATACTAGGGATGGACTGGCTCTCAAAGTATAATTCTAAGATCAAATGCAGAAGTAAGGAAATCTCAATAGTCTTGAATGAACGACCTATAGTTATCTTCCAAGGAGAGATATCCCGAACTGATCCATATATAGAAGCACCTCCTATATATTTCTTTATGGAGTTAATCGGTGATGATGAAGAAGGAAAAGGGAGCATACAAATAGAAGATGTTCCGATTGTTCAGGAATACATGGATGTATTTCCTGAGGAGTTACCTAGACCTCCCCCAGAAAGAGAGGTAGAGTTCTCCATTGAACTCGTACCTGGGTCTCAACCGATATCAGAGAATCCGTATAGAATGACAAATGTGGAGCTAGAAGAGTTAAAGAAACAACTCCAAGACTTGTTGGAGAAGGGGTTTATCCGACCGAGTGTGTCTCCTTGGGGAGCACCAGTTCTCTTTGTGAAGAAGAAGGATGGATAAATGCGGCTATGCATTGATTATAGAGAACTGAACGGGATCACAGTGAAGAATAGATATCCTCTTCCAAGAATTGATGATTTATTTGACCAACTTCGCGGGGCTCAATTCTTCTCTAAGATTGACCTTCGTTCTGGTTATCATCAACTGAGGGTGAAGAAGGAAGATATTCCAAAGACTGCCTTCCGATCAAGATATGGGAATTATGAGTTTACTGTTATGCCCTTTGGATTGACTAATGCTCCGGCTATTTTCATGGATTTAATGAATAGAGTCTTTAAGGACTACCTTGATAACTTTGTGGTAGTTTTTATTGATGGTATTTTGATATATTCAAAAAGTCGTGAGGAGCATGAAGATCATCTAAGGGTTATATTGAAAACTCTGTGGAAGGAGAGGCTCTTTGGGAAGTTCAGAAAGTGTGAGTTTTGGTTACAACAGGTGGCTTTCTTGGGGCACATCGTAATCAATGAAGGAATCTCGGTTGACCCTGCAAAGACAATGGTTGTGGAGGAGTGGCCTCAACCCACAACAGTAACTGAGATTCGTAGTTTCCTTGGTTTAGCGGGATATTATAGGAGGTTTGTGAAAAACTTTTCACGGCTTTCTAATCCACTAACCAAGTTGACTCGAAAAGGGGTTAAGTTCATCTGGACAAAGGAATGCAAGGAAAGTTTCCAAGAGCTGAAGAAGAGATTGGTTACTGCACCTGTGTTAACACTACCCTCTATCGGAGAAGGATTCGTTAGTTTTAGCGATGCATCTCTGAAAGGGCTTGGGTGCGTCCTCATGAAAAATGACAAGGTAATTGCTTATGCATCTCGACAGTTGAAGATTCATGAGCAGAATTATCCTACGCATGATCTAGAGCTGGCGGCAGTTGTTTTTGCTCTAAAGATATGGAGGCACTATCTTTATGGGGAGAAATTTGATATATACACTGACCACCAAAGTCTAAAGTATATTTTCACATAGAAAGAATTGAACATGAGACAAAGGAGATGGTTGGAGCTAATTAAAGACTATGATTGTTCAATTCATTATCACCCTAGAAGAGAAAACAAAGTCGCAGATGCGTTAAGCAGGAAAGATCCTGTTGTTCTAGAAACAATGAGGATCCTTGGAGATCCCTTGATTAAAGATCTAGTAAAACTAGACATGGGAATTATAAGGAAAGGGACATCATCAACCCTATCCCAAATGATTTCTCATACTTCATTACTAGAGAAGATCAAGAAGGCTCAAAAAGAAGATCCTTTGCTGCAAGAGAAGTTGGAGGCTGTAAAAGATGGGAAGTTACTCGATTTCAATATTGATCAAGAAGGTGTATTGAAATTTCATACAAGACTATGTGTCCCATCTATTCCGGAGATAAAGAAAGAACTGATGGATGAAGCTCATAGCTCTACTTTCTCTATACATCTGGGAAGAACTAAGATGTATAGAGACCTTCGTGATCTTTATTGGTGGGATAACATGAAGAGGGAGATTGCCGATTACACTACAAGGTTCCTGGTGTGTCAGTAAGTAAAGGTAGAAAGACAACTTCCTAAGGGGGTATTACAACCGCTACCCATACCAGTATGGAAGTGGGATAATATCACCATGGACTTTGTAACTGGTCTCCCAAAAACATCCAAAGGAAACAATGCGATATGGGTTATTGTGGACCGTCTCACCAAGACAACCCATTTTATCTCTATTCAGGAAGATTTCTCTCTAGATCAGCTTGCCAAGATATACGTGAAGGAAGTGGTAAGGCTGCATGGGGTACCACTATCCATCGTATCTGATCGTGACCCAAGATTCACATCAAAATTCTGGAGAAGTCTTCAACATGCTCTAAATACTGAATTGAATTTTAGTACGGCCTATCATCCTCAAACTGATGGCCAATCTGAAAGGACTATTTAGACACTCGAAGACATGCTGAGATTTTGATCAATGGATTTTAAAGGTGGATGGGATCAACACCTCCCATTAGTTGAGTTCTCCTACAACAACAGCTTCCATTCGAGTATTCAGATGACACCCTATGAAGCTCTGTATGGAAAGCGATGTAGAACTCCTACTTGTTGGGATGAAACTGGTGAGAGAAAGTTTCTTGGGCCTGATCTTGTGCAAGAAATGATAGAACGGGTTCATGCCATCCAACAACACATAAAGGCTGCTCAGAGTCGGCAGAAGAGCTATGCTGACAATCGTCGAAGGGACTTGGAGTTTGGTGTTGGTGACAAAGTCTTCCTTCTAATTTCTCCATGGAAGAGAGTCTTGCGGTTTGGGAAGAAAGGGAAGCTTAGCCCTAGGTACATTGGCCCCTATGAAATACTTGATCGCATAGGAGCAGTGGCCTATCATCTAGAACTTCCACCAAACCTAGCTCAAGTCCATGATGTCTTCCATGTATCTCTCTTGAGGAAGTACATACCCGACCCTTCACATGTACTGAACCCAGAGGTGGTACAACTGGAACATGACCTCTCTTATGAGGAGCAGCCAGTAGAGATCTTGGATCGTAGAGACAAGGTCCTACGAAACAAGACTACCCACCTTGTGAAAGTGTTGTGGAGGATTCATAAATATGAAGAAGCGACTTGGGAGCCTGAGGAAACAATGAAGCAAAAGTACCCTCACCTTTTCGACTAGGCCTCAAGTATAAATTTCGGGGACGAAATTTCTTAAGGGGGGAAGAATGTAACGACCCAATATTTTTGAGTAGTATATTAACTTACTCTTAATGATTTAATAAGATGTTAATGGTTAATGCAGAAAGAGGAGTCGATGGCTTCATCCAGTAGACTCGACCCTTATGAAGCCCACTTATCGGAGCTTGGGAAGGAGGTAGCATCTGTGGGCTTCACTTTGGATCAAGCCCAAGCCGAACTCCAGCATGTCAAGCTTGAACGGAAACGCCTACGGGAGAAGTTCAAGTTAGTAGAGATTACTACTAGGGGAATGTTATCTGAGCCTCCCTTAGATTCTCTCACCATAGCACACCTTACAATTAGGTCTTATGCCGGTGTTATAAGGGGCTATGTGAGGAGACCCTAGCTTCCTTGTGTAATCCTTTCGGGTGAATAAATTGAGATTTCTTCCTTTAGTAATGTTTGTGAAATTTCAAATTTCCAGATAATTTTAGAATGTATTTTATTGATTAACTTTGAAAAAAAGATATTTAAAAATATTTATGTAAACCCTAAATAACTAATGATGTGTAATGATTTTCAAAAAATGGTCTTCTACAAAAGTGTTCAATAAGGAATATGGAGTCTAATAAGATCAACTTAATTTTTATGAATAGTAAATTATGAATAGTGATTTTACGTTTAGGATTAGTAATGTGACCAAATGGATTAGTAATTTCACTCAAAGAATGTTTTAATATAATTTAGACACCTAGATTAAGTAATGTGATTCAATAAAATGGGTAAATAACGGTTTCATAAATTATTAGTCAAGTATTAGTTTTTTTCAAGTGAATAGTGTTTTTTAATTAAAAATTTAATTGAAAATTATTAGAAAATTATTTTTATAAAAATGACTTTATTTTTGTACTCAGAGCATCGATATTGTGGTATGGTAATTTTTGGGGATTTTTCTGAAAAAAATGAATTTTCGATGAATAGTGCTTTTATTTAAAAATTAAATTAAAAATATTTAGAAAATTATTTTTATAAAATGGAGTTCATAAATGTACTTAGAGCATCGATAATTGGTTAAGGTGAAATTTTGGTATTTTTCTGAGAAAGTTGAATTTTCGATGAATAGTGAAAATATAGTTTTTAAGTTACGGGTGTTTAATGACATCATTAAATGATGTATTAAGTATATATTCAATATGGTAGAATTATGAATAGTAATATAAGGTATGAGGTGTCCCAAGTGGCCAATACCATGGGCAAATACCATGGGAAAGCCCATGGTTTTCCCAAAACCACTAGTGAGGTGTCTCATGGCCATTAATGCCTTGTCCCCTCACTTTCCCTATAAATACCCACCCTTTCCTCCTTTGGTTTTCACTCCCAACTCTCCCCCAACGAAGTTCTGGTCTTCTTACCTTCCAAGGAGTCCTCCCAAGGTGGCCCCAAGCCCTCAAGGTCCAAAACTTTGAGTTTCAAGAGTCACGTTTTAAGGTAAGGGATCCGACCCCTCTCTTTCTTTTCATGTAATCTCTTTTATGTCATTCCTTTTATGCTCCATGTTATTATGTGATAGGATGTTCTTTTCTATTCCTCTTACTTCCCTTTTAATTTTTATATGACGAAATATCCCCTATTACTCTCATCATTTCATTTTATGAAAGTTTAAGAGACGCCGTTAGGCTGCCGAATTTTTAAGGGATTCTTTGACCCTTCTCATTTTTCAAGTTGGATTTTCATGTCAAGTCTTTCAAGTTCCTTTTTATTATGTTGGGGTATGATCTCTATATCTATCATACTGATCTCTTATGATCATATGATGAGAGACCCTATTTGATCTTGTCAATTCATTTTTATTGAAGTTTAAGTGACACCGTTAGGCTGCCGAATTTTCATAAGAGAAATCTAATTTTTGTCTTCCTTCCATGTTTTTCATTTCAAATGTTATATCCTTAAAACTTCATTACCATGTCCATATATCCTTCTTATTCTGTCCCCTACTGTTTTATGGATCAATTGTGAGTGGGTGACCCATGTCCCCTCTCTTTTCAATGTTTTTTAAAACCCCAAAACATAGCCGTTATGCTGCAGAATTTTCGTCTCAAAATGCCTCTCTCTTTTCTCAAAATTATTTTATGTTATAAAGTGAATACTCAAAGCTCTTATTTCTAAAAGGGTATTCACATATATATCAAAATTTTCTATTTTAAATTCTGGGATTAACATACATGATACCCACTTTCCCTTTTTGTGGGTTTTAAAGTGACGTAAAGGTCATGTCTTTAAAGCAGTTTTTAAAACGGTATGATTATGAAATGAAACCCATTTATTTTATGCTATGTGGGTTATTTATGAAATTTTTGATGATTATATATGTGGATCACATGATAATAATGGAAAATTTAAGGGTGCGCCCTGATAGCGCTCCAATGCATTGGGTAATGATGTAACCACTAGAGATTACAATTTTCACGATACCTTGGTGAATAACCTTGGTAATTTTCAAATGACACCTTGGGGATGGACCTTTGTGATATGTTCATGATTGTCTATGTTAAATAATGTAGCCACATCTTCAAGTTATGAAAAATGTTATTTTTATTATGAAATGCCTCATGATTTCTTTCTCATGCCTTAAAGTTCTTTTCATGTTCTTATTGAAGTATATCAAGTTCACATGTAAAATGTTCCTCTTGTTTCCCTTACTGGGCCTCCTGCTCACCCTTTCTTTTGATGTATGTCCCCAGGTTATGAGATGCAGCAATGAAACTAGGATGAACTTAAGGAGAAGCCTTTCATGTGTTTAAGAAGAATGCTTTATGTTGTTTTCATGTATTATGTTCTTGGTTTCCAAGACACTAAACCTTAAATATCCCTAGTTTTGTGTAATGTAATGAAAGTTTATGTTATAAGAAGACGGTATGCTATAGTACCTATCAACACTTCGTTGTCGGGGTTCACTTCGGCAGAAGTGATGGAAAAAGATCTTCCTTGCTGCCTTGGAGGTTGTTGGTTGCCTCCGAAAACCCTTGGATTAGGGCACTGATTTGAAAAATGCCCCGGTTCTTTGCATTTGTAGCATTGAAAAATGTGTTGAGGTTCGAACGGAGAGTTCCTCTCCTCTGTCGCAGCCACGGGTCTTTATTTCCGACAGTTAATAGCTAGGTGTCCTTCTCTTCTACACCTGTATCATTTCCTCGTCCCCTTAAGGCACTTTTCAGGGTTCTTCTTTTTGCACTTTTAGCAAGTGGGGTGCTGGATCTTCTTATCACCATTGGATTTATCCATCGGACCACCAGCATTGATGTCCACCTTACGCTTCTTATCCCCATGATACCCCGATGATTCTACGATCTCCATTTCAACCTTGAGGGCACATCGGACAATTTCCTCATAGCTGTCGAAGTCATGGATTTCCAATGCTTTCCGCAGGCTAGGCTTCAGCCCACCAAAGAAGCGGTCAACTTTGAATTCGGGGGTAACGACAAAGCTGGAAGCGTATTTTGCAAGCCTTGTGAAGTTTTCCTCGTACTCTCCAACAAATTTTTGTCTTTTTTCTTGAGTTAAATGAATTCCCTTTCCATATTAAACCAGAGGGTGCACGGAAAATATTTATCGAAAAACAACTTCCGGAAATCCTTTTATTCCAATGCCTTGATCTCCTCCTCAGCCTTCATATTTTTGATCAACGTCCACCATTGATCAGCTTCACCCTCCATACGATATTCCGCCCGGAGAACATTCTCTTCTTCAGAACATTGAAGGATGGAGAATATCTTTTAAATGGAGTTGATCCATTGTTCAGCGATTGTGGGATCGGATGATCTACTAAAAGTAGGCGGCCTTTGTCTCATGAATCTCCCGATAGCAACTTGTTCTTTCTTATGGGGGATAACATTCCTCGTGACCCATGTTTCTATTCAAAACGTGAGTTAGTTGAGAGAGAATCATGACAAAGTTCGCGATTCCCGCTCCCATTGGATTGTGCATCTCATTAGTACTGTCATCACACCGATCTTCATATCGGTTGTTAGCCTGAGTCCTCCTATTATTGTCATTGGATGGAAAGAAGGAAAGTTAGGGGTAACACATAAAGGGTAATCCAAAGACAAAAGTTGATGACTTATATATAAACTTTTATTTCCTTAACTCGTGAGTCTATAGGCTTCAATCTAGAATTTTCATGATCTACTTTCTAACATAAATTCTTAGGGGAATTTCTTTTAATTCCCTTAATAAGGGTTCATACTAAGCTTGTGAATTTTTCAAAACATATCCTCTAGGAGTGTCTTAACCTAGAGTGTAGCAGGGCCTGTTTTCATGCACTAGTTCCCATTTGAGTCTAGCTCAAAGCGGTGTTTTCGGGTTTTACCCCTAGGATACATCTGTGCCAGAGCCACCTCTACCTGCTCATATCCAGACAGTGATGTATTTTCTTGATAACCCACTTACTCAATACTCAGCAAAACTTAGGGATGTTTTTATTATACTTAGTATTGTCTCTAAGGTTTTACTAAGGTTTTATAATCCTAATCCCAAAAATAACTAAACCTATCCTCTGATACAAACTATGAAAACCCTGCTTTTATTATAAACATAATCATGATTCATTACATAAAACTTCACTTGATACAACAAAAAATATAGAGAGGTTTAGTGTATTTGGGGATTAGGATCATTACATAAAAACTTAAAACATGAAATACAACATCTTTATTGAAAACTTCCTTTACATGACCACTACATTCCCTCGTACTTAGAATTGCATGGGATAACCTGAGGACATGCATAAGAAAAGGGTGAGCTATAAAGCCCAGTAAGGGAGTAGACATGGAATATCATGAGGAGTAAAATACATGTTAGGCAATAGGCATATCAATAGAGAATAAGAGAAACATGAACATAAAGGCATGATAAAGCATGATAACCATAACATGGAAATGTGGCAACAACACATAACATGGAATTAGCATGAGCCAAGGCTCATTGCACATGGAGCATGAGTAAATACCTATTGCACATAAAGCACAAGTAAACCCTAGTTGCACTTGAATTAGAATGATTCAAAACTAATTGAACATGATGTATCATGATACTATACTTTACCCAATGCATTGGAGCTCTATAAGGGCGCACCCTTCTTAAACATTTCATTTCATGCATAAGTGTGCCACATGGATCATAAAACATGGATTCATAAAACATAATAATTTATTCCAAGATAAAGTAATGTGGAAATAATACATGAAAATTTATAATCAATAAGTAAATGTTCATAAAGGTGAATACCCTTGATGGAGAAATGGGTATGGTATTCACTACACAATGACATTGGCTTAGAAAATCAGTGCGATTTCGGCAGCGTAACGGCGGGACATTAGAATTCATAAAAATGGTTGATGAGAGAGAAAGGGGTTACTCATCATATTTAAATTTAATGGATAGTAAGGAGGTCATATAGATACATGTACCAAAAATTGTAATCGAATTTATATTCATGATACAAAAGTATTGCTTGAATGTAAAAGAGGAGAGAGAAGTTCCTTTCGGAATTTCGGCATAGTAACGGGTGTACATGGGAGGAATTTAATGAGAGAGAAAGGGGTATCCCATCATTCAAACATAAAGAGGTCAGTATGAGGGAGGTTCAAAACCATACCCCAACATTCATAATTGAAATTAAAAGGGAAAAACAACTTAAAGAAAATTGGACAAAAAATGAGAAAGGAAGAAAAATCCCTTACTTGGAAGTGTGATTCCAAAGGCTAGAGAGAGGCTTGTGAGAGGCTTCTGGAGAGCTTGAGGAACCTTGGGAGGCTTATAGAGAGAGTAGGGCAGAGGTTGGACGAACTCAAAAATCTTTGAATGAGGAGGAAGTGGGATCTTGGGTGGGTTTATATAGGCAAGGTGAGAGAATTCTTTATTATTTAGGTTTGGGTCCCCTTACATTAAATTAATCCAAACCACAATCCATCCCATGGTTTTTGACCATGATTTTTGGAAAAGGGGAGAGAAAAAAAATATTTTATAAGTCCAAAGTCCGAACTTCTTAAAATAATAGGGTTGCTTATGTGGAGGTGAGTCATACTCCCATGGAAATTAATTTAAAAAGACAAGGTGTTTAATAAGTCTTGAGGGGTCCATTGATGCTTTGAAAAGTAAGCCAAACAAACCCAAAATCACATTATTTTAATGGAAAAACATATATTGGCCGAACATAAAGATTATAGTATTTTATTACATCACTATTGGGTCATTATGATGTCATAAAACACATAATATATTTAAATGGTTTTTAATTTTTTCTCAAAAAGTTGACTGTCTCAGAAAATTATGAAAAATTCACCATTGGATAATTTCGACATCCTGATTCCAAAAATAATTTTTTTTATCTAGACAATTTTCTAAATATGTTAATTTTCACTTTTTAAATAAAAACCAACATTTATCGAAAATTATAGGGTTTTGACAAAAATGGCTTTCAAACCTTTATAAAAATTATAATTGCATTCATACAATTATATGATCATTTATATATAATAAAAATTAATTTAATAATAATATTTTATGAAAATATTATTTAATTCGAAAATACCTTAATTTAATAAATTAGAATTCTTAATTAAATAATAACTAAAAAACACTATTTTTTACTTTAAAAAATATTTACAATGTATCAATGATGATAAGAACATATATACATTATTATATAAAAAAATAATGTACATGAACATAGTACTATCAATTTTTTACATAACCCCTTAAAACAGCCGCATAAGACCTAAGGGTAAGGTCTGCGATGGTGACATACTCTTGGGGTGGCTCGGATAACATTGCTCGAGTGGTAATCTCTCTCAACTTCCACTTTTCCCGTATATGGTCTCGTTCGAGCTTGACATGATAAATATCATCCTGATATTAGTCAAGAGTGAAGCCCAAGGATACCACCTCTTTTCTGAGCTCTGAAAAATGGGCTTTGTATGGAGCAATTATACTGGATGAGGCCATTGCCTTTTTTGTTTGAGTAAATTTGGATTTGTTAAAGCCCTATATTTATACTAATCATGTGATCACTATTCAACGACTATATTAGCAACGGTCAAAATTCTTAACATAAAACCAAAGAAGTGGACATTTTATATAAAAATAAAAAGACATTTAATTAGATCAAGAGGGATTTCTATTAATGAAACTTTGGGTCGTTACAGAGTACCTGTGTGGAACTTTCCTTCGCGGTGGAACCTTTGTGGTATTATTCTGTGTGGCGTTACCATTGTGGTACTCACCTTTGTGGTGTTTCCTTCATGGTATTCCTTCCTTTTTGGAACAATTGTGCTTTTATCTTTTGAGTTGGACCTTGTGTTTCCTCATGAATGAGATGGGTATAGTTGATAACTTTGTTATATGTATGGGAATATACCTAAGTAGGGTTGTCAAATGTTTACCTTCTTTGTGGTTTATCCTTTGTGGATTTTTGAGACCTTTTAGGGTCTCGGGGTCCCTACTGAGTATCGTTATACTCACCCTTGCACGGGTTATGCCCGCACCTTGTTGTGTTTGGTTCAGACGACGGACAACGCTGACTAAGGATGAGAGTACCATGACTGGAGGTAGCTCGGAGGTGGACATTAGACGAGGTGTACCGCAGAGATGACTATTCGAGAGTTGTACCTACCCTTCTGGTAGGATCGTTGGTGGGTGTTCACTGGATCTATTTCAGTTTAATTGTACTTTTTAGTTTTCATGTACTTTCGAGTTGGGCTTGTATTCTGGCCCCTTTTTCTTACTATACACACTCTTTTTACAATTTTTTTACTTGTGTTCGTATCTCACCATGTGCTTGGTTGAGTGTGTTTACATGTTATAAAGGCAATGCCTTCCCGGTTTTAGGGAATACGCCTTCTGGTGCAAGTCGCCAGCCCCTGGACTATGGAAGGCGGGCTTGGGGTAGTCACGACACGGGCCCCGAGGGTTGGGTCATGAAAAACCATTGAAAAAAAATCAGTTTGATTGTTCAAATAAAAGTGAAAGGTAATTTGACCTGTTAAATTGGAAAATTTGAGAAGTAAAATCGGCAACATGTTGGTTATAAAACATGGTTTTAGAAAAAAGTCAAATAAGAGGAGAAGGGGGTATAAAATTCATAAAATAATATTCCTAAAGTAATGGGTAAATAGAAAATGGAAAAAATAACTTAGTTTGGTTTTTAGAAGACGTACCACAAAAAGATAACTTGAATGGAAAGACAAGTAGATATTTTTCCTTACCTTGAATATTTGTTCCTAAAACATGAGGATGGAACCATAGGGGTTTGATGAATCCTTGGGGGGATTCCTTTGGAGGTAAAATAACCATAACATTAGGGAGGATTTATTGGGAAAGAATGTAAATGGAGAAATGGTTTGGTCTTCATAACAAAATTGGATGAATGGTTTTGTAATTTTAATATATAGGACTTGAAAAATTATGTTATGGAAAATGAGATTTTTTTTTCTTATCCATGGTTTTATCAAATGTATTTTACAATTTAGGTAACTTTTTATGCTATTTTAGCCCAAAATTAGTGATAATCATTTTATATTACTTCATTTGGCATGGAAATGTATTGTTTCTATAAATTAATGTATAAAAAAAAAATCTAATTTTCCTTTTTCTACCATGTAAAGTCAATTATAGTATATAAATTAATTAAATATATTAAAATACTTAAAATTCATAAAATATAATATTTTTGGTGGTTTATTGTGTTTAATTAATTATAAAATCAATATGACATAAGTTTGATGCCTTAAAAGATATTAAAAACCAAAAACTATATTTCAACTATTCATGAAAAAAATAATGTTTTTAGAAAATTCTCATAAATTCAGTCCAATATAATTTTGATGTGATGATTTAAAATATAATGATTATTTTTCTTGTGTAATTTTCTAGATATTATAATTTTTACTTTTAAATATGAAAATACATATTTTTTAAAGAACAACAATTTTTAAGGAACAATCTAATTTATGACAATTATAAAAAATTTCCTAGGCCATTATAGAAATATTTTATCATTTATATTTTGATAAGTTAGTTTTCAAATACTATTTTATTAAAATAAATGTTATTCATAATGAATATATTTATTATAAAAGTGTATATATTTTCTATAAAAATAAAATTACGTTTTATTTTCATAAAAAAAATCAAATTATCATATTCATCTCAGTTAAAAATATATTTTATTAAGAAAACATATCTTAAGAGGAAATGATGGAATGTATATTTTTATTATATAAAGAAATTTAAACTTTAATTGAAAAGGTATAGACACATAATCCCTTTTTACACATGCATACACCCTATGGGTGAGGTGTCTGATGGTCGTAGTTTCATTATTTTGGATCGACTAACATCGATCGAGTGGTAATATCCACTAACTTGAAATTTTCCCATATAATATTTCATTCATGATTCACTTGGTGAATCCATGTTAGGCTTGGTGAAGGTAAAACCCCAGTTATGATACCTACCTCCCATGTTATGACAAATGGGCTTCAAATGGCATAAATTTTCAAATTGAGGCCACAAATTCTCTTTTCAATAACAACTATCCTTTTTTCATTATTACTTATAAACATGAGTTATAATGGTAAAATTATCAACCAAGGGTATAGATTCTAAAATTAATATTGACCAATGTTCATATAATGTTCGAAAATAAAAAGTCACATTTCCATTTATATCCAATAAATACCACTTCATTATTTCACTCAAAATTAACTACAATTTCCCTTAAGGTTATATTTTCATTTTCATAATATGTTTACTAGTTTACGAATATTTTATTTTATTTCAATAGAATTTCTAGTGGGGAAATGATTATAGTAGATTAGGGAATCCTTATTTTACCATTTAAATTTTTCTATTTTAAATTGTTTTGTACATTGGAAAAGTTTGACATTTTAAATGGTTTTATAGTTGGGTAATGTAATGAAATTTTTTAATGAGATACTTTTTTTTGGTTTCTATATATTTTGTAAGTGTATAGTATTATATAATATGTAAAAACATTTATTTAGAAAAAAATATCATTTTTAAAAAGTCTAGATCATTACAATGGTGTCCACCAGGCTATTGAGTCATGGATATGCACCATGTTATCCATATTTTATTATTTAGAGATGCCCCTAGAGAGAAGGATCAAAATTGTGAATTATTTAATTTTAGATTCCGCTAAGTGATGGTGTGATGTGGTCTCTCTGGCTTGTTTTCATCAGTGTATGATCTGGATAGACTTCCAGAAATCCTTACATGATCAATTCTTTCCACATATATTGAGAGTGGGTAATTATTATGAGTTTATGTATTTGCTACAGGTCCCATGTTTGTGATGGAATATTCAGATCGTTTCACCGAGATTTAGAACTTCACACCTACTCTTACTAGTGAAAAGTTGATGATAACAAGAAGGCCTAGGGATGGGATTTTACATTCCATCTAATCATGGGAAAATATATTTCGGTTGGAAATTATTTTTGAGATTTTGAATCTTTCCCTAATAACTAAGAGAAACCCAAGGTATGTTGACTATGCGAGCTAGGGAATTTTTGTTCTAGGATAGGGAAGTGGATCCTTAAGATATAGGAAACATCTCTTTGAGTCTTCACATGGGGGTAATAGAACCCATATGAAACCTATTTTTAGTTACATGGTATCCCACCAGTGTGGAACGAGAGGTAATTAAAAGACCCAATGTCTTAGAGATCTTTTAGAATGTTGAGGTTGTTTCATGTTGAGGAATCTTTGGAATTTTTATAGGAATCTTCTTTATGTTCATAGTCGAAGATGATCCATATAATTCCTACCCTAGGTGTTAGTAGTAGATTTCTAGGTAGGTAACTAGAGTAAAACCAGATGATCAGACTGAGGAGGTGTTCATGGCCAGTGTAGTCAAGATACAGATCTGTAGTTTCAGTAGAGCTTACATACATAGGTTAGCCATGTTGTATCTTAAGGAAATGGATCTATCTATAACTATATAGTATATCCCAATCCCAAGGAGAATTGTACATGAAATTCTATAGTTATAGGTACTATTCTAGTGTCCTTAAAATTAGTTTCTACCTTATTTGATAAAATATCTTCACACTCTTTTGTATATATGAAAATCATGGAAAAAATGGAATTATAAATAGTATACTTATATGGAATAATGACACTCAACACACTGTTAGGGTTTCAATCAGAGAGTTTGAACTATTGAAAAGCGTCCCCCTTGATATAGACGTGTGTTGATTCTTATGGAGCCTCTTTTTTCCTTGAGATTATAAGTTTCAACATCAGTCTCGAAATGGAGTGGTTAGTGCCTTATCATGATCACATTGATTTCTATCACTGGATAGTGTCCTTTACATCACATTATGGTAGTACCTAAAATTATAAGGGTTAATGGGATGTATAGGTGAGTTGAGATCAACCTGAACATCATGTATCAGGTGGAGCTACATCCCAGATAGATAGTGTCTTTATGGTTGATCATTGAATGGAACATATGGAATACCCTCCTATAGTGGATCATTATAGGGATGTCTTCCCTGATGAATTTTATGGGTTCCCTCCTGTGAGAGTAGTAGAGTTCACAATTGATATATTGCTAGGAGAAGCACCCATTTATTATTTATCCTAAAAAATATTTAAGATATAGAGCTTATGGAACTCAAGAAGCAACTAGAGGGCATGGAAGTTAAGGGTTCTATATGACCTAGTACCTCACCATGAGGCTAACCTATCAGATTATCCATGATGGTGGATATTATCCTCTTATTGTTTGTGGATTACCATTAGTTTATCCAACTTATAGTTATGAAAAAGTATCCACTACCTCATATATATAAATTATTTGACCATATCTGAGGAGTAATAGTTACATCTAATACCAACATGAGGTTGGGTTTCCATCAAGGTGCATGTTAGGTTCTCAGACTACCACAAACAACATTGTAGTGTAGATATGGATTGTACGAGTATTTTTTATATTGTTCAGTCTCACAAATTCACCCAAAGTATTCATGGAAATAATTTACAGGGTCTCTAATCATATCTGGATTATTTTTTTGTGGTCTTTATTAATGATTCATCACTTTATTTTATAAGTCGACTTGAACATGGAAAGCATCATAAGATCACAATTAAAACACAAAAATAGAACTAGATGCATGATAATATCCCAAAATTTCACCTTTTGATTGATAAGGTTCAATTGATGGGTCATATAATCTTAGGGGAAGGTGTATCTATTGACCTAGATAAGGTGATCACTATAGTTTCATGGGAATATCCCCTTAATTTATTTGACATACATAGTTTCTTAGTGTTGGTTTTGTATTACGGATATTTTGTTACAAAATTCTCACACCAAAGAGAGAATATCACGGTCTTGACTAAATAGGGTATTAATGTTTTATAGTCTGAAGCATTAGAGGAATCCATTCAGTAGATAAAGGGAATATTGACTTCATTGTTGATGTAGATTCTTCTAGAGCCGGGAAGAAGTTTTATAGTTTACTGTTATGTGTTGGGAGTAGTACGTAGAGTAGTTCTAATGTTTATATATTGAGTTGTTTTGTAAATGTACCAATAGTTGAGATATCATGAGAATAATTACCCAAAACAAAACCTCATGATGAGAGTTTTGGTTCATAATTTACACTATTGGAGGAATTATCTATTAGAGGAGTAGTTCATCATTTACATAGACCAAAAATTATAATATATACTTCCATAAAGGATGAATTAAATCTCAAGTTGTGATGATGGTTAGAGTAACTTCAAAAGTTCAACTTTGATATTTATTATACACCTAGAAGTGTAACTATAGTAGATTATGCCCTGAAATGGAAGACTCAGACATAGGTCATTCTGGAGGTTAGTTGTGAGTGGAAGTTGATGGTCCACCTTTCTAATATGCACATGAAGGTTTAGGAATTTCATTGGAAACCAATTTTAGAAGCCTTGGTAGTGACATAATCCCTTCTGAAATTGGTAATAATGAGATTAAATTTAGATTTAGAGGGATTATTACTTTGGGATAGTGTTTCAGGTGAGGACCCACTTCTAATTTGAGTTATTGATGGGGATGATATCCTTCAGTTTCAAAAACATACTTGGGTTCCTACATATATGCAAGAATAATTGATGCAAGAATCTTGTGAATCTATTTCTCTAGTTCAAGATTTGATTAATAAGATAAACTAATAAAAACGTCGTTAGTATTGGTGGCCGAGTATGAAGAGGAATACTATAAGTTTTATAACACAATGCTCCACCTATTAGTGGGTGAAGGCTAATCACCTTTTTCCTTATAGAATTTAAAGACCTGTTAAGGGTGAAAACAATTCCTTAATTCAATTTTTGGTCATATAAAACTGAGATTCTTGATTTAGTTCATGGTTCTATAAGGGGGTATATAAATCACTTGGTTCATAAGTTCTTCTAAGTAAAACATACCACCATTAGACCCACCGTCAGTCTGAGTGAATGATACATGTGTTATAAGATATTATCCAATAACGTTTCCTTGATTTTTGGAGTTTTTGGGAATAAACCATATACTCAATGAGTTTTCATATAATAATAGTTTTCAAGAAACTATTAATATTGGTTCCTTTGAGGTCCTATATAGTAGGCCATGCCGTTCAACCCTCTACAGGTTAGAGGTAGGTGATGCAACATTACTGGGACCTCATATCATATAGAATTCTTCAAAATAGATGAAAATTATATAGAAGCACATGAATATAGATCGTTCTAGGAAGAAGACTTATACTGATCTTCACTGTGTACATCAAGATTTCAATGATGGAAATTAGGACTCTTTATGAGTTTCTCTTAGATTGGGCTATACAAAATTCATATATAACGAATGATACCTCCTATTTATGTCGAGCCTTTGAATATATTGAAGTGATTAGGGATAATGAAAAATCATATATATCTTCCTCATAAGTACCAAGCCATGAAATATGTTTTTAATATATCACTGCTTCTCTAGAATCATGTTTCCCTGTCTCATACTTTTGATCCTGATGATGTTAAATTGGTGTGTGATGATTCTTTTATAGGATATCCTATTTAAATAATTGGTTAGAGCATGTAGTCTCTCAGATTATGGTTAGTTCATATTTTATGGGGTTATATAGAAACATGAATTTTTATAAAATGATAAATAAGAGTGAGAGGTTGACATGTGTTCTCAGTGGATTAAAATTTTCTTATATGATGTTTTACCAACCTCAAAAGGGAAACTCAGAGATGTGTTTTATAATGAGGGTAGGTTGTTACATCCCATATTTTTGAAGAGGTACAAACACATAAGATACTATTATAATCATATCATTTTTTTCTAATAACGTGATAAAGGTAATAGGGAGTGGTTTTAGAGAGTCCTTGGTTCATTCAGAGCAAAGATGTCGAAAATTTGGAGAGATAAACTAAGATGAACTGTTAGAAATTGATTAGTACAGACCATGTGACTCAACCATGAAGGGTTATCCAGTGAAATGGAAGGGACCACAAGATTTTTCTTAACCATGTATCCTATTCTTATAGGCCATGTGAGTGATGTAGACCATGCTACAATGGTTTTTTCCATGAATTGCACATAGTTAGACAAACCATGAGCCTAGCCCACGCAAGGTGTGTCTGGTGGAAGTTGTTTTCACTCTGTTAGTGCATGATTTGGGGAAAACTATTTCCAAACATTGAATCTTATAAATAGGGTATAATTGATGTTCTTTACACTCCTAACTTAAATACAATTTCTCCTCTTTCCCCTCATTTATCACTCATATCATCCCCCCCGCATGAAAGATCCTCCTCAATTTCTAATATATGATTTTTGGTTCCTCTACTATTCGAGATCAAAATCAACCACTATCCATCTCTTTAGATTCCTCTTGGTAAGACCCTCATTTATCTTCCCAAATTTCTCAGTTATCTCATGTTCATCAGTGCTATTTTAGTGTGAGATAATATTCCTTAGTTTTTTATTCATTTTTCTATTTTGAGGATTTATTCTATTCTAACTTGATTCATTGGATATAAATAGATGAAGAGTCATATACCCACCTAATGTAGGTGGTCTAGTAATTTTTCACAAAATATGAGTCATTTTATAACTTGTGTCTTCATGGTGCATGCCATACCTTCTATACATTGCCTTAAAATTAATATTTTCCTAATTCTAAATCATTTTAAATTATAGAATTTAAATTACATCCTTAATTACATATTGGGGGATGACCAATAATGACTTTTTACACCCCATGTGCTATGCTCATTAATTTCACCTTTTATTATTAATTATTTACATCACTTCACCGACTTCTGAGTGGTGTTGATTTCCACAAAATTAAATGTATCATGGTAATTAAATGGAAAAGTGTGGTATGGCCACTCCATGAAGCTTCTATATAATAAAATCATTTTCCCCTCAATTAAATGGAATGATAAATGAATTGTAATTTAACCCACAGATAATCATAATGAATGATGAACCTTTTATAAATATAATTTGAGGTCATGGTGTCCCTTATACTTGTGATACTTGGGTTATCCAACCCACAAACCGTTGATATTTGTGAAAGGTGACCAAGATCATTATGATACTAAGCAATGAGACCCACATACTTCTGATACTCAGGTAGGGCAACCCATATACTTTTGATACCCAGGAAAGGCGAACTACATAATTATGATACTCTAGAAAGGTGACTGATATACTTTTAATACTTACAAAAGGAGACCCACATACTTTTCATACACCAGAAATAAGTCCTGAATGAAAATTGAAAAGCAGTCATGGGATCCTTAATTAAATTTGATACCTGAGAATGGTAACCCTTGAAAATTTATGAGATACATACTGCTACCTACAGATACCAGAGTTATTCCTCAAGTCCTAGCTATTAGTAGTATCCATATATATATCTATAAGTATCACTAAATATATAAACCATATATATTTATAGATATAGATACTTATTCATAGATCATATGGATTGTGATAAAGATGTTATGGTCATCCTAGTGTTTTTTTGAACTAGAGACGACCTATTTACATTCTAATATTTTCCTTAAATTATTATAAATTTAAATTTCTCATTTTATATGAACCCATTGAATTTTACTAGACACCATTTATGGTGGCCTAATAAGTATATCCAAAACCAAGTTATTGCTGCTGGTTTGTACCCGAACAGATCTCATGGACATAGGTAGGGTAAACCAGAAGCTTTTGACTATGGATGCATGAATGTCAGCTTAGGATGGAGTACATGGGTAGGTGAAAGAGCTTAGGCTTGTGATTCTAGTGGAGATGGGTTTTGGACCTTTTCATCTTTGTATAGTATGATGTAAATTCTTGTCCCATGTTCCCCCTTTTTGCATCACATGATATTTGAATCATTTTGGTATATGTTATAGATTCAACTTCCTCCTCTTTTATATAACTGGGTGATTTATTTTTACATTATTGGAGATTTATTATTATTTCCACTACTTGCTATTATTTAATACCATTGTACTACACTACGATTATGTGGGTATATTCTCCCCATGATACCACCATAGACCATTGTTTCTAGTTAATAACCTCTAGCGTTTGGGGAGGCGCGCTTGAAGCCATGTGGCAAACTGAGTTCAATTAATAATGAGTTAACTAGGTTTGGGATTCTATAATTTTCTACATAGACCACTGTAGTCATAGGTAAATATTTACTTAGAGATATCCTAACATGAGATAGATGAATTTGTTGGAGTTATTGTAGGACTATGAAATTGAGATAATATTGACTCTAGGGAAATGAATGTGGTAGTAGGTTCCATTAACTATATGTCCTGTGATTAGTTGGTGGAGGTGGCATCTAATGAGTTGGATTCATTTAATATGACCCTAATGAAGGAGAGGGGTGCAACATATCTTCTGTCAGTGGTTGTCAGTCCACCCCTTCTTCAAAATGTGAGAAAGGATCGGCTGAGAGACATCTAATTAGAGGTTCCATGTGACCATGTACCATCATGAGAATCACTAGAGGGATTTTCCATAAGTGGGGTGCTTGTATTCTTTTTCCAAGAGTCAGGTGGGGTTCTAGTCTTGTTGCATGAGAAGGTATTGAGGGTGATTTATAATTTCCCCTTGGATGCACATCAATGTGTGGAAATTATGTATAAGTACCGTCAATAGTAGATTTGTTGGGATAGAATGTGGAAGAGTTAGAATGAGTTTGTCTCTCGGTGTCTCTCAAGTTAGTATGTAAAGACTACATATCTATTTCCATTTGGTTTGAATCAACCTATTTAGTTCCGATAATAGATTTGGTATAGAATATTGATAGAATTAGTAATGGGGAATCTGTGGGCGTTGAGAGGCCATGATGAAATATGGATGATTATTGAATGAATGACCAAGTCAATACACTTTCTCACCATTTGGTAGAAAATTTAAATAGTGAGTTTCAGGTTTTGATATGTGTAGGATATTTTACATTTACAAGGATTACCCATGTAGATCATATCCAACCATTACTATTGATGTAAATTCCCAGGTTTTTATGAGGGTTTAAATCCCCAACATGTTTTATTTTTTGTGTTTGGTGAGCGAGACAACATTATTTTGATCATTGATACCTAATTCTGAGAGTCTTTTTGACCCAAGGACTTTAATTTAGATGGGTTTTAAGGATTATAAATTTCCTCAAGGTTTTAGGTGAGTCTCAGGTGTGGCGGGTTAGTTTTGGGAAAGCACAAACTCAGGCACAAAATATATAAAAGACATGCGACTTACTAGGAGAAACCATGTCACCAACCTACAATACTATATGTGTTTTGTCAAACTATTTGAGTGGGGGTGTATGAATGCATGAGACCTCTGAAATTTTTAATATAGTTGAGCCACATGGATTTCACATGGTTTGGAAAACTGTGCACCTATCATTGAAAAATGTTGTGTTTAGAAAGTGTGAATCGCATGGTTGGCACAAATTTAGCCAAACTATGCTTCCAAACAATGCACCACATTAAATAAAGAAAATTTAATATTTTCACCTATGTCCAATTTATATTTTCCTTCTCCTTTATTCCCATTTCCACTACTCACTTTAGTGGGTTCCTCCATTCTTCCTCATCTCTAGGATTTGAGGGATCTTCGTTGTCTGAGCTTTGATACTTGATCCGTTGGGGGCTGAGAGTTGATCTTGGTAAGACCTTTAATATGATAGATTGTATTTTATATTTATCTATTCATTAGGAATTATAAATACATATGAGCTCCTTTCCCCTATTTTTCATGAATTTATATTAAACACCATTTTCTCATGATTCGTCTCAAGTTAGAAGATGATATCATATGAACAAGGTACTAAAAAACTAAGGTAGTTGGTGCCTATATTTATCCATGATATTGCATATTTTATGTGGGAGTTTTCTATACATTGCTTGTCTATAGACTGAGAGTGAAAAAACTATTTAAATGTTTTATTTTAAATTTTCGAATTTATTATATGAGATGCCTATTAGAATGATATTGGTTTATTAAAAATTGTTAAGCTATGTAAGGGGATTGAAAAAATTTTGTATGTTTAGGCCAGGGGTGAGAATTTAATAAATTAAATTATTTATATTTATTGTTGTGTTCCTTGGGAGTGTGATGGGATAGGCTTGAGTATTCAGGTAATGATGTTCACCTAGACTAGGGAGATGTAGTTAATCATTTTGGGAATGTCCTAACACATATGTGATGATGATGATCACTAGGTTGAGGAAACATGATTGTCAAGATGAGGCGATGAGGTCATTAGGTTTATGAATTAGATTTGGAACTTGGGTGGAAATGACGATCGATATTTAGAGACATAGTCCAAGGGGTATGAGGTGTCATATGATGTGTATTTGGTTGTTTGAGGATTTCTACACACTGTTTGTTGAACAAAATGTCATTGGTTTTTTTCATACATATATATTCATCAGTTGAGGTGGTGTTGACTAATCATTCAGGGTTGAGTCCCCCATAAAATTTTTGGATTAGGTAATAGTGTTGAATTTCAGATATGATGGGTGTGCTAATCAGAGTAATCAATGTGGATGGTGATGGACCACAGGTTGATAGTGTTGAAACCATCAGTTGGGGAATGAGGATTTCTATTACACTTGAGGTGATTGGGCCATGACTACGAGAGTTAGGATATCAGCATTCCTTTGGACATCAACTATTCAGATGACGATGAGTATTTATCGGAGGAATAATATCGTTGTTCCTCAAGATGTCATTGACTTATAAGATGAGGTATGATGGTCATGGAAAATTATTGGGAATTCTATTTGGACTCTAGTTATATGATTGGGAAAACAAGGTGCTTTTGATTTCATTATAAGTTACTCCTAAGGGTTCACCTGGTCTTCTAATTATCTTGGGATTCCTTGGTAATTAATCCATGGATCCTAACATATAAAATTATATATATGAAAAAATATACAATATGTCAAATATATTATTGGGGGAACATTTTCAGACTCATACAAATTATGGTCAAAGAAATTAGATACTTCCTTGGTGTTGATGAGAAAAAAATAATGAGTCTAGTTAATAAATTGTTTGCACATTGGTTTTTTATTTAGATTTATAAAACACCTTGATAATTAATCCCTGGATCCTCACCGTACTTGTATATTATCTTGTATGACCTATTTCACATGCTTGATCTACAACTGGTATTTTTTATTCTTCTACTTTATTATTATACTTCTCTTGGTTTATTTTGCCTTACCAATAAATGGTATTATTTATTGTGATTTTCATTAGGAATACAGAATGTTCTAATAGGGGATGGGCTATTTAAAGTGTCAACAAAGAAGCTAAATAGGGTTTTCTTGTATATACTCATTGGTGTCACTCTACTCATCCAACATAGTAATGTGGTGAAAATTATATTTTTATGTCATTCTATATGTACATGATATATGGTCTTGATTCTTTTATGAGTAGGAAGGGATGATGACAAGGACTGAATTGTTCAAAGTCTCAACAAATAATATGAATAATGTTTTCTTATATGTCCTCTTTGGTTGAATTATACTTAGTTACCATAGATTGATATGTGGGATATGTGATTCCCAACCCTATAATGTGAAGGTAAGGGTCCATTAGGCTCAATTTTATGAGATTCCAACTCTGATGTGGGTAGGAAGGTGGCCATGTGGTCAGATGATACTTGATACTTGACTATAATATGGGTATGTAAGGTGCCATGAGGCTGGATGTAATATTAAAGGTTGTGATAGGATAATTAAAGGGTGGTGAGATGCACTTCCTATAATAGCTTTCTAAATCCATTATATATTTATAATGTTATTACAGTTTTTCCATCATGAATGATATTTATCATGATACCACCTAGATAGATTCTAGTGGAGTTCTAGTAGGGAGGAAATATGGTGACACATGAGTGTGCATGTGATGATCCCCTTGAGGTTCGGGATGAGGCCTCATAGGACCAGGATGATCATGAGCCATAGGTACAAGATATGGTATAGGTTGGACAACTACATCTGATGGTAGAATTTGGACCATGGGTTGATTGTAAGCTCTGGGTGAGCTTTGTTCAAGTCTTAAAATTTATTGACTAAGGTGGTTATGTATCTATGGAATACATGATTCCTGATTTTTATTCTCAAAACCAACCATTGTTTCAAGGTGTGGGTGGACCATTGACAATAAATATTATGATTGTGTCGGTGTAGACTATTTTTGACTAGCTTGTGAAACCCCCAGGTTGGAGGGTGAAGTTGGATACCTACATGCTAAAAGGACCATCAAAGCACTAGGGGGATTTATAGGTACAATTTTACATACTCGTGGGAATAAATTGGGAGGATTTTGAATTTAGTCTCTTTTATCATTTCTTCTCATATACGTTCTGGGTGGACAGAGCCTGCGAGTTCATAAATCTCTATCAGGGGGATTTTTATGCCCTGTATTTTGCTATGAAGTTCACAAAACTGCCCTTTTTTCACTTATATAGTGGGAAATGACATCTCTTGGGTACGGTGATTTAAGGATTGTTTGAGGAATACAATTAGTGTGTAGGTGAATATATTTATGCTGACATCCTTCTCCGAGGTAACAAATCAAGAACAGCTAGTTGAGGCGAAAATAACAAAACGATCATATTGGAGTGGAGTGATGGATTCCATTTATTTTGAAGGTGATACATTAGGTGGAAGGAATCATGGCCACGTGGAATCCCAGTAGGGAGGTCAGGTTAGAGATTTAGGTTGACTATCAAGGGGTGGATCTTCAGCAATATGCTTCCAATATGGGATGACAAGACAGTGGGGTCAGTGGTCATCAACTGGTGTTTCTTCATAGGGAGGCCATGTCTTAGGTATTTGATCTTCAATAAAGTTCATGTAGTTGAACAGATAGGTTCAGACTATGCTAGGGAGCCAATTCAAGTCAGAGGTATTCCATGAGAATAACTACAATGATCCATATATTTATAGAATATTTTTTTTTTCTTTTCAATTAATATTTCTGAATAAGATATTAATTTTACTTTAAATGGGAGGATTTTTACTATAGTGTCTCAACACGCAACAATGGGTTTCTCTGATATCTTACGTTTCACACAACTTTGATTTATACTGAAAAATAATGCAATAATAATAATATTATTTTAAATGGTAGTTAACACATAGCCGTTGGAATGGTGGGAATTAATAGTATAAAATTAATTTTTAAATATGGTTTACACGTATTTAAATAATGATTCATTGGTTATCAAATATTTTATAAATTGAAAGAAAAACCAATTGAATATAAAAGATGTGTTTTCATGAAAACCTATTTAAAAAAAGTATAATTGTGTTTATAAAATCATATCATTCTTTATATATATTTATTTAATTAAATATATATATTATATATTTAATAAATTGTTTTAAATTAATATTATATGTTTTCTAGATATTATATAAGAACAAATTCAATTTTATTGGATAAAAGAAGTATTTTTCTAAAAATGCAGTTTTACCGCCTTTTGATGGTGAGCCCTTTTTGAATTTATTTTTGGTGAATTTTATATGTTATATGTTAAAAAATAAACTTATTATATAGAATAGGGACACCAAAATTTACTTTGGTTATTTGTTTTGGTAATTTTCTGTTAAATTCCATTTTTTAATGAATAGTGAAAAATATTGCATTTTAATTCAAAAATGCCTTTTTCATCTAATTTTTTCATATAGTTAGATTCTCTTTTAAATTAGTTTTAATATGTAATTAGATGATTTTTTTATCATATAATACATTTTTTTTATTTTAAATAATTTTCCATTGAAATTGGAGATAAACACATGTCAATCTTTTGATAGTTATTATTTTTTAAGAACCCGCTTTTTTTTACAACGGGAATTAATTTTAAATTAATTACTGAAAATTATGTTTTTCGAATTTGAAAAAATAGATTCCATATTTTGAACCAGATGGTCCAAATTGTGTGAATATACACCTTTTGTTTTTGGACATTATGAATAGTAACTTCAGTAATTATTTTATTTATCATGGTTAAAGGGTAAATCTTGTAAATAAGGTTAAAAAATATATTATAATAATATCAAATTTCCGTATCACATATCATAATACTATTGGATGATATATTTATGACCTTGAGAATCCTTGGGTCTTTTTTGGGACCCCATGGAGGCACATGGATGTGAAAATGACATTTTATAAGAATTAATTTAAAGTAAAGAGAAATATAACATAAAAAAGTATCATTTACTAAGAAAATTTAATATGGGGTTATATAACTTATATATTTGAATAAAAATAGTAATTATAAATATATAATTATTTCATACATCATATTATTTTATTTATAATTTTTAGAGATTAAATAAATAAATTTATTTATGACACAATGATGATGCAGTGATTGATTCATTAATAATTGATTCAAATAAATGATATTATAAATATTAAAATAAATTTAATTTGAATATTTTGATTCCATAAAATAATTTTATAGATTATATTGACATATTATATTATATTTAATTCCTTTGGTTTGAAGGAATCTAGTTGTTATAAATTTGTAAAAAATTCAAGTATGAATAGTTCCCAAAATTGACATAATTCATAACTTAAAACATAAAATAGTTTATTAATTAATATTAAATTCTTAATAATCTATGATTCATCCAAATGGTTAATAAATGTACAAATATGTCATAAATGAGATTTTTGTAGGTCGTTTGACATGATATGATAATTACATTAACCCACAATGTGTAAATAACATGATATCACTATAAGATTAAAATGGGTAAAATAAGGGATAAACAAAAAACATAAGAATAATAAAATATTAAAAACTTTTCTAAAAATTATTTAGTGATTTTTAATTAATCAAGTATCATATTATATAAGAATTAAATTTTATTTTAACATTTTTTAATTGAAAATTAATTTATAATAAATTAATATTTGTAGACATTCCTAAAGTGCCCCTCCTCCCTCTTATAAAGGGCATCCACCTCTACCCACTTACTCACAAATTTTAAGACCCTTGAATCAACAAAATTATTCTCAAAAAATATCCCAATATCTCTACCTTTATCCTAGAAGCCTTACCTTGGGAATAAGGCAATTCAAGAAAGCCTTTTGGCTCAAATAAAAAAAAGTCACCAGATTTAGAGGTAACATCTTCTCTCAAGTTCTTTCCTTTTATTTTCATTTTTCACTACCTATTATCTTATTATTAATTTATTAAATAAAAAACCTAGTATCATTAATATAATAGGATAATTTTATGAGAATTATTATAAGTAAAATTACACAAACATCCATCTAATGGATACCAATATACTGTTTTTGTGTATAATGAACTACTGCCTCATGAAACGATGATTTTTAATTTTTCCACTACAGCCAATCATGGTGGACACTATGATGTACATATATATTTATATATATGATATATATTATATTTATATTGTCCATATTATTCTGTATTTCTTATTTACAACATACCTTTATTCTTTCCATAATGTGTAAATACGATGATTTCATTTTCGGAAGTGCGGACTACCGCCCCCTCAAAGTGATATGACTCGTTCATTCCGTACGTTTAATGTATAAAATAGGGAATTAATGAACTTATGTAACATATATAACATTGATATTATACTATAATTATAATATAACTATGCATCATTTAGTTTTCATTATTTTAATGTACTTTTGACCACATTGACAATTTGTAATTATAACAAGTTCATTTTCGACTCAGGTACTGAATATCAACAAGACAACCGATATAAACTTGAATAATTATATGATTATTATAACAAGGTAATAAGTTATATAAAAGGAATAATAAACTTGAAAAAGGTTATGAATCAAGTATAAATTAACTTCAGTATATTATTCCAGGTGATAAATAATGAACAAGACAAATCAGACTCAAAGTAAGGGAATTTCTAAACTCAATTTCCTATCATTGGGTTTTATGCAAACTTAGTTGACTTTATTAATACAAGATTATGTGTGTAATAACGTTTGTTTATTAATGTTGTAATTTATACTTCACTTTTTGGGGATATACTATTTCTATACATAATTATCCCATTGATAAATTCTTACGTCTTTTATTTAATATTTGTAAGGGATTTTGTCTCAATTTACATTCCATTGAGGATTATTTGTTGTTATTAACCAATTAAATTTCATATGTAGTGTATACTTCCCTTTGAAATATTATATTCTAAATCTTTTTATTATCATTATATTATAAGTTCTTTTAATTTTATTCTTTAATTATTTTTATTCAAGTATTTTGACAAGTGGTAAGGGACTCATTAACCAAAAAATCATTTTAAATGTTTTAAAGATTTATTATTATAAATCATTATCATTAATTTTGAAGTTTTCAACATGTTTTTAAGGATTTATTTATATAGACATTAATGTTTTAAAATGTAACTTCCTTCAAAAGATTCAATGTGGTGTGTGACACTTTGATTCAAAAATATATTTATTAAATGTTTTCATTTTTTTTGGAAATGTATTGAATATTTCAATATAATGAATTTATATCTTGTGATTTATGAGGAAAATATTGATAATATCAATATTTTATGTGTTCTTATTATATAATGGTACTTGGAAATTTGACGCGTGATTACGTGAAAAACCAAATACGGTGGTTTCATGATAAACCTAGGGCGGGTGAGCCCTTGATAGTTCTCCAATGCATCGGATAATGTGACAGAGGTAAATGATAACGTTTCTCATAAGAGATTTATGGAATATACTGTGATGGGTATTCCAAATGTAACCATGAATGATACTCCCCATGTATTTTTGAAATATATAATGTAAGTATGTTATGGATGCCACACGTTTCCATTATAATGTATTATTTCTATGAGTGATTCCTAAATCCTATGATTTCATGAGGTATGTTAATGATATTATGTTTTATGAGTGAAAAGTATGATTTCATTGATTTTTATGTATTCATGGACTAATATTTTTTTCCTTATTTTATATCTCTTACTTTGATTTTTTATGCTTATCCTATGTTTTTGAAATGTTTTTCATAGTGTAGAAGGAAGGGTAAGAGAAAGGAAGAATTGAATAATATTTTTATCCTAAAAAAAATTCTTTTTTTATTTATGGTGTTTTATTATTTTGAAAAAATTGGATAGAGTAGAAGTGTCTACATTGTTATATTTGAGATGAAATGTAATGGTTATAGCCTAATTCTCTAAAACTCTAAACCTAAAAATATCCTCAATACAAATTCACGACTTACCTCAATATTAGGTAATGTCTAAGGATAGGTCCCTGTAATGACTGAGATTCCTTTTATTTTGGGATTTGAGCATTTTTGGCGCAATGGGTGCATGTATAGTATTTTAGACTAACTATGTACTGGTTAGTAGGTTTTCATCAGTTATGATATAGATTCTATATATATATATATATTTGGTGAATTGGAATTTGAATTTTGATGGGAATGAATATATATATATATATCTGTGTGTGTGTGTGTGTGTGTGTGTGTGTGTGTGTGTGTGTGTGTGTGTGACACAAGTTTTTCTGAGAATCTGTTGAGATGAAGGATCTCAATCATTTGATGAGATGTAAGATTTTTTGAGTGTCATTTATAGTATATGTACATATGGAAATATGTGGAGAGTAAGGACTTGATGAATGTTAGGCATCACATAGACATTATTTGAGAACATGAATATGTGAAAGAATTATGATGCATCATTGGAAGACATTTGAGTGTGGGGATGGTCAGTGGAACCATTAGATGATTTAATTTTGGGTCGGGAACCAACCAGATCGGTAACTCCTAATGCAGGGAGCTCTTTGATGGTAATTTAACTATAACCTGATAACTAGGGAAGAATGGGTTCATATAATGATATTTGTATGTTTAGTAACATCTTTAGGTAAATATTGGTAGCATGGGGATGAGATATTATAATATTGGGAGACTGTAACATCCCATTTTTTTGGTGAGTTTTAGGTGTGATGGCCCCTAGAAACTCAGTTTTAGGAAAGCATAGAATATGGTTCATGGTTTGGAAAAACAATATGGCCTACCAAGAGAAACTGTACGACCCCTACATCATTGGAAATGGTTTTAAAAACAATTATAGTGGGAGGACATTATTGTGTGGAACCAATAAAATATTCAATAGAGGAGAATTGGACAGTTTTTCTGACCATATGGAATGCTAAATTCATGAAATATATTTTTCCCTATTTTTATGGTGTTAATCTAAAACATTGTTTTCTCCTAATTTAGATTGATTTATAAATCGATATCAGATGAACTAGAACCTACTAGATTAAGGTTGGTGTTGTCTCTCTTTCTCTTTGATTTTACAGATGTTGGGGGGGGGGGTTAATTCTATATATTCCTTGTGGGTAGACTTAGAGATACCCTGATTTTTTTTTTAATTTTTTCTTTTTAAATACTTAAATAATTGACATGAGATTATTTTGGGAATGATATTTCTTCACTACAAATGGAAATGCTGGGTAATGATCTTGGACCAATTAGGGATGTTTAGGATGGTTTTGTGAATTCAATTAATTAAATTATCTATATTTATTGTTGAGTTATTTTGGAACAAGATGGGATTCTCATGTTGATTGAGGTGGTGACGATCAGTCAAAATGAGGAGACATTACTTCTTAGGGTTGTTTTGCTCCAAAACATATGGGGTGATGATGATCACCAGTTAGAGGCAATATTGTCATCGTGTTGAGAAAATGATGTTATCAGGTTGAGAGATTGGATCTTGGATTATTGGATTGTGTTGACCGTTATGTTTTAATGAAATGGTTTATAACAAACCTATTGGGTCAACAAGACAAGACACTCAGACCTACCCATCATGTAATACAAGTAATATATGAAAATAGAAACCAATCCATAATATCAAAAAATCATGAAGAAAAACTAGAGTATGAAGTATACATAGAAGATATACCATAAATACATACAATAAAAGACATAATAGGATAAATCATAATATGAATCAAATACCCATGTGACTAATAGTCATCACCAAACAAACCTAAACCAAAAGAAGCAGCAACATGTGATTCCATCATGCTATAAGATTATTTTCCCTTTACTATAATCATATAATATAACATCTACAAACAGCCAAATGAACAATTAGGGTGTGATCTAAATCCCCTTATGAAACCACCACTTTTTCTATCTATGGTCTAATATAATGAATGAAATAATTCTAGATTTTAGTAAAACATTTTTATAAATAATTTGTCTAAATCAGAACTATTTATAAATCATTTCCCCCTTTTCTTCATTAGTTTTCTTAAAAATCCTGTCATATTCTTCAAAAATAAATCTGACAAGTAGAAGTGATATAAGAAAGGAAGTTACATCCAAGAATCAATGGGTTAATAAGTAAAACCTTATCATTGAAACAACCTATCATGTGAAGCTATGTTATAAAACCTCATATAAAAAACTATAAGAAACAATTCATAATAAAAGAGATGATGGTATAGATAACCAAAAATTAAAAAGAACCTATCATATTGAGATCTAATCACTGGGACACTACATTCTAGATAGTAAAAATCCTAAATAGGAATAAAATTGGATCTAATAGTTATTGAGTCCTTCAAATCCATATGACAGAAAAAAGTTACCTCCTAGTGGTGAAACACACACTAAGCAACCTATCTTTCTTTCATTATGCACCCAAGGTCCCCAATGTGAATTTTTTACAAATTCATTTCATAATTATTATAAAATATTAAAAATTTTTAAAATAAAATTGATATGCTTCAGAGTTTTAAAATCAATTTCCAAACCAAGAAAATCGATTTAAAAAAAACTTCATTTTTAAAATTTTTTTGATATCCTTGAAATCATTTGAAACCATTTATAACTTAAAACAGTGAATAATCCAATTATATTTATTCAAAATGATATTAAATTCATTAAATTAACTCCTTGTACAAAAATACCTAAATCGATTGGATATAAATCAAACTTCTTTCAACAACAGTGAACATACACCAAGATAATGACCTTTGAAAGGAATGGAACATAAAGAAACTGAAAATGATCAATAGAAAACTCTTTATAATCATAAATTCAAACAAAACTAAACAAAAAACCACAACTGTAACCAAATAAATATTGTAACCAGAAGGATTATATAGACAAAGAGATGTAATCCGACCCCAACAGTGATCAACCCCTGAACGAAGTGATCCAGAAGGGAAGGGGTCATCCAACATCATCTATGGTGAGATATATCTAGAGGGAGGTAAGGATACAGGTATATTAAATTAAAAATTATATGTAAACCACCCAAAAAATAATAAATCATGACAATTACATAGAAATTAATCCTATTACACATAGTGTAATATACACAGGATGGAATCTCTGAAAAATATGTCAAATTTTTATTAGAAACCAAAAATATTTCCTTACATGATGTAAACACAATGAATGGTGATTAAACCTTTCACAATGTGTATTCAGTTCACAGATTCCTCCTGGTATCCATTTCATAGCTTTTAGTCCAATTACATGACACCTAAGTTCCTAGAAAGTAGTAAAAACTACATGTCTAAGTGGAAAATTACAACAAATATCTGACTTCACCATTATATGTATCCTTCCAATTTATTTTTTTCCATTAAACACCCAACCAGAAAGGAAACCAAAAACAAGGGTAAAAGCATAACAGACTGAAAGATAATGAGGTGTTACAAACTCCCCACTATAAATGATTTCTGCCCATGAATTCTCTCAATATCTTAGATCTGTAAAAAGAGAAGGAAACTACTATGTCATTAATGACTCCTTGTCCCACAAGTCATAGCTACCATGTCTTCAATTAAATATTAAAGAGACTTGAGGAATCATTTTAACACATAATACCATATACTAAAGATCGACAATATGAATATGATACTCAACCAATGTGTTTTGAGTCTCAAGATCAACATCCTCCCATATAATCACATGGTAAGGATCTGGAATATACCTCATCAATTGGGAATCAAAAAACACATCAAGGATAGTTGAAATACCAGATGATAGTTGTAATAGATAGGTCACCCCTAGTCATCCAATGATCTCAATGGGGACCAAATACATCATTTCCAACTTACCCTGAATACCTAACTGACGATGTCCCAAGTGAGGTGAAACACTAAGAAAGATCTGATCACACACCCTAGACTCCATTGGCCAAAACTGATGGTCCACACAGGTTTTTTAATGAATTTGTGATATGATCAAATGCCTCTAAATTAGTTTCATTATCTTCATCATCTTCTGAAAAACACTTGAACAGACTAAGGGATATTCTCCAAACTCTACCCATCACAAGGGATATCTACATGGACACCCATACAAACCCTCAGTGCCATCCATCATTGAAAAATCTTGAAAAATATTTTAATAGTAAAACTCTACCAAAGAAAAATGATTTTCCCAAGATCCAATTAAATTTAACACAGAATCCCGGAGCACATTCTCATGAACCTAGATATCCCCCTCTTTTTATCCATCCATTTGAGGACAATGAGTCATTCTTAATATAATATGGGAACCCATCACATACTAAAAACATTTCTATAACTTAGATGTGTACCATAGATCCCAGTCATAAAAACATATTTTGGGAGCTCCATTAAGACTCACAATCTATTAGATGTACAATTCCCCAAGATATTTAACTTTGTCCATGACCGCAATAGGTATAAAATGTGGTGATTTCATGGGTTGATTAATTATTACCCAAATTGCATCCTTGACACTAGGAGTATATGGTAAAAAAACATATAAATCCATGGAAATCACATCCCAATTCTCTATCAGAATGGGTAAGGGATGAAACAATCCCATTGGTCTCTAGTGTTCTGCCATAATTTACTGAAAAATAGAACCCATGATACAAAACCCACTATAGACCATCTCATACCTTTACACCAATACCTACACCTCATGTTGTGATATATCATTGTATCCCTAGGTTTAATGGGATAATATGAATAGTGTGTATTTTATGTCAACTCCAATAATGGGGAAAATCAAATAACCAATGTGATTTAAAATCATAATTCTCTACTGTGAGACAGTGTCCAATCACCTAAGATCTCCCCTCCATAATGTCTTTCACTAAATAATTGGAACTCAATATCTATCACCTTCTTATGTTGAACTTACTCATTAAATGTATAGTCCGATTTCATTGATGACAATAACACATTTCCACCAAACTTTCCCACTTCTAAGCTCATATCAGTAAACAAACTCATCAAATAGCACTCCTCAACTAAATCCTTCACATCATTATTGAGAATATTCTGTTCAACACATCAAAAACCACATTCCCTTTCCTAGGGTATAAGTAATATCAAAATCAAAAGAATGAAGACACTATACCCATTATCTCTATCTCAAATTCATATCCGTCTAAGTAAAAATAAATTTTAGTTTATTATGATTAGAATATACTATAAATAGCTCCTTAAAGAGACAATGATTTTGTGTTTTGAGTGCATGGATAACAGCTACCATCTCAAGATCATGGGTGGGGTAGTTTTTCTCATGAGAGTGTAACTAGCATGGATCATATGCCACTACCTATTTTCGCTGCATTAAAAGACATCCCAAACCTTAACAAAGTTCATTTAATTAAACATCATAGCCCAATCCTAGTTCCAAGAGAATCAAAACTGGTTCTGAAGTAAACCTCAACTTTTTCTCCCTAAAACATCTATAACACTTTCCATTCCATTCAAACTTTACAACCTATATGGTGAAATTTTTATCGAAGATGCGATCTTGGAGAATTCTTGAAGAAAACACATATAGTATGTTTCCAAACCCAAAAATATCCAGATATCAAAAACATTTTTAAGGTTCTACCATGACATAAATTCTTGTAACTTTTTAGGATATACTTATATTCCCCTATCAGATATCACATTCCCAAAAAACGTCACTTATAAGATCCAAAAATCACTCTTGGAATGATTACCATATAGATGGTGTTACTTAAGTGTTATAATAATGATACCTAAATAGTCCATGTTTTCATACTCTCACTTGGAGTACACAAAAATATAATCCATGGACACAATAATAAAAGAGACCAATAATTGATGAATGATCTTGTAGATAAAATCTATAAACACCATTGTAGAATTTGTGAGAATGAATCGCATAACCATAAACTTAAAATTTCCATATCTAATATTAAACACTATATTAGGTATATTGTAACGCCCCGACCCCAGCTACCCAGAGTCGGTGCATTAATTACATAACATTGGCATGATCACGAGAAAGATCAAGTCTCGAAAGACCGATTAGTTTAGTAGCCTTGGAATAACTAGATACATCCATAAATTTTTACATTACATCATAAAAAAAACATCTTGTCTTCATATCCCCTCATACTATCCCTGCAGGTCATTCATAAATTACTTCTTCATAATCCTGGGAAAAAAAATAAAACATTGAAAGGGGTGAGCTCGGATGCTCAGTAAGGATAACATTATAGCAGAAGCTTTCATAAATGAGCATAAACACTTAAGGCAATTTATAACTAAAACAAAAGCCTTTTAAACTTGAACTTCAGCATAAAATGGAAAAGGTAAAATGAAATAATGCCATTTACTTACTCACATGGATATTCTACTAGTCGAATGATCACATGCAATATCAATAACCACTTTCATAATGATGGAATGCATAATGCCAGACTATCATAACCACATAGCCAAGGCCTCGTGCCAAGACTACAAATAAGATTTTGCCAAGGCCTTGTGCCAAGACACTAGTTTGTCTCATGAGACCTACCGATGCATCGAGGAGCTATAGCGGGCTCCACCCGTCACTTATTAAGTCCAATTCATTCCCATATGAAAAGGTTTAAACATAACGTAAACATTCGTATTAAACTAGCATACGAAATGTCAATACTTTCACCACAAACCATGAATGGTATAAAAATAGCACATCCACAGTCAAACATAATTCATTCGATACAATATGGAAGATTGTATTGTATCACATTAACCTCAATCAATAATAATGAAGGATGTTGACATAGATGAAAATAATCATCAAAACTATTTGAGAGAAATATCCCCCTTTTCTTGAAAACATTTAAAAGTCACACTATTTGTCAAGAAGCCATTTAAAAGTATATTTTTGAATCAAAGTGTCCCATACCACTTTGAAACTTTTAAAAGGAGTTTTAATTTTAAAACCTTAATGTCCATATAAATAAATCCTTAAAACAATTTTTAAAATATGGACATTAATGAGCATGATTTAGAAGAATAATTCTTTAAAACATTTTAAAATGGTATTTTGGTTAGAGTTTCTAACCAAAAGAGAGACACTTGAATACAAATAATTGAGGTAATCAAAACATTGTAATATCATGAGAATAAAGGAATTCATGATATACTATTTCAAAGTACATTATATACACCACATAAAAGTGATTTGGTGTATATCATCAAAGAAGTCTCAATGGAATGTAAATTGAGATGAAATTTCTCAAAAAGGTTGTATCCTTAGGTTAAGGATAAATCAATGACATAATTATGTGTGACAAATATAAATACACTAAATATGATTGGATATTCAGTGTAAAACAATCAAAGGACATTCACACATATTCTTGTAAAAACAATACCAACGAATTGGATGTTTAACTCAACAAATGGAGAATGAGTTAAAATTACTCTTATCAAATTCATATCAATGACTTGAGAATTACCAATGGAGTGATTATGTGTACCAAACTTCTATCCACGGGAAGGGGAGTGGAAATTATGACATAATCAAATGAATAGTGATTCCACACACAATCTTGGGGTAATATAATCAATGAAATATGTGTAAAGCCAAATGAGTGGAAATTGAAATCTCAAATTCCCTTATCGATTAGGTAACTTACGAAACATACACCCATGAAAGAAGTATCATACCATGATGATGTAAATACCCATAAATTAAAGTATATTACACAATGAATACTATCATGGGCAGTACACATACACCACATGCAATAATTAAGTGGTGATCAATGGAATTCTCACGGAATTAAAAGTGAGATAAGAAAACCCTTACATTGTACTTTTTCCTTGGTCGATGGTAGGTTTACCTCCTGTATAATGGTTAAATAATTGTTATTGAATAATAAAAGAATCATTTACTTTAATATGATATCATATATGATCTTTTATCATTGATTTGTTAATAATATCTTAGAATTATCGTCATTTCGGGTGTTAACGGGTTCATTTTATTTTATATTCTTTGTTATGTGAGACATATTCGTTATTAATGGGATGTATATTATTCATATCCAGAATGGTATCAAGTTCGTAAACATCATTTTTAAATCATCAAATAATAATTATACTTGAATGGATACGATGGAGAATGAATCTCATCGCGTTCGTGGAGACGGTAGTCCGTACGTACGCACGAACGCTACTTCCATTTAATTTTTATTTTAAAAGAATCGAATCCAAATGATACATAGGTATATTACTATTCCAGTATAATATAATATTTTATATATGTTACTTAAGTTCATTAACACCATCCTTTATACGTTCCATGTGTGGTATGAACGAGTCATATCATTTTAAGGGGGCGGTAGTCCGCACTTCCTCAAATGAAATTATCGTATGTATATACAACATGAAACGAATAATGGTATGAATTACAATGGAATTACAGAAGCTTATATATAAAATATATATCATTAACATCATATTTAATTACAGTGCCATCATAATGGCCACCATGAGAGGCGGTAAGATGTATTTGAACAATCATCGTTTCGTGAGGCGTTAGTTTGCCATCCACAGAAACATTATGTTCATCATCCATTAGATGGAGTTGTGTGTATGTGTAGTTTGAATCATTCTTATAACAACATCCTAGTATATTGAGGATACTGGTGTTGTTACAAAAGAAAGGAAATAAAAAGAGTTTGGGGGTTGGAGAAGGAAAATAAATGAAAATAATTTAAGAGAAAACGTTACCTTTAATTTAGGTAACTCACTTTGGTTGGAACCAAAGGACTTGTTGAAATGCTTTCTGCCTAAGGGGAAGCTTCAAGGAGGAGTATAGGGATGTGGGGAGCTTAGTTTGGCAGAGTTTGGACGAGCCAAGTGGCTTGACAGGTGTGAAGAAATGAGAAGGAGGAGTGCCCTTTTATAAGAGGGGTGAGGGGCACCTTTGGAAAAGCTAGAAATATTAATTTATAATAAATTCATATTCGGTTTCCAATGGCTCCAAAGTTGATTATTCAAAGGCTAATGTGGGGATAGGTCTAAAACCACTCAACCAATAGAATTTAGACAGGTTTGGGTACTTATATTAACCTTATCTTTAAGTATTAACTCTAAGTTAATTAGTTTCACTTTTACAATGTCTCTTTGTATTTTTATATAATATGGTTAATAAAGTTACTATATACAACCAAGCGACACCCAAGTGGTCCCTTAATGATGAACCTATCCTTATATAAGTCTCTTGGCCTAACCTTAGATTTTTAGGAATTTAATATCAATTAATAATATAATATTTGTTTTAAAAACTCTTTTATGTCAATTTTGACACTATTCAATAGTTGATTTTTGTGAAACTCATAACAGATTGATTACTTCGAACAAAGTCAATTAAATCAATCCTAATATATCATATTATCCTAGAAAATTAGTTTAATTCATTAAAAGTTTCATATCATATTTTGTTTGGGTATTTATAATATCAATTATTTTAATTTTGCACTATTATAGTAATTACTGCATCATCATTGTGTCATAAATAATATAAATTATTTAATGTCTAAAAATTATAAATAAAATATCATTATGTAGGAATTCTTTTTATCTTTCTAATGAATATTTATAATCTAAAATCCAACATATATAACCCTATGTAACAATTGTTTTTCTAAAAGATATATGCTTGTGTCATTTTTGTATTCATTTTGACTTAATTAAAATAAAGTGTCATTATCACTTACAAGTGGATCCATGGGGTCCCAAAATAGACCCAAAGATGCTCATGGTCGACCATGTATCAACCAATAGGGTTAAGACACGTTTTAGGGTAATTTAGTATTATTATAATATTATTTTTTAACCCTTATTTACCGGATTTACCCTTAACCATGGTAAATAAAATATTTACCGCAGTAATTATTCAAAATGTCTAAAAATAAAAGTTACCTATTTACACAATTTGAACATCCTGATTCCAAATATGGAATCCATTTTCCTAAATTCAAAACACAGAAGTGGCAGAAATTAATTTAAAATTAATTCCCGCTGTCAAAACAAAAAGCGTGTTTTTAAGAGGTAATAACTATCAAAAGATTGACACTTGTTTATGTTCGGTTTAATTGTAAAATTATGTCCAATGAACAACATTATATTAAACGGTAAAAATATATTCTAAATATACTTTAAAACCACTCAAATTCATAATTTATCACTATTAATTATTTTGATTAAAAAAGTTGTTTTTAATTAAAATTTAGTAATTTTCACTATTCATCAAAATATGAAAGTTATCTGAAATGTACCAAAATTTCACCTTAGGCTAAATTCGATATTCCGAATCCAAAAATGAAGTCCATTTTCAAATATAAAATATATATAATTTCAAAAAGTAGGTATTACTATTCATAACGGCTAGTTTGATCGGTTGTGCTGTGTGTTAAAACTCGACATTGCGTACAACACACGCTACTGTTTTATTCAAAGGAAAGCATACCGTGTAAGCTTGGGATGTTTCATTTTAAATTTTTTGATGTCCCCATTTAGTCAAAAAGTTTGAAATAATTTATTTAAAAAGGGTTCACTATTAAAAGTTGGTAAAACTACAATACTGAAGATGAATTTGTTCTTACATTATGTCTAAGAAACTCATAATATGGATTCTAAAATTATAAGGATTATATAAAGTTTAAAATTTAGTTAATACTATTCATAACCTTTTTTGAACGGCTTTTTTGGTGAGTCATGGTGCGCTTGAACTCGGTGTTGCGTGTAGTGCATGTTATTGAATTATTTTGAAGAAATAACACACTATGAAATCTTGGGGTGTTAAATTCTCCCCTCCTTCAATAAATTGCGTCCTCGCAATTTGAAATTGTTCTTAGAAAATAAAAGGTTGAAAATAGAAAATATATTTGTGGGAAAACCCACATCGGAAATTGGTTTACTAAAATTTAGTCTTAATATGAGGAAAAGAGAAATGAAAGGGTCACCACCAAATTATGATCTCGATTAGGAGAACATTGGTGGCAATTAGAGACATATAATTGGAGGAAAAACGTAAATATTTATAGGTAGTGGTTGAGGTCATCAATCACAAACAAGTATAAAATTGAGGTCCTTAAACTCATCAATCTATGATGATTTGAAGTACCATCGGTTCAACAAAATATAGGGTATTGGGATCACACATTTTTGACATTTCAAAATATCTTAGTTGAAATCCCACATCGAAAAATGAATTAATGAGGCCTCTATTTAAAATAAAGAGTGGAAAGTATGAAGATTACCGAAAATAACACTTACTAGGGTTCCATGTAGGAAAATATGGATATGGAGGAGAAATCTAACCATCAATTATCTGATGGAGAGTGGTAGAGAACATGGCTATGAAAAGTCCAACAATCCCAAAGCCATAAATTAGTGATGATTTAAGGTACCATCTAGGACAACATTTTTTTTTCAAAGTTACATTACATAAGGAAGAGGAATTCATTTATTATATTGACTAAGAACATTATGAGATATACTTAAATTTTAAGTAGATTTTCATTCTTTAATAAATTTCCACCACTAACTCAATTTTTTTTAAACGATGAGTATTCAAGAAGACTTGGTCACACTGGAAGAGCTAGAATAAACTTCTATAGAATCACATGATCCATGCAGGATAAACCATATATTTACATTGTCTTTGAAGATTAATCAAAACCAAAATGGTTAGTGAATGATCTAATGATCCCCCAAAAGGATATTCATTGAGATAAATATGCACTAATCTTAATTTCTAAAATTAAACCAACAATACCCCAAAGTTAAATAGATACCATTCAATAACCAATTGTCCTTAAAATCCTTTAATATAATCCAAACTAATATTGAAACCCAAAACATAGAAGAATTTGATTATGTAGTCTCCCATGTTACATTGTATCTCCAAATTACATCAAATACTCTTAAAGTCACATACTTAAAAGTAATCAACATTATCACATATTCTCTGTTATAGGTTAATCATTTCCATAAATAACCCAAATCACTATAAATCAACAATAAAAATGTAGATAAAAATCCACCATTACTCTACAAATGAAACCTCATTGTATTCTATTTTCCTTGGGCATATAGTGTTCCTAACAAAACGAACATCTTCCAAAATAACATTTATCACTTAATCACCAAATCATTTTCCTATACCAAGGGTATTCATTTGATAAGACATAAGAACACAAATCATCTTATTATTGATCAATAAATCATTTAACAAAAAAAATAGTCACACTAACCAGGGACTTCACGTAGTCCAGTGGTAGGCGATAAATCCCAATCACACTTTGGTTGTGGGATCGATTCCCACAGCATTGTCCGACGTGACGGGTTGTCACACGGTCTACGTGTTGTCCTTTTTCAAAAACTATATTCTATAATATTACCAAAATGAGATAAATTCCTCAAAATAACAAAATTTAACCACAAATGTTATATCATACTTTGCATTTTCATCCCAAATTATAATAACTTATCATTTTCTCAAACCCCAATGATCATATAAAACCAAATGGTTATTTATATCTATATCCACAAGGGAAGAGACAATTCTTCCTCAAATATCATTCTCACATGGCAAACTGTGGGGTTACAAATACAAGAGAACATTATTCCAAAGTAAACCCATCAACAAGGAGTGCTAATACTTTTTAAATTTTTATCCAACCATTTATTTCCACATATCTTCTTCTTTGACCAAGAAAATATCCTATAGAATAAAACATTCACTCGGGTAATGGCCAGGTCCCCTACATTTACGACAAATGACTGTAAATGGACTCTTGGGACCATTTTTATCTTCTTCCATAGTACTCTTCATTTTTCTTTGGCAATTCTTCACTTTATGTCCTTCCTTCCCGCACGTAAAACATTTCGTTGTCCCATTGAGACACTTTCCTGGGTGTCTCTTTCCACAATTCCTGCATGATGAAAATTGAGGTTTCTTTTCTCCATGGTCTCCATTGCTGGAGATCTTATCATTTATCACCTTTCTCTTCCTTGTTGAGTCTGGGAGTTGGTTAATATATATGTTGTTGATCATATTTTTGGAAAACTGATTTGGCATAAAGACGATATCTTTTACGCCTATCAACATTCCATTTTGTTGCTCATTGCCACCACTGTTCCCAATTTGTACATCATTCTCAAAGTCACTATGACTTCCTTGGAATCCAGCCATTGACTAAAACCAGAAAGCATTGTGTGAGTAATAGTAGTCGTAAAATCATTTAGAGATTAAAATGTCACCATATTCTCAATTTGAAACATATTAGGATTAACCAAGGTCATTTACTCTCATCTTATGTATATATTACTTAAATCGGTTTGTAAAGAAAATGTAAATTATCCTAAGCATATCCCCCGGGAGTGTCGTAACCAAGAGTGCAGCAAGGCCCGTTGTCGTGCACCAGTTCCCGTTCGAGTCTAGCTCAAAGCGGTGTTTTTGGGTTTTATCCCTAGGTACATCTGTGCCAGAACCGCCTCTACCTGCTCGTATCCAGACAGAGATGTATTGCTCAGAAAACTCACAAAATCTCTACAATACCAAAATTCTAGGAAGTTCTTTTATACTAATCCTCAAAGTTCATCTTAGGTCTACGTGCTCTAATCAGAGTTTATCTAAATCTAGCTACCAAGGTTTGTACTAAACTTCCTCTGATACCAACTGTAACGCCCCGACCCCAACTACCCAGAGTCGGTGCATTAATTACATAACATTGGCATGATCACGAGAAAGATCAAGTCTCGAAAGACCGATTAGTTTAGTAGCCTTGGAATAACTAGATACATCCATAAATTTTTACATTACATCATAAAAAAAACATCTTGTCTTCATATCCCCTCATACTATCCCTGCAGGTCATTCATAAATTACTTCTTCATAATCCTGGGAAAAAAAATAAAACATTGAAAGGGGTGAGCTCGGATGCTCAGTAAGGATAACATTATAGCAGAAGCTTTCATAAATGAGCATAAACACTTAAGGCAATTTATAACTAAAACAAAAGCCTTTTAAACTTGAACTTCAGCATAAAATGGAAAAGGTAAAATGAAATAATGCCATTTACTTACTCACATGGATATTCTACTAGTCGAATGATCACATGCAATATCAATAACCACTTTCATAATGATGGAATGCATAATGCCAGACTATCATAACCACATAGCCAAGGCCTCGTGCCAAGACTACAAATAAGATTTTGCCAAGGCCTTGTGCCAAGACACTAGTTTGTCTCATGAGACCTACCGATGCATCGAGGAGCTATAGCGGGCTCCACCCGTCACTTATTAAGTCCAATTCATTCCCATATGAAAAGGTTTAAACATAACGTAAACATTCGTATTAAACTAGCATACGAAATGTCAATACTTTCACCACAAACCATGAATGGTATAAAAATAGCACATCCACAGTCAAACATAATTCATTCGATACAATATGGAAGATTGTATTGTATCACATTAACCTCAATCAATAATAATGAAGGATGTTGACATAGATGAAAATAATCATCAAAACTATTTGAGAGAAATATCCCCCTTTTCTTGAAAACATTTAAAAGTCACACTATTTGTCAAGAAGCCATTTAAAAGTATATTTTTGAATCAAAGTGTCCCATACCACTTTGAAACTTTTAAAAGGAGTTTTAATTTTAAAACTTTAATGTCCATATAAATAAATCCTTAAAACCATTTTTAAAATATGGACATTAATGAGCATGATTTAGAAGAATAATTCTTTAAAACATTTTAAAATGGTATTTTGGTTAGAGTTTCTAACCAAAAGAGAGACACTTGAATACAAATAATTGAGGTAATCAAAACATTGTAATATCATGAGAATAAAGGAATTCATGATATACTATTTCAAAGTACATTATATACACCACATAAAAGTGATTTGGTGTATATCATCAAAGAAGTCTCAATGGAATGTAAATTGAGATGAAATTTCTCAAAAAGGTTGTATCCTTAGGTTAAGGATAAATCAATGACATAATTATGTGTGACAAATATAAATACACTAAATATGATTGGATATTCAGTGTAAAACAATCAAAGGACATTCACACATATTCTTGTAAAAACAATACCAACGAATTGGATGTTTAACTCAACAAATGGAGAATGAGTTAAAATTACTCTTATCAAATTCATATCAATGACTTGAGAATTACCAATGGAGTGATTATGTGTACCAAACTTCTATCCATGGGAAGGGGAGTGGAAATTATGACATAATCAAATGAATAGTGATTCCACACATAATCTTGGGGTAATATAATCAATGAAATATGTGTAAAGCCAAATGAGTGGAAATTGAAATCTTAAATTCCCTTATCGATTAGGTAACTTACGAAACATACACCCATGAAAGAAGTATCATACCATGATGATGTAAATACCCATAAATTAAAGTATATTACACAATGAATACTATCATGGGCAGTACACATACACCACATGCAATAATTAAGTGGTGATCAATGGAATTATCACGGAATTAAAAGTGAGATAAGAAAACCCTTACATTGTACTTTTTCCTTGGTCGATGGTAGGTTTACCTCCTGTATAATGGTTAAATAATTGTTATTGAATAATAAAAGAATCATTTACTTTAATATGATATCATATATGTTCTTTTATCATTGATTTGTTAATAATATCTTAGAATTATCGTCATTTCGGGTGTTAACAGGTTCATTTTATTTTGTATTCTTTGTTATGTGAGACATATTCGTTATTAATGGGATGTATATTATTCATATCCAGAATGGTATCAAGTTCTTAAACATCATTTTTAAATCATCAAATGATAATTATACTTGAATGGATACGATGGAGAATGAATCTCATCGCGTTCGTGGAGACGGTAGTCCGTACGTACGCACGAATGCTACTTCCATTTAATTTTTATTTTAAAAGAATCGAATCCAAATGATACATAGGTATATTACTATTCCAGTATAATATAATATTTTATATATGTTACTTAAGTTCATTAACACCATCCTTTATACGTTCCATGTGTGGTATGAACGAGTCATATCATTTTAAGGGGGCGGTAGTCCGCACTTCCTCAAATGAAATTATCGTATGTATATACAACATGAAACGAATAATGGTATGAATTACAATGGAATTACAGAAGCTTATATATAAAATATATATCATTAACATCATATTTAATTACAGTTCCATCATAATGGCCACCATGAGAGGCGGTAAGATGTATTTGAACAATCATCGTTTCGTGAGGCGTTAGTTTGCCATCCACAGAAACATTATGTTCATCATCCATTAGATGGAGTTGTGTGTATGTGTAGTTTGAATCATTCTTATAACAACATCCTAGTATATTGAGGATACTGGTGTTGTTACAAAAGAAAGGAAATAAAAAGAGTTTGGGGGTTGGAGAAGGAAAATAAATGAAAATAATTTAAGAGAAAACGTTACCTTTAATTTAGGTAACTCACTTTGGTTGGAACCAAAGGACTTGTTGAAATGCTTTCTGCCTAATGGGAAGCTTCAAGGAGGAGGATAGGGATGTGGGGAGCTTATTTTGGCAGAGTTTGGACGAGCCAAGTGGCTTGAGAGGTGTGAAGAAATGATAAGGAGGAGTGCCCTTTTATAAGAGGGGTGAGGGGCACCTTTGGAAAAGCTAGAAATATTAATTTATAATAAATTCATATTCGGTTTCCAATGGCTCCAAAGTTGATTATTCAAAGGATAATGTGGGGATTGGTCTAAAACCACTCAACCAATAGAATTTAGACAGGTTTGGGTACTTATATTAACCTTATCTTTAAGTATTAACTCTAAGTTAATTAGTTTCACTTTTACAATGTCTCTTTGTATTTTTATATAATATGGTTAATAAACTTACTATATACAACCAAGCGACACCCAAGTGGTCCCTTAATGATGAACATATCCTTATATAAGTCTCTTGGCCGAACCATAGATTTTTAGGAATTTAATATCAATTAATAATATAATATTTGTTTTAAAAACTCTTTTATGTCAATTTTGACACTATTCAATAGTTGATTTTTGTGAAACTCATAACAGATTGATTACTTCGAACAAAGTCAATTAAATCAATCCTAATATATCATATTATCCTAGAAAATTAGTTTAATTCATTAAAAGTTTCATATCATATTTTGTTTGGGTATTTATAATATCAATTATTTTAATTTTGCACTATTATAGTAATTACTGCATCATCATTGTGTCATAAATAATATAAATTATTTAATGTCTAAAAATTATAAATAAAATATCATTATGTAGGAATTCTTTTTATCTTTCTAATGAATATTTATAATCTAAAATCCAACATATATAACCCTATGTAACAATTGTTTTGCTAAAAGATATATGCTTGTGTCATTTTTGTATTCATTTTGACTTAATTAAAATAAAGTGTCATTATCACTTACAAGTGGATCCATGGGGTCCCAAAATAGACCCAAAGATGCTCATGGTCGACCATGTATCAACCAATAGGGTTAAGACACGTTTTAGGGTAATTTAGTATTATTATAATATTATTTTTTAACCCTTATTTACCGGATTTACCCTTAACCATGGTAAATAAAATATTTACCGCAGTAATTATTCAAAATGTCTAAAAATAAAAGTTACCTATTTACACAATTTGAACATCCTGATTCCAAATATGGAATCCATTTTCCTAAATTCAAAACACAGAAGTGGCAGAAATTAATTTAAAATTAATTCCCGCTGTCAAAACAAAAAGCGTGTTTTTAAGAGGTAATAACTATCAAAAGATTGACACTTGTTTATGTTCGGTTTAATTGTAAACTTATGTCCAATGAACAACATTATATTAAACGGTAAAAATATATTCTAAATATACTTTAAAACCACTCAAATTCATAATTTATCACTATTAATTATTTTGATTAAAAAAGTTGTTTTTAATTAAAATTTAGTAATTTTCACTATTCATCAAAATATGAAAGTTATCCGAAATGTACCAAAATTTCACCTTAGGCTAAATTCGATATTCCGAATCCAAAAATGAAGTCCATTTTCAAATATAAAATATATATAATTTCAAAAAGTAGGTATTACTATTCATAACGGCTAGTTTGATCGGTTGTGCTGTGTGTTAAAACTCGACATTGCGTACAACACACGCTACTGTTTTATTCAAAGGAAAGCGTACCGTGTAAGCTTGGGATGTTTCATTTTAAATTTTTTGATGTCCCCATTTAGTCAAAAAGTTTGAAATAATTTATTTAAAAAGGGTTCACTATTAAAAGTTGGTAAAACTACAATACTGAAGATGAATTTGTTCTTACATTATGTCTAAGAAACTCATAATATGGACTCTAAAATTATAAGGATTATATAAAGTTTAAAATTTAGTTAATACTATTCATAACCTTTTTTGAACGGCTTGTTTGGTGAGTCATGGTGCGCTTGAACTCGGTGTTGCGTGTAGTGCATGTTATTGAATTATTTTGAAGAAATAACACACTATGAAATCTTGGGGTGTTAAATATATCCCCTTCTTAGACTCTCAATTGATGATACCCTGATAGTAGGTTAATCCCTGAAAACCACTGAGCCCCTCTAAGATGATCAAAGAGAATGTCAATCCCTGGAAAATGATATTTTTTTAATGGTCACCTGATTCCTGTTTCGACATACAATATAGAGTCTAAGACTCTATTCTATCTTCTTAGAAAAGATGATAGGAAAATCCCACAATGAACCACAAGTAATAATAAATCTTTTTAGCCACTAGTTCCTCAAGATGGACCTTAAGTCCCACCAACTAAGTAGGTGTCACATGGTAAGATGACATAGATATGGGAATCAAACTAGGGACTATGTCAATTGTAAAATGGTCCTATATTTTTGGGGGTACACTAGAAAATCATCCAAAAAAACCATAGGTTAATCACACACAACCACATGGAGTTGACCAACCAAGAAAGGGTTAACTGTATCCAAAAACCTCTTAGACAACTGGCACAAGGTTACCCTAGAAAAAGGAAAAAATAGTCCCCATCCTCCCCGATCTATAATCTAAATCACCTTAGAAAAGATGATTGACCCAATAGATAGAGAATAAAAAAATTTTATGGTCATAAAATTTAATATTTTCCTTGAAACCGATCATTGAATCCATGCCAATAATGAAGTAGTTTATGATGATCAAGCACTAGAAAGTCCCACTCCACCTTAATGTCTACTATCATCGCCTAACATATGAGAAACCTAAAAACTTATTCAGACCTCTTTACCAAATTCAAGGAAAATACAACAAGAATAGAATAAGTTCTGAATGAAAACACAGCATGTCAACTAATTTTGATGAAAACAATAGTGAGTACCACATGTATCAATAAAAGCTAAAACCATAGAAGATGAGATAAATACTGTACCTATAGAAGTTTCTATACCTACTTCATATTCCACTAGAACACACTCCATTTCATAAATGCATCTGATCGTAGCCACAATAACATTTCCCTTAGCCTAAAGATGAGACCCACTACCCGTGGAAGTATATGAAAAACCTCAAAAACCCTTGGTGATAGAGGATCCTGCCCAAATTCCTTGAGAAATATTTCCGCAAAAACATTGTAGATAGCCATATCATCCACATAGATGAAAATTTTTAGTATCATCCACACAATTAGGATTGGTATGACCACACCTTGCACAATAGAAGCTGATCACCTATTTCTGCCCTGTAGAAGATCTTGAAACTATTCACGAAGAAGAGTGACCACTATTACACCTTCATTCATACCCAGAAGATACATCCTTGCTAAAAACTAAACCAACTAAAGATCCACCCTAACCAGTCTTCCTAGATATATCTGCTCAACCAAATATTACTTGTTCTCCACCTCTTAAAATGTAAAAATACACATGATTATGAATATTGACTGAATATCAGGCCTCAGTACTAACTCAAACCTCAGAAACATAAAGTAATCATTAGTGAAAAACTCTGGTTCCATATACACCAACTCAAGAAAATTAGAGGAATGCACCAGAATAGTAATCCCCCTATTATATGGTCAGAAACTCCAAGGTCTATACCATATGTAATGTATCCGGGTAAAATTTGTGGTTAATGTTTCTCTTTATGGAAGGAAATTAAATATCCTTGTGAAACATATATTTCAAAATAGATTCCCACCATCTCTTTCATGGAAGCTCAATCATATAAATAGAAATGCCCACATTAAAGTCTTCTAGAGTCTTCACGCAGTTGAATATCCTTTATATAATCTCAAGCCACTCCTTATTTTCTTTTGGATATTGTTTCCCATAAAGGAAAGGTATACACTACTTAGTAAATTTGATTCATGATCCACTACACGTTCGAGGTTCCCAAAACCCACTTGAACTAAAGGCTCAACAGTGTAGATAACATATTCTACCAAATAATAGTCCACTGGAGGATTCTACAAAAGTAACCATATCTAAAATTCCTCTATTTTATTTGGAAGAGATCTTCTCAGAGGCATTGTGCAATAAAACACAAAAACCAACCATCCATGAGAAAATTATAAAATCATAAGACTAACATCTGATATTGATATCCATGATTTAAAACAATTTAATTAAAATAAACCATGAAAATCCTTAATTAAAAATAATCATTTAAATTTAAATAAACTTCCCATATAGTTCATTCAAATGACCTCAAACTCCATGTCTCAAACCTATTAAAAATACCTGACCTCCCATGGTAACTCAGTTTCATTTATTGAAGTGAGTTTTCTAGGACCCTTTTCCAAAAATACTATCCAAATTTTAATGGTACTAACTTTGGTCTACCCAATAAATAGATCCAAAGTAAGGTAGTGCTAACACTCATCCAAATGAGGATCTACCTTGCTAATAAATTCTAATAAACCAACCTGTGTCAGCTAGAAAATCCACCCATATCGGTTCGTCATGTAATACTGGTAAAATAGGAAGATTGAAACTAGTCCTGAATATTATAAAAACAAGAATAAAAACTAGTGTATGAGGAAAAAATAGTTTAGATACCACAAAGGTATACAATCCAATCCATAAATAGGCTATACCATAATATTAGTCAAATATCCACATAACCAAAAAACCACCTAGAGAAACCTAAACCAAAATCATTAGAACCGATAGAAGCCAAACTTATAAAATATTGTTATCCCTTTACCTAAATCCTAAAATAAAACATCTACAAATTCCCACAGTCACAAGTAGTGTGTGATCCAAATCCTAGTAGGATTCAACCATAGTTTCTATACAAGGTATAATACCATGAATTCAACAACTCTAGCATAGAATAGAAATAATGTTTCAAATCATTTTCATAAATCCAAACCATTCATAAATAATTTCCGCCCTTTTCTTCATTTTTTTCATAAAAATCCTTTGATATTATCGAACCATAAATATGACAATTAGAAGTGATATAAAACCCGAAATCGTATCCATGAATCAAGAGATAAATATATAAACACATATCCATGAAACTACCTATCATTTGAGGCTATGTGATACAACCTCATATAAATATCCATGGGAAAAAACAAATGATAAAAAAGATTATGTCATAAATAAAAAACTAAAAAATCACCACACATAGTGGGATCTAGAATATGGGACACTATTTTATAGACACCAAAAATCTTAAAAATTCATAACATTGAATTCAATAGATATTGAGTCCTTCTAGTCGATATCACAAAAAATGTCAACCCATAGTGGTGCAACACATAGTAAGGGTACCCATGTATCTTTCCCAATGTACCCAAGGTTACCCTTTACATTTTTTTAAATTCATTTCAAAACCATGATTATAATTTTATAAAACATTTTCAATGAAAAGGTAATCCTCTTTAGAGTTTGAAAACCCATTTCAAAAACAAGAAAATCCATTTATAAAGAAAAACACCCTTTGAAAAATAATATTATTTTCCATGAAATAATTTAATACCATAAATCAATTAAAATAAATGAACAACCCAATGGAATTTATCAATAATGATATGAAATTCAATGAATTAACCCATTTTATAGAAACACTTGCCTCAACATGGTAGAAATATACTTTCTTTTAACATCAGTAACTGGAAAAAAGGGAAAAACCTTTGAAAGGAAAATAACACCATGAAACTAAAAAGGAATCATATGAAACACTATCTGATCATAAATCCAAAAACAACCAGAGCCAAAACCACATCCGTAACAAATTCCAACAAACAAAAAGAAGGATTACATACTTGGAGTGAAGAAATCCACCACCAATGGAAATAAATTACTAAACGAAGTAATCTGGAAGGGAAGGAGTCACCAAAAATATCCTAGGGTGATATGTGGGTTGTGGTAGGTAAGTCTACATGAATATTGAAATTAAAATCAACACTATGCCACCCAAAAATGAAAACTCACTATATTTACAGTATTTTTAATACTATTACATAATGTGTAGTCCATGAATGATGGAATTGATGAAAAATTCATATCCTTCTTTTTAATGACCTAATATTTTACCATAAATTATGTGAACCCAATACATTTCATATAAACCCTACACTATGTGTATCTTGTTTGTAGATTCCTCCCAAAATCTATCACAAAATGTGTACTACAATGACATAGTGTGTAGGTTCCCATCAACAATAAAACATTGTATCTCTAAGAAGAAAACTCAAAGAAATCCTCGACATTGCCATTATAGGTATCCTACCAATTCCCTGTACGCATTAAACACCCAAGTACAAATTAAACAAAAAACAAGGGTTAAAATAAACCTAATATAAATTTAATGTGGAGTTACACAATCACAAGGGAATGAGGTGTCAGATTATGTGTCATTGATTTTATGGTGATTACCACACATCATTTGTTTTACGACACATCGTTGAGGTCATGTGTGCAAAGATAAGACTTATTCGGGGTGGTGTTGACCACTTATTATGGGTGGATTCCCTCGTAGACTATGTGGCTTAGGGGATGTTGTTGGCCATCATATATTATTTTGGTGGTTACTATAGAAAGCCACATGGATTGTGTTGGACCATCAATTGATGGAGTTGAGATCATCTGTTGGAAATTGATAATTTATATTATAATTGAGGCCATTGGGCCAAGATTATAAGATGAATGTTATCGTCATGTCTCACTAGGTCTATTTTTTTCCAACAATGATTATTTATTAGAGGACATATATTGTTGTTCCCCCAAATGTTAGGTTTCAAGACGGTAATGAATTTGGAATCGAGGTTTGAGGGACTTAAGACATGATTTGAATTGATATTTAGAATATAGTTACATGAAAATGGGAATGATGTTCTAGTAATATTTTTATAGGTGGAACATAAGGGTTCACCTAGTTTTATAGTTGTATAGGGATTCCGTGGGAATTAATCCATGGATTCTCACCCTATTAATTATATATATGCAGACACGTGTTTTATGTAATATATAAAATTGAAGGAATGTTTTCAGACTTCTACTGGTGATATTTTAAGTTGGTAGATTCTTATGGCTACTAAACTAAAGGGAAGTATTTGAATTAATAAACTGGTTATGTGTTACATTTTTATTTGAATTCATCATACACCTAGATAATTTTGGGTGTAATATAGAAAAACATTAGTGGTTTTATACTAAGATTTATTCTCCCACCCTACATAGGTCCCTTGGGTAATGTGTATACTTTATGTCTATGAGATCAAGTAAGAGATCAAGATAAGGTTCTAGAACTTAGATATGTAGATATACCTTCTACATGTGATGGATTTTATATGGACCATGGTTATTCCTTTTCATAACATGGAGTTTCCTTTTTATTTTTAGTATGCTTTATATGTAAATACTAATATGGTTGGCCAGGGGTGACCCTGCATGTCTATTGTCTGGTATGAAATGTTTGACAATATTTTTCTATAAATGGTATTGTTTATTTTACTGCTTGATTGTTATTATTCCACTAGTTTATTTTTCTTTTGTTATTATTTTTTATGATGTTTTATGGCCCATAATTCAACTATTATATATATATGGACCATTATTTCTATCTCCACCGGCGGGGTATAGTCTCTAAACTATCAACTCTCAGACCCTCACATCTAGTCCAAATCCTTTGGAGTACGTGGAGTAATGCCTATTACCATTGGCCAACCAGACAAGATCACCATTTAAAGTGGATTATAAGTAACTAAACTAAAATCATTTCACATCATTATTTCTAAGACTATGTAGTTGAAAAAATTGATGGTTTAGGTGACCAGTGAGCATATGAGGATAACCATGCTCACAAATTTTTTTTAAATGGATTTATATCGTATGCATTTGGAGTTCAAGTTGAGATTCTATGATTTCTTGAGGGTCTACCAATGATGAATATTATGAAGGTATTAATAGGTAATAAATCTATCCTCATGGTTTATTAGGCCATTCAAAATTATATGGAGTGTTGATGAGGTTTCTTATAACTTGTCCTTTCCCCCGTAGTTGGACCAAGTTAATAATGATTTCTACATGTGGCAGTTGATGAGATATATGAAAAACATGACACACATTATTGACTATATTGAACTAGATGTCAAGAATTTATACACCATCACAGGGTACCAAGTTGTTATTGAGGATCAAAAGGATAGGATTTGGTGTGGACCGACCATTACTTTGGTTTGAGTGCTTTGGTAGCATGAGATCATGCAAGAGATCTCCTCAGACTGTGAGAGCCAAATGCAAGCTTAGGACACCAATTTTCTTTATATATTGAACTTTTTGTATTGAAAACTATTAATGGTGGGTAGCAGGTAAAGACTCTCATTTTATTGTTTTAGTCATTTTCCTATTTTTATATATATCTCTGTATGTTTTCTTAGATTGGATGATATATTTGCATGTCACAATACCTGGAAATTAACATATGAAAATTATTAATATATATTATAGCATGTTTAGGTAAATTTTCTGAAAAAATAAATCTCAAATAAATTTGGACCTTAAATGGGAAATCTAAGAACATTATTGATTATAGAATATGGGTTTTACCCTAGGTGTGGAATATATTTGGTCCTCCTTATGCATTCAAGACGAGGTGACTGTGGGATGGTGCATTAATTAAATAATTAATCAATTTTATTAATTTAATTAAAAAAAAACATATTAGTAAACTATAAATTATTTATTATATAAAATTTATAGGGTCAGCCACATAAACCTGGGTGATTTTAGAGGATCCAAGTAGGTTCATTGATGAATGACAACAAATCAAGGAGTTGTGATCATTATTCCAAGGATTCTTATTTTAAATTTTTTTTGGATCTCACCAATGACAACGAAAAATACCTGTTCTTCAACATAAATCATAAATACTTATGGTATATCATGTTACTTCATGGATTTCCACCTTATCTAATTTAATTCAGAAAGTATTGATTTTAATATCTCATTTCCTTATATTTTCCATTCTTCACATGAAACTGATTATTCATTTATATTTTAAATATTTATTTATCCATTAAAATCCTTGATTTCCTCGTATATAAATGAAATACAAACCTAAAAATGGCCACATTAATTCCCCACATTTCTATTTTGTAATTTTATCCCCTTTTTCTTGATGCGTTCATTTTTTGTAATTATTCTAATGACAGTTCAATGAATAGCCAGAGATATATTGTTTTGCAATTGATGTTTAATGTGACTGATCATTTCTATGGGTCTATATTTATGATAAAAAAACAATGGTGAAATACTATGTGATTTTATAATGAAGATATATCATTAGTTGATCAAGAGTTCTGGGTTCATAGGTTTGTTTTTTTAGAGAAGTAGTGTGATGGGATAGATTCTTCATAAGATTGGGTAGTTTCAATACGACCACCGACAATGGAACTTTCATGTTAGAGCCTTGGTATAGGATCTAAGGTATGATTCATGGTGGAATTAGTGGGGGTATATATGTGGGATAGAATCATTGAATTGGGAAAAATTTCGTTAAATTCCAACACACATTATATGTAGTCTAGGAACACATGATATGTAATCCCCTGAATATGGAAGCTAGGATTTTAGGTAGAGTTAAGTATCATGTTATATGTGTGAACCATACACACAATGTGACCCAGTAATGGTTTATCAACATACACCCAAGTGGTATATTGGAATAAGGTTTTCTAGTTACAAAGGCGTGGAAAAAGTATATGGGCAGGACCATGAACTCAAACATAGCAAGGGTAATTGGAAGAATTCATTGTAAGTGGGTATGAATAGAGTACATGTTTATATGATTATGTAAATGGGAATGTGCTAGGAAGACCTAGGAGTTTCCCTAGTATCTATGAAACACTGTGTACTGCATGTACACACCATGTACTTACACACAGATAGACAAGCCACGTGAAATAAAAGACACACCCTAGTGTTTACGTGAGGTCACAAGCCATGCGACTCAATGTACACACATGAACTATTCCATGAGATTTTCACATTATATATTTCTTAATTTTTTCATCTTATTTTGAAACCACTAGTAGAATATTCCAATATTTATTTGATAAAAAATGAAATGGTTTCTTTTATTTTAAATTCAGATATATAACACATGGTTTAATGTGGGTGAATATTCCTTCAGTGATTATTGGCTGATGGAAGTCATCCAAATGGTTTACTAGATAGACATAAAGGCTAGAACCTCATTTTATCACCAGGGAGTGGTCCAATGATACCATATGAATAGGTTTATTTTTTACCGCTTCCTATAGTGGTAATGAGTCCCCAATATACAAATTGGAACCCTCATTATCTTTATGCCCCAGTGGGGACTAGGTCCACCAATTGAGATATTACTGTCTTTGATGTGGTGTGTAGTGGTGATGTGCATTCCCTACACATAGATTCTTGTGTGGTTGCATGTGTAGCTGGGAATCAGAGATAAACCATTAGATCGTTAGTTGAACACATAATTATTTGGTAGGTTGTGGAGATGGATATCTTATATGTCTCTCTCTTAGGGTTGTTTATGAGGAAATATTTTGAGAATTCATTCCCCTCTTTCTTATGGATTGGGATGAATTTTGTATATTTTTATTTCCAACATCATGTCTTTAGAGGTGTCGTAATCTATATTTATATACTCACCCCTGCATGGCATTCTGTAACATGTGTTTTATCTTATTTAAACAACAAAAAAATTGGCATTGATATCACTGGACCAGGTTTCAGAGGAGCATAACTATACCTATTAAAGATGGACATGTTTTCTGTTCAACCATAGAGGTTCTAATTCAATCTCTCTTCACTCACCAACATTGCTGTTGACTAGTTGGGACCTCATTTCAGGTTAGGTTTTCATTTTTCCCCACCATAAAATTTTACTATACTGCTGTACATTAATACTTTCCAAAAGGATGGTACATGAATGGTTTAAAATTTATTACTTTACCTATACACAGTTTCTTAGATATTTTTGTTTTCATGTGGTATATGTACATTGGATATGGCCTCCCCATTTTAATATTTCCTTTTCTACACTAGTTTCCAACCCATAAACTATTTAAGGTGGGGTTTTGGTTGTCACACTCAGTTATCCATTATCAAGGTGGACTCCGATGGGCCTGGTAATGATAGTGAAAATGGAACCAAAATTGAATATATATAAATTTGGGTTGGTTTTGGTGAAATATATCATGTCCTATAACATTAAGGCTAGTACTGGGTTTCTTTTGAGACATTATTTCACATATTTAACCTTGTTTTAGCCATTTTACCCTTATATAAGTGAAAAATATTTATTACGATTACTATTTATAATGAGCCAAAATAAAAGGGACCTATTTACAAGATTGGAGCCTCCTCATTCCAAATATGGTATTTATTTCTATTGAATTAATTTCATGAATATAAATAAATATATAATGCACTCAAAATAGAAAACACTGGCCCAAAGTAAGAATCGGGTTCTTAAAAACTTCCCCCCTTAAAGAAATTCATCCCTGAATTTCCCTCCAAAGGGTGGTGAAGAAAACTCCAGAAAACTCTACACCAAAACTCAAATCAATCAAAGGTGAAACAAACTACTTCCAGACTCATTATCCTCTCGTAATGACTCGTCTGACATGCACCTCATCGGGTGGTCCCATGTCATTCCTGACACCCAAAAGTATCCCGCACCGCATCAGTTTCCACCTCCACAAGGTCCTGCATCCCATGGGAGCTCAAAACAAAACATGGTGCCACGCACCTCAAGTGACCCACATCCTCGATGCCCCATTCCAATGACACCTCAAGTAACTCACATCCTCGATTCCCCTGAATCCACACATATCATACATATAAATAAATATACAATGCACTCAAAATGCTGCCAATATCACTGAACATCATCTTGTTAGTCCAAATAAATACTATTCACCTTGTGCACTCAAAATGAACATGACTCAACAGGACATGCCAAAAATAAAACAATAAAATCATGGCCACACTTGAGACGTAACAATGACCATCATTGTGTCATAAGACTGCTCAGCCTATGGTAGCTCCAAAACATGCACCTTGCCTAAAGAAAGACTGGCTGATGCCTGACCTCCCTATGGTGCTGCTCTAGTCACCAGCCACTGACCCCTCAGCCGGGTCCCGCTGTCTCTTCCACGTCCTCTGTGTGCAGTTGAGCCTCAACTACCCTCACCTGGTACAAATATTGAAACAATCATGGACACCACCGTCTATCCTGGTCCCTACCAGACAACTTTCTGAGAAGGATACCTATAGAACCTATCCATATAACCAACCTATCCACATGCCCGACACTCATTTGGAGACATATCACACTGAGTCCGGACATTCCATGGTTTCCCACACTGAATGAAAACCACTAATGAACTTCCACAAGGTGGTCTAGCTGAGTCTTTGGATTGACTACCATGCTAGAACTCATCTTGACCTCGCTTCCTCCTATTTAAACCATAACCTGAATCCCCCGACCAGCTCAAACATAGTATTTTTATCAAGTTTTCCTCAGCTATGAGAGCCTGATTCACCGCCTACAAGAACATAGTTATCCTAATGATTTTTACCTGCACCTTAATGGAGTGCCTTAAGACATCCTAGAAACACCTCACCCTAAAGGTGTCATCGCTTACCATACCTGGTGTAAAGAAAGACAACTCAGTGAAGGTAGCTGCATAGTCCATAATATACATGTCACCCCATTTGAGGCTCAAGAAATCTCCAGATCTCTATTCTATCAGTGTATATGGAAAAAAGTTCTCAAAAAATATGTCATTGAAGTCCTTCAATGCCACTCCTTCATGTTTGTGAGCCTGAAACTTCACCTACAACCAACACTTCGCCGTTCCTGTCATCATGTTTGTCGCCAACATGACCCTCCACCATGAAGGTGTCTTGAGCTGCTTGAAAATCATATGCATGCTCTCTATCTAGTTAATACTCGTCTGTGGACCACCCTCACCCTGGAAAAGAGGCAGGTGCTATGAATGGAACTCCCACGTCAGATATTCCATAGATGGATCTCTACCATGTGTTCCTCTGTCAATCCCCTAGAAAAAACATATCATGCTAGATCTGAGATGCTTGTCGAGCCACAGAAAAAACATTGTCAAACCCAGTTGCTGCTTTTCCTACACTGGATCCAGAACCTGATCCTGTCCTAGAGCATGTACCTATGGCTCATTCTCTGCATGTACCTACTACTAATTCTCTGCATCTCTCTTAGGTGTTTGAACCTGATCATGCTCCTACAACACTGTACCATCAGCTGACTGAAGTTCCATCAAGCCATCTAGGAGGAACCCACTGAATACCATAAGTGGTTATACATCCCACATAAATAACAATATATATATAACAAAAATATGGAAATATTTAAAGAGGTATTGTATAAAAATTACCCTTACTCTCCCCCACTTCAACCATGCCCCATGGAATCCTAGACTCACAACCTCCTTATCTACCCTCAACAGATCCAAGTATAAAAAGTACATTGGTCAATGCTCGCCCTGATAACCAATATTGCCTCAAACCGATGACCGAGTTGCCCAATCTTGATATCCAGATGACCTCAAACTAACTTCCAGGATGCCTAATCATAGTGATAAAAATCACATCAGTCATAGTACCTACCTTGTCACATACTAGCGTGGCCCATATGTCATGCCACATGCAATTTTACATAATTTAAATCATGGAATATTACCTTACAATAAAAAATCAATTCTATAAAAAATTTAACTTTTCACATTTCAAAAGAATCTATAATAAGGAAATTGATATTATTCACATGGTATTATCAGTTCAAAAAGAATACATGCAGTTATTAAATTGAAATACCCTAAAAATTTTCCGATCAAAAATCACAGAAAACTTGCCTTTCTATACCGGACAAAGGTATAATTCTCCCTTACCTTAATGGGTCAAGGATCACATATCACAACCAATAATCATCACAAAATAAGTGATCCAACAAGGGGGAAATCATATAAACTGTAATATGAGAAATGGGAAAACAATAATTATCACCCATGGAAACTCGGTCTATCCCTCATACCTGGGGCTGCATGCACCCAAGAAAAAGATAGAAACCATGTTCCAATAAAAAAATATCTTCAGTCTAGTATTACCCAATTCGTAAATCCATCTGAAAAAAAGTTGTCTCAATCTCATTAACAGTCAGTGAAAATATAGTACTAAATATATATCAAGAACAAGTCCCTCTGATACCACTTTGTAACATCCCGGACCCAAACAATGCTAAATGAGTCAGGTGTTACCAACTTAGGTGCACCTCCCCAAACACCAAAGGCTACCGACTAGCAGGAAGGGTGTAAATAGGTATAGTAGGGCGGTTAAAACCTATCGGAGGAAAATATGATACTGGTCTGAGTATGATATAAAATAAGAGACTCTACAAACTCAAACTGGAACCTCATAGTGAAAGAACAATCAATAGAAGATAAACTAGAGGAAGAAATAATGAAGCAAGTGCAACAGAATGTAAACAAAAAAACATCACTAACACCACTTATAACATCTATTGAAACAAAAAAACATGCTTCAACAGTAGGTCATATATATCAATAAACAATGGTGCCCATGGTTAAAAAACTGTATCTACAAAATAAAGTAATCATGATGATACATAATGAAATCTAAACCAAGTAATCTTCATCTAGGTATGAACTCAAGGTCCACACCATCTTCATTTAACAACTAATACAATATAATTCCTGAAGAAAATCTCTTTCCTGCATGTAAATCCATAAAATATATACATATCCAGATGGGACCATGTAGGGTGTGAGATGAATCTCAATAGGAATTCACCCAATGATACATACCTAGTAAATGTTTTTAAGTCGGCATGCATATTATATGGAAAGTAAACAGTGAAATGCCTAAACAAATAAAAACACCAATAGTGCTTAGCAACCACCAAGGAGTGTTAGCTGCTTCGAAAATGATGGAATCTCGGTCACATGACCCGACACCATGTGCCTCCTAACACCTCGTGTCTCAAGTACTGTCATCTGGAAGGCATGCCCAATAAATAGCAACCCATGCTCGAAAGCTCATGTCTGCCCATGGAACAACAGCTAGATGGACAACGATGTATATCCTTAAATAATAATTAGAGGAACAATGATGTTTGTACTCAAATAATTAACCAGAGGAACTAACGATATCTGCCCTCAATCTCATAAACTGATAGCCTCATTGCTACCAACCAGTGGCTCCTCACCTTACACATGGATTCCTGTAGAGAACACCTCCAGACCATTAGTACCTAAACCACAACTATCGGGGGCCTCGACCCACACAATTGGTCAAAATAACCTCATCACAGAGTCTACCTTTATGCACCCGAATCAAATCATGGGTCGGAGGAAATCACCAAATAAATAACCCAAGACACAACATCTCTGACACTTTATGTCCCTGTGACTTTGTCACTCAAATATGATGGCCTCGCCATCCAATTATCCCAAGACATGCCCAACTTGACAGTTACACTGCCTCAAACTGTCATCCTTGATGCCCAATCCTATGGGAAAACCACACAATAAATCTGGGCCATTCCCAACACAATCCCAGGGGTTCCATCATATGAAATTCAGAAATTACACACTTATCACATTTAAAAGAATCACATAAAAAGGAAAAACAATCTAAATAGTTGAATTTCACTAGCCCAATAGTTATCATAGAGCAATACTGGGGTCTTGAATTCCTTTATCAAGCCTAATCATGATTTACCAAATTAAACATACCATTTTAAAAAACTACAGACCAATTATAACCATTTTGGAACCCCAACCCAATTTTTTTTAATGAACTTTGTCTCTCGCCTGGCCTTGCTCAAGTAATTTAAGCAATAGGGTGTGGCCAAAGGCATCCCATGGGTCTAACAATTAATTCAACATGCAATATCTGATAAAATAGGTCCTGATCAAAAATACATGTAGATGCACCAAAGGTCTCACCACCCAAATGTTCATGAAAACACAAAACAAGGTACGCACCACCTACCTTGAACTAGTATGATGATCCTACTTTGGTATTGGCCTCTAATTCTCTCTAAAACATAGTAGATCTACAAAACAATAAATAATGCTCAAACCACTATAAATCATTTTAGAATAGAAATCAAGAAAAAGTGATCAAGATTAATCAAGGCCTTACCGAGGGGGTCCTAATGGATAAAATGGTGTGTGAAATGTGTTTTAGAAGGAAAATTGGAAGGGGTTTCTTCCTCTGGAACTGCTCCTCGCTCAAACTCATCGAGAGTTCTGCCCAAAAAAATAAAACAGGGATACTTCCCATTTTAATCAAAAAAAGAAATACACGACGTGTATATCTCTGAGTACACACCATGTGTATAATTTTATTATTCATAAGATGGTTGAAATTTCATCGAGGACCTGCTGACATGACGACACAGTGTGTATGAGGATTTACATGGTGTGTCCTTGTTTTCCCCCTCTAACTCACCGACATACTGACATTCCATGTATGTCCCCCATACACGGTTAGACTACACAACATGTACTTTGTTAAACATCTCTATCCAGCCCACACGCCTACACACCATGTACGACCTTATCACACGGCAAGGGTACACGACATGTACTGAGAAGTAAACGGTGTGTAACCTCGAAATTTCTAGAAATACCCAGTTTTTCCCCTGTTATCGAAAAAAACTCAAAATAGAAAACAAAAACTCATACCCCAATGTAATAACTAGAACGAGACATGGATGGCACAAGACATGGATGGAACGAGACATGGTTGGGTTCTTAGATAACATGGATGGAACGAGAAGTGATCTCGATTCAGTAATATAAGGTCAAAATGGGATGCAAAAAACAATTCAGTAACAGACTTTTCCTAGTATGATGGTATCATCAATGATCCTTGACTAATATGAATTTATTTCCTATGCTTATGTTTAGGCCATGAATTCCATGTTTTATGTTATTAGTTTTGGGAATATGTTCATTGATTCTTTATAAAATTTTATGATTTATCCCATGACATTATATCATTATCATTAATATGAAAGATAATATTTTCAAATGTCATGTTCTTATGTCTTATGATTATGATATGGTTGATATCTCCCTTTTTTACCCTTAATCATAATATGATATCACAATTTTTAATGCATATTTTCCCAAGATAAGAATAATATTTTTATTAATATATGTCAAAAATGGGTCTATATAAGAAGTAATAACCAGGAGACAATGTATATGTCTTATGAACGAGCTGTTTATGTCTCCCACATTCTGAAGACACTAAAACTATATGGTCCTGGCATGGTTTTGTTGTGTTTTGTGGTTAATATTCTTCAATTTTGAATTAATATCTATGTATATAAAGTATGATATTCTATACATAATAATTACCATATCCAATTTTATGGACCCTAAATAGAGTGTCCTTAAAAATTTACATCATTTTTAGAACTCCATTATATTTCCTAATCAATGATTCATAAACCTTATCATCTTTTCCAAGGAGTCATTTGTTGAGAAATCATAATCCTTGAGTAGTTCTGACACCCTCCTTTTCTTAATGTTGACCTATTCTTGTGAAGGAATCTATTTCTGGCTCTTATGATCATTGTATATGTCATATATTTGGACATATAGATAATGTCTCCATATATTAAATGAAAATATCACAGATTCCAACTCAATATCATGGGTTGAATAATTTTTTTCATGTATTTGGATGTGGATTTAAAATAAATTATTTTTTCACATCATTTTATTTGAATTTCAATCTTTTAATTAATTAATTTTTCACTTTTTTGTTAATTTATATATTTTTTAATTTATAATTTAATTCATTAATTAATAATTTTTTATAATTAATTTTGTATCTATTTCCTTTAAAATTATCAATTTTCATTTTCTTACATTTCTAGTTCTTTATTTTTCTATTCTAGTTTGTTTCCATCTTTTCATTATAATTTTAGGTTGTTTATTTTTATTAATAAATCAATTATGCAATGTATTTACATTTAATTAACTGTATATTTAATTTGATATTTAATCTTTTCATTTTTCTTTCGTTTAATAAATTATAAATTATTTATTTATTTTATCTCAATAATTAATTTAATTATATTAATTTTAATATTTTAATTCAATTTATAATTCTTTTACAATTTGGTTAATTGTTCTTCTAAATTTAGTAAGTTTAGATTTTAAGTTATGTTTTTAGTTTTTAGTTATTTATTTTTGTAATAATTAATTTTTCTTTTATCATTCATATATTAATAATTTAACTTGACTTTTGTTTTTATCTGTTTTAAATAGTTTAATTATTTTTTATTTCTAATTTATTTAATTATTTAATACTTTAATTTTATTATCTGTTAATTAATTTATTTATTTTATGTCTGCAGATTAGTCGTCGTTGTGGTATGTTACCTCCATCCACCTCCCTTTACTAATTTTTCTTGATTCATCTTTGGATACCTGATGATGAGTCATTTCATTCAGTTTTCAATATCTATCAATGGTATCTCAATGGACACCGCAAGGACCCATAAAAATTTCCCCAAACTCACCATTGGCTAAAGCTAAGACACCGCTACTACTGCACAATTCCCTTATCCCTCGCAACACACTGCCAGTCACTCAATTGAGGCACTTCTACAATCTCATACCACCAAATATTCCTTCTAATACTAACACATCTCTACCGCGATCTCACACTGCAAGCCTTCAATAGTGTTCCAAAACATCGCCATAGTATCCTCCCTCATGAATCACCACTCTAGCCACATAAAATTTCAAATAATGACACACTATTGTAGTATCAACTTCCACCTCCGTGGATTGACTCACCACCAAATCTACAACACACCCACATTACCCAGAACAAATCCAGACTTGAACCCAAATCGGATATGAAACTCACACCTCCCAATCCATCACCGCTAGATCTGAAGTTGTCCTGAATAACTCTTCTCAAACCAACTAATGTGGTGGTAGGATCTAGCTGATACAACATCTTATCCCCTTCCACCATTTTCCACAGATGGAGGATCCACGAGTGACTCCCGTCGCCGCCTAAGACCAGCTGACGTCATCGCTCGAACACTCTTCACCACCAAACTCGAGATGGGCCTCTCTGAAGTCACTGATTTTACTAAAGAGGAGGCACTCAGGCCTCCTGTAATAGAGAATAACACCTCCCCCTCATACGCTAACATGGATATGGGGAATAAATAAAAATAAAAATAAATAAATAAAAAATAAAAAATAAATAAAAATCAAAATAAAATAAATTTCAAACTATAATAATTTAAATATTTATATAAATATATTTATCAATTAAACTAATAATAATTTAATTAATAAGAAATAATGAAATTTAAATTAATGATATTATTAATTTAATCTAATAATTGAATAATATATTAATAAATATTTATTTCTAAAAGTAGTATTTTTAGCAACGTAACATCTAATTATTTTTTTTCTATTTATATATCCTATTAAGGTTCTTTTATAGGTTCATCCAACCAATTTATGTAGTTAGTTATAGGGGCTTTGATAACTTCATAGGGATATAATAAATAAAAGACACATGTTCAGTGATTTTTGGGAGACCAATTGTAGTTATTTTTGGAAATTAGTGATGAAGAAAGACAAAATAGAGGTTGAAGATATTTGAAGGTAGAAAACATCTATAGGGATGTGAAATTCATTCATTTGTGAAATTGAGGAGACTTTTCGGGGACAGAGACCAAGAGTTACAGAATAGAGTCAAGGAGAAGGTCATCAATAAGAACTCTTCCATGAGGGTGAATTATTCATCTTCAATTTTAATTATTTTATTTCTCAGTGTAATATGAACATGATTGTTAGATAAAAATTAGTTATGGTAATTTCTTCTCATTTAAGTATTCATTAATTTCCCTTTTTACTTTATCATTTCAATGTTTTTAAATTTATCAGCGAGATCAATTCTTAAATCATTCAATTTCTTCATAACACTTATCCTCAGTTTGAAATCCATCATCATTCAGTGAGTTTTATCATGGATGGATTTTTTCTAATTATTAATATAAAAAAAACTTCATAAAATTTGATGAGTTTGTTTCTGTTGACCTTTTCAAATATCATTTTTAAAATGAATCTTTCATTGAGTGGAAAAATCTAAGATTGATTATTATTCATGATTTATCTTTTATAGAGAGTGATAAATCATTATTTTCTAGTGGATGAGTTAAAATTTACATATATGTGAATATGAATCCTCTTCAAACCAATACGATTGATTTTCCCCTAGTATTTCTTCTTAAATGTTCATATTTTATAATTTCATTACTCTATTGTTCACTACTTTATCATATCTCTATTTTCATCCTAGGTCTTAAAAATATCATTTTGCCACATTATTTTTTGTTCGAAAAATACTAAAAAGTTAAAAAGGAAAATTTACCCACCATAAAAAGTAGTGGAGTTGTTTTGAAATTTGTTTACTCTAACTCAATTTTAATTTGTCCCTTATGTTCGAACATACTTACCACAATATAGTAGTTCGTAGGAATATAATTTTCTAAACTTTATTACATATTTAACAATGATCAGGCCATATATTTAAATACCTGGATATATAGGCAATGTTTATATCTTTCTACATAAGGAATCATACATGGCCCTATTTTGACATGTCATTATACATGAAAAATCCATCCCCTCCCAATAGTTGTGTCATAACTGGTGCATTGAACAACCTGCTATTTAATTTTTCAAATAATTCTTTGCATTCTTCTATCTATATAAATATAACCCCTTTATATTTTAACATGGTTAAATAGTTTAAAAATTGTATTAAAATTTAAACAAAGCGCTGCAAATAACCTTCCAATCTGAGGAAACTATGTACCTTAGTTATGTTTTTCAGTGCCTGCCACTATTTGAGTACCATTATCTTTGATGGATCAACAAGTATTCCATCCATAGAGGCAATTTGGCCAAGATAAGAAACTTGTGTAATCTGGAATTCATTCTTTCTGAACTTATATTATAACTACTTTTCTTTAAAATTATTAATAAATATTCATAAATAACTCTTATTATCTTCATAAATTTTTCAGTGTCCTAAGATATATTAAATAAAAACCAAGAAAAATATCAAGATATTCATTAAATATTCTATTCATCAGTTCCATAAAATAATGTATAAATAGTCAATCCAATGGGAATTACTATAAATACATAATGTTCATACCTCATAAAAAACGTTGTATTTGAAATATATTCCATCATTAATCATAATAGATAATACCAATAATGATGATCAATCTTTGGATAATATTATTATACATTAATTTTATCAAATAGGTCATTAATATGATTATGATGATATTTTTTATTCACATTTATGGAATTATGTTCCCTATAATCAGCACACACCCTCATACTACCATCCACAATTTTTACCAACAAAACATGAGATTGGAAAGGTTAAACCCTTGGGTGTATAAATCCATTTTCACAAAAATCATGTATTTGTTTCTTTATATCTTATATCTCCAATATATATATACAATAGAAATTATTATATATAGGATTTTCATCAAGGATTAGTTCAATAGAAAACTCAACTTCACACATTGGTGGATGTTCAGGTAGTTCCTTAGAAAAAAATCTATATATTCTTGAATAATGAGAACATATTCTATCATAAACCTACCTTTCCATTTCATATGTTATAAATTTTCTTCTTATCCTATAATTTCATTTATTATATATATTATATGTGGTTCTTGATATGATTCCAATTATGTATCCCCCTCAAAAGATAATGAATTCAACACCTTACTCATGAATTATAATTTCTTTCCCTTGTAAATAATTTTAATCATTACATTATAGAATCCAATCCATTATAATTATTATATAAAATTCCTACATAGGTATGATAATAATGTCTATACAAGTGTATGTTTAATTTTCATAATGGGAAATAATATAAACATAATTTTTGTGCTATCGAATTCACATAGAGAATTGATTGACAACTCACTTCTGAAGGTTCTAGGGAAATATATAATTTTCACAGAAAACATAGAAGATATAAAGGTTTAAGTAGAATATAATCAAATAATAAAACTGATAAATTTGATGATAATATTAATGTAACATACACCACACCATTAGGAACTTTAAACTCTACTATTGTGATATCATAATCTCAGTCTTTCCCCATTCGAATTTTATCATGAATATTACCTTGAATGATGGTTTATTCTTTCGTATAGTTTTCCATATCCATACAGTTGAATCATTAAAAATTTTAAGCTTCCTTTTTTCCAGTGAAATCACAAAACTAACACCATTTCTCTCCATTGTTGAAGAAAAATACCATTCCCAAAAATAATATTCCATAGTGTCTCTTTCTACATTTATTAAAAGTTATAAATTTCTCCTTTCCCATTTCCCATTTACTATATTTCTTTTTCGACAGTTCTCAACCACCCCATTATAGTCATTATTTCGATAAAAGTGATAGGACAAAGATAAGTATTTCTCTATCATGATAGAACATTATAATCAATCCTAGTATGATGAGAATGTTTAGAAGCTAGTTCTATTCAAAGGAATATATTTTTCCCATGATAAAAATTATGAATCATAATATTTGGTTTATATATGTGGTTTGAAAAATGATTTTCAAATCTCATAATGTCAGCTACATATATAGAAACATTTCCATCTATATTTTATCATTTAATTAGAAATTTTCGTCTTATATACACTTCATTCTCACAAGGAAATTATTTTTTTCAATATAATTACATGAAAACCCTTAAAATCCATGATTTATATTTCATTTTCATCCATAGTGAATTTAATCAATGGCCTCCTTTGATCTTCATTGCTTATGGGATGATAAACTACCTAGAAAACCTTCATTATATCATTACTTGCCAAAGAATAAAATATATTATCTATGGAATATTTCCAATTTTCTTATAAAAATTGATTATTGGTCCCATTTAATGATAGTGTATAATGATGCATGATGTCACGACCTGTCCTTGGGGCCCATGTCGTTACTACCCCAAGCCCACCTTTCTTAGGCCAGAGGCTGGTGACTAGCAGCAAGGCATAAATATCGATAAAAATAGAAGCCATTTCCTTTATAGGGTAAACAAAAACTACAGAGTAAGCTAGCAGAAAAAACACTATGTAAAATTGGGTACGATAGTATGTGCAGAAAGTAAATGGGCCAGAATACAAACCCAAACTGAAAGTAAAGTAAAACTGGAAAGAAATTACAACAACTAAAATTAAAGCAACAACGTCAATCCGTCCAATGGAAGTCCCACTTGAAGGGTGGGTACAGATAGCCTCCTCAGCTCCTCGGTCCAGCCGTCCGCTCCGTGTACGTCCCGCCCAGTGGTCCACCACCAGGCACTAACTTGATCCACAAGCCTCAATCACGATCAGCATTGTCCGTTATCTACATCCAACAAAACGTAATTTGGACATGGACCATGCAGGGGTGAGTATATGCTCCTCAGTAGAGACCCCGAGACCCCTGAAGGTCTCCCAAAATCCAAAAAGGATAATCCACAAAGGTAAAATACAATCACGAAGTAATATTCAACACTACTTAGGTTTATGCCCATACATATACCCAAGTCATCAAATCCAGTTCGGCTCCAACATCCGAGCCCAAGTTCGATCACGCCCACACAAGATAGTGCAACCCAATCCACACAGGAAAGGACAACACAATCCACATAGGAAGAAAATCAATCATATCTAAGATAATGATTGAAAGTCAAGACTCAGCTCACACAGGTATACTTTTTCGTAAGGTGATAGAGATGATCATATGTAGCCACTGATTCATCTAAGCTGGGACCCACGTAGGATGCTAAACCAACTAAGATGTCGGACCCACGTAGGATACAAGTCCAGCTACTCTGTCAGACCCACGTAGGATACTACAACAGAGGTCAAATACTACCGGACCCACGTAGGATACAAGAACAATAATACTGCCAGACCCACGTAGGATACAAGAATAGTAGTCATCGCCATCAAACTCACAGAGTATTTCAGTACGATCTTCATCGCTACTGAACCCATGAAATATATCAGCGCAGTCGTCGTTGCTGCCGAACCCACAGAAGATTTCAGTGCAGTTGTCATCATTGTCGTAGTCGCAGCCAGCTCTAGGGTTCCCACACACATCATGCTCGTTTCTGGGAGGGTCCGATCCACGATGCAAGGGGGTCGATACATCAACTGAAACGTAGTCCAGAGTTGATGTATCCCAAAGTTCTGTCTTGACATAGGGGACTCAACACGACAGGCGGCACGTCAATCAGACGCCCGGTCTGAGAGTTATTGGCTTTTTTCGTTCGAGGGGCCCGGTTGGTTTTTAAGTCAAAACCAACCCGACCATACTCCAACTATGTCCAAACCTCATGTGATGTAAGCCAAAAGATCCATCTCACTAAGAGGAATTCAACAAAGTCGACGACACGTCAATCGGACGTCCGGAGCTCAAGTTATAAGCGTTTTCGCTCCGAGGGCCCGGTTGGTTTCGTATTCGAACCAACCTTGCCATACACAATGTTCTCAGAAACCTTGAGTGTAATATACCAAAATGACCGTCTCGATCCAAGGATCGCATTGAAACTGACAGTACATCGATCATAGGTCCGTAACCCATGTTTCGGGCATTTAAAAGAACCTGTTCGGTATTAGGGGGTGTTGGGCCCAGACCGACCCGGCCCAAGACCCCTTGGTTCAGCCTAAACCGGGCGCCTCGACCCGGTTCCAGCCCAAAAGGGCGCGGCCCGGCCCAGTGGGCGCAGCTCGGCCCAGTGCGGCCGGTCTGAACTGGGTGGGCGATTGGCCTGGCGCGGGCGCGACCTGCATGGCCAGCTCGGTGTTGGCCAAGCTGTCGTAGAAAGGGGGGGGGGGGGGGCGCTGCCCCCCCTGCGGGTCCCGCCCTCCTTGCACCAGTAGCTGGTGGTTCCGGCCACTGTTCCCCACACAACCGCGGCCATAGGCCACGACCTTGTTCGACCAGCACGACGTGACGTTGCCGCGCCCCTCCGCCGCGACCCCACTCCGGCCGCGGATTCTTCGTGGTTCTCCGGCGCAGCACAATGGCGCCGTGGCTTCATTCGGCCTCAACGGTGCGGCACGACGGTGCCGCGCATCTTCACCCGTTCCTATTACTTCCGCGCGGTGCCGTTACACCGCGATGCCTTTTCTCGTGCCGCAACAAGTACAACATCAAAGGGGGAGGAGGGTCGGCCGTGTTCGTGCGGTCCGACCTCCTCCCATTATTACGATAACAGGCGGATCAATATAAAAGTTGATGAACGACAAAGAAATCACAAAAAAAAAATTAACCCCTACCATGATGAAGTCATTGAACGAGGTTTGTCGCGAAAAAAAAGACGTCGTGGAAGACGGCGTCGAGGAAGGAAGCTCCGTGAGCGTCGTCAACATCGCGGTACACAACATCGTGGAGAAGAGGATCGTCGGCGTCGTGGTACATGGTGTCATGTCATCGATCTCCAAGGAATTAGTGTTCTTCGTCGTCCTTCTTCAGAGGCCAGCGTTCTTCGTCGTTGTCGGTATGTTCTCCGCATTCTTCAAAGAGAAAGTTGAATTTCTTCATGGAACTCTCCCTCTCAACACAACGAAGCAACCCCTAATGAAATATGACTTTGTATTATTTAATTAACAAACACAAGCCAACATTCCATTTGAAATTCAAAAGAATTAATTCAATTAATTGAATTAATTGAAGAGTCTTAACAGTCCAATTAATGTGAGAGTTGACTTGGCATTTAAATAAGGGGGTGCGGGTGTGTTACAAAAATAATGGGGGTTTGAGGAAGTTGATAAAGTGGGGCTCGTGTGGGGCCCACCTCACTAATATCTTATCAAGAGGGGTTAGGATATAGTGGGTCCCACCTCAACTTCAATAAGTAGGTTTAAACTACTTAGAACCTAAAATAAAAATTGTTGCACAACTTTTATTTTATTCATTAGTTAAACCTTTTTTTAAATGACCTCACCCGAGCAAACAAAACTCCATAGAAGGTGTTCCTAAGCAATTACCGGCACTGCGGTTTCATTGGTACCCTTAGATTTCGTTTCTGAGCACCGGATCAAAAGTTAGGAAAATCCACTCATTTGTTCACTGAACGTACCTGAACTAAACTTCAGAAATTGATTCCGGACACACCAGGCCTCGGAATCAAGTGCCGTCAGAAACTGCGTTCTTGTAAAATACCAAAGAAAGTTAAAAAAAATTCACTTGAATTTTAAGGGTCTTTACATTACTCCCACCTCATGGATTTATGTCCCCATAAAGATACATCATAAACTATGGGAACAAATGTGGGTACTGTGCACGCATCTGAGCCTCCCGCTCCCAAGTGCTCTCCTGGAGGTTCCCGTGCTGCCATCTGATGCACACTAATATTATTGACCGCCAATATAGGACCCGATCCTGTCAATCCTTGATCTCCATTGGGACCTCCACAAAAGTCACCCCATCATCAAATTCCTGCTCCCCATGGTCGATGATATGCATCGGGTCGTGCACGTATCTCCTCAGCTGAAATACGTGGAAGACGTCGTGCACCCGGTGCATCTGAGGTGGTAGAGCCAGACGATAAGCCACCTCGCCTATCCAGATGAGTACCTGAGAAGGTCCGATGAAGCGTGGAGACAACTTTCCTCCTCTACCAAATCTCCGTAATCCACGTCGAGGTGAGACCCGTAAGAAGACGTGGTCGCCATCCTCGAACTCTAGTGGTATCTACCTCCTGTCAGCATATGAATTCTGTCGGCTCTGAGCTATCCTCATCTGCTCCTAGATGACCTAGACCTTCTCTGTTGTGTCCGGACCATCTCTGCTCCCACAAGTGCTGACTCCCCAGGGTCTGTCCTACATAGAGGTGATCTGTAAGGTTGTCCATACAATGCCTCGTATGGTTCCATCCCGATGGTGGAGTGGTAGCTGTTGTTGTACGCGAACTCCATCAAGGGTAGGTGGTCCTCCCAGATGCAACCAAAGTCGAGGACACACGCCCGGAGCATGTCCTCAAGAGTCTGAAGGGTCATCTCCGTCTGACCATCCGTTTGATGGTGAAAGGCGGTGCTCAGTCGTAGCTACATCCCGAATGCCTCCTGCAACCCCTTCCAAAGCCGGGAAGTAAAGCGAGCATATCGATCAGAGACGATAGATGATGGCACACCATGAATCTGTACAATCTTCTGAATGTAGAGACGTCCCAATCTCTCTACTGATCCCCACTCTCTGATGGGTAAGAAGTGGGCCGACTTGGTGAGTTAGTCGATAATCACCAAAATGGAGTCGTGACCTCTGGAAGTATGTGGATGTCCAGTCATGAAATTCATAGATATCCCATCCCACTTCCATTCCGGGACCTCCAAGGGCTGCACCAAGCCTGCTGGTACCTGGTGCTCTGCCTTCACCTGCTGACAGTTGAGGCATCAAGAAACGACTTTAGCTACAACCTTCTTTATACCCAGCCACCAGTGATGTCGTCTGAGTTCCTGGTACATCTTCACCACTCCTGGATGTACCACTAAAGGGGAAGTGAGAAACTCTCTCAGCACCTCCTAATGTAAAGCAGCCGGTACCATGGTACGTCCTCAAAAAAGGACGACGTTCTCTCCTCCCACAGAGAATCCATCAGGTGCCTGTCCTGAGGATATCTGTGGACGTCGTGTCACAGTCAATATCTCCACGCTGTGCCTCTCTGACCCGCTGTAGAAGTGGAGGAGTGACTGTGAGTGACTGAAGAAAGACTGCTCCATATCTATCCACGAAGGATATCTGCAATTCGGCTAGCTGCTCCGTCGCCTCCCCAAGTAGCTGAATGTCTGTCCTCCTGCTGAGAGCATCGGCTATTACGTTTCCCTTTCCAGGAGTATAGACTATCTCAAAGTCATAGTCTTGGAGTAACTCGAGCCATCGCCGCTCTCTCAGATTCAGGTCCTTCTTGGAGAAGATGTACCTGAGACTCTGATGGTCAGAGTAGACTGTAAAGTGCTCACCCATCAGATAGTGTCACCAAATCTTCAGAGCGAAGACCACTGGTGCTAACTCCAGGTCATGGGTAGCGTAGTTCTGCTCATGCTGCCTCAAATTTCGTGATCCATAGGCGATCACTTCCCGCTCCTTCATCAGGACACATCCAAGTCCGTTCCCTGATGGATCGCAGTAGACTACATACCCTACTCTCTCCTCCGGCAACATCAAGATAGGTGCGTTGGTCAATCTATGTCTCAACTCCTGGAAGCTCTGCTGACATCTATCTGACCATACGAAGGGTTTCCCCTTCTTCATCAAAGTTGAAAGTGGTGACTCAACTCTGTAAAAGTATGTCACAAACCTCTGGTTGTACCCAGCTAGACCCAATAATCTCCGCACCTCCGTCACACTTCTGGGTGGCTCCCAAGCTAGCACTGCCTCGATCTTCACAGGATCCACCGCAACTCCCACCTCAGAGATGACGTGTCCCAAGAAGTGGACCTCACGTAACCAGAACTGACACTTTGGGAGCGTTCCATAAAGCTGGGGCTCTCAGAGTGTGTCTAGTAAAACCCACAAGTGGTAGGCATTCTCCTCCTCAGTGGTCGAGTATATCAAAATGTCATCGATGAAGACTATGAAAAAATGATCAAGGTATGGCTGAAAGATCCTGTTCATGAGACACATGAACACTATTGGAGTGTTAGTTATGCCAAAAGGCATAACCAAGAACTTATAGTGGCCATAACAACATCTGATGGCCGTCTTCTGCACGTCCTCGTCTCGAACTCTGAGCTGATGATACCCTGACCCGAGGTCTATCTTTGAGAACCACCGTGCTCCCTTGATCTGATTTAAGAGGTTTTCAATCCTCGGTAGTGAATACTTGTTCCTCACGGTCACCTGGTTCAGGCGACAATAGTCGAAACACAGTCGCAAGCTCCCATAAGCCTTCTTGGCGAACAATATCGGGGAAGCCCTGGGTGAAACACTGGATCAGATGAATCCCTTGCCCTGCAAGTCTTCCAACTGTACCCGTAGCTCTCAAAGCTCAGCAGGGTCCATCCGATATGCTAGTATGGATATCAGGTCTGTCCGGGGGTACAGGTCAATATAAAAGTCTACCTCTCTGTGAGGAAGTAGTCCTGGAACGTCGTCAGGGAAAACGTTCGCACAATGATCCACCACTACAAGAAAATTCGGACTCCGTATGTCAACTGCTCCTAGGACGAGGCTAGCCAACTAATTAGTGATGGGATATCCTCTCCTCTGCGTGAGTCCATACTGCACTACTAAGGCTCCCTTCTCGCCGGTGAAGGCGAACCTGCTCCCATTGGTGCGAATACATCGCACCTTGCACCTAATACAGTCCATGTAAGCATGGACTATAGATAACCAATCCATGCCCAAGATGACGTCGTAAGGACTCGACACCGCTACAAGAAGATCCCAGCTGAAGCTCTCATCTCCTAGAGTAATCTCACACTGTAGTCACCAGTGCGTAATAGTCGAGTCTTCTCCCGTAAGAGTCTCTAGCCGTAAGGATTGAGCCAATGGCTCCGTCGGAATCTCCGAGCTCCGAACAAGGGCAGAGAAAATGAAATAATGACTCGCTCCTGTGTCTATAAGAACTACATAAAGGGTGGTGTAGACACAGATAGTACCTAGAATCAACTCTGGCATGTCGTGGTCATAGGCCTCCGCTGCCTGAAGTTGAGCCTATCTCTGCCCGCCATCTCCCTGTGGTCGGGGTGGACATCTGGGTGGTGGTGGTGGTAAAGCCTCAAAGCATCACCCACCACCTGCTGCTCAGCCATCTCCTCTGCATCGTCTGCCTGCTCTCTGCGGACCTCCATGGTCGACCCCCTTCCTCTTCCTGGGTGGCCCCTCAACCGTCTGCTGCTCCTCTGCACGACAGGTCGGACAGTCACGAGCCATGTGGCCCTGCCCGTGGCATGCGTAGCACTGTCTGCTCCTTGGAAGGATGGCTCTGCGTCGGGTTCCCCGCACCTCTAAGACAGTGTCCTGAGGTCGTCTGCCTGATGGTCTGGTCCACCTGGACCCCTGTGACGTCCGTTGACTGCCAGCTGCAGACGACTCTGCTACATGCCACCATGCGGTAGGTCTTGATATTGGTGTAGGCTCAGCAAGAAATCTTTATATGAGAAGGGCTCGCTCCAGTACTCCTACCTATGTCAGAATGCTGAGGGAGATCATCGATGACCTAATCTCATGCCTCAGTCCCTAATCAAAGGTTTGGGCCTAGAAGAATGGGTCCTGTACCATGTCCATTGAATAGCGCGAGAGATCAGTAAATCTCGCTGAGTACTGGGCGACCATCATGCTGCCCTGCCGCAGTTGTAGTAGCTCCTAGATACACACCACACGAAGGGTGGATGAGACGAAATCCGAGCGAAGGAGGCTCTCAAAGTCCGTCTAGAAGAGAGATGCATCGTCATGCACCTGGAGCATCATGCTCCACCATCTGCCTGCTGCCGCGTGCAGGAGGCTCACTGCAAGGATCACCATGAGGTTAGCTGGTGTCCCCACTAACCTGAAAACTTGAACAACCACCTCCAGCCAATTCTCGACTAACCAAGGGTTCGTCTCCCCACGGAACCTAGGCAGTCTTTGATGCTGCAACTCGAACAGTGCACTAAGGCGGCGTATACTCTCAGCGGCTGGGGCGGGTGGAATCAGTGGCTTGACGGTTAGAGGTACCGCCAGTGCCTCCGCTGTAGAAGGGCCCTACACCGAGGCCTCGTCGCTCGGTGGGCTTTTGTCTCACACAAAGCTCGGAACCCTAGCTGGCTGCCGTCATGGTGCCATCCTGAATAGAAACAGGTGCGTCACGGTAAAACTGTATACGTGGTGAGCTGACACAAAGTGATCACAATGAAAACTTTTGAAACACAAATGCAATCCATGTTTTTGTGCATTGAGTCGGAAATCAGAAGTCAGGGTCCTGGTGTACGGATACGTCGGCCGCCACACCAACACTGGACTCCCTGGACTGATAACCACACTCAATACCTTGCTTCATAGAAGAAAGGTCAGAGTCCTGAGTTCTGCGGTAGAACCGAACTCCTCTAATACCAATTTGTCACAACCCGTCCTCAGGGCCCATGTCGTGACTACCCCAAGCCCGCCTTCCTTAGGCCAGGGGCTGGAAACTAGCACCAATGCATAAATCCCGATAAAAAAAGAAGGCATTGTATTTATAGAGTAGACAAACACCATAGAGTAAGCTAGAAGAAGAAAAAACTAAGTAAAACTGGGTACAATAGTATGTGCAGAAAGTAAATGCGGCAGAATACAAACCCAAACTGAAAGTAAAGTACAACTGGAAAGAAAGTACAACAACTAAAATTAAAGTAGCAATGTCGAGCTGTCCACTGGAAGTCCCAACTGAATGGTGGGTATAGATAGCCTCCTCAGCTCCTCGGTCCAGCCGTCCGATCCGTGTACATCCCGCCCGGTGGTCAACCTCCAGGTACCGACTTGCTCCACAAACCTCAGCCACGATCAGCGCTGTCCATCGTCTGCATCCAACAAAATGTAGTGCGGGCACGACCCAGGTAGGGGTGAGTATACGCTACTCAGTAGGGACCCCGAGACCCATGAAGGTCTCCCAGAATCCACAAAGGATAATCCACAAATTTAAGATACAATCACGAAGTAACATCCAACACGACTTAGGAATATTCACATACATATACCTAAGTCATCAATTCTAGTTCGGATCCAACATCCAAGCCCAAGTTCGATCAAGTCCACACAGGATAGTACAACCCAATCCACATAAGAAAGCACAATACAATCCACATAGGAAGCAAATCAATCATATCGAAGATAATGATTGAATGTCAAAACTCATCTCACACATGTATACATATTCGTAAGGTGATAGAGATGATCAGATGTAGCCACTGATTCATCTAAGCTGGGACCCACATAGGATACTAAACCAGCTAAGCTGTCAGACCCACGTAGGATACAAGTCCAGCTACTCTGTCGGACCCACTTAGGATACTACAATAGAGGTCAAATATTTCCGGACCCACATAGGATACAAGAACAATAATACTTCCAGACCCACGTAGGATACAAGAACATTAGTCATTGCTATCGAACCCACGGAGGATTTCAGTACGGTCCTCATTGCTGCCGAACCCACGGAGGATTTTAGTGCAGTCGTCATCACTGCCGAACACACAGAGGATTTCAGTGCAGTCGTCCTTGTCTTCGTAGTCGCAGCCAGCTCTAGGGTTCTCGCACACAGCATGCTCATTTCCGAGAGGGTCTGCTCCACGAGCCAAGGGGGATGATACATCAAATGACACGTAGTCCGGAGTTGATGTATCCCAAAGTTCCGTCTCGATATAGGGAACTCAACATGATAGACGATGTGTCAATCGGATGCCCGGTCTGAGAGTTATTGGCCTTTTCGTTCCAGGGGCCCGGTTGGTTTTTAAGTCAAAACCAACCCGATCATACTCCAACTGTGTGCAAACCTCAAGTGGAGTAAGAAAAAAGGTCCGTCTCACAAATAGGAATCCAACAAAGTCGACGACACGTCAATCAAACGTCCGGAGCTCAAGTTATAAGCATTTCCGCTCCGAGGGCCCGATTGGTTTCGTGTTCAAACCAACCAGGCCATACAAAAAGTTCTCTAAAACATTGAGTGTAATATACCTAAACTACTGTCTCGATCCAAGGATTGCATCACAACTGACAGTGCGTCGATCAGCGGTCCGTAGCCCATGTTACAGGCATTTAAAAGAACATGTCCGGTATTAGGGGATTTTGGGCCCGGACCGACCCGACCGAAGACCCCCTGGGTCGGCCCGAACCGGGTAGACCTGACCCGGGTCTTGCCCAAAAGAGCGCGGCCTAGCTCGGTGCAGCCGGTCCGACTTGGGTGGTCGGTTGGCCTGGCGTGGGCGCGACCCGCATGGCCAGCTCGGCGCTGGCCTAGCCGTCGCGGAAAGGGGGGGGGGGGGGGTGGCTGCCCCCCCGCTTTGAAATCGCGGCCCCCACGTTGGGGCCGCTCCTTTTCCAGCTGGGGGTTACGACCCCCGGATTTCTCAGAAATCGGCCAGCCAAGCCAGACGGTGTGTCACCGCGGAACCCCCCCCCCCCCCCCCCCCCCCCCCCCCCCCCGCGGGTCCCGCCCTCCTTGCACCAGCGGTTCCGGCCACCGCTCCCCGCACCAGTGCAGCCATAGGCCGCGGCCTTGTCCGACCGGCGCGGCGCAACTGCGGCGCGCCCCTCCGCCGCGGAACCGCTATGGCCTCGGCTTCTTCGTGGTTCTCTAGCGCGGCGCGACGACACCACGGCTTCGTTCGACCTCAACAGCGCGGTGCGATGACGCCGCGCATCTTCGCCCGTTCCTCTTGCTTCCGCGCTGTGCCATTGCACCGCGCTGCCTTTACTCGTGCCGCAACAAGTACAACATCAAAAGGGGAGGAGGGTCTGCCGTGTTCGTGCGGTCCGACCTCCTCCCGTTATTAAGACAACAGGTGGCCCGATATAAAAATTGATGAACGACAAAGAAATCATGAACAAAAAATTATCCCCTACCTCGATGAAGTCGTCGAATGAGGCTCGTCGCGAAAAAAAAGACGTCGTGGAAGACGACGTCGCGGAAGGAGGCTCCGTGAGCGTCGTTGACGTCGCGGTACACGGCGTCGCGGAGAAGAGGATCGTCAGCGTCTTGGTACACAGCGTCGCGTCGTCGATCTCCGAGGAATTAGAGTTCTTCTTCGTCCTTCGTCAGAGGCCGACGTTCTTCGTCGGTGTCGGTACGTTCTTCGCGTTCTTCAAGGAGGAAGATTAAGTTCTTCGTAGAACTATCCATCTCAACACAACGAAGAAACCCCTAATGAAATAAGACATTGTCTTATTTAATTAACACACACAAGACAACATTCCATTTGAAATTCAAAGGAATTCATTCAAATAATTGAATTAATTGAATACTCTTTACAGTCCAATTAATGTGAGAGTTGACTTGGCTTTTAAATAAGGGGGTGCAGGTGTGTTACAAAAATAATGGGGGTTTGAGTAAGTTGAAAATGTGGGGCTCCTGTGGGGCGCACCTCACTAATATCCTATTAATAGGGGTTAGGATATAGTGGGTCCCACCTCAACTTCCATAAGTAGGTTTAAACTACTTAGAACATAAAATAAAATTTTTTTCACAACTTTTATTTTATTCATTAGTTAACCTTTTTTTTAAATAACCACACCCAAGAAAACGAAACTCCAAAAAAGGTGTTCCTAAGCAATTACCGGCACTACAGTTTCATTGGTGCCTTCAGATTTCGATTTCGAGCACCGGTTCAAATGTTAGGAAAAGCCGCTCGTTCTTTCACTGAACGTACCCGATCTAAACTTCGGAAATTGATTCCGGGCACACCGGGCCTCAGAATTAGGTGCCGCCAGAAACTACGTTCTTGTAAAATCCCAAAGAAAATTAAGAAAAAAATTTCCCTTGAATTTCACGGGTCATTACACATGAAATGGTGCCACATAGAAGCACCATATTTTATATTAACTGAAAAATCCATATGAGAAAGGTTATTGGTCATAACACTAATACAATTCCAAAATATGGTTATAATTTTTCATGGATCAATTATAACTCCAATTCTATCTCTGCTATGATTTTATTGACTAGGAGGGGAATACCTATATAGATTACATTCAGTAATACAGTTTTAATTACATCTTCTAGGATTGATATCTAAATAATTTTATACACTATAATAGATCATTAAATTATGAATAATAATTAATATTTACAAAACTTGTAAAAAAATTGACTTGACATGAAAATTTATTCTTATATGATCTTATAATAATAATCATAGTATCATTGGTAATATTTTCAAATCAAGAAAATATTTTCGAATATTTCATTATGGGTGAAAAATAAAATGTTAATTAACCTCGACATATCCCCTAAGAGTATCAAATTAGGTGTGTAGAAAGGGAACACTCATTGTGTAGTAGAATAATGGAAATGATATGTTAGACTAACTATTTTTTGGATTTTTATAGATAGATTCATCTACACAAAAGACACATCCACATGTAGTATATAGACATCGATACATTTATTAAAAAACCAAATAATATTTACCTAACTAAAAACATTAGTATGCTATTCTATAATTAGAAACATCATCCAATAAATGTTTTCCCAAATATAGTTAACAAGGTTTCTACTAAAATTAATCTGATTAAAATTTTAACATGTTGAATTTAATATAAAAAATCTAGAGTTTATTTTACTAGATTATAAGAAGTACAATAGATCACACCAAAAAAGAGTGAACATTTTTATAGTATTGGGAGACTAGGTACATACTTGATGCTAAAATTTCATATTAAAACATAAAATATAATATAATAAAGCTTGATATATAATTATTATTTCTTATAGTAAATCCCTAATTTAATTCATTTAAAACTTCTAGATATCTCATGGAAATAAAAGCATAATAAAGGGTGAGTTCTGATTCTCTATAAAAGAAAATATACAATAGAAGACAACATAAAATAAATAAAACATGAATCATATAGAAGAGAAGATAATTATAAAACATTCTATATAACTAATACTATGAAAATGGGATAAAACCATTGATATAATAACAAAATAAATAATAACTAGTATAATAATAAATAGTTTTGTAATGATAGAATACATAATAGTGGACATCACAATTTTACCATCGAAGAATTATTCTGAGAAACAATATATAAATCGGTAAGGCGTATAAAAAATAACTAAACTAGATTGTTTCATTGGACCTCCAAATGCACCAAGGGACTATAGTTGGATCTAAGCATCACTTACTAATTACAATTCATTCATAATATGAATGTGTTAAAGCATAATCATTGTAAACATTCATATTAAAAACCACAAATATGAAGTTTTAATATTTTAACAATAAATAAACATAATCATAAGCCATATAGGTAAATATTTCTAATGGTATCAACAGAGTACACCACTATTAAATAGTAATATTCACTAATTAATGTGGAAATAGATGAAAATACTTTAAAAATATCAATGGATGATTTCTTAAGGAAAACACTATTCTCATTTTCAAATCACTTAATAAAAATATTAAAATTTTCTAAATGTTAACAAAAAAATTTTATTTTAGAAGAAAATTGAAATATTATAAATGAAACATAAAATAATTGATCAATAATGATGGTATAAAATCCCATTTATGATGTGAATTTCTAAAAATTCAAAAAGTAACAGCTCCATAAAATGTAGACAATATTCCATTTAATTTATTTTATAAAATTGAAAAAAGGTAATTTTTCATTTTTTAAATCATTTTATAATATTGAAAACACTCTTTAGAATATTATCTAGAAAAGATGGAAATGAAATAGAAATATTCTCGAATGAGTAGAAAAACAAAGTCTGTCCTAAAAAACCAGACTTTAGAATATTTAGTTGTTAAAGAGTGAAAAATTAAAGTAAAATTTAACTTGAATCATTAAACTGAGGAGAATTTTTTTTTTAATTTTATAAATTTAAAATAATTTCTCAGGCTAAGGCTTATACATTAAGAAACACAAAATATGATGATATTGTGAAATAAACCATTACCTTCGGTTTAACATTCATTTGGAGTAATTTTTCATTCCTATATAACAAATTTTAATTTATTATACATTAATAATATAAACTTACAAATAATTACAGAATTATATATTTTCATCTTTTTACATTTAAATACCCATTTATTAAAAACTATTTATTAAAATTGTTATTTATGAGTATTAAAAATTTAGTTTTTCATAAAAGTCTCAGTTTGGTAGTTTCTTTACCTCCATATTTATCAAGGATAAATACTATCTAGACAGTTAAGGATGATATGAATATAATATATATTCATTATTTACATACATGGAATTATCCTTGAATGTATAAGTTTAAAAATTAATAACACCATTTATGGAGATGATGGGGTGTATGTATGCATGAACACATTTATCACTTTTCGACAGACAGAAGGAGGAAAAAGTAAAAAATAGTGCACCATCCTATAATAATAGTTATTTCATATATATCATATATATTAATTTTATACATTTTTGTGACCATTTATTTGAATTTTATATGAAAAACAAATTACATTGCTACGATGAGATGGTATGCCATACATACAAACTTGAGATGTTTTTCGACTACAATTGGATAAAACAGAGATTGTAAATAAATTTACGTTAATTATATTAACATCTCAGTATATATATGATGATAGATTTATTATTTTATTATGGGTATAATAGATATATGGGAAGTATAATATGAAATAAATTTAAATGAGTGGTAAAAATGATTACCTTCTATTTGATAAACCACTTTGAGATCTATTATTCCGGACCTTAGTATTTGACTTTTGGAAAAACCAGTACTGCTAGAATGTGGAAATTGACGTTTTTGAGATATTTTATCTAGTTTTTGGAGAAAAATATCCCAATAGGGGTGAATAATTTAAGAAAGTATTTTCCCTTTTGAAATTGAGCCTAGTTGAACCCTTGAAATTTTATATAGTTTTAAAATTTTAATATGTCACACTCTCAAAAAAATGGATCTAAAATAACTCATATTAGATTTTATAATTTTATGGTCCGAATAAAAACAACCAATTTGTTTTAGAATTTTGTTTTGGTTATTTTAACCCTTATTATTTTCAAATAACCATTCATTAACCTGCTATGACCTTAACCGCAGTAACAACATTTCCAATATTAATTGGTCATAATTTTTCTTATAATGTAACAATTTTATAAAAAATGGATAATGTATGAAAATTTTGACAATTCCACAACTTAATTTTACTATTTTTAGATTATTTTGGTTTTAAAATAATTTAATAAAATATTATTTTTCATAAAATTTCTTTAATATAATTTTTAAACTATTTATTTAATTTTAATTTAAATATGTTAAGATAGTGGTTTAATTCTAATATAAAATTCTAAAAAACAGCTATTATGTTATTTTCATATATAAAAATCATAATATAGTAGAAATAACTCAAAATTTTAGAATTTTTAAGATTATGTACATGATTTTTGTACACCTTGGATAAGTATGAATTCATTATTGTGTAAGAATTTAAGGTAATTATTTAATTACTAAAAATTAAAAATAAACTACTTTTGTAAAAATAATTATTTAATATTTATAAAAAAATTTCATAACCAAACATATAATATTTTGAAATTTATGAAAACATATTACATTTTTTAATTTCTTGAGAGTGAGATTTTGTAATTTTCATTACTTTAAATGATATAAATTTTAATATCAAGGGAAAATGGGAAAAATTCCACATAATCAAATTTGTTATGGATATAGTAAAATATATCGAAGAAGATGAAATTAATGCAAGTGTTGGTTTCATTTTGAGTCTTTATTACTTGGGTTTAACCCTGTTTTATCAATTTTACCCTTACTAAGGTGAAAAATATTTACCATGTTTACTATTAATAATAATGAAAAATAAAAGGGTACTATTCCAAAAATATAATCCCCATGATTCCAAATTATTTATTAATTTTTTGAGATCAAATTTATAAAATTTAGAGAAATTAGTTACTAAATAAATTCATAAAAAACAATGAAAATGATATTTTATGAAAATGTGATTTTAAGACTAAAAATTAATTTATTTGAATTTTTTTTAAATTGATGAAATATTTTATTATGATTAATAAAATTGATAATATGTCACATTGTGACCATATCAAAAATATAATGTTAAAATTAAATCTCATTATATAAATTTAATAATTTTAGAATCAGTTTTTTAATATTCAATAATAAATCTACCATTTCACAAAAATATTAAAAAAATTACATTAAGTACATTTTGGTAAAGTTATTTAAAAAATGAAATCAATATAACTTAATTAAATTAATAAATTTTATAATATTTTTTTTAATAAAATTACTGAATAATATAATGTGTATTGTGCTATTGTTTCCCAATAATTAAAACTATACTATAATTGTATCATGAGGGTTGAAAATACCAACCGTGACACCCCATACATGTGCTCATAAATATTATACATTTTTTATAGGATATCTATGATATAAAATATATATTTCCATACACAAATATATGATAATTACATGATTTAATGTAAATATTTCAATACATACATTCCAAATAACTTTTCGGTTTAATGATTTTTATAATTAAGAGAGGTATTTAACTAATAAATCCCATGTATTTTTCAACGAATTGAATTTTTACTAATATATACGAAACTAATTAGTATTAAATAAGTCATAAATATCTGCTATAAATTATCCACAGAAGAAATATTTATTAAGAAAACTAGGTTTAACACATTTATTCATAACCTATGAAAATAGAAGCATAAAAAGGGTAGAGCTCAAAAATTCATTAAGGGTAAACAAATTTGATGATAATAATATATCATAAGTGAGAATAATATGCTCATAAATATCATGACAAGAATAAATAATCACAAATAGTTCCATAATCAATTAAAAATTCGATCATAATATATCCATGCTTAGCAATGAAAATAAATAGATCACATGGATAATAATAACTTATTTACTTGTGATGGAATTCATAATTCAATACATAATTATCATGATATCTAGGCCTTAACAAATTCATTAATTTTTTCATAAAATAATATCGAAGACATCATTCTTATCATCGAGACCGCTATAGTTTCATCTTTTGAATTTGGCAGGAAGAAACCGAATACCCATTTATTTTTTACTCATGGAACATATCTTTGTATGATGGGGATATATAATTTCCCACCACCCCCAAATTGTTTATTATAACTATTAAATCATATATGTAAATGAATAAACAATACATAATCATCATAGAAAATAAGAGACTTTATTGTAAGAAAAACAAATAGAACACAAATACTTTTACCAATATTTATAAGAGGGATAACATGATCACCAAACATATAAATATATAAGTTTGCTATATATTTTTTCAACTCAAATGATTAATTATTAAACATATGTTTTTGAATAACATGTATATATGCTTTCAATAGTTTTAAAATCAAAAAATGAAGTAGTTTTTTATATATGAATCACTTAAGTTGAAACCACATGGAGTAATTCTATAAGGATATGCTTATAATTTACTTAATCAATCGAAATTTTTTATATATATTAAAAAATTTCAATAAATTAATGGAAAATAGGGTATTCACAAATAAAATTTAATTATGGAAATTTTTTTCCAACTTGTAATGGATGGTTAGAAAAGAAAACAAATGTGATGGGTCAAATAAACAGTAGAAAAAAATTATATAATCCTTATATAGAATAAATATGGATGTTTTAAATATATAATATCCTAAGAGTACCAAAGGAAACTCAAATTTATTATATCATAGATGAGAAACATACTCTCAATAGATTTTATTATACGGTATCACTCAAAAGTTATGAAGAATTAAATATTTTAGAATTGTGAGTTCAATCCACCAAATTATAAATATTTACATTTATTAGTGAATAAATAATGTAACATACATACCATGAGTGTATGCCCTTTTGAATATGAAAAGTAAAATGGTGGTTAAAAATTAAAGGATCTTTTAGAAAAAATTATTAAAATTAATTGGCAATCCAAAAAAATTAAAATTCAATTTTATCTTTTAAAGATGATAAATGAATAATTTTGAATTAATTTTGTTTTAAATAGAATCTAAAATTATTAATTAATGAGAAAGACATTAATTTTTCTATTGGAAATGTGGATTAAAATTGAATTTTTTTATTATGAAACAAATATTTTTAATTAATTAAAATTACATTTATTGAAATACAACATTGTAAAGGAGTAACAAAACCCTATTTTTATAAATAATGCATTCCCAAAAGTGGATTATAAAATAACAGACTATAAAATATTAATATGGGTTAAACCATGCATGTAATAAGAACATTCACGATAAAAAATTAGAACTCAACAAAAGGGGACTTGAGCTATCAATAAACCTTACAATAAAGTTACTCAATAAGTTTTGAAATACTATGCAAGGATATTTGTTTAAGGAATATAAATATATGGTAAGAAATCAGTTAAGAAAATAAGACAATCAAGGGTGTAATTTACCAATCATATATGAAATAATTTCAAGATAATGATCTTAACTAAATAGATGAATGTTGGGTTACCAAAAATCTTTACTACATGGGTAATAATTGAGTTAATTAAAATTTGAAGAGGGGGGGGGGGGTATGATTTTTATTAATAAGTCCCAAATAATAGAAGAAATTATGATAAAAATACAACCATGGTTAGAAAATACTCCCCACAAAGAAAACATGGTGAAAAAATATATTATGATTCAATGAATTAGAATAGATATAAACAAAACCCTGAATTCTTATCCTGGCTTCCATGAATGCATTATAACCACTTGTATAAAAAAATTACATAATAATAAATTATTCCTTAACAATACTCATATATGTTCAATTCGGTCAAATATGTTGTTAGAGGGACCCAAACAAGAATATACCATGATTAAAGGAAGATTATGTGGTGGTTTAGTAGTAATATAGTAATATTAGATGTTTTATAAACTAATTTTGTGTCTATTAGTGTTTTATAAAACATTTAGGAATAAATAAAAGATGAATTTAACTCAGATGATGTTATTATATAATATGATGAAATCATATTTTTTACTTAGAGTGGTGTTATGGGTGACTGAATTTACCTTGGTTTTTTTATTAAAAATATTTTTAATAGGTTATAAAATTTGAAATTAAATATACTTAATAATTTCATAAAATTTAAAATTTCCATTTAAATTTTTTCTCATGTCCAACCCTAAAAGGTGGTTATGTAAAGAAAAATACTTATTCTATGGAGGCTGTAGTCCAAAAATATGCATTGATGTGATTTTATTTTTCATAGAACAATAGAAAAAAGTAATATGGAATATAATTTCACATTAATAAATAATATATAAATATCATAACTATATATTAAATTATTATTTTGTACCTATCATGATAGGCAGTGAAGAGAAATGATCAATTTTCTTGATGGAGGTCATAGTCCACCCATATGAATGAATCATATCTGTTTAATTATGGTTATTAGGGAAAGATGTTAAAAAATTATTACCTTAGCATAATAAAATTTATTATATATCTAATAATTATGTAAATATATATGTATTTGGAAATTATTTTTATATAGGTAAGATATAAAGGAATAAAGATAGGAAAAATGATTAATGATGTTGAGAACATTGGGGTTTATTTAGATAATTCATTTTAAAATGAATGATTATGATAATCCCTTATGATTATAATCTCAAGGAACAAGTAGAGGATTTTAGAAGATGGAAACACTGTTGGATTTAATGAGGAAAATGGACATTATGAGTGATATTTATGGGGTGGTGAGAGGCCCTAATTATAAGTGTCAAGGGATTAAATTTTTTTAAATACCTATAACTTTTTAATAATAGGATTTCATTCTCAAGGAATGTGCCCAAAAAATATATAAATAATAGTGTGACTGAGAGATATTTATTATGGAGGACTCAAACATACATTATATTGCATTATATTTATATGTTTTGTCTGTTTATATTAGGTTAAACCCTTTTGACACTAATTTATTTGAACATCAGTAACTAAATATTAATGTATTAATTTATACATTTTGTTTAAAAATAAAATGAAATTTGTTATAGAATTTAAACCCAGTGATTCATAATTTGAAATAATTTTTTTATTCATTTTTCAAAAGTGACAAAAAATTGATATTAAAAAAATAAATATATAATGGGTGAAAAATAATTTCTTAATAAAAATTTTACATAAGTTATAAAATATCAAATATATTTTTATAAAATAGATCAAATATTATATATATAATATACCCTATAAAATACTTATATTTTTTAAAAAATGTTTCACAAATTTTTATGACATAATTACATACTAATAATGTCATTAAATCATGGTATTTGTAAAAAATTTATTTTTCACTATTCACCTTAAAATTAATCATTTTAGTGATATCCAAAAATGTCATATTAAAAAATAATACAATGATGAATGAAAATTTAATATTCATTTTTGAAAATTTAGATTCTAATATATTAAATTTAATTTTATAATTAAATTATAAAATATAATAAAAACTATTATATAGGGAAACTGACTCTGTGAAGAACATTACATTATTATTATTATTTCATATCATTCTATAATTAGTATTAATAAATTATTAATTTATAATTATATTGAAAAGTGTTAATCATATGTTATTAGTAAAAAAATACATACCACACAAATAGATTTTTTTAGAAAAAACACACTTCTATGTCTCAAATGTTTTTATTTGTATTTTTAATTATAAACATTTAATTTCACAAAAATTTAAAACAGATTATATTATATTTCTATAAATATTTCATTAATTATTTACCCTTATCATTTCTAATTAATTCAACCATTTTTTAATACTCATACTTAATTATTTTTATTTTATCTAAATTTTTTATCATTTCATTTATTTTTGATGTTGTGTAAGGGGAAAGATATCATACACATTGACTAATTTAAAAGTGATAATATATTAAAATCTTATTGTATTACATCAAAAATAGATCATAAATAAATGATTGAAACTCTTACTATATTCTGTTAATGACGGAAAATTCCAGTTCAATTTTCATATATAAGGCAGTGAGGTTGATATATTATTATGAATAATATATTTAAACTCTTATATATTTTCATTTAATATTCATAATTAACAATGATAATTTGGTATATTATATTTTTTTGATGACTATTTTAAACATGTAATTATTTTTATTTAGTATTTTTTCTTTAATAATTTTTAATCATATATTAAATTGTATCAATAGAATTGAAATGTTAATTTATGTAAAATTTTAATTCATAGAGACAACTATTGATGAACTAATGATTGAGGTATGGATAATTATTAGGTTTAATATAGTCTTGATATTTATATAATAAAGGTGTGATTGATATTAAGGATGAAAGTAGTGTAGTATTGGTATCCTTAGGATTGATAATTGATTCATTGTATTTTTGGTTAAGTTCATTGCATATTTTGGATATTATTATATATTTTAAAGTGTGTGGATTTAGGATTTAGTGATTCATAAAGAATGATAGTTAAATATTGTTTTAATTTATAGAATAATATTTGGTTTCAGTATTTTCAAATTTCAGGTAGATTCATATGGTTTTGGGAAAGGAATGTTTTCAAGAATATATGATTAGGGTATATACATACTTGATTATATGAATGTAAGAAATATAAATGTTATTTGAGGAATGATATGAAAATTAACATGGACTAAGATAGTAAGGAATATATCATTATTGAGGTTACATCCCTAATGATAAATATGTTTATAATATTTTAACCTACATTCATTAGTGGTTTACAATTTAAAGTGTGATTTTTAAATTTATTTAAGTGGGGTAGACTGTAATAAATTAAGATTTTGGATCCTTTAAATTGATACTGTATTTGATATATTATATCACATAAAACACTAAAATTACACAATACCCAACTAAAAAAAATTAGGAAAAATTGAAATTACATGAATAATATCATGATTTTTTTAAAAATGTTTAAAAATCAATTAAATTTATTTTTTTTATTTTTTTTCTTTGGTTAAATTTTTTTAAAAAGTTTCAGCTTTGAAAAAATATTTAAAAAATGAGGTATTTTATTTGACATTGAAAAAGTATGTTAATATAAAATGAAATATCTTAATAACATTAAATATTCAGACTTAAAAACTATAATAATAATATTTAATTATAGTTTAATTTATATGAAATAATGTTTTAATAAACATGAAGTTATAAAATGTATTTTTTAAATATAAATATATTTTCATTATGTTTCAAATTTTCATTTAATGAACTTAAAATAAAAATTTTAAAGTTTAAAAATTAGATAAATAACTTAATTTTGGAATCTATAATGTAAGAATTACTATAAGTTTATTTTTTTTAAACAATTTATTTTTAAGTGAATAGTGAAATATATAGTTTTTAACAAAATTGAAAATTTAGTATTTTTCAATATTTGATAAAGACCTCGAAGTTTTTAATAAATTATAACTGATTAAGGGTTAATTAAATTTCTTAATATTTGTATTTAAGACAAATTTTTTATCCTAGAAAATTTGTATTCAATGTTTTAGAACTTAGGTATCAGTTCATTCTAGTTCAACAACTTTTTTAGTCTTTTCTTTTAATTATTAATTTTCATGGTGATATTTAATTTTGGATTCATTTAGAACATATATTATCATTTTCCTATAATAATCTAATTTATATAATGAAATTCAATGAAATTGATAAATTTATAATATGAAACAATTTTAAGGTTAAAAATAGACATTATCTAAAAATGGGTATTATGTGATATATATGCGCATATGAAAATAATTTTTTTTGAAATTTTATTTAATACATTTATTTTCATTTTTTAGATTAACATGTTAATTATATTATATAATTATATTTTTTTGTATGAATTAAAATAATATTACTAGGATTAATGATGATCATCATGATAATGATAAAACTATCATTTCAATGAATTCTTTTATTAACATTTTTTATTTTTTCTCTAAAAAAAGTTAATTTCATATCAAAAAAATAATCTATTAAAATTTTTAAACCCATATATAAGTAAATTTACCCATATTAAACTATTAATAAATAATTAATAAGAGTAATAACACTTAATGTTAAGAGAATTGTTTTTTACAAATCCATTTCTTTATATATTTTCTATTTTAAATTAAATGTTAATTTTCAACTATTAAGTAATTGAATGAAATTATATAGGGAAAAAGTGAGGATAATAACACAAAAATTTGGAAAGAAGTGTTATCTGATTTTTTTAATGAATAATATATTACTTATGTAATTTTTTTTTATAATGTAGAAACCCAAAATGGTGAAATGAAAAAACTAATCAACTAGTAAGATGCTTGAATAGTATTTAAAACATTTGTTATAATGATTGGTATATTATTCATCAACCAAAGATCAGACCAATATCAGTTAATTCTAACCTTTTTTATCATATTGACCCTGAATAGTGTCATTGTATAATTGATAAATAACAAGTTTTCATAGAAGTTCATTTTTTGTTATTTTATAAATGGGGATCATATATACCCAATAAATATTAAACATGATATTTTTTAATTTCTTTTTATACCTTCCTAGTTTTCCACTATTTTAAGTCCCTTAAACCTCCAAAATCCTATGATATCCATATTACAGAGAAAGAATTTCATATAATAGAATAGTTTCATGATAAAGTGTAAGGTCATATAGTGAGGATTTATTAACCATTATCATTTTCTGCTTAAAAATTATATTTCAAACGAAAATTATTCATAGTAATAAAATTACCTCATTTTAACTATTTTAATTATGTTTTACTATATTAATTGAACAACCATTAATTTTTCATCTCTATGAAGATGGAAAAAATAAAATAATGTCAATCTTATGTTATATATACTACTATCTCGATGAAGTAACAATTTTTATTCTTATGTGGATATTAATTAATTCTATAAAACACTTAAAATATGATTAATTAAAATAAAAACAACCAAATAATACCATTATTATTATGTTATAATGTTATCATACACTTACATAACCATACTTACTAAATAAGTTATAGAATGTTCTTGTTTAGTTTGGTTTAACCACCAATAATAACAACTGTGTGAAAATCGATCATAGTTGACTATGAGAACATAATTAATTATATTATTATAATTTAATAAGATAATAATAATGTTCCATTAGTTCTAGAAATTTTACATTATCTAATTCTCTTATTAATAAAATATCACATTTTATTGCTAAATTACAAGAATAAGTAAACAAGATTTAATTTCTATGTAAACATAAGGGAAAACAATATAATAAAAAAATTGAACGTCACAATAAATTTTATATATTAAATTTAATATAGATTCATATTATACTTAATAAGGAATATAATAAAAATAAATATCTTATTTTGGATTTTAGGTGCATTACTGAAATGATTCTAGAAAAAGGAGAGGGTTTATTTTCTTAAATTCCAACCCTTAAGATATATCAAATTTTACAAATAATTTTCTATTTAAAATTGGGTATATACTACTCCATTGATATTTTTATCATATTTTTTTTTATATTTAATGATATTTAAGGTTATATTCCTTCTTATTTATTTCATAGGGTACTGAATCAAAAATTAGAAAAGTTTTAATGGTTACTGCGAACTCAATTTTATACCATTGAGTTATATTCATTCTCATGGAATTATTTTTCAATTGTTGATTTATTATACTTAATGAATTTATTTTACTATATTTAGTCAATATGTTTTTATTATCGATAATTATTTCTCAAATAATCATTATCAAGTGATTCTTACCTAAATTATTATGGTACCTAAAATATGATTATTTTTATTAAATCATATTTTCCGAGACATGCATGTTATGCTTGACAAATTTACTTTTCTATGGGGCATCTAATAAGTATTTTTTATATAATATTGTTAATTATATTTTATTGTTTTTATTTTAAGTTTAAATCCAATCCCTTTATTATTTATGTAGTTTCAATTTAAATGTTACTCAAGCCTTAACAGATTTCTTGACTCAAATTATTTATCCAGGATTCATAATTTTAATACATGGTTATGATTTTTTGATCCCCTTTTATCCTTCTATTTATTTTTTATAATGATAATTTCTCTTTACTCATGGGTTTTTTACTTTGTTTCATCATTATCATCTTCTTTGATGAAATACCTTCTGAAATACAATATTGAAATTAGTAAGAAAAATATTATTCATTTCAACATATCATTCACATCCTTGACCATATTTTAATCTTCCACTAGTGTTATCCTTTCAAAATTGGAATGTTTATAATTTTTTATCTCATTTAACCTATATATTTTACTTCTACTATTTTAAATATTATTTTTCTATTATTTAAATTATGTGGATTTTCAATAAATATATTTCAAAATTTAAAAAAGGAGTTCAATAATTTCCAAATAATATATTCTTTCATCCACCGACATTCAAGTATAGACTTTTTATATTTATTTAGTGGTCTATTATTGGAGAATCCTTTTTAAATGTAAATGTTTTTAGTGTTTTCCCTTTTATTTTTTTGAAAACATATTGTTGAGCCAATAAGGATATCTTATGACTTATCCATTTCTTATGGTTTTATGTTTTGAAAATCAGAAACATGATTTCTAAGTTCTGATTTTTTATGTTCTATATCTTTCTTAAGATCCGGAATTATCATTCTGTTATACTTACAGATCTTTCATTTTGATTTTCAATTCTGTTATACTTACAGATCTGTCATTATTATTTGTCATTCAGTTTTTATGATTCCGAATCCGGTGTATTAGTGATTTATTTTTTATGATTCTGAATCTGGTGTATAAGTGATTCTGTTTTTATGATTCTGAATCCGATGTATAAGTGATTCAGTTTTTCTGATTATGAATCTGGTGTATATTTGATTCCATTTCATGATTCTAATTCTAGTTTATATATGATGCCGATCTTCAATACCGATTCTGGTGTATTTATGATGCCGATCTTCAAAACCGAATCCGGTGTATATATGACTCCGATTATCAATACCGATTCAGGTGTATATATGATGCCGATCTTCATGATACTGTATCTGATGTATAAGTGAATCCGATTTTATGATTCTGATTCCAGAAAAAATGAGATACCTATTTCACAATCTGATTTACTTTTTCTTATGATTCCATTTTCTTGATAATGTTATTCTTAAGAATCTGTTTTCCTGATTTCTTAAGATTACATTTTCTTGATAATGTTAGAGCTGTTTAAATGTATCATTCCATTGATATCAGATTCTAAGTTCTCTTATACTTATCAATTATCTTTAACTTAACATCATTTCTGTTAATTGAAACGATTTCATACAATCTGTTATAAACTAACTGTTATATGTTTGACATGTGTCCAGGTCCCTCCTCAATTTAAGGAAAAATATGATCGTTGGAGAGGATCCGACCATTGGGAAGTTTTTCCTATAAAAAAAACTCATTTAAACGAGAAACGTACTTCAACTTCGACAAATGACATTGATGAAATAAATCTGTGAAGTGATTTCTAGAGATAGAGGCTCTTACAACTCTCTGTGATTCATACGGATGTTGTGAACAACTTTTTCAGGTGTGAACAATTTTTTCAGACTTGATTTGTGTAGACTCCGATCATGCTGATCATGGGCTTCCGGGATTGGAATATAGAGGATCTGATTCCCTTCGAAATCTAGGGATTGAAGGGATATCAAGAGAGATACCGATCTTTGGATTTAGGTCTTACCTGGGTTTGGGTCATACAAAGTTTCTTGAAATTATAAATCAAGTAACCTTTATATAAGGTTGTTGGATGACCTTATTTTTGGGTTAAAATAATCTTATTGTAAATTGTTTACAATTAAAAGTTGTTTTAATTCTGCTTTTGTATGTTAAATTTGTTAATGTTAGAAAGTATAACCTTCTTATACTTTGTAATTCCATTACTCTAATGATATTATAGATTCTATATGCTTTAAGGTAGAATATTTCTTTTAATAAATTAGAAAATATTTTTTTAAGAGGTCTTGTGAATGTTTGTTTAACCTTGTTAAATTTAACATTAAAGGTTCCAAAAGAATTTTTAAAGTATACAATTCACCCCCTCTTTTATTTGAGAATCTCATTTTTACATATTCGATCCTACAATTGGTATCAGAGGAAGTTTCTGAAATACTTATATCCACATATAAATTTTCATTCTCAAGTTTTCCTTTTCTTAAATTCTTCACATTTGTTTTTAAACTTTTACTACTAATATGTTTTGTGGAAGGAAATATCTTTTTAGTATGAAGGGCATTTCTTTTGGAACTTTAGATATTATCAATCCTACTAGACAACTGATATTAGGTGGAAATGGCTATGAGTACTGGAGAGATAGAATGAAAACCTTTGCGATTAACATAGGTGTAGACATCTACATTATGTTAACTAGAGATTATAAGATTCCTAATAAGAAACTTAGAACCTTTACTAATCTAGAAAAGGTAGAATACCAGCTAAACATTAAGGAACATAATACCTTACTATGTTCCATGACTAGAAATATAAATATCCAAATTTCATCATGTGAAGTTGCAAATAGTATTTGGAAGAAGCTTGAAGTAACTCACTTTAGAACTTCCAAAATTATTGATACTAGAAGAGCTATGCTCAGGGCTGAGTATCATGGTTTCTACTTCCCTTATAAAGAACCCATATATAAGGTACAACAAAGATTTATGACTATTGTCAACTAATTAAAATCAATGGTGGAGAATGTTTTAGATGTTGAATCTCTTATAGACAAGATTATAGACATCATGCCTAATGAATGGGAATCCAAGAGGACTGTAATAGATGAGAATTGGAAAGTCACTATGATTTCTCTTGATGAACTGTTTGGAACTCTTCTTTAACATCAAACTATAATGAAGAGAGATTCTGATAATATTTAGAAGAAGAATGGAAATGAAGGTGTTTCTTTTACAAATACTTCAAATCATACAAAAGTCAAGAATCCAGACAGAATTACAAGATCTAAATCTAAGAAGGTTGTTGTTCAATCTGAATCTACTAAAAGTAAAACTTCAAGAAATGATTTATCCAATCTTTCTGGGAAGATGAACAATATTTTTGGGCAGAAGAACATTCAATATAAATACAATAATAAATATGGAAATGATAATAAATATGGAGAAGTGATATGCTATGAATGTATAAGAACTGGTCATATCAGACATGATTGTCCCTTGCTTAAGAATAGAGACAAGAAAGACAGGATTTTTGAAATAAACAGGAATAAGTTCTATAGATCAAAGCATAATAAAGTCTTGAAATCCAATGACACTTGGAGTGCTAGTGGTGGAGATTCTTCTGATGATTCTTTAGAATATGAATCTTATGGGCAGAAGAATATTGGTCTAATATCAAGATCTCTATTTCAAAATCAATGTCTTATGGATAAGGTATGAACTGCCGAATCCTTAACCAATATGTCTTTAAGTGAAAATTTTCTAGATAATGGTTTTTCTTCAGATGAAGAATATTCTTCATCAGATAATGATAATGATTTTTCTTCCTATGAGGAAGTTTCATAGAGCTAAGTTGTTCTAAAAGAGAAATTGTAAAGATTATAAGAAACATGATAAAGAAAATTCTAGAGAATCTATTTTAACAAAAGAAATTTTGGATCTTTCCAAAGATCTTGATGAGAAAAATGTTGTTTTAAAAAATATTTCTTGGAATCTTTAGGAAGTTAATTCTGAGAAGGATAAACTTTATAATGATCTAAAAAATCTACTTTTAGAAAAATATGTTGTATAGAATAAACTTAACTCTAAATCAGTTATTCTTGAGGATAAGGATTTAGTCCTGTGACTAAAATCTGAAATATTTTCCTTGAATAAACTTCTTGCAAATTTTACTTTTGGTAAGGAAAATTTTGACAAGATGTATTCTCAGATCTGACCTCATGGTAATAATAAGAGATTAGGTTATTCTCATGAAAAACCTATTTTTAAAAATAATTATTTTCTTCCTTTTAGATCCCCTTTTCTACCAAATGTCAAAGTGGTGGACATGTGAAGAAAAACTGTTCTTTAAATAAAGTGAAAACCCTTGGGCTTCATAAAGCCTATTTTTCTAAAAAAATATGGTTACCCAAACTTTTACTATCTAATAGTTCTGAATCCAAGAAATTTTGGATTACAAAAGCCTAACTCTTTATTTTCCAGGAGAATGAAAGAATTACCAACAAACTACGGTACATAGATTGTGGATGTTCGCAACACATGACTGGTAACAATGACTATTTCAAGAAGATTTTTTTTAAAAAAGGGGGAAAGGTAACTTTTGGTGATAACTCTCAAGGATAAATTGTCGGTATAGGTAACATTATTCTTCTTGGTAAAAATGTTTTTCAAATGTTCTTTTTGTAAAAGGCCTTACGAACAACCTCATAAGAATAAGCCAATTATGTGATGAAGGTTACCTTGTGAATTTTAGAAATGAAAAATGTTTAGTTCAAAATTCCAAGGATGAGTTTATGTTCTCAGCTCTTTCACATGAGAATGTGTACACCTTAAAACAAGAAGACCTTAGAAGTAAAGATCTACCTTGACTTAGTGCATTTAAAGATCAATCATGGCTTTCGCATAAGAGACTAGGACACCATAACTTAAAGAATCTAAGTAAGCTTTCTAAGAAAGAACTTGTTCAGGATCTACCGGAACATAATTTTGATTATTCAAAGGTCTGTGATCCTTGTTAATATAGAATGAAACATAAATATAGCTTTAAATCTATAAGTGATGTTCTAACTTCAAATGCCTTAAAGTTAGTGCATATAGATTTATTTAGTCTAACACAAACTCGAAGTATTGGAGGAAAATATTATGTGTTTGTCCTAGTTGATGACTACACTAGATTTACTTGGGTCTATTTTCCCACAAAGAAAAATGAAAATTTTTCTTATTTCAAAATATTTAGAGCTCATGTTAAAAAAGACAAAAACCTACTATTGATAACTATTCATAGTGATCATGGTGGCGAATTTTAAATTTCTGATTTTGAATCTTTTTTTAGTAAAAAGGGTATTAATCACAACTTCTCAGCTCCAAGAACTCCTCAAAAAAATTGTTTTGTCGAAAGAATAAATTACATTCTTCAAGAGATGACAAGAACTATGTTGAGTGAATATTCTATAGCTAAGCATTTTTGGGCTGAAGTTGTAAGTACTGCTTGTTATACTATAATTCGAGTGATAATAAGACCATTTATTAATAAAACACCTTATGAGTTGTGGATTGGCCAAAAACCAAATGTCTCTTTAAAATATTTGGTTGCAAAGTATTTATCTTGAATACCAAGGATAAATTACATAAATTTTCACCCAAATCCGAGGATGGATTTTTCTTAGTTTACTCTACTAACTCTAAGGCATATAGAGTTTTTAATAAAAACCCTTGCACTGTGGAAGAAATAGTACAAGTTAATTTTGATTAAAATGGTCCATTTGTTTTCAAACAACCTAAATCTTTTCATGATATATTTTCTAAAACTTATCACCATCCTTTGATAGAATATCTTTCAGTCAAGTATAATGTTCAAGAAAATAATTCTGAAACATTTACTCCTGAAAATTTTCTACCTTATGTTGATAAAAAAGTTTTTCAAAATCCAAGTTAGTTGTTACTTAGGAATCATCCTAGCGATAATAACGTTGGAAATGTTAATCAACCTGCAAAAACAAGAAGTTCTTTAAGAAATGAAGTTGATCACATTATATTTCTTTCACAATTTAAACCGATTACTCATGAAGAAGCCTTGAGTTATGAATATTGGATAAAGGCTATGCAAGATGAACTCAATGAATTCGTAAGAAATCAAGTTTGGAACTTGGTTGAGAAACCTAAGGATACTTCTGTTATTGGAGTAAAATGGGTTTTTAGAAACAAACGCAATGAAAATGGATATTTTTTTATAAATAAAGAAAGATTGGTTATAGACTTTTAGGTTTTTTGATTCAAAATAACTATGTTAATGGAAATACTAATCCAACTCTTTTAATTAAGAAAATTAATAAATATGTTTTGATTGTTCAAATTTATGTTGATGACATCATATTCAGATCAACTTAGCAATCCTTAACTGATTCCTTTGCGAATCTTATGAAATCTGAGTTTGAGATGAGTTTGATGGGTGATTTAACATTTTTTATTTGTTTTCAAATTTCACAAAAACCTGAGGGAAATTACATATGTCAACATAAGTATATCAAAGATCTTTTAAAGAAGTTCGGTTATGACAACACTAAGAGTATAAGTACTCCTATTAGAACCTCTAATACTCTTGATATTTTTGAATCTGGGAAACCTGTAGATCAAACATCTTATAGAGGGATGATAGGATGTTTATTTTACTTAATAGCTAGTTGACCTGACTTAATGTTCTATGTATGCTTATATGCAATATTTCACGAAAATCCTAAAGAACCCCATTTAAAATATATTAAAAGAATTTTCCGGTATTTAAAGGGAACTTTAGATTTGAGACTATTCTATTCTTCTGGAAATGATTTTGAACTTAATAGTTTTTCTGATACTGAATTTAGTAGTTGTAAAATGGATAGAAAAAGTACATCCGGAATATTTCATTTCTTAGAAGATATCTTAGTTTTCGGGTCTCCCATGAAACAACATTCTATACCCCTTTCCACTACTGAAGCTGAATATGTAGCTGCTAGAAGTTGATGTGCTCAAGTGTTGTGGATGCAACACACACTCACATACTATTGTATGAGTTTTACTAAGACTTATATACTGTGTGATATCACAAGTGCCATTTACCTAAGTAAAAACCATGCACATCACTCTCGTGAAAAGAACATAGATATTAGACATCACTTTCTTAGGGATCACAGACTTAAAAGAGATATTATTCTTAAATTCATCAGAATGCAAGTGAAACTTACTGTTATTTTTACAAAACCCTTACCTTCCGATAGAATTTAATATACTAAACAGAAGCTAGGAATGATTTTTATAAGGTAATCATTCATATATACTTCCTGTGAAATCATTTCCTAACATTAAACTACTCATTATTTCAGGGGGAGTACAAATGTTTGTTTATTTTCTTTCTTTAAAATATTTTTATTTCATTTGAAAATTTCGGATTTGAAAATTATGGATTTGAAAATTATGGATTTGAAATCTCCCAAGAAAAATTATTATAATACCGATAAATCTCTCAGAGTATTCCAAAAGGTACTCTTTCTTACACTTTATTTTCTTTATATTAACTTTCAGTTTTTGGTATTTGAAATTTTCTTAAATTATTGTTTATCTTACTTCAAAAGATCAAAATTCATATTTTTTATATCCATTATCAACCGTCAGATCAGATAATTTTTTTATCAGCGATCTGATTATCTTATGGATATTGGAAAGTTATAACTATGTCTATATAAGGGGTGCCTCATTTTCAAGTATTACACCATCCTTACTGATCTCAGTTCTAATGTTCGATTTGTCATCAAAGATTTTGTTCCAAAGTTCTCCATTACCTTGAATGACTTCAGAATCCTCAGCAAATCAAATTCCGGTTATCAAGGAGATTATGGACTGGTCAATCTTTAGGGAAAGGTTAGTTTGCCCTAAGATCTTTGAATAAATATGATTCCCTTATTTCTGAGGTGATTAGAGCTAATGGATGGGAATGTGTCTGTGTGGCTAATGCTAAATCTCTGGATCCAGTTTATCCTGACCTCTTTATTCAATTCTATGAATCTGTTACATTCTTTCAAAATAATGGTAAGGATCTGTTTAAGTTCAAATGCTATGATAAATCATATATAGTCCCCCACAAGAAGGCATCAAATGTTTTTAACTTACCGAATGAAGGGGAGGCTATTCTTTGCTCTCAGAAACTCCCTGAGAAAGAAGGATTGTTTGAAAAAGTCAAGGATTTGGATTTTCTCGGTCTTAAGTATGTTAAGAATATGAAGATTACAAATCTTACAACAAACCACAAGATGGTGGCTCTCTGGATGTAAGGATTTCTTATTCCAAGAAATGGAGATAAGGATTCTCTAAAGATATGTGATATCTTTCTTATAGATTTTCTTGTTAACTTAAGAATGATCAACATGGAGAAGTACATATTTCTCACCATTCAGGCAATAAAATGTGGAACCATAAGATCTCAGATCTTTATATACCCATCAAATATTTCCAGGATAATCATTCTGTGTCTTCAATAACTGAATATTCCATGCCGATCAGTCTCGAAGACTTTTAAGATTTTGTTGCTAAGTGACGAAACTCTAAGAAGTATGAAAGTAGAGTTTATTATAGAATCAAAAAACATTGAATAAATGGTTGTACAGAAAAATGGTGATGTTCCAGAATCTTCAAAGTCAGTTCCTAAGAAAAGGAAACTTGATGAACCGAGCTTTCCAGTTTAAGTTCCCACCGTTACAGTTTCAGCACCTCCTCTTGCAAAGAAACCAAAATCTTATTCAGATGCAACAATTTCAAAGTGAAGAGAAATGGTAGCTAATAGAAAGGAAGGAGACACTTCTTTTGGTCTATATCCTGCGGAGGCAAAGGCTCTAAAAATCAATCAAGCTGAAAATACTGAAAAAGAATAGAAGGAGAAGAAGTTAAAGAAGAAATCTTTGGAAAAGCAAGTTTGTCAGTCCCTTCTAAAAGCTGTAGAAAATAAATCTCAGGATGTAACTGAATCTCAATTTGTTCATAAGAAACCGGTGGACACTCCAGAATTCCAGAAAGCTAATAAAGTCATAGATTTATCAAAACTAGTTCATGAAATGGAATATTAGGTAATCCAAGATGATGATGATGATTTTTAAGGGTAATGGAAGATTATGTTTGAATTCCTTTGAGTTCAAGTTCCAAATCAGTTTCAGTAGAACAAGTAGAAGAACAAGTTAAGGAAGAACATGAGTAATAAATAGAATTTGAGGAAGAGGTTAACGTTGATGTTGAAGAAGAAATTGTATTTTAACAAGAAGAAGAAGTTGAGAAAGAACAGGTTGATGAAAAAGGTAAAGAAGAGGAAGAATTTCAAGAAGAAGAGGGATAAGGAGGATCTCAACATCATATCATTGAAAGAGAAGATGATGAAGAAGGAAATCTAAATATTTTTCATATTTTAGATAAAAAATCTTTAGCATGAGACCCTCCTAAAGTCAAGAATGTTTTTGTTTCTCCATCTGATAAGGAAATGACTCAGAAGTCCTCTAAAAGAATAGAGAGACCATCTTCCTTAACTCCAAGAGGAGTTGAGAAAGGAAAATATGTTTCAAGATTCGAGTCCTCTTCATCTGTCAAAAATGATTTTGTCATGTTATCTTTAGGAATGATGGTCATCATCATTCCAGTTCTTGCAAACATAGATGCCTAGAGTCAAATGATGTAAGAAACCCTAAATCAAAATAAGGAATTGACCAATATGCTTATGGACATGGTTGTCAAGCAAGGAGAAGACTTCATTAATCTTTTGATTTATTACAAATATCAGAAGGTGACTTGTAAGAAAGTTTTTAACCATACCAAAACTATCAATGAAGAGCTAAGGTAGTTCAGTGACTTCATGGATTCAACAAAAGGAGATTTTAATACTTGTGAAATTAAGTTTAACAAGGTCAAGACATCAATATCTGTGAAAGCTAGTCAACTCAAGTTTGTTGCTCGATCTGTTAGCAGTGAGAAGGAAGTCAGAGCCGAAATAGAAAGAAAGGTGGCTACTCAAGAACAAAGGATCTTGTATTTAGAGAAGAAGATTCAAGACCAGGATATATTATTGAAAAAGTTTAAATAAGATCATAAGGAAGTGAAGAAACGAAAATCCCTGATAAAGAAGATGTTGTCTGAGAAGAAGAAGAATGTATGATGTTTTCTTACATTCCAATGTTTTTTTGTAATATAAACCTTATTTCTAAAATTTTATTAATAAATTTCTTGCATATCTTTCTTTTGTTTTCGAATGTATTCTTTCTTAACCTTACAAGTATATCTTAAACTTCTCTATTCCATTCCCTCTTTTTGAAAATCATAAAGGGGGACAATTTATTTAAAGGAAGAATTTAATCTTTGAGAAGGAGAATCTAGTAAGGGGGAGTATGGAGAGAAAGGATAATGTCCATGTAAGGCAGAGTTTTCTTTTAAGAATAAATTTTTATCTAAGGGGGAGATATTCCCTTAAGAAAACCCGACTTTAAAGATCAAGAATACGATCCTTGAGAAACATAACCTAAGGGGATTTAGTCATATTCATCCAAAATCTTATTCAAAAGGGGAGATAAGTTTTTTTATACTTGTTTATCTAAGTCAATATATTCTTCTTTAGAAAAGTTGTTTTTTTTCCAAAAAGGGGGATATTATTGAGTCAACAAGGATATCTTATGACTTCTATATTCCTTATGGTTTTATGTTTTGAAAATCACAAACACTTTTTCTAAGTTCTGATTTTTTTAAGTTCTGTATTTTTCTTAAGATCCGGAATTTTCATTCCGTTATAATTCAAGATATTTCATTCTGATTTTCCATTATGTTATATGTACAGATCTGTCATTACAATTTTTCATTTTGTTTTTATCATTCTGAAACTGATGTATAAGTGATTCAGTTTTTATGATTCTAAATCCGGTGTATAAGTGATTCAGTTTTTATGATTCTGAATCCGATGTATATGTGATTCAGTTTTTATGATTCCAAATCAGGTGTATATGTGATTTAGTTTTATCATTCTGATTTTGGTATATAAATGATTCTGATCTTAAATACCAATTCCGGTGTATATATGATGCCAATCTTCATGATACCGAATCTGGTGTATATGTGACTCCAGTTTTATGATTCCAGTTCCAGAACAAATGAGATACCTATTTCACAATGTGATTTACTTTTTCTTATGATTCCATTTTCTTGATATTTTTATTCTTAAGAATCAGTTTTCCTGATTTCATATGATTACATTTTCTTGATAATGTTAGAGTTTCTTAAATATATCATTCCAATGATATTAGATTCTGCGTTATGTTATACATATCATTTATCTTTACCTTAACATCGTTTCAATTACTTGAAATGATGTCATACAATCTGTTATAAACTAACCATTTTATATTTGACATGTGTCCAGGTACCTCTGAAATTTAAGGAAAAATATAACCGTTGGAGAGGAGCTGACTATTGGGAAGTTTTTACTATAAATAAAAGCTCATTTGAATGAGAAAATTATTTCAACTTCGACAACTGACATTGAAGAAATAAAGATGTGAAGTGATTTATAGAGAGAGAGGCTCTGACAACTCTTAGTGCTTCGTGTGGATGTCATGAACAACTTGTTCAGGTGTGAACAACTTGTTCAGACTTGCTTTGTGCAGACAACGATCATGCTGATCGTGGGCTTCTGGGATTGGAAGATAGAGATTCCGATTTCCTTCCAAATTAAGGGCTTGTGGGGATAACAAGACAGATACCAATCTTCGGATTGAGGGCTTACCTAGGTTTGGGTAATACATAATTTCTTGAAAGTATAAATCAAGGAAACTTTATCCAAGGATGTTTGATACCATCCTCTTGGGGTTAAAAGAATCTTATTGTTACTTTTTTACTATTACAAGTTGTTTAAATTCCACTATTGTATGTTAACTTTGTCAAAATTAGAAAGTATAACCTTTTTATACATTGTAATTCTAATACTCTGATTATATTATAGATTCTATATGATTTAAGGTAGAATCTTTCTTATAAGAACTTAGAAAAGGTTTTTTAAGAGGTCTTGTAAAGTTTTGTTTAACCTTGTTAAACATAACTTTAAAGGTTCCAAAGGAATTTTTAAAGTATACAATTCACCCCCCTCTTGTATTTGAGCATCTCATTTTTACATATTCGATCCTACATATATTTTTAATGCAATCCATAAACTCGTCTTTTTATGAATTTTTTAACAATGTATTGTAAAATAACTTTTTAATGACTTCATTGTCAACAAATCTTTCAAATTCCTTTTTTCATTATAAACGAATCATTCAATCAAAAGTTTTACAGTTTTAAATGAAATTATTTTTCTTTATGTTTTATAATACATTTATCTTAAAATTCATTCAATGGGCCCATGATATTTCTTATTTTAAATATAAATTTTCTAAAATTCATGAAAATTATTTTTTATCTAAACAATTATCCTTTGATATATCTTATGAATTATCAATGATAATTTTTAAATGATACCATACACCATCTTTTTCAAGATGGATTATGAAATTTTATTTTCTATTATAGAAATAATCCATCAATTCTTTATCATTCTTATCCATTAATGGGTTTTAAACCATATATATATGTTAGTGACTTTTATTTATTAATACTATATTTTATACATGTTTAACGAATTGGTGTTCACCTATATGTTATATAGAATTTAATTGAAAATATTATTGACCTAAACATATACTATTTATTTATATGGTGTAAATTCCATAATATTTATTATCATTAATGATCGGTATTTACCTATAATTATACTAAATATATTTTGATAATATTTTATTTTCCATAAGTATATCTTGTTATGATTATTCATTGAATTATGAATGGTTTCTTTATACGATTTAATTTTAAAATTATATGAAACCCATTTTCTATCAATGAGTTCTTTGTGATGAAAAATTTATTTCATATGACACAAAAATGTAGGAATGATGATGGGTGGGGTCTTATATCACCCTATAATTCATTTTTATTATTATATCTCATGACATATTACAATAAGGTAATCTTGAGTTTGTTCAGATAATCATGGGAATAATGAGAATTCTCACATTTTCTGGTATGGATATTCTGATCTTGTTTACGTAAGCCTGGACATAATGAGTTTTCTCATATGGTTTTATAATTCTATGATTGCACCAAATTTTTAAGAATAAAATATTCTATATTTCAATGCTATGACATAATTTTTTTGTTATTATGAATCTTATATTACACTCTCTTGGAATATTATGCTTGAAATTTGTTTTCAAACTATTTATATCCATTTATTATAATATGAAAATATTTATACTATAAATAATGACTATTTTACAATTCTTTATTTTTTATGATTTTCTTATGTACTTTTATTATATCCATTTGTACATATTATACTCACTTATTTTCTTAGATTATTCAGAATTATTTTTATCCTTATCGAGTGTTTGTGATCACCCATATCTTATGTATCCATTTACCAATGTTATGAAGAAATTTAATAATAATTTTCTTATAATAGAATATTGTTTGAATAATTCATAAGAGATATTAAAAACATGTTATAGTTTAGGTGGTTTCTTATATAGTGGAAAAAAGTCCTTATATTGGTAAAGATGTTGGTTTTGTTAGAAAATGTTTTTAATTATTCTCTAAAATTATATACATAAAGGGACCTTAGAATATATTATAATGAATTATTTTCATTCAATAATCTAATTGAGATGGTTAAATCCATAGGATATTATAGTTGTAATCCATATAACAATATTCCTTCTAATTAACACATATTTATAAATTATTAATCTCTAATAAATTTATTTATTTTGAAGAAAACTATCATCCAAATGAATAAAAAATACTAAATGAATGATTAATATAAATTATTAATAAAATTTAATAAATATTTAATATAATAGAAGGAACACTAATTAAATTATTGTTGTATATATTTTTAAAATAATTTTTAATTATCTAATTTATTCTAAAAAATTAAAATCTCATATTATAAGTATAAAATTTAATGAAATTCATTTTATATACCTAACTACATAATCATTAATTAATGAATGGTATTTTATTTAAAAATTAATATAAATTAATTTAATGGTAAAAAAATATTTTTCAAAAGAAAATGTTTGTTAGTGTAATGCATTTTTTATTGATAAATTGAATTTACTATAACTATGAAATTATTTCAGTGAAATGTTTTGATAATATACATAATCAAACAAATAAATAGCTATCTGATGGTTTTGAATATGAATGGAATAATAATAAAATCATATTTATACATAAATTCCATTTCTTTAAAACTATTTTTATTATATTTTGCATACTTATATTTAAATTTGGTTTTACCATCTCTAGAAACTAAATGTAGTAAGATGGAATCTATATATGGAATAAGAATATTTAAATTCGTTACTAAGGTACATTTTATTTTTAGTCATAAAAGATACATACCAATTTAAAATTTAGTCACCATAATAAATTCTAATATGGTTTAAAGGTTATTATATTAAAAGATAATAAGAAAAATTCATAAAAACTAATCTTTTATAGGGATGATAAGTGTCTTATAGAGTACGATTATCTTATATTTTAATTTTTTCTATTTTTGAGAAACAAGACTTGAGTATGAGATTAATTTTATTTTAATAAATTAGTATTTCAAATATTTTTTCTCCTGGCATCTGTAAAATATCCTATACTCTTCCCAAAATGAAAAAAACATTACTTCCATTTCCCATTGAATATGTACCAATGTTATCGGCCTTACAATAAACACTATGTTTGGGTAACCTATAATCCCATAAAAATGTCCTAAGCCACTATGTTCTATGAACACTTCTTGAGGAGATTCAATATCTCCACTAAAGAGACAGATTACTATAATTATTATTAATATAACTCTTGATGGATTTGAATTTTCAATATAAAAAATCACATTGAAATAAATAATATTCTATAAGGGTAATTTTATCAGTAGATAGTATCATTTTCTTAGTCATTGAACCACTAAAACATGTTCTAGTTTTGGTTGGTTTTACTATCAACATGGAAAATTTATTATTTTATAAATTATGAATGAATAATAAAATAAAATAATTAGTAATAATAAGTAAAAAAATTTATTATATATTCTTTAATAGTTATGGAGGTATAAATTATATAAGAATATTAAAAAATAAATTCAATTTTTTTAGTTCAACAATCACAAAAAAGGATAAATTTTAAGCTCTTTATGAGAACCACCACCATAAAATCAATGATATGACTATAAGATACCATAAATATATCAAACACATGAATTATAATGCCATGAACATTCCTTTAGAGTTGAACCAATGAACCAGACAAAAGGAGTGGAACTTCCAAACTGGAGAATGTATGAGAAATAAGATATTTATCTTTAAAAAATTAATTTTAAAAATAAATATTAATATTTAGGAAATAATTAATTATGAACGGATGGTATAAGATAAGATAACTCTGGAAAATTTTATTTTTAATTAAAATAATAAATCTAAATTTATATTATAGGTATGTTAGAGTATGCGTGACCAATATGAGATCTAAGGTATAAGAATTTGTCACCTAATTAAATTTTCACCAAGTCATAAATATTCATTCATGACTACACACGTATAATTTCCTCATATTATTTCATTAATTTATTTTATCATACATTTTGTATTTCTATTTTGGAATTTACATTTTCACATCACAACCATTTTCTTTGATGGATTACTTAATACTATAACAATTTACATCTATTAAGAATAATTTCCTTCCTTACTATTAGTTCATTTTCATTCATTCCAATATTAATTATTTTTTTCTATAATTTTATTTTATACTCTTCATTTATTGAAAATATTCAATTTCTATTAAATTTTACTTTCTTAATAGAAATTTAAATTCCATTATTGGAACTGTTTTCTATGAAATAAAATTTTCCCATTCATTTGAAAAGTCCAAAAAGATTTTTTTTAATTTATATGATTGAATATATTTTCCTATAATCTTGGAAATTATTAACTATTATTCCTCTCTCCAAAAATACAATGGGTTTCCAATGAAATTTGTATTCCCATTGTTTGGTGATTTTTTTTATTTAAAAACAAATTAGTATTTTTGAAAAATAAATAATGATATTTCACCCCAATCACAAATATTTTTATCTTACAATCTATATTTATTATCGTTAACATCATCCCCATTCTGTATGTAAATATTTTATTTTTTAATGTTTTTTAATTTCCTATTTTCAACCATTTTAATTTGATTTTTGAAGTGACTTAGATGTTATTTTTTATAACCATGTAATAAAATAATTATAAAATATTAATTTATAATTATTCCTCTATTTTTCTTTATATGAAAAAAAGGATATATCTCTTGGGGTGTAAAGTTGTTCATCATCCTCTATAACTTTTCATGAAATTATTATTTTGGTAGTTTTATTTTTTTATATCAACCAACCCAATCTTAATGTCAATTTTTTTGATATCATTTGAGAAAATATTTTCAGAAAGATAATGTTGATAAGATGAAGAATTAATTTCATGTGTTATACATATGTATATTATATCATTATATTATCGGTGGAATCCTATCTATCCCTTGAATGAGTTGCTTGTGATATTTTTTCTCAAGAGATAAGTAAGAGACATTAATTGTGATGCTAAATACACTACGAGACACCTACAGTAATGTCTAATCGTCTATGTAATGAGATAAAGGTAGGGATTTCTGATCCACTTGATTTTAATGGTTTTAAACTATGAAATATGCTATTATTTTTTGTTCGTAGGATTGTTCCACAATTCTATGTCACATACCAATCCAATGTTATGGTCTTTTTTCACACGCTTCCTTCCCTTTCTATATGAGTCATAATTATTTAATATTACTTTGATCATCCTATGATCTCATACCATGATATTTTATTCATTATAACTACTTATTATTATCTGTCATTCTATTATGAATCTTATAATCTAGTATTTCTTCTAAATTTTGGATTACTTCCATGTTTGTAATCTATAAATACTTATCATCCAATCTATCATGCTGTTATAATCCTTATAATCCAGTATATATTCCAAATAATTTCTAAGAATTTGTTTTTGTAGTCTATACTCAAAGACATTAAATTAATAAGTTTTCGGAATGTGACATTATTTGTGAGATATAGTGTTAAATTATAAATATAATTTAAAATATATATAGGTTTATATTTTTTCATCTACAGGAGGATGGTATTTAACCATAAGGATCATATCCCAAAAAATACCCCTTTAATTTCATTCAAGTGTTTTAAATTTTCTCAATATAACTAAGTAATATGTTATTTATTTAGGGATGAAAATGTTATATTTTATAGGAGGATTGATAGAATACCTAAAAAAACAATTTCCTTTCCCAATATTATAATCATTTTATGATAATGGATCTTCTAGTGGATAATACAATGAATGGATCTTCTCCAAACATTAGGAACATGATCAAATAATATTGTATTATAAATCATTAATAGTGTTGATGATACCTTCTTTATACAATTATACAATATTCTCTATATCTAAATCACTAATTCTATGAGTTTACATTGAGGAAATTGGTTAATAAAAAAACATATCAATGTGTGTGATGATCTCTATAAACAATTTCCTTGTGAGAATTATTCAAACTCATATGATACCATGTTTCTAGTAATACAAGCTCCCATTTCTTGAAATAAATTTTTATTGGTATGCTTTTTGATCACTTAAATCACATTCATTGAGTAGAAGTGATTCACCCCATAAGAAGAGTATTTAATTTGGTTAGACTATTCCCATAATATTATTTTCTTAGTCTATTCTAGTTCACTTGGTATGGGGGGTAAAAATTCAATAAGAGTTTATATTGTTTTTTTAAATCTATGGAGAATTCCCCAGTTTTTTCAAACCTAAACTATTTTCATTGGATAATAGGAGGTGATGGATGATGTAGGGTAGTATCAATATATATAAAGGAAATTAGGGTCACAAATGGATGACTATTTCTTACCTTGATGATGGAATTCACGTGTTTCACTACATTATGGGCCATTTAACCACAAATATTTTTTATATTACCATATGTTTCTTTTCTCATACTTAATCATCTTCATTATGGAGAAAATTTATTAAATAATATATAGGATACTTGGGATTATCCAAGGTAACTTTATCATCATCATCTATATTTTTTAAAAGTAATCTTAATGGTTAAGTATTATTAGACTGTGTGATGGAGAATAAAACAATGGGGTCAGTAATTAGGGAGACCAATCAACCCTTTATTATCAAAAATCACAATTTCTTGAATCTAGAACATGTTATTATATAAGAAAGTGATAAAAATTTCTATAAAGAAATCATTATAGGTGTAAAATATTTTATTTTCCATGCACTAATATCCATTTCCCTTCATCATTTTTGGCATGAGTGTGCCAGTTGTTGTTTTTAATTATCTTGATTTGATTTTTTTATGATGGTTTTGTATTATCAATTCTTTTCTTGTATTTAATAATAAAATCCTATAGACATTATGAAGTATTATAAAATCCCTAAAACCTTCATATATACATTTGTATTATATAAATAGTTAACAACTGACCTTAAAGATTCTCAATAGATATGTTTATAAATTTTTTTCTCGGAAGATATGTTTACATCAAACATGTCAGTCCCTTATATCATCTAGTGAAGTCAATTGTTCTAAAATTCTATTGTATCATTCAATTAGAACAGACTAAGACAATATTTTTTCTTAGAATACCGATTATTCTATAGAGGAATTTCTAAATAAAATTTTACCATCTTGAAAAATACCTAGATACAAGGATATTGTACCATAAAATTGTGGTGCCTTCCTTGTTTTTTAAAGGTATTCAAATTTATCTGCTTCTTTTTATGCTCAATTTCCCTAATTTTGGCCACACTAGAAAATGTGGGTGAAGAATAGGTTCTGTATCTCAAATTCCCTTAAATACCATGAAATTGGGATTCTTAATGTTTATAGGAGGAGGTGTAAGATCTCACCACATAGGATGTGAAAAAATATATTTTTTAATATCATGACTAATGTACTAAAATAATCAATCCATGTTATAGGAGTATCTGGAAATTATTTGCATACCACATATTGAGTTAGAAAAAGGTGACTTTCTAGAATTTGTATTTGATGTATCTGAAGTGGGGGATGTCTCAAAATTGATTACGTATTTTATTCAAATTTGTATATTTATCAAGTTATATAATTTTTTTTTGTGTGTATCAAATTAAAATCCAATAGAAGAGGTAATATCAAAGGTTTAATGATGGATTAAACCAAACAGTTATGTTCAATTGGTATAATTTCTCTGAGAAAATCATCATTGAACTTCTCATGATGTATAATTATGGATTTCAATATAGTGATGATATCTTTTGATATGATGGTTTTGGAATAAATAGATTTTGTGTGGGAAATAAATGTATCTATTTAATTCCCTTTATCATTAGATCGATCTGTCTATGTTTCAATAGTTGTATATGACTCCAATTTCTTTTTTAATTCTTCAAAAATATCATGATTTATAGCATGAGGTGGGTCAAAAGTGATGGGATTTACTAATGTAAAATCCCCATTAATAATTAAGTATTTTTAGATTTGGTATATCCTAGTAAATAGTATATGTATTTCTAATAAATGATACTTGATATTATTGTGTGGGTAATAATAGGATCAGCCCAATGGGATGTGTATTCCCCTAAAATATAATAGATTTAACTACACCTCTTGGAATTTTCATATAAAGGACAATATTCTTATTGGTGAAAAATGTTTCATTTCTACATATTGTATAAATTCATAAGGGATAAAAAACATTGACATTGTTGAGGTTCATTAGTAGTAGTCAATATAGACTTTATTAAACAATCCCTTGGCTGCTCCCTAATGGTGAATTAATATTTCCCCAATTAAATTGTTACGATTTTATGGTTTCTCCTAGTGTATTTAGTTATTGATGGGGGCATGGAGTCCTATTTGAATTGTAGTTGTATTCTACTCTTGACATGCTCTCTTTCTAGAATACCTACTCTTGATTTCTAGTGAATAATATTCTCCTATGTATCATCTTTGTGATTCAGTGACACATGTCAGTGATAATGACTATGTTTATTAGGATAACCCCTTGGAAGATTTGATTTATTTTATATAAGTAGGGAATCAAGACTTACAACTATTTTATATATAAAAGGTAAAAATTATTTTTCTCCAGTTAAAGGATCATAAAATAGTTGTATGTTTCCGCATAGGACACTTCCTTCCATGTATGCCACCATTTGTATGATATCTCATGGTAGTTCATATCCTTTAATAATGCATGATCTACCTACAATTATGGTATGGATATATTTAACAATTATTCCCTAAAAAAGATGTTTTATAGATAGAAAATTTTATATTGGGTTAGTGAAAGTTTATTCTGGGGTTTGGGGAGATGGTTCTCATTACATATAACCTATATATCTAACAAAACGTCTTTTTGTGTGTAGTATCCTAAAGTTCCTCGCAACTACTTCCATATTTTTAAGATATCCTAGAATTCGATGATGTATTTAATGAAGCCATTTGGATTAATGAGTGATTTGATTGTCCGAGATGTCCAAAAATGTATCAAAGTAAACATGAAAACCATCAATAAATGAGCACTAATAAAATAAATTTTTATATTTATCTTACTATATAGATGAATTCTCATTGGGTGCACCATCCATTTTTTGATTGTCCTCCTTTCCCAATGATGATTTAAGTCAGTGAAAACAATATTTTCAATAGAAGGTAGTCATTAGAACTTTGGAAAAGCCTCTTTGTATTATTCATTGGTCCAACATATGGGATGTTAAGTTAATTACACCATTTACAAGGAATTATGCTCTACTTTGGGACTCACACATTTCTTTAAGCCAAGTTCCTGAATCTTTCACAAATACCAATGTGGGATATATTACTTTTATTCCAAAAATCAATCGAAAAAATTAATTAATTTGGTTATATGAATGTAATATATGTTCACTATTTATCCTTTATTAATTGGTGTAGCTGTTATTTAAAGTCACAAAACTAAATCTATTTGAGTTTACTTCTATCTAATAAAAAGTTAGGTGTTGTGAATTTGTGATTAGGCTAAAGAGATGTGATTCATCTATATCCCAATAAAGAAAACCTAAACCCTCATTATTTGATACCTCTTAACTAGACATGTCATATCATTTAGGACCATTTGAATATGAAAAATTCAATTATTTTTATGTTAACATAAACATGAACATGTAATTCTCCATTCATGTTCATGCATCTAGGATCTATTTCATAAATTTTAATATCATACAGAATGGACTACTTTGTGCAATGTACTAAGAAATGGTTCATGTGGGACTCACGCCTGAAAGTGTTTTAAAATTTAAATTCTGATTTTCTATATTTATATTTTGGAAATTAAAATGTTATTTATGGGAAAATGTTCAGTAAATAATAATGGATTTAATCCTTATCATTTTTTATTGAAAGTTTATTACTTGAATCAAAATATGGATTTTGAGTATCCGATGTTGAATGGTTTTTTAAATATTTATATATAAAAAAAATATTTTTGAAGATTATGATCACACATTTATTATAATATATATATATTTGGTGATTTAAAATGGTATTAATGTTATAATTAATTATTTTAATATCTCATGATTTTTTTTCAGGAAAATATATTATGTCTATTTTTTTTAGTTTTTAACTCTATAATTTAATTATGAAAACCAATGTATAGTTTAATTTTTCATTTGGAATATATTTTTCACATATCTTGGAATTGTTTTGTTGGATATGGTTTATGTATTCATCATTGTTTCTTTTTGAAGTTAAATTTTAAAAAGTCACAGTTTCATATCGATTATTTTTTCCATGATTATTAGGATGATTTCCAATTATTCCTAAGGAGGTTATGAAGTAGTTTTCATAAGTTATCAAAACAAATTATAATATTGAATCCCCTTTCTGTAAGGATGGATCCCCAATTACAGAAGGATTTGTTTTATATCCTACAAAAAGAACATGAATTGTATTCCATTGGTGAGATTTTACAATGTCCAAAATTTCATAAGGATGAAGTTCAATTTGTATAACGATAAATATATTATCTTAATCTTTATTATGATTCATGTAAATATAAAATGTGTTTTTTTCATGGTTGGGAAAATAATTTCATAAGGGTAAAAAATTCTTAATCCCTCTCTGAAAATCTATCCATGGTATGAATCTGGATAGAAAAGTCATAATAGTGAATTGAAGCCTATGAGTAAACAATAAAGATAATTTTAAAGAATCTGAGTTGAGTTGATGAACCAATATTTATAAATTTAATTTCTAACATGAATCTATTGACCGTGTTTAAAAGTTTACATCCATGATAAGAAATGAATGAAGCAAACTTAGGAATGAATATGGAATACAATTTTAGACAATTAATCACATGATCCAGACAATAATTTTGAATCGAGGTGAGGACCCATTAATATAAATAGTATAATTTTTGAACATGAATTTAGAACCTCCAAGATAAAATTATGTAGAAAGAGTGATTCTAAAATTCTTGAGTAATTGAATATTGTTAACATGTAAAAAATGTTTTTAGAAAACAATTGTGAGATTATGAATCCGTGTTAAATCATGGATTTCAAAAAATTAATGAATTATTCAACTATTGAAGATCCAACTTTTTTTTATAGAATACTATTGTGTAACTAGGAATGATGATCTTTTCCCAAGATGATTACTATTCCGAAGAATGTTTTTTAAAGATAGTGAGACATGATGACCTTTGATTCTATGAATATAACTTCTATGATGAATGTGTATCACATTAAATTTATTCTCTTATTAGGAATGATGATATGAATTTCATTCCTTTGAATAGTTATTGAGAATTTATATAATAGGGTTTTGGTGTTTGAGACCCTTAAAACCATATAAAGGAGATTATCAATCCTATAAGTGAATCAATGAAGCGATATATTGATAATGTTTTACGTGATCCAATAGCATTTGAAGGATTGGTTTGTTTTCCAATTCAAATCCAGGATTGACCATTCTTTTGATGATGTCTAAAATTCCTTGATGATATATATTTATCGATTACCATTAATTAAGGCAGACACTGATTGTAACTTGAACAATGTATTATCTGTTTATAGGATTTGTTCCTAGTTGAAAAAAAGTTTGTTCTACCCAATATATGACTATAAATTGTTGTTATAATTATTCAATAATAAATATTGGGTTTTATGATGGTTGTGTGTTCATTTAAGCATCATACTATTACAATATTGAATTATATGAGATATTTATTGTATAAAAAGGATATATTTTCACTGCATAAGATAGTGGAAGTTAAGGAAGTCATTCTGAATTCCATAACTGTATCCAGATTCATGAGTAGTTACAGATTTATTGGATTCATATACATTAACTAATATCTATGTAGGGGGTTTATAACATTACATGGCTATCAAATGAAAGTAATTTTAATGCTTATAAGATATGATTACACCTAGACCATGCGGATGTGAGATAAATTCCATATTACTTTGGAATTTCATTTTAGTATATATTGAAATTGGAGAATTAAAAAATTCTTAGAGATGGAATCAATGTTAGTTATGTGGAAACTAGAAGAATGATTAAATTACATTCTTCATTTAGTTTTTATTCATGTTCTTAGATAGAGGGAATTGGTTCCATTTTAGGGTTAACACCACATTATTTTGTTATCAATAGTATAATGAATGGTTTTAATTTTAATATTATGAAATGAATGATTTACCAATACTATAAAAACATTAATTTAATTAGTTACTATTTAAATTTCAACCATTTAATATAGTTTTAATCAATATTTATAAATGGTTTTTTTTTATTTTAATCAATTTCAAGGCCTCATCACCATTCTCTACCATTTCTACTACAATCATTATCTGTATTTTTTTCATTCATTTTCATTATTTTTATTTAGAAAAAATAACTTAACACCCACCCTATGAGATCAAGACTACATAGAAATATACTAAAATTATAAGGTTTATGAGTAAATAATTTTATATTCCAATTAACTATAAATTTTTTTACATTGTTAATGTGGAGGCTTCATTTAACCAAAAATGAATAAAAAACCAAAAAAACATAGAAGCCAAAAAAATATTTTAAAATATATTATATTTTGTGCTTTAATTTTACTATATTGTCATTATCACAGATGAAATTAATTTCAATCTTATGGTTGATATTTAATAAACATGTAAAGATATTTTAAAATTGAGAAACACCTTGGGAGGTTTTGAGTTTTCAATAGCTGTAAAAAAATTCATGTTGTGTTGAGAGTTTTGATATATGAAACATATTACTTTATAAAAAACGATTATTAATGTAATTTTTTCTTTTAATTTTATACGTAAGGTACCTAATGAATGGGATTTACTATAGTCCACTGATTCTTTAAACATTTTGTCTTTTAATTTATTTTATAAATCCTTGTATTTTTTTCTTGAAATGATTTCAACTTATACATTGAAATTGATTGAACATTAGTATAAACTCACATGAGGTAGAAACTTTAAACCAAGAAATTGAAAAAAAATCTGAGTTATATTAAGGGGTAAAATAATGATAATATAGATAACTTATAGGAGACCCTAGTTAATAATAATAAAAAAATTAACATACCTTTAACCTAAAACCAAGTTGGGTAAGTAGTTCCAAATATACTTTGTCAACTAATCCATATTATATTATTCTCAATCATAGTTATAGAATTTATGATATAAAATAATTCCATACATCTATTATAGAATCTAATTATAAATTACCTAATTAAGACTATTCAGACATTAGTAGGGATTTTCATAGTACGGTGTAACAACACCCTCTTCATGGATTGTCTTGGGAATTGGAACACTCTAATTGTTTTTCCATTCAAAAATATATGTAATGATAATACATAAATAAAATAGTTTTAAAAGTATATTTTTTATACATGGGACAAGGTTTTTAATTAAATTTTGATGATGTTTTATCATTGGATAATAAGAAAATATGTTATACATTGTAGTATTTAATTTTTTATTAAAATTGTGAGATTTACCTCAATAATTGGGACTCATTTATCCCTTTTCATAGATAGTTTCCCAATAATAAATTTACCTATCATTTATTGATTGAAGCATTATTGAATATCCTCACCGATGACCATAAAACAATATTTTTTATGCCCCATGGTGAGAATTTGTCAAATAAAAGTTTAGAGGAGTTAAAATATAATTTTAATAAAAATTATAAAAATTCTAAAAACAAATGATCTCAATGATACACCATTAAAAAGAGAGATTTTTTAATTCCAAAAAGTTGATTGATAAGTTCTTGAATTTTGTTGGTAAATTATGATAACTCATGCATGGATAAATTCAATCATCATGTTTTGATTAAAAAATATGGAATTTGATTTCAAAATACTAACTTAGCAGCCCATCCCTTTAAAAAATAAAATTTTGGTGTGTATGGGTATAAATAGATGATATAAATTAATCTTTATTAAAAAAATCATTTGAGACTTTACCAACCACCCAAAACTCTCTTGGAAGGTGTTTAGAGTGTTTTTATTATATATTACACTAGTATTCATACAAAAAAAGGGTTGAAATTTTAAAAACCAATATAGGGACGATCCATCAAATTATCAAGGGGATATAAGGGGTATGATGAATTAGATTTTTGGTTAATATTAATATAATATTGGTGATATTGATGACTAAAATGATAATAATGCATCTTAGTATATATAAAAAAATGCTATGTTATATAATATGCAATTGAAAATGGAAAAAAATTACCTTAAGAGAAAAATTAAAATTTCTATATAAAACTAATGTTAATATAGTGCAAACTCTTGTGGTTTTTACCAATGGGGTTTATTTTAAAACATAATAAGATATGGGGTAAGTCCCTTGAATGTCTAGACTGAAGTTCTGTATTAATGATTTAATTGTGTTATGAATTCACTTACACTATAAATTTATATTATAATGATTAAAATTAAATATATATAACTATCCCACATATAAAACAAGAACCAAAAGACTATAAAATAAAAAAGTAAAAAAAGGAATATGATATTGGGAAAATACCCTGTTTTCTTATGAAAACCAATATTGATTAAATTCATTAAAAATTGGAACACCAAAATAACGAACATGAATTACTAATGTAAAATGTGATTTTTTGTCAAGATATATGTGAAAATTAATTTAATCTATAACCTATTAAAATTTTAATCAAATCTGGAGACATTGAAAAATTATTTCATCTAAGAAAAACATATAGGAGTTTTCCACATACAACCTTAAGGATATGTATAGTGATGTTCATAAAAATAAGAGACCACATAAAACTAACGAGAAATGATCATTTCTTATTATGAGAAGACTTGGAAATAGTGGATAACTCGAATACTTTTGTGGCCTTAAGACTAGCATAAAAATGACACCTTACTCACTATTTATAAAACATGGATTGGGAGACATGAAACCCAAAATAATTTTCTTGAATATAGATGTCCTCTCCATCTATCACATAATTAGTTGAGTGGATGACTTTATTGTTTGTTTAGTGAAACTATTGTTTCATACAGATTATATAATATGTGATATATTTTGCGATAAATATGTCCTTATACTCTTCTGTAGCTCTTTCTCAGGCTATGTGGGGTTTCCAATGATCTATTTGAGGGAAAAAGGATTTTTAATTTATTGTGAACAAATGGAAAAATTAAAAGAGAATAAAAACATTGAGGAACTAATACATGAATAAAAAATTTCAATAGTTGAAATTTTGAAATGTAAGGAACCTATTAATGATACATTAAAGGAATATTTTCAAATCATGGACGAATTGAATATAAAACACTCTTTTGGGGAAACATGATTAGGAATTGAGATAGGTGAAGAAAATAATTCCTTTAATGACTGTGAATGAGTGTTTTTTAAAAACTATTATGTCCTTGTTGAGAGGAAAGTTATAAAAATAGAGATGTAATATTTGTTAAATAAGTAATACATTATTGGAATTAGTGAATAAAAACACTTTTTCACTGCACATAATTTATTTAATAGATTTATTAATGATTTAAGGCCATAAAAACCCATGATTCTTCCAACTATCTAAGAAAAACCCAAAGTAGAGCTTAATTATATTTGAACTCATCATAAATAATTATTTTTTGGTATATAATTCATCATTAAATATCATTATCTCATCAAAAATAGAAAAAATCAATAATAAAAGTCATTAGTTGTCTTCAAAAGTTTTTAAACAACTATAGTGTTAACCATTACTGAGACGAAAGTGATAAGTCCATTATTTTTCTTTAATGTTATCCTAATGGGCACTTATTATAAATTGATATTTTAGGGATAATAGAGGCATAATCACACTAAAAAGGTGGGTATAATGAAAAAGTGATTATCTTTATATATTCTTTAAATATTCATTTCATTTAGGATAGCCCACAAACCATCCCTATTTAATTGCTCCCTATGATTGGGGATTTCACTATTATATCTAATGAAACAATTGATCAAATAAATACTATAATTGTGACCATATTGAGAGTTTATATGGAATTTTAAAATATTAATTTATCCACTCTTAAAAATCAAATTCCCATTCCATTGTTAGATCAATTTATTGAGATGAAATCTATAAATTAATTTTATTAATATTATTATGTTTATAGTTACAAAACTAATCCCCTTATCCTTGGGGAAAAAGGAAAAATCTTAATAATTACATTTTAGAGTATTTTTGTACTTATGAGTGACTAATGTTTTATGTGATTATTTGAAATATTTCAAATATGCATGATAAATGTTTTTCTAACATGATTGAAAGGATAATAAAAGTTTTATTTATTGATTTTTATATTATTGGGAATACAATTGGCATCTCTTTAGAGAATCAATTATTCATATTGGAATGATTTCAAGAGATAAACAATGTTTATAATTAATAGAAATTACAATTCATGGTCATTGATGTAATTGTAAAAGGTTATAAGGATTTATCTATTTTAATAGACGTTGAAATGTTTTGGAATAATATAATTCAAAGATTAACCATCATGAAAATGTCAAGGGTTTTAGAAGTTTTTTTTGGAATAGTGGTTTTTACTAGAGTTTTATTATTTTTAAATATAAAATAAGTCCATAATGCACAATATTATTCATGTATTTACCATTTTACATCAATGTGATGTTATTAAAATCATTCAATCACCTTAATAAAATAAAAACCAGTTCATTAATAATCACAACCCCTAATTCGGAATTACCTTCTTTTATGATGTTTGTTTAAAGTAACATATATATTTAGGAAATCCTAGGTAAAAGTTTATATAATATGATTTATATGGTGTATTATGGTAATAGGTTAGTGGACGATGCTAAAAGGAATAAAACCGTGGCTAGGAAGGAACACATATTTTTTTTTGATTTCTCTTTGATAAGATTAGAAAGTATTTTATTTGGTCCAAATAGATAATATTTACTAATTATATCACACCTATGTACTTACTACGAAAAATGTAATTGAAAAAACTAGTCATTTTTTCTGAAAAACCACTGACAAGAGATTGATTTTGAAATCAGTGAAAATAATGTAATGGAAATGTAGGTTCCAACTATATATCTATTTTCTTCCAATATAAAAATTATTAAAAATCGTAAATTAATTTGTCATCTATTAATGAAAAAAATCATTGTTTTAGGAAAAAACCCAATGGTTTCTAGATTTTTCTAACTCTATTTATTTTGGAATCATTCTTTTTATTTTTAGATAGAATAAAAGTAACAAATTTAATTCTAAAATAAACTTCTACATTTAGATGATCCTTTGCTAATATACAAGTTTCATATTATTATTTAGAGTATTTTTGTACCTAAAGAAGTGATAATACTAATTTTAGGGTTTTCTCATTCTATACCATGCTTTGGAACTATAGGGGAGTGAGGATTACCCAAAATTTACTACATGTAATTTTATACTAGACTATTTTTTAAGGATTCTTGACATTTACTAGTTGGGTATGGAAACAAGAAAATATTAGTCAATGTTAAAAGATGAAAAGATCTCTAATAGAATTAAAATATAAAGGTATAAATTTTGGATGTTTATAGGTTAGAGTAAATGGAAATGTTTCCATCTTATCATGATAATCAATAAATATTAGTGGTTATATATTATGTCACTATAAGGGATGAAATTTTGGGAATTATAAAAAATATAGATGATTGTGTTTTCAAATTAATTTAAGAACACATTTATCCATGATTTAGAGTTCCAAAATATTTCATTGCTATAAATAGATCAAACTTTATGAAATCTAAATAGAAGTCATTAATGAAGAATTTTGGATGTTTGTATAAAATTAGTATAAGTGGTTATCCTAAATCAAGATAGAATGAAAAATAACTAATTTAATGCTTTACAAAATTATGAAGGATATAATTTCTTATGCCAGAAAATATTGGTTATTGCAAAATGATGAGGATTTGTGAGGATGTTTAATAAAATTTTAAAATACCATTGGATTTTACACTTATTTAATTCTACTATGAAAATCATGTCATATTCCTCTAGATCTTAAAAATAACCATTTTTATCATTTAAGGATTTAAATTTTGAATTTAAATGTATTTTATAAGGTATAATGGTTGCCCAAATTTAGCTAGAATAGATTGAAATATAATAATATTAAAATTCTAATATGTAGATAAAAATATCAATGGATTTTGTAGACTTTATCATCAAAAATAGAATAATTAATTCTTGGTAAAAGAAGCCTCTTTTTAATACCAGTTATAATCCATTCCTTAGTAAACTAAAATCAAAAGATGATTTTCCATTCTCCATCCATTCTGTATATAAAAGTGTTTCTTTAAAATTATTTGGAGAGGAGAATAATTTATTTTATTATGATTGGTGTATAGATAAAATATTATAATATGGGGTAGTGAAAGAGCTTGGATACTTTATATATTTTTGAAAATTGAGGATTAGTTATGTTTAATAGTATATTTTAAATAAAATTATTGGTTGGAGTAAACCCATTGTCTTCCTTAATGTTTTTATCATTCCATTTTGATTAGAAAATTATCTTTTTCAACTTATAATGTTCCTTATTTTAGATTATATGAGTCATTAATGTTGCTAAATAAGAGTTCCTTTTACACTAACTATAATGGCTTAGAATATTTTTTAGATATTTTAGAATGTTGGCAAGTTAAATTATCATATTCCCTTACTATTAAGGAAACATTTAACATGCTATGAAAAGAGTTCAAGGGATTGATTTTAAAAAACAAAGAGTAGAGTTCAATCATTTTTCAAGGAATAAGATGCGCTTCCCTGTAGAAAAATTTAAATAACAGATCTTTCAATCCTAAAATATAGTTTTTCATAAATTTATATTAATCAATTTAGATTTTTTATTATTATATTGAACCTTAATATATAGAATCTAAATAATTAGAGGATCCTTACTCAATAAAAAGGGGATAAATTTTTTCATAAACACAATCCACTATGATTCACATATTTGGATGTTTCTATTTGTATTTTATCTTTGTAACTCATTTATATTATCAAAAAAACATATACTATTTTAACTATTTTCAATGATATAAATTAGTTTTTAAAAGTGTTTATACATGATGAAATATATAAGAATATCTTATATTTTACTAAATAAATATTTTAAATTTGATTGATGAATTAATGACATTACATGATAAGTATTTTCATCTTGGAAAACCATTTCAATCATGAATTATTCATCATGAATTCTTATAAAATATATTTATTCATAGTTGATAGTTAATGTTTTAACAAGATAGAATATATATTTCATGCTGTGAATTTTTCAATATTTTATCTTAACTGTATTTTTTTGACGTCACAATTTTAGTATCACATAATTTCAAATCAATTATGAACTAAAAATATTTTAAATTCTTCCCCAACATTGAATGTCAGAATTGGTAATAATGTTGAGTTATTATTTTGGGTGTGGTTCCTTTTCATTTTATGAATTAAATTTCATGAATACCTCATCAAAGTAACCTCAAAATATTTTAATATTTTCAATTTTTTACTTTAGTTTTCATTTTTAATGGTTTAAGATATTTCATTATGTTAGAGATTATTCTTCCTCATTGAAGGGTAAATCATTTATATTGTTCCTTGTAAATTATTCAGTACATTTTTTTACTCTCCTAAAAATAATTATTCTTTATAATACATTGGGAATATGATTTAGTTTTTTTATATGAATTTCATGTTTGGATTTGACCTAAAATACATTACATTCAAATGAACTGAAAATGGGCTCATAATATTCATTGATTTTTTTTTATTTTCTACTATTGGATGAGTTATATATGTTTTCTTTTTAGTTATTAAATATACTCATCCATATTTTTTATCTAATTATATTGTTTGGATAAAATATGTATTTAATTTTATAAAGGTAAAAAGATAAATTTAACGAAAAACTGAATGAAAAGTAATATCAGGTTCAAAACATTAAAAAATTAAAATTTTGAATAATATTTTAAAAATTAATAAACCATATTTTCACTAAAACCATTATTAATAAGTTATAAATCATTTCTTTAATTTTGTAAAAAAATTTGGTAATGAATATTTGAGAATCACCTCTTGGATGACATTGAAATTCATTTCTTTTATGAATAATTAGTCTTAACTGAATATGTCAAATTGATTTCATGACGAAAAGAACCATTTTCAGTTTATAAGAAATTGACATTGATTTATTTAAATATAGTTTTACCACATATTTGTTTAAATGTTGTTTTGTTTTACATTAAAATATTTCATTTAATTAAAATGAATTTGAATACATATTTCTTTTAAACAAGTTAGGTTAATTAAATATTAGAAAAGAAATGTTGAATTTGGGTTTTTAAATAAAATCTTTATTCTTTAATACATATATTATTTTTGAAGAAGTTTTTTAGATGGTTTTGATAAATATGTTTTTGTATTATATATTTTTATGAATGTTTAATTGTTTTTATCAGTTTGGAATTAGTTCATTCAGTATTCATTGATTTTTATTGGGATAATAAATTATTAAGGTATATGATTAATATTTAGTTATGAATATATAATTTCATTCTTAAAATATTTTGATAGTTTAAATTTCTATTTTCAATTGTTTTCTCAAGAATCATAGAATATTGTTAAAGGATCTTATTTGTCTAATCAATATTTTTCTACTTAATATAGACTCTTGAAAAATCCTTGTTGCTTATTGATACATATAATATATTTGTATGGAGGATTTTAAGTTAATGTTATGGTTATTATATGATAGTTTCTAAAATTAATTAAATTAATTATCATATATTAGCATGAAGACCCATTATGTAAGTATGAATTCCCAGATTTAAAAAGTTTTTTTTGTATTCTAATAAAGGATCATAAGGTGTAGTCTAGTTTTCTAATATGAAAAGTACAAAATTTTATTTAAATGAAGTTAAATTTTTTAAGGACAAATAAAAAATTTCAGAAAGGTCACAATGATTCAGGAAAATAAGAGGTTTAATATGGTTAGAAATGAAACTTTATAAGTATAATTATTCATCATATTTTATGAATAATCAAACCATAACTTGTCCAAGGTTTTTAAAGAATTAGAGATTAAAGCTCATGAGTGATGTTTAAAGATGAGATCCATGATGCCATGTCGAGGTTATCATTCTCTTGTCACAAAATTTTTTGGAACTGGTATTGTGTAACACCCAATGATTATATATATATATGTATCCATTTAATTAATGATTGATGTATTCGATAGCTTACCTTACGCAAAATTATGAGTCTATATGAAAAGTGATATAGTAATTCAATATAACCTAGCCATTATATTGGATGATATGAATATTAATAAACAAATCATGAAAAGTATTCATGAAACTTTTTATTAATGATATTTTACATATTCATTCATAATAAATAGTTAATCAAATTTCATAAAAGTCATTTTGCGTGTCAAAAAATATATTTCCTTGAATTTTTTTAAAAGTAGTTTTGTAAGTAAAATTTATAACTAATTTATTCCATTTATATCAATTTCATTTGGGAAATATAATCATTTTCAAAATTTTCATATTAATATTATCATTGGGGATATTTTTATGATTTATCTAAAAACATGTTTTCTTCAGTGAATACTTTTAAATACAGTTTTCTTGTAAAGGGGTGAATTTATTTTTAGTTGCATGTGGCATTAGGTTTTTAATTTGATATCAATGTAACCTAAGTAAAATTTAATAATAATAATTTAATTAATTACATAAGAATAATCATTATACATGATTTTTTATAAGTTAATTTTTGGTCTTTAAAACCCAATTATCTAAATTTTTTTATATGCATTCTATGAGTTTTCATCTTAGTAAATTAATTTAATAACTATTTTTTAAACGTTTTTATAGAAATTTATGTATTATCTATTAAATATAATAATTTTATATTAATTTTATCATTTTTCAAATGTAATGAATGTATGTGTATTATTTTTTACGATTAAAAATTCAATTTTTGAAAAAATGTTTTTCTTTCTCTTAGCATTATTAATTAAAATTAATATCTACCACTTATATAAATTAAATATTTTAGAATGGATTCCATATTTTTAATAATTATAATTAATATGATTTAATTAGGCAAACATATATTTTTACCATATAAAATAGTAAACCATTATTGTTTTTTACCACACAAAAGATTAAAACTATTTTATTTGGTGGTTACATATTTAGATAAGGGGAGTATTAGAAAATAAAAATATAAAACTATGATTGATTAAAGGTATTTAATATTCAACATATCCCCCTTTGATAACATGAACATTTGGGACCACATTCATTTTAATATAACTTTAAATCCTTAATAATTTTTGAAAAAATTCCATGTGGGTCCCTCCCATAAATTATAAAAATAAATCATATCCTCCTTAGTTAGTAACATCATTTTAGGCTTATATATTTCCCAATACCTTCCAAAAATACTTTATATAATACATAAATTCGTCATAGAGCTTATAATTTTTGGTAAGATCAATATTTTAAGGATTAAAGTGAAAGAAAAAGTAGGCCTCCTAAAGAAGATATTTATTTAATTTTTGTATATGAAATTTACTAATAATAATTATTTTATAAATTTTAATTAAAACTTTCATTTTTTTCATTCCATCTATTGAAAAATGGGTGTATCACTCGTCCATACGTAGAGACTACTATCCCCATATTAAAATTCAATTCATTTTTCACTATTAATTTATATGAATGGTTATAAATATGATTATAGTTAATATATAAGATATTTATATCATTATTAAGATTATATATATGAAGGAATAAAGATAATGTTTGAATGAAAATAACTTTCAAACAAAAAAATTTATGAAAATTAATGGATTATAATAAAAGAGATAATTATAAATGATTATTAATGAATAGTTTATCAGATATTATATGTAAAATATTTACGGTATTATAGGTATAATTATGTTTCTGGTTGATAATTATAATAAAATTACAATAATTATACACTTGGTTAGATATCTTATGATGCATTTCAAGATTGAGTTAAGGGATTGGTTGTATAATATAATTTTTACATTATTATTTATCTTGAATTTTATGATAATGAAATTATTTGATCAATATATGCCAAGTATAATTTATTTTATTTTAATATATTTATTTTTGGTTAATTAAAATTTTAAATTAACTTTACTCCCTACGAGTATTCAATTTACTAAAATAATTTTTTATGGAAAAGCAACCTTATTTTACCATATGGTTAGAAATCTCTACATAAATGTCCATTTTTTTCTATAAAATGATTTCAAGAATATTTTCACTATTCAATAAAGAATATTTAAAGTAATTTTTAATATAATTTACATTCCTTACAAAATTTTAAATGAAAAACTCTTTTCGTTTCCCTAACATTATACTTTTGACTTTTTACCAAAAATGAGAAAGGATTTTTTTAATATACACTTCTTGGAAACATTTCCCCATAATCATGATTACACTTTATTTTTATTAATTTATTATTTTCATTATTTCGTTGAAAAGAAAATAATATCCTTTTTATTATAGAAATTTAATGATTCTAAATAAGTAATTTTAAATAAAAATGGTTTTTTTCCAAAGAAATACATTAGATAATTTTTATAGGTATTTTTAAGAATAAAAAAATCCATTGATATTTCTAATGATTTACCAACAAAATTATCCAATGTTATATTCTTAACAACTTTTCTAGATTGTTTATAATTATGGTTGGGTAATATTTTTGAAACCCATATAAATTCTACTGGTTATGATTTGATGATATTTTGAATGTTTTATAATATTATGGTATGCATATGTATATATTTAATTATGTGATAGGTGGGATAATATTTATATAGCCCTAAAATGAATTGGGTATATAATGATATCATATGAGGTAATAAGGATTAGTTTAGGGAGAGAAAAAAATATAGCTAGTGAATTTGTACAATAATATAGTCTTGGGAGTGAACCTTGATTAAAGATATGATATGACACAGAGTAAATATGATCCACTATGAGAATCTTATTAGTGATCCTTGTGAAAATAAATGATTTAATTTTCTTATTTTCATGAAATAAACTATTTTCATATGATTATGATATGTTTTAATGTATCATGAATAATTTATGATGATTCTAAACTCTTATTTATTATATATTTTTATTGATAATCCATTATGAAATGTCTCATGATTATGATATTTGAAATGATAGGTATGAATTTTTAATGATTATCTCATGTTATCATAACCTTATTATAATATTATTTTACCATTTATCAATTAATGATATTAATTATTATTAAACTTATTGAGAACATGTGCTCACCCATTAATATTTTTACCTTCTCCAGGTTTTAAAGAAATTTTGTATGTATGATATGTCAAAGAAGTGTTCTAGTTTTGAAGAGATTAATTAGAAAAGATGTGGTTATTTTACATACTAGTTATTTATGTATCAAAATTTACAAAGATAATAAACCAAAATGGTCTTTATTCATGTTTTATTTTTAATTTCATTTAATATTCATATAAACTATTTTAATATTTATTTATGAAAAGTATAGGTCAATATAGTTGATATTAATGGTATACTTTAGAAACTTTTAGAAACTGGGATGAGGGAACTTTGTGAATTCTCATAGGATATATGTATGTTTATGAAAACATCTGATGTTATTTTAATGAATTAAGTGTAGTTTCATTATGAAAATACATCCCTCTCTATTTACCAATTTAGACATGTTTTTGGAATTGATGCTTCGTGGGGTGATAAAATAGAATGTTTTGTTCAAGTATATCTTGGACATCATTCTTCTATAACCTGAATGAAACATTAATGTGGACTTGAATTGATGATCCTCGGTGACATGATTAAGTCAAATAAAAAATTATTTAAGAACTATTATTATGTATTTGAAAGTATAATGAACTTATATGTCCTAGGTTTCTCTTAATTTGTTATATATTAAAAATATGGTGTCACGATTTCACAACCTATGATTGATTTTACATGATTATTTGATTTCACACTATGAATATTGTTTCTCAAATTATGTGTTTCCTTTTAGATAGTGTATGAAACTCAATGGAACCATGTAAATCTAGAATATGGAGGATCATGAGGTGATTTAAATCTTGAAAAAATAATTGAGATACGATATGGGAGGAATGACCTTGTGATATTCCTAATAAGATATCATGTTATATTGTTAACAATATAATGATAGGTGAGTTCCCTATATTATAAAATAAGAATAAAATGTAATTGTATTAAATTTCATATGGAAATAATCATAGATTAATGAATGTTAAAATTTCATTATTTTAAGAATATGAGAAGAATCAGCCCTTATAATTTCTTAAAGAAATGTGATGATGGTTTATATATGGAAATAAAGGGAATTGAGAAATACATTTCCATGGAATTCAATGTCTTATATGTGGGGAACATGGTATTATCTTATTTGATTCCCTATTTTAATGGATAACTCTTACACAAATGAAAGAATCTATTCTATGTCCGTCGCTGAAGCGAATTACGTTGGTTAAGAAACACTTGTCCTTCACTATATAGATATAGCTTCATATTAATTTTAATAGGAATCCACCCCATTAACATATTAATAATATTTCCTTATTATAACATGATGCGACTTTAAGAATTTATATCTATTTATATATATATATCCCTTATCAATTTCTAGATTATGAAAATTACATTTGATATTACAAACCAACCGATGATTGTCTACCGATGGAAGGGTAAATATAAACATCCAATTGAAATTATATAAATTTCATGGGAAATTATTACTTTTCAAATTGGTTATTTTTCTTAAATGGTTGTAGAGAATGTCAACATCAATGATATTCATACTTTATAGAAGTTTCTTGATTTTTTATATTACTTTTAATCGTGATAATAAACTTTCAATAGAACTAATACCCAGTGATAAATGTATTTTATAGTCTATATAAGTAATGGACCAGATTGAGTTGTAAGAATTAATGATACAACTCTTGAGGAATCTTGAGAAGGGATTAATTCAAATATGTGCACCACGTTGGGGTTCCCCTATTCTTTTTTAAGAAAAAATAAGGATTAATATGAATCTAAATTTATTATTGGGAACTCAAAATGAAAATGACAAAGAATAAGAATATTATTCCATATATTGATTATATATTTGATCATCATTAGGGAGATAAATATTTTTACAAGATTAATCTTATACATTGATACAATCAGTTGAGGGAAAAAATATAATAAATACCCAAGAAAACCTTTTATTTGAGGTTTTTAAATTTTGAAATTATATTCATTTCATTTTTCCTTACTAAATCCCTAGCTATCTTCGTGGATTTAATGAATACAGTCTTTAGATATTACCTTGATCTAAATGTGTTGTAATTTATATACAATATTATTATATATTCTGAGATGAAAGAAGAACATGAATAATAGTTTAGGTTGAATGGAAGACCCTATAGATCCATATAATGAGATTTTATATGAAAAATTTACCAAAATTAATTTTGGCTAACTAATGTTTCAATTTTATGTTATACAATCTCACGAGAGTCTATATCAAAGTATCCATCAAAGACTAATATTATTGAGAATTCTCTAAGAATAATTTCAATGATTGGGATCCATATTATTTTTTGATTTATTAAATATTATATATGATTTTTGAATGATTTTTCACAAAAATCTAATATACTATCCAAGTTAACTAAAAATGGAGTTATGTTCCTACTGATAGATAAATGTAAAAAGATTTAAGGAACTGATGAGAAGGTTGGTCTATGAAACTGTGCTAAAATAACCAACCAAAGAAAAGGGTTTGTGATCTATGATGATATATCGAAAAAGGTGAATGGGTGTGTTTTTATAATAAATGATATTGTGGTGGATTATGATTCTTCCAAATTGATGGTTTCTTGATAAAAATTACCTAACTTTTAATTTGGTGTTAACAATAGAATGTTTTCATAAAAGACCATGAGGAATTATCTTTTTGGAGAAAATTGTGACATATATACTAACAATAAAAGTGTTAAATACATTTTCAAATAGAAAGTTTTGAATATGAGGCAATAAATATGGTTGGATTTGATTAAATATTATGACCCCTATATACTCTATCACCTTAAGAAATTCAAAAATGTGGATAAATCTTTGAGTTTAAATCATCACGCTAAAATATTTATCATGAGGATCACAAAATATCCAATATATATGGACTTTCAAAGTATCAACCATGAATTATTTAAGGAAGGGGACTAATAATATTTTTCTCAAATGACAGTTCAACCATCTATCAATGAAATGACCTGTAAAGACCTGGATTTTCTATGTATTTTTTCTTCTTCTTAATTATATGAAATTATTACGAGTCTATGAAAATTGACCGTGCATGATTCCAAGGCCCGGTTTTCCTGGAATGAATTTCTAAAGATTTTTTCAGGTACGTTCTGTAAATGTGTGAGTGACGTTTTCTAACTTTTGAACTATTTCTTGGATTATAAATCAGAAGGCACCGTTGAATCCGTAGTGCCTGGATTCAATTAAGGTGGGATTTAGTTTGACTGTTGAGGCCAAGAGAAAAATTTATGTTTTGTAACGTTTTTTAAATGAGATGAAATAAAATAATTTTTGTTATTTTATTTCATGAACCTCCAACAGACCAATAAAAGGGTGGGGATGGTAGTGTGTTGAGCCATTAAATGGCTTGAACTGCCAACCTTAAGTAACAACGACATTGGGGAAATTAGGAGGCTTCCTAATTTATGAGCCCCATTAACTCCCTGCGTCATTACTTACTCTCCCCCTATCCTATAAATATAGAGCTGGGGGAGGAGTATCAGATAAGCTTCACCAAGAAATGAAGTTCTGTTGGAGTGCCATAACGCCGAGCCCTTAGAGGATGGAGCCGACCCCAGCTGAAGGTGACGTGCGACACTGAATCCCCGAACTGGGGATTGATGTTCGAGCAGTGGTGAAGACATCTTGTTGCGGGGACGGTGAACAATGAGACTCCGTCAACCGCGAGATCTCTCCAATGTTTCAAAGTAGGGGGTTATTTTTATTTGTTCTTTTTTGATTCCCTCTTCCCCATTCAAGAAATTATACGAAGAACACGGGTCAACTGACTAATGGTTTGACCCGCGATTCATCCGTCTTTGCGGGAGGTTGTTGCGGGGAACCTTTTGGGGTTAATATTGTTGTTTAATTCAATTGTTCTTAAAACATTAACCCCATCATGTTTTCGAGCTAATGTAGAGGGTGCGAGCCTAACGAACCCATACCGAAACCTCTGTTATCTTTCTATCGTTGCACCACCATAGAATACTGTGAGCATGTCGACACATGCCGCAAGAGGAAGGCCGCCACTTGTCAGCCCTGGAAAACGGAGGAGCCAGCTGACATGATGATTGGCTACGGGAATGAAGGCAGCGTGACCACCATGTTGCTGACAAATGGAATCCATGTCCAAAGCCACAACGGAGGCCAATCCTACCACTGGCAGGTTCCATGACGACTGAGCTCTGCCCACGCGGCACCGCCACCTTTCTAACCAAACAACCTTCAGGTTGTTTGGGAATCCAGGGGGTTACACCCCCCCCATGTTAGACTAAACTAGGTTGCCGACCTCAAGACGAGCCGCCTCCCTCAGAGCCCGGCCGCCGCCCTCGGTTGGGCCGGCACCCTTGAGCTGGGCCGTCACCCTCGGGATGGGCCGCCACCCTTGGAACCAGGCTGCCTCCCTCAGAACGAGGCACTGCCCTTGGACCGGGCCACCTCCCTTGAGTTGGGCCGCCACCCTCAAGCTGGGCCGCCGCCCTAGTGGGCTGTCGCCGCCAGACCGGGCCACCTCCCTAGCAGGCCGTAAAACCATACTGATCGGGCCGCCCTATTCGTGTTGGTCCTCCCTTACAGGTCATGCCTCTTGCGAACCGGACCGGACATCGGCCCATCAGGCCGAGTCCACCTCGGCCTCTCCCAGACCGGGTCAGGCCGGGTCGGTCCGATCGGGTCGGACCGGACCCGGGTCCCACCGTGCCCAGAAACACTCAAAGGGGATTATCTTGATGCACAAATTCCCATTTGACGAACCGTATATGGAATTGGGACCCTTGGAGAAAGACAGTCCCTTTAACTTACTAAATTAGTGTTTCAGAGAAACTCGGAGTTCATTCAAGTTGGATCGCACCCGAATCCAACTAGGCCCTCGACACAGAAATGTTAACAACACACCGACCAGGCATCCGAATGACTCAAAGTCTATTGCGTTGAAACCCTTATGACATGGAAAATAATCAGGTTAATTATTTGTGAGACTTCATGCTAGTTGAGATACAAATGATGGCTTGGGGAGCGGTTCACTCAAACGCACTACCTACGGAACCCTGTGACTGGCTGAGACATGACAATTGCTGACTTTTCGACTCAGAGTGACTTGATGGCCACGGTACATGATGGGGAGGATTGACTTAGAAGACCAAGATGGGGGTGGGTGGTTCTGTGTGACATGGCGGGCCACGATGGGGAGTAGCTACAGTACGTGATGGGGAGGAGTACCTTAGCAGACCACGAAGGGGGGGGGGGGGTTCTGTGTGACCTGGAAGGCCATGGTAGGGAGAATCCATGGTACGTGATGAGGAGGAGTACCTTAGCAGACCGCGTTGGGGGGAGGAAAACTATGTGGGACCCAACAGACCCGTAGTACGCGATGGGGAGCAGTACTTCAGTAGTTCAAGGTTAGTGGGAAGCGCCTCTCTGTGATGCCTCATGCCCACTATACTCGATTGAGGAGGAGTTCTCCAGTATCTGAGGTGTTCAACGTTGTGACTAGGGATGTTACTTGTTACTACCCCTAAAATAAATCATGGTGTGAGCTGTCTTTAATTTTTGGTGGTGATTGAGGTTATGCTATGTGGTACTTTACCTGTGTGGTAATTTACCATCGTGGTGTTACCCTGTCGTCTTTCTTTTTGGAATTATAGGAGACCTTAAGGGTCTTGGGGTCCTTACTGAGTATCGTTATACTCACCCTTTCACGATCATCACTCACTCCTTGTTGTGTCTTGTGAAGATGACGTACAATATTGATCAAGGCTGAGGGAGCCAGAACTGGATGGTGCTCGGAAGTGGACATTCGGCGTGACGTGTCGTGGAGTAGACGGGCAGACATGGAGTACTGTGGAGGGGGTCTATACCTACCCTTAAAGTATGATCTATGGTGGATGATCCATGAGCTTCTTTTTACATTTCAACTATTTTTTACTTTTCATTTGTACTTGTACTTTTCTAGTTGGGCTTGTATTCCAACCCCTTTACTTTTAGTACACTTTACTACAACAGTTTACATCAAAGTTGATTTTTTTGTGTTCTCCGATCATATGTTTGTACAAGTTTAAATGAAATTCTTTTCTATTTTAGGGAATATTCCTTTCAATTCTAGTCCCCATCCCCTGGCCTATGGAAGGTGGGTTTGGGGTAGTCACGGCACATGCCCCGGGGGATGGGTCGTGACAAAGTGGTATATGGGGAGTCAGTTCCACCGAAGAACTAGGACTCTGATATTTTATATGTGGAAATGCTGTTAAGTGTTTTGAGTGTGGTTTTCAGTTCGGGGAGTTCATTGTTGGTGCGGCGGCCGACGAATCCATACACTAGGACCCTGAATTATGATTTCAGAATTAGGAAATGAAAAAACTGATTGCGTTTGTTTTGAGAAGTATTTATTGTGTTTTCTTGAGTCAGAACACCAGGTATAACTTTTAAATGTGGCACACCTGTATCTTTTTTGGATTCTCCCACAAAGACAACCACCCAGGTTCCTTGAGAGAGTACACGATGATGGCCCACCAAGTGATAATGCCTCGATGCAGGGTCCCCTTACAGTTTTGGCACCTTCGAGTGGTGTACCCGAAGCACCACTTCCAATTAGACAGTTGTTGCCACCAGCCCCACCAGAAGATAATGGACACCAATTGAGTGCATTACACAAGTTATTGAAAAAGTGGCCTCCAAGGTTTAGAGGCAAGACAGACCCGCAGGCGGCCGAGGACTGGCTAGAGGCTGTGGCCAGAGTTTTTTGCTTAGTTGGGACACCAACAGATTCTATTGTGATCCTGACAGACAGTCTTTTTCAAGAAGAAACAAGGAGATGGTGGATCCTAATGCTCTAGATACATGATGATGAGACCCTCATCTGTGTGGACTTCGAGGTCCTTTTTAGGGCATAGTTCATCCCAGCAACCATACGCTCTTTGCGTATATAGGATTTGCCACACTTACAGTAGGGAAACATGACATGGGCCCAGTACTCAGCGAGGTTCACTGATCTATCCCGCTACTCCATCGACATGGTAAGAGACCGTTTCATCAGGGCCCAGAACATTGAGCAGGGTCTATGATGGGAGATCAGAGCATCGATGGTATCCCACAACATTCTGACGTATGATGGGGTGCTTGAGAGAGCACTTTTGGTTGAGAGATTCCTAGATGATCAGACACCGACAATGAGAGCTACCACCGAACGAAAGGAATCCAAGTCATCAGGAGGAGGTAGTAGGATGAGACACAGAGGTCCAAGCGGACTACACCCTTTGGTGGATGACCTCAGGATGCAGTGTCAAAGGTGAGAGGCTCACATGGGAGAGGGAGACAGGCGAGGGGCACATAGTGTTACACATGCGGTGGGAAGGGTCATATGGCTCGCGAATACCCGACCCGCCATAACAACGACTAGCAGTCACTCAAGAGACCTCCAAGGTAGAGGTAGAGTTTCAAGCGAGTAGGTCCGCAGGGTGGTGGATGTGTCCAAGTAGCTGGCCATGCAATTAGAGGTGGGTGATGTTTTGAGATTCTACCCCCACCACTACCAGGTGGTCCACCCCGACCATAGGGAGTTGGAGGACAAAGATGAGCTTAGCTCCAGGAACCTGTGGTGTATGACCACGAAACCATAGATGTGATTAGAGGTACGATTTGTGTCTACTCTACCTTAACTGCAACACTTATAGACATAGGTTCCGGTCACTCTTTTATTGACATGACCCTCGTTCAGAGATCAGATATTCTGGTGGAGTTGTGTAATGGATCCTTACAGCTAGAGACACCTATGAGAGTAGATTTGACGATTTTGCATTGGTTCCAGTTGTGTGATATTACTCTAGGAGGAAAGAGCTTCAGCTGGGATATCCTAGTAGTAGCATTGAGGCCATACGATTTCATCTTGGGTATAGACTGGTTATCCACAATCTATGCTCATATTGACTATATTAGACACAAAGTGCGGTGTGTCCACACGGACGGGACCAGGTTTTCCTTCACCGGTGAAAAGGGAACCCTTTCATCACCGCATGGACATACCTAGAGGAGGGTGAAACTGATTAATAATCAATTGAAAAGCCTTACCCTAGGAGAAGTTGATGTTTAGAGTTTTAGATATCCTATAGTGGTGGACCAATATTCCGATGTCTTTCCTGATAATGTTCCAGGAAAACCTCCACGCAGAAAGGTATACTTTTACATCGACATGTACTCCAAGACGACACCAATATCTACACCAGCATATCATATTTCTCCTGTGGAGCATTGTGAGTTACATGTACAGTTGGAGGAATTACAGGGAAGGGGGTTCATAATACCCAGTGTTTCTCCATGAGAAACCCTGATTTTGTTCACTGAGAAGGCAGATAGGAGTTTGATACTCGGTGTGGACTATTGGTGCCTAAACCAGGTGAACATTAATAACTAGTATCCACTCCTGAGGATTGATCATCTTTTCGACTAGCTTAATGGAGCTTGTTGGTTTTCGAATATAGTCCTCCGATCAGGCTATCATCAACTCAGGATATGAGATGAGGATGTGTAGAAGATGACCTTTAGATGTCGGTATATCCATTATGATTTCTGGGTTATTCCTTTAGGCATGAACAACACCCCAGTATTGTTCATGGGACTCATGAACAAGATCTTTCATCCATACCTCGATCACTTCATGGTGGTGTTCATCGATGACATCTTGATATAATCGGCAATGGAGGATGAGCATGCCTATCATCTACAGATGGTTCTGGATACACTCCCAGAGCACTAGAATTATTGTAAACTCTTGAAGTGCCAGTTCTATATATGGGCGGTCCACTTTCTGGGACATGTTATCTTAGAGGCTGGATTTTCAGTGGGTCCAGCGAAGATAGAGGCTGTGCTATCTTGGGAACCACCCAGGAGCGTGACCGAGGTGCATAATTTCTTAGGGTTGGCTGAATACTACCGGAGATTCATGCCTAAAGTTTCCATAGTTGCAGCACCCTTTTCAGCTTTGATAAAGAAGCGGAAACCTTTCCTATGGATGGAGAGATGACAACAGAGTTTCTAGGAGCTGTGGAAGAGATTGAAGAGTGCTCCCATCTTGAAGCTGCCAGAAGAGGGAGTTGGGTATTTAGTCTACTGTGACACATCAGGGAATGTGCTTGGATATTACCTGATGAAAGAGTGATAAATTATCACTTATGGTTCACAACATCTAAGGTATCATTAATAGAACTATGCTATACATGACCTGGAGTTAGTATTAGTGGTCTTTGCCTTGAAGATGTGGCAACATTACATGATGTGCGAATGTTTTACATTCAACACTGATCACAAGAGTCTCAGGAATATCTTCTATCCGAAGGGCTTAAACCTGAGACAACAGTGATGGATAGAGTTCCTCCATGACTATGACTTTGATATAGTCTATACTCCTTAGAAGGAGAATGTGGTAGCAGATGCACTCAGTAGGAGATCTGGACTACAGTTTCTGAGTGAGGTGACAGAGCGGCTATCTGCATTACAAATACCCTTCATGGATAGAGATGGAGCAACATACCTCCAGTCTATGACAGTCACACCCCCACTCCTTCAACGAGTCTGGGAGGAGTATCTTGGGGACACTGACTACGAGGCACGATGCGCTCATATATCCTCAGGGAAGGCACCTGATGGAGTTTCTAAAGGTGGGGAGAACGTCATACTTTTCAAAGGACAGAACATGGTAATAGTGGTGCTATAAGAGGAGGTGTTGAGGGAGTTCCATAGGTCCCCTATGGCTGTACATACTGGTGTGGTGAAGATTCCACACGACCTCAAACGTCAGCACTGGTGGCTAGAGATAAAGAAGGAAGTGGTTGAGTTTGTTTCACGATGCCTCATTCGTCAGCAAGTGAAGGCTGAGCACCAGGTTCCAGTAGGCATAGCTCAACCACTAGAGGTGCCAGAGTGGAAGTGGGATGGGATCTCCATGGAGTTTGTGATGAAGCTAACATGTATTTATAGGCGACACGATTCTATATGGGTGATCATTGACCGAATCACAAAGTCAGACCACTTTTTATCTAACTGAGAGCTGGGATTAATAGAGGGCCTGAGACGCCTCTACGTATAGATGATCGTGTGATTTCATGCTGTGAACAAAAAAATTGTATCTGACTGTGACACACGTTTTACATCCCAGTTGTGGAGGGTATTACTGGGGGAATTCAAGACTTAGCTGCGTTTGAGCACCGCCTTTCATCCTCAGACAGATGGTCAGACGGAGCAGACCATTTTGATGCTGGAGGACATGCTTCGTGCATGCGTCCTAGATTTTGGATGCTGTTTGGATGATCAATTTCCCTTGGTAGAGTTCACTTATAAAAACAGCTACCACTCCACCATCAGTATGGCACCATTCGAGGCCCTCTATGACCAACCTTGTCGATCACCTCTATATTGGACAGACCCAGGGGAGTCCGTGATTAATGGTCCAGAGTTGTTAATGGCTTCCACTGAGAAGGTGCAGATCATCATAGAGAGGATGAAGACTACATAGAGTATACATAAGTCATATTTTGATAGAAGGCAGAGACCTTTGGAGTTCCATGAGGGGGACCACATTTTCTTGAGAGTCTCTCCTCAATGGAGACTGTAGATATTTGGTCAAGGTGGAAAGTTATCATAGAGGTTTATCAGGCCATTTATGATACTTTATAGGATATGCAAGGTGGAATACTGCTTGGAACTTCCACCACAGTTAGAGAAGGTGCATGGGGTGTTCCATGCACCCCAACTGAGGAGATACATACATGACCCATCTCACATCATCGACCACATTGACCTAGACATAGATGATGAGGCGGTGTTTACAGAGGTTCTTGTAGAGATTGAGGATAGACAGGAGCGGGTCCTTCTTGGGTGGTCGATACCTCTGTTGCATGTTCGTTGGTAGTATGGGAACCTCCAGGAGAGCACATGGGAGTGGGAGGCTCAGATTCATGCTATGTACCCCCATTTGTTTCCTTGGTCTATTTTGTGTCTTTTGGGGACGTAAATCCCTTTTTTGGGGAGAATGTGAAGATCTGTTTTTCCATGTAATTTTTCTTCTTCTTAATTACATAGAATTATTACGAGTTTGTGAAAATTGACTGTGCATGATTCCGAGGCCCGGTGTTCCTGGAACGAATTTCTGAACTTTTGTTCAGGTACTTTCAATAAACGCGTGAGCGGTATTTTCTAACTTTTTAACCATTTCTCGGATTTAAACTCCGAGGGAACCGTTGAATTCACAAGGCCGAGATTTTCCTAAGGAAGGCTTTACTTTAACCATAGTAGGTCCGGAGAAAAAGATAATTTTTGCGACTTTTTTTTAAATGAAATGAAATTAAATAATTTTTGTTATTTTATTTCATTAACCTCCAACAGACCAATTAAAGTGTGGGTCCGGTGGTGTGTCGATCCATTAAATAGATTGACCTACGAACCATAAGTAAAGATGATGTTGGGGAAATTAGGAATATTGCTAATTTATGATCCCCATTAACTCCTTGCGTGTTACTTACTCTCCCCCTCTCCTATAAATATAGAGCTTGGGGGAGGGGTATCAGATAAGATTGGAAAATCAATTTTTTTTGTTGGAGTGCCCTAATTACAAGCCCTTAGAGGATAGAGATGACCCCAGCAAGAGGTGACATGCAACACCGAAACCCTAAACAAGAGATTAACGTTCGGGTCTTGGAGAGGACTGCTTGTTGCAGGGATGATGAACAACGAGAATCCCTCAACCGCGAGCATTCCCCAATGTTTCAAGGTAGGGGGATATTTTCGTTTGTGCGTTCTTGATTCCCTATTCCCCATTATTGAAATTATACTAATAACACAGGTCATCCAACTAAAGGGTTGACCTGCGATTCATTAGTCTTTGTGGGAGGTTGTTGCAGAGAATCTTGTGGGGTAAATCTTATTGTTTAATTCAATTGTTATTAAACCATTAACCCCATAATGTTTATGAGAAAACTCGAAGGGCGCGAGCATAACAAACTCGGCATGAATTGTTCACTATAATGCTATCCTTGCACCACCTTGGAAGGCTGGGAGTACGTCCATGCATGCCGCAAGAGGAAAGTCGTAGCTCGGCAGCCGCAGAAAACAGAGGAGGCGACCGACATGATGGCTAGCCGTACGAAGGAATGAGGCGCAACCTCCACACCATCGGCGAACGAAAGCCACGACAAAGGATGAACCCACCTCCGAAAGGTTCCGTGATGACTGATCTGTGCCCACGCAGTGCCTCCGCCCCTCCAACCAAACAACCTTTGGGCTGTTCGGGAATCCGGGAGACCGCGGGCTTACACCCCCCCATGTCGGACCAAACTGGGCCACCACCCTCGAACCGGGACACCGTCCTCGGAGCCGGACCACCTCCCTAAGAGAGAGCCGTTGCCCTCTTCCTAGGGCATCACCCTCATGCTGGGCCGCCGCCCTTATAGCTGGGCCGTTTCCCTAGGAGCCAGGCCGCCGCCTGCTGCCCTAGTGGGCCACTGCCTCCGGACCGGGCCACAACCCTAGTGGGCTGTCTCCCCGGCGGGCCGCCCCCCCGACAGACCTCCACTCCAGTGGGCCGCCACCCTTGTAGTCTACCGCCACACGTGGTCCGGGCCACCCCTTCTCAAGTCGTCCTATTCGGGATAGACCACCCTTGTGGGCTGCCCCTCTTGCGGGCCAGAGCAGACATCAGCCTAGTGGGCCAAGTCCGCCTCAGCCCTACCTAGACCAGGATGGGCCGGCATGGTCTGACTGGTTCGGGATGGACCCAGGCCCAAAAACAGTCAAAGGGGCTTATCTTGAGGAAATAATGTCCATTTGAAGAACCGTCTGTTGCGTTGGGACCTTTGGAACAAGACAGTTATGCTATGTGGTACTTTACTTATGTGATACATTACCTTAGTGGTGTTACCCTGTGGTTATTCTTTGTGGAATTTGTGGAGACCTTTGGGGTCTCGTGGTCCCTACTGAGTATCGTTATACCCAACCTTGCATGAGCTTCGCCCGCACCTTGTTGTGTCTTGTGCAGACGATGTACAACATTGATCTAGGTCGAGGGAACCAAGACTGAACAGTTCTCATAGTCGGACATTCGGCGTGACATGTCGTGAAGGAGACAGGTGGACATGGAGCACTGTGGCGGCGATCTGTACCAACCCTTCATGTAGGATCTGTGGTGGATGATCCGAGAGCTTCTTTTTACCTTTCAGTTGTTCGGTACTTTTCAGTTGTACTTGTACTTTTCCAATAGGGCTTGTATTTCAGCCCCTTTTCTTTTAGTACATTTTTAGTATAGAAATTTACATCATAGTTGCAACTTATTGTGTTCTCTGACTATGTGTTTGTATAGGTTTAAAGGAAATACCTTCTCGTTTTAGGGAATATGTCTTTCGGTGCTAGTCGCTAGCCCCTGGCCTATGGAAGGTGGGCTTGGGGTCATCACGGCATGGGCCCTAGGGGACAATTTGTGACATGACTAAAGAATCATAGCAGAACTATGAAGAGGTAAAAAATAAAGTGATAAGTTTTATGGAGTTGAACATTGATTATGATTAAATGATATTGTTTTGGAACCAAGTATTTCCCTCATCAATAGAATACCCTATGATTGAACTATTAGAAGAATATCAAATCCAATTATTCCTTTTTCATCCTGAAAGTATGAAGATGTATAGGGATTTTAAAGATTATTTATAGTAGGATATCATGATGAAATATATTGTGGAGTATATATATCATCTTGGTATGTCCGTAAGCAAATTATTAGAGATAGAATAACATCGAGATGTTATAAAAATTATACAAACCACAATTGGAATTGGAAAACAACCCAATCGATTTCATCATAGGACTCCTTAATCCATTTAGAGGCCATAATAATATTTGGGGATGTAGTCGATTGACTTACAATGTCAATTCACTCCATTACTAGAAGTGATTATTTTTCTCATGATCATCATTCCATGATATATAGTAAAAAAGTGGCATGGTTACACGAGTACTCCATTCCATTGTATATGATCAGGATATGAGGTTTAACATGAAGTTCTAGAGAATTCCATAGAAAGATCTAGAGAATGTTTTGTTTTTCAGTGCACCTTATCATCCTCATATATATTTTTAATGTGAGAGGAAAATTCAAATTATCAAGTATTTATTGAGATACAATTCTCTTTATTTCAATGTTTTTTGTGATAAACACCTTCCACTAGTATAATTTATTCAGAATAATAGCTTTCACATGAGCATTCAAATGGATCCTCATGTAGCCACATATAGAAGGATTTTAAGAACTATATATGTTAGGGTTCAATGAGGGAAATAATTTTTTTGGGACCAATGTTAGTAGATAAAATGGAATAGGAGGTTAATTACACAAAATATCATATCAATGTGTCTTAGAGTTGATAAAAGAGGTACACTGAAAATCATCAAAAAGGTATAGAATTTTTTATTGGTGAAAAGGTATTCTTATGAATTCCTCTATATAAAAAGGTTATGATAGTTAAAATGAATGAAGTATTGAGACCTTGGTATACTGAGAAGTTATATATACTTGATCTGATTGGGATGCTTTCTTAACACTGGAAACTCCCATTAATCCTCAATCTTATTAAAAATGTGTCCCTTTAATCTCACTTGAGGAAGTATATACCTAATCCATCACATGTATTAAACTCATAGGTTATACCGTTGAATCATGGAATATACTTTGTTAAAAAATGAGTATAAATCCTGGTTTATAGAGATAAATATATATGGAATAATACCACTAACCTATTAAAGGCCTTTAGAAGATTTAGAATTTTGAGGAAGCTATTTGAGAACCTATAGATGTGATCAATAAGACATATACTCATTTATTTCACTAAAGTGATAAAATTTTAGGGAATAAATTTATTTTATTGGTGGTATAATGTGACACTATTATATGTATTTACATTTAAAAAATGTGATGTATTCAATTTCTTTCATTAGAAGAAACCTCGAGTCTATATGAATTTGAATATATTAAACCTTTATACGAAAGCTATAAAATTGGAAGAAATGATTATAATTATATCTTTAAGAGTAAAATGTATAATGAATTTTATTAAAGAAAATGTATTTATTATTATATAATAAATAAGTAATAAATTTTAAATAATGTAATTTCACACTCAAAAATATTTTATCCTTAAAAAATATTTTTATCACATTTTTCACTTTAACATTATAATTAGTTTCTATTTTTATGAAATATTATTATTCAAAATTAATTTAAATTATAAAATTTTAATCTTAATATTATTTTTTGGTGAATTTTTATGATTTTTCTAATATGATTTATTTCTCAATGCATACTTAAAAATACCGATTTTAAAAAATTTATCTTCCCTTAATGTAAATGTACATTTAATTTCTAATTTTTTTTAAAGTTTCACAAGTGTCCTTTAATATGAAATAATATAATTAATTACATAGTAACCATTAGTATACTTTATTTTTCTATAAGTATTGTTTTTTGTTAAAAAAAATGTTTTAAAACAATTTGGTGTGTGCAATGTGTTTTTATCTTAATAAATTAATTTAATCTATACTGATTAATTATTTTAATTGAATTGATAGATTATATATTCAATATAATGATTTTAAATTAATAATATTATTTTTACAAGTCAATTAACAGAAGTAAATTTTGTTTTATGACTAAAAAATCATTCTTAGAAAAAATATTTTCATTGTAATTTACTCTCTTTATGTACTCAACTAAAAAAATATTGTTTTTAAGGAAAACCAACCTTGTTTTTCAATTTGGTATGGTATCTTTTCTACCATCCATATATATTTTTATAAAATGTTATATAAATTATGTTTACTATTAAAAATATTTTTTTATAATAATTTTGACTATAATTTACTTTCTATATAGAGGGTTAAATTTAACATTTATATCATTTTCCAAACACAATATATTTTTATTTTATCAAAAATATGATTAGAGTTTTTATTTCAGCATACTCAACAATAATTACTTCCTCCCCCATCATGAGTACTATTTTTCTAAAATATCCCATGTTAAGTTTCCCATATTATTATTGAATTAATGTTTTTTCCTCTGTATCTTGAAAATTTATTGATTGTAGTTAAGTGATTTGAAATAGTATGTGTATTTTACACATGAAATATTTTAGATATATTTTAATATTATTTTTATTTTTAACAAATTCCTATGACTTTTTTACAGTTTAATGATTGTATGATACATGTTTACAGTCTTAATTATTTTTCTGGATGTTTTAGAATTATGATGATGAAATGTAAATTAATCTTCTGTCCTTTCAATTTGTTATGATATAATGATATGATTAATTTTTGTGATGTTGTTGTATAAATATATATGGTTTTTATTATATAATAGGGGATGAAAATATATTACCCTATAATTAATTGGGTAAAGATGGATATCTCATGAGATAATAAATACTGAAATATGGATTAATCCATAGAACACCCTAATAATTTATTAAAAATTTATATTTTGAATAAATCTAATCTCTTACATAACTTGTTCTACATGATCCATCATGTTTTAATGAACCATGACAAGTTGTTAATATTTTTATTTTCTCATGATAATTATTACCTAGCCATTAAACATGGTGGAATGTATTGGAATAACCAAATTTTTAATTATTTTCATAATTTATATATATTGAGAACATATATTGATAGAATTTAATTAATTTTTTGAATAGTTTTATAGGTTTTGAAAACATTATTTTCCAAGTAATTTTTTATTTATTTATTTTGTGAATGATAAAAAAAATCATTTTAAATTTTTTTAATATTAATTTGATAAAATAACCTTCATTTTTGAAATTATCTTTTCATTATTATCTAGGTGTAATTTTTTTTTGTATTTTTAAAAAATGGTTAATTTTTCGATTAATTGTGAAAAGAATATTTTTGTTGAAAATGAAATTTTTATTTAATGAAATTATAAGGTTATTTTTTTTGAAATTAAGTTTAAATGTAAAATTAGTTCAATTATTTTTCAATTAATCAATTTTCATAACTGGAATCATTTTTCGGTTTAATTTTTATATAAATAATTTTAATGTTATAACATCTTCTCTTTGGAGATCCACTTTCTTATCACATATGTAGGTTTAAATTTAAATAAAAAATTTCCACACTAATGAATGAAATTCATAAAAATTTATTCAATATTTAAAATCATAATATTTAGAATATATAATAAGGTCATATTAATTTTGACTATAATATATAGTAAAAACTATAAAAATTATTTATTGTAGTTAAAGTTAAAATGGGTTTACATTGTGGTTTGACTTAAAAGATATTGGTTAAAAAATACCCATAACTTTTCTAAAAACCATTTTATGGCCATATTTGGATCATATGGTATCTAATTTTGGATAATGGACAATTTTGGAGCCATATGGAAGGTGAAAAATGTTGGTACACCTTTTTCTTTTAAAAAATTACAAGTGTTCCCCTAAACTAAATTATAATAGGCCACCCCGTATCCTCACATCTTCTCACTCAAAAAACCATCTGGATCATCAAATACATACCCTAATATCTTTCTTACATAACTCCCTACCTCCTATATGCCTATTTTATTAGAAATCCAATATTTAAAGGATTTAGATTAATCCTAAAGATGTTGTTTAGAGAAGAAGTAATGTTTTAATCTTTACATTATTTATATGACTTATTATTCCAACTCCTTATAAAATTATTAAATTATACTGTTATAATAACTGCAACATATAATATATACTAAGAGATTATTATGTCAATTTAATAACCAATATCCATTTCCACTTTTATAAAATGTGATAAAAAATCATCATTTATATGTACGATAAACTACAGCTTCACGAACCGATGTTATTTATTTTCCATAACCACATCTCAGGGAAGGATATAACAATAGATTATTTATTTCTAAATGATATATGCAATATTATTTTACATGTAGAAATATTATATCATATATAACCACCTTAATTTATATCCTATGGTAAAATGATAACATTGCTCCTATGTACGGTGAAATACCGCCTCACGAAGTGATGTGATTCATTAATTCTTAACATGGAAGGTAATAAGAATTTATTTAATGAAAATATGTGATATATATGACAATTTGTTTTTTGTAATGGAAATATATTATTTACCTTTACTTTTTTAAATCACCCATGAAAATGGAAACATCTGTCATGTATACGTTTGACCTACCATCTCCATGAATGGTGTATCTCTTTTTTCAATATCTATATTAATTGGATCAAAGTTAATACATATTTTCACACCCTGAGTATCTATAAATTAATTTGTTTCAAAGAAATTAAATTTCTTGTATGGATTTCATTGTAATTTAAAAAAATTTATATTTACTTTACCTCCAACACCAAATTATTCTTTCAATAGAGACATAACATAGAATAGATTTCGATACACTCAACAATATATTTGTATTTTGTTACAAAAAACTCATATTTCCTTCTATAACTTGGGTTTCACAAAAGATTGAGTTTTACAGAACTAAAAAATGTTTTTTAATATTATTATCAAAACATTGATATAGTTATAACCTTTATATTGGAATGAAAGAAATGAATAAAATGAAATAATATATGAAACTATTTATTATAAATGTTTATAATACTAATTCATTAGTTATCAATTAATTAGAAATGAAAATACGAACAAATTGAATATTGATGAGTTATTTTTATGAATTTTTTGTATTCGTACAGTGAAATTTTATCTTAATATATTTAATTAATCACTTTTTTTGAGAGTTAATAATTAAATTTATATATTATATATTCAAAATAATTTTATTCCATTAATTTAATAAGTATTATAGGCATAAGATAAGAATAAATCTAGTTTTATGCATACAACGATATATTTTTCTAGGAAGATGTTTTACCAACTTTTAATGGAAGAATTGTTTTAAAACTATGTTTTTAAACTTTTATAATTTTTATTTTAAAAAATAAACTTCATTATTGAATTCATAATATAAAAATTTACTTTTGGGGATTTTTTGTTTTTTAGAAGTTTATTTTTTTGAAGAAAAGTGAAAAATAGGGAATTTTAATTGAAACTGAATTTTCATCTAATTGATATGTATTTAAATTATATTTTCATTTTTTTTAAATTATATTTATATAAATTAGAGATAAATTTATAATATTGAGTTAATTGTAATTAATTTCACATTGAAATTGGAAATAAAAACATTTGAATCTTTTAATCTTATCACTTCAAATACAATTTTTCTCATCATGTCTACATGATTAATTTTAAATTAATTCAAACCAATTCCATGTTTGGTATTTTGAAAAATGGATTCAATATATTGAATAATAATTAATTTTAATTTTTTTTAAGGTAAATTTATTTTTTCATTGAAAATATTAGTGAATGTAATCAAAATTAGTTACAACATTTATGAAAAAAACAGGCTTACTTAGTTTTTAGACATTAAATTAAGGAGATAAATTACGTCGAAACATGTATAACAGCTATTTTATATCCATATTTCAACCACATAATACCATTTTTTTAAAATTGAAAAATACTAAAGTCACATGATATAATGGATATCTCTCAATAGTGTTTTACTTTTTTTATTTACACGAATGCCACTGATCCTCCACTATAAAAAGGAACTCACCCCTCACATATTTACACCTCTAAATAAAATTTAACTATTAATACCAAGAAAAAATAATATCCAAAATTCCTTCATTTCAACCTATAATCCTCAATTTTGGATGTAATCTATCTAAGGAACCCCTTTGGTGCTAACTCAAATGAGTTACCTGAAGAAGAGACAACATTCATCAATGTGCATTTTTAGTTTTTTCCTCATCAAACCCAAACAAATATTCTTTTTAAAAGATTATATAACAGTATAAGTATACTTAATATACTTATATTTGTTTTATTTTATGGGTATTTACTTTAACCAGACATACTTCCTTTAAATGAGATGTATAATAATCATTTATGTGTACGTCTGACTACAACCTCGCGAGTAGATGTCTTCCGTTCATCTATTACAACATTTAAAGGTTGGGAGTAATTAATTAATTAATATTTTTATATTATATATATATATATATATTATATTTACAATGTTTTTATGCTTCTTTAGTTTTTATATAACACCTACCTTCTTTTTTTCATTTTTCAGTATATGATAACATCATTTGTGGATGTGTGGAATACCTCCACCTTAAAGAGTTGTGATTCATTCACATGTTACATGGGATGCATTAAGGATAGGATTAATAAAAATATGTGATATATATTACATAATAATTAAAATTTAATTAATATATAGACACATACATATATGTCATTTATATACTTTCTCTCATTATGAAAAGAAAACAGAGACAACATTAATGAAAATGTACGACCGACCATCTAAATGAATGGTGTATCTCATTTTAATATTTATATTTTTTTATATATTATTATAAATAGATGTATATTATGAATATATATGATAATTATATCATGTTTTACAATATTTAAATAAGTAAATCATGTTTTAAGAATGTGGATCAAGAATAGAAAGTCAAAATAAATAGGGAGAACAATGTGGTTTTTAGATAGAATGTAACATTAACTTTAAATTATTAATCTAATAGTAATATAAATTCGTCAAAAACTAATATATGGTATGATATATAATAATATGTGTCTATGTTAGATGTATAATAAACTCATATTTATTATAAAGGTGGTTTAAACGTGTATGAGCAATGTCTTGACTTAAAGTAAGGTTTTTCTTGTCTCACATTTATTTAGGTGAGATATTTGCTATATTAAACAATTATTCTTGTAGTTTGGTATATATATTGATATGTGACATGATATATCATGAATTTAATTTATTTCAAGATACTCAAAATTATAATTGATGTTATGCTTTCACAGATCCCGCAATATAAAGGTTACTTAAAAGGAAATCTAGTCTCACTTTTGTTTTTGAGAGAGTTATACCATATTCAATACCAATTAATGTTTTGTGGTGTATATAATTTCCATGAATGTATTATATAATTATTATAATTAAATTATGTGTATTTATATGTCCATTTTTTAATATCTTTAACATGGGTTTTACTATTCAAAATTTACCAAATTGGTAATGTAATTTTGTCTCAATTAACTTTATTTAAGACACATGATATGTTATGATCCTAAATTATTTTATGAGGTGTATATAATTTCATTTGAAATGTTGTATCATTACTATCCTTCTTTTAATGATATTTTAAGCTTTATTTAAGGTTATTCTTTCACGGGGATTATGATTCAGAGTTACCAAGGTAGTAAGAGTTTATTGCTATAGTCTCATCATTTTGGGGATTGATTACAATTATTCCTCCATTGATGAAATATTATTATACATCTCTCAATAACACTCATTAAATTTTCTATAATATTTTAATTCATGATATCTTTATGTAATTACACCACTTTCCCACTCTTTGGTTTTTAAGATAATTAAGAGAATATTTTTATGAAAATCCGAATTTATCTCTCTCTTGAGTCAGAAATATGTTTTATTTAAAAACCATGTTTTCTTAAAATGTTGTCCAAAATATTTTTAAATTATATTTTTAGAAAATTTTCATGGAAAATTATTTTAATTATTTTATGATTTTAAATGTATATAAATGGTTATCAATGATTCATATATATATTTTTGAGGAAAAATGTCTTTAATTTTTTTTTATGATTTGAAATGAATTTTTTAAAGTGGGGAGGATACAGTCATCAAGAAATTCTTTAAATTATTTTATTAGATTACCATGTAATTATTTAAATTGTTTTTCATATGAAATGATTTTTAAAATGTTTAATGTATTTAAAACTATTTTATAAAGAAGGATTAGTTGTCTTATTAAATGTGCCATGTGGTACTTCAAAATCATTCTCCATATAAGATGATATCGTTTGATATAGTTCATTCTTTATAGAGGATATTATTTAATTAAACCATTATTATAATTTATTTCAATTGTTTAGGGTTAAGGTGACAAGTTGTTTATGGAACCCATTACTTTTCTATAGTTTATGCCATGATAAAACTCTTATGAAACCTTTTTCCCTTTCAAATTTATTTTATGATTAAAAAACCTCTATATTTTCCATAGGTTATGATATGATGTAATTATTTTGATACCCATTTTTTACATGGGTAAGGATATTATGTTTATGAAACCCATCTCTTTTTATGGGTAATGATACGATGAATGTTTTATTATCCTATGGGAGAGAAATGTATGATTTCATTATGGGATGGGTGGGACCTATATCCCCCATCCATTTTAATGAGAAAAGATTTATATCTCATGAAATAATGATGGAAATGTTTTTTAAAGGATTGATCTAAAATGTGAAATACGTTTTTCCTAATCCACAATGAGAAAAAGTTGTTTCCAAATCCATAGCGGGAAACATGTGTGTCCTAATCCACAATGGAAAATAAGTGATTTCTGATCCACTATGGGGAACAGGTGTGTCCTGATCCACTATGTTGATATTCTTAGTAGTTAAACTTGAAAATGAAATGAATTTATATATTTATAATGTTTCTAAACTTATATTAAATGATATTATTGTTCATGATTTATTAATGATGATTAATTATTATTATGATTCATTTCTTATGAACTACCAATCATTATTACATAACACATTTATAGGATCTTTGATATGTAGGGTGCGATCATGAAATTTTATTATCATGTTTTATTACCCTTATAATCATGTTATGCATACATTTCTCATTTATTTTCCCGTAATGAGAATCTTAGATCACCTTCCTTATATTTACTTTCCACAAGTTAAGAAGAATGGTTTTATGTAATAGTACTAAATGGGATGATATTTGTTTTCAACATTAAATATCTTTCAACATATTAGAAGATTATGTTCCATGTTTAAAGAGACACTAAACTATTATAGTCCTCGATAATGTACATTTGTAATGAGATGAATACTCATATACAATAAATTAAATTTCAATTTATGTTATACTTTAGTTACTATAATCGGTATTGAATAAAATGTTTATCCAACCAATGGAAACTAGTATAAAAAAACAATAGTGATATTCCTAGGAATATTAATAAGGATATGTCTAGGGATTTCTATAAGGATGAATCAGAGTATAGGAAGCTATCCTAGAATTTTGGTAATGGATTGAGAGATTACGTTCCTTGAAATTACATACTTGTATATATACTACAAGTTGGTGTTTCTCTAGAAAAAATGTACATAGTTGTCACAACCCCAAAAAACTTGTATTTATCTAGACTCGATCGAGATCTAATGTATAAAAAGAGGACTTGATTCACCCCTGGTTTGACAGTCCCGATGGATATTCTTTGATAATTCACAAATTAATTATGAACCAACATGATGGAATTAGATAGATAATGACTTTTATTAACCTAGGACAAACCCAAGTCATCATAGATTAAAGAATTAGGTGTTATGATTTATACATCATATAATTAAATTTTTATCATTATTTGGTTTTCTTCTATGATAAGTGTTTCTCAAACTATGTTTGATGGTTTTAGTCAATAAACGGGATGCTATATGATAGTGTTAATGATACATTAAATGGAAAATGTGATGATTTTAGTCATCATGGACCAAACTACATGGGGGATAGAATGAATACTCTTTTTGATATGATCCAAAAAATTTCTTAAGATATGAATCATGTTGAACTTCCAGGAGAGAAAAGGAGGTTGCAACATTCTCTTGAGTCCTTTATAAGGTACCATCCACCTTAGTTTAGTGGTTCCACTAATACAATAGATATTGGATGGTAGATCAGTACAACTAAAATTATATCTTCCATTATTTAGCGATCAGAGCATTAAAAAGTCATATTGGATGCTTATCATTTGGAAGAAAAAGTAGATCAGTGGGGTATTCTTATTAAGAACACAAGGGAAAAAAATGAAATTGAATATATAGAATGAGAAGAGTTTTATGATATATGTTTTAGTATTTAACTCCCTCCTATTATATAAAAGACACGGAGAATAAATTCATTGAGAAAAATAAAAAATAGGATGAATATATCGGTACTTATGATGTTAATTTTATAAGAATTTCAAGGTATGCTTATGATTTCATCATCATCACTGAAAGAAAAATAAATTGATTCTTTGGTTTCCTAAAACCAAGTCTTAAAAAGGACTTGGATATATGACACTAGTAATTTTGAAGAATTTTTTATATGAGAACTAATGGTATAAATGGAAATTGGATATTCCCACAATTATTATGGATTAGATAAGAAATATAATATTGAGTCTCATGAAAACATAAATGGTGGAAATAAATTATATAAATCCACGTTACGGAAATATGGTAATAATTATAAAAGGGATTGATTGATTGAATCTAATATATTGTTTAAATTTGGAAATCTCGGTCATAAAACTTGTGAATGTCAAAGTCAGATTAATGTGAATTTTAATGTAATAGAAATGAGGAAAATTATAAATAAGGAACCACCCACACTATAGTGTTTTAACTACAAGGAGTTTTTGAATAATGAAATTCAATGCCCCAATAAAAAGGCTAATATGAATGAAAACACAAAAAAAACACTACGAAAAATGGAAAATATGAAAGCTAATGCAATCACAATGGATGATGTGAATCATGATAATTAGAGCACACTTATCCTCCCATACTTAGTTTGGAATCTCATGTTTGATTTTGTATGAGTTATCCCTTTGAAAGACTTATTGTTAATACTTCAGTCATGTTTCATGTGATTACATCCATGTACATGAATTCAACAATAATAAAATCACATTTGATATTCTATCAATAAAAGGACAACCCAATGGTTCCTGTGAAGAATTTTTTGTTATAAGGCAAAATAATATTTAAGGAATAAATAGTGAATTATATTTCTTTAGGGTTATAAGGTTAACCATTTATAAAATGGTTTGAGTTGAAATTTATATGATATTTTGGATATTAACATATTAATTCAACATATGAATATTTATGCATATTGAATAACCTGTGGTAACCATTTTAGTTTTGATGATACCTGAAGATAGATAGAATGAATTATCGGTCTATCTATATGTCTTATGATCCATTTGTGATTTAGATATAAAAAATTCACCATCATTTCTTGGAGTAAGAGATGTTGTATAAATATTCCATGAATAAAAAGGGTCATATTATGCTTATGAAATGCAATGAAATCAATTAAGTATATCTTTTGATGAAAATTATTCAACTATAAAAAGGTCCTTGAAATAAATTGTTATCCCGTTATCCTCATTTTTATGATATCAATGTCATTTTTCTAAACACTTTGGATTATGTATTCATAGTCATTAAAATTATCTTGACCCTGTTCTCCATCACTCCCTATCAAAGTATGATAGATATATTTCTCCCATGTTTATATGTTTTCACCTTCCACATATGTTAACCTATACGGAAACATAGTTATCATTTACTTTGGGTTACCATTATTTTCCCAATTTTATTTTTTAATGAATTTTTTAGAATAAATTTTTTTAAGATTTCTGATTATATAAATTTACCATTAAATTATTAATGCTATGATAACCTAGATTAATTACTAGGTTGAAATTACTTTTAATGATGGTAGAATATAACACCCTGAGTTTTAATGAGTTAATTTTTTTTCGAATAAATTAATTTCAATCATGGATTTCATTGCACGCTACACTAAGATATGCTTGGTTTATGCACAAAAAATGTTATTCCTGAAATGTATATATAAATTATATTATATTTCTATACACAGAAGACTATTTTTTTTTCTTTTACGCATAATTCTGAGTTCCTTTGATAGCGTGTGTTACACACTGGATCAAGTTTAATTGAACTACAATATCTTATTAATATTATCATTAAAATATTGATATAGTTATCACCTGGCTATTGGAAATGGATATATGAAACAAAATTTATGAAAATAAGAAACTATGGTTGAAAAATGTTTATAAAATGAATAATTTATCTATAAATTAATTATAATTTAAAATAGAAACCAATTGATCATAAATGATGTGTTTTTATTGAGAATATATTTTTATGCCCAAAAATGAATTTTATCCTAAAAAATTAAATTAATAAATATTATTGAGATATAATAATTAAATTTTATATATTATAAATTAATCATTTTTTTTTAAATTTCATCCAATAAGTTTTATAGTCATAAGATAATAAATAATCCAATTTCATACATAGACAGAAATACTTTTTGAAGTGGCAGTTTTATCACTTTTTAATGGAAGAATTGTTTTAAAACTAATTCTTGAAACTTTTAAAAATTTTATATTGAAAAATAAACTATATATTTGAATTTTTTAATATCAAAATTTATTTTGGGTTATTTTTTTCCCTATTTTTCTGAGAAGTTCCATTTTTATGAATAGTTAAAAACACTGAATTTTAATTGGAAAATGCATTTTCATATAATTTATTTAAATAGTTAAGTTATATTTTTATTTTGTTTTAAAATATATTTTGATAAATTATAAATCTATTATTAAAATTTAGGTCATTTTAATCAATTCCAAAATGAAATTTAATATAAAAACCTTTCATACTTTTTAACCATTCAGTTTCGAAACCTATAGTCTTGTTACATCGTTGGGATTAATTTTAAATTAATTTCTTCCACTTTGGTGTTTAGAATTTAGAAAATGAATTCCATATTTTTTTTAAAAATAATTTATAATTTATATTATGATAAACGTATTTTTGATAAAAACATTAGTGAAAGTAATTAAAATTAATTACAATGATTAAGGTAAAAAAGAGTTTACTTTGTGGTTAAACATTAACTTAAGGTTCCAAATAAAAAAGGGACATGTAAAAATTATGGACAAAATTCACCCATATAATCCCTTTTATATAACATGGAACATTATTGGAGGCACAATATATAAGGGAGATATCTCAATAGTGTTTCTCTTTTTTTATTTACAAGAATACCACTTCTCCTCCACTATAAAATGGAACTCACCCACTCAAATATTGACACATCTAAAGGCCATTTTATCATCTAGAAACTTAAAAAACAAGATCCAAATCCCATAGTATAAAACTATAATCCTATCTTTGGGAATAAATTCATCCAATAAATCCCTTTGGTGCAAACCAAAAGGACTTATCCGAATAAGAGGTGGCGTTCATCAACTTGCATTTTTATTACTGTTTCATTATAAAATACACTCAATTATTATTATTAAATTATTATAAAATTACCTATGTATCATGAATATACTAAGTTTTTTTATGTTAAGTGTATAACCAACAATCAAACACACTTCTATCAAATGGGATACCCAATCATCATTTCTTTTTAAAGAGGACTACCACCTTGCCATCCAATATCGTTCGTTCTTCTGTTACCACATTTCATGGTTGGAAATAATGATGGAATTAATGTTCATATGTGATATATAGGATATTTATGTTTCATTTATCCTTATGGAATTATTATATAACACATAACATTATTATATCCATTTTATGAGAATATGATAACATCATTTGTGGACATGGGGACTACCACCTCCTTAAAGTGAGGTGATTTGTTCAAACATTACATGGAATGTATTAAGGACGAGTTTAATAATTTTTTTTGATATATATTACATAAAAATTAATATTGAATTATAATATATATATATATATATATATATATTTAATTTACATTATTTCATTATTTATGACAAGAAAATGGAAACATCATTCTTGTGTAGGTACGAACTACTCTCTACATGAAAATTGTATCTTATTTTCTATTTTTATCTATTATAGATTATTATAAATACATATATAATGAATATATATGATATTTATATCATATTTTTAAATCTATAAATATATAAATCATGATATTAGTAAGTGGATCACGAATTACATGTAAAAACATATACAAAAAACAAATTTGTTAATACCAGAAATGCAACCTTAACATGAAATAGTTAATAAACATGTAATATAAAGTCATAATAAAAAGAATATGGTATGATATATAAGAATATGGTTATGTGTAATTTTAATAATACAATTATATTTATTATATTGTATTTTTGAACATGTGTGATGAATGTTAAGGATCAAGGTATGGGTCTTATCGTCTCACTTTTATTTTTATAAGATATATGATATATTCAACACATATTCTTGTTTTGTGTTGTGTACAAATTAATTTGAAAATTTATATCATAAATTCAATTTATTTAAAGATAATAAAAATTTCAATTGATTTTATTCTTTCATGTATCTCATGATTTAAAAGATACTCATGTTGTAAGGGGATTTATAGTCCCACTTTTATTTCGGCAAGAATTATGCGATATTCACCACTTGATTCATTTATGCGGTGTATATAGCTCCCATTAATGTAATTTATGATTATTATCCTTTAATATATTGGTATTTGAACATCTATTTGATGATATCTCTTTCTTTGGTTTTACGGTTCAAATTTTACAAAATTGTTAAAGTAAATTTTCCTCAATTCTCCTTCTCTGAAACACATGTTATGTTATACACTTAGATTAATTTAAATGGTTTATATAATTCACTTTTCCACGTTGTATCATTAATATACTTATTTTAATTACATTTTATTCTTTATGTAATGTTTTTATATCATGGTAATTATGATTCAAACTTACTAAAGTGGAAATAGTTTATTACTAAAATCTGGTAACTTATCGGGATTTTTTACTATTATTACTCTATTGATGAAATATTATGATCCATATCTATAGAAAAATCCTGAATTTTAACATCCTATATTAAATATATGACAACCCTGCTTTTTATTACAACTTAAACATTATTTACTACATAAAACTTCACTTGATACAACAAAGAAGATCGAGAGGTTCAGTGTCTTTGGGGATTACGATCATTACATAAAAACTTAAAACATGAAATACAACATCTTTATTGAAAACTTCCTTTACATTACAACTAAATTCCATCATAATTAGAATTGCATGGGATAACTTGAGGACATGCATAAGAAAAGGGTGAGCTATAAAGCCCAATAAGGGAATACACATGGAATAACATGAGGAGTACAATACATGTTAGAAATTAGGCATATCAATAGAGCACAAGAGAACTTGAGCATAGTGGCATGATAAAGCATGATAATCATCATATGGAAATGTGGAAACAACACTTAACATGGAATTAGCATGAGCCAAGGCCCATTGCACATGGATCGTGAGTAAATTCTCATTGCACATAAAGAACGAGTAAAACCTTGTTTCACTTTATTTAGAATTATTCAACACTAATTTCACATGATTTATCATGATACTATACTTTACCCAATGCATTGGAGCACTATAAGGGCGCACCATTCTTAAACATTTCATTTAATGCATAAGTGTGCCACATTGATCATAAAACATCGATTCATAAAACATAATCATTTATTCCATGATAAAGGAATGTGGAATTCAAAATTAAACTTTAAAATAAATATGTAAATGTGCATAAAGGTGAATACCCTTGATGGAGAAATGGGCATGCTATTCACTACACAATGACACTGGCTTAGAAAATCGGTGCGATTTTGGCAGTGTAATGACGTGACATAAGAATTCATAAAAACGGTTGATGAGAGAGAAAGGGGTTCCTCATCACATTTACATGTAATGGACAGTAAGGAGGTCATATATATACATTTCCCAACAATTTTAATAGAATTTATATTCATGATACAAAAGTATTGCTTGAATGTAAAAGAGGTGAGAGAAGTTCCTTTCGGAATTTCAGCATAGTAATGGCTGTACATGGGAGGAATTTAATGAAGGAGAAAGGGTCTCCCATCATTCAAACATAAAGAGGGAAGTATGAGGGAGGTGCGAAACCATACCCCAATATTCATAATTGAAATTAAAATGGAAAAACAGCTTAAAAAATTGCACAAAAATGAGAAAGGAATAAAAAATCCTTACTTGGAAGTGTGCTTCCAAAGGCTAGAGAGATGCTTGTGAGAGGATTATTGGGAGCTTGGGGCACCTTGGGAGGATTTTAGATAGATTAAGGCAGAGGTTGGATGAAATCCAAAGGCTTTGAGTGAGGAGGAAGTGGGAGCTTTGTTGGGTTTATATAAGAAAGGTGAGGGAATTCTTTATTATTTAGGTTTAGGACCTCTTATATTAAATTAATCCAAACCACAAACCATCCCATGGTTTTTGCCCATGGTTTCTTGAAAAGGGAATAGGGAAGAAATATTTTATAAGTCCAATGTCCGAAATTCTTGAAATAATAGGGTTGCTTATGCGGAGGTGAGTCACACTCCCATGGAAATTAATTTAAAAAGACACGGTGTTTAATAAGTCTTGAGGGGTCCATTAATGCTTTTAAAAGTAAGCCAAATAAACCCAAAATCACATTAATTTAATGGTAAAAAATATATTGTCTGAACATAAATATTATAGTATTTTATTACATCACTATTGTGTCATTATGATGTCATAAAACACATTATATATTTAAACGGTATTTAATTTTTACTCAAAAAATTAGACTGTCTCAGAAAATTATGAAAAATTAACCATTGGATAATTTTGACGTTCTGATTCCAAAAATAAAATTTAATTTATCTAAATAATTTTTAAATATATTAATTTTCACTTTTAAAACAAAAACTGAAATTTATCGAAAATTCACGGGTTTTGACAAAAATGGCTTTCAAACTGTAATTAAAATTATAATTGCATTCATAAAATTATATGATCATTTATATATAATAAAATTAATCTAATAATAATAATAATAATATTTCATTAAAATATTATTTAATTCAAAAATACCTTAATTTAATAAAATAGATTTCTTTATTAAATAATAACTAAAAACACCATTTTTACTTTAAATACTATTTACAATGTATAAATAATGACACGAAATTATATTCATTATTATATACAAAAATAATGTACATGAACATAGTACTATCGATTAGTTACATAACCCCTTGAAACAGCCGCATAATACCTAAGGGTAAGATGTGCGATGGTGACAGACTCTTGGGGTGGCTCGGATAACATCGCTCGAGTGGTAATTTCTATCAACTTCCAATTCTCCTGTAGACGGTCCCGTTAGAGCATGACATGATGAAGCTCAACTTGGTCTTGGTCAAGAGCAATGCCCAAGGATGCCACCTCTTTTCCGAGATCTGATAAATGGGCTTCGTATGGGGAAATTCTAATGGATGAGGCCATCACTTCCTATGTCTATGTAAAATTGGATGTGTTAAGCCCTATATTTATACTAATCATGTGATCACTATTAAATGGATATAAAAGTAATGGTCACAATTCTTATCATAAAACCAATGAAGTTGACATTTTATAAAAAAAATTTATATAAAGAGACATTTAATATGATCAAGAGGGATTTTCCATTAATGAAACTTTGGGTCGTTACAATATTCCCCCCTTAAGAAATTTCGCCCTTGAAATTTTCCTTTTCCCAAACTAAAATAGATGTGGGTAACTCAGCTTCATCATTTCCTCCAATTCCCATGTCGCTTCTTCAAACATGTGGTTTCTCCACAACACCTTGAAGAGGGGAATTGTCTTATTTCGTAGAACTTTTTCTCTACGATCTAAGATCTTCACTGGTTTCTCCTCATAAGAAAGGCCGTCTTCCAATTTTTACCCCCTCAAAAGAGAGTACATGTGAAGGGTCTGTTATGTACTTTCTTAAGAGGGATACATGAAAGACATCATGTACTTTGGCCATAGTAGGAGGATGTGCTAGTTGATAGGCCACAGCCTCGACACGATCAAGAATCTCGAAAGGGACGATGTACCTTGGACTTAACTTCCCTTTCTTTCCAAACCTCATGACCTTCTTCCACGGAGATATGCATAGAAAAACCATGTCTCCAACTTTAAACTCAAGGTCTCGTCGACGATTATTTGCAGAACTCTTCTGTTGACTCTGGGCTACCTTGATATGATGCTGAATGGTTTTCACCTTCTCCACAATTTCCTCGACCATTTATGGTCCATGAAACTTACGATCACCAACCTCATCCCAACATGTCGGTGTTTGGAACCTTTTACCATACATGGCTTCATATGGTGCCATTTGGATGCTCGAGTGGAAACTATTATTATAAGAGAACTCAACCAGAGGAAGATGTTGATCCCTTACTCCTTTAAAGTTCATTGAGCATGCTCTCAACATATCCTCAAGTGTTTGGATAGTCCTCTTAGATTGGCCATCAGTTTTAGGATGATAGACCGTACTAAAGTTAAGTTCAGTATTCAGAGCATGTTGAAGACTCTTCCAAAACTTAATGGTGAATCTTGGATCTTGGTTAGACACAATAGATAATGGTACTCCATGCAACCTTACCACTTACCTGATATATATCTGTGCCAGTTGATCCAATGAGAAATCTTCCCAAATAGAAATGAAGTGTGCGGTCTTTGTAAGACGATCCACAACAACCCAGATTTCATTGTTGCCTTTGTATGTCCTTGGAAGTCTAGTGATGAATTCCATGGTGATGTTCTCCCATTTCCATTCTGGTATGGGCAATGGCTGCATCATCCCCTTAGACTTCTACCTCTCCTCCTTCACTTGCTGACACACTAGGTAGTTTGATGTATATTCAGAGATCTCCTTCTTCATATTATCCCACCAAAAGTTTTCTCGGAGATCTCAATACATTTTTGTGCTCCCTGGGTGAATAGAGAAATTTGAACTATGTGCATCCTCAAAAAGTTCCTTCTTCAGCTTCAGACTTGATGTAACACATAGTATTTTCCCAAACCGTACAATTCCTTATTCATTAACATTAAACTGTGAGGATTTCCCATTTTTGATAGCTTCCACTTTTTCTTGAATTCCTACATCACCTTTTTGAGCATCATTTAACCTTTCCAAAAGAGACGGTTGAGCAATCATTTTTGAACGGATTGATGATGTTCCCTTCTCTATGATTCGCATGTCCATTTTTATCAAGTCTAATAAGATTGGATCCTTCTCAATTCTCATCATTGATAGAATCGCTGGATCCTTTCTACTTAGGGCATCTTCCACCTTGTTCGCTTTCCCAGGGTGGTAATGTATTGAACAGTCATAATACTTGATGAGATATATCCATCTTCTCTGGCGCATATTAAGATATTTCTGTGTGAATATATATTTAAGACTCCTGTGGTCAGTATATATCTCACATTTATCCCCATAGAGATAATGCCACCAGATTTTCCAGGCAAAGATCACCGCTGACATCTCCAGATCATGCATTGGATAGTTTCTCTCATGTATTTTCAATTGCCTTGAGGCATAGGATATCACTTTATCATTCTTCATTTGCATGCATCCTAAGCCCTTCTTTGAAGCATCACTGAATACCAAAAAAATTTCCCCACTTGTGGGTAAAGTGAGGACGGGCGCAGTGATAAGCCTCCTTTTCAACTCCTTGAATCTTTCTTCGCATTCATTACTTCTAGAAAACTTTACTCCCTTTCGAGTTATCTTGGTAAGAGGGTTGGACAATTGTGAGAAATTTCTCACAAATCGTCGATAATATCCAGCTAACTCCAAGAAGCTACGGATATCTGTTACCGATGTTCGACTCGGCCATCCCTCAATTGCATCTATTTTGTAGGGATCCACAGATATCCCATTTCTTGTGATGATATGGACTAATAATGAGACCTCCTTCAACCAGAACTCACACTTTCTGTACTTTGCATAGAGCTTCTCCTTACGCAAAGTCTCTATTACATTTCTTAAATTCTCCTCATGATCCTCTTTGGTTTTGGAGTATATTAGAATATCATCTATAAATACTACCACTAATTTGTCTAGGTAATCTCTAAAGACTCTATTCATCAAGTCCATGAAAATTGCTGGAGGATTCGTGAGTCCGAAAGGCATTAATATGAATTCATAATGCCCGTATCTTGTACGAAAAGTAGTCTTGGAGACATCTTCCTTCTTTACCCTTACTTGATAATATCCTGACCGCAAATCTACCTTTGAGAAGTACTGTGCTTCACAAAACTTATTGAAAAAGTCATCAATTCTTGGGAGAGGATACTTGTTCTTTATCATGATTTTGTTAAGTTCACGATAATCGATGCAAAGCCACATTGACCCATCCTTCTTCTTGAAGAAGAGGACTGGTGCACCCCATGGTGAAGCACTTGGGCGTATAAACCCTTTCTCCAGATTCTCCTATAGTTGTTTCTTCAGCTCTTCAAGATCTACAACAACCATTCTATATCGAGTCATGGATATTGGTGAAGCCCTGGGTATAAGTTCAATTTAGAATTCAACATCTCTTCTAGGAGGAAGACCAGGCAGTTCCTCGGGAAACACTTCAGGGAATTCCCTCACAATAGGCCTTTATTCAAGGATGGTTTCTTCCTTGGACTCAATAATCTGAGCCAGATACGCATGCTCATAGGGCAGTAATATCCATGCTTGAGATTATGGTGCTAAAGGATATTCATCTTCCTCCTTAAACTTGTAAAAAATCGGGGGTCGATTCTCCATATGGAGTGTGATTTCCCTCTCCTGACAATTTATGTTGGCTCTATTTAAGGAAAGACAATCCATGCCAAGAATTGCATCAAATTCCACCAGAGTGAGTATGAAGAGATTCACCGAGAAATTCAATCCACAGATTATAACAGGGGAGGACTTATATTCGTGGGATGCATTGATTGCCCTATTTTCCGTACTCACCGACATCTTCACTTCCATGATTTGTGGTGGTGCTGGGATTTTTCTAGGAAACTTTCGAGATAAAAAAGAATGCTTAGAACCTGAATCAAAAAGTATGTTCGCTATTCTTGAATGAATAAATAGCGTACCTGCCACCACATCGTTTTCGGGGTTCACTTCTGCAGAAGTGATGGACAAAGCTCTTCCTTGCTGCCTTGGAGGTTGTTGGTTTCCCCCGAAAACCCTTGGATTAGGGCACTGATTTTCAAAATGACCTGGTTCTTTGCATTTGTAGCATTAAAAAACGCGTTGAGGTTCAAACGGAGCGTTCCTCTCCTCTGTCGCAGCCGCGAGTCTTTCTTGCCAATAGTTAACAGCTAGGTTCCCTTCCCTTCCACACCTGAAGCATTTCCTCGTCCCTTTAAGGCAATTTCTAGGGTGCTTCTTTCCGCACTTTTAGCAAGTTTGGTGATGGATCTTCTTAGCACCGTTGGATTTATCCATCGGCCCACCAGCATTGAAGTCCACCTTAAGCTTATTATCCCCATGATACCCATGTGATTATCTAATCTCTATTTCGACCTTGAGGGAACATCAGACAATTTACTAATAGCTGTCGAAGTCACGGATCACCAATGCTTTCTGTAGGCTAGGCTTTAGCCCACCAAAGAAGCGGTAAACTTTGCATTCTGGGGTAATGACAAATCCATAAGCGTATCGTGCAAGACTTGTGAAGTTTTCCTTGAATGATACAACATATTCTTCATCTTTTTGCTTGAGGGAAAGGAATTCCCTTTCCATCTTAAGCTGGAGGGTGCACGGAAAATATTTATCGAAAAACATCTTTCAGAAATACTTCCACTACAATGCATTGATCTCCTCCTCAGGCTTCATATTTTTGATCAACGTCCACTATTGATCAGCTTCAACCTCCATACGATAAGCCACCAGGAGAAAATTCTCTTGTTCAGAACATTGAAGGATGGAGAAGATCTTTTCCATGGAGTTGATACATTGTTCAGCGATTTTGGGATCAGATGATCCACTACAAGTTGCTGGCCTTTGTCTCATGAAGCTCTCGATAGCGAGTTGTTCTTTCTTTGGGGGGGGGGGGGTTGAACTTTCCTCTTGACCTGTGTTTCTATTCAAAACTAGAGTAAGCTGAGAGAGAAGCATGACAAAGTTCGCGATTCCCGCTCCCATTAGATTGTGCATCTCATTAGTACAGTCATCACACTAATCTTCACAACGGTTGTTAGCCCGAGTCCTCATATTATCGGCCATTGGCTGGAATAAAAGGAAATTTAGGGGTAACACATAAAGGGTAATCCAAAGACAATAGTTGATGTCTTATAAATAAAATTTCATTTCCTTAACTCATGAGTCTATAGGCTTCAATCTAGGATTTTCTTGATCTACATTCTAACATATATTCTTAGGGGCATTTTTTAGTTTCCTTAATTATGATTCATACTAAGCTTGTGAATTTACCAAAGCATATTATAAGGACCTAGCCTTAAACCTTACATAATATTGAATTAAATGAATAATTCACATTGAGGATCTTTTCAGGTTTAGAGTTTTAGAGAATTAGGACATAACTATTACATCTCAAAAGATTACAAAGTATACACTTCTACTAAGTTTCCATAAAATAAAAAATCTTAAAAAGAAACATGTCTAGTTCCACGTTTTATATATCATGACTTTCCCTTGATCCCATCCTTGACCCTACTCCATATTAAGTCCTGTGAAAAACATTTCAAAAAAACATGGGGTGAGCATAAAAATCTCAGTAAGGGATACACAAGGAATGAAAACTGTTAGTTTTTTCAAAACCACAAGTAAACCATGTATACTTTATCAAAGTAATACTTTTCACTTTTATGAAGTAGTAAAAAATCTTCATTGAATAAAAGATCAATACTTACCCTTTTGTAACCAAAAGATTACCATAAAACCCATATAAAGAACACATAACATATGAAGGTAACTTAGGACATAAACATACTTAAATTGAATAACCATACGGTCAACTTCCACACATATCACTTAATGGAATGTCCATAAGGCCGACTTCCATACCCAATGCATTGGAGGTTATAACATAACCACCCGTCATGGTATTCACAACACCACCTGTTATATGGTTTATTACGTTACCATCCGTCAAATGTCCAAGTACCATTATAAAATCATAAGACATAAAACAAATATAATGGAAAGAAAACATTTCCACATTTCGATCACAATATATCAGTTAAATATATTGAAATAACAAGTTTATCATAAAAACAAAATTTCAATACCAAAATACATAAAAGAGTATATGGTATTTATTTCATTTTAAAAACATTACGGCTTGTTGAGGAAGACAAATACCAAATAATACCCGCGTCGGCGGAAGAGGTCATTGTCACCGCGTATGTTAAAAGAAACATTTCGTTTTTTCTTTTAGTAAAACTCTTCGTATAAAAAGATTCCTTTTGAATAAAATTAAATGTCAAAGGGGTTTACACACCGTATAATTGAAAGTTGTATATAAAACAAAATATGCCTCAATGAAAGGAGATTGAGACGAAGTCCCTTACAAAGATTATTTTGTAAATAAAATAGATCGCTCATGTGTATTCACTATAAGCTAACATAAAGAAAGTATAAATACATGATAAGATATAAAAATTCATTTCTCAAATAATCAAAGAACAACATTAATAAGAAATACAAGTTCAACCCAAAGAATGGGAATTGGGTTAAGAAGATCCTTTACCTCGGGTCCGACTTGACTCGATCGTTCTTTAATGTCATGAATAATAAACTTGAGTTAATTTATACCTTCTTAAGAACCTTTTTCATGTTCATTATTCCTTTTATATCACTTATTACCATGTTATGAACATTATGTAATCATTTATGTTAATAACAGTCGTTTTTCCGATATTTGGTACTTGAGTCAAAAGTGAACTTCTTATATTTACAAGTTGTTCACGTAGTCAAATATCCATTATCTAACGAATGATATTCATGATGTAGATTCAATATATATCATATATATCCAGTATATACATGAATTTATAATATTACATAATCATTTAGAGGTAAGAAATGAAATGCACCGTTCATGGAGACGGTAAGCCGTACGTACGCATGAACGCTACTTTCATTTATATGTCATTTTAATGGAATTAAAACTAAATGAGAGATATGTATATTTTAATTACAATATTATATTCATAATTTATATGTAACATACATCATATATATCCATTATATATATGTACTTATAATATTACATTACATTTGGGGATAAGAAATGAAATGCACCGTTCATGGAGACGGTAAGCCGTACGTACGCATGAACGCTACTTTCATTTCTATCTCATACTTTAATGGAAAGAAATAATAATTATATAAAGGTATATTATAATTCCATTATAATATCATATATAATATCATTAAATATATCCTTTATATGTACCACATATGGTATTAACGAATCACATCACTTTGAGGGGGCGGTACATCGCATTTCCTAAAATGAAGATATCACGTTTACCCATAATGGAAACCATAAAGTTATGACATAAATTAAAAATACAGAATCTTAAGTAAAATATAAACATCTTATATATCATATATAAATATAGTGACATCTTAAAGTCCACCTTTAAATGTGTTAGAATAATATTGAACAATCATCGTTTCGTGAGGTAGAAACTCGCCATCAACAGAAACAGTATGCTCTTTATCCATTAGATGAAGGTGTGTGTAAGTGTAGCTAGAATCCTTCTTATAAAAAAATCCTAGTATATTGAGGATACTGGTGTTGTTACAAAAGAAATTAATAAAAAGAGTTTTTGGGGTTGGAGAAGAAAAATAAAACATAAGAACACAAGAGAAAACACTACCTTTAAAACGGGTAACTCTTTTTGATTTGAGCTCAAAGGCTTCATTGGGAAGCCTTCTGCCCAAAGTGAGGATTCTAGGAGTAAGATAGCGATGTGGAGAGACAAAATGGGCAGGGGTTGGCCGAGAAAAATGCTTGAGAGGTGCGGGTAAGGTGGTAGAGGTGGGGGACTTTTATAAGAGGAGAGGAGGGGCACTCTTGGAATGTTATAAAAGTTTACTTTATTATAAAATTATTTTAGGATTTTAAAGGTCCCAAAATTATATATTTCGAGGATAATGTGATCCTAGTTCGAAATCTACCAATCCAATAGGTTTTTGACAAGTTTAGGTCTTATATTTTACATTATCGTTTCATTTTATTTAAATCGTTAAATAATGAGGTAATCGATGCATCATCATGATGTCATAAATAATTTAATTTCTTTAATGTCCAAAAATTATAAAAAAAATATCATGATGTAGGAAATTTATTTATCTTTATAATGAATATTTATAGTCAAAATTATGACTTGTATATATCCATTTAAAAATTGTTTTAGTAAAACATCTCATGTTTGTGAGATTTTTATTTTAACTTTAAATAAAAAGTTTTTAATGTCATTTTCCTACCAAAGTGGCTCCATTTGGTCCCCAAGTTGACCCATGGATTTTATTGGTCAGACAGGACACATCCAATAAGGGTAGGACATGTGTCAAAGTCATCTAATATTATTAAAACATTATTTTTACCTTAAACTACACTAATTACCTCTAATCGTGATTAAAAAACTTAAAAGTTACTATTCAACAAAAAATTATTTTAATCCTATTGAACCACATTTTACTTCCTAATGAAAACCATGTATGTCAGATTTTTGAAATTCAAAACACAGAGGTGGTAAAATTTCATTTAAACGAAAAATCAGTTTTTTAAGTACTACTTGGTGGTTTCACTATTCATAAAAAATTGATGTTTTTCAGAAAAATACCGAAACACCACCCTAAGATATATTTGATATTCCGAATTCAAAAATGATTTTTATTTTACAAAATTAAAAACATATAAGTTTCATTAATTAGTTTAATAATAAATTTCCACTGTCAAAACAAATGGCGTGTTATTATTAAATAATATATATCAAAAGATTGACACTAGTTTAAGTCCATTTTCAAAGTAAAATTAATTCCAATTATCACTATTGGATTAAATGGTAAAAATATATTCTAATTTCACTTTAAAACCAATTCCAAAGATACTATAATCATAAAAATAAATTATATTAAAAATAGGTTTTGAATTAAAATACAACATTTTTCACTATTAATTAAAAAATGAACTTCTTCGGAAAAATACCAAAAATTTACACAAAGTAAATTTTGATATCCCGATTCTAAAGAAGAGTTTTATTCGGTCCAATAGAATGTATAAGAGTGACCAAAACTATATTTAATGACGGTTCTCCATCAAAAGGCGATAAGTGGACCTTTAGTGAATATTAGAGTATATGTGCATAAAATTGAATTATTTTCATACTTTAAGACTTTATCCTTTATTGGATAAATGGAAAAACATTTAGCAAACATATATAATCATATTTTAGTTATTTATATTCATTTCTAACAAAACAACGGCTACGTTTTAACTACCATTTAAAATAATATTATTTTATTACTAGTGTGCAACGTAAGATTTCAAAGAAACCCATCGTTGCGTATCGGGTACGCTATCGAACATAGAAACCCATTTAAAGTAAAATAAATATTTAATTCGTAAATATTAATAAATATGAAAATGTTTTATTCCATATTTACCTAGGATGTTACATCCTTCCCCCCTTTTGAGAATTGAGTCCTCGTAATTTCATTCACTTATCAAAATAAGTGAGGGTATTTATCCCTCATAAAATTTTCAGATTCCCACGTTGCCTCTTCAACCATATGTTTTTTCCACAAAACCTTTACCTAGTGAATTACCTTATTTCGCCACACTTTCTCTCTTCAGTCAAGAATCTAGACTGGTTGTTCTTTATAAGAGAGATTCTCTTCCAACTGAACTACCTCTGGGCTTAAAACATGAGATGGATCTAGCATATACTTTCTCAACATCGATACATGAAAAAAATTGTGTACCTGAGATAAACACGGAGGTAAAGATACTCGGTAAGCAACTGATCCAACTTTCTACAGAATTTTATATGATCCAATGAACCTTGGACTCAGATTTCCTTTATTACTGAATCACATCACACTTTTCCAAGGTGAAACTTTGAGAAAAACATGATCACCTACCTCGAAAGATAGATCCTTCCTCCGGTTGTTTGTATACCTTTTCTATCTGCTCTGAGCGGTTCTTATGTGTTTCTGAATCAACTGAACTTTTTCTGCCATCTCTTCTACCAATTCTGGTCCCATCAGCTTCCTTTCACCCACTTCATCCCAAAAAGCTGGAGTTCGACACCGTTTACCATATAATGCCTCAAATGGATCCATTGGTATACTGGAATGAAAACTGTTATTATAAGAAAGCTCAACCAAAGAAATATGTTGGTCCAAACTTCCCTGATAATCCATTGAACAAGCACGTATCATATCCTCCAAAGTCTGAATTGTTCGTTCTGACTTCCCATCTGATTGAGGATGAAAATCTGTACTAAAATTTAATTCAGTACCCAATGACTTCTGAAGGCCTTTTCAAAAGTTAGAAGTAATCCTGGGATCACGATCAGATACAATGGATAAGGGAACTCCATGAAACCTAACTATCTCTTTAAGATACAAATGAGAAAGTTGATCTAGGTAAAAAGTATCTTGTATAGCAAGGAAATGAGCAGATTTAGTCAAGCGATCAATAATAACCCAGATTGCATTATTACCTTGAGGTGTCTTCGTCAATCCCACAATGAAGTCCATGGATATATTCTCCCATTTCCATTCTAGTACTGGTCAAGGCTGAAGCATCCCTTTCGGTAACTGCTGCTCTACTTTAACCTGCTGAAAAGTCAAACACTTCATAGTAAAATCAGCAATATCTCTTTTCATTCCATCCCACCAGTAATACTCCCGCATATCTCTGTACATCTTAGTACTGCCAGGATGAACTGAAAACAGGGAACTATGAGCCTCACATAACAACTCATTCTTCAACTGTGAATCACTAGGAACACATAATATCTTCCCAAACCTCAAAACACAATCATTATCAATGTTGAATTTAGGAAACTTACCCTTCTGAACCAGCTCTACCTTTTTCTGCAACTCGCTGTCTCGCTTCTGCGCTTGCTTAATTCTGTCTGATAGGGATGATCTCACCGATACCTGAAACAAAACAGAAGAACTTCCTGAACCAACAACTTCTATGCCAAAGTTCATCAAATCAAAAACCAAAGGATCCCATTCCAAATGTAGCATGGTTAATGAAGCATTACTTTTTCGATTCAAAGAATCAGCCACTTTATTTGCTTTTCCCGGATGGTAATGAATCATACAATCATAATCTTTGATTAATTCCATCCACCTCCTCTGTCTCATGTTCAATTCTTTCTGAGTGAATATATACATTAAACTTTTTTGATCAGTATATATTTCACACTTTACTCCATACAAATGATGCCTCCAAATTTTTAGAGAAAAAACAACAACAGCTAATTCCAAGTCATGTGTAGGGTAAATTACCTCATGAGTTTTCAATTGACGTGAAGCATATGAAATTACGTGATCATTCTACATAAGGAAACAACCAAGTCCCTTCAACGAAGAATCACTGTATATAAAAAACTCACCATTCTTGGAAGGAAGTGCCAAAACTGGAGCATTAACCAATCTTCTTTTCAACATATTAAAACAATCATCACATTATTTTGTCCAGATAAACTTAACACCCTTTTGATTTTGCTTAGTCATTGGAATAGATAACCGTGAACCATTTTCAACAAACCTTCAGTAGTAACCTGCCAAACCAAGAAAACTACGGATCTCGGTTACATTTTTGGGTCTTGGCCATTCTTCAACAACTTTTGTTTTAGCAGGACCAATAGTTATGCCATCGTTTGAAACAATGTGACCCAGGAAAGAAATTTGTTGTAACCAAAACTCACACTTGCTAATTTTTTCATACAGTTTCTTTTCTTTTAAGGTTTTCAGGATAACCCTTAAATGACTTTAATGTTTCTCTTTACTTTTTGAAAACACCAAAATATCACCAATAACACAACCAAACTTTATCACCTGATTCAACTGAGCCATCACTGCAGTAAACTGCTCAATTCTGATTCTGACCATCTCAGTATGCTGATTTGGAAGGTCATTTCCCTCATCATGCCTTCCCAAAAAAGCTTCTCTGTTTCCTCTACGAAAAACCATTCTTAACACTGAAATACCTTAGGTGAATCAATATGGTAATCTGTAAATGGTATATCATTTCAATCATACCATAAATTAATTTATAATTTAACAATTTTATAACTCCTAAAGTTGTCTAACCCAACCTCTGATACCAACTATAAGGCTCCAGCCTTAAACCTTAATTAATATTGAATTAAATGAATAATTCACATTGATGATCTTTTCAGGTTTAGAGTTTTATAGAATTAGGACATAACTATTACATCTCAAAAGATTGAAAAGTAGACACTTCTACTATGTTTTCCATAAAATAAAAACTCTTAAAAAGAAACATGTCTAGTTCCACGTTTTATATAGCATGACTTTCCCTTGATCTCAGCCTTGACCCTATTCCACATTATGTCCTGTGAAAAAATTTCAAAAAAACTTGGTGTGAGCATAAAAAGCTCAGTAAGGGATACACAAGGAATGAAAATTGTTAGTTTTTTCAAAACCACAAGTAAAACATGTATACTTTATCAAAGTAATACTTTTCACCTTTATAGAGTAGTAAAAACTCTTCACTGAATAAAAGATCAATACTTACCCTTTTGTAACCAAATTATTACCATAAAACCCATATAAATAACACATAACATATGAAGGTAACTTGGGACATAAACATACTGAAATGGAATAATTATACGGTCGACTTCCACACATATCACTTAATGGAATAGCCATACGACCGACTTCCATACCCAATGCATTGGAGGTTATAACTTAGCCACCCATCCTGGTATTCACGGCACCACCCTTCATATGGTTTATTACGTAACCACCCGTCAAATGTCCAAGTACCATTATAAAATCATAAGACATAAAACAAATATAATGGAAAGAAAACATTTCTACATTTCGATCACAATATATCACTTAAATATATTGAAATAAAAAGTTCATCATAAAAACCAATTTCAATACCAAAATACATAAAAGATTATATGGTATTTATTTCATTTTAAAAACATTACGGCTTGTTGAGGAAGCCAAAGACCAAATAATACTCGCGACGGCGGAAAAGGTCATTGTCACCCCGTACGTTAAAAGAAACATTCCTTTTTGTCGTTTAGTAAAATGATTCGTATAAAAAGATTCATTTGAATAAAATTAAAAGTCAAAGGGTTTATACACTGTATAAAATAAAGTTTTGTACAAAACAAAATATGCCTCAATGAAAGGAGATTGAGATGAAGTCCCTTACAAAGATTATTTTGTAAATAAAATAGACCGCTCATGTGTATTCACTATAAGCTCATATAAAGAAAGTATAAATACATGATAAGATATAAAAACCCATTTCTCACATAATCAAAGAACAACATAAATAAGAAAGACAAGTTCAGCCCAAAGAATGGGAATTGGGTTAAGAAGTTCCCTTACCTCGGGTCCGACTTGACTCGATCGTTCTTTAATGTCCTAAATAATAAACTTGAGTTTATTTATACTTGATTAAGAACCTTTCTAAAGTTCATTATTACTTTTATATCACTTATTACCATGTTATGAACATTATGTAATCATTTAAGTTAAAAACGGTCGTTTTGCTGATATTTGGTACTTGAGTCAAAAGTGAACTTCTTATATTTACAAGTTCTTCACGTTGTCAAATATCTATTATCTCAAGAATGATATTCATGATGTAGAGGCCATATATATAATATATATCCAGTATATACATGCATTTATAAAATTACATAATCTTTTATAGGTAAGAAATGAAATGCACCGTTCATGGAGACGGTAAGCCGTACGTCAGCATGAACACTACTTTCATTTCTATGTCATATTAATGGAATTAAAACTAAATGAGACATATGTATATTTTAATTCCAGAATTATATTAATCATTTATATGTAACATACATAATATATATCCATTATATATATGTACTTATAATAGTACATTACATTTGGGGATTAGAAATGAAATGCACCATTCATGGAGAGGGTAAGCCGTACGCACGCATGAATGCTACTTTCATTTGCATACCATACTTTAATGGAATGAAATAATAATTATATAAAGGTATATTATAATTCCATTATAATATAATATATAATATCATTAAATATATCCTTTATACATACCACATATGGTATTAACGAATCACATCACTTTGTGGGGGCGGTAGTCCGCACTTCCTAAAATAAAGATATCGCATTTAACAATAATGGAAACCATAAAGGTATGCCATAAATGAAAATTAAAAAATCTTAATTAAAACATAAACATATTATATATCATATATAAATATAGTGACATCTTAATTGCCACCATTGAAGGTGTTAGAAGAATATTGAACAATCATCATTTCGTGAGGCAGAAATTCGCCATCCACGAAAACAGTATGCTCTTTAACCATTATATGAAGGTGTGCATAAGTGTAGCTCTAATACTTATTATAAAAACAACCTAGTATATTTAGTATACTGGTTTTGTTACAAAAGTAATGAATAAAAAGAGTTTAGGGGGTTGGAGAAGAAAAATAAAACACAAGAACACAAGAGAAAACACTACCTTTAAAACAGGAAACTCTTTTTGATTTGAGATCAAAGGATTCCTTGGGAAGACTTATGCCCAAATTGAGAATTCTAGGAGTAATATAGAGATGTGGAGAGACAAAATGGGCAGGGTTTGGCTGAGCCAAATGATTGAGAGTTGTGGGTAAGGTGGTAGAGGTGGGAGCCTTTTATAAGAGGAGAGGAGGGGCACCCTTGGAAAGTTATAAAATTTTACATTATTATAAAATGATTTTCGAATTTTAAAGGTCCCAAAATTATATATTTTGAGGATAAGGTGATAAGAGTTCTAAATCCACCCATCCAATAGGTTTTTTACAAGTTTAGGTCTTAGATGTTACATTATCTTTTCATTTTATTTAAATCGTTAAATAATGAGGTAATCACTGCATCATCATGATGTCATAAATTATTTTATTTATTTAATGGATAAAAATAAAAAAAAAATTATGATGTAGGAAATAATTTTAGATTTTTAATTAATATTTATAGTCAAAATTATGACTTGTATAACCCCATTTAAAAATTGTTTTAGTAAAACATTTCGTGTTTGTGACATTTTTATTTTAACTTTAAATAAAAAGTTTTTAATGTCATTTTCCTACCAAAGTGGCTTCATGGGGTCCCCAAGTTGACCCATGGATTGTCTTGTTCGGACATTACACATAAAACAATGGTATGACATGTGTCAAGGTCATTTCATATTATTAAAACATTATTTTTACCTTAAACTACACTAATTACCTCTAATCACGATTAATAAACTTAAATGTTACTGTTCACTAAAAAATTATTTTAATCTCATTGAACCAAATTTTACTTCCTAATGAAAACCATGTATGTTCGATTTTTGAAATTCAAAACACATAGGTGGTAAAATTTCATTTAAATGAAAAATCAGTTTTTTAAGTACCACTTAGTGGTTTCACTATTCATCAAAAATTGAAGTTTTTCAGAAAAATACCAAAACTTCACCCTAAGATATATTTGATATTCCGAATTCAAAAATGATGTATATTTTAAAAAATTCAAAACATATAAGTTTCATTAATTAATTTAATAATTAATTCCCGCTGTCAAAACAAATAGCGTGTTTTAATGAAACAATATATATCAAAAGATTGACACTAGTTTAAGTCCAATTTCAAAGTGAAATTAATTCCAATGACCACTATTGGATTAAATGGAAAAAATATATTCTAATTTCACTTAAAAACCAATTCAAAAGATAATCTAATCATAAAAATAAAATAGATTAAAAAGAGGTTTCGAATTAAAATACAACATTTTTCACTATTCATTAAAAAATGAACTTTATCAGAAAAATACCAAAAATTTACATAAAGTAAATTTTGATGTCCCGATTCTAAAGAAGAGTTTAATTTGGTAAAATATAATGTATAAGAGTGAACAAAAATATATTTAATGACGGTTCTCCATCAAAAGGCGATAAGTGGACCTTTAGTGAATATTAGAGTATATATGCCTAAAATTGAATTCTTTTTGTACTTTAAGCCTTTATCCTTTATTGGATAAATGTAAAAACTTTTAGCAGACAAATATAATCATATTTTAGTTATTTCTATTAATTCCCACCAAAACAATGGCTATGTTTTAACTACCATTTAAAATAATATTATTTTATTACTAGTGTGCAACATAAGATTTCAAAGAAACTCTTTGTTGCGTATCAGGTACGCTATCGAACATAGAAACCCCTTTAAAGTAAAATTAATATTTAACTCATAAATATTAATAAATATGATAATGTTTTATTCTTTATTTACCTGGGATATTACACATATCCCCCGATATTGTCGTAACCAAGAGTGCAGAAAGGCCCATTGTCGTGCACCAGTTCCCGTTCGAGTCTAGCTCAAAGCGGTGTTTTCAGGTTTTACCGCTAGGATACATCTGTGCCAGAGCCGCCTCTACCTACTTGTATCCAGACAAGGATTTATTAGCTTGATAAACCACTTACGCAATAATCACTATGTTTTTATTGTACTTAGTCTTGTATCTAAGGCTTTACTCGGGTTTTCTAATCCTAATCCCAAAAATAACCAAACCTATCCTTTGATACCAACTATGACAACCCTGCTTTTTATTACAACTTAAAAATGATTTATTACATAAAAATTCACTTGATACAACAAAGAATATCGAGAGGTTTAGTGTCTTTGGGGCTTAGGATCATTACATAAAAACATAAAACATGAAATAAAACATCTTTATTGAAAACTTACTTTACATGACCACTACATTCCCTCGTACTTAGCATTGCATGGGATAACCTGAGGACATGAATAAGAAAATGGTGAGATATAAAGCCCAATAAGGGAATACACATGGAATAACATGAGGAGTACAATACATGTTAGACATTAGGAATATCAATAGAGCACAAGAGAACATGAACATAAAGCATGATAAAGCATGATAATCATAACATGGAAATGTGGCAACAACACTTAACATGGAATTAGCATGAGCTGAGGCCCATTGCACATGGAGCATGAGTAAATCCTCATTGCACATAAATCACGAGTAAACCCTCATTGAAATTGAACTAGCATGAGTCAAAGCTCATTGCACATGACATATAATGATACTATACTTTACCAAAAGCATTGGAGCGCTATAAGGGCGCACCCTTCTTAAACATTTCATTTCATGCGTAAGTGTGCCACATGGATCATAAAACATGGATTCATAAAACATAATCATTTATTCCATGGTAAAATAATTTGTAATTCATACATGAAACTTTACAATCAATAAGTAAATGTGCATAAAGGTGAATACCCTTGATGGAGAAATGAGTATGGTATTAACTAGACAATGACATTGGCTTAGAAAATCGGTGCGATTTCAGCGGCGTAACGGTGTGACATAAGAAGTCATAAAAAGGTTGATGAGAGAGAAAGGGGTTCCTCATCATATTTAAACGTAATGGAAATTAAGAAGGTCATATATATAAATGTCCCAACAATTTTAATGGAATTTAGATTCATGATACCAAAGTATTTCTTGAATGTAAAATAGGAGAGAGAAGTTCCTTTCGGAATTTCGGCATAGTAACGGGTGTACATAGGAGGCATTTAATGAGAGATAAAGGGTCTCCCATAATTCAAACATAACTAGTGAAGTATGAGGGAGGTGAAAAACCATACCCCAACATTCATAATTGAAATTAAAGGGCAAAACAACTTAAAGAAAATTGGACAAAAATGAGAAAGGAAGAAAAAACCCTTACTTGGAAGTGTGCTTCCAAATGCTAGATAGAGGCTTGTGAGAGGATTCTTGGGAGCTTGGGGCACCTTGGGAGGATTATAGAGAGAGTAGGGCAGTGGTTGGTCGAACTCCAAAGGCTCTGAGTGATGATTAAGTGGGAGCTTGTGTGGGTTTATATAGGAAAGGTGAGGGAATTCTTTATTATTTTGGTTTGGGACCCCTTATATTAAATTAATCTAAACCAGAAACCGTCCCATGATTTTTGCCCATGTTTTTTGGAAAAGGGAAGAGGAAAACAATATTATATAAGTCCAAAGTCCGAAATTCTTAAAATAATAGGGTTGATTATGTGGAGGTGAGTCACACTCCCATGGAAATTAATTTAAAAAGACAAGGTGTTTAATAAGTCTTGAGGGGCCCATTAATGATTTGAAAAGTAAGACAAATAAAACCAAAATCACATTATTTTAATGGTAAAACATATATTGGCCGAACATAAAGATTATAGTATTTTATTACAAAACTATTGTGTCATTATGATGTCATAAAACACATTATATATTTAAACGGTATTTAATATTGACTTAAAAATTTGACTGTCTCAGAAAATTATGAAAAATTCACTGTTGGATAATTTCGACGTCCTGATTCCAAAAATAACATTTATTTTATCTAAATAATTTTCTAAATATGTTAATTTTTACATTTAAAATAAAAACCGACATTTATTGAAAATGCACGGGTTTTTGACAAAAATGGCTTTCAAACCTTAATAAAAATTATAATTGAATTCGTACAATTATATGATCATTTATATATAATAAAATTAATCTAATAATAATAATAATAATAATAATAATATTTTATTAAAATATTATTTAATTCAAAAATATCTTAATTTAATAAAATAGATTTATTAATTAAATAATAACTAAAAACACCATTTGTACTTTAAAAACTATTTACAATGTATCAATAATGACAAGAAATTTTACTCATTATTATATAAAAAAATAATGTACATGAACATAGTACTATCAATTAGTTACATAACCCCTTAAAAAAACCGCATAAGACCTAAGGGTAAGATGTGCGATGATGACAGACTCTTGGGGTGGCTCTGATAACATTGCTCGAGTGGTAATTTCTATCAACTTACACTTCTCCCGTAGACAATCCCGTTTGAGCTTGACATGATGAAGCTCAGCTTGGGCTTGGTCAAGAGCAAAGCCCAAGGACGCCACCTCTTTTCTGAGCTCTGATAAATGGGATTCGTATGGGGCAATTCTACTAGATGAGGCCATCACTTCCTTTGTCTAAGTAAAATTGGATGTGTTAAGCCCTATATTTATACTAATCATGTGATCACTGTTCAACGACTATAAATGTAACGGTCATAATTCTTATCATAAAACCAATGAAGTTGAAATTAAATAAAAAAAATTTATATAAAGGGACATTTAATAAGATCAACATGGATTTTACATTAATGAAACTTTGGGTCGTTACAAAATAATTAAATATTCATTCAATAGTACCTAATTTACACACTTTTATTCTTAATCTAATTATTAAATGTTTTTATGAAAATTCGACTTTGTCTCTCCCTTTAGCTAGAAATCCGTTTTATTTTAAAACCATGTTTTCTAAAAGTGTCTTAAAAAATATTTTAAAAATATTTTAAGCACATATATAAAGAAAATTATTTTAAAAATGATTTATATTTTTAGAAGTGTTTAACATGTTTATCTAAGATTCCTCAATTATTTTTCAAGGAAAATGTTTTTCAAAACGTTTTATGATTTAAGAAGACTTTTTTAAAAAGTAAAGGATAATTTCTTCAAGACATGTTTTAAATAATTTTTAAATATTCCATTATAATTTTTTTAAAGTGATATTCAAAAAAAGTATTTTTAAAATGTATCTTGTTTTTAAAATTGATTTTTAGAGGAGGATCACTTTCCTTAGAATATGTTTATAGTGATATTTAACAATCCTTCTCCATTTAAGGTTATATTAATTGATATAGTTTATGCTTTACAAGGGATATGATCAAAGGAAACCATTATTATTTCTTTGAATGTATTATGATTAATATTAAATTTTTTTTTCGACACCTGTTTGTCTTCAATGGGTTATACAATGAAGGAACACATAAGAAAACCTATTCATTTCATGGGTTTTTCAATGATTATGAATCTGGTGTATTTTTCACTGGTTATGATAAGATTTAATGTTTGTGATAACCATATAATTTCATGGTTTATGATATGATTTTTATGAATCCCATCTCTTTTTATGGTTCATGATATGATGAATATTTTATTATCCCATGGAATAAAAATATATGATTTCATTATGTGATGGGAGGGACCTGTTTCTCCCATAACCACAGTGGGAAATGATTTATATCTCATGAGATAACGGTATGATACAAAAAACCGAGATTTATCCTCAGTGGGAAACAACTGTGTCCTATTCCATAATGGGAACAAGGTATGTCCTGATCCAAAATATTAAATAGGTGTGTATAGATTAACAATGTGAATTTTGTGAATCCTAATCCACTATGGGAACACCGAGGTGTTTTAATTCACTATGTTTATGGTACTAGTAATTAAACATGACACATGAAATGGTTTTCTATATTTATGATTGTGACACACTCGTACAACATGAATCTCAGGTTCATGATAGATTTATAATGATTTATCACCCTTATGATATTGGTTTTAGTAACATAAAATTTTTATAACATGACTCATTTATATAATATTTAATATGTAGGGTATGATCTTAAAATGTTATTATCATGTTCTCTTAGCCTTGTACTTGTGTTATGATTACGTATCTCCTGTATTTACCCTTACTGAGCATGTGATCTCTCCCTTTCATATGTTTCCTTTCCCCTAGTTATGAATGAATGTTTACATAGGAGTAATAAATAGGAATATATTTGTGGGGGACGTTTAAGATATTCCACCAAGTTATAATATTGTGTTCCACATTTCCAATGAAACTAAAGTATTATGGTCCTTAGGCATGTACTTTTGTAATGTGATAAATATTCATCTAAAGTGATGTAATATCCTTGTACATTATTCCTGGAACTATATAAAAATAAAATATGTATATATATGATATTTATATCATGGTTGAAATTCTAGATATGATGGACGCATGATCAATTTAAGATTACCATAAAACAACAAATGAAAATACATATGAAAATGAAGGTAGTTATTGCATGAAATGTGACATTAAAATTGTTAATAAATGTGTAATAAAAGGTCAAAATTAAATCATATATTTTATGATATATATTTTTATTGTTCTTTAATAGATGTATAATAAAATTATATTAATTATAAATTAGGTATTAATGTTTAGGAAATAATTGGAGACATAAAGTAAGAGTTTTTTTCTCAATTATCCTTCTCTAAGACATATGTTATGTTATGCACCGATATTATTTTATGAGGTGTATATAAAACCCATTTTACATGTAATATCATGGAGTTATTTATTATTATGAAATATTATGTCTCATTTAACATTATAATTTCAGGTGCCTTGTGATTAAAAGTTACAAAAGTGGTAAGAATTTTATGTTAAAATCTCTTTGTTAATTGGGATTACTCATGATTGTGGTTCCAATTTTGAAATATTATTATCCATCTCATTATAATCTATTTTATCTTATTATACTTAGGTTATTTCAAGAAATAAATGAATTACCATCATTTTCATCTCTTTATGATCTCAATAGTTCAAAATTAAGTTTTTTAGAAAAAATCATATTTAGTTATCTCTTTGGTTAAAAACCATTTTTCTTCCAAAACCATGTTTTATAAAAATATTTTGAAAAATGTATTTATATTTCCCAAAATATTTTATAAAATAAATTTTTATAAATGTTTTAATTTTAATTTTTTTTAAAAATAATAATCATGTTATTTTCAAAACAATTTCCTTGTGTCATTTACCTAAAATGTGAAAGGAATAATTTTTTTAATGTATATGACATGAATGGAATATCCTAACACCATGAACAATATTTTATTTTATGATTTCATTATATTTTTTCAATATTATTCTCAAAGAAAAGGATATCCAAAATATTTTATGAATTTTCATATTTTAAAAAATGATTTTTAAAGAAAGTATATTTTTCAAAAGAAACGTTTCATCTAATTTTTCTTTTAGAAATTTTTTCGATCTAATATGACATAATTTTATGATAATTATTCATTATTGGGGATATGAACAAAAGATACCACTTCTTATAACTTTTTATATTTATCATGAAATGATTTGTAAGAATCTATATTCTCATGAAAAAGTTAAAACATCATAAAGTGATTATCAAACCCAGTTATTTTTCAACAGGTTATGATTTGATGATATGATGAAATGATTGTGAAAAATATTTCCTTTCCACATGATTTTTTTTGATTAAATGTCTATAAAAACGATTTCATTTTGTGGGTTGTAATATAATGAATGTTTTATGATCTATAGCACATATATGTAAACTTTCCATTTTTTAATGTGGTTTATTCAAAGATAATGCTGGTGGTTACATTGTAACGAAGGATGATGGTTACATTTTAACCAAGGATAATGGTTACATTATAACTATGATAGGTAGGAACAATATCACAATACAATGAATTGGGAAAAGATTTATATCTATGGATATAAACAGGACCAGAATGAGGAGTGATCCCAATTTGATAATGGAATCTATCCACTATGATAGCATAAGGAGTGAACCTTGACTACTATAATGGTTTTAGGTGAGAAACAATTTAACATTGATAGTCTTGTAAAAAAAATCCTTGATCTAGAATGAAAATAATATTATCTTATTTTGTGTATTCAAAAAATATATGTCTTATTCCATTATTTTGGCCTCATGGTTCATGTTCTTTGATTCCCTTATAATTAATTGTTTATGAATATTAATTATTTATTCCATTACTCTTGTTTATGATATATGATATGAAGTTTAAGGGTTTTTAGATGTTATTCGCATGTTCTCATACCCCTATGCTCAATATATATTGATATCTTCTTTGTTTACGCTTAATGAGAATATGAGATCACCCATTCTTATATTTAATTTATACTAGTTATTATAAATGTTATTATGTGTGATATGTTTAATAAGGGTGGTATTTATGAAGATCATAGTGGTAGATGACGTAGTTCACTTATGAACCAATTGTTTATGTGTCTTGGCCTCTAACGGAAGAGTAAAATTGTGATCCTTAAGAATTTATAAGTTTATTTTAATAAATAATCATCTAAAATTATGTAATATATTTGTATGAGAAGATTTTGTCCTTACATACCTTGTTTAATAAGGTGTTTTTTCCAATGTGATAGTCTTTGGAGCAAAACTTGACTACTGGAAAAAAAATAGGGACTGAACCAAATCCACTATTATAGTCATGTTAGTGAGTGTTGATAAAGTAAATTAATTCATATTCTTATCTATTTTTCATAGATTATGGATATTATGTCCCTCATATGAAAAAATATGGGATAATCGAAGGGGTTTGGGGAACACCATGTAGAGTTTACATAAAATATATGGTTATACAATTGAAATACCCAATTTTAAAGGCTATATGATTAAAAATATATAATATTGATTTTTCAAAAAATATATAGGATTTAAAAATAATTATAATAATTTATTAATTTTTTTTTAAATTAATGGTATTAAAAAAGTGTTTTTAAAACATATAGTTGAATGTAATGGAATATTTGATGCTCAGATTTTTCTAAATGAAGAAGGTGCAATATTATCACATTTATATTATGTGATAATTTTTTTGTAAAAAATTAATTTTTATGAAGAATATAATATATGTAATATAGAAAGAGTTTTTAGTAGTTCCAATTTAATATCACATTTGAGAATAATATGGGATAATGATTTTTTTGAATATAAAAGATTTTATCTATGATACTCCTTTTATTATGAATAACTAAGATTCAAATGTTAATTAGTGGCATAATTCTATGGTTTAATGATTCATCTAATATTGAAACTCAAAAAAAATTAAATTGAAGAAATGATATGTATATAATAATGTATTTTTTGAATATTTATACTCAATAAAATCAGTGTTATGTCACGTATAAACAAGTGTTTTTTATAACATTTCATGATATTCTAAAGGGAATATAGAATCTAAAAGTCTGGTGAGATTATGTGTTAGACATAGATAAGTTTTAAGTGCCTCAAATAAATTATTTATCCTATCAAAATACTATTTATATAGAATTTTAAATCATTAAAGAGTTTAGTATATGTTTATTAAAGATAAATTAAAAGCATGAAATTTAATTACCATAATGAGGTGATTTTCAGTTTATATATTACTAGAGTTTAATATTTGTTTGCTAAAAATTATATAAAGTGTTACACTAATGGATAAATAATGTGAAGGAATATTTTGATGGAAAAAATAAAAATATTTTCATGATGAATACTTTCAAAAGAGTTCTCTATGTCGAACAAATACATTATTACCATTATAATATTTGTTTTTTGATAGTAAAAAAGTTTTAATACATATTCATAATGTCTAATAAATAATTTTTTGAATCAATTCATTCATTTAAAAAAAATTTACACACCCTCTCTATATATCTATTATACTCACTAACAGATTACTGTTTTTGGGTTTTATCTGTTTATAAATTTATGTGGTGGTAATTACATAGATATGAAATCTATCTAACCATCCCAAAAAATTGCAACCAACCTATGACTGATATATAAATTTATAATATGTTATATTTTTATAAAGGTATCAATGTATGTTTTCTTTATTCATTCTTAATTATGTTTATGAATATAAAATTTATATTTTTATTCATTCTATAAACAACATTTATTCATTTATTCCTATTTTCTACATGCATTTTATTATGTGAAATGATAATTTTACACCAAAATTTTGATTTCTATAAAACTAATAGATTTAATGAAGTGTTATAGGCTTGGATGAAATGTAATAATTAGTGTGAGTATAACTTCATACTGTGAAGTAGAATATTCCCATGAGTCAAAAAATTTGTTTTTTTCAATTGATATGTCAAAATTTATTTATCATATGGATGACCAGACTTTATAACTTTGGTATAATAGTGGATCACAATTTATATTGAATTAACATACATATAGTTAGTACCTAGGTCTTCTCTTGACGATTTCGACTCATGCTTTGAAGGTATGTCATTTTGAATGTTTGTTCCTCCCTTTATGTTTGATGGTTGTCTGTTGTGATTCCTTGTATTGTTTTGGGTGGGGAAGTGAGGAAGTGTGTAAGTGAGGAAATGATGAAGTGATAAAATGGTGAATTCATCTATGGTTTCTCACTTTTTCCTCAAATGTGTTTACATTTTAATAAAAAAAAATCAGTCATAAGAAATATATAATGGTTAGAAAATTAGGGTGTGGTAAGGTTTTTCACTGATCATTTCTTCAGATGGATCTTTACCACGATTGTATTTTTCCTTTTACATAATGAGTACATCATATGTGCCCCTGATTAAGATGAACTAAGGATATATAATGGAATAAAAATTTATTTTATATGATTTGGTTATCTATGTGTATTGGGGGAGTGAGATGTGTTTATCCACTATAATCAATGACATATGATGTATTTACTAACCATATCTGTCTACACATTGTGAATCATTAATATATGTTTATTTCTTATGGTATTAACATACTATATTTTTCATGGTTAATCGAAATTATGTAAAAATTAGTTATATTACATTTAATACAATAATATGATTTCATATATGGATAAATGTTTAGATAAACATTGTTTTATAGTGACCACACAATATACCGTTATAGATTTAGTAACATTTATTATTCCCTAGAGTCTATTCCTTAATTATAATAATATATTTATATATCCAAATCTGTTTTAAATGCTACTAAGGTGTGTGGGGTAGTTCATTGTGGATGTGAAAAATAGTATATTTTTAATCAAACATTCAGAGTTGGTATAAAATTTATTTTGAGGATATCTAGGAGATGTGTATGTTTTATTTTTCTTGGTTTTTATATATGATATGAAATATATAGATCATTATTGAAACCAATTCTCAAAAGGTGTTTAAAAAATATATAAAATATTTTTTGGATATGGTTTCATGAGTTTTTTCATATTTTTTAACATAAGGTGAATGTATACTAAGCCTATGATTATCTTAGAGTAATAGAGAGACTATTGGAATGTGCACTATATTTGTAATTATAGTGTCATTATTTATGTTATGGTCTATATTTGAGAACTCCACATTATAGTGAAAAACACTATGCAGGGGGAATTTTTATGGAATTATTATTCTATATGATTGTGCACTTGATCCTTTATAATTTTATTTAAAAATTAATCTTATTAAATAGTTAATCTTATTATGATAACCCAAAGGAGTTTGAATATTGGGTATGTTTTTAAGAGTTGAATGAATTTATAAAGATGAAACTGAAATGTTTTAATTAGTTCAAATGTATGAAAAATTTATGAAGCATGTATATTTATATTGTCTGAATATATAGAGTTTCTTAATAACTATTTATGTAATTTTATCTATTTATGAGGTTCTTAGTTCCATATTTTTAGGATTCAAAAAGAATCTACCCATTAAAACTACCCATTTTACCTCACTTTCTCAAAAAAATTATAATTTGAAGGAAATGGTGTTGAGTGAGACCCCAACCAACATTTAAGTGGTACATAAAATTTGTAGATAATGTCATGGGAAAGATACATTATCTTTCTTTTCAATGGAATCAAATAAAATCTAATGATGATCTCTGATAGTCTATATAATCATGTGTATGGAACACTATTATGATTATTTGTATAGTGACATTAAATATATATATATTTATTCTAGACATAATTGTGTTGTGGAGTTGTTATTAATCATTGCTAAGTGTGTTAGAAAAAATTATTAAACTCTTGAAAAAGAACCCATTTTTGTACTTTTCACACGATCTTAAAAGGAAAAACATCCCTCAGTAAATTGAACTGAACTACACTAATTTGTATTATAGTAATTTAGATGTTTTGGAATCCTCCCATAGATTTATGAAATAAACATCACAAGACTCACCAGATCCCAAGATGATTCGAAATCTAGAGTTTCGAGCAATACATCTTTAATCCATAGAATAATCTATCAACAAAAGAAAAGATGGATAACATCTTATATAAATATTATTTTTCACAACTTCATCATATCTACATATTAATTTCATGGAATCTATAATAAGTATTTTTATTGAGATTTTTTTAAACATATTTTATATTTATAGGACTGCCCCAGATTTGGAAATAAGATTTCTCATTTAATGATTTGACATCCCATTATTTTTATTCGACATTAGGTTACAACATGGCCACAGAAGGTGATCATGAAATTACCATTCTTTTATAAATTATAATTTATAATAAAAGAGATCATACCCTTATATGAAAGTGTTGGCAATAGAAAATTGTGAACCAATCATGAGATCCATTACGTGTATAACAGATCTATTGAAAATTCATTCTCATTTATGGAACTACCCAGTTTTATTTCCATTTTTCACTAAGGGTGTCTAAATAGAATCATATAAAAACATTATATAAGGATATCAGTTCTTCGGATTATCTGGTTTCAATTTAAAAATAACATATTTTGCGATAATCCATCAATCTATGACACTTTGCATGTATAATACAGTAGAATTTTTTTTCTATAAACTTATAGCATTAATTTTTATTCACTCTACACCATTAGTGACATTGGGTAAATTTTATAGATTATTAATATCTATATAATTATCTTATCCCTACTCTAAAACATCAAAATAAAATATTAGAATATAAAAAGCCGTTCGAGGTCATCACATAGGTCCCTGAACAATTGGGGATAACATCCCTACCCACCGCCTCTATCAAATTTATGATCTGCCCTCCTATGTGATCCAAATAATGATTTTTTTCATAGCTATGGGAAGGGGAATATACCCGATTTGTTAAAAAACACATGTTATTTGTAGGATATATTTCATTAATTCTAGAAATTTCCCCTGATGTATAATACATGTTTTATTAGAGGATAGTGAACATGTAATATTGGAAATTTTTAACAAATCATGGGTGTATCAAACAGACCCCTTGTGGAAATTGAAACCCAAAAAATAAGAGAGATTTAATGACCATACTAAAAAGAACTGATCACAAATATTTTATCTCTACAAGAATCCACGACATGAAAATGTCAATAAATTTTAACGATAAACATACTTTCCATAATCTCGAATGTGAAGGTCATATCTATGAGGATAATAAAATCAACATTAATACCGTGGCCCATCCAAAGTATTCTTACTATAAATATACTTTCAAAATAAATAATAATGATATAAACATAGGCCTTACCAGTGTAATCCACCATATATGATCTAATTATAAAAAAATATATTAATAACATGATGGTTATCCCCATACTGATTAAGAAGAATAATGAAACCATGGAGGCCCTACCCATTGTGTATTCAATGAATTTCCTCCTCATGAATGTCCATCACTCAAACATGTGGGTCATCATAATGTCACAATCATCAAAATGTTTCAATGTTATTGAGAGAAACATTCAATAACAAATGTCATATAGGTCAATCATTATAACATTAATATGAAGTATCTCATACCTATTAATGGGTTTGATTAAGTAATGATAATCATCATTTTATATACTAAATCATGAAAAACAGTATGTGAGTAAACATATCTCGAATAAAATTACATCCTATGATAAAATTTTGAAGAATCTAACTCAATTTTTAGAATATGATGAAAAACCGTTCAATAAAGATGAGTTGGATTCTAGAATTATGTGGAAGGAGTTGGGAAAAAAATCAGCCGAATTATATCCCATTTCCACCTTCTATTATACAATCTATGATATATTTATTGAGGAAAAAATAGTACACAAACCATGACTTCTATGGAAGTCTTTTTAAAATCCAAAATCAAAGAATCCGATTTGTGAAGGATATGACAATCACCTTGTGAAATTGGATGAGTAGTGTATTCAATGTAATATGGATCATCATCTATAAGCATGAAATTCTATGTTAGTGATGTAGTGTGAGGAATATAAAAAGGATTTCTAGAAAGTATACATGAACATTGTGAGATAATTAAGGAATATTATCCTTACTTATGGTTACATGCTTATGCTGTATTTATGGTATTTCATTTCAATCCACTCAAAGGTAACTAGATTTTTTCATTTCATGAAATATGCATTGTTCTGTCCAAAAAAAAATTTGATTCTTTCAAAGATTATGGGAATTAAAGTTGGTTGATCCATTGGAGAAATAGTACTCCAAGACTAAAAAAGTGTTATAATTGATTGGAATGGGTGATTGTCGAACTATACCATAATGATTCCAAAAACTGGAATATGGAAGAAAATCTATAGTGGTGATAACATTTTAGTTATTATATATATTCTATGATATATTTTTAATATGGAAACCACTAAACAATGATTCCTTATCAAGATCATTAATTAATATGACCCTATAAATGTAGTGGACATATCTACAGTTCCCCAAATTTTATTTTCTTACTTTATTAATTACATTAATATATGAAGTATTATAACAAAAATAATCAACAGGGTTATAATTATTGATAATGTAAATAAATACATGAATTCCATGTGAAAATATGAAAAGAAAACATAGAACAAAAATATTTTCTTTTATAAATTGTGATCATTCAATGATCCTTTCTTTATATCCCATGGAAAGGATATCATAATGATGAGTGAGAATAGATGATATATAAGGAAAATTATAAAAAATAATCTTTGATGAATTGATAAAAAATTTACAATATGACATAGTGTATAATAAATAAATACCCCATTTAATCTATCACATGAGCTTCAAAATGTATCCATGGAAAATATAACTAAATTAATAACACAATTTATAATAAATAAAATCATAATGATGTAAATGCATAATTTTGGACATCTTGAACTTTTTGTAAAGGACATGTGAGATGACATCAAAAACCTTACCACCAGATCCCTTTTCTAAGAAATTCCATTAATCAATTAGTATACCATAAATAACCAACTAATATGTTCAAATCTATGTCTCATGAGACATGTAGATACATCATAGGGATATTTATAGCTTTGACACACCGTCCACATACATATTTAGAATTCATTTCTTAGATATTGAGTCAATAATATATTATAATATCAATATTATTTTTCAATAAATAAATGACATTGTTGACACAAGAAAGTAGAACATTAATATTTCCTCAGTAAATTAAATAACATTCCTAATAAGCTTCCTCCAACAAACACAATTTATTGAGATAATATATGGATAATTAACTATAAGACTAATAGAACTGATATTGAATATATGCATTATAATAAATATATGTATATAAATGATAAAAATAATTTCTAATAAATATTGATTAACTATAGAGAACTCGATAAAAAGAATGTATATTACCACCATATAATTTATAATCCATTAATTTTTATATGATTATATAATTCCATCAATTATTCATAAATAATTTTTTGAGAAAAAGTAATGTATTTTAATAAATAGTGAGGAAAATAGAAGGAAAGAGTTGAAAATAACATTCCTTAAATTTATTATTACATTCTTGTTAAAAAAGTTATAAATAATTTACAAAATTCTTTTATTCATTTTAGAAAATAATTTCCTTTCCATTTTAATATGAAAAAATTCATAAAATAATGAAATTGTTTTTATTTAAAAAACCATTTGATATTATAGAATAAGATTAATAGAGAATGAATTTCATAGTCCCGAGAAACATTATTCATTTCATATATGTTAAAAAGAACATTTCTTTCACACAATTCTAAATTTTCAAATTCAACTTTTTTGGAAGAAACATAAATTATTACTTTAAAAAATTGATAATTAAATTAAAAGGTAGTAGAAAGTGTGATTTCTTTGGACATTGAAAATGTAATACCCCAAGCTTTTATGGTATGTCAATTTAAAAATTTAACATCTTAGATAGTTTACGCTTGACACAACTCCGAGTTTAAAACTATAATATATAATTAAATATGAAAATTAGAATAGAAATTTGACCATTATGAATACTAATACAACCATTAAAATATTAACTTCACTTAATAAAAAATAATTTTTTTGGATAACTTATAAATGAAAATATGGTATATGTATATCTTCAAATAAGAAAATAAATTATTTACAAAAATAATAAATTGGGTATTGATATTTGTGTGAAACATAAATGTTTAATTAATATATAGTAATTAATATAATAATTTAAATTAAAATTTATTCAAAAATAAATATTTATTTGTCTTATGATTAGAAGAGAATTTTCTAACACCTTAATTAATTTATCAATGTTTCATAAAAAGAGTTATAATATTAAAATTTTTATTTTACCTGTTAATTTCTATTTTATTAAAAAAATAAATAAATCATAATTATAAAATTATTTTTATAAAACTAAGTCCATTTTTTAATTATACGCATTGAATAATGGTTGGGATGAATTATTGATATTTTTCTAAAATAATTGATTTTTTGCTGAATAGTGAAAAAACAGTAATTTATGGTATTAGCCAAGTAAATGAATTATTGAATCATGGATGGTGTATGGTTAAAGTAAGAATAATTATTTATAACTCACATGAACTAGTTGGTATATTTAGTCCCAAGAATCAATACTTTTCATAGTCTTCATCCAAAATAATAAACCAATGAATAAAATAAATAACAAACACCTCTACCCTCCAATATAATTACCACCCCACTCCACCTCTTCTCTTCGCACCATCAAATCGTTTATTATTATTTAATTCATTACCAATACCACTCCAAATCTTCTCCCCCATGTTTTATTCTTTCAGGTCTCACCAAAACACCATTTAAAAGTTCCTTAAGGAGGTTCCCAAGGGGAGGATTTCAAGAGGTAATATCCCAATTCATTCTTTTAATTTACGCTTAATTTCTTTGGTTTTATTTTACTTTTATTACCTAATATTTCCAAAAAATCATGATAAATATAGTATATTTTATATAATATAATGTTTTTATGATAATGGGATACCCCCCATCAATTCTTTTCTCTCTTCCTTTTTTGTTTAAAAAATGAATAGGTCATCCGTGAGGTGTCAACATGCCTCCTTTGTGGAAAATGATTCATTAATTTTCTAATATATCCTTCAAGGATGGTCATAAAACAATTTTTATGGATAAAAAAGATTATAATATTTATATTAAAATTTATTTAGTTTTCTGAAACCAGTATATATACATAAGACTAATTAAGAATAAAAAAGTTCCTGATTATTGAAAACCCTCGACATAATCCAAAAGTTTATCATTATTGTTTTATCAAATTAATAATCTTAACATACGGTAACATAATGGCATATAAGACCATTGGAAGTTATTTATGTTCATTTTTAATATCTAATTTCAATTATTGATATTTTTTCTCATTTCACATGATCATTGATACATGTATACAAGTGAACCAATAATGAAAACCAATGAAACAAACTCTTACAAATGACAAAAATTGAATCTTATAAATCATAAAAATACTATAAATGAATACATTAAAATTATAAAAAATATTTTATATGTTTAATAAGTTTTTTAAATAAATTATTAAATAATATAATTCTATTATCCAGGATGTTAAGTGTATGTGGAAAACACTTTTGGATATAAGGTAATAAGTTTCTCATATCACTTTTATTTCTGTGAGATATGCTTTGTTCACTACTATATCATATGTGTGGTATATAAATATTTCCCATTTTTTTATCATATAATGAATCTATTTATATTAATTTTATTTAATGTTTCATTTTATGATCATTAATTATATGGGGCATATTGTTCAACTATTTAAAAAGTGGAAAGGGTTTCTCCCTGAATTTTCTTTTTTCATTGTGGTTACACTTTCCCTCTCTTTACCCCAATTTAATTATTATTTTTTATTATATAATTCTTATAAATTTATTAAATATTTTATAAAATCATGTATCTGATTACTATGTCATACTTTTATTGTCAAATACATGTTTTCATAAGGATTCATTTTCAATTCTTAACAATAAGTGAGCTTGATTAAAGATAAAATTCCAATCTATTACCCATTTTCAATTACACTACATAATCTATTTTATGCACCCATTGATTTTTTTAAAATAAAAAATTTTAACTTTAAAATAAATCATAGTTTATTTCTTTTTTTGTTCAAACAATTATACTTTTTTTAATTTAAATACTCTTATGTTTTCCCTTAAACCACATTGAAGTGTATCATTTCCAATGTTTCTTACACAATTTTTTTAGATTATTCCACTTCAGTTGCTGAAATATAGAATGAATTTTATTTTAATATTCCTCAAATTATAATTTTATTCACTTTTCTACTCTAGGATATACATGTTTACAATATGATTTTTATTAAAAATACAAATTATTTTTCAAAAGAACAATTTTTTCCAAAGTAAAATGGTATTTATATCAACAATTTTGCAATGATTCTATTTTATTATTTTTATATATTATAATACCCTTTATTAAATATTAGTAGTAATTATTACTAACCTATTATGTTACCATATAAAATATTTTATTGAATGGTTTAGGATTATATTGACTGATGATATACTATCTTGGTAACATTCACAATTTTACTCTAGATTGTGTTTGATTATGTTTATTATTTGGAGTAAAGTTATCAATGCTTCATATTAATGTTTAAATATGAATGTATATTTTTATTACATTTCACCATTTTATGTGAGGAATTCATTGGGCATATTAAGTGATGGATCGGCCCGCTATAGCCCCTCGATGCATCGGTAGGTCTCATGAGGAAAACTATTTCAGGTTTTTCCCATTTGTGTATAGTGTCTTGGATGAATAATTGAAAATATTTTGATTATGTATGACATTATGCATTCCATTAATCTAATATTAGTATTTGATAATACCTGTGATAATTTTACTAGTAGAATATCTGTGGTCATGTTTTATTTTCAAGTGATTATTTATATAGATTTATTTTGATAAAATTTTATTCATTCCATATTGTTTTAATGTTTGTTCTTTAATTGAATATTTTTTTAGTTATTCAAAATAGATTATTATTTATGATTACTTCCACTATATTGTTTACCCTGATCGAGAATCTAATCTCACTCCTTTTTATTTTTTATTTCCCCCCATGATGTAACGATGTATATTATCAATTACTTTTTGGGATAATATAAGAGTTTATAGATGTTTCCAATGGAGTTTTTATGTTGTTTTACATTTCAAGTAGTATTGTAACAATTATGTATGCATCTGGTTTTACAAAACCACTAAACTAATGGATCCTTTGGGATGCAACTTCATTGTTTATTATACCAATGTAATAAAGTATGGTGTCGACTCTAATATACTAGGGTTGAGTTCTATACAGGATGTATCTGAGGATGTTTAGTAGAAAGATTAGAAACTATATTTATAAAAAAATATTAGGGAGCATAACTCTAAGATAAAATATGAGTATAATTCTATAATAACATCCTATAATTCTATTAAGGTAGATATAATATGGGTATTCCTAGAAATACATCCATATATGGAATCTAGAAATGAATCTGGTTCTGGGAAAGATGTGCCTAGGTGTAACAGTTCTGAAAAAGTGCAACGTGAATGACTCAATGTAACCTAGTACATGACAACATGCCTTATTACACACATAGTTTGACAATTCATGGGATATGATTAGGATAATTTACATTTTCTTTAAAAAACATTATGAAAGATTTATAAGTAAATATATCCCCAAAGAAACCATTTTTATGATTATGAGATTATCTATGCAATTTTTTTTGAATTTATATTAACTATTACTAGTTTGAGATTATGCATTATGATTAATAATATAATTTGGTGTATTCCATTGTTTATAAACGAAATTTAGTGAAAGGAAAAGAAACATTATCAATCCACGTATTCCATATAGGAATTTCACTTCTATAAAAGTTAAATATGCTGGAGTAGAAGATACAACAAGAGAAGAGGAACTTATAACTATATTGGGACAATTTAATCAGGTTATGAATAATATACATAATAGTATGAAGAATGTTGAGACACAACATGGAGGAACAATGTTAGACCGCTCCTTAAGAAAAAACCTCTACCATTCAATGGTTATACTAACCCATTTTTAGCTAAGTAGTGGATAAGTTATTTAGAGAAGATATTTATCTCTTTGGTAAGTAGCAAAAGGGAGATGGTTATCACGGTCATTTATTATCTCTCAGGAGATGCAGATTAATGGTGGTGATTAATTCAAAAAAATAAGGAGGATGAAATTAAAAAAATTGAATAGATGTATTTTATAGAAATTTTCTTATAAAAATATTTCCCTCGCAAACAACGATTAAATATTGAGAGACAATTCATGAATCTAAGAAACAAGGAGGATAATAATGTTGCTAAGTTTGAATACCACATTACAAGGTTATTAAGGAATAATTTAGATTACATATGAAATCCAAATAGAATTAATTATTGATTATTTTATGGTTTAAAACAATTAATTCTTTGGGAAATGGTTTCCCAAAGTGTCTAATCATACAAAGATATAGTCTCAGGTACTATCAAGATAGAGAAACAAATCTATAGGTCTTATGAAATTAAAGTAATTAAAAATAAGAATATGTCTTTAAAATAATATTAAAAAGGATATAAGAAAAATGGTAATAATAGAAGAGTTAAATTTCCATTATTTAATAAATTTGGAAAGAATCATCATTGAACATGTCTATTGGGGATGATAGTCTGTTATATGTGTTAAGAAAGAGGACACAAAGCCCCTGATTTCAGGGTAAATTAAGAATCTACCAATGATTAAATCTAAAATTATAATGATATGGGATATTATGAAATTGTTTTTCCTTACAATCCATAAAATTTTCCTAGGAAAATTAAATGGATTTTGGCTAGGATTATACAGTCACAAAAGATGAAGTTAAAGTTACTAATGATGTGGTGGTAGGTACTTTAATAATCTCCTCAAATTTACTTGACACTTTATGTGATTCTAGATCATCACATTCCTCTATATTTTACAATTTTTCATTTAAAATTTATATATATTTCCAATTAACATTAACAAGGGAGTAGTGAGTAATTAATCCTAGTGTGAACCTTATTACAAAAAACATGTGTCGAGAATTTGTTATCATAAAACATAAACAAGCTGTAATTGTAAATTTTATTATTATGCCTATTTTCATTTTGGATATAATCCTTTGAATAGGATGGATTTGAAAATATAAATAAAAAATTTATTTTAAATAGAATGAAATTATGATTCTCAATGAAGGAATGAAATTTCAAATTTTTATAGGGGAGACTTCATCATCTGAGTCATATATAGACCCACCACCAATATCTCTTCTAAATGAAATTCTTAGACAATATTAGAAGACATAATACTCGGAAAATGAATGAAATATTCAAATCAAGGATGTAAATATTGTACAATAATACATTGATGTATTTCCAAAGGATTTATCTCAACATCCTATAGAATTGGAAGTTGAGTTTTCTATTGATTTAATTCTTGATGCATGACCTATATCAAAAAATCCCTATACAATGGCCATGATGGATTTAATAGAGTTAAAGAAAAAACTATAGGAATTGGATGATATGGTATTTATACTCCATAGTATTCCACCTTATGTTTCTCCTATTTTAATCTGTTAGGAGGACTGATAAATTTATGAGGCTATCCATAGGGAGATCAATGCTATTATGATAAAGAACAGGTATCTACTACCTCATATTGATGAATTTTTTGATCAACCTCACAAAGCTCAATATTTTTAAAATATTGAACTTTTATCTTGATAACATCAGTTGAACTTGAAGAAATAAGATACTCTAATGACTATATTATGAACCAGGTATTGATATTAAGAGTTTAAAATAATTCCATTTGGACTAAATAATGCACTGTTTTTTATGGATATAATGAATAGAGTGTTCAAGGAATACCTTGGAAATTATGTTTTGGTATATATTGATTATAACATGATATATTCTAAAATATAAGAGGACCATGAGAACCACTTGTGTATTGTTCTGGAGACACATTGAAGAAATGTGTTATATGGGATATTTGTCAAGGGTGAATTTTGGATTCAATGAGTTTCTTATCATGGCCATATTTTCTCTAAGGATGCAATTTCAATTGATAATGTGATGGCAATGTAAGTTTAAGAAACCCCTATACCTATGAATATAAATGAGGTACGTAGTTTCATTTGTTTAGTAAGGTTTCTATCAGTGCTTTATTCAGAATGTTTCCTGATTAGATAACCTGTTAAAGATTACTCGTAGAAGGTATAAGTTTGTATGGAAAAAATAATGCCAATAATGTTTTAAATAATTAAATAGGAGATTAGTTAATGATCTATTCTTGAATATACCATCGGAAAATGGTGGATTTGTGATTTATAGTGATTCATCAAAGAAAAAATTTGGTTTTTTCCTTGTTAATAATGATAGAGTTATTTCCTATGAGTCATGGTAGTTAAAAAATCATGAACAAAACTATACAACACATGATTGAGTTTGTAACCAGAATATTTATTTAGGGAGATATAGTGAAACTATATCTATGGTTAATGGTATGAGAAATATATAGATCAAAATATCTTGAAATATATCTTCTCACAAAAAGAAGTCAACATGAGGAAATGATGATGGCTTGAGCTATCAAAGAATATGATTTTTCAATACACTACCACCTAGGGAAGGAAAATAAGGTAAAAGATACATTTAGAAGGATGGATTATGGAGTTCTGAACAAAATGACGACTGAAAAGGATCTAGTGTACATGGAACTAGAAATATGGATATGGGAATTATCAAAAAAGGTTAAACATAATTAATTTTTAAAATGTTTTCCCAACCATATTTATTAGAAATTATTAAAATTTATTAGTATAATTATGATAATTTTCAAATGATAATTAAGGTTTTAAATAATATGATGTTGGAAGAACTCGTGTTTTAGGTTGAAATTTATAAATTTAGGAAGAGGATTTGTGTTTCTTCTATACTCGATCATAAAAGGGTGTTTTTGGATGATTACTATAGATCAAATTTCATTATACACCCTAATAGAAATAATATGTATACACATTTAATGGAACATTTTTTATGGGATAATATTAAGTAAGAAATTTCTCATTATGTACACATATGTTTACTTTGTCAAATGGTGAAGGCTTAAAGAAAACAACCTAGAAGAGTGATATATCCTCGACCTATTCCTACATGAAAATGGTATGAGATTAATATTTATTTTGTAAATAGGTTACTAAAAATAGAAAGAAATAATGACGAAATATAGGAAATTATTGATGGACTTACCAAATATGCACATTTTATATCCATAAGAGGGGATTTTTGTAACTTACAAACCTAGGTTCCAGTCACCAATTCCTTAATCCAGTCTTTCAAATAACCACAGGTGCACCTCATCATATGCTTAAGGATGTTAGCTAGCAGTGAGGGTCTAATGTCTGTCATGGGGAGACTATGAACTTTTATAATTAGTGTAATACACTAGAAAAAAAATAGAATAACATAGAATCAATAACTATGAAAAAAATATCTCAAGATTAAAAAAACTGGAAATACTACATCAATATTGAACAATAGATATGCAACATTAAACTAAATTCCATGTGTCAAAATGAAAACACAAAAGTATAGACATTGACATATCCCAACGGGTCTCAGAACACATATGGTTCCCTCATCCCTGATCTATCCTAAATCAGCAATCTAACAATGGTCCTTTTCAAAATACCTTTCATGCAATCATGTAATCTATTCAGGCATCGATCAGGTAGCCTATATAGTGTTTGAGAACAACTCAACAGGGCTCCACCAATGAATTCTAAAACAATATATAGTCAAATAATAGTATTTTTGTTTTATAATGAAAATTGTTACAATTTATAAGAAATCATTTGTCAAATTATCAATTAATCTTTTTTCAACCACATAAACCCCCAGGTTATTATAGACACGCATACTTCGATATTTTCGCTGCTCATACTAGAGTCCAAAAAATATTCGAGGGATATCATATCACAAATTACCATCGTTTCTGGTCCTTGTCTCAATAAACACATAAATTACATTATTACCATTCATTGCTCCAATTCACACATGAATTCCATTATTACCACTCATTATTCACAATTAACAAATGAATCTCATTATTACCACTAGTTATTCTCAAGTAACACATCAATTCCATTGTTACTACTCATTGTTATAAATTAAGACATGAATTCCATTATTACAACTCATTATTCTTAATTAGCACATGAATTCCATTGTTACCACACATTTTTCTCAATAAACACATGAATTCCATTGTTACCACTCATTGTTCTCATATGATCACAAATGCCTTTGTTACCATTCATTGATTTGAATTACATTCATTAATTAATCCAAAAATTAATTAATATATCATTCTCATTAATAGTTCAATAATTATTTCATCACATTAATCCCCTTAATTAGTTAATCACACCAATCGCATTAACTAATTTATCAAATAAATAATCAATATTTAGAAACATAAAATCCTATATTTAATTAAACAATTAATTATACATAATATCAATTCAAGATTATGATAATTAACAGAATATTTAATTATCCCTAAATCATAATCTCAATATATTATAATTAACACAACAATTAATTATCTCAAATAAAAATTACTAATATATCACAATTAACACAAATATTAATTATCTCAAATAAAAAATATCAATATATCATAATTAACTCAAATATTAATTATCTCAAATCAACAAACTCAATATATAATAATTAACTCAACAATTAATTATATCAAACAAAAAATCTCAATATATCATAATTAAGTAAACTATTAATTATGTAAAATCTATAATACCAATATCCTCAATTGCACATTTTCATCAATTAATTAATTCACCAAATTAATTAAATAGATCAAGAACTCAATTTATAATCATCAAATAGAAAATTAAAAATTATATACAAAAAATTGCAATAAATACATTGAAATTTTAATTATAGACCACCTACTTCAATTCGTTGACAAACGATCAGAAAAAAGAAATCCCCAATTTAAACGGAATAATGATATTGCATGAGATCCAGATCTAAAACCTAAATAAAAGATTAAATAAATAAATATACCGTAATTATAGATCTAGATACATAATTACTAGTTCTATATCCACAAAATAGTGGATATATTTCCTCTAAAAGATGAAGGAAATACGAGAGAGAAGGAGGAAGCCACATGAGATTAGATCCTATTTTTAGAAGGATCCTAGATCTTCAATCTACCTGTATATTTTCCATGAATGGAGGTTAGTAAATATTATAATCTATTTGGGAGCTGCCAAATATGTGAAAGAGATTTATGGTCAAGGTAGGGTCAAATAGAGTATAAAATAGGGGCTCTAGATATTTTAGACAATTTTTTTTCTAATTTAACTTCCTTTCATGGTTTTCTTCTCAGGGAGCACGATTACCCCTAACTGTGAGTCTCTTATAAGAGGGGGGGGGGTAAGGGGGGGTGTGCATGGTTTTTACTTTTAGGGAACACGGTTTGAAAAATTGTACACAAGCCATGGAAAACACCTTTGTCCTGAGTTGCATGATATTCTCGGCCAGAGCGCATGTTTAGGGAAAACTGTGCCCCAAACATGCATTGACCTATTTCATCCATTTTATTGGAATTTTTACCTAAAAACACTCCAAATTGATACCCAAATGCAAGGTACTCAACATTTTGAACATTAGTACATGTAAATGAGTGAAATATATCTCTAGAAAAGCTAGTGGTTTTAATATCCCCCCACCTTATAACAGATCGTCCTTGAGATGTAATCACAATCATCTATAATATTTTGAGTGAGAAAGGTTATCCCACTGAACCATCATATCTAAATATCTCTCATAAGTTTCCACTTAAACATATCCATGTTTCCACAATACACTAAATATCAGCAACGAAAATCCCTGAACATCTTTATCACTGTGATCCAAAACAAATATCAGATGCTCCACAAAGGGAACATCTCTCTAAAGATCAACATCAACTATATTGATCACATTATAAGGTTAGGGTGATACCGCCAATGTTTTAACACATGGAAAAAATCATGCATAACATTGTACCTCTGAGGTAGAGCTAAACGGTACACCACTAGCCCAATTCTCACCATGACCTCAAATGGTCTTACAAACCTAGGCACCTACTTGACCTACCTTTGTATCCTACACTAACATAATCTTGGTGACACCATAAGGAATACATGATCACCCCCTACAAACTCTCGGGTTAATCTTTATCTATCAACATATGAATTATATCAACTATTAGCCAAATCCATACACTTCCGAATCATTTGTACCTTCTAGGATGTCTCTTGCAAGAGACTTGGTCCCGAAAACCCTGAAACACATACCTCATTCCATCATAGAGGTGATATAAACTAACTATTATAAAGATCCTCAATTTCTTCCATCTGAATAGCTGTATAATAACTATTTTTATAGGAGAATTCCACAAATTCTAATTTCTTCTCCCAAGACTATCCAATGTAAAGAACACATGCTCATAACATATACTGAAGAACCTATATAGTAAAATTAATCTTCCCATCTGTATGTGGGTGGAATTATGTACTCAACAAAATCTATCTACCAGGAAACTTCTATAAACCCTACCTGATGATCAATGTAAAACATTAACCATGGTCTAAAAAAATAGTTCCTGGAGCCCCTTACAAATGGACTGTATCTCGAACACAAAGTTCTCCCAACTACCCCACTGATAAAGTCCCTTGTATAGGTAAGAAGTGAGAGACCGTCATCAGGAAATCCATAAAAAATAGAATAACATCATTTTTTGAGACATCTCTAGCCACCAAAAATTTCTTCATAGGTCACGATACATTTTGGTCACCCCTGGATATAGTACCCACTTCCAGGAATATGATCTATGCATCATCTCCTCCCACTTTTGAGTAGGAACATTAATCCAATTCCTGAAATGGATGATCTCATCCTCATCTATGGTCCAATATGAAGGTGTCTTTCGACCGTTAATGTTTCCTTCATGATTAGAAATTCAGGATCCTCATACTGTGTATCTCTAATCCATATCAAATGTGTAGAATCAACTAAAACTGGGCCCTCAACTCCTGGAAAACCGAATTATGTGTTTTTTTCTCTCAAAGTATCAATAACATTATTTATCTTCTGAGGTGTTTGTGCTAGCACAAAATTAGATGAAGGTATATACTCAACTAATCTCTGCTTCCAGATATTCAAACATCACTTTGAAAATATATACTTTAATATCTTTTGATCTGTATACAAAGTAAACATTTCAACAAATAGTTAATGTGCTTATAACTTCGAAGAGAACAATGTTATAGCTAACTCGAGGTTTTACATAGGATAATGCAATTCACAATGCCTCACTTTTAATACCCATTGACCACAAATCAAACTCCATGCATCAAAACTACTTAGAGTTTAATCCTAAAAGCATCACAAAACACCATATACTAGTCACCTGGATTAGGTAGGATCAAGAGAAGTGCTGACGTAGAGCACTTTTTGCCTTTTGGAAGGAACTCATACATGCTCCCAACCATTCAAAATTTATATCATTCTTTGTCAATCTTGAATGCGTCACATTAAAAAGTTATAAGTCTTGGATGAATCACCGATAACATACTTATAACCCCAAAAAGATACATATATTGTACACATTCTTGGTATGTTCTTAAGAAACCACTATCTACACCTTCTTTGGGTCGATTGACACCCCTTCCCACAAGAATGATGTGACACAAGAAGTGTACCTAATCAATCCAGAACTGGCCCTTAGATAGAATGGAGTATTGATAGTTCTATATCAGTGTACTAAATATGATGTAAAGATGTTGGAAAATATTATCATGGGTCTTTTAGTACACCAAGATGACATTCAAATATACTAACACAAACTTGTCCAGGTTAAGATATAATATTTTGTTTCTGAATTCCATAAACATAGCATTTGTGTTTGTTATCCCAAATGGAATTAAAAAGAACTCCTAAATTCTATACCTTCTTCTAAAAGTATTCCTTGGTATATGATAACTTCAAACACTCAAATGGAAATACAATGATGGAATATCAATCCTTGAGAATACATAATCTCTCCTCAAGTGGCCAAAAAAATGTCAATCTGTGGAAGAGGATATCGGTTATATATAGTCATCTAGGTAAAATTTTGACAGTGAAAAAACAAGATCTCAGTCTCATTATCCTTGTTAGAAAAAAAGGGAACCCATAGGTGACCTACATGGTTGGATAAATCCCTTAACCTCCAAATCCTCTATTTTAGTCCTGAGTTCTTGAAGATCTATTTGTGACATTCTATTTGCTGGAATAAAAACTAGATTAACCCCACGTACATGATGAATTATTAATTAAATAGCCCAATCAGGTGGAAACACTGAAAATTATTCAATAATTACATCCTGAAATTGATCAAATACTAGTGGAATCACACCATGCTTTAATCCTATTTCATCCAGCAGTAGACTCACAACCCGGGTTTTTGGATCTCCTAGTTTCTGAGTAATTGGCCCTACTCGGCCTACCTGGATATCCAATTCTCCATGAACAATGTACTTGTCACACGTAAGAGACTTAATTGTCGCTTTCCTTCATTAACATTGAAGGTGGTATTAGTATTCTTTTAACCAATCCATACCCAAAATTTGGTCAATCACCAACATATCTAGGATGTAAAGACACCATAAAGAATGATACTCCCCAAATTCAAGAGGACTTCCCTTACACAAGAAAACCTCTCTAGATATTACTTCCAATGGTGTATCTATCATTATAAATCCAAAAAAAATTCCACTACCAGGCTCAACCAATTCAAAATATATAAGGATATTTAGTATTGAGAGGAACTATTATCAAAAATGGAACTAGCTATTATAGGATCTATAAGAATTTTACCTCTCCCTGTTGATGGTCCAACATCTCTATCCAATATTGTTGGATGAAATGCATATAATGTTCCTTCCCCTATTCCTTGTGACAAACCCAGATTCCCCTAGGATACACTAATATACTGATACATGCACTATTTCCTAGAATAACTATGTCCACTGCCTCTACTTCCACAGCCAGTATAACTCCAAATGCCAGACTAATATGGTACAGAAGATCCCATTACCCTACCCTTGTTTTTTCTAGCTCCTCTATCACTACTCATTAGCTGTGGGTTCCCATAAAACATCTGTAGTTGTCCCATACTTTAGTAAGATCGACACACCCCTGGTGGTTGGGGAGAGTGTCTACGATAGTGTCCCGACTTACCACATTTGTGACATAATATCCTAGTAAGATCATGTGTGACTGAACCTTCCCCCTAACCACTCTTCATGATATCAACCTCGTAGTGAATCTTCCTTATCACATATTTTGTACTTATTAATCATCTAGATAAGACTATTTTTCTTGTATTGGAATCACCCTTTAGGTTCCCCTCATCTATGAGAGTTTGTTCCAAAACCATAGAAAGCTTCTTTCATCAAAATAGGTTAACATGGTATTTAATATCACATTTAATACCATCCTGAAATCTCCTAGATCTATCCATATCATTTTCTGACAACACTAAATTAATTTAATGAAAATATGTAAAGACTCCCTCATAGTTCATCATAGTCATAGTCCCCTGATTGAGTCTCACAAACTCAATTTCTCTATCATGCCTTAGTGAATCTAGATAAAAGTACTCTAGGAACCTCACAAAGGATTCCTTCTAAAACATACCATCGACCTGTCTAGTTCGATCCTAAATGCCTTATCAGTGCTGTGAAGATCCTCATACTATATATGTTTTTAGCCTGACCCTCCTCTAACAAGGAGTATCTATATGATAACGTATAGTCACAATGGAGTCAATCTAGAACTCATATCCCTATGGTCCACCCTCTATTACTAAATTCGGATGGTGTTGTAGTTAAAACATCCATGTCATGGCAGACATAATACTCACAACCCATTCTGTGTCTCTTCCCATGAATTGCATAAATCATGAACATTTCTCTTGAATCTTCTCTCCTAATTCCCCACCTAGCACTATCGCTGCCTCAGGTTCCACTACTGGTAGGTCACCTCCAACCATATCCTCCAGTCATCCTCTTAACAAGGGCCATCTTGTAAAGAACAATCTACAATGATAGACACATATCTTAGGACACATAACACTGACTGATATGTAGAATTATTTAAAACATTAAGTGGATAATAAAATGAAGTTAAAATGAGTCTTAAAATAAAAAAAACAAAAAATTTTATATAATAAAATAGAACTAAAAGTATTGATAATATTATTAATGGGATTATTATTATTATCATTATAATTATTAATAATTATATTATTAATTTTTTTATTATCATTGCTGTCATCAAAATTATCATTATCAAAATTATTTTTAAAAATAAAATAAGCATCAGAATTATTTTTATTATTTAGGATGTCGAGTGCGAACCACGTGTCTATCAGAAAGAGTGCACTCATCCCGGGTACCCATAAAGTTTCTTCTGGATCAAATGGAATCTACTGCACAGTCTGTGTAGGGTTTCTTGAGCTATACATAGACCGTGTGGTTGTGGAATTTAAGTCAATAAAATGAAATAATGTGAATGATATGAAAAAATTAAAATTGAATTAAATAAATAATTTAACCATAATAACGATAATATTAATATCTGGATAATAATATTATTATTAAAGAAATTATTATTATAATTTTTGGGAATTTTAATATTAAAACTATTATTTTTGTTACTATTAAAAATGATATTAGTGTTATCAATATTAAGAATTAAACAAGTGTTATAAATAATTTTATCTTTATGTTGTTGTTATTATTTTTGTTATTATTTTTATAAATGATATAATTATTTATGGTCATTAATTATTAATGTTACTAATAATTTTAAAACTATATTTATGAAAGTTATTATTATTATTATTATTGAGAATTATTATTATTGTTATTATTGTTATTATTGTTATTATTGTAATTATTATAGGTTAAAAACAATTATTGTCAAGTTATTATAATTTCTAATGTTATTATTGTTTTAGTTAGATTTAATTTTAATTATTTAGGGTTTTCATCATGCTCCCCCTTCCCCCTCATTTCACCCTATCTATGAACCTCTCCCATTTTTGAGACCTGCTCCCTTGGTATGTGCAACACACCCTCTTGTGGCTCCACCCTACTTTTGACCTCCCCTACCTCCTCTGTCCATCCCCATCTCCAGAGAAACTTTCCTAGATAGACTCTTTATCCCTCATGGCTCCAACCTAGCCCCCTGCTTCTTTTCATAGCACGTAATGCATCCACCTGCACCCCCTCTTCTTTGGCCGACCAATAAATTCTGGCCATCTCGTTCTTTAACTGACCTACTACCTCCAGCGCCCCCTCTCCGGTATGCACAACTCATCCATTGATCCCCATTCTCTTGGTTTTTTGCAGTGAGTGTTATATCCGGTGGTCTATCATTTTTAGGGTTAAATCATAACTCACTAGGTCCAATATTTATTTGTAGGGTTGAATTCAGCATTCTGTAGGTGCGATTTAGGTGTGTTCGGTGTTTCACCCCATATTCCAGAAGTTTTTTTACACTTCAGGTAGGAACCCATTTCACATGTCCATTAAATTTACATTTAATTTTGATTTATTTATGTTTTCACATACCTTAGTTGTTAAATAGGTATTTATTGTTGTTATTTTAAATGTAATGTTTCGAATTGGTTGGTTTCTCCCATATTGTGTGAATATTTGGATTTTTTGGGAAGGATTTAGCATGCCTTGTGTTTCATAAATGGTCCAGTTGACTCTTTAAATTGATAAGTGTTTTATAATGGAATGGTTTGGATTTCATAAACACATTTGTTTTTTTCAAAGTTAAGATTTATGTCGTAAAAAGAGATTTCAAATTAAGTTCTTATTGGTATATTCCCCTTTTGCCTTTGAATGTATGGTTTTGATTTGAACGGTGGGTTGGACTGTTGAAATGGATTTTTAAAGGAGTTTTTGATTGGAAAAGTGGTTTGGGTATCGATATTTAGAAATGGTTTGTTTTGTGAAGACATCTTAAGTCCCTTTTGGAATCTTGAATTGGTTTCAATGAGAAAACCCCTCTAGGAGGTATCCATTACCCAGTTGGAATATAGATGGGTGGGAATGAACTCGACTTGGTAATCTACTCATGTGATTCTTGTTTAATGCATGGGATGCTCCTTGTGGTGGTCAGATTGGTTCTAGTTGTGATAATGTATGAGATTATATATATATATGACTTGTTGCATGAAATGATTGGCACACCCCCTTACCAACTTGGCATGGGAACCTAGCATCAAAAAGGGAATTTCTGAGAAGGTTTTTTACACTAGTCTAGGTTATTGTACTAGCAAGTGGTCCATAATAGGTGTATACATAGTTTTGTTACTACAAGATTGGGACCCTCGGTCTGGCCAGGTAAGGAGACAATCTGGTGTTTGGGCATTACAACATCATCAGGTAGGGAATGCATTTAAGATGAGTCACAAGTATAATATTTTCTAGTTCTCATCTAAGTTCCTAGGCATTAACATGTTTCCTCGACACTAATATCATTATCCATTTTACTAGTTGTGTGATTGTACTATCTTGTTCTTAGTTTGGGGTGTTCTTTGGAAAAATGTTGAAATTGTAGTTTTTCTAAAAAGTTTTAAGATAACATTGAGAATGAACAAGTGTTTTCACTATTTAACATTATAACGAAAAATTAGATTTTTTTATTTTTTCCCCGTTTATCCCTCTCCCCTATGAACTTAAATTTCCTCCATGAATGATAATGGTTTTAAATGTGGGGGGGATGGGTTGTGATTTGTTTATTTTGGAATGTAAAGTATGAAAAAAACTATGTTTTTAGTTGTATTTCAATCATGAAAATCAATGTTGTTTTATTAAATATACGTACATTGGGTAAAGAATTTGTCAGGTCTACCTACATAGTTTTAATACACATGCCGATAATGTTTTCTCATTTGTAGTTTCTCTTATAGGTTACAGTTTTGGTTCATTGGCCTTTGTTGATGGTCAATGTTTTGTTGGAAAGTGACCCTCGGGGATAGATGGAGGCGTTTTTTGGTGTCAGGTTCAGCTTGGATTTTCTGGATTTATTTATTGTTTAGTTTTTTTTCTCATTATTGTAAATTAAATGATGTAAAATGTGGAATTCATTTTGAATTCGGGATGTTCTTTTATTTATTTTTCAGTACTTGTTTATTTTAATGGGATAAATCAATTGAATTTCCTATATTGATGCCTTTGATGCTTGTCCCCAGCTTAAGGGGACCAAGAATGCCTCTCAGGCCTTATCTTGGGCCGACACAAGTGACAAGTTCAGGGTTGACCTTGGTTTCTTCATGATAATTTCCCCATGTTTTCCAAAAATATTGTATTTAATAATAATCCTTAGTTCAACGAATGATTCATAAAACTAAAATATCATTCCATATAGGTCCATGAGTAAATTATAAAAAAAATTCATAAAAATTATCACATAAAATAACAACTGCAATGCCAAAGGAGAAATAATGTTCAACTATAATAGAAAACAACAACAACAACATCCCAACCCATGGTACTTAGGGTTTCCTCCATACATGAGTTTGCAACTCCAATGAAAAAGATAATAATTAAGGCTTGACACTTCATAGTCTCCCATCTACCATTTCAAAATATTTAGAAAAAAAGTAAATAAAACTACTGTCATACTACTTCTAACCCTCTGACTTAGGTTCCACTCACTAGTTCCCCAAGCCGGTTGATCACATGACCTCAAATGTGCCTCAACATATGATATAGGCTACCGACTAGTAGTGAGGGTCTAATTTAATTCATGAGGAGAGTGTACCATCTTATAATCAGAGTAATATACCAATAGAAAATAATAAAAAATAATAGAATGAAATATAATCAATAACACTGAAAAATGAGTATCTCAATAAGAACAAAAATGGAAATACAATATCAAGACTGAACAATAGATATACTTTGATAAAGTACGCACCAAGTGTCAAAATGAAAAATCAAAAGTAATGACACTGATAACTCTCCGTGGGTCCCAAACAATATATGGTTCCCTCATCCATGGTCTATCCCAAATCAGCCATCTAACAATATGCATTTTCCCTTAAACTTCCCTATAATCATTTAATCTATTCATGTACCAATCAAGATATAATAACCTTGGTATTTATTACACACTTAAACATGATTTATTAAAAAAAATTTCACCTAATGAAAATACATGGATTGAAAAGTCTAGTGTCTTGGAAAATTAGAAACATTACATTAAAACTGAAGAGATAAAAAAAATAACATCTTTTTTGGAAACATCTTTTACGTGACCACAACATTCCTTCATACACATCATTGCATGGAATAACCCGAGGACATATATAAGAAAATGGTGATCTATAATGCCTAGTAAGGGAGTAAAAAGGCATAACATGAAGAATAAAATACATGTTAGGAAATAGTAATATCAATGGATCATAATAGAAACATTAAAATAAAAGGTTTATATTACATTATTATCATAACTTGGAGATGTGGAAACAATATTTAACATGATATTAGCGTGAGACAAGGCTCATTTCACATGGAGCATGAGTAAAACCTCATTGAAAATGAATTAAAATGAGGAAAACCTCATTGAACATGAATTTTCAGAAGTAAACACTTATTACCCATGACACATCATGATAATATTCTTTATTGAATTAATTGGAGAGCTATAAGGGCACACCCTTTATAAACATTTCATTTCATGCATAAGTGGGCCAAATTTATCATATAATATGGAACCATTAAACATAATCATTTATTCCATGATAAAGTAACATGGAAATACATACAAGAAAATCCATAACCCATAAGTATATGTTTATAAAGGTGAATACCATTGATAGAGAAATGGTCCTGCTAATCATTACATGATGATTTTGGCATGATAAATCACAGTGGAATTTCGACAACATAACTGCTTGACATAATAATTCAAAAAAATGGTTGATGGGGGAAAAATGGATATCTCATAACCTCTACATTAAATGGATAGTAATGGAGTCATATATATATATATATATATATATATTTCCCAACACATGAAATTTGAAAATATAAGTCATGACATAATAAGGAAACTTGAAGAAAAAGAGAAAGGGAATAACTCTTATGAAAATTTGGCATGGTAATGGGTGTACATAGGAGGGATTAATGATAGAAAAATAGGAATCTCATCATTAAAAAATAAGGAGATAAGTATGGGGGAGGTTAAAAATTATACCACAAAATTTTTAATTCAAAATAAAAGGTTATAATAACATAAATAAAGTTGGACAAAAATTAGAAAGGAAGGAATCCCCTATGGAATTTCGGCATGGTAACGAGTGTACGTGAGAGACATTAATGAGAGATAAAGGGGTATATCATCATTATAAAATAATTAGGCATGCATGTGGGTGGTGAGAAATAATACCCCAACATTTTTAATTTAAAATAAAATGTCATAACAATATAAGTAAACTTGTACATAAATAAGGATGGAAGGAATATGATGATCCCTTACATGGAAGTGTAATCCCAAAGGATCGGGAGAGGTCTGACAGAGAATTATTATGAGATTTGGGTGACTTGGGAGGATTTTAGAGATAGGATAACATAGTAGGGACTTTATCCAAGGGTTTTGACTAAAGAGAAGTTGTAGATTCAGTGTGTTTATATAGGAAAAGAGGGGGGAATTCTTTAATATTTCCCAAACTTAGGGTTTGGAATCTATATAATTACACATTCAAAACCACAAACCAACCCGGAGTTTTTGACAATGTTTTTTCACAAAGGGGAGTGGATAAAATTATTTTATATGGACAATGTCTGAATGTATTGAAATATTAGGCCGTCTTATGTGGCGGTGAGTCACACTCGCAAGGAAATCATTTTAAAAAGATAAAATATCTTATAAGTCTTGGAGGGTCCAATAAGGAACCATAAAATTAATCAAACAAATCTAAAATAACATTATTTTTAAGTTAACCCATATATTGGATGAATACACCTTTTATAGTATTTTATTACATCACTTTTGGGTCATTATGATGTCATAAAACACATTTTATATTTAAACGGTATTTAATTTTTACACAAGAATTAGACTGTCTCAGAAAATTATGAAACATTCATAGTTGGATAATTTCAACATCACTAATACAAAATTATTATTCATTTTATATAATTATATTTCTAAAAATGTTAATTTCAACTTTTAAAATGAAACATACATTTATAAAAAATCATGGGTTTTTGACAAAAATAGCTTTCAAACCTTAATAAAAATTACAATTGTATTAATAAAAATTATAAGATCATTTATATTTAATGAAAATTATTTTAGTAATAATTTTTTATTAAAAATATTATTTTATTCCAAAATCCATTAATTCATTAAAATGTATTTCTTAATTTAATTTGAATATTAACATAAAAATACAATTTGTTTTTTAAAAACCATTTACAAATTAAAAATAATAAAATGAATGTATATTATTTATAAAAAAATAATACACACAATCATAGTTTTAGGGTATTGTAACATAAACCCTTATAACACCTGCATAAGACCTAAGGATAAGGTGTGTGATGGTGACAAAGTCTTTGGGTGGGTCAAACAACATCACTCGAGTTGTAATCTCTATTAAATTCCCCTTATCCTGTATCTAGTTCCATTCAAGATTAACATGTTGAAGCTCAGATTGGGTTTGGCCAAGAGGGAAGAACAATGAAGCTACCTCCTTTTGAAGATCTGGCAAATGGGCTTCATATGAAGCAATTCTACTAGGTGAGGCCATCACTTCCTTTTTCTGATAAAATTGGATTTGTTAAATTCTTAAATTTATACAAATCATATAATCACTATTCAGCGACTATATTAGCAATGGTAATAATTCATAAAGGTATTTTAAAATCCAAAAACATAATACCAAGGGAGTTCATATTCTTTATATAACCATTCTACATAATAATACATTTAATTAGATCAATATAAATTTATATTAATAAAATTTTGCGTTGTTATAATCTTCCCAACTTAATAAATTTCACCCTTGAAATATCCTTTTCCTATAATAAAACACATGAGGGTAAGTCTGCTTCATCACTTCCTATGATTCCCACATTTCTTCTTAAAACTTGTGGATTCTCCACAACACCTTGATGAGGAGAATTGTACTATTTCGTAGAAGCTTTTCCCTATGATCTAAGATCATCAATTGATTCTATTTGAAGAGAGGTAATTCACTAATGAAAACTCTAATAGATTGATTACATGTGATAGGTCAGGTATGTACTTCCTCATGAGTGATAAATTGAATTCATCATGTACTTGAGATAGTTTGAGTAGGTGTTATAGTTTATTGGACACTACTCTAATGCGATCAAGGATCTCAAAATGGCCGATGTACCTTGGAATACGATTTTCCTTCTTCCCAAATCTCATAACTCTCTTCCATGGTGATATCTAGGGAATTACCATGTCTCTGACATCAAAATCTAGGTCTCATCGACGATTATCAACATAGCACTTTTGTCGACTCTGAGCAGCTTTAATGTGCCGCTGTATTGTCTTAAACTTCTCCACCATTTCTTTGACCATTTCTGGACCTTGGAGTTTTCTCTCCCCAACTTCATCCCAACATTCGGTGTTCTTCACCTCTTACCATAAAGGGCTTTATAAGGACTCATTTGGACATTTGAGTGAAAAATGTTATTGTAAAAGAACTCAACTAAAAAAATATGTTGATCCCATACTCCTTTAAAGTATATTGAGAATTCTCTCAACATATCCTCAAGTGTTTGGATAGTCCTCTCAGATTGGCCATCATTTTGATGATGATAAGCTATTCGGAAGTTCAGCTCAGTATTCATAGTGTGTTGGATATTCTTAACTTAGAGGTGAATCATGGATCTTGATCAGATACCATAGATTGTGGAATTCCATGAATCCTTACCACTTCTCTATTGTATATCCATGAGAGCTGATCTAATGAGAAATCATCCTGAATTTTAATGAAGTGTACAGTCATTGTAAGATGATCCACAACAACCTAGATATAATTTTTTCCTTTGTATATCTTTTGAAGTCTGGTGACAAAGTCCATGGTGATTTTCTCCCATTTCCATATTGGTATGAGTAAGAGTTACATCATCTCTTTAGACTTCTTCCTCTCATCCTTCAATTTTTGACATACCAGGAAATTTTATGCATACTCAATGATCTCCTTCTTCTTGTTATCGTACCAAAAATACCCTGAGATATCTTGATACATCATTCTATTTCCTGGGTGAACAGAGAAATTCTAACTATGTACATCACCCAAATGTTCATTATTGGACTCCAGATTTGATGGAACACGTAGTCTTGATCCAAATATCACAATTTCTTCTACATTGACATTTAACACCGTGGATTTACATTTTCTAATAGTTTCCACTTTCTTCCGAATTCCCCATCATCCTTTTAAACATCCTTTAATCTTTAGAAAATAGATGGTTGAGCAATAATTTGTGAAATGATTGATGATGTTCCCTTATTTATGATTTCCATGTCCTTCTTCATCAAATCTAAGAATATTGGATCCTTTTCAATTCTCATTAATGATAGAATCAATGGGTCCTTTCTAAATAAAGAATATTCCACCTTGTTTACTTTCCCCAAATGGTATTGCATTGAGAATTCATAGTATTTGGCCAGCTCTAACAATCTTTGTTGGCACATATTTATCTCTTTCTGTGTGAATATATTCTTGAGGCTTTTGTGATCTATATATATTTCACACTTCTCCCCAAAGAGGTAATGTCACCAAATTTTTAAAGAGAATATTACTGAATCTAACTCCAGATCATGTGTTGGATAGTTTTCTTCATGAACATTTAATTTCCTTGAATCATAGGCAATAACTATTTCATTTTTCATCAACACATTGCTCATGTCCTTCTTCGAAGCATCACTGAATACCACAAAAAGTTATCCACTTGTGGGTAGTGTGAGAACATTCACAATGATAAGCCTCTTTTTCAAATCCATGAAGCTCTCTTCACATTCATTAATCCAAGAAATCTTGTCTCCATTCTGAGTTATATTGGTAAGAGGGTTTCAAAATAATGATAAATATCTCACAAATAGGTGATAATATCCAACTAACCCAAGGAAGCTACGGATATCCATCACTGATGATGGAATCGACCATCCCTAAATTTCATTTTTCTTAGAGGGATCCATAGATATTCAATTGCTTGTGATGATGTGACCAAATAACGAGACTTCCTTTGACCATAACCCACACATGCTATACTTTTAATAGAGCTTCTCCTTTCTCAAGGTCACCATCACATTTCTTAGATACTCCTCATTCTCCTCCATGGTTTTGGAGTATATTAGAATATCGTCTATAAAGGCTACCAACATGTTTTCAAGGCAATATCTAATGACTCCATTCATCAAGTCCATGAAGATTTCTAGAGCATTGGTGAGTCCAAATGGCATTAATATGAATTCATAGTGAGTCCGAAAGGTAAGACCCCTATACAGGTACTTGATTGCTGCTTAGGAGTTGAAGATCATGGGAAAAATCTATGCTTGTGATGGTGCTGAGATTAATTTTGTTTTACCATACTTTGGTATTGTATTGTACTTGATTGAAGTGTATATTTTTTTCTCTGTTTTCTTAGAGCACGTGACATGCTACATCATTTTGATATTATATTCCTTATGGTGAGCTTTATCTTTTAGTATTCACTTTTTTACTTCAGTGGAATGCTATTTACTACTTTATCTATTTATTATTATTTATTCTGATATGTTACACTCTGCCAATGAGGGCACAGTTTCACCAATATAACACCCTAGGCCCTCTTTGCAAGTCGGCATCCTCTGGAGTTCAGGGAAATGTGTTTGAGGTGATGTGGCTAACCGGTTATGGGGAACCGTTTAGTGGCACCCTGATATGAGATGTTATATTTCTCTTGTTCGAAACATTGAGGGTTGAAGATTATCTTCTCATTGGAGTTGATCCATTGTTCAGAGATTGAGGGATCAGATTATCTATTTAAAGTATGAGGCCTTTGTCTAATGAAAGAACTCGATTGCAGCATGTTCTTTCTTGGGGGGTGAGGGGGGGGGGGGGTGGGGTTGGATGCTAATTTTGACACATTATTCTATTAAAAACTATAGTTATCTAATAGATTATAATGAAAAGTTTTTCAATTCCCACTCCCATAAGACTTAGAATCTCATTAGAACAGTCATCACATTGATCTTCACATCAGTTATTAGCCAGAGTAATCATATTACCCACCATTGGTTGGAATAAAAGAAATGTTAGGAGTAACACAAAAAGGATAGTCCAAATTAAAAAATTTATGAATTATATATTACATTTACTTCCTTAACTTATTATTTTTATGCTTTAATATATGTTATCCAAGATATACATCCCACCATATATTCGTAGGGGATTTTTTTATTCCCTTGATATTGGTTCATAATAATATTATTAATTTACCAAAGAATATTCCCTGGGAGTGTCGAACCAAGAGTATAGCAAGGCCCATTTTTGTGAACCAGTTCCCATTCGGGTCTTGCTCAAAGGGGTGTTTTCTGGTTTTACCTCTAGATACATCTGTGCCAGAGCCACCTCTACTTGTTGGTATCTAGATAGGGATGTATTTTCATGATAAACATCTTTATCTATGCTCACCAAATTTTTGGGTTATTTTTTATACTTATTCTTACCCATTAGTCTTTCACATGTGTTTTCTATTCCTAATCCCAAAAATAACAAAACCTATCCTTTAATACCAACTATAATAACCTTGATCTTTATAACACACTTAAACATGATTTATTAAACAAACATTCACTTAATACAACTATGAGGATCGAGAACCCATTGTATTGGGAAATTAGGAACATTACATGACAACTTAAGACATAATAAAAAACAACATCTTTGCTGAAAACTTCTTTTACATGACCATAACATTCCTTCATACTTAGCATTGCATAGGATTATCTGAGGACATATATTAGAAAATGGTGAGCAACAAGGCTCTCTAAGGCATTAAAGAAGGCATAACATGAAGAATACAATACATGTTATGAAATAAGAATATCAATGGAGCATAATATAAACATGAACGTATAGTCATGATATAGCATGATTATCATAACATGGAGATGTGACCACAACATTTAACATTATATTAGCATGAGCCAAGACACATTGAAAATAGAGCATGAGTAAACCCTCATTGAACATGAATTATCATGATTAAACCCTAATTTTACATGAATAATCATGATTAAACACTAATTTCACATAACTTATCATGATATTATTCTTTACCCAATGAATTAGAGCGCTATCAGGGCATACCATTTATAAACATTTCATTTCATGCATAAGGGGGCCACATGGATCACATAATATGGAACCATTCAACATCATCATTTATTCCAAGATAAATGAATGTGGAATAATTAATTAATCTCTATAATCAATAAGTAAATGTGTATAAAGGTGAATAACCTTAATAGAAAAATGGGCATGGTATTCACTACATGATGATTTTGGCATGGAAAATCATGAAGCAATTTCGACAGCTTAACAGCGTGACATAAAAATTCATAAAAATGGTTGATAAGAGAGAAACAAATATCTCATCACATGTACATGAAATTTGTAGTAATGGGGTCATATAGATTCAGGTACCAACACATTAAATTTTAAAAAAGAAGGAGTAACATAATAAAGAAACTTAAAAAAAGAGGAGAAAGAGAATAACTCTTATGAAATTTTACCAAGGTAACAGGTGTATATGAGAGAGATTAATTAGAGAGAAAGAGGACTCTCATAAATCAGAAATAATTAGGGAATTATGGGGGAGGTGAAAAACCATACCCCCACATTTTTGATTGAAAATAATAGGGTATAAAAATATAAATTGACATGGAAAAAAATGAGAAAGGAATGAATCATTATGGAATTTCGACATGGTAACAGGTGTGCATGGGAGTCATTAATGAGAGATAAATGGGTTTATCATCATTAATAAATGGTAAGTATAATGGAGGTTTTAAACCATACACCAAAATTTTTAATTGAATATAAAAGGGAAAAACAATATAAGGAAAGTTAGACATGAATAAGGAAAGAAAGAATGTGAGGATCCCTTACTTGGAAGTGTGATCCCAAAGGGTTGGGAGTGGCTTGAGGGAAAATTAATGGGAGCTTGGGGAACCTTTGGAGGATTCTAGAGAGAGGAGGGTATAGTAGGGACGTTATATAAGGGTTTTGAGTGAAATGAAGTGGGATCTAGAGTGGGATTATATAGGACAAGAGAGTTTAATTATTTAATATTTCACAAACTTTGGTTTTGGAATCTATATAATTAAATATTCAAAACCAAAATCCATCTCATGGTTTTTGACCATGATTATTGTCAAAGGGGAGTGGAAAACAATATTTAATATGGAAAATGTCAAACTTATTAAAATATTATGCTTTCTTATGTGAAGGAGAGTCACACTCTCAAGGAAATCATTTTAAAAAGTTAAAATATATTATAAGTCTTAGAGGGTCCACTAAGGGACCATAAAATTAATAAAACAAATCTAAAATAACATTATTTTAAAGGTAATATATATATTGGCTGAATATCCCTTTTATCGTATTTTATTACGTCACTATTGGGTCATTATGATGTTATAAAAAAATTATATATTTAAACAGTATTAAATTTTTACCCAAAAATTCGATAGTCTGAGAAAATTATGAAAAATTCCCCATTAGATTATTTCGAAATCATGAATCAAAAAGTAATATTCATTTTATCTAAATAAGTTTCTAAATATATGAATTTTTACTTTTAAAATAATAACCAGTATTTATATAAAATTCAAGGGTTTTGACAAAAACAATTTTCAAACGTTAATAGAAATTACAATTGTGTTCATAAAAATTTTATGGTAATTTATATTTAAAAAACGATATTTTGTAATAATATTTTTTTAAAATTATTATTTAATTTTAAAATCCATTAATTCATCAGAACAAATTTTTTAATAGAATTTGAATATTAACTAAAAATAGTTTTGTGGTTTAAAAACCAATTATAATGTAACAATAATAAATTGAATTTATATTATTTATAAAAAAATAATTCACATAATCATAGTACTAGGGTCTTGTTACATAACCCCTTATAACACCCACATAAGACCTACGGGTAAGGTGTGCGATGCTGACATGCTATTGGGGAGGCTTAGACAACATCGCTCGAGAGATAATCTATATTGACTTCCTCTTCTCCCGTAGGTGGTTCCGTTCAAGCTTAACGTGTTGAAACTCCACTTGGGGTTCGTCAAGAGAAAAGCCTAGTGATGATACCTCCTTTATGAGCTCCGACAAATGGTCTTCGTATGGTGCATTTCTACTAGATGAGGCCATCACCTCCTTTTAATGAGTAAATTGGATTTTTTAAAGCTGTATATTAATACGAATCATGTGATCACTATTAAATGACTATATTAGCAACAACAACAATTATTAACAGTATTCTATAATCCAAAAACATAAAACTGAGGAATTTCTTATGTTTTCTGTAACCATTATACACAATAAGACATTTAATTTGATCAAGAGGAATTTCATTAATAAAATTTTTGGTCGTTAGACAAGAAGCATGAGTAGGGTGTGTGTACAATTCAGTAGTCCATAAAAAACAATGTCTAAAATAACATACAATAAAATAATTATGTATGTAGTTGTATAAATAAAATAATTACAGTAAATAAGTAAAAAGTTTTTCCATAATAAATTATTCATTATTTAACCATATTACCCCCTAGGTACCTATAGAAACCTGTAACCTTATACTTTATCCGCCAATGTTAGATCCAAAACTATCCCCGAGGGATATCATATCTTAGATTACCATTGGTTCCATTATTTAACCCAATCAACACATAAATTCCATTTTTAAGATTCATTTCTCTAATTGATAGATGAATGACATTATTACCACTCATTATTCTTAATTAACACATGAATTCCATTTTTACAACGCATCATTCTCAATTAACTCATGGATTAAATTTTTAATAATCAATTGTCTCAATTAATAAATGAATTACACTATCACCATTAATTTATCTCCATTGTTACCATTGATTGATTCAAATTCATTTAATTAATTAATCAATTAATTAATTAACCATCTTATTATCATTAATAATTCTATACTTAGTTTATTACATTAACACCCTTAATTAATCCCACAATTAAATAAGCACATTAGTCCCATTAATTAACTCACAAATTAATTAATCAATAATCATAAACTCAAAATCCCATAATTAATTCCGCAATTAATTATATTCAATAAGAATTCAAAATTCTGATAATTAACTCAATAATTAATTAACCCCAAATCACAATATCAATATATCACAATTAACTCAATAATTAATTATCTCAAATCAATAATCCTAAAATATTATAATTAACTCACAAATTAATTATCTAAAATCAACAATCTCAATATATCATTGTTAAATCAACAATTAATTATCTCAAATAAAATAATCAATATATCACAATTAACTCAATGATTAATTATATTAAATCAACAATCTCAATATTTCATAATCCATACAAAAATTAATTATCTCAAATCTATAATCCCAATATTTCCAACTTCAAATTTCCATCAATTAATTAATTCACATAATTAGTTAATTCACTCAACAACATAATTGATAAACATAAAATAGAAACTCTTAAATTACATACTCATAATTTCAATCAATACTTTTTTATTTCAATTATAAATAACTAATGTCAATTAGTTGATGATCGATCACCCAACACAAATCCCCAATTTCAATGGAATAACGATGTATCATGAGATCCAGATCTAAAAAAATATAATATTTAAAAAATTAAGATCCGTTAATTGTATATCATGATCCAAAATTCCTAGATCTAAAAAAAATGGAGGATATATTCCCTATAAATGATGAGGAAAAGGAAAGGAATAAGAAGGAAAACACACTGGATTAGATCTTCTTATAGGGGGAGAAAAGATCTTCAATCCGCACATAAATTCTCAAAGAAAATTAGTTTGGATGGCTTAAAATATGTCCAAGATCCCCAACAAATTTGAAAGAGAGGTTTCGGTTGTGCTAGGGTTAAATGGGGGTTAAAATGGTGGCACAAGAAATTTTGACACAATTTTTTTGGCTAATTTAATTCCCACACACTATTTTCTGCTCGAGGTGAATGGTTTCCCCTAACAGTGTGACTTAACCAAGAAACACCTCTACGGGATGCACATTTTCGGCTTTTATTGTTTACGATTTGGTAGACCATGTACTAGCTATCAAAAAATCTTCTCGATTGGGTTACACAGTTTGCTGGGCCCATGCAAAAAGTTAGGGAAAACAATGTCCCAACCATGCACTTCCTTTATTTAACATTTTTTTTCAAATATTCATCCAAACACACCAAAAAGTGAAGACTAAATGAAACATTCTCAATAAAAGGAAAAATAATACCTGTAAAATTGCATAGGACTTTTCTAGAAAAGGTTGGGGGCTTATAATTTTGTATTGTAGAACCAGTCATGACTATATATTAAGGATGTTGTAAAAATTCATAGGGAACATCTTTAAATTTTGTCTGATCGGGATCCTTAATTTATATCAAAATTTAGGAAAAGTATTTGGAATGATTTATACACTGAGCGTAATTTGAGTTTAGCTTATCACCCTCAACCTGATGGGTAGTTTTAAGGGACCATTCATAAATTTTAATAAAAGTCGAGATCATGGACACATGACATTCAATGTTTATGGGATTATTATTTACCTTTGGTAGAGTTTTCCTACAATAATTAATTCCATTAATGTATTCAAATGAAACTATATTAATTGTTGTATGGAATGATATGTTATATAGAAACTTGTTGGGTTGAAGTTGGTTAATGGAAACTTTTAGGACCAAAGTTGTGGAAAAAACAACAATAAAGTTATATACTATTCAAAACCATATCAAATAAGCTCAAAGTAGGAAAAATATCTATGCAGATAATTGAAGGAAATTTTTTTAATTTCGAGTGGGATATCGTGTTTTCTTGAAAGTATATCCCTGTAAGTGTGTTATAAGATTTAAAACAAAAGGGAAACTAATCTCTAGGTACATTGGACCATTGGAAATCTTGGAGATAGTTCGAGTTTCAACTTATCATTGGGAGATGACATCAATAATTTCTAAATTAAACAATATGTTCCACATATCTTTTCCAAGTAAGTAAATGATAGAACCAATACATGTCCTTGTTTCTGAAAGAATACAATTAGAACATAATTTATCTGATTGTGAAATGGCTATCTAGATTATGGACACCAGAGAAAAAGTGTTGAGGAATTGGATAACTCAACTGGTAAATGTACTTTGGAAAAATAAAAAAATTGAAGATTCAATGTGTTATCTTGATTAATTTATAAAGTATAACTACACCAATCCTTTTATTAGGTTACATTATGGAAATTTCATGGATGAATTTTTTGATATCGCAACATCGAGTTTAAAACCATAATATACTATGGAATGTTACCATTTGAATTGTAATAGGACTATTAGGAATAGTAATATAAAAAATATTAGAGTAACTTCTAATATGAAATTATAAATAAAATTTGGTTAAATTATAAATGAAAATATGTTATATTTATATTATAGAATAAGTAAATAAATTTTAAAAAATAATAAATTTATTGTTGGTTTTTTTGTAAAACATAAATGTTTATTTGAAAATTTATAATTTACATTAGCATTTAAATGGAAATTTATTCATAATTTAATATTTTTTTTCTTATTCTTATAATGTTATTATATGATACCTTAATTAATGTTTCAATGTTTCATAAAAACAGTTATAATAATAAAATAAATATTTTTTGAGTAAATAATGATTTTATATTAAAATTACATTTCTCATAATTAGAATATTACTATCATTAAAGAGACTGCTCTTTTGAATTATATACATCAACAAATTGTTATGGTGAATTTTTTGGTGTTTTCTAAAATAAGGTAATTTTTCTGAATATTGAAATACACTAATTTATAGTATTAGATAAATACATGAATTGTTGAGTCATGGATGATGAATGGCTGATGTAGGAACAATTAGTGGGAAATAAAATTAACTAGTTACTACATTTAGTTAAAATAATCAATGTTATTGATAGTATTGAACCAAAATAATTAACTAATGAATAAAATAATAAACAATCCGATCACCTCTACTATAAACACTATTGGTCACCACCTCTTCTCATCCACCTCGAAAGATATTAATATATTTCAATTTATACATAATCCCACAAATAAAAATCTCCCACTTGTTATGGTATTTTTATTCACACCAAAATTACATTTCCAAGTTCATTTCAAAGGTTCTCAAGGAGGGAAATTCAAGAGGTAATATCACCTTTCATTCGTTTAATTTTCTTCTAATTTATTAGGTTTTATAGTCCTTTTCTCAACTATTATATCAAAAAATGCATGATAAATAATTTATCATCTACATAATGTAATATTATTTAGATAATTTTATATCCACCATCAATTCTTTTATCATCCACCTTTTTTTCTAAAAATGTGAACGTTGTGAGTAAGGTGTCGATTCACCACCTCCTTAGACGATGAATCTTTTATTTTTTTTACCACATTAAATACTTGTCATAAAACCATTTTTATAGTTAATACATATTATAATATGTATATTAAATCTTATTTAGTCTTATGGAACCAGTATATATACATCGTATTAATTAATAAAATAAAACTAGTACGTGATGATAAAGAAATTTCCAAAATATTCTAAATGGTTATCATTATCATTTTATCTGATGAATAATCCCCATATATGAAACAAATATATGTAAGAACATATAATATTATAGAATTTTATTAATAACATATAATTTCAATTCTAGATTACTATTACCATTTGACATGATCTTTCATACTTGTATACAAGTGAACCAATCAGGAAAACCAAGGAAATGAACATTTCTGAATGACAAAATTCAATCATATAACTTATAAAAAGGCCATAAATGAACTTAAATAAATTATAATTAATAAAATATATGTTTAATAGGTTCTAAATAAAGTTATCAATGAATATAATTTCATTATTTAGGATGTTGAGTACAAGTGCATTATGCTTTCAGATATATGGGTAGGGGTTTATCATCTCATTTTTATTTATGTGAGAGATGCATTATTAAAAAAGGTATCTTATATATGGAGTATAAAAACTAGAGTTTATGTATCATATCATCAATATATTTATCTTCATCGTATTCAATTTTTCATTTCATGATCATTAATTTTATAGAGCATATGGTTCGATTGTTTGCAAAGTGGTAAGTGATTATCCCCGAACCTCTATTTTTCATTCGAGTTTCACTTTCTCACAATATCCATAAATTAAATTCAAATTTATTTGTATTTCATTATTCTGAATTCTTTATATACATTCTAGATGCATTTATTTAATTCATTTCATCTTTTTTTATGGGTAAATAAATATTTTATAATGTTCCCAATTCAATTCCACCTGATAAGTGATCCCAATTAAAAGGGATCTCCCAATTTAATACCCATTTTCAAGTACAATCCATAATCTAGTTTAAGTAATAGATATTTTTATAAAATAAATTGTTTTATCATGAAAATATATCATAGATAATTTCTATTTTTATGTAAACAATTTCATATTTTATTTTTTAATGACACATTTATGTTTTCCCTTTAACTGCATTGAAGTGGAAGATTTCTAATTTTTCTTAAACACTATTTTTACATGTTTTCACATTACATTCCAAATTTTAGTATCGATTTTACTTTAATATTCCAAAAATATAATTTCATTACCTTTTATTTTGTGGGATTTACATGTGTACAATCTGTTTTTTATGAAAAATACAAATGATTTTCCAATAGAACTCTTTTTTCCAATGTAAAAGGCTAATTCTCTCAAGAATATCTCAATGGTTCTATTAGATTATTTTCATATATTTCAATACCCTATTTTGAATATTATTATTAATTGATATTTGACTCTTATGAAACCATATACCATATTTTATTAAATGATTTATGATTATTTGGATGAGATATATACTATTTTTATACCATTCACCATATTACTCTTGATGATTTATGATTATGTTTATTATCTCAGGAAACTTATTAAAATTTCATTCTGTAGTTTCAATATTAATTTATATTTTGATTATGTTTCTCCCCATTCATATGAGTAATGAAATACATTTAGTAAGTGAAGGAAGGGGCCCGCTATAGCCCATCGATGCATCTATAGGTCTCATGAGACAAACTAGATCATGTTTTTACCCATTTGTGTTTGATGTTTTGGTTTTATAATTAATGGCGTTTTTATGATTTATCAAATTATGTATTCCATAATTATGATTTTAGTAACTGATAATCCATGTTGTTATTCTACTAGAAAAATATTCCTGGTTAGGTTTTATTCTCATGTGATTATTTATATGGAATTAGTTTGAAAAACATTTATTTCTACCATATTATTTTAATATTTATTCTTTAAATACATGTGTTTTTAGTGATTCACTATGCCTTACTGTTTATGTTTATTTGTGATAGGTTTTGTCGTATTTTTAACCTTACTTTGCATTTGAGCTGAATCCTTTCTTATGTTTTTTCGCAGGATGTAAAGATTTATATTATAAATTATTTATAAGGATAATCTGGGAGTTTAAGGATATTTCTAATGAAATTTCAATGATTTTTTGTGTTTCCTGTTTTAATGTCACACATATGTTTGTATATGGTTTTCCAAATATAATAAACTACCCTGTCCTTTAGGATACGTCATCCTTTTTTATTATACAAATATAATAATGTAAGGTACTGAGTCTTGGATATAAGGGTCAGGGTCTTTACAATAATGTTGATAAAAAATATATAAAACTATTTGAATAATTTGGTTATGGAAAATAAATATTTTCGATTGAAAAAGAGAAATAAATTAGGTTTTGATTAAAATAATTCTTTTAGACCTGAGTACCAATGACTAGAAACAATTGAATAAAACATGTAGAATAAAAATAAAATAACTAGGGGACATTATAATAAATGGGGTTTAATAGGATAATGAGAATATAATTATTTATCATAAATCTAATCATGAATAATCTCAAATATGACAATGATTGTAAAACCAACATTATGTATTTAAAAGGTGAAACCACATATGATACATTTATTTAATTAAAAAAAGGGTAATTAATGTTATAAAATTTCAATGGTATAGTATAAAAAACACATCAATAAATTAGTTTCATAATATAAAATATACCTCTTTATAGTGTAATTGAGACAAATACTCATTGCACATGATTTCTTATTGGTCAGACACAATATATCCCTATGAATAGTTAATTTATTTTTTTGAAATACATTACAAAGAACCTTTATCATATATATTAAAGTTTTAATATACTTTTATTATCATTTGAAATCCATTCTCTGTATTCTCATTGTTTACGCCTACCATATATAGTTGTTCAGTCAGTTTTATCGAAAATTATTTCATCATATTGGCCATGGTTAATGGTGTTATAAAATTGTCCCATCATTCCCACATTCATAATAATTTAATGAATGAATTTTTAATAAGTTTTTCAAAATTTTATAATCATCCATGAATGATAGTATTTGATAACTAAATCACATTAAATCATGAATGTCGTTGTCCATGAATTTGAATGATCAACATTATCTTTTCCAATAGGATTGAAGTGTAAGAATATAGATTATCTCACATATTTAAATTAAAATTATTTTTTAATAAATTTCATTTATATTAATTCATTCCATATCCATTTTCATCCATTTTAAATCATGATAAAAACTAATTACACTGGTATATGGAGGAGGAGGTATCCAAGTACACATGAGAATTGATTTAATTTTCCATAGGATAGAAACAATATTTGAAATGGATATACCATTAACATAAAAACAAATAATTACATTAAATGTGAGGAGTTAATTATATTAATATGGTATTTTAAAATTTATTAGAAGTATATAAATAAAGGAACATGAAAAATATATCATAGAAGATATATCTCTTCATTTTTAATCTATTTTGACATACACCATAGTCCATCATGAGTTGGTATTTTTGGATAAACAAAACCTCTATGATGCTGATAAATATTTGTGGAATTTATTTGGGTAGGTATCTATTAATCTATGTTTCTAAATAAGTGTATATAAGTGATGTATGGAGGTCCCCCTTAATAAGTGGGGTTAGTAGAAAACATTTAAATATATAAACCATTATTATATAATATTTTAATAACTCAAGTCCAGTGGGTCTAAATTGTAATTATATTGATTTTGATACGATTAATGTCAAAATCCATCAAACCGATGATATTTTTACTAGAATTTTGTGTTATCTAAATTCATTATAATTATTTATTCCTTTCAACTCAATTTACCATTATCCGAGTTGATAAATATTGAAAATGGTTATAATTAATTGTAACCAAAAAATAATATGAAATAATTACCTAATGTTAATTATGAAGATCCTAAATAAATAACACATTCGACTAGATTAAATTTCCAAAAGAGTAAAAAATAATTTTTCTATATAATTTCAAAAAATTAAAAGAAAATTGATTTAAAAAATACGATCTCCTATAAAGAAATAATTTTTTGTACCATAATAAGGTATAATTTTGATATTCATGGAATAATATAACAACCGAACCATTATTACACCCGATAAAATCAAGATTTAAAACAAAATATTACCTTTCCTACCTTTCTTTGACATTCGTGGTTTATAATTTTACATAATTAGGTACAAAATTATAAAAAAGGAGACATTTCCAAAACATGACCAATTTTTAACACAAAACAAGTTCGTTATAAACACCCTCTTTTTTCATTCAATTTAACCCTCACAACTAAAACACTATCATTATTAAAATATTTAATCATCCTTAATCACTAGAGAAAATCTGATGAAAATATTATAGGAGTAAAAAATGACAATTAAGGTACCTAATACGAATATAACACATTAGTGCATTTTTAATCTAGAAAAAATAATAAAATTTCTCCATTTTTTAGAACAATAATTTGAACAAAAAAATATTTATAATTTTCTATTTAAAGAAATAATATTATAATAGAATCTATGAAATATTTCATATGAAATCATAAATTAACAATAACAATCATAATGGTTTCATTGAAAACCATAAATTTTTTGAATGTAATTCCATAAAAACAATTATTTCACCTCTATTTTATATAAATCATATTATTTACTTAAAAAAACATAATATCATTTTCATAACTTTTTAAATAATAATTATTTCATTTATAAACAAATAAAATAATATATTTTAGGTACCTTGGGAAATTTTTTCCTCACCCTTCATTAATAAAAAATTTCTATGAAATATAGAGTAATATAAAAAATATATAATTAAAATCAATAGAAAAACCATTTTAATTGGAATTCAATCCCATAATCAAAAAAATTGGGTGTTATCTCATTAAGATGGCAAAAAGTTTCTCTAGCATTTGGAATTTTTTATTTAAGCCAAATAATCATAAAAATATTTAAATAATTATTATTATTCAATATGATTAGGAAACATAAATAATATTATTGATATGAATAATATCTACAGTGCTGGGAAAATCTATAAATCCATATATGTTAAAAAGTATTTTTTAAAGCATTGGTAAAAGATGTAAAATTGACCGGTATTGAAAATAATTAAAGATACGTTTTAATTATTTTTAAAAATGTAAAATATAGTAGAAATTGAAAATTTAAAATAAAATTTGTATATATAATATCATTCACAGAATATTTTTTGATAATGGAGGTCGAGGATAATTATTTTAAACAAATACATTAAAATAATATTTTAAACAAAAAACATTACCTTATTTCGTGTCTCACTTCATACGATCTCTTATTCCTAAATAAAAAATTTGATTATTATTATAATTAATTATTTTTTTTCATTTTAATTTAATTTTTAATACTATTACACCTTATGATTGTATGAAATATTTCTCTTTACATAACTTTATGTATTAGAGATATTGTATTTCCCGAAATAAATGAATTTAAACGAACCACAAAATATTATTAAAATATTATGTGTATTTTCTTTCATAGATGATTTATTAGTGCGTATGAATAGGATTAATTTAAATATTAAAATAATAATATTTTCCATCTAAATAAAAATTTATTGAAAACATGTTCATAAAATAATGAAATTTTTTGTAATGTCATTTAATTTTTCAATAAAAAATTTTCTCCAAAAATTGTTTTCTACTGCATAGATATTATAATAAATTTCTCAATATTTTATAAAATGTAAAATTAATTTTATTTTTGAATTCATATTTTCAAAATTGTTATAATATGATTTTGGATAATTTTATAATAATAATTTTTAAATGAATAGAGACAAACAATAATGGGTTTATAAAAAATAATTTTTTATATTAATGAATGTTCAAAGAGAAATTATATCTTTGTTAATATTAAAATTTTATTAATTCCTTTTTAATTTAAAATAAATCTATTTTTGTTATATATATTTTATTCCTGAAATCATTATGAAAACATTTTTTAATTTTGAAAGGTATTTTTCTGAAAAACTATTTTTCATTCTGTTTTTCCGGTTGAAATATTATTTAAATTTTGAAAATTATGTAATTTAAAATTTTAAATTTTTATTCCATATTTGGAATTCAGATTTACAAATTTATTAATTATTTTCCACTTTTTTTGGATAATACGAATAACAAACATCGTATGTTTTGTTACCGCGATAAAGGGTAAATCAAGTAATTAATGGTTGAAAATAAAATTATTAGAACTATTAATTGCCAAAAACACTTACCTTAATGTTATTTTATAAGTATCTATCGACCAAAATCATACAAGTGTTGAATTTATGAAATTTTTTAACGACATTAATTTTATGATGACCATTATAATATTTTATTTAATGAAAAAGAAAACATGTCAAACACTTAGTTTTATATGTGTAATATTTTTTATATGTGTTTATCCCAAGGATATGTTAGACTATAAATAGAATTTATAAATATAAAATATTTATCTTCATCGTGGTAAATTATTGTAAATTTTTAGTGAATATATAATTACCTTAAATATTAACAAAACACCCATGTTGTAATTATTCAATTACATGAAAAAATGATATTATAAAATATCAAAGGTATTATAATGTGAGATATTTATGGTCATAGAAGAATTTATTATTTGAACATGACATTTTTTTGGATATAATAAAAATTAGTTTGTAATTTCACTAGTTTTCTTGATGTTTTCGACATCAATGTAATGAATATTATCAAAATTGACAATAATGAAATTTTAGGGGATTAATATTTCAAAAAATTATTTAAAAAAATTTAATAAAAATATGACATGTTATAGTATAAAATTTTATCCTATGTTTATTTTTATTATATTTTTATGTATTTGGATCTAGAATAGTCTCAATATATTTTAATCTTTTTAGAAATTCAAGAAAGTTACCCTCACCAAAATTTTATAAGCGTACTTCCTCTTTAACTTCGTTAGAAATCTTTTAACTTTACATATAGATAATATTTTTCCAAATTATATATTAAAATTTTCTATAAACATTATATATGTGGAGGTTTTCTCATAATACCAACCCTTAGACCCCTTAGAGGAGATCAAAAGGATTTGTCGCAAAGAAGACGTAATGACTCTTACCAATCAGTTTCATTTTATATTAATTTTTACCTACTCTAAATCTATGATGTGTATCATAAAATAATAAATTTTATTTCCTAAATATACAATTTTTTTTAATTTTATGAAAACACCATCATATACACTCATTCCCATCAAACAGGAAGTGAATGTATCACTAGTGTGAACAAATTACTTACCATCTCCACGTAGTGATTCAATAAATTTTATAGAGCTTTCTATTATGGAAGGGTGTTATAAAGGGTTAAATATTTATATAATTTATTTATGAAATAATTATACTTTTGTAATTATGATATCATATATATCTTCTTATCACCCGATCCTTTGGGAAAATGATAAAGTCTGTGATGCGTATGTATATACTTCCATCTCCACAATGTGATGCGATTTTGTTTTCATTCATATTTCTCATGGATGTTAATAAGGATAAATTTTATGAATATATATGATATAATAATGACTATTTAAGGAATAATTATTATTTAAATTTATTTCATTCCATCAATCTAAAATGGAAACAACATTCTTGCGTACATACAACTTACCATCTCCATGAAGAATGAAAATTATTTTTCTATTTATAATTTTATTAATGAATATAAATATTTATATAATGAATATATATTATTTTCATTACATTATAAAAATTATCGAAATTCTTGGGCCATAATCTATTTATAAGTACCAAGACTCCTGGACCGAATCATTCTTGGAGGACGAAGCAATTATCGCCAAGAATACTGATTTTAATAGCAAATTATTAATAAAGTGGTGATAAGTTGTTGTATTTTAATGAAAAATGGAATGATATATATACTATCATGGAAAAAATTCATATTGAATCCATATTTATTTTAAATTATGTTAGTACACGAAAAATTAATGGAATGACTTGAGGTAAGGGTTTTATTCCACAATCTCATTAATATTCAGTATTTTTTATGTTTATGTCACCACTAGGAAATATTTATCTCCCACATCAATTTTTCTAAAATTATTTTCAAACGGGATTTCATTAATGTATAAAATCATTCTTATCAATTCTTTACTTTAAAAAATAGTTTATATAGAATATTTTTGTTTTTAAAATGGGGTTAACTGGGCTTTTCCAACAAAAATACAGAAGGACTATTTTTTTACATATATGGAATGAGCAGATATTACCACTATCATGACTCCTTAATGATTTGATTATTCACTTCTATTATTACAAGTATATCTTCAAAGGAAATGTTTTACTTTATAATTTAATGGATTAATAAATGAAATTATTTAAAAATAGAAATGATATTTTCCTCATGAATAATTTTAAGTATTATTTAAAAATCATTTTACATTAACAATAAAATTATTTGATGTTACATATTATTTGGTAGTTATATTATCCCGAGGTACCACCCTTACTCTTTCTGTAGTTGGTTTATGTTTATAATGACATGATGTTTTGAATCCTATTTTTTTCACAGGTTATGCTATGAATAATTTTTTTTGAAACCCATTTCTTTACATGGGTTTTGATAGGATGAATGATTTGTGTTAGTGTGGTAAACATATGTATTGTTTTGATTATTTTATGGTTGGTACATATATATCCCTACAATTTATTGGGTAATGATTTATATCTCAAGAGATATGTGGGAATAAAATGGGGAGTGAACCTTGTTTAGTAAGGGAATTTGGTTTCTATGATGTTATTGGGAGAGACCCTTGACTACAATGATCGTTGGGGGAGTGAACCCATTCCACTCTAAGGAAATTGAATCCACTGGGTATGGCGATGTGTCCCACTGAGGAGAAATAGACAACTATAAATTTTCTGTTCTTATTTGTATTCCATAGTTAAATATTATCATCTAAAGGATTGTGTTTACTGATTTTATTATGATTAATTACTTAGGAACATCAAAGTTATATTCCATGTCTACATATTGTGATCTTTGATATATATGGTATAGTTTTCAAAAGTTATTTTCACATTATAAAACCATTACAGTCAAGTTATTCATATATAATCGTTGGTATCACCCTTGTTTACCCTTACAGAGCATCTGATCTCACCTTTTTGTTATCTTTATTTTCACCAGGTTATAAAGAACGATATTAAGTCTATTATGTTGAAAAAGGTACTAGTTATAAAGAAATAAATGGGAGATGATGCTGATATTTTAGAAACCAGATATTTATGATTTCATTTTTTAAAGGCACTATATCTTTACAATCCAGGACATGTATTTTTGTAATGTAAGGAATATTCCTCTTAAATGATGTAATATCTATGTATAAAAAGTTTTGGTCATTATAGTTGGTATATTTTGATGGTTATAGTTATCCTTCAGATACTAGGATGAGAGAACATTTTGGGTACTAAAAAAATAGTATAAAATCCTAATGATTTGATAACAATCATGATTGATATAGGTGAAATCCAAGGTGTAATTGAAGTACGTTTCATGATTTAGAAATATTTTAAAAGAATTTTCATTTAGTTATTACTTCTAACACTATGATTTTTAGTTTTATTCAATTGATGTAACCAAAATAAAGCATACTAATTCTAAATTTTATTGAAAACATAATTATTTTTAACTCAAGGAACCAAATTTTATGGGATATGGAATGTAGAATCAAATTTCTATACTCATTTAACTTTCCCAGGCTCTCCATCATGCTGGGATTCCATGTGATTCATATAGGGAACAAATTACTTCAGAATCTCTCATGCGAAAAAATAAAAACTTTTTTATTCTGTATTCAAATTAAATAGTGTTTTAATGATGGATCGACACCATTGTGAAATTTTTTCTATTTTTAAATGCGAATGACATGAAAAATTTATCCAAACTATTTATCATTTGGATGGTGAAGCAGTTCAATTGTGGAATATTATGAAGAATAAAATGCATGAGTATGAAGTTTAATCTATAGAATGCGAGGATTTTAAGGGGATATTCCTTAGTAATTACTTCAATCATATTCTATATACAATTATGGAGAAATAATTTCTTGATATGTAGAATTTTTTTGAAGAATCTATCAATACACTAGAGGCAAACTTTACAAGGCATTCAAGGTATGACATTAGTTGAGTTATTAGTCATGAAAGTAAATTTTTATGATTATTTGGTTTCATAAACATATGTTTATGAGGGGTTTTATATATATGAGACCTTTCCCCCTATGAATAAATTGGTTGATTTTATCTTAAGGTGGAGTTTGATATTGGAGTTACCCAAGAATCTGATGGGTTTGATAAGAAAGGAGAAAGGGAATTAAAAGAAAATTGTAAAAATCATGAATAAAACTAGATGGTATTTTTTTACTCTCGATGTGTGGATTAAAAAATGGGTAAAAATTTCATAAGTGGAAGAGTAAATATATCATGAGTGGAAAGGATGATCATTAGAAAAAATGAATAACGAGGTTATGGGAAGAAGATACCCAATGATTTTGATAGAGAAAAATCACCACAAAATGCACCAACGACACTCTAATTCTATAAATGAAAATAGTATGTGAATTATGCCAATAATTACATGAATCTAATGGTTTTTTATGATCAACATCTACAACCTCTTAATATCATATACAATGGTAAATCTCACACAACCACAACCATCAGTGTGGGATATGTGAATGACATAGTGAAAGGTATAATTATCATCCAATCTAGAAAAAATAATATATTATTTGATTTTAGATCAAACTAATAATTTTTTAAGGATTTTTATATGGGTAACACCATATCACCTCAATAATTTGATGTTGAGTTTGCTGTGAAAAATCATAATGGCCAAATGGTTTCACCTCATGTTTGTTATTCTTATTTGATTAATTTTTTTAATAAAGTGCTTCCTGTAACCCTTATGATTACCCATTTAGTGGAATTATATATGATTATTGCAATTTATTCTCTTTCTCTATATGGTTCTTATATTAATTTATAAGAAATGGAACTCAAATTTTATATACTGAATGGAACTATAATCATTTATTGATGTAAGGATGAATATTAATTTCTAAGGAAAATTACTTCCATCATTTGCGTCTAAATTACTATTAATTATAGTTATCTATCTCAGATGGTTGGGGAGAAAATAAATATTAAATATTAACCAACTATACATGAGTTTATTATAGTCTTTACATAATAAATTCTAGGTCTTCCACCAAATTATATTCTTTAGTTTTCAATAGGATCATACCTAGTGTTATACCAATTTCAATGAAACCATAAAGAATGGGACAAATTGAGTGACAAGAAGTGTAGAAAAAAGTATGGGAGAATCTTTATAAGGGATTCTAACACCCTATCACATCACTATGGGAAACACCTATTCTATTTCTTAAGAAGATACGTGGATTAATGCGACTCTTCATTGATTATTGAAGATTTAAGAATATCAATATCAGGAAAAATTATCCTCATCATCATATCAATGACATATTTGGTCAAATACATGGACATGAATAATTTTCTATGATTTTCAGTCATTTTGGATAACATCAGTTGTGGGTCAAGAAGGAGGATATACCCAAGACATCATTCTGTATATGGTATGGACACTCTGAATTTATAGTGATTCTTTTGGTCCAACTAATCCCCCCTCTATCATCATGGAAATATTGAAAACAATCTTTATAGATTTTTTTTGTTTTGGTATATTTTATCGAAGATATTATAATATATTCAAAGAGTGAGGAAGAGCCTAAAGATCACACAAGGAACACGATGAATACCCCGAGGAAGAATATGTTTTGTGAAAAATTTACCATGTGTGAATTTTATTTTGGTAAGATTTCATTATGGGGTTATATAATCTCAAGTTAGGGAATTTTAATAAATTCCTAAAATATAGAAGCTATTGGGTAATGGACTAGTCTAACCACAGTAACATAAATATATAGTTTTCATGGATTTGTTTTATATTATAAATTCATTGTTATATATTTCTCATAATTATCTAAAAACCACACCATGTAAAATTAGAAAGGATTTACATTCTAAATGATGGTGGAATCAGAATAGAATTTCAAGGAACTAAATATAAGTTTAGTTAGTGAACCTATTTTCATGATGACCTATAGTGTAAAAAGGGTTGTGATATATATTAATGAATAAAAAAAGGTATTGGTATGTTCTCTCATGGAAAATGATATGGTGATAGATTATGCCTCACACCAATTGGAGGTCCATGAAATACTATCCAAATCATGATTTGTATCTAGCTCTAGTAACATTTTCATTAAATATTTAGAGGATTTATATATAATGAGAAATGGGTGACACATATACTGATAAAAAATGTTTGTAGTTTATTTTCACCCAAGAAGATATGAACATGGACGAAAGAATTTGGTTGGAGATGAATATAGATTATGATCTATAAATACATTACCTCCCTATGGAAGTGAACATGGTGGTAGATTCTTTGATATGAATGGATCAAGATATATTATTTATTATGAGGATAAAAAATGATCCTATATTTATGGATTTATAAAGGATGGTCTAGTAATTATTAAATGATGGGGAAAAATATCATATGCCCTAAATGATCTTCAACCATATATCAAAATATTAATGAGGTATAGAAGGATTATATAGAGATGAAAAATTTGGTGACAAATGTTCTTGAAATTAACCTTGATTATGATGAAAGAATATGGTTTAGAAACCATCTATGTGTCCCTCTCAAACCATATTTTATTAAATAAATTTCGGATGAGGCGCATATATCATCAATATCTATTTATCATGGATGTAAAAATATGTATATATACTAGAAAGAATATTTCAGGTAGGATGTAATAAAGAGAGATATTTTAGATATTGTTTCTTTGTACTTGGTTTAGTATCAAGTTAAGTATAAGAGACACAATTATAAGAGGTTGTTATAACCATGAAACACACCTGAATGGAAATGAGAAAACATCACCATTGATTTATTCCTTAGATTCCTCAAAAAACCTAAAGGAAATAATTAAATATGGGTAATATTCAAACACATTATGATGTTTCCACATTTCAATACTATTAGAGAAGATTTAACTCTTGACCATCTTTTTAGAATATATATAAAGGAATTAGTATGATTTCACAAAGTCCAACTTTCCATTGTATATGATAGAGATGTGATGCTTACCTTGATGTTGGGGAAACATTTTCAGGATGATCTAGATATAGAATTATATTTCATAATTGTTTATCATCCTAAAATATAAAGATGGTATAACATGGTCATTAAAACTCGAAAAATCATACAATTATCCTACTCAAAGAATATTGATTGTGTTTTGGATCAACACATTTGGTTTAATTTTCATACAATAATTGATTTCACTCTATAATTCAAATGGATACTTATGAATCCCTAAATGGTAATAAATGAGGAAATTCAACATGACGGAATGAATCCATAGAAATAATGATATTGATAAGTGATCTAGTCAAGGAAATTGTAGTTAAGGTTAGATCTATTCAATAACACATAATAGCAGTAGAGAGTAAATAAAAAATTTATACTGAAAATCAACAGAATGAATAGAAGATTAAAGTGGGTTATAAGGTATTACTATGAATTTCTCCCATAATTATAGTGTTGTGATTTAGAGAGAAGGAAAATCCAAGACCTATTTATATAATGTATTTTTAATATCTTGATCCTATTGGGAATGTGTCATTCTATTGGCACTTCTATCGAATCTCTCCCATATTAAAGCTGTGTTTTGCGTATCCCTTTTGAGGAAGTACGTACCATAACCTACAAATCTAATAAAATAAGAGTCCATAATAGTAGAGATAGAACTCTATTATGAAGATAATTTATAAAAACTATACAAGGTTGAGATATCGTTCTTAGAAACAAGACCACTCTCTTGGTTATTTTTTTGTGGTGAACCCACCAATTTGAGGAAGCTATGCGAGAACCTTAGGATGTGATAAGGGAGAGGTACCCTCATTTTTTATACATGAGTAACAAAGGTTGAGAGTGAAATTAATTTTATGGATTTAGAATTTAACACCATTATATTTCACAAAATATTTCTCTTTTAATAATTTGAACTCTTTGATAGATTTCATTTCACACAATAACGAGTTTAAACACACCACATAATATTAGTAAAATATAATGTGTCCATTTTTTACATGATTTTTAATTATTGTAAATTAATATGATTAGTTGATTTATAAATTAAATATAATTATCCTTCTCAGTATAAAATTATTTAAAAATTATTATAAAATAATCAAATAGTTTTTTAGTAAAATCATTTTATTCTTAAAATATATGTTCTCTAAAAAAATGGTTTCTCATAGGATTTAATATTATAATTAAATTTAATTTTTTTTAAAAATGTGAAAATTAACTTTCATCTTGAATTCAAAATGTTAATATTATCTTTATATGTTTTTCATAATTTTCTAAAAATATTATGTTTCCAATGAATAGTTAGAAAATATTGGTTTTATTGAGAATTGTTTTTTATTTTAATGCATTTAAAAATTAAAATTATATGTTGGTTAGTATTATAATTTTATTAGATTATTTTTTTAAAAATATTTAATCTATAGTTTTCTAAATGTATTTTATAGAAATATGTATTATATATCATTTATATTTAAAGGGGCATTTTTTTGGAAAACTGTTTTTCATTGTGTTTTTATGATTTAATATTAATTTAAATTATGATTCTTGCATGATTTTAATTTAAAAAAATGGATTACATATTTTTTAATATGTATTTATTAATTTATTAAATATTTTCTATATTGTTTGGACAATATTTAAAGTATACGTTTTAATTTTTATTACTATGATCATGGGTACATCAGGTAATTAATGGTTAAAAATAAAAGTATAATTACTATTAAAGGACCCAAATAGTAACCAAAAAATTATTTTAAAATTATATATCGAATAGAATCAACCAAGGGTATAATTTGTAAAATTTTCGAGTAACTTTTATTATATTATGAGCTTTATATATTTCATTTAATGAAAATTCATACATGTAACACTCTTATTTTATTTAGTGAAATATTTTTAATATGTGGTATTCAAGAGGACATGTAAGAATATAAATAATATTTTTAAATAAATAATATTTCTATTAATCATGGTAATTAATTATTAATTTTTAGTGAATAAATAGTTACCTTAAATTCTTAGACAATGTTGATGATGAATAATTCAATTAATGAAAAAAATAAAATAAATGGTTTTAAAATATTAAAAGTATTTTTATTTGAGTTATTTAATGAAATAAATGATTTCTACATATTATATTTATAGGTTTTTGATATAATAAAATAGTTTCTTAAAATTCAACTTGTGTTCTTGATGTTTTTAATTTTAACGTAAAAATTAATATCACAATTGACAATGATGATATTTTTTGGGATTAATATTTATTAAATGTAACACCACAAGCTTCCACATATGCTTCTCTTTGAATAATACAGTAGCGTGTGTTGTACGCAACTTCGAATTCTAACACACACCACAACCATTCAAACTAGCCGTTATGAATAGTAATACCCAATTTTTGAAATTTTATAAATTTTATCTCTCAAAATTGAATTCATTTTTGGATTCGGAATATCGAAATTAGCATAGGGTAATAGTTTAGAACTTTTTGGATAACATTTATCTTTTCATGAATAGTGAAAATTACTATATTTTAATTAAAAACAAAATTTTTAATCGAAATAATTAATAGTGATAAATTATGAATTTGAGTGGTTTTAAAGTATATTTAGAATATATTTTTACCATTTAATACAATGTTGGTCATTAAAAATAATTTGACAATTAAACCGGACATGAACATGTGTCAATCTTTTGATAGTTATTATCTCTTAAAAACATGTTTTGTGTTTTATCAACGGGAATTAATTTTAATTTAATTTCTGCCACTTCTGTGTTTAGAATTTGGAAAAATGGATTCCATATTTTGAATCATGATTTCCATATTGTGTAAATAGGTATCTTTTATTTTTGGACATTTTGAATAATTACTTCGGTAAATATTTTATTTATTATGGTTAAAGGGTAAATCCGGTAAATAAGGGTAAACAAATAATATTATAATAATACAAAATTACCCTAAAACGTGTACTAAACTTATTGGTTGATACATGTAATACCATGGGTAACTTTTGGTCGATTTTGGGACCCCATGGAGCCACTTTTATGTGATAATGTCACTTTTTATTAATTAAGTTAAAATAAATTCAAAAATGACATAAGCATGTATCTTTTTGAAAAACAGTTTTTAAATAGGGTTATATATGTTTTATTTTAGACTATTAATATTAAATAGAAATCTAAAAATATTTCATACATAATGGTATTTTATTTATAATTTTTAGACATTTAATAATTGATATTATTTATGACACAATAATGATGTAGTATTTCTATTATTAATGAATGAATCAAATAATTGGTATTATAAATGTTAAAATTAATATAATTTGAATGTTTTTATGACATCCATGAATTTTATTTCCTAATATGACATTATAGGAATTCTTAAATGAATTTGGTTCGAATTAATAAAGTTTTTGAGACTTTAAAAAAAATCAATTATGAAATATTGTCAAAATTCACAAAAAAGAGTTTTTAAAAAAATATTATATTATTAATTGACAATAAATTCTTAAAAATATAAGGTTCGGCCAAGAGACTTATATAATTATAGGTGTATCATTAATAGACCACTCTGGGGTTTATTTGATTTATATAGTACATTTATTAAATATATAATATAAAAATACCAAGTGACATGGTAAATGTTAAACTAATTAACTAAGAGTTAAAAATAAAAGATAAGGTTAATATAGTTACAAAAACCTGTCTAAAACCTATTGTGTGAGTGGTTTTTGACCTATACCAACCTTAAACTTTAAATAATCCACTTTGGAGCCATTATAAACTGAATATGAATTTATTATAAAATAATATTTCTAGCTTTTCCAAAGGTGCCCCTCAACCCTATTATAAAATGGCACTCCCCCTTATCACTAAATCACACATTGAAAGCCTTTTGGATCGGCCAAAACCTTCCCAAACACTCTCTAAACTTCCCTCACTTAAACGTAGAGGTGTTAGTTTGATCAGAAAGCCATCCTAAGGAGCCCTTTTGATCAAATCAAAAGGAAGAACCCGAAGAAGAGGTAATGTTTTCACCACCCTCTTTCAAGTTCCATTCTTCTTCAACTACATTTCTCTTTGTTATTACCATTATAAAATAATAAATCTTTTATCTTATATATACTGTGATGTTATTATAAATATGGTACAACCATATTCAGTATTATATCCATCCTTTGAATGACATGTCACCATATGTGCGTACGTACGCCTTATCGTCTCCACGTCGTGGTGTAATTTTTATTCAACAAATTATTATTTTGATGGGTATAATAATGATGTATAATTCATTTAAATAATAAATATAACATTATAATTATTCTATATATATGATATACCATCCAATTATATATTATTTTAAAATCAAAAGAATGATATTGTCGCTCGTGCGTACGTACGGACTACCGTCTCCACAAACGTTATGAGACTCATTCTCCATCATATCCATTCAAGTATAATTATCATTTGATTATTAAAAATAATTTTTAAGGACATGATATCATTATGGAAGTGAATAAGTTAATGCCTATCCAAAACAAACACGGATTATGTAACAAAACATATACGAGTAAGTTAACACCTGAAACGATGATAATACTATGATATTATTAACAAAGCAATGTTAAAAGATCATATATGATATCATATTAATGTATATGATTCTTGTATAATTTAATAACAATTATTTCACCATTATATAGGAGGTTAACCTACCTCCAACCAAGGAAAATTATAAGGTAAGGGTTTATTTCACAATCTCTTCATTATCTGAGGTTGTTAATACGTAATAATCTACTAGGACTTCTTTACCATCCACATCCATGTTTCTTAAAACTGTATTTCAGAACATTTTAACTATTTACTATAATATGGGTTAAATTCATTTATACCCTTGTTTTAATTTTTATAAGAGGTTTATAAAGGAATCTTTTCGTCATTTTCCAAACAAGGTCCTTTTTATCCTTTTCGATAGAATTAAGGTAAAAATGTATTTTTTTACATATGGTGCAGGTGCGACTATTTTACACCATTATAAAATCTTCGAATCTTCCCTTACAAGTTATAAGAAAATTTTCAAAGTAAATGTTTTATTTTATAATTATGTAACTTTTAAATGAATTCAAAAAAAGAGATATTTCTCTCAAATAGTTTTGATTTCATCTATGTCGACATCCTTTACTGGATTTTTAGCTTATTTGAAGTTGATTTATTATGATACAAAACATCTATATTGTATTGAAGGTTTTGTTATATGTTTGACTGTAGATTTGTTATTTTTATACCATTCATGGTTTATGGATGAAGTATTTACATTTCGTATGTTAGTTTTAATACGAATGCTTATGTTATGTTTAAACCTTTTCATGTGGGAATGCATTGGACTTAATAATTGATGGGTAGGGGCTGCTATAGCTCCTCGATGCATCGGTAGGTATCATGAGACAAACTAGTGTCCTGGAAAAAGGCCTTGACAAAATATTATTTGTAGTTTTGGTACGAGGCCTTGACAATGTGGTTAGGACAGTCCGACATTATGCATTCCATCATTATGAAAGTAGTTATTGATATTGCATGAGATTATTCGACTAGTAGAATATCCATGTGAATAAGTATATGGAATTATTTTATTTTATTTTTTCCATATTATGCTGAAGTTCAAGTTTTAAAAGGCTTTTGTTTTAGTTATACACTACCTTAAATGTTTATGCTTATTTATGAAAATTTCTGCTATATTGTTATCCTTACTGGGCATTTGAGCTCACCCCTTTCTATGTTTTATTTTTCCCAAGATTTGAAGAAGTATTTTATGAATGAACTGAAGGAATAGTATGAGGGGATAAGAGTGTGGACTATGGAGACTATATTGTTTTTTTTTTCATTTTATGATGTAATATAAACTTGTTGAATGTATCTAGTTTTTCCAAGGCTACTAAACTAATCGGTCTTTTGAGACATGATATTTCTTGTGATCATGCCAATGTTATGTAACAATGCACCAACTCTAGGTAACTGGGGTCGGGGAATTATAGTTAGTATCAGAGGAAGTTTAGTACAAACATTGGATGCTAAATTTAGATAAACTCTGATTATAGAACCTAGACCTAAGATGGACTTTGAGGATTAGTATAGAAGAAATTCCATGAATTTTGTTATTGTAGAGATTTTTTGAGTTTTCTGAGCAATACATCTCTATCTGGATATTAGCAGGTAGAGGCAGCTCTGGCACAGATGTACCTAGGGGTAAAACTCGAAAACACCGATTTGATCTAGACTGGAACGAGAACTGGTGCATGACAACGGGCCTTGCTACACTCTTGGTTACGACACTCCTGGGGGATATGCTTAAGATAACTATCATTTTCATTACAAATAATTATGAATGGTTTATGAGTATATACTTCCTCAAATAAAACATTTTTATGATTATGGATTATATCCATAAATATTTCAATTTATGTTAAGTGTTTTATAAGTATAGAACTATGTATTTTGATTCATAAACTGATCTAGTTTATGAAATTGTTTAGAGATGGCCCCTAGTGGAAGAAGTGGAAACTTTATCAATGCACGCACTCCATGAAGGGATTTCCCTCCTACTCAAGATAATTATAGTAGAGATGGTGATGCAACTGGTGCTGATCAGCTAATCACCATACTGGGACAACTCACTCAGTTTATGAATAAAAAACTTACCCATATGGAGCACCCTGATCCGCAGCGTGGAGGATCAATGTTAGATCACTTCTTGAGGTAACAACCACCAACGTTAAATGGGATTACAAATCCCTTATTAGCTAAGCAATGGATAAATTCCATAGAGATAATATTTCAGGCTTTGGGGAGTAGTGAAAGGGAAAAAGTTATCATGGTAGTTTACCGCCTCACTACAGATGTTGATCAATGGTGGTCATTGATTCAAAACAAGAAGGAAGATGATAAAGTATCAAATATGGAATGGAGGGATTTTAAATATCTATTTTTAGAGAAATACTCTCCTCGTGATCATCGAGCAGATATGGAAAGACAATTTTTGAGTCTGAGACAAAATGAGGATTAGAATGTCACAAAGTATGAGGCTAAATTTACAAGGTTAGCAAGGTATGCTGGAGATTATATATGTAACCCAAGAATTAAGATTGATCGTTTCTTTGATGGGTTAAAACCATTTCTCCGTCGAGAATTAGTCTCACAATCCCTCTCTTCGTACGAAGACATTGTCTCATGTGCTATCATGACAGAAAAGGAATTCTCTAAGTCTTATGACTTTAAAGAAAAGAAAGAGATTAAGAGATCTGCTGATCAATCTGGGAATGGACATAAGGGGAATAAGGGAAATGTTGAATATCCATCCTACAGTAAATGTGGGATGAAACACCTAGGTACTTGCTTAAAAGGAATGTGAGTATCTTACAAGTGTGGTGAAAAAGGCCACCAAGCTCATGATTTCAAGGGGAAGAAGGAAGCTACCGATGTCCAATGATATAATTTTAGGGAGATGAGACATTATGAAAATTAATGTCCTAAGCGTCCGGGGAACTTACGTCAGAAAAGGCCAAGAGATCAAGGCCATGCTTATGCTATCACTACTGCTGAGGTAGAAGCTCTGAAAGACGTGGTGGAAAGTAATTTAATGGTTTCCTCAAGTTTAGAAAATGCATTATTTGATTCTAGATCACAGATTTATTTCATATCTTCCCAGTTTTCTAAGAAAATTAAATATTTCCAATTTTATTTAACAAGGGAGTTGTCAGTTAAAACTCCTAAGGGAAGTATCATTGCAATAAAGTTTTGTGAATCAGTCCCCATTAGAGAACATAAATGTTCTTTATCCGTTGATATCATCGTCATACCTATTATTGAGTTTGATATAATCCCTGGTATGGATTGGATTTCAGACCATGATGTGATAATTTATTGTAAGAAGAAGGAGGTTACGATTTTTGATGATGATGATAAGGAACACCTTATCTTTAGAGAAGAATCGTCACCACCTAATTCTTATCTAGATCCACCCCTAGTAGCTTAACTAAAATCAATTATTGGGGAGGAAGAGAATGAAATGACTGTGGGTGAGGAAAGGAATGTTCAAATAGAGGATATACCTATTTTGAAAGAATATGTAGATGTGTTTCTGGAATATTTACCTGGACATCCTCCAGAATGAGAACTTGAGTTTTCCATTGATTTAATTCCTGGATAAAGGCCTATATCGAAGACCCCTTATAGAATCGACACTATAGAATTAGTTAAACTAAAGAAACAACTAGAGGAATTGAGTAATAAGGGATTTATTCTCCCTAGTGTTTCTCCATGGGGAGCCCTTGTTCTTTATGTTAAAAATAAAGATGGATCTATGAGGTTATGTATCGACTATAGGGAGATCAATGATATAACAATAAAGAGAAAGTATCCCCTACCTCACATTGATGATTTATTTGACCAACTGCATGGAGATCAATACTTTTCAAAGATTTACCATCGATCTGGATACCAGTAGTTGTGTGTGAAGAATGAAGACATTCCGAAGACAGCATTTCGAACAAGGTACGGGCATTACGAGTTTACAGTAATTCCTTTTGGGCTAACTAATTCACCCTATATATTAATGGATCTAATGAATAGAGTTTCCAAGGAATATCTCAATGATTTTGTGGTGGTATTTATTGATGATATCTTGGTATACTCCTAAAGCTATGAAGATCATGAAAATCACTTTCACATTATCCTGAAGAATCTGAGAAGAAATGAATTATATGGGAAGTTTAGCAAGTGTGAATTCTGGATTTAGGAGATTTCTTTTCTTGGACATATTGTCTCTAAAGATGGATTCTCTGTTGACCCTTCAAAGACCAAGGCAATCCATGAATGGCCAGCACCTATGCGTATAACTGAGGTATGTAATTTTATTGGTTTAGTAGGTTATTATTGACGTTTCGTCCAGAAATTTTCCCGATTGGATAACCCATTAACAAAGCTCACACGTAAGGGGCTTAAATTTGTTTGGACAAAAGAGTGTGAAGAATGTTTTGAAGCACTGAAGAGAATATTAGTCAATTATCCTATATTGACTCTACCATCGGGGAATAATGGGTTTGTTATTTATAGTGATGCATCGAAGAAAGGACTTGGTTGTGTCCTTATGCAGAATGATAGGGTTATTTCCTATGCATCATTATAGTTGAAAATTCATGATAAAAACTATCCAACTCATGATCTCGAGTTAGCAGCTGTGATCTTTGCTTTGAAGATATGGAGACACTACCTCTACGGTGAAAAAAGTAAGATTTATACTGATCACAAGATTTTGAAGTATATTTTCTCACAAAAACAACTCTACATGAGACAAAGGAGATGGCTTGAATTAATCTAGGATTATGATTGTATGATAAACTACCACCCGAGGAAGGAAAATAAGGTGGAAGATGCTTTGAGCAGAAAAGATCATAGAGTTTTGAACAATATGAGAATTAAAAGGGGTCCTATTTTCATGGATATAGTAAAGATGGACATGGGAATTACCATGGAAGGTGAAAAATCAGTGCTTTTTCAAATGGTTTCCAAACTGTCTTTACTAGAAAAGATTAAGAGTTCTTAGACCGATGATGAAGAATTTCCAAAGAAGATTAAAGTTGTGAATGATGGGAGATTGAGAGACTTTGTGTATGAAGAAGGAATTTTGAAATTTGGGAAGAGACTTTGTGTTCCCGATATACCTGATTTAAAAAGGAAATTGTTAGACGATGCTCATAGTTCCAATTTTTCTATACACCATGGGAGCACCAAAATGTATAGTGATTTAAAGGAACATTTTTGGTGGGAAAACATGAAGAGGAAGATTTCTGATTTTGTGTCAAGATGTATGGTTTGTTAACAAGTGAAAGATGGAAGGAAACAACCTGGAGGAGTCATGCAACCTCTTCCCATACCTGAGTGGAAATGGGATTATATCACTACGGACTTTGTCATGGGACTACCAAAGACTCCTAGAAGGAACGATGCAATATGGGATTCTTAGGCAATACCCTGGAACTATTCATCACGGTTTTGCCTCATGTCTAGGGTAAATGTGTGGGTCAAACTATGTGAGGTGGTTTCTTATAAAATTGTATCCACAAGCTTAGTGCATGGCTTGAAAAATTTATACAGCTAAACCAAGCACCCTAGTTTTTAGGTGAAATTATAGAAATACTCTTTATGATTCTTAAATATAAATACTTTCTTTTCTTATTCTTACTCCACCCATGTGAGGTTTCTCCTAACACCTTTGGGTTCCTATCCTTCCTATTATAGGGATAAATAGATATCCTCCATTAGAAGCTGAAATCAAGCATCATTAGTCTCTATGGATCTAAATCAATAAGATCTCGATATATTTTTTATCATTCTACTTTTCATATTCTTTGGACAATGTTGTCTAGGTGAAATATTTTTTCATTATTTTAGGGTGAAGGTCCATTTATTATGTCTCTTCCAAACCTGATCGAATTATAGTTTGATATTGGATGAGTGATACGACCTAAGAATATGGTAGGCAGTTTACACATTTTCAATCATTTTGATGGATTTATAAATGTTTCTATTCTTCCACGGAACGACATTTTATACAAATTTATTTTAAATAGGTTCCTTCATATTAAAATTCTGCATATTCCATGTATTACACCAATTGAGAATTATTGAGGAATAAAGGTTTCCAAACGTCATCCCTGACACCCCTTAGGTGTGACGACTTCGTTTTACCTTTTTAATCAAAGGAAATAAATTCAAAAAATGTATTCCATGCATTTGGATTGATTTGTAAATGAAATTTACCCTTGAAATAATTTGTTTAATTTGTAATGGGACCCTCTAAATTCCATTTCGGACCTTCATAAATTTATTTTCATTGTTTATTACTTGTATGAAATGCTTTGTTTTGTTTCTTGAATGAATTGTTTAATTGGATTTGATGAATAATTTATTAAAAAATATCATGATTTTATAATAAAACCCCTATGATGAGGTGCACTGTCTTCCAAAATAACAAATATTGATTTGATGTTTAATATATGCTTATCCATGTTGATTTGGTTTTCTTTATTCCTTTAATTAATTGTTTAAATAAGGAACATTTATTATGCAGCCTTTTTTGATGTTATAAAAGGATTTTCCCTCCATCTGTGTAAATTCTTATCAAACCAAAGCAGCCCAAATTATCTATTGTCTCAACTTTTAATTGGAATTAGTCATGTAAGTAGTTTCCCTTTTACAAAGACTCATCCAAAGTAATCATCGTGATTTATACATTCGGTTTTCTTACTTTAGTAAATTAGTGGGAATTTATCAATGGTTTGGAATGTTTCAGATTACTTGACTTCCTTGAGTTAATTAAATGGTTAATTTAAAATCTAATTAAATATGGTGGCTTGAACACACCTCTTGTTATAATTTAATAGGCATGGTTTATGTGAATTGAATTGATTTGAATGCTTCAAATGAAATTAATTGAAATAGGGTAGAAATTCTAGACCATTTATTACATGATATAAACTTGACTTAATTGTAATGCTATGCCTTGATGATAGTATCTTAATGACTAAAAAGTGTGTGAGGTATTACCTCATGGTTTATTTTATAAATGCAATGATTGGTTATATGGTCTTTGATGAATATAAGGCATGAGATGATTTTCTTCATGTCCGTTTATTATAAATTTGATTACTCCATGTACATATGATTTGGAAAGATATTAAATGTTCTATCGATCATGGAGGCATCAGACTCCCTTACACAAGGTGTTGAGCATGATGTCTCTCACCTGTGATACATTATGGATATTGGGTCGAGGCACCATCTTCCATGATAAGAGCATTTACATGGAGGCTCACTCACCACCACAAGTGTTGGACCATGAAATCTATCACTATTTGGGGATGTAGTTTATGTACCCTATTGCTTGATCATATAGACTTTTTCAGACTGGTTATAGATGACTGAGTTATGACCCGGTCTAGACAACAACTGGTATTCCACGCATATGGACACTTATGTCTGAACATACTTGGTTCATATATGTTGATGAAATATAGGAAAATATCATATACATAGATATTATTACTATATTTGCACGATAACTAATTAGAATCTTATTTCATATGTGATCTGAAGTAGGTATAGCTGCTAGGTGTCCCTTAGGAACCTATGCGTGTTGTTGTTTATTTATTTAGATCCCTGGTTTGTATTTCAACATACTGCACACAAATTTACAGTATATTTCATGGACTTTATATTGATAGAGACGTCATGTGTGGGAACCTACTGGTATAATTATCTCACACCCTTCCTCGGTCACCATTTCATTGGGGTACGCGAGTACACATTATATTTATAGAATGTTAGTTGATTACTTGTGTTGTTTAGCTTTTACCTAGGAGTTAAACACATAGGACTGAGATAAAGTTCAGAATCATTATAGAGATCACCATTAGTGTTTTAATTTTCTTTTCTTTTTTGTTATGTATTGTATCTTGTAGCATTATGTATGTTTTTTTTCATTTTCATCATCAGTACATGTTGGAAAATGTTGTTTATCAACGTTGGCCATTATTTTATATTCAGTTTGTGTAAATATTCTTCTTCTATGTCATTTATTTCTTACTACTTCCTCTATTATTTGTTATCCGTGATATGTTTACCACTGTGCTACTACGATATGAGGGTATAGTCTCCCCACTATCACCTCATAATACCCTTATTGCTAGTATACAGACTCTGGTATACAAGGAGGTGCACATGAGGCCATGTGACCCACCAGCTTGGGGCTTGGGTTAATTGAACATCCGACCAGGATGTTACATGATGGGTGGGACTTATATCTCTCACCAATGAATTGATTAATGATTTATATCTCATGAGATAGACTAAATGGGAATATAAGTTAAAAGGATCCTTAAAGGAATTTGGATACTATTATGATCTTGGGAGTTACTCCTGACCACTTTGATGGTTTGGGGAGTGGGCCTATTTCACTCTAAGGAAAAGGCTTTCACTAGGGATGGTGCTGTTTCATTACCAAGAGGTGTTACTTCCCTTATATTTTCAATGCTTATGTGTATTCCATAATTTTTTGTTACACAATTTGGGTTTTTATTCTTTGATTCTTTTATAAATCATGTATCATTAACATCTAGGATTGATTACTTGTCTCTATATTATGATATTTGATATAAAATATATATTTTCAAATGTTATGTTCACTTTATTATACACTTATGATCATTTTATTATTTTATTATAATTTATACGCCCCTTGATTTCACTTACATAGCATCTGAACTCACACATTTCTTTTGCATCACTTCCATAGGATATAAAGAAAGTTATTAAGTATTATTTGTCAAAAAGGGTTCTAGTTATGCAAAAATAAGTGGGAGATGATTTAGATATTTTATGAACCATTTTATATGTTTTCATGTTTCCAAAAGCAATATATGTGTATGAATCTCGGGCATGTGTTTGTGTAATGTAATTAATATTCAATTAAAAAGATGTAATATCTATTTATCAAAAGATTGGTTTGTTATAATTATTCCTTTAATTTTTTTATTACCTTGACTTATTAAATTCATAAAATAGATATATTAATTTTGGAAATTTTTGGTTCGTTCGGTTTATTATATCAAAACCACATTGCTGAATTAACCATGGTAAAAGATGTTATGATTAGATTACCTTTAAAATCATAAAAAGTTATAAATAAAATATTTTTTCATTAAATTCAGTTTTATAACCATCCATGTATGGTGGTAATGAAAAAATAATCACTCTTTCTTCTAGGTACGATAGTCCATACATACAAATGAATGAATAATATGTATTTCTATTGAGTGGAAATTAAATATTGTATTTAATATTTAACTTTTCAAAAATAATAAATATTTAATAAATATTTTTTTTCCATTATTTTCATCATTATAACCAACCATGTGTTGTAGTAAAGAAAAATGAATCACATTGCATCATGGAGATGGCATTCTACACGTATACGTGAGTCATATAATCAATTTCCAACATACGAAAAGAATAATAATGTGAGAAATATGTTATCTCTCTAGAATAATTATAATTTCATAATAAGATTATATATTAATTATTTTCATCTTTATAACCAGACATGTGTGTTAGTTGTGGAAAATGAAAAACTTCGCCTCATTAAGGATGTAGTCCAGACTTGTGTAGGAGAGATTATTTCATTTACCATGGAATGGAAATGATATAGAACTGGGTTTATAGAATAAAACAATGAAGTTTATGTATACAAAATATCAAAATTTGATTTATATAGTTTTTATTATATATTTGAAGGAGCTATACGAAGATACTAACTAGAAATTGTCCAGTTAGGACTTATACTTCCTCATTGGATATCTCCCATTAGTATTCACATTAATCCTTCTCGTATTTGTATTATTCAAATACAGGGACCTATTTGATGGGAATATGAAAGTTGGGAGGAGTTTTTGGTTTTAATTTTGCAATATAAATGGAATAATATGTTTGAATAAGCGAGGAGTGGGGGATCTATTTTATATGTGCTGGGAGTAGTATAATTGTAATTGGTCAATGTTTTAAATTAATAAAAAGACTTATTTTAGTGAAAGTAGTCCCAAAAATTCCATTTCTAAGATAAAATGAAAATGGTAGAAGTAGAATTATACAATAACATTAATCAAATATTATATGGCCTTATCAATTAGGTTTTACCAAATTTTTTCTTTTTTTACACTTTTATCCTTTTCCAAGGCTATAAAATTTTCTCAAGGTTACTATTCATAAAGACTAGAAAGTTAATTGAACACTTTAATAAATTAAACAACCTAACTAAAAAAATTAAATTCCTATTTCAATATCAAATTTGTATAACAATAATAAATTAATTTTAATTTGAAAATGGAAAACATTGAAAATATTATTTTTTGAAAAATTCCCATTTATAGTATAAAAATTATTTTTTCCCAGCATAAAAAGTAGGTATGATTAATCTGATGTTAATTTGATTATTATTATTATTATAAAATGAATACTTTTTCGTTAAATCTAATCTAGAATATTAAGAAAATTTTTAAATACATGAAGAGAATTCATAGTTTTAATAAAAATCAATATTTTTCAGAAATAAATATTTTCCAAAACGTATAAAAGATACATTCCATGGAAAATTTTATAACATGATATCAAAAACAAATTCAATTTTTTGAATTAAAATGAAAAAACGAAGAGAATTATATTTTAAGTATAACATGTAATACATTGAAGAAACTTAGTGAAACAAAACTATGCCTTTATCGGTTGATAAATTAAATAAATACATTTATAAAAATATAAATGAATATAAATGAATATAAAAAATACATATAAATAATAATATTAATATATTTCAAGGATCAAATGTGGTTTCATAAAATAATTTTGTAATTTTAAACCAATCGGGACTTATTTTTATTTCAAACCTCACCATAATTAGTGGGTATAATGTGGATACCATATTAAAAGTGAAGAACAAAGAAGATTCTTTCTATTAAAAATAAAATTATCTATATTTGAATAATATTAATAATATATTTATAATTTGAACATTTTATTTCTAAATTAATTATAATACTTCTTAAATGTAGAATTTTTCATCAAAAAATGTTTCCTTAAATTTCATGTTATTTTTATGTCGTGATAATGTCATAAGAATGATAGTATATGTAAACCAGTATTTCCCATTATTCACCCTAGAATCTACTATTTCTAAAAAATATCTAAAATTTACATAATATAATTCTTGAAATTATGAGTATTTAATTGAAAATAATTTCATTAAAATTAATTTATAATTTTTTAAATTTTATGATTTAATTACAATCCAAAATTAGGATATTAACAATACTCAATTGATTATTTATAATTAAAATAATACGTACAATAATTAGTGATTGATTGTTACATTCGTTCCCACTAAAAAAATATAATCCAAAAAAAATTTGAATGTAAACCTGTAAAAAAATATGGTCAATTCATTATTATAACTTTATCAGGTTCCCACATTGCTTCCATTATCTTATTTTTTTACCATGTACCTTGAAAAGTTTAGTTTTAAAAATATATAACACCTTTTAATTAGTGTTTTATATTTATATAGGCTCCTTAGAAAATAACTAATCAATCACTTACTCTATTTTATTATAGGTGATCAGATGTTGTGGGCCCAACTTATACTACTGCAGTTAATAGATATGAAACACATCAAGTAATTCACAGAGGCTAGGTGGAATATCTAAAGGATAAGAAACCTGTCCAATTCATTCTAAAATCACAAATGGATTAATGTACTAGGGATACAGTTTTCCATTCTCTTTAAATCATATAAAACTCTTCCTTAGAGATACCATCATGAAAAAATCCCCCTTATTGAAATTCTAGATCATTCCTTTCATTAGATACATAAATCTTTTATTATATTAAGATACATTTATATTAATCTAAATAGATATTACATTTAACTTATCTACCAAACATGTTTTAGGAATTAAATAATCATTATAGTAACTTCATGCCAAACCTATTTTTATGACATATTTTCCTTTACAATGATTAATATAACACAATTTGAATTATTGAATAGAATATATAATTGTTAGGAAGAACAACCTAAGTTATAGACAGATGAAATGTACTGTGATTACCCTCTAATAATTACCACAAAAAACTTAATCTATTTGAATATTCCAATCAGACTATCTATTTAATATATGGTGATAAATAGTGCATAAATAAATTTCAATTTTAGGAGTCTTCTGATGATTTTACCTGAATATTAATGTTATCCCTATGTAATGATCATATAAAATCAAAAGAGGATATACCTGAAGTCTCACAAAAACATTAATATGGTCTCATGTGTAGCTCTAAAGAGTTATATCATCCCTCATTATAAAGAAATTTGAAGGACCTATATGGAAATCAATACAAACCCCAATGAATTCCTCTATTCAAGGAGTCCTTGGAAATCCGATGACAAAACAAATTGTAATATCATCCAACATTCAAATGGAAATTGTGAAATGTTGAATTACCCATTTCTGATTTTTTATCTAAAATGTTACTTATTAAAAACCCTATAAGCTTGTTATATAGTTAGTAATTTCTTGATTCATACTATCAGTCAAAATATTTTCTCTTAAATCACAATACATATAAGTTCTTACAAGGTGTATAAAGAAATTTATTCTATATGATTCATGAAGTAATTTATTCTTCATATTGTGTATTTATAGAACACATAACATCATTTTGGATATCTGAACACCATCATTAAAAATCAAGACATCAATATTCCAATTATTGATGAATTTAATTCTATTTTTTTGAACTCCTAAGATTATGATTAGGCATATTAATATTCTCTTGGAAGTGTTTTTGTATATCATTTAGAAAAGGAGTAATGATTCACCTTTTTAAGGATTCCCACATTTATCAATACAAAATCTATGAATATATGATCTTTTTATTTCCCTATTTTCATCAGAACTCTATGAAATTTCATATATAATGAATCATCCACCCTTTTTCTATAATAAGGTGTTAGAGTATTTAGAAATATTATTCATTCATTTTCTCCCTCAATCCTCTTTTCTATTTTGAAAATACTTTTGTGAAATGATTTATATAATAATTTTTTTATCTTTATACATTACACATCATTCACCATAGAGATATTAACTCAATATATCCCTTTAAAATATTACATTTTCATATTCAGAATCATTGGTTAGATAAGTGTTTTCATTGATCTTTAAAGATCTTGAGGCATAAGAAAAACACTATCATTATACATAAGGACGAATACATTTCCGTTAATGGATTTGTTAGTATATATTTGAAAACCTTTCCTTCCAAATGGAATTTTCAACACGAGTTCATTGAACAATCTCTACTTTAATTCTTTAAAACATTCTCCACATTATTCATTCCATGTTATTTTAACCCATTTACAAGTAAACCTTTCCAATTTTATTTCTATTCCTGGAAATTTGTAAATAATGAACATATAATAACTTATTAATCAAAATAATCTATATATCTCAATTATGTTCATCAATTTTAACCATTCATTAACTAAATTTTTATTCATAGGATCCAAATGTTTTCCAACCTTGGGTAGAGTTTTTATTTGAAAATAATCTCTCTGATTCATGAATTGGCACATTTTAAATATCCTTATATTCTTATTTCTATAGATATTTTCCATAATGACTTCCATGTGTATTTTATTTAACTTATAGAGTTCATATAATTCAATGATATCATAAATAAATACCATAATGAAAAAATTAATATAATAATATAAGTATCCATTATTAAAATCCATAAAATTAGATGATGAATTAGTCAATAAAAAATGGTATTAATGTAAACTCATATTTTCACCTCCTCCTCCAATGGCTCGAAGTCATTCATTTTCTATTGATTTTGATAATCCAACATTCAAGGGTGAAGTGGAACCCTTACAAGGCCCATAGGTGTAAATATTACATGGCCTATAAGCCATATAGGAATTCATTTCCCATAGGCTTCAAACATTACATACAAACCAGACTAACTACTTGGAACTGCTCCTCCCCAGCATCTTCATTGTGAAATTAGATCTCCACCTTCGAATGGATATTCGACTAGGATTTCCCGTGCATTCGCATTCTTGTCCTGATGGAAGGTGCCATACCCTCTCATTCTTGCAATCTTTTTAGCTTCTTCTATGGTGAAAGATCCTTGATTCTCCTCCTTCTGATGTTTGTTCCTTGTAGGTTATCCGGTTTTCATTTTCACTTAAGGTTTCCTGACGTCCTTGAGGTGGCCCAAAGGCCTTACTGACCCGAAGGTCTGGGTGGCCCAAAGAATTTAAAGGACTTGGGGACCAAATCAGTGGCCCGAAGGCCCAAACAAAAGAATATTCCCGGCTGCTACAGTGCCAAACAATGCCTTCTACATGGGATCATCATAGTGAAATACTAGTGTGAATAAATCCCTTATTATAGTTAATTGTAGTTTTTTATTCTGTTCTCACAATTCCATTGTTGATATTTAGTAGGCAGTATGTGATGTTTGTATTCCATAGGGATATGTACTACAAAACTCAAATTCATTCTCATTTCCATTATTTGTTAACTCAATCAAAATACCATTATTTTATTCTAGTAAAATAGAATCACAATCTTATCAAGGATTACTTTTCATGTAAACATGTTGTGTCTACTCTTCTTCCATAAGTGTTTTGTTCTTGTGAGAAAACAGAGATAGATCATGACATGATTTAGATAAAATAATATCCCAAGTAAAAATAATTAATTCCATATATCCTTTAAGAATCATAATTTCATTATATTGGAAATAATTATCCACATTATAAATTTTATTCCAATATATAACATGGATTATATCAAAGTAAATTATAGGTATAATCACTATGTTTGTGTTTAGGCTATATCTAAGATTCACAATTGAGACCGACAATCATATATTTTTCACACTAAATTTCTACTAGGAATATTTATTAAAAAATCCCTTATTACGGTAATATAGAAGGATTTTATGTTATTTGAAAGCATGAAATATAATAAAGAATATATAGATCAAGATTTAAGAAATTAAATAAATAAAATTGATGTTATTATAAATATACACACCCCCACATATTTGAAGATTTCAAAATAAGTTATAGTAATTTGATTAGAATATACATCCTTGGTATCCTCTAGAATAGGTTCACTTGATTCTTGAGGAATTGGTATGAATAATGCCCCATCTCCTTATAGTTGAAGAACTCAATTATAGTAGTCTCATTCTTTAACTTCATTGTTCATCCATATTATATTTACCTCTAAATTTTAAAAAACATTCATTCTATTAAATAATTCACAGAAATAAATATTTCAAAAATTATCACATTGTTGAAATCCCATCATTACATTTTTCTTTATCTAATCATTTATTTTTTTATTAGTTCTCAATTGACCTATTTGTATTTTTATATCCCTTGAATATATAAAACATTGAAAATTATTTCATCATCATAGTGGAACATCATACTATATAATTTTTTGAGTAAAATATTTCTCAGAACATTGACCAATGATGGATTGAAATAATAAGATCAGAAAGATAATCAATATTTCTTTCTTAATTATTTATGTAGTCTGTTGTATGCCTTTATAATCTTATAAATCTAAATTTATATGACGTAAAAAATTTCTTATAACATAATATTACTATTTTGATATTCATATATTGTCTCAAAAATGGTTCTCTATTTATTTTATTTATCTCTAGATGATATTATAATTTCATTATCTTACATTTTATTTCCTAATTATTTTACAAGTGTATGAGTTTTTAGAGAGGTGTTATAGAGTGTTAGATACTAGTTTTAGAGGTTGGAAGGTGCCAAGGGATTTCAAATTAGGAGTGGGGACATTATTATATTTATAAATTATATAGAAGGCCCATCACCTCCTTGGTGTGGGAAACAATATAGTAGGTAGAATCCCACTATCTAGCCAGTTTTACATCATGAGGCCATTGAATTATTCAAGGAACTATCATGTAGCTGGTTGAGGCCACCAGTTAGGTGGTGATGTTGCTGGGGATGGTTTTTTCAATTATGTTCCATATTTCCAACCAGTTAAATCTATAATTTATTTAAAAATAATTTCCATCCAAATACATTTGACCCTAAAATATTATGAGGGTCTGTAGAGGAATATCTATCTCTTCCATCATTTTTGCATCTTAGATCTAAGTACAAGTTAGTGTGTATAAACTATTTTGGTATATGTAATATAATTTTGATCATGGATTTCCATTCATCCTGTCTCTACCAAGTTTTGAGCATAGAATTATAAGGTTTTTGATGGAAAAGGTTCATGGATTATTTTATTTTAATTGAGGAAATATATTTATATGATTCATTCCCTCGAAGATCTATTAGTGGATATCAGGTGGGATATAGAAGATCTTGAATTGATATTGGTGGTTTCAAAATTAGATCTCAATAAATTTTTTCCCTTGATGCTTATTTAATTTAATTTTTTTTTCCAAATGGTATCCATTGTTTGGAATGAATCTATTTATAAATTTTTTAAAATATTATTGTGTTCATGATTAAATATATACACTATGTATTTTGAAATTTTAGTGTTAATTTATTTAAAATGGGTTTTGTTTGAGTTGAATGATTTAATGTATGATTTTGATGGGTGAAAAAAGTGTGAAATGTTTTATTATTTTAAATGAGATGATTTGAAATTAAAGGAAGTTTTTCTTGATGAAATCCATTTGATTTTAGAATTTAAATTGAAAATATCATATTTGGTGATTGAATTTAGGGGGGATTGAAATGATTGATATTGATTGAATTTAATGATAGACTAATAAATATTTTATTTAACTTTATGTACATGTGATCATGAAAAATTAGGTGGGAAGAACACATTTTATGTAACACTCCAAGCTTCCACGGTACACTTCTCTTTCAAAAATGCAATAGCTTGCATTGTACGCATAATCAAGATTCTAACACACCGCGACCAATAAAAGTAGCCATTATGGATAGTAATACCCTCCTTTTGAAATTATATAAAGTTTATATTTCATAATGGACTTCATTTTTGGATTCCGAATATCGAAATTAGACTATGTTGAATTTTTGGTGTTTTTCTGAGAACTTCCAATTTTTGATGAATAGTTAAAAATACTTAAAAAAAACTTTTTAATATAAATAATTTATAGTGATAAATTATACTATTGAGTGATTTTAAAGTATAATTAGAATATAATTTTAGTATTTTATGCAATGGTGGTCATTATAATTAATTTAACTTTGAAATTGGACGTAAACAATTGTCAATCTTTTGATTAACATTGTTTCTTAAAAACACACTATATGTTTTAACAGCGGGAATTAATTATAAAATTAATTAATGCAACTTATATGTTTGGAATTTTGTAAAATAAATATCATTTTTGAATTCAGGATATCATTTATATCATAGAGTGATTTTTTGGTATTTTTTCTGAAAAACGTCAATTTTTTGATGAATAGTGAAACCACTATGTAGTAGTTAAAAAACTGATTTTTCATTTAAATGAAATTTTACCATTTCTGTGAATTGAATTTCAGAAATCCTACATACATCATTGTCATTATGAACTAAAATGTGGTTCAATGGGATTAAAATAATTTTGGTGAATAGTAACTTTTATGTTCTATTAATCGCGATTAAAGGTAATTAGTGTAATTTAAGGTAAATATAATGTTATAATAATATGAAATTACCTTAAAACTTGTCCTACCCTTATTGGATGAGTAATGGCCGACCAATAAAATCCATGGCTCAACTTGGGGACCCCATGGAGCCACTTGGGTAGGAAAATGACATTAATAACTTTTTATTTAAAGTAAAAATAAAATTGTCACAAACATGTGTTGTTTTACTAAAACAATTATTACATGGGGTTGTATAAAAACAAATGTTGACTATAAAAATTCATTGGATAGATAAAATGATTTACTACATCATGGTAATTTTTCTAATAATTTTTAGGCATTAAATTATTAAAGTTATTTATGACACCATGATGATGCAGCGATTACCTCATTAATTAATGATTTAAATAAAATGAAAAGATAATGTATAATATTAGAATTAAACTTGTAAAAAACCTATTGGATGAGTATATTTCGAACCCTTATCACCTTATACTCAAAATATGTAATTGTGGGACCTTTAAAATCTGAAACACATTATATAATAAAGTAACATTTCTTGATGTTCCAAGAGTGCCCCTCCTCTCCTCTTATAAAAGGTCCCCACCTCTACCACCTTATTCACACCTTCAATGCCATTTGGCTCGGCGAAACACTACCCAAATACTCTTTCAGCTTCCCTCTCTTACTCCTAGAAGCCTCACTTTGGGCAGAAGTCTTCCCAAGAAAGCCTTTAGATCAAATCAAAAAGAGTTACCCGATTTTAAGGTAATGTCTTCTCTTATGTTCTTTTGTTTTATTTTTCTTCTCCAACCACATAAACTCTTTCTATTACATTCCTTTGTAAAAAAACCAGTATATTCAATATAATATTATGTTATTATTAGAAGGATTTTATTTTAACTTACACACACCATTGTCTAATGGTTAAAGAACATATTGTTTCTGTGGGTGGTGAATTACTGTCTCACGAAACGATGATTGTTCAATCTTCTTCTAACACCTCTCATGGTGGCCATTAAGATGTCACTATATTTATATATGTAATATATTATGTTTATTTTTTTCTAATGCTTCTGTATTTTTAATTTATGTCATACCTTTATGATTTCCATTATGGGTAAACGCGATAATTTCATTTTAGGAAGTGCGGACTACCACCTCCTCAAAGTGATTTGAATCTTTAATGCCATATGTGGGGTGTATAAAGGATGAAGTTAATGATATTGTATATAATATTATAATGGAATTATAATATAACTTTATATCATTATTTTTTCATTCCATTAAATACGAAATAGAAATGAAAGTAGTGTTCATGCGTACGTACGACTTACCATCTCTATGAACAGTGCATTTCATCTCATACCTCTAAATGTTATGTAATATTATAAATGTATATATATACTGGGTATATATTATATATATGATATCTACATCATGAATATAATTCTGGATATAATGGATATTTTACCACATGAACAACTTGTAATTATAAGATTTTTATTTTTCACTCAAGTACCAAAGATAGAAAAAACAACCATTATTAACTTAAATAATTATATAATGTTCATAACATGGTAATAAGTGATATAAAAGGAATAATGAACTTGAAAAATTTTATTAAGCAATTATAAATTAACTCTAGTTTATTATTCCGGAGGTTAAAGAACAGTTGATTCAAGTCGGACAATAGGTAAGGGACTTCGTCTCAATCTCCTTTCGTTGATCCATATTTTATAAATAACTTTCTTTTATATGGTGTATAATACCATTCGAATTTTACTTTTATTTGAAAGGAATATTTTTATACGAAGCGTTTTTACTAAACTACAAAAGGAATTTTTTGTCTTACGTATGCGGCAACAACAACTTCTCCGCCGCCGTGACCATTATTGGAGTTTCGGCTTCCTCTATAATCCACAACTTTTTTTAAATGAAAAATAAATACCATGTTTTAATTTTATTTTATTTTGGTATTTAAAATGGTTGTGATAATGTTTTTATTATATCAATGTGTTTTATTTATATCTTGTGATTTAAATGTGGAAATGTTATGTTTCCTTTCTGCATGTTTTATGTGATACAATTATGTTATGGTTTATGATATATTTAAACCTGTTCATATGAGGAATGCATTGGACATAACAAGTGTTGGGTGGAGCCCACTATAGCTCCTTGATGCATCGGTAGGTCTCATGAGACAAACTAGTGTCTTGGCATGAGGCCTTGAAAAAATCTTATTTGTAGTCTTGGCACGAGGCCTTGGCTACGTGGTTATGATAGTCCGGCATTATGCATTCCAACATTATGAAAGTGGTTATTGATATTGAATATGATTATTTGACTATTAGAATATCCATGTGAGTAAGTAAATGGAATTACCTCATTTTAAATTTTCCATATTATGCTAAAGTTCAATTCTAAAAGGCTTTTGTTTTAGTTATACATTGCCTTAAATGTTTATGTTTATTTATGAAAGTTTCCACTATATTGTTATCCTTACTGAGATTATAAGCTTACCCCATTCTATGTTATATTTTTCCTAGGATGTGAAGAAATATTTTATGACTAACCTACAGGGATAGTCTGAAGGGGATATGGGTGTGGACTATGGAGACTATGTTATTGTAGTTTTTCACTTTATGATGTAATGTAAGACTTATGAATGTATCTAGTGTTTCCAAGGATACTAAAATAATCTGTATTTCGAGACTTGATCTTTTGTGATCATGACAATGTTACGTAATAATGCACTGACTCTGGGTAACTGGGGTCGGAGCATTACAGTTGGTATCAGAGGCATTTTAGTACTAACCTTGGAAGCTAGATTTAGAAAAACTCTGATTAGAGCACATGGCCCTAAGATAGACATTGAGGATTAGTATAGAATAACTTCCTAGAATTTTGGTGTTGTAGAGATTTTGTGACTATTCCGAGCAATACTTCCATGTCTGGATACAAGCTGGTAGAGGCGGATCTGGCACAAATGTACCTAGAGGTAAAACCCCAATACACCTCTTTGAGCTAGACTCGAACGGGAACTGGTTCACGACAACGGGCCTTGATGCACTCTTGGTTACGACACACCTGGGGGATATGCTTAGGATAATTCCCATTTTCTTTAGAAACAATTACGAAGGGTTTATGAGTATATAATCTCTCAATGAAATCATTTTTATGATTATGGATTATAACCATAAACTGTTCAAATTATGTTAAGTGTTTTACAAGTATGGAATTATGTATTTTGATTCATAAGCTTATCTTGTTTATGACATTATTTAGAAATGGAGCCTAGTGGAAAGAATGGAAACCGTATCAATGCACGCACTCCAGGTAGGGATTTCCCACCTACTCAATATAATTATAGTGGAGTTGGTGATACAACTAGTGCTGATCAACTTATCACCATATTGGGACAACTCACTCAGGTTATGAATAATAACCTTACTCATATGGAGCACCTCGATCCGCAATGTGGAGGATCATTGTTAGACCAATTCATGAGGCAACAACCACCAACATTCAATGGGAGTACAAATCCCTTAGTAGATAAGAAATGGATAAATTCCTTAGAGAAAATATTCCATGCCTTGGGGAGTAGTGAAAGGGAAAAGGTTATCATAGCAGTTTACTGCCTCACTGGAGATGCTGATCAATGGTGGTCATTGATTCAAAACACAAAGGAAGATTATGAAGTATCAAATATGGAATAGTGGGAGTTCAAAGAGTTTTTATAAGAAAAATACTTTCCTCGTGACCATCGAGCAGATTTGGAAAGGAAATTTCTGTGTTTGAGACAAAAGGAGGATGAGAATGTCGCAAAGTATGAAGACCACTTTACAAGGTTAGTGTGGTATGCTGCAGATTATATACGTAAACCAAGAAGTAAGATTGATCGTTTCTTTGATTCGTTAAAACCATTTCTCGGCCGAGCATTAGTATCACAATCCTTCTCATCATACGAAGATATTGTCTCGTGTGCAATCAAGACAGAAAATTAATTCTCTAAGTCTTATGACAACAAAGTAAAGCAAGAGAGGAAGAGAACGGTGGAGAAAGAGACAGATGAAGGGAAAAAGGGAAATAAGTATTTCCATTATGCGATAATTGTGGGAAGAATCAACCCGGTACTTTCCTAAAAGGAATGGGATTTTGTTATAAATGTGGAGAAATAGGTTACCAGGCTCATGATTACAAGGGAAAGAAAGAGGATATCAATGTTGAATGATACAATTGTAGGGAAATGGGGCATTATGTAAATGAATTTCATAAGCATCAGAGAAACTTACCTCATAAAAGGCCAAGGGATCAAGTCCAAGATTATGATGTTACTACAAATGAAGTTGAATAATTATTTTTTTGTGTTTTTGGACTCAAGAACTGTATTATGGTTATAAGAATAATGTGATATATATAAGATTTGTACTGTAGTACTTGTTGTTTTCATTATGGTTTTAATATGATTATGATAATCATATTTTTACTATGTGAAAATAAGAGAATCTTTACTTTGTTTGGGGAATCTGATGTCACAATTGAATTTAGAATTTAGATACATTTTAGAGAATGTCTGGACAGAGGTATTTTGGATAACTATAAAGGTTGGAATGGATTATGTTGAACCTTGGATAGTATTTCTTAAGGTTAAAACATTTCTGAAGATTTTTTTTGGAATATTATAATACTATAGTTTTAGGAAAAGGACAACCTGCAGGTCGGGGGATAACCCGTTGCGTCGGACAAAGCTGTAGGAATCGAACCCACAAACATAGTGCGACATGCCTTTATTACCTACCACTAGCCTACATGAAGTCCCTAGTTATTACAAAATAGTTTTCCTAATATATATGGTATGTGTTAATATTTGTAACCTTGTACGATTAGGATAAATATAATATTTTTGAGTTCTATTATTTTTTTGAGTGAAAGATGGGTTTGTGGTAAAAATTTATTAAAGAAAGAAAGTCTACATGACAAGTATTTAAATTTCCTTATGTTATTAGTAAATCTCCTAAATAAATTCCTTAACATTATGAAATGTAACTTAAAACAAAAATGTTGTCGGTTAACTTTTCCAACTAGGGAATCAATGACCGTTTAACCAATCACAAGTTTGTGATTTTCTTGTAGTTTACCTTCTCCTAATCCTATTTTCTACAACTCTCCTTCAGACCTTGATGGTTTGTTTCTCCTACATATCCATGTTTTCATAGAATCCTAGTATGGGCTATCTCAGGTGACCTTTGTACTTATTTTTCTTTCTTTTAAAGTTATATTTTTTTAACCATATTTCTGATATGGGTTTTACGCAAAGGTATTTTCTACATTGAACCTTTTTTTTAGAAGAACAATTTCAATTTGCGAGGACGCAATTTATTTATGTAGGGGAGAATGTAACAGTCCAAGCTTCCATGGTACTCTTCTCTTTCAATAATGCAATAGCTTGCATTGTACGCAAGTACAAGATTCTAACACACCGCAACAAATCAAAGTAGCTATTATAAATAGTAATACCCACCTTTTTAAATTATATAAATTTTATATTTCATAATGGACTTCATTTTCGGATTCAGAATATCGAAATTACCCTATGTTGAATTTTTGGTGTTTTTCTGAGAACTTCCAATTTTTGATGAATAGTGAAAAATTCTTAAAAACAACTTTTTTAATAAAAATAATTTATATTGATAAATTATACTATTGAGTGGTTTTAAAGTATAATTATAATATAATTTTACCATTTTATCCAATGGTGGTCATTATAATTAATTTCACTTTGAAATTGGATATAAACAATTGTCAATCTTTTGATTGACATTGTTTCTTAAAAACACACTATATGTTTTCACATCGGGAATTAATTATAAAATTAATTAATGATTCTTATATGTTTGGAATTTTTTAAAATAAACGTCATTTTTTAATTCAGAATATCAATTATATCTTAGTGTGATTTTTTGTTATTTTTCTGAAAAGCATCAATTTTTGATGAATAGTTAACCACTAAGTGGTAGTTAAAAAAACTAATTTTTCATTTAAATGAAATTTTACCGCTTCTATGAAATTAATTTAAAAAATAGTACATACAACATTTTTATTAGGAAGTATAATGTGGTTCAATGGGATTAAAATAATTTTTGGTGAATAGTGACTTTTAAGTTCTATTAATCGTGATTAAAGGTAATTAGTGTAATTTAAGGTAAATATAATGTTATAATAATATGAAATTACCTATACACTTGTCCTACCCTTATTGGATGATTCATGGCCGACCAATAAAATCCATGGCTCAACTTGGGGACCCCATGGAGCCACTTGGGTAAGAAAATGACATTAATAACTTTTTATTTAAAGTAAAAATAAAATTGTCACAAACATGTGTTGTTTTACTAAAACAATTATTTCATGGGGTTATATAAGTTAACGTTTAGACAATAAATATTCTTTGGAAAGCTAAAACGATTTTCTACATCATGGAATTTTTTTTTATAATTTTTAGGCATTAAATAAATAAATTTATTTATGACAACATGATGATGCAGCGATTACCTCCTTAAATAATGATTTAAATAAAATGAGAAGATAATGTAAAATATAAGACATACACTTGTCAAAAACCTATTGGATGAGTATATTTCAAACCCTTATCAACTTATACTCAAAATATTCAATTTTGGGACCTTTAAAATCTGAAACTCATTATATAATAAAGTAACATTTCTTGACTTTCCAAGAGTGCCCCTAATCTCATCTTATAAAATTCCCCCACCTCTACCACCTTATTCACACCATCAAAGCCATTTGGCTCGGCCAAACTCTACCCAAATACACTCTCAACTTCCCTATCTTACTCCTAGAAGCCTAACTTTGGGCAGAAGTCTTCACAAGGAATCCTTTGGCTCAAATCAAAAAGAGTTACCCAATTTTATGGTGATGTCTTCTCTTAAGTTCTTTTGTTTTATTTTTATTCTCCAAACCCTTAAACTCTCTCTATTCAATTAATTTGTGACAAAACCATTATATTAAATATAATATGACTTTCTTTTGAGGATGATTTTATTTAAACTTACACACACCTTCGTCTAATGGTTAAAGAACATACTGTTTCTGTGGGTGGCGAATTACTGCCTCACGAAACTATGATTGTTCAATCTTCTTTTAACACCTATCATGGTGGCCATTAATATGTAACTATATTTATATATGATATATATTATGTTTATGTTTTCCTTATGCTTCTGTATTTTTCATTTATGTCACACCTTTATGATTTCCATTGTGGGTAAACGCGATAATTTCATTTTAGGAAGTGCGGACTACCACCCCCTTAAAGTGATTTGAATCCTTAATGCCATATGTGGGAAGTATAAAGGATGGAGTTAATGATATTTTATATAATATTATACTTTAATTATAATATAACATTATATCATTATTATTTCATTCCATTAAATATGAAATAGAAATGAAATTAGTGTTCATTCGTACGTACGACTTACCGTCTCCTTGAACAGTGCATTTCATTTCTTACCTCTAAATGTTATGTAATATTATAAATGTACATATATAGTGGATATATATTATATATATAATATCTACATCATGAATATAATTCTGGGTATGATGGATATTTTACCACACGAAAAACTTGTAATTATAAGAAGTTTATTTTTTACTCAAGTACCAAAGATCGACAAAACAACCGTTATTAAATTAAATAATTACATAATGTTCATAACATGGTAATAAGTGATATAAAAGGAATAATGATATTGAATAAGGTTATTAAGAAATTATAAATTTACTCTAGTTTATTATTCTGGAGGTTAAAGAACGGTCAAGTCAAGTCTGATACGAGGTAAGGGACTTCGTCTCAATCTTCTTTCATTGAGGCATATTTTATACACATCTTTATTTTATATGGTGTATAAACCCCTTTGAATTTTACTTTTATTAAAAAGGAATATTTTTATATGAAGCATTTTTACTAAATGAAAAAAGGAATTTTTGGTCTTACGTATGCGACAACAATGACTTCTCCGCCGCCGTGACCATTATTGGAGTTTCAGCTTCTTCTACAAGCCATGACTTTTTTTAAATGAAAAATAAATACCATTTTTTAATTTTCTTTTATTTTGGTAATGAAAATTGTTTTGATATTGTTTTTATCATACCAATGTGTTGTATTGATATCTTGATATTGAAATGTGGAAATGTTATGTTTTATTTAAGCATGTTTTATGTGATTTGATTATGTTATGGTTTATGATATGTTTAAACCTTTTCATATGAGGAATACATTGGACTTAATAAGTTACGGGTGGAGCCCACTATAGCTCCTCGATGCATCGGTAGGTCTCATGAGACAAAATAGTGTCTCGGTATGAGGCCTTGACAAAATCTTATTTGTAGTCTTGGCACGAGGTCTTGGATACGTGGTTATGATAGTCTGGAATTATGTATTCCAACATTATGAAAGTGGTTATTGATATTGCATGTGATTATTCGACTAGTAGAATATCCATGTGAGTAAGTAAATGGAATTATCTCATTTTACATTTTCCATATTATGATAAAGTTCATGTTTAAAAGTCTTTTGTTTTAGTTATACATTGACTTACATGTTTATGTTTATTTATGAAAGTTTCCGTTATATTGTTATCCTTACTAAGATTCTAAACTCACCCCTTTCTCTGTTTAATTTTTCCCAGGATGTGAAGAAATATTTTATGACTGACCTATCGGGATAGTATTAAGGGGATATGGGTCTGGACTATGGAGAATATGTTATTGTAGTTTTTCACTTTATGATGTAATGTAATACTTATGAATGTATCTAGTGTTTCCAAGGCTACTAAACTAATCGGTCTTTCGAGACTTGATCTTTTGTGATCATGCCAATGTTACATAATAATGAACCAACTCTAGGTAACTGGGGTCGGCGCGTTACATTTTAGAAAGGTAATTTCTCTTCATTGAAAGATATTTATGAGGATAGTCATATCTAAAACTTTATTATAGTGATGTCAATTTTTAATTATAAGAATACAAAATATTTCTTGGAATATTTCTGATGTTAGGGACTAAGTTCACATAAGATTTTTGTCCCTAGGGAGCCTCACTACTATAATTGTCAAAATATTTGATATTTTCCAGCACATGAATTTTTTTAAACAAGTAATAAATCGTGAGAGGAATCTCAGATAAAAATCAGAGACCCTATTTGAGTTCAGAACAAAGGTTTTACCCTTGATGTTACACAATGCTTTTCGGCTTCAGGATCCCTGTTAGGGGAGAACATGGGAGGGGTGATAAATAGTATTTATTGATTAATAAAATCAATAAACCCTCCCCCTTGTGTGGTTCATGGTAGAATATTATACGATCCCCCCTTGAGTTACATATAAACCAAGGATGAACCGAAGTAAAGAGGGGTCATTGATCCCCATTCTTTATACCAATCATCATCAGATCGAGTTTGAGTGGCTTTCGAGCATCATTTAAGACCTAAATCATTTTTAGTTTTCTATTAGTTAGGTATATTTTAGTTTTAAAACCCAATTATCTTTTTGATGCATTTTTAAAGGTTTTGGGGATCTTAAAAGACTACTAACGACCTTGTGGGGGTGGATCTGTAGGTTTTTTGTAGAAACCATGGTACTTTAGGAAGCTATCTAGGAATTATTTGTCTTAATTCACAATCGTAGGACATGTTGTTTAGTATAACACTTTATGAATTCTTCTTATTTAGGGATATTGAACTTTGGGGACTAAACAATGTGTTCTAGGGGTACACACAATATGGTTAGCTAGGTTGTGTGTCCGAGGGAAATGGTCTGGGATGATATCTAAAGGGACATGGCCATGTGAAATTACATGGCCCAAGACACAGACATATGGTGATAGACATAACTATGGGCTAGGACATGAAGAAGTGGATGTTTAGAAAGAACAATCCATGTACTAGGGTGTATATTTGAGTTAAAGACATGGCTTTCAAAGCCACGTGGGGATGGACATGTCCAGGGGCCCTATGAGGTGAGATGTACAGTGTACATCATGTACACAAACTATATGATCACATGGAAGCCAAGATGCATGGTAAATGACACAGATATGTTTTTAGGTAGGGTAACATTCCATGTGGACCCTATTATACACATTGAACTATTTTGGGGACCCTTTTTCTAGCACATCGCCTTCTCTAGGGCTTAGTTGAAGTCCTTCTAGTAGTATATATTGAGTTTTTTTTTGCAATATAGAATGTGATTCTAGGGTTTTTGGGGTATTTTGAGATACTATGTGGCATGGTTCAAGCATGAAAATTGCATTATAATTTCGTAGTCGCGAGTAGTGACTAGGGGGGTCCACTAGATAATTTTTGGTGTCAGTATCCTTCCATATCATTTTAGTATGTGGGTTTTCTTAAACTCTTTTGGCTGATTTGGTGGCACTTCCCTTCAATCTTGGATTGGATACCCTACCTGTGGTAGTGTTGCAACGGGAGGCATGACTTGTGTGATTCTCCTTCAATTGATTTGTGATAGATGCTATATTTTATATTTGTTCATCAAAGATACCTATGGACTAGTACTCCCCAATCATACTATGGAACGATGTTCCATTACCTATAATATTAGTTGATATGGAACTACCCTACAATGGATTTAAGTCATCCACCCCTTATGTAGTTATCCGGGGGTTGGTACTCCCCTGTCAGACCTTGATGTGGGTCCCCCTACCATTTTCATAGATGTAGATTAAACTCCCTATATTGTTAGGGAATAGTTCTTCTGTAATCATTGTTCAGATAGTGTCAGTAATCACCTATCATACCGGGGTGCAGGTTCTCAATATATATATTAAGTACACCCCTATCATACAAGGGTGGGGTCCTCCCATATGTAATGTTCAGATAGATTCTATAATCCCATGTTTTTCTTGGGTGATGTTCATTTATTCTATGGTAAATAATCCTATATTCATTCAAGGTGTGGGTCCCCAATTATGATTATATAGGTAGATATGGAACTCCCCTCAACATAGTGTGCATTTCCTCTATCTACAGAGTTGTACAACCATTTATTCTAGTTTTTAGGGGGAGTAGGTCCTTCAAAGGAGTTTAAGATCCCTCCAGTATAGAGAACAATTACGAAGAGTGATACCCAACACTTTTTATCTACAAAAAGTGGTTAATAGGAAGTGATACCTCAATGTGGTTAGGCGAGGGACACTCCATTTGGACACTATAGTGGTTTTGTGGGATGGTTAGGAGTTAGTACTCCCTCATTTATAGGCCAACGACAAGGTATAAGTCCCTCCTTTCTATCACTTTATATGGGATTCATGTGGTTCATTATCTGGAGAAATTCTCCTTATATTTTTTATAGTGTAATGGGGTGGGATTTCTAATGAGGTTCTGAGGAGATTTTGCGGGGCACCAGACATACATGATATGATCCTTCATGATGGGAACTAGTGTTAGATATAGAGAGCTATTTAGGATGGAGTGTGTTCTCATGGATGGGACATCAATTATGGAATTGTTATTATCTATTTATAATATCTATCATATGATATTATTAAGGGATAACATGTCTCATCGAATGAGTTATCCATGACGAGGAGTACTATTTTTACTCGAGTAGAATCATGTTGTTGGATATGAGGTTGGGAACTCCTGAGACTTAGATTCATTGAAGATCATATCCTGATGATTATGGGAGTACATGTGGAAATTTCTCCTTTATTGTTTGAAAATCCACTAGGATAGAGGTGAATAATCATGTATAGATGAGGAGTGGTGAAGATAGAGTTTCTTTTTCTATATCTCTTATATATCCTCTGGATTGGGTATAGTAGAGTATTTCCTTTTAGTTAATCTCTTTTATTTTGTGTTTTGTTTGAGTTCCTACTTGTTATTTTTATACTCACCACTGCTTGGGATTTTACCAGAAATGTCATTTCTTAAGCAGATGAAAATCCTTTTAATGGATTCCCAGGAGTACTCAGAGTAAGTATAACATAGAAAGAAAGAAAGATCACGTTTTTACTGGTGCTTTACTAAGTTAGGTTCTGGTTGTTACGTTTGATAGTGGTCCCCTCTAACTGATCAAATTGCATTATTTTATGGTTTTAGTGGTCCTATATTTTTACCTTGTTGTACTTTCTGTACTTATGAAGTAAAATAATTGTGGGATATCTATATGAAAGTATTTTTGATTGCACATTATTTATATATGCATCATTTCATGTAGAAAAATGTGTGTACCGTTGTACAGGCAACATAGGCTAAGGCCTCTCATATGTCTGATATTCATACTCAGCACAAGTTTACAACCCATAGCCTATTGAAGAAAGTGTTGTGGTAGTCATGGATCAGGCCTTGGGGTGTTGAGTTGTGAATGTGTTGTATCATAGGATAATCTTATTTATGAAATGAGTATGTGATTTTTTTAGGATTTATGGTGGCAATATTAATGTTTTTGGCGTTCATTTTTAAAGACATGGAGTATAATGTTGCTGTGGTGGCTGACACAACCATTCACCATGAATCTAATAACATACTATCTGACTCTATAAATTAGGGAGCTGGTCATAGGGAAATTTTTCACATGCGTCATATAGGACTGAGTTGTGGGTTATATATCCATCTTGAGTTAGCTCCATATATATACACATTTACGATGGCCTATCATGATTTTTATATAAATATGAAACTATGATGACACCCATTCTTGGTTCCATGGAATTATTGTGATGATGATTTATCCAGAAAAGAGTTTATAGTGAATGGGACTTCATAGGATATGGTACATGCAGGTGGTCCATTATTCAATCCACCACCCATTGAGTGATAGGTTGTGCTAGAAATTTTGGCTAAGGATGCGCGTAGGTTGATTGAAATTCAGTGGTTTTAGATGAAGATACCTCTGAGGTATCAAGGTGATCCAAAATCCTAGATAGTTGAAGATTTTAAAGAGGTAGTAACACATGTTTTTGACATTGTGTGGACACATCACGACCAGATGGAGGTCCTAGTAGTTAGTCTATTGCTGGGCTTGACTGGGTGATCATTGAGTATGATGACCCCAATACAAGATGTGTGAATGCTCACGTAGATGGTTTTTTTAGAATCTCCTCAGTTAGGATAATTATCAATCCACATTTTGATATTCCCATATCTAGGATATTATTAAGCGTTAGTATGTTATCATGTATGTGGAAGAGTACTTGGGGAGGTTCACCGAAATTTCATAATACTACATGGATATGTTTCAAGATCTATTATTATATATCAAAGACATATTACAAGGGCCTTTGGAGAGATACTTGATAAGGTCTGGTCTCCTTGCTAATTAACTCTAATACAAGGGTGATGGAGTGATCTATGGTGATGTTGATCTTCCTAGAGGAGGGTCCAGTGGATAGGGTCGACAGTGGTGATCATGTGGAAAAGTCATCTATAAAATCTAGAAGAAGTTAGTTGATTGGATCATGGAGTAGAAGGAATACCCTTGCAGAGACATAGAAACATGGGAAAATAGTGAAGGTTTTTTCATGGGGATTTGTTAAAAAATAGGAGAGGTTGTGTTAGAATTATGATGGATGAGGATATCTTGTGTGGGATTTTCCATCCCACTATACAACGGGGAGGGAGATAGTTGATGAACCACCCTTGCATTGGAAGCATCTAGAGTATGAGGTTTCATATGATGGAAGACGTGTTGGGGATGAGAGAGAAGAATGAGTTGGTTTATGGTTTGATAAGTTTCCACCACCACCCCAAGGTGGTTTGTGCAAGGGTTATGGAGCTAGAGGATGGGGAAGAGGATAGCTACAAGCCATACATGCCTATGAACTAGATTCTTTGATGATGTTCTGAAAAAGATCTATGTTCTTTATACTTTTGTAGTATTATTGTTAGAATCTGTTGTGAGGTACTATTTTACCGAGACCTTTTTCTTGAGGATTATTTTGGGTGATGCATGGTCTCTGTAGGGCCCTAAGATAGAATTTATATATATATTTGGACTCATAATGATGTGGTAAACAGTCCCAAATGAGACATGTTCTTGTGATGTGATGGAAAACATTTTCATTGAGTACTAGATTCCAAATTTGGATAGTGTTTAGGTGTGGAAGACTTGTTCATTTGACTCACATGTTCTTATTGTTTTTTTGTGCTGGAATCTTGGAGCATGCCCTGACGGTAATATTGGTGCCTTTTATCTCAACCCATATTATTCGTGGCCCTGGTGGAGGGAGAGACATGCCTAGAACCTTTCCATAACAATAGAGAGAGTCCCTACGATGTTACCTTTATGTTGATTGGGTTTCTACCATCCAATAATAGATGGTTATCTTTTTGTGGGTGTGGTATTATTCTGTCTTTATGAGATGTGTTACATATAAAGGGTTTTAGGATGAGAGATTAGTAGGACCCAATTTGTAAACATGGGAAGGCCTATTTAGTTTTTTGTACCATCTTGTGATTGTTGTTAGAGTTTTTTGTGTGATGCATGAGGTTTTCTTGGTGAGGTTCATTGAGGGGAAGATGATAACTAGTAGATTCTGTCAACATCTGTGACAATCTAGCATGGTGGTGTACTGCTATACCATGACTCTATAGATGGACTAGGTGGTTGGTTCACCTCCCTATCACAGATGATGATAAATGTACACAATATTTTGCACTATTTTGACTTGGTTTGAGATCGGTCTCGGGTGTGGCAACCATTTAGTATCCCTTAAGTATGTGATTATAGACCACATATGAACACTTATTACTGAACTCACTAGTGTGGAAGTCATAGTTGAGAGCTCATTTTTCTCTCTTGTAAATTGGATTTCACTTTTCATGATAAAAATAAATAATGTGGGGAGAGAATATCATATCTAGTTTTAACCTGTAAGTCTTTGGAATATTTCTAGGAATATATTCGATGCTAGTAAATGTGTTGGTTTGGGATTCCGAGTCCTGGAGATCCATAGTGTGTTGATGTAAAAATATTAAATATTTTATACTGTGCACATGTAGTTTGCCTTTTTACATGGAATAAATTCAAATTTTAGTCTTGGATCAAACCTCTATGTATGATATTGATTTTAGAACTTGGGGTTTTCTGAATACGTCACATAGAATTTTTCGATGTTGGGTTCATGACTATGGGAAACGTTCGCACGATGTTAAAGAGAGATTATTAATTTAATAAAAAAAGTCAATAAAATCCCTTATATGACACACTTATGGGGAGGATAGGATCCCCCAATGCTTGGTGGAAAACCTGAGGTCAAACCAAAGTGAGGAGGTTTCCTTCATCCTTGTTGGTGATGCCAATCATCACAAAATCAATGTGTATTATATTTTGAGCCTCATTTGGGAATCGAAGATTTAAAGATTCAACCAAATATAAGAGGATTTATGTTTTAAGTCCTAATTACCCTATTAATGATTTGGTTCAGGGTTATGGAGCCCTTAAACCACTACTAAGGACCCTTTGGGGGTGATATGTGGGTTTCGGTGGAAACCTGGGTGTTTCATACTGCTTGTTGGAAATTTTCATTCTGAGTCCTATATCACATGGCTTTTAGTGTGAGAGAATATTTCATATATTCTAAACATTTTGGAATGATGAGATTTAGGGACCCCATTCTCTTAACTTGGGGTACACACCATCTTGTGAGTCTGGTAGTGTGGCCGAGGGGCAGGGCCAGGGATGCTATGTCGAGGGACATGGTCATGTGGAAGTATATAGAAAGTTACATAAACATGGAGTACCATGCATGTTTATGGAATGAGGACATGTCCCTATAGTCATTTATCTATAATACACCTTATTCAATGGTTACTTGTCATTTTAACGAAATGGATAGTTGCGCTGCTTGGGGAAGGACCTGACTGGGGGCCCAGTGAGGCAATACACACTGTCTACATCATTTATATACCTTGTAAATTCACAAGGTAAGACATGATGTGTCAAAAAGGAAACTTCTAGGGGTTCTGGTGGGGTCAGACAAGGTGTGGACCCTAATCAATTCCATATACTATTGTTTGAAACATCTTCCTAGCATATCTATTATTTTGGGGCTCATATTCAGGTCTATAATAAGCCCACTCTAAGCGTTTTTTGGTAGATAATTTGTGTTGAACTTATTATGGGATTTGGGATATGGTGTGTCATGGTTCTAAGATGAGACTAATTAGTAGTGATTAAATGGGAGAAATTATTATGGCGGACCACTAGAGAGAGGGAGAGTTTGGGACCCTTCCCCATCATTTTAGGATTCAGCTCCCCTTAGAATATTTTGGCTAATAGAGTGGCGCTCCTATAATTTTAGGACACATGTCCCTTCCCCGTGGAAGTGTTGTGACATGAGGTATGACTAGAGTGACTGTCCTTCTAGTGTCACATGACTGATACAGGTTGTCAGATTATAATATTATGGAGGAATTGGGATTGTTACTCCCTTATCATATCTGGGTTCCATTTTTCCTTACCTCTCAGATAAGTAGATATTGAATACCCTAGAGCAGGCATGGGTCTTTTAGCCATTTTGTATCTCTTTTGGTGTCATTACTCCCCTATCAGTGAAAGGTTTGGTTCCCCCAAATTGTTGAGTACATAAATACTAATCACACCCATTGTATCTGTCCATGGTCTCTCTATACTATTTGTGCAGACAGTGTCAATACTCCCCTATACTTCTAGGATGTCGGTTCTCTATATATGGGGTTTTAATCCCTTTTCACACTAGGGTATGGGTCCTCCATATTCAATGTGCATATAGAGTCATTACTACCCAATCATACTAGGATATAAGACCTCTATTCTTGGTTTATTAGTCCCCTACCATGTTAGGGTGCGAGTTCAATATTGTGATTATGAAGGTAGAGATGAAACTTCCCTCTACATAGGTTTTGGGTCCAATATATATGAAGTGGTAATCCCATATCTTCTAGTTTTTATGGGGTGTAGGTTCTCCACATGATTTGGATATCCCTCATAAGTGGATCACAATTACGTAGAGTGTTCCCCTCCACTTGTTATGTGTGACACCATGTTAGGAGGTAGTGTTCCCTCTCTATGATAAGGTGTGACCCTATACCTATGTGTACTATAGAGTTATTATGGGGTTTTTAGGAGTCAATACTTCCTCAGATGTGGGGTAGGGGTGAAGTTAGCATCTCTCCATAGTCACTCTTTAGAGAGGGTGCACCCAATGTATAGTCTAAAGGATCACTACCACAATTGTGTTTAGTAGTGAGGGGAATGAATCTCTTCTTATGTTACTATGTTCTTATGTGGGTTGAAAGATAGTGGTGATATGACCTATTGTGCTGGACACTAGAGTTGGATCTATAGGACTGTTCCCAATGGGGAATTTTCTATTAGATGATCCATCGAGATGATAGGGTTGTTCCCGATGGTTCATATATCTCAGAAGGGTTATATATGGGAGAGTATGGGTCATAGAGTGAGTTATGTTGGACCAGAGTTGAGATTGATCCTCGAGTATAATCTTATGGCTAGATGTGAGGCTGGGACCTAAAAAGACTTGTAGGATGAAATGATTGTATCTGGGAGATACTGGGAGTACTTTCAGTGTTGTCCCATATAATGGTCGATACACAATATTAATAGAGATGATTAGTAATGTATAGATGAGTACTGTTTGGGATAAAGATTCATGTTTTCTCTCTATTGGGTTCCCCCAAGCCTGGGTTAAGAAGACTGTTCCCATATAGTTTCCCCTTTTTATTTTGGGGTATTCTAAAAAAACTAAGAATTGTTAAACTCAAAATTAAATCAGATTTTCTCAAACATTTCATTTCTTATGTAGATGATATACCTTTGGATAGAGTTCTAGGAGGACCTAGATCATGCAAAGAATAGAGATCTTTAAAGACCGAGTAGTTTAATAGTACTTGAAAATGTTGGGTTCCAATGTTTGAATTTTAAATACATCCCCTCCTATTGAGAATGGTGGATGATTCTGTAGTTTTGATGGGCCTTTATTTTTCTCTCTTTTTACTATCAATACTTCTTCTATACTCAGTTTGTGGGATAAATTTATTCATCAATTTTTTCTTCAAGCGTATTTATATGTATATTGTTTCATGGAAAATTATGTGGGTTCATGTGAAATGGTATGTGATAAAATGGCCTTCTATATGTGTGATTTTCCAACTCATCACTGGTCTCTATCCCTAACCTATTTGATGCAAGAATCGGGTAGTCGTGGATTGGGCTCCAATGGCCTAGTTCATGACATTTATCGGGGCATGGAGTTTATTTTTTAGGGTGGTCTCAAATTCCACTTAGAAATATGTTCTATAGATTTATGTAAACCTCTTGTAATAAATCATTGATATGTGTTAGAATCCATATATAAAACTAACCATGGAACTATTAACAATGATACTATAAATGAAAATGATTATTAAAAAAAATGATTGACTAAAATGACTTACTGATGACAATTTTAAAAGAAATGATTATTCATTCATGTTTCATAATGTTTCCTATTTCTTCTTGAATTGTTGAAAATTCATATATAATCATATTTTATTTTAGAGAATGATTTTTTATAAATCATGTTTTGATATGTACTATGACAAAATTTCTATTATATATTTTATTTATGATTGAGAAAAGTTTTCATTATAAAAAATTACGTATGAAATATTGGTGAGACCCAACTAAGATTTGTTTCTCACACCCTATAATTAAATTTGGGTTTCTTTTAATTTTAATATTCGAGGTTCATAGAAATTAAAGGTACCAATTGGTGATGGAGGATGTTCTATAAAAGTGATAATTGGGAGTTGGATGTGACTAGTAAATCATGAAATCCACATTAAACATATAATTTATGGGATGATGACTTGATAGTCATATCTAATGGTTTTGATTTACATTCCACTATAAGACTAGTATCTATCTAATTGCGATACATTATTTTTTGAGGAGTGTTTGTCATGTATAATATTTAGTAATTTGTATCATATTATTCTTTTTGATGAGTTAATATCAAGGAAAAATTCTCCCCATTTTATTTTTATTGTATCATTGGTGTTAGTAACTTACTTTTAGGGATGATGATATCCTTTTGAGCCATGTTAGAACCGATTATAGTAATAATGGGTGGTTTATCTGTGTCAAATAATTATTTTTTATCATATGTAATTTTTAGCATTTACTGTTGTCTGTATATCGTTTGATATCTCTTGGTTGACTTGAGATATGGTTGTCAGGTTTTAAAGGCAAGGTGACAAGTGAGTTACTAAAAAAATCGCATCATAACAAATCATGAGATAACATAACTTGATTTCTAGAAATTTAATTGAGGAGTTAATTGAAAAAATATCGACTAATTAAAATCATGGATCAAATTTTGTGGTCTCCTATTCGAATTTAGATCTATATAGTTGATTATCTCATTTATCTTGACATAACTTTAATTTCTTTTCTATTTATGCTATGTAGTACCAATCCCCTAGGATGATGTCTGAATAGACCTTAAGAGGGAGTAACTGATGAACCATGGAAATAATACCAACCAATTTTCAGAAGGTTTTAGTTTTTTTGGTGCATGCATCCAATTTATGGTTCATATAATTACTCAAGAGTTTAATACATTGACATTAAATCTTTTTAGTATATTATTCATTACACCACACAAAGACATCCTTGAGGATCATAAAGGTATAGTGACTTGGAAAATGAGGAAACATTATAAATTGGTTTGTACACATTATCCCTTATCTCTAATTTAGTACCACATAAATAGAACCCCTCTTTGACATATCACTTGTAATAACTATCATCATAAACATGGGAAAAGATACTTAAGATTGGGTGAGATGAGATGCAAAGTAATGGAAATAAAGGGAAATATGTAAACATATCATGAGCATAAGGGTATGAGAATAGGATCATAACATATGAAAACTAAACCCTTCACATCAGAGGAAAAAATATTGAGTCATGGAATAAATATTTGGAGTTTAAAATAAATTAATTCTATGGAAATCAAATTACATGAGAAATGATAACATATCATTGACATTAAAAATGAATTTTGAAATATACATAATCAAAGAAAAACTTATGTCAAGGACACACACTTATACATTCATAACATATTATGCTTGGTTTAACCACCCATGTAATTAATTTGGGCATGAGATAACCTCCTATGTACCCTCTTTTTAGGCATGAGATTACTTATCATGTACCTGTTTTTGGGCTTGAGGTTACCTCCCATGTACCCTTTGATATCATTAAACTTTATACATTACCCAATGAATTATAGGGAGATATAAGTCCCACCCATAACATATTCTATAAATTTTCATTACAGAAGATCATAAAGTAATCATCATATCAAAATTCAAGAAATAAAATGGAATTCATAAATGTTTCATCATATTGCAAACCATAGTAATGAAATAGGTTTCACAATAATTTTTTCAACATAAACATAATCCTTCTAGAGAAATAATAAGGATGTTATTATTGGATCACCTATCTATTAAAGAAAAATTACAATCAACGGATTTCATATTAGATTAAATATTATTTCGAACAAAAACTATGAAAACTTCTTTAGAAAAATAAATTTTCATGGAAAATCACTAGGGAAAACAAAAAATTTATGATTTTTTTGGAAATACTTTCCTTGAAAATAAAAATGGAAACCTATCAAGGATAATGTATGAACCATTTTTAAAATTTATTTAGGAAAATATTCTTCCCACTTTGAATAAAAATATTTATTTAATAACACTTTTTAAAATTCCTTTACTTTGATAACAACCATTTATACATATAAATGATATATTAAAAATCATTTAATTAATTTCATAATGAAATTATTATTTCCACATTTATGAAAAAAATTAAAAAGTAAAAAATTTTCAAAATAAATTTATTTGAAAAATAGCCTTTGAATCTTATAATAAATGAATTAATATATTGAGTGGTATCAATATTAGAAAATATCATTCACTCTATATGGGTTAAAACAAATATTCCATTATATTTTTTGTAAAATTTAAACATGGATTATTTTTAAAATCAACAAGAATATTCATCTTAATTTTTTTTGTAAAAAGTAAAACATAGATACAAATAAAATTATAAATTATTTAAAGGAGGGTAAAAAGTTTATTTAATTTATATAGAAACAATTGAAATTGTAGAAAAAGGGTTTTCGACTGGAGACATAAGTTCTATTGGTTTTAATTAAAAACATTCTTTTAGAATCTTAGGTACATTAAGAGAAGAAAGTAAAGGAAGAATATTCATTCTCAATAAAAAACCATAATAGAATAAATATAATTAGTCACTTAAGACATGGATCATAATATTTCATCATCAAAATCATAAATAGAAAAAATCTCAAAAAATTATGAGATTGTAACTGAAAACCATTACAAATTTGAAAACTTCTAAATCATAACTCCTAAAAAATGATATCATCAACTAAAAAATCAATTATCATTAATAGATGGAGATTAATTATATAAAATTTTAAAAGGGGTATTATATTCCCCCATAAAATAATATTTTTTCTTACCATAACATATGTCTCAAATAAAGAAAAATTGATAAATCATAGGTAGATGTAAAAAATTTGTGATTTTACCAAGAGAAAATCATCAAATGTTAAAATAAATTCATATAAAAATTCAACATGTAATTGATTTCATTATCTCAATTAGATTAAATAATATATAATTAAAATTGTTTTACTTTTAAATCCATATTTAAACAATTTTTTTTGTATTTAAATGAATTACATGAAAAGACATTCTTTAATAAAAAGTAGTATTTTCAACCATTCATTGAAAAATTTATCTTTTTAGAAAATTATCAAAACATAACCCCAAGATAATATTTACATATTCATTTAAAAATGTTAATATTTTCAATTTTTTGTTAAATTTCAATAATAACTTTTAAAATAAGTATAAAAAATTTGAAAAAAATACTTTTTATAAAAATATAGTTTTAATCATAAAATCTGATTTATTATTATATATTTTATAGAAAACACATAAGATGAATGTTAAAATTTTTAATAAATATAAAATATATAAATTCCACTAAAATAATTCATTAAAAGTGATTTGTTTTATTTATTTAAGTAAATTGATTATCTTGATAGAAATATAGTTTTTTAGAGACCAATTTCATTTATTTTCATATGGTTCTCATTATTATTTATAATAAATTGGTCACCAAATAATTAATGTTATATAAATTTTTAACACATATAATTTCATAATTTATTTAATCATGGTATAGCCCTCTATTCCAATTACTTGTCAACACTTATCATATTAAATAATATTATTTTAAAACATTCTTTAATTTAGCTAAAATTCTGTGTTTCATGTAGCCTAAGCTATCAACGAAATTAAAATTTTACAAATAAAATATTTCATAAAATTGAGGGTTTTAAAATTGTAACTCCTTAAAAAAATTGAGTTATCATGATTTGATCTTGGGATCAGAAATCAAGGGTTTCACATTTGAGAAACCCTTTTTCAGAAACAAAAATCGTAATAAGGGTCAATAAAAAATACTTCTGAAAAGACTGAAATGGATATTCAGAGGTCACCTCAAGTAACACAATATTTGGTTTCCATTTTGGAGAACATTTTTGGGAAGTTAATTCCAAGAAATGTAAGAGGAAACTAAGACGTAATTATTGATAGGTAGAGGTAGATCAGATGGTCAAGAAAATGTTAACGACCACATTTCCATATATCTAAGATATGAGAAAAGAATATTCCATCATTATAAATGAAGGTAAATATATAACATATTATTTCATGTTTATACACCTAATGTTGGATAATTTTCATTAGAAGATACAACTATGTGATTTAATCCCATTTAATAATAAAAATCTCAACCTTTGGTTGCAACTCAATCAATTTCCTCTTTATCTCCTACTCTATGATTTAATTTTTTTAACTCATGAATAACTAACTAATAATAAGCTCTATAAAATAATAATTTTTTTTCCTTCTATCTATATTTACTATCAAATAGAAAATAGTAAGAAAATTTTATCAAGTAACCACAAATCTTCATATGGTGAAATAATATATTGATTTCTAAATCCTCATCCAATGTTGATCACAAACCAATCTATAAATGGTTTACCTTAAGAACCATCCAAAATTTAAAATTTATAAATATGGTGACTAAATTTATAAAAATAGACTTCATATTAATCCCCAAAAAATCACTAAATAGATCTTAATGATGACATGAAAATTATGTGAAAACATTGGTCATATATTCTATTATATAATGGGAATAACTAGAATTACCATAACACATCCATGAAAACATACAAGATTACCCATTAATTAAATAAAAACACATATTATTGAATATATTCCATAAATACAAAAGGATGTAAACTGCATCAATAATAACATAAACCCTTTTCCATAAATCCCATTTCATTTATATGGTCATTAATACAATCGAATTTACTTTATCCATATCAACAATATATTAATAAAAAATAATTACCATTGTTTTTCTATATTAGAAACATATCAAGGGTTATATACACTTAATCTCATTTTATCTATAAAATATCACATTTACATTGAATCAAATTTATGGGTTGTCAATACCATTCAACATATTCTTTCGAATACTCAATGAAAAAATTAAACTGAAAAATCCTTACATATTTCATAATTTTATAATTCCAATATATATAAACATCAATCATTCCATTTCAATGTTAAACCATTAACTCAACTTCATTATCTTATGTCTTAATACCTCTTTCAAACAATATGAAACATTAATCTTGTATTAAGATTAATCAAAAAAAATTGATGATTTTTTTTATGTTTAAAATAAATAATAAAAAACCCATTCCATATAAATTTAATTCATCGTATCTTTATCATCAATAGTATGACCACTACTCATTCCACCTTGCTGATTCTATTTATTGACATTCTCCCTAGTACATTGATTTTCATAATTCCTTTTCACATTTAAAACATTTATCCATTGATAATACCATAGGAAGACTAATAATTTAATCGATATCATTGACTAAACATTTCATTTTTCCATGAAAAATATTTACCTTGTTTCCCTATTATTGATACATAAAACATTTTCCCCTTCCTTTGGGGAATCCCATTGTTTTCTTCTCCCCATATTATTGAAACATGGTAAACTTAATCTTCTTTACTACACAGTCTACACCTCATATGGTATCAAAAAACTATATCTTTATCTTCTTTAGTGATTATGAGAATTAGTTAAGGTGGATGTGTTTGATCATATGTCCTGATATATATTTATGCATAATCACAATATCCTTCACTTTAGTTATAATATCATTTGGTTGAGGACGAGCATGTTGTCTCTCATATTCAACATTAACTAAGTTTCATTTGGTTCCTACAATTGAATTAAATCACAAGTAAGTGAGAAATAATAATTATAGTGAGAAGCCATATAATCAAAAAAATTAATGGATATATTAATCATGTCTGATAACATAGGTTTAAGATGGGTCATTATTGGTCATTTTATTTTGAAATCCTTTGTGAGGGATCATAATAGGTTTTTGAACATCCAAAACATATCTCGAGGGAGTGCCAATGTAGTGTTTAGTAAGGACTATTGTTATGTAAAATGAAACTATCGAGTATATCTCAAAGTTTCTTTTTGAAATATATTACCTCTAGTCACATCTACTCCCAAACATGTCCATTTTTTGTATTCAAAAAGGGATTTTATTATAGTAAAACCACACTCCTTTATTGACTATAACATAGGATGTTCTCCAATACATAGGATTATCCTTGGGGTTCTCACGAGTATTTTTCATCATTATTTAAAATGGTTAACTAGACCTATCATTGTTTGACAACTATAAGGACCCAATATTTTTCTTAAAAAAATATCTTATTATATGACTACTCATTACATTAAACAAACACACTCCCGAGGTTCCTAAAGGTATAGTTACATTGGAGACATGGAGTCATTAAACACTGGTTAATAATAGTTCGAAATCACCCCCTACATAGTTTTTTATATGTAGCACCATTCTTAGATGCTTAAAATGAAATACATATCATCGTAATGTGGGGAAATTATACATATGAAAGGGTGAGTTTAGATGATCGATAAGGGTAAAAAATGGAAATAAATAATCATAAAATGGGCATAAGAGTACTGTAATATGAGAATAACTTATAAAAACCATACCCTATATATAAAGTCTAAAAATCTTGAGTCATGGAATAAATATCAAAAGTTAATATGATATTAATTATAATGAAATTAAATAATGTGATCAATGACATCACAACATTGACATAAGACATGTAATTGTGTCATACACATAAATATAAAAAACATTAATTCAAGGGTATGCACCATGAAATTCAAAAAATGTTAGGATTTAGAAAATCACATATACATCGATATCAATGTTTGGATAACATTGCACATAGCCTCTTTTATGTTATGTGATAACTTCCTATGTAAATTCTTTTGGGTAATGAGATAACCCCCCATGTACTGTATTACCTCATTGAACATTAATCACTGCCCAATGATTTGGATGCATATTTGGGCTTCATACAAAACATAAACCTTACATATTGGTTCCATAGGATCATAAAAAATTCATCGTATCAAATCCCTTGAAATGAAATTTGTTTCCTCAACATTTAATCATATTATAACATGCGTTACTGAAAATGGATCCATTAAAAATTTGTCATCATAAACATGCCCCATCCTTAGAATGACTAATAATGTTACCATTGGATTATATCACCATTAAATCATAATTAACATCAATGTATGTCATCTTATATGGAAAAGTATTTTGAGAAGACATTTTAAACATTTAATGGAAAAAAATCATTTTTCTTTAATCATGTTCTAAATATAAAAAGTCAAAAAACATTTTGTGAATATTTTCATTGAAAATAACCTTGGTACTTATAAAGGATTATTCAAAAATAAATTAAAACATTTCATGATGAAAATAACCTTTCCACTTTAAAAAACACTTTTTAAAACACAAAACATTTTCAAAATACTTTTTTTAAAATAAAATTTGAAGCATATAAACAATGATTTAAAAATAATTTTAATTATTTCATGAGGTAGATACCCTTTTCAAATAATTTTTTTTATAAAACACAAAAAATGACTAAATTTATTTTAATTTAAAATTACATTTGATAAATATGATAAAATCATTTAAACATTGAATGGTTATATTGGTGTAAAACAGATTTCATACCATATAGGTTAAAACAAATATTTCATTAATATTTTCAATAAAATAAAAACACATGTTTCATTCAAAAAACCACATGAATATTACTATTTATTTTTCAAAAAGCCTAACATGGGAAACCATAAATTCAAAAATTCAATGGATAATACTGAAAAAAAATTTAAAACAATTTTTGGTGACATGGACATATAATTAAAAGGGTTTTCAACTAAATAGGGATATAATGTTGGTTTACTTTAACAAATTATTTTTATCATTCGTAAATAAAGAAATAAAAATTAAGAGAAAAATTGTATTCTCAGGAAATAAAAATATTACGATAAATTTTAAGAGTTCTTTGAGGGATTTATCATAATAATTTATCATCATAAGCAAAAAATAATCAATCCTGATAAATGATGAGATTATAACATCAAACATATACCACATTGGTAACTTCTAAATCAAAATCCAAAATAAAGAATAAAACAAAATAAAACATTAAATATAAATAATATATTTATATTTATAATATAAAATGTATAAGGGGAATTATATACACCTCACAAATTAAGATATGTGCATAAAAAAACATATCTCTCAAAGAAAAAAATTGAGAGAAAAATCACTTCCTCATTTGGTAACTTTTGAAGCATAAACCCTATAAAAGAGAGATAATAAAATTGATGTGTAAATCCACATGATTGAATTGATATTCTTCATAAAATATGATCATATGTATTATATATTCCACATAAAAGAAATACATGGTGAATATAGCATGTGTCTTATAGAAAATAAATGTGAGAAGAGAATACCCTTCCTTATATCTGGACTTATTTAATACATGTTAAACCCTCATGTATAATAAATATGGTATTATTTTAAATATATTAAAGAACAATTACTATATATCATACCATATATGATTTATTTATAACCATTTATTACCATTTTATTAATAATTGTGTATTAAAATAATTATTCTGGGAATTACTATTTTTGTTCACGTATGTTTTAATTTTCTATACTTGTTAAACATATAGTGATCATGGTTCTATGATATCCAATATGTTAAAATTTATATAAATATAATATATTTTCATTGTATATGTATTTAATCTAATACATAAAACATATATATTGAAAATGAAATATACCATTCATAGAGATGGTAGATAGTATATATGTAAGAACATTGTTTCAATTTTTTGTTTGGATAAAATTGAAGAATGGTATAAAATATATTATCTTTTGGAAATAATTTCTATATCCTAAATATCATATTTTTTATTTGAACTTATCTTTATTACCATTAATGTAACTCTTACTTTAAGAATGAGTCACACCACTTCGTGAGACTATAGACTTCCATATATACGATAAATGTTATCATATCTCCGATGGAATGGAATGTATGAATATATTAGTCATATATTTTTTCGATATATATATTTATGTTATATATATCATATAGACTCTGTAACACCCCGGACCCAGAAGCCCAGAGCTGGTACATTTGTTTATTACAGTAGAATGATTAAAAGGAATCACATCCCAAAGGACTGATCAGTTTAGTAGTTTGTAAATCCATATTCAATAAAGGATACACATTATACATTATTAAATGAATATTAAATACAAGATAAATAATAAAATCAAATAAATTGAATTCTTGAAATCTTATTCAATGATTTATTCTCCATAACTGGGAAAAATGAAACATAATAAGGGTAAGATCAAATGCTCAGTAATGGTATGTAAATAAGAATAAATAATGAATCAATGAGAATGAATTAAAATGGAATGTTAAATAAGTGATAACTCATTACCCGTACATAACTATATAATGATAAATCAATATGGAAAGTTATGAAACGGAAACACATGCCATTTGATCAATGAAATGAAATTAAATTTACCTATAGATAAGTCAATGAAAAATATAATGTATGAATATTAACTTAAACTTAATGAGGGAAATTATTTATTAATGGATGTAATTCATGAGGGACATGAAAACCTATTATCATCAATTCAATTCACCAGACAGTTTAAAACTACGGATAGAAAGCCATTTAATTTGGCCAACTTATTTGTCTCATGAGAGCCTGTCGGTGCATCGAGAAGCTATATAATGTACTAGTACCACCTTTCATCTTATGTCCAATTCATTTCTCATACTGAATAACAAATTTTATCAGAAGACAATATGCCTTATCAAATTTCCATATTGAATAAACAATACAGAATTATCAATATCAAATAACGTTAAAATAGACACATTATTTGAAGTGGTATATTGTTTAGGAAGTAATAATATACATTGTATAAGAATAAGGATATTAAATGAAAAATTTACTTCAATAATGTGATTGTTTCAAGTGAAGGTTTGAAATCACAAAAGGAAGTGAGATTCCAAAGATAATATTTAAAAAAAATCTTGACGAGAATAATATATAAACATTCCACAGTGTCCCATACCACATTGAAACATTAAAATAATAATCTACACAAATATATGATAATAAATGAAAAATATTATATCATTAGAATAAGTGTATTCATGATATAAAAAAAATTCTGTATATAAACCAAATAAAAGTGAATTGGGGCACAATAACAAATAATTCTCAATGAAATGTAAATTGATAGAGAATTACCTACCTTTATCCATCTATTTCATTGTGTTGACTTTATAATCTTGTATATTTGTTTAATATAAGTTAATAACAAATATAAAAAACCATAATCTTTTTTATAATTTCTATATTTACTTCTTACAGTTTTTTATTACTCTTTTGTTAACACACTTTCATTATTTTAACTATTTTGGGAGTTAATTGCTTAATTGTATAAAGTATGTTTTGATTTTCTACTTTTTGATCAAATTTATAAAATCATTATTTAATAATTAAAAAATTTTATACCATTAATTAACTATATTATATATTAATTACATTTTTATTTATAATATGCCAAAATATTTGGAGATTAGAAATAAAGTGCACCGATTCTGGAGATGGTACGCCGTACATACATATGAATGAAACTTTAATTTCATTATTATATTAAAAGAATGAAACATAAATGATAAATATGTATATTATAATTCCATAAACATATATAATATTTATATGTTACATATTTTTATTAAAACTATCATTTTTATATTCCAGCATGAATGAGTCGAAACACTTTGAGGGGGCGGTAGTCCACACTTTCTCAAACGAAATTATCATATTTATGCAATACAGAAAGCATAAAGGGATTTTATAAATAAAAATTACAAAATCATAAGAAAATTATAAATATAATATATATCACATATGAATATAGTTTCCATCATACTGTCCACTACAATAGGAGGCAATGGAAAAATGAAAAATCATTGTTTAATGATGCACTAGTTCATCGTACACAAAAATAGTATGTTCATTACCTATTAAGTTTAGGTGTGAGAATTCTTGGGTCAAAAATATTAACATTAAAACATACTCATTTATTGAGGGTACTTCATTGGTATTTATTCATAGAATAATAATATTATATAGACTGGATAATGGAAATGAAACTAAAAATCTTGAGAGAAGACGATACCTATTAATCGGGTAACTTCTTTGGGATTATACCAAAATGATTTCTTGGAAGGTTTTCTACCCAAAGGGAGGATTAATTTTCTAGGGAATCTATATATTGAATCTATTTGGGATGATATTGGAAAATACAAATAGACTTTAGAAGTGTGAAAATGTGAGAGAGTTGGTGGCCTTTATAGGGATGGAAAAAGACTCACTTGGAATTTTTGAAAAGAATATAGGTGTACACATGTTATTACATAAAAAAATAGATAAAAAACCCAACAAACTAAAAAATCTAAGGTTAATGAACTAGATATGGATAGAAAATGGGTGTTGGACTAGTGTCTCAGTCATTTGGTCTCTTAAGTTAATGGTTTAGTCCTTTATTATGTTTAATTTTTCCTTATTAATTTTAGTTAATTTTAATTATTTTCACTAATTTTCATGGTAAAAAAGTAATTTGACCTCATTAGACGTTATTTATTATGTTTATTCCAGATAATTAATTCATTTTTACAAATTAAAATTAATAAATCGGAAGAAATTAATTTAAAATTCAACCTGTAAGCGGGTTGGCCACACAAGGTTTTAATGTAAAAAATATCCAAAAGATTGATAAGTTTTTATAGTGAATTTAAAAAAGAAATTGATTCTCAAAACCTAAATTGGATTAATTTATAAAAATATTATATAATTATACTTTAAAACCAATATAAATCATAATTTAATCTTATAAATAAATCATATGAAAAATTATTTTTGTACTAAAATGTAGTATTTTTAACTATCCATTAAAAAATGTAATGTTTCCAAAAAATAAAAAAATTCACCATAACCTAATTATTATGTTTATATTATAAATTTAAAAATTATTTTTACAAATTAAATCAATTAAATTTTCTAAACATTAATTATAAATGATTTCTCTATTAAAAGGCGGTAAAATGGCCATTATACAAATATAGGTTTTCATGTGTAAAACAGGGTTCTTTATTATCTTATTAATATAAAAAATAATAGATGAATATCAAAAATAGTTTATTGAATTTATAGTATATATATTGCATTAAAATTATTCACTAATTTTAATTAACTATGTTTATTAAGACAAATATCATTTGGGATAATATAAATAATAATATTTCTTTTTTATATCCAATTGGTTCTTATTTTTGTTTCTCATTAGTTGGTAACCAATGAATTAATTTTATATTTATTTAAACAATATATTTTCTTAAGTTTGTAAATAATATTAATAATCACTAACATAATTACTTGTATATATGTCATATTATATTAAATTACCATGTTTTGATAATAGATTGTTATTTGGATTAACTCGTTCTTGCATTTAACAAAAGCTATTGAGGAAGGTTGCTATTGTGTTCAATGGAATAAAACTAGGTTCATCACTCATTACAAGCAATATAATGTATTGAATATTTTTAAAATAGTAAATACATTGTAGAGTATCAGGAGATGATATTCCCTTAAACACACGATGATGCATGTCATGCATGCTATTGAACACAGATTTGTATATTAGAATTGTGGGGTGTTACATTCTGCCAAACAAAATTAAATTGTGGAATAAAACTTTAAACCCAACCTCAAAATATTTTTATTGAAAATATACCATTTTTGAAAGACCCAAATCATAAAAATACTTTATATCACTTCTTATTTATTAGAGATGAAGGAAATTATGATGGTCACATAACTATATTACTCAATAGGAGAACATAGGTGGGAAATAGAAATTTGGATATGGATGAAAACATACCACAATTAGGTTCTAATGGAGACTACTAGAGAACATGGTTAGGATAAAGTTAACAATTAGAAATCCATAAATATGTGATTATATAAAGACCATTTAATTCATCATAAAGGAAGGTTCTTGGACAACATTTTTTGTTTCAAGATCATTTTTCCACGAGTGGGGGAATTATTTCACTCTATAAGAATATACATTTCAATAAACATAATTTTCTCCTTTAATTATTCCTTGAACTATTTCTACTTCATATATTATAACATGATGAATCATATGGTGAAGTGATACATTGACCTCTATAATGACATCCAATGATAATCTTAAACCATTTTACTAGTGGTCAACTTTTCCAATAGATTACGATCTAACAAATTCTGAAGGAGAGTCATGAAATTTAAAAAATATACTTCTCATTAGCCTTTTATCAGCATAAAGTAGCTCATATTTTTTTACATTCTAAACATGTGAATAACATAATCAAGTGTCCTATTTATATGTGGTAATAACTATAATCACCCAAAATCCTTTTTAGAAAAATGAATTATTTATTATTCCTTATGTAAGACACATGTTATTAGAGATATCACTTAAATCCAATAGTGTTGCAATCTATACAAAATATAGAACATAACATTTGTCAAAAAGTCATTAATTAGTTACAAGGTAGTCAATACATATCCAAAATTGATAATTTATTCATCATTTTCTCAAAATTTGAAACATGTGAAGGGTTGTATTTTCCAAAATCACGTGTTTTCCAAAATGATTAACTTTCTACTATATAACTTTTCTTGGTACTATTAATAAAATGATCTCAAATACTTAATGAAATGTACTATAGTACAATACATAATTATTTCATAGATCATATGATGACAACATAAAAAAATACTTTGACAACATATTTCATAGATCAAAATACAAAAGTATATTAATAATTCAAATTTGGTTGTGTTAATAACATATTCATGACCTTGATCCATTATCTTTTATAGAGGTATAACCCCTTAATTCGTGGAGAATTTTCTTAGATATTAACCCATCAAATTTTATTTCTAACCTTGAATAGAAGTGTTTTGCTTCTTTAAAATGCATTCTATTGCCTATTGACCCTTCTCTCCACACTTATAAGAAACTCCCAATCCTTTCACAAATTAACCTTGGAGATTCCTTCCACAGGTACCACATGTTAGAAAATCCTTCTATAATTTCTTATTAATTGACTGATTCCCCTTTCCATGGTGTTTAGAATACTTATTCATCTCTTGGATTCCATTAAATACATATGGATTGGATAATTATTTCCTTGTCTTGATGGAACATAAAAATGTTTCATCATATGAATAAAAAGTCTGAAAAACTAGTGACCTTATGAGATCTATCTTAAGTCAATCAATGAAGTATTCAATACGTCATTATATGTTGTAGATAAAATTGATATCACAACATTCTAACTAGGTAATGGTTGCTTCGAACATCAAGACACATTCTTCATCCTTTTAACTTAAACTAAAGAACTTCTTCTTATTGTCATTTTTATCAAAAGGGAAGTATTTTTCAATGAATTTCTCCATAAAAGTTCTCGATTACATCAGTTATATTTCATCTTACATCCATGTATTCTATATCAATGATCTCCACCGATCAATATCACCTTAGAGATAAAAGGCTGAAAGTATAACCTTATCATTTTCACTTCATTCCAAGGTCGTAAATATGTTCTTTAGATACATAATCTTTTTCTCAGTAATAATTGGACTAGTATCCCCACTAAATGATAGTGGTTTCTACCACACAAAGTTATCCAACAAAAGAAATTATCTCCATCGAATATGTTTCTTCATTCAGGAAATGTAATTTATCATAAACTGACTATGATTCCCCAATATATACATAACCTACTCAGTTCCAATACCAGATGTTTTTTTATTCCCTAGCAGAAAAATCACTATATTTTTTAAGAGTACTAATACCATTCTTCCTTCCAAGTTACATTTATTAACAATAGAATACACTAGATTATATCATAAAGTTATAAACTTTTGATAACTCTATATACGGTATAACACATAACATAAATTTATGCATCTTGATTCTTAGAATCATACAATATTGTTTCTTTTGGTTAATCATTAATTTCAAATCCTTCATAGTGGTAGGTAAAGAAAATTTGAATTATCCTAAGAGTATCACTTAAGAGTGTCAAAATAGGTGCACAGTAAGGCCTGTTGTCATATACCAGATTACATTGAGTCATCCCTGAACACCATGTCAGAGTTATTACATATAGATACATCTATTCTAGAACAACATGCACTTGTAGTATCCAAACAGGGTTGTATTTCTAATAATACCCACATAATCACTATCTTAAAAAAATCAGTGATGTTTGTTTTTACTTATATGAATTTCAATATTAGGTGTATGTTCCTTAATATCAATTTTCTATATCTAGTTTCCAAGGTTATTTCTAAAATTCCATTGATACCAACTATAATGCCCTAACCCCAAAATCCCAAATCCGAAGAATTATTTTATTACATTAACATAATTAAAAGGAATCAAATCTCTAAGGACCAATCATTTTAGTAGTTTAGAAAGATTTATTATATACATGATACCCATATTAAATTGGGAAATAGAAATTACAAACATGATACATAATAAGATTAAACAAATGGAATCCTTGAAAGCTTATCCGAGTATTTATTCTCCATAATATAGAGGAATGAAACGTAAAAAGGGTGATATCTGATGCTCAGTAAGGGTATGTAATGTGTAATTAATAATTAATCAATGAGAATAAATTAACATAGAAAGTTAAAAAAACTAATAACTCATGCCATTCAAATAACTAGATAAGGAAAAATCAATATAGAAAGTCATGAAACTACAACACATGCAATTTAATCAATAAAAATAAATGAAATGTATCTAAAGACATGTCGACCGAAAATATCATGGATAATTAATAACTAAAAATAAATTATGGAAATTATTTATTAATGTAAACCATGTCTAAGGTACCTGAAAAACTATTACCATCAAGAACAATCAAGATATATTTTAAAACTACAGATATAAACTCATTTAATTTGGCCAAATTATTTGTCTCATGAGAATACTTTGATGCATCAGTGAGCTATATAAAGTTAGCGAACCACCCATTATTGAAATTCAAAGTAATCACTCAAATTTAATAACCAATTTTATTAGTATACAATATTCCTTATCAGATATTCATACTGAATAATGAATATATAATTATCAATATCAAACAATTGTAATAGTAGACACTATATGTGAAATTTTATGTAGTTTAAAAAATACTAACATAAATTTTATGGTAATATGGATATTCAAATGTAAAATGATTAAAATAATGTCATTTTACCAAGAGAAGGTTAATGATAACAAAACACAGTGAAATTTCATATATAATCATTGATAATAATCTTGATGAAAATAATAATTAGACATTACAAAGTATCACATACCACTTTAAAATATTTGAATCATAATAACTAGAAAGGTATGGAATTAAATGAAACAAAGAATATCATGATTATAATTGGATTCATTATATAACAATAAAAAATCAGTATATACAACAAATAAAAATGAATTGGTGAATAATAAAAAATATGCCTCAATGAAATGTAAATTGAGAAAAACATTTCTTAAATTATCCTTCCTTTTTGTTGTGTGCTATATAGTCATTAGAAATATGTTATTAAATATTATAATATCCATAATCTTGTGTATAATATTATATATTATCTTATTATAATATTTTATTTCCCTTTGTAAACAGTCTTTCATTATTTTAACTATTTTGGGTGTTAATTGCCAAGTATTCCAAAGTATGTTTTGACATTTTACTTTTTATTGATATTTATTAGATCATTATTTTATCTTCTAATGAATTGAAAACATGACTTAATTATCTAATATATTCAATACATATGTATTTATAATATTCCATAATATTTGGAGATTATTAATGATGTGCACCATTCAAGGTGAGGGTAGACAGTACGTACATATGAACACTACTTTTCTTTCTCTGTTACATTAATAGAATGAACAAAAATTATAAATATGTATATTATAATTTTAGTATCATAGATATTTTTATATATGTTACAGATGATTATTAGAATCATTATTTATATGTTTCATGTAAACCATGAATGATTCATATCACTTTAAGGGGGATATAGTTATCACTTCCTCAAACGATATTATCATATTTACACAAGAGGAAAGGCATAAAAGAATGTTGTAAATAAAACATTTAGAATCATAATTTCATTATAAATATCAGAAAATAATATATAAATATATTTTCCATTATAATGGCCACTATGATAGGTTGTAAGGGAAAAATGAACATTGATCATTTCTTGAGGAAATAGTTCTCCATACATAGGAACATATGTTCGTTACCCATTATATAGTGGTTTGTGTAAGTTTGATTAAAAATATTAACAAAATAATATCATGGTATACTAAGGATACTGGTTTTTTTATTTAAGAATAGAATAATAAGATTTTATGGAGTGGATAATGGAAATGAAACTAAAAATATTGAGAGAAGTAATTAGCTCTTAATCAGGTAACTTCTTCTGGTTTATATCAAAAGACTTACATATAAGGATTTCATCGAAAATTGAGGCTTTATGTTATAGGTGAGGGATTTTGGGAATTTATTTTTATAAATATTGGCCTATCCAAATTTAATTTAGATGTGCTAAGATATGGGATATGTGGTGGCCTTTCAGAGGGAAGGAAAAAGACTCACTTGGTATTTTTGAAAAAATTCAGGTGTACACATGTTATTATAAATGGAGAGTCTTAAAAAACATTCCAAACCAAATAATATATTGTTTATGTCTGAGATATTTCTGTAAAATTGGTTTTGGACAAGTGGATTTGTCATTTGGGACATTAAGATAAAGGTTAGGTCTTATGTTAAGTACAATTTTTCCATAATAATAATAATTATATTTAATTACATTCACAAATATTTTTGATTAAAAAATAATTTTAACTTATATAAATTTTTTAATTATTATTATTACAAATTTGGAATAAAATTTTCCAAATTACAATAATAGAAGTAGATTAAATTAATTGAAAATTCATTCTTTAAGTGGGATGACAATGCAGGTGTTTAGAGTAAAAAATGTCGAAACGTTTGCTAGGTTTTTATAATAAATTTCCATGTGAAATTTATTACAATAACCTTAATTGGACTAATTTTCAAAAATTATAATCTAATTGAACTTTAAAACTAATATAAAAAGTAATTTAATCTTAAAAATAAATCTGATGAAAAAAATCTATTTTGAACTAAAATCCTGTATTTTTAACTATTCATCAAAAAATGATATATTTTCTAAAAATAAAAACAATTCACCATAACATAATTATTATGTTTATATTTCAAATATGGCATTTGTTTTTACATATTAGATCAATTAATGTGTCAAAATTTATATTTAAAATGGGGTTGATATTAAATGGTGGTAAAATTGCCTTTATAAAAATACAGGGTTTTATGTGCCAAATAATGGTTGTTCATATCTTATGCATATAAAAAATAATTGATGAATATCAAAAAGATTTTATTGAATAAAAAAAATATTTCATTAAAATAATTCACTTCTTTTAATTAACTCGGTTTATTAAGATAAAACTCCTTTGAAAGCATATAAATAATAACATTTCATTATTATATCCAATTGATTCTTAATTTTGTATCTTATTAGTGGGTAACAAATGAATTCATTTTATATTTATATGAACTATTCCTTTTCATATGTTAGTTAATAATATTTATAAACACTAACATAACAGCTAGGATATATCATAATATATTAAATAACAATGTTTTAATAATAAATTGTCAATTAGTGAAACTCGGTCTTGCATGTAACGCAAGCTATCGAGGATGGTCTATCTTGAATTTGATGTAATATTACATGGTGTTGTGTTCATGAATATATATATTATGTATTGAAAATTTTTAAAATAGTAAATATATAGTACATTCAGGGGATATTATATTCCCTTAAGTGCTTGGTGATGCATGTGATGCATGCTTGAATGTAAAATGATATACATTTGGATTTTTGGGTACTAGATACTAATTAACTCTATCAATATTACTATCCATGTAAAACAGAAATGAAATGAATCTCATGTATCTTCACGAGGTGGTAGTCCTCCGTACCCACGAGAGATGTTGCAGTTTTTCAACTAGTTGGTAGGTTAGATGGTAGATTTGGTATTATAATTCAAAGGCTAATATAATATCATTAAATTAATATATAAAAATTTATTCCATAATATTATCCATCCATGATAGGATGTGATGGATAATAAATTACATCAATTCATAGGTTGATATTTTATTGACTATATGATTTATAAGTTTTTTCCTTTTTGATTTAATTGTTGATTGCTTTGGGTTATTCCATTAAAATAATAAAATAAATGCATATAGGATATAATGGTGTTATTATTTTATAATATTTATAAAATATTTTGAGGAGGTATAATAATAAGTAAAAAAAATACATGGTTAAAAACATTAATTATTCATCAAACAAAATCTTTAGGTTGAATCTAATTCATTCTTTGATTAAATTTATGAAATCGAAAAGGGATTTATTATTTTGGAGGGATGTCTATAAGACATTTTCACAATTCTGGGGAAGAAATGGTTTTTAATGTGTTAAGTTGGGAGGATAGGTTGTTTCCTTTTTTAATTTGGGTAGATGAAAAACATTGATTTTTGGAAAATAATAAAGTGTACACAAATTTATCACATGAAATAATGGTAAAAACCGACATTTATCGCATGAAATATGGGTAAAAATTGATCTATTATAGAACCTTATAGGATATAAGGTATAAATACTTCCATAAAAAACATTGTTATATAAATTTCAATTTAATTTTCCCAATATAATTTTAGATTGACCCTTGGTAATCCTGTTTTAACCTTAACTGCTGAAATTAATATTTTACAGTAATAATATTCAAAATGTAAATAATTAATTTTAAATAAATAAATAATAATAATTATTCACATTGAATATTTTTAATAAATGTTCTAAAATCAATTTCATAAAAATGGAAAAAGTCAAATTAAAATTAAACAAACATTTGAGAGAAAAAAGAGATTTTCCATAGAGAAAAGTTTCAAAAGTTAAAAAAAATATCATATCAAAATTCCATATGAAATTAATTTCAATGACTCATTTTGGGATAATAAATATATAATTTTACTTTTATTAATACTAGAACAATATAAATTTTTATTTTGGTTTAAAATAATTTAAATAGAAAAAAAATTTAGAACAAAATATATTAGTTCTCAATATTCAATGAAAATTTATATTTTTAGAAAAATTACAAATAAGCCCCCCAATATAATTTTACAAGGATTTTTTAAAAATTTATTTTATTTTATTCAAATAAATTTTCCTATATTGGAGATATTAATTTAAAAATAAGTGCACCAAATGAGATAAAACTAGTTTTTAGTGAAATGTAGTTTTGTCGTATAAATTTGAATCTATTCATTTATATTTTATAAAAAACACATAATATAAAGGTTAAATATTTTATTGAATATATAATATAAAATTTTTATTAAAATCATTCAAAAAATTTTAATTGTTTATGTTATTGATGTAAAACACTATTTTATGGAGAAAAAATTACTTCCAGAAATTTACTTCATTTATGTTACAAAGTTATTATTTTTCATTTTTAATTAATTGGTATGAAAGTAATTTTTTATATACATGTGTAATCCATATATTTTTGTAAGTAATTTAATCCTGTTCACACACCCATTCAAACAAATACATTATTACTATCATATTAAATAATAATAAATTAATTATATGGCTTGTTTCATTACAATTTGGTGTTTTGTTTAGCTTAAGCCATCTAAGAAATTAAATTTATTTGAAACAAAATATTTCATGAAATATTAGTGTTTTTGAGGCCTAGTGGATTAAAAAGTTTCTACACAGTTTCTTGAAGTTATAACATAGGGGGAAGCTAATTGAGATCAGGGATATGAGTTTCTTTTTTACTATCCTCCATCATTCTAGGGTATGAATGATCCGTAAGAGTGAATAGATTAGCTGAAAATGTTGACCAATTCTTAGAGTTTTTAGAGACTCTTTATTTTGTTATTATTTGATGCGTATCTTTCAATATATAAGGACCTCGAAGAATTTTATAGTAATTTTTAGTCCTGGTAAAGAAAAATATAATCTTAGAGTGGGAATAATTCACATCTCATTTCAGAGATCCATTATTTCAATAATTGACAGTGTTTTCTCTGAATATGGTGTTCCTAAGACATCACGAAGATAATTAGATAATTTTTTAGTATTGTTTTTACCAACTATTTTAAAATCTAGATTCTAGTGTTAATTCTTAAATAAAGATATTTTAATAGAGTATCATGTTTCATTCAATCCAAATGTTGCATGCATTTCATGTCATCTAAGAGAATGAATATATTTTAAAATAAATATATAATAAAGTATAGAGTTGTTATATTCCATTCTATTTTTTTTGTTTTTTTCATAAACACTATCAAAGATGATGATCATATTTTCAAATATTAGGGTATTAAAATTTTCCACCGATAAATAAATTATATCCTTAAAATTTTATCTTGATCGGGGTAATTAAGGGTTTTCATTTTAAAATTCATTTATTAAAATCACACACCTTGAGAAGGGATAATAAAACATACTATTGACACTATATAAGGCAAATAAAAATATTATTTTTAATACCACATAATTATGTTTGTATGTTTGAGATCATTAGTGGAAACTGAACATATGGACATGGATGAATGACATATACAATTATAGAGGATTATAGAGATCATTAAGCACCATAAATTTAAATATAAAAGGAATATAAACAACCTGAAAACCATTTAACTATGACGATTTAAAATATTATTGCTTCAACATAAATTAATGTATCATGATAGATTTTTTATTCAATATCATTTTTCTAGTGTTGATGAATTTCGTTACCATATAAACTGAGAATATTTCAAAAATCACTTACATGATATATTTCTATTTTATAGGAAAAAATTTTATATTTTAGTTGCTATTCAATTATTTTCAACTTCATTTATTACTACATGAATTGAATATAAAAGATAATTTTTTTATACGAAATGCACAAAAATAAACATTTGATGGATCCTATGATCTATAAAAGCATGATTAATCTTTCCACATGTTTATAATTTTTTTTCTTCCAAAATCGATATGGGTAGCACAATTTATACAATATATTACTTTAATCTCTAGATAACAAAAATATCACAACTAGTTCATCATTAATATTTTTACATCAACGAGTTTAAATAAAACTAGTTACATATTAACAAGGACATTACGTAGTTCTATGGTAGGTGCAAAACCCTTATTATCCTTCAGTTGTTGGTTTGGGCCCCATTACCTTTCGTGATGTTAAAATTTTTATCTTTACATGCTGGTTTTTATTTTTTCTAAATCCATATCAATATAAATCCTAAAATGATACCAAATTTTAACACCCTCTATTTACCTTAAAATTAAAGATTAGGTAATCCATACATGTTCCTAATAAATTCATAAGAACATCCTTATTATAATAGACTCAATATAGGACACAAATTAGGTGTTATCCTCAATCAATAATGTGTTTCCCAAGATGTTTAAATTTCCACTAAATCACTGTTCTTGTGACCAATCATCACATTATTTCAAATCCTTAATGAAATAGAACTATAGTAAAATTCTTATACATATAATAATTATTACTACAATAACATCATTGATTAAAATACTACTATATCATAATTATTTATAAAAAAACTAGAATATTAGTCATAACACATAATCTTTAGTAATTGAACAAGAACTAACTTTATCCCTTAACTTATTTTGCAAATTGTTTCCTTGAATTTTAGGGAATTATTTTTGTTAGTGCTCTATCTTCTTATAGTGGAAGAATTAAACATTAGAGGACATTTCAATTACATTACAATCAAAAAAATTGTGATCATTTTCCCTATAAATGAAGAAAACTCCATTTTATTTTATTCATGATTGACTGAAAATAAACTTTTTTATTATAAACACTTTTAAGGTAAAAGTGAGAAACCGCAAAGTCCAAATATTACAATCACAAAAAACCATGAAAGATGATAACCCAGGTCAAAACTACCGGATCTGCCTCTTTCCAGTGACAGCATTGTGACGAAAAGCCTTTGACATCACATGAAAACTCAACTAACTATCCCATGTAGAAGTGCACAGGTATGGTACCGATGGCAGAGCCATACCCCCTCAAACCTCCAAATGCAAATGAAATGCAACGGTAAAAGTTGTCTGCTCTGGACCTCATCTGAAGCATACCCACATAGTTTGCGGGTTGAAACACATCCATAATCCAACAAAGTAATCCATGAACCGCCATTTACATTGGCCTTATCAAAATACAGATCAAAGATTCATTCAGATAGAAAATGCAGAATCATCCAAAACAACATCGAAGTCATCCAAACAAAATTCATAAGAAGAAAGTATCTTAAGCAGACAAAGAAAACACCGCCACTGCAATGAACCACACCAAGTCCCGACCTCATCATGAATAGAAAAATCCAAAGAAAAATCAATAAAATTGAAGGTTGCAGATCTTCCATTGCAGGTAAACCACAGATCAATGCGCCTTCCATCAAGAAGCTTTACGAAAATCTAAGACATCCACAGAAAGACAACCGAAAACAAAAACCACTGCATCACCATATAAAGACGCCATCGTGAACAATCCAAAAGATAAAATCCACCACTGGAAGTCAAGACCAAAAAGCCTCCCCCCTCCTAGCCGCTGTGGAGACAACGCCTCACCTCACATCATCATAACGCCAGAACCGACATGAAGTTGCAAACCAGATCCATAAATTTCTTCCATACACTAGTTCCATAATAGATAAATATATTATCTAATGAACATATCCATATTTTAGCTAAAAATGGATTTATAGTCCCATTGAATGATGATGTTTGATGATCCATAAAGTGGTCTAAAATCATTAAAAAACATAGTTTATCAGTATAATTATATATATTAGAAATTTTGTTCCACATATATTGATATATATTTCCGCATAATTTTATAATTTTATTAGTTCAAGTTACAGCTCCAGTTCCCACTTCATTATCTTCTCTAGGAGGTAAATCCTTAGTTAGAGTACATAAACTGATATGGTTTAAATTCATTCTATAAGGATCTATTAACAAAAATATTCCATATAATATATTACATCATTATATTATGAAACATGATGTATAATTGAAAAAGTATTGAAATACTTAACATAAATCAAAAAATTTATAAATAGCATATTTCTAATCATTAATATGGTTTCTTTGGGAATTGTTTCAAATACTAATTTTTTTCAAGTACTTAATATTGTGTTGTAAATAAGATAGGAAATGAACTAAGTATATCCCCAGGTAGTGTCAAATCAAGGGAACATTAGGGCATGTTTTCATTCATGAGGAGCCAATTGGGTTATGCCCAATGATCTATTTTCAGAGTAATTACCCCTAGGTACATATGTACTAAAACAACATCCACTTGTAGTATCTAGAAATGGTTTTATTTTCGAATAAAAATAAAAATAAAACTTCCTTTACAATACATTATTATTTTCTTCTCAACATATCCTCAATGTTTATCATAGGGATATTTTCCCTAGTCATTGTTTTTCTAAATATAGTTCATGTAGTTCATACTAAAACTACTTTTGATACTAATTTAATAAATTTTACCACAGTATCCTAGAGATAGAATCCACTTTTTTACATTGTCCTATGATATAGATAATAACATACTAATGGTCCAAATAGTTGAGTGGTTTTGTTAAACCAGATACAAACATGAAAATCATTTTATATTATAAAATATAGAATACGTAATTTTTTTGACAATGATATTATATCTCACAGTGTATCTATTGATATCAATAAAAAAAACTTCATGGTAACAATGGGAAAATAAAAAATAAGAAATGGGTGGATCAAATTCTCAACATAGTTAACTATAAGGTGGATGATATGAATAAAAATAATAATATATAGAGAAAGTTAAATAATTGAATCACATTAAATTTATTCAATAAATTCAGAATAGGTGGAAATAATAAATGATTATCAGATAATTCTATATAAATAATTATATGTTCATCAAAATTATTCATTGATATTCTAACTAATTGTTTCATTAAATTGAATATCAATAGTTTAATTAATATTGATATAATTGATAATGCTGGAGGTCTAAAATATATTATTGGGGCTTTATTCAAATATATCTAATACAAACAATTCCTTTCCAAAAAAATATACATAAATAGGTGAGGATTCAGAGGAAACCCAACCTTATTTGTAGTAGGATACATATTTATGCATAAAAGGTCCAAAGTGGCCCAACCTGTAACTTAATATGCCCAATTCATTCTATATTTCAAATACGTCAGAAATAATGCACATAAACACTCACATTTATATTCACATATGAGATGTAAATAATCTCCCCAATAAATAAAAAAAATCATAAACCATTTGGTGTATAGGTAATGGTATAAAAAAAATCCATAGAGGAGTATAAGTATAAAAAAGGGTTGTTTTTGCTGAAAAATAGAAATTCCATAAATAAATATTTAAAGAAATTGTAAGGAAAATATCATTTTCATCTGGAAAATAATATTTTATGACAAAAAGTTCACCAAAAAATTTGAAAAATGTTTTATTTTAAAAAATACATTGAAACATATAAAAGAATGTTTAGGACATAGATTGGTCATAACATGAGGAAATTTTAAATATATTTTGTGTGATAATTAGAAGGTTTTTTATTTTTTTTGACAAAATACAAAGAGTACTTCTTTTAAATATTACATGAATATTATTTTAACTTTTTTAAAAAATTAAAAATGTAAAAAATTTATTTTATATATCTTTTATAAAATGATTATTTTTTAAAATGTATTTTTAGAAAACATCATTTTGGATGAATAATGGTTTTCAACTAAAGAGAGAAATAAATTCACATTTTCTTAAAAATATTTTCATAAACATTTTATTTAAAAAATTTAATATATGAAATAATTAACTATTGGATACTACAAAAAAGTGTCGACTAATGATGAGTTTGGGATATAAACCCTTACAACTTTGGTAACTTTAATATTATAAGCCCCATGAAATATAATAACAATAAATAAAACGTCAAATTCCCTAAATATAATTATAATAATAAAATAAAATAAATAAGGGCAGTATATACACAACACAAAAGAAATAATTGGTGAATATGGTGTATGTCTCAGGGATGTAAAAGTGAGATGATAAACCCTTTACTTGGGTCTGACTCATCACATACATTCTTTGTCTTCCTGATTAATAAGATAATGTTAACTATTTTCATGTTTAATAAAAAAATTATATTTATTATTCATTTTATATAACTTATAACCATGTTATATATAATTAATTAATATATTATGTTTACATCAGATGTTTTTTCAATATTTGGATTATGTATCAAAACCTACTTTCTTAGGTTGAATATGGTCATAAAATACATTATTTAATCACCTATAGAAAAATAATGATGAAAAAATTATCATATTTATACATAAATTACATTTTTTAAAACCAATAATTATGATTTATTTGATAAATGTATTACGTTAAAACCATGGTTATGGTTTGTTTTACGTACACATGAGTAACATAATTATTTTTCAATTATTATTATGGAATGGTGGAATTTAATATTTTGTCCTCCTAGAATGTAAATAATATCATAAATGTATTTTTTTTATTTAACTATAATGATATAAATCATCTATGTGGTGATGAAGAGAGATTCACATCGTTTGGTGAAGGCAGTAGAACACATGTAAAAGAACAACGTTATCCTATTAGAATGAGTGAACATGTAAATAATGAAAATGATATATAATATTTTAATAATGATAAATATTCCAATAATATCAAATTTATTATTAGGACCACTAGTCTAGATACCCTAATAGGGGGGAGGTGAATCAGGGTACGACAGATTAAAACACTGCCCTATTTGATCTCGTTTTGATGTTAGAAAAATCCCTCTTATCTCTCCTTCCCATTGCAGAGTATGAATAAATCATAAATCATGCACAAGGCACAACAATTTTTACTTGGTTCACCCTCACTGGGCTACATCTAAGGAGCATACACCGACATTGTTCCAATGTACCTATTCCACTATAATCGCACTATTGTTTACAAGTTCGAAGTGTACTCACTGTCCCTCCGGGTTTACAACCACTCACAATTTTGAGAACTCACTACTCTCTCAACTGAAGTGAGCTCACTGCTTCTTTAGAATATCCACTCACATTTTATAGACCTATAGGTCTCTTTATTATCAATAATGAATGCATTCTCCACTATATGTAGATTCTCTAATGAAGTCCAAATTTCTTTTTACTAAGGAATACCCTTTTTCCAATGAACACTAGGAAACGACCTTTGGAATGTACCTTTACAAAGAACCCTACTTCACGAAGATCCCAAATTTGTGATGCTCAAACAAGCCTTCGCGAATTTCTTGTCCCTTCGTGAAGCACATCCTTAGAGCATGTGGCCTCAAGAAGTTCACTTCTTTCACTGAGAAAAAGTAGCCACTGTGAAGCACCTCTCTTTCAAGAAGCACACTACCTTAAATAACTACCTTCGTGAGCTGAGAGAAAAATATTTTCCTCAAAAACCCTCTTCTTCTCTCGAGGGGGTCGAGGCCTATTTATAAGTGATTCCACCGACCCTAAAACCTTCCGTGCAATGTCAACACCACGTCATCACAAATCGTGAAGCTCCTATAATTCTACTGAAATTCTCTCAATATCATGAAGCACCAAGGAAATTTTATGATCACGGAGCTCATCGTAATCGTGGAGTATCACGTCAATTACTTTGCGCCTTTTCTGTGAAGCTCCACTTTCAATTCCCTTCACCACCGCAATGCTCTTTGACTCTTCCGTTCATGAAGCTCGTCATAATTGCGAAGCATAATCATCAACATTATTCTAGTCGTTGTGAAATCCAATACATGAAGCCTATCTTTGTGAAACTCATGCCTTTTCCATATTCTTTATATATTTATTTATACCTCCTCTTGATCCTCCATTACTTTTTCATGATTCTTTGTCAACATGGATTGTGAACAACATCTCTAGAACTCGACAATTCACCATGTAAACCTTCTTTGTCAACAAACACAATCAAACCCAAAAGTGATGCAATATTACCTTGAGGGATTTTTCCCAACATTTATTTCGTTTATATATTATATATTCACTAACTTTATACTTACGACATTTTGTGCAAAGAGTTATTGAAAGAAGAATCACATTGCTTCGTAAGGTGGTAGTCCTCCATACACACATGTGACATTATCGTATCCACTATGGAATAGAAAAATTAAAAAAAGGTAAAGATGATATAATCCCAAAGGATGTATAATTATGTAAAAAATATCATATATATACTTTATATCCATCATCCTACCAAACTGTGATAGTTTTTAAGGGAAAAATCATTGACATCGATTTGTGAGGTGGTAGTCCTCTGTATACAAAGGCGATGTTATCATTTGCCATCTGAGGTAAGATGAGATTGATAGAGGTAATGATGATAAAATAATAAAATATAAGTATATGTTATAATTTTTTTTATTATATAAACACAAATTATTAGTATTTCAATTTTGTGGAAGTAGAAATAAAATAAATACACATAGTGAGTAATTTTACCTATTATTAGACATCCTATTTTTTATTATACCTATAGTATACATATAACGGATTTGACACCTAAAAAGGATTATAGAATGAGTTTATGTACTTTGTAAAGTGACTTGGATAGGTTATTTTCCAAAAAAAAGTGTTTGAATGTGCGAAGAATTGAGGATAGGGGTGACCTTTTATAAGTGAGGTGAGTGGAGCACCTGTAATTTTTTAAAATAAAAATGTGTAACATTGTTTTAATCATTTCAAAGTGGTAAAAAATGTATAAATATAGATATTCATACAATTTATTGTCGAAATGTTTCCATAAAATATATTTTATATGTTTTAGGTCATTTTATCCCCTAAATTTGTAGTATGAACACTCGTAGATCCATTTTACATTAACCATGGTAAATATATTTTTTAATTTTTTACAATTCACTATGTTTAAAAATTAAGATGAAATTATTAGATAAAAAATATTATTCTTATTTGAAATATTTAAACCAATTTTTTAAATTAATTCATAGAAGAGTAAAAATTAAATTATAAATTAATCCTAGATAGATGATTAAAAAGAGGGATTTTAATGAGAAAATGTTCAGAAGATTACAAAGTTTTTACAATAAACAAAAATACAATTTTTTTAATTTTTTTAATGAGACTGTATGACAAACCATTCAGATGATCAGTAGACGGTCGAATGACCTCCCAATGAGACACATAGACTTGATTAAGGCGGTCCACATGGAGAAGGCAGATGTGGCAAAGGAGCTGGTCGAGTAGCTGGTAGTGGGAGACGTTTCAAGGTGTTACCTCCACCACCACCAGGAGGTCTACCCCGACTGCATGGAGCAGGTGGATAGGGGAGAGCTCATCTCCAGGAAGATGAGGTATACTATCATGGCGCTCCGGAGATGATTCAAGGTATGATCTGTGTCTATTCCACCATAGCTGCAGTACTTATAGACATAGGTTCCAGTCACTCTTTCATTTCCACTTCCATCGTTCAGAGCTCGGAGATTCCGACAGAGCCATGAGCTCGATCTTTATGGATAGAGAGTCTTAAGAAAGCATATTTGACAATTGAGCACTGGTGCTGGCAGTGTGAGCTTACTCTAGGAGGTGAGTGCTTCGACTGGGATCTCCCAGTAGCGGCGTTGGGGCCGTACGTCATCATCTTTGGTATGGACTAGTTTTCTATATTCCATGCTCAGATTGAATGTATTAGGTGTAATGTGTGGTTTTCTTCACGGATGGGACCAGGTTTACCGTCACTAGCGAGAAGGGAGCCTTTGCAATACAGGATGAACTTTCTTGGAGGAGAGTGCAGCCGATCACTCATAAGTTGTCCAACCTTACCTTCAGAGTTATGGATGTGGAGAGTCCGACTTGTCCTATAGTGGAGGACTAGTACACTGATTTTTTCTCTGATGATGTCCTAGGTCTACCTCCTCGTAGAGAGGTAGGATTTTAAATTGACTTGTACCTCAGGACGACACCAATATCTACACCAGCATATCATATGGATCCCATGGAGCTTCATGAGTTGTGTGTATAGATTCAGGACATGCATGTGAAAGGATTCATCGAGCTCAGTGTTTCTCCCTGGGCAGCCCCAATTTTGTTCGCCAAGAAGGCGGATGGGAGCTTGAGGCTTTGTGTTGACTATCGGTGGCTAAACCAGGTGACCATTGAGAACAAGCACCCACTCTCGAGGATTGATGACCTCCTTGACCAGCTGAAGCGAGAATGGTAGTTCTCAAAGATAGACCTTAGATTAGGCTATCAGCAGCTCAGAGTTCGAGATGAGGATTTGCAGAAGAAGACCATCAGATGTCGGTACAACCACTACGAGTTCATGGTTATTCCATTCAGCGTAACCAATGATATAACAATGTTCATGGTGATCATGAACAAGATATTCTAGCCATACATTGATTGTTTTGTCATAGTCCTCATCGATGACATTCTGATCTACTCAGCTACTGAGGAGGATCATGCCTACAATTTACAGATAGTACTGGAAACACTCTGAGAGCACCATCGTTATGGTAAGCTATCGAAGTTCCAGTTTTGGATCCGAGAGGTTAACTTTCTGGGACTTGTCATCTCAAAAGTTAGAGTTGCAGTGGATCTAAAAAAGATTGAGGTGGTACTTTCTTGGGTGCCAACCAGGATTGTGATGGAGGTTTGAATTTTCCCAGGTTTGGCTTTTTATTACCGGAGGTTTGTACAAGATTTCTCTAGATTTTCATCACCACTATCTTCCATGACGAAGAAAAGGCAAACCTTTGTGTGGTCAGAGAGATTCCAACAGATCTTTTAGGATATGAGGTAGAGGTTGACTAGTGCCCCCATCTTGAGGCTTCCATAGGAGGGTGTAGGGTACAATGTTTACTACGATGCATCAGAGACTGGACTCGGGTGTGTCCTGATGTAAGAGTGAGCGGTGGTCACATATGGCACTCGATAGCTAGAAAACCTGAGTAGAACTATGCTACCAATGACCTGGAGATAGCAGCAATGGTCTTAATCTTGAAGATGTGGAGACACTATCTGATGGGTGATCGTTTTACCGTCTACTCTGATCACAAGAGTCTAAGGAATATCTTCTCTCAAAAGGACCTGAACCTGAGAAAATGATGTTGGCTTGAGTTCCTCAAGGACTATGATATCGAGATATTCTATAATCATAGGAAGGGGAACATTGTTGTAGATGCACTCAGTCAGAGATATGGTATACAGCTGCTAGCAGAGGTGAAAAAGCAGCTGGATGCTTTGCAAATATCCTTTGTGGATAGAGATGGAGAAAATTTCCTTCATTCTCTTACAATCACTCCCCCACTTCTTCATCGAGTCATGGGGGTGCATCTTGGGGACATTGGCTGTGAGGATTTTCATTCTCAGATATTCACAGAGTAGGCACCAGATGGATTTTTTGATGGTGGGGAGCACGTCATCCTCTTCAAATGATTTACCATGGTACCAGTGTCACTTCAAGAGGAAGTATTGAGGGATTTACACACATCCCCTCTAGCGGTAAATCTAGGAGTGGAAAAGATGTATCAGGATCTCCGACGACAACACTGGTGGCTGGGAATGAAGAAAGCAGTCAAAGATTTTTTCTCTCGGTACTTCACTTGACAATAAGTGAAGGCTACCATCAAGTACCACCAAGCTTAGTTCAGCCTTTAGAGGTCCCATAGTGGATGTGGGCTGGGATTTCCATGTATTTGGTGATGGGGTTTCCACGTACATCCAAGGGTCATTATTCGATATGGGTGATCATTGACCGAATCACCAAGTCGGCCCACTGCCTACCGATCAGAGAGCAGGGTTTAGTAGAGAGCTTCAGATGCCTCTATGTATAGGAGATTGTGCGGATACATGGAGTACCCAGAATGATTTTATTCGATCAGGATGCATGATTTACTTCCTGGATATGGAAGGGGTTATAGGAGGTTTTTGGGATGAAGCTTCCTTTGAGAACTGCCTTCCATCCTCAAATAGATGGTCATACTATGCGGACCATTCATACCCTCGAGGACATGCTTCGTGCTTGTTTCCTCAACTTCAGTCGCAGCTGAGAGGATCCATTACCTTTGGTGAAGTTTTCATAGAACAAAAGCTATCACTTCACTATTGGGATGTCACCTTTTCAGGCATTATATGGTAGACCTTGTAGATCAACTATGTGCTGGACTGACCCTGGGGAGTCAGGACTAGTTGGACCAAAGATTGTATGAGTGACCATAGAGAAGGTTCAGGTCATCCAGGAGCGGATGAAGACTGCAAAGAGAAGGCAGAAGTCGTATGACGACAAGATACAAATACCTATAGAGTTCGAGGATAGCGACAGTGTCTTTCTACGAGTCTCACCCCGATGAGGTCTGTGGAGATTTGTATGAGGTATCAAGTTATCTTCGAGATTCATCGTACCTTTCCAGGTCCTCAGCAGAGTTGGAAAGGTGGCTTACCGCTTAGATCTTCCACCTTAGTTGCACTAGGTGCATGACGTCTTCCACGTATTCCATCTGAGGCGATACGTGCACAACCCTTCCCACATCATCGACCATGGTGAGTTGGACTTTGACAATGGGGAAACTTTTACAGAGGTTCCAGTAGAGATTGAGGATCAACAGGAGAAAGTCCTTCATGGACGGTCGATACCTCTAGTGTGCGTTCGCTGGCAGTACGGGAACCTCCAGGAGAGGACATGGGAGTAGGAGTCTCAGATGTGTGCTCAATACCCCTGCTTGTTCCCTTTGTATTACATGTATATTATGAGGACGTAAAGACCTAAGGTGGTGAGAACGTAAAGACCCGGAATTTCTGTCGAAATTTCTTTCTTAAATACATGAGAATTTTACGAGTCTGTGAAAATTGACGGCGTGTGATTCTGAGTCCCGGTGTGCTCAGGATCAATTTATGAAGATTTGTTTGGGTATGTTCAGTAAACGTACGAGCGGGTTTTTATAACATTTGAACTGGGGCTCGGACTTGAAATCCGAGGGCACCATTGAACTCGCATCACCGGTATTATCTTAAGAATACATTCAACTCGACGATAGTGAGTCGAGAATAAAAGATAGATTTTGGGGTTTTTTGGAAAATAATAAAATAAACTGAACTACACTTTATTTTATTTTTGATCCACCATGAAGAAGTTGGAGGTGGGATACACCGGAACTATACATCCTTCTGGGAGTTGACGTTTGGGGACCACCTGACCAAAACCTCCCATGAGGGGTTATGGTGGTGGATCCCACCCAAAACTAGCCTCCCGTGAGAGGTTACGGTGGTGGGGACCACCTGGGATTAAACCCCCATTTTAATTGTGGAAATCCTCTCAAATCCCCTCATTAATGAAGGGGAGCCTCTTGACCTCCACTACACAATTAATTCTGCCATCGTACTTGCCAATTAAATGTGCCAACTACTCTAACATTTAATTGTTTCACCCAACTTAATAAATTGGATTTTTGAATTCATACCAACAAAATAATAGATAACTTAATCTATTATTTGGGCTTGGCATTCTCATTTTTGGCAGAACTTGGGAGAGGAGAGAACTTTGGAGAAAGCTCCCAATGAAGAACGTGTTCCACCGACGAAGAATGATCCACCGACGAAGAATGTCGACCTCGACCTCGACTTCAACTTCCTTCCTCAAAATCTCCTTTGACGTAGGATGTATTTTCTAGAACGAATCGACGAACACCTTCTCACGCCAATGTTGACGAGCAACAAAAAAAGGTAGGGTTTTAATATTATTTAAGTATGATTTATTCCCATGTTCTTCATTCTTTACAAACAAAGAACGAGGATGTTTTTCTCTTTATGGGAGGGTTGTTGTGCTTCATTCTTGTGAGCCAATGGTTATCACCCTAAACACAGAGGGTGAAAAACAAAACAACGTGGTCTGACCCCTCCGTCGTTCTTCTTTGATGTGTTTTTCAAACTGGAGGAAGGAGACAACGATGATGAAGGAAACGAACATGATACCCACGGCCTCCACGAACCATGCCACCCATGCAGTGTTTCGGTGCCCCAGCTGAACTGGATCTACTGGCCGAACCACCCCAACCTGAGCCACACCCCGGCCATGCCGCACCCCACCGGCTGAACCGGCTTGCGCCACCCGCTGGACGAACCGGCCCGCACTACCGCTGGCTCTCCAAGCTGCCCAGATCACGCCGCCCGCAGACTTCTCCAGCTGCCGGCTCGCGCCGCACTGGCCGAACATGCCCATGATCCCCCTCCATTGCCCCGGCCGAACTGGCCAGTAGCCCCCCTCACGGCACCCTGGCCGAACAGGCCCGCAGCCCCCCCTCGCAGAGCCCCGGACAAACCAGCCTCCTGGCCAATTCGGCCCCGACCGTGCCCTTCATGCCGAGCTGCCCCGAGACGCGCCCCTTATGGTGCTCTGACCAAACCGGCCCGTGCCCTCACGGAGCCTCCGGGCTGAACTGCCCTCGTGCCGACACGCAGCCTGTCTGCGCCCTCTCGGCCCTCCATGGCCCCTCGCAGCTGGCTGGGCGGGGCCTAGCGGGCCGGGCCAAAATTAACGGGTTGGACTGCCAAACGGGGTAGGCCAGACCCAAAGGGTCAGGTGGGTCAACCCAAACTGGGTCAACCCAGACGGGGTCTGGCCGGTTCGGACCGACTGGGTTGGACAAGACCCGGGCCTATGATGACCCGTTCACTTTCTTTTGGACATATCTTTGGCACTAGACGTCCGTTTGATGGACCGTCTGCGGTGCTGGTAGTCTTGGATACGAAGGTCCCTTTGAGTATACCCCACTGGATTTTGGGGTATTGTTGAGACACGATTAGGTTGGATCGTGCATGAATCCAATCGGGACACCAGGACTAAAAGGCTAATAACTCACAGAACAGGCGTATGATTGCCCTACCGTTAGTTGCGTTGAGACCCCTATGACATGTTAGAACTTTTTGATACTTATTCGTAGGAATTCGTGATAGTTGGAGCATCGACCAGTAGCTTGTGGGGCAGAGCTTTTGGTGATGAGGGAGAATTTGTGCGGGAACCTAGTAGCTGGAAGAGACTTGACGACTGTTGACCGAGTGACTCGGAGTGACTCGTATGGACCAATTGGGAGCGCCTAGTTGTGGCGGAAGATGCACGATGGAGGAGCACCTAGTTTTGGCGGAATACCTGTGGTACTCGATAGGAGGAGTACCTATGCAGGCTATGAGGGGGAGCCAATGGTTGTGGCGACAGACCTATGGTGGGGAGCATCTCTATGTGATGTAGTTGTCCCGCAATATTCGATAGGAGGAGTACCTCAGTAGTCCAAGGTTAGTGGGAAGAGCCTCTGTGTGATGTGGAAATACCACTGTACTCAAGAGAGGAGGAGTTCTCCAGGAGCCGATGGTTCGAAATGTTTCTATGGGTAGAATAAATCCTGGTTTGTGCTAAGTTAGTAACTTTTGTGTGTTCCTCATGATGGAGATGGATTACATGTTAACTTAGGTTTATGTATGGGCATATTCCTAAGTGGGGTTATCTATTGATTTCATACCTTATGGTTTATCCTTGTTGGATTTTTTCACGACCCACCTTCACCAAAGGAGGGAAGGGTCAGCAGATTGTCAGGCCCTTCCTTCATTAAGTTGAAGGAGAGATAATGACCCCCGCAACCCGCCGTCAGTAGGTCCCGAAGTGGAGACTAGCCCCAAGGGTATAGAATCACACACTAAATGGAAGGCATTACCCTTTTTCTTTTAATAGGATCGGGAGATAAGATAGTAAATCCCACAATAGAAAAACTGAAAGTGCAAGTACGATTGATAGTAAAGTATTCCCATATGCATGTTTGAAGGTAAAAGATATATGTCACAAAACTCCAAAGGTGAAAATATACCAAGAAAAGGAAAACAACAATAACAAATGCCCCAAAGGTCCAAGCTAGTATGGCTCTGCACGATCCCTGAAGTCCTCTTGGAAACCTGAAAGCAGTTTTATATACATAGGGTGAGCATACAAGTACACTCAGTAGGGAAAACCAAAGACTCTCGTGGACAAGTGAGGAGACATTTTAATGCCTCTTGGAAAAAGAGATAACCAAACACCTAACAATGTAAACTATCCACCCAAGCTTCACCAAGGAACACTCCCCAAATAATGCAAGTCAAGTAAAGTATAGTAATAGCGCATCGATGTTTGGGTACCCCGCGCCACTTTCCCACTGGTTATTAAAGACATCCTACGTATCTAATCAATCCCGCCACTCTCACCGCAGTCACATTTCCACACCCGCCCGCACACACCTAGGCCACAACCACTCATCCCGCCCGCAAACACCTATGACACAACTGCTATCCCGCACGAAGACACCTGGGCCTCATCCTGAAGATACTTGGGAAACAACCTGCCCGTAAACACCTGGTCCAACCACCGCAACCACCCCCCGCGTGAATATTTTTGGGCTAATAATGGACCTTAGGCCATCATAGCCAGCCTGAAGATACTTGGGCTATCCGGGAAAGGGAGAAAAAAGGAGATAATAACCAGCCACTAATACAAGTGTTGGAAAAAACACCCTCACCCATGAAATGGGGGTGTTGGGCACTAAGTGCTCAACTTGGGTGTGGCGTGAATAAGAAAAATAAGAACTACAAAATATATTTATAAGTAACAAACAATCAACCCAACCTCGGGTTTCCAAATCCAATCAAAGCACAAGCACACTCGTCCTTATTCATAGGAAGAACACTACTCACAACCGATTCACAAATCACTCCCCCAGAACCAATTCCCATTTGTGCTATTCTTGCTTCCATGTACAAGTAATATCATTTCGAAAAAGGTCTGCACTACTGGTAAATTAACATCATAAGAAAAAACCAAGGGAAAGGATTACAGGGAACATCAATTTAAGCATTCACACCCAGTTCTCTTGCAAAGTCACAATAACAAAGGGATAAGTGAGATCCCTCAAAGTACTGGAACCAAAGAAAAACCCTAAGATACAACCCCATTTCCCCCAAATCCAGGATCCAACGGTTTCTCAACAATAGAGGATTACACCCCAATTCGTGATAAAAATAGAAAAACCACCCTGCCTCAAATTCACAACCAGCAAAAGTACAACAAAGGGGATCCCCTACCCACCCATATCACCCCAAAAATTGGCTTGTGAAATAAATGACCAAACTGCTACCACCAACACAAGGCAAGCCCATGTAGGTATTTTTAGATTTAAAAGATTTAACACACTCCACAGTTTCATTTCCACTTTTCTTTAACCGGGGTTATCATAGAAAAGGGTTGATCCTGGTGATTTCAATTTATTTAACCGAGTTTACATAATTAACCAATTCCATGTTAGGGTTATTTAAATATCCAAAAACACCGAGGTTCATTAGTGCACAGAGAAAGACCACAATTGGCCATGATTTCTAGTGAGCATGGGCCCGTATAATTCACAATGAATAACAGCATAAAAAGTACCGCAAAACATCAATCACACCCCCCTTCATTCATTAAAGGTCAGTTCATTATCTTTGTTAAGTTTGATTTTGTCAATTTCCACAATGGAAAGAGCATGCCCACCCCACATGATACATATAAAGGAGATAAGAAGGAGAAAAATCCATACCTGATGGATCAAGGATCGATGTTAAGTCCTCGCATGAGTAGCAGGAACTCCAAAAAACGTGATAAAGGAAAATTTCGAGGGGTTACAACTCGTTGGGAGGAAGGGCACACCGAGCGTAGGGTGATCGAGAAAAAGAAATGCTGGAAGAAGCCTTTAGGTTATAAAGGCTGAGATACAACATTCCTGGGATGGTTAAGATGTGGAAATAAAAACTTGAAACCGTGTAAGAACCGGGATCGTGGGTTGACCACGCGACTGGGACACCCCACACACACTTAAAAGGTCCCCACCTTTTGGGGCGGTTTAAACCAACACACACCTCATGGTTTTTCATTTATGGAGGGTACCTCACCAATTATTTATTTTAAACTCAATTAATGGGCATTAATGGGCTTTAAAATAGGCTTAAAGGGTTCAAAACATGGTTTAAAAACCAATTTGCGTAAAAAATGAGGCGCTACTGGAAAACTCGTGGGGGTAGGCGACAACTTCCGATTGCTGAGTGCTTCCGGTAGCCTGGAGTTATAGGTATCCAAGAGCTACCGGTTGGCGATAGCGAGCGGTAGCCGAGAGCTACCAATTGGCGACATCTACCAGTAGCAGAGAGATGCCGGTTGGCGACAACTACTGGTAGCCGAGAGCTGCCTGTTTGCGACAGCTACCGGTAGCTGAGAGCTACCGGTTGGTGATAGATACAAGTAGCCTAGAGTTACTGGTAGCCGAGATCCACCGGTAGCCTAGAGCTACCGGTTTCCGAGAGCCATCGATAGCCGAGAGCTACTGGTTTCCAAGAGACACCGGTTGCCGAGAGCCACCGGTAGGCGAGTGCCACCAGTAACCGAGATCTACTGGTACACGAGGGCTACTCGTACCCCAAGGTCACCGGTAGGCTAGGTCTACCTGTAGTCCGAGGCTACCGGTAGGCCAAGGCTACCGCTAGGAGTCACTGAGAAGTTGGGATGGCCTTCTAGGCCACCCAAAACACCTAAAATATCAGATTCTTACCAAGTAATGGACTCCAAAAACCCGGGACATTACATCAGATTCTTCTCAAACTATTCTCATCCCCGAGAATATAAGAACAACCCAGAAAGGAGAAAAGTGTGGTCCAAACAACAACCCTCTAAATATATTTCTCAGGGGTAAACTGCTAAGTTGTTCGAAAGCTGGAACAGAACCCTCTCCCTACATCCAGGAATAGTCCCCCAAGAGTTATCAACCAAAACTGTTCACAAAAATCACAAGGATCACACTATCCAAACACATGAGTTTTGGAGTCCCCACCTTCATATCAGGATATTATCCGCTTTGGGCAGCACTGACTCGCCCGTATGGGTTTAATCTCATACATATTAATGCATCCTGATTAGCTGTCAGGTTTTCCCATAATCACACATTCGTACACACACACACACACACACACAGAGAGAACACAGAATAGATCATCTAATAGCTAATAAATACACACATTTCATATATTAAAGCACAAGGTACAATATCTCAAGGATCAAAACAAAAACAACAAGGAAGTCAAAATAGCTCTGGGTGCTGAACGCGTAACATGGCCTCTCGCTCCCATGTGATCTCTTTCAGGCCACCATGCCTAAACAAGACAGAAACCAAGGGGATGGTTCATCCAAAAAGCACTTTCTCCTTACGATCCTTGATCTTGATTGGTCGTTCTATGAAGGTCGCATCGTCTTCGACATCTAACTTTCCCCAATCGATGATGTGGGAGTTATCATGTAGATATCGATGACGCTGGGACACATGGAATACGTCGTGTATCCTCAGTAGTGGCGGTGATAGCGCCGGCTGATAAGACACATCACCGACCCACCACAACACTTAGAAGGGTCCGATGAACCTGGGAGAAATTTTACTTCCCCTGCCGTACCTCTGTTGTCCACACCGCGGGGAGACCTTCAAGAACACGTGGTCCCCGACCATGAACTCCAAGGCTCTCCTCCTATCATTGGCATATGAATTATGTCGGTCCTGAGCCTCCTTTATCCTTTCTCGTATAATCTAAACCTTCTCTGTCATGCTCTGCACCACCTCGGGGAAAAGAACACATGCTGCCGCATCCTCAGTTCAGCACACGGGTGAGCGAAACGACCTTCCATATAGGGCTTCGAATGGAGCCATGCCAATGGTAGAGTGATTTATATAATTGTAAGAGAACTCTACCAGAGGCAAGTGACGCACCCATGATCCATCGAATTCCAGAAGGCCTGGTCAGAGCATATAATCCAACGTCTGGATGGTGCGCTCTATCTTCCCATCTATCTTGGGGTGGAATGCAGTGCTAAGGGGCAGCTGGGTGCCAAAAGCTTGCTGCAAAACCCTCTAGACTCGGGAGGTAAAACGTACATCCCTGTCTGAGACTATGGAACTCGAAACTCCATTCAACCACACTACCTCATCCACATACTTCCATGCTAGAGTGTCCACTTCACTCGACCCCTTAATCGCCAGAAAGTGAGCCGACTTCGTCGAGCTGTCCACTACTACCCAGATGGCGTCACATCCACCTTGAACCTTGGGTAGTCTCATGACGAAATCCATCGAGATGTCATCTCACTTCCACTTGGGGACATCTAAAGGTTGAAACAACCTGCCTGAAACATGGTGTTCAACCTTTACCTACTGACACACTAGGAATATGGCAACAAACTTTTCCCCTGCTCGCTTCACTCTGGGCCACCAAAGTTTTCTCCTCAAGCCCTGGTACGTCTTGAAAACTCCTGGGTGTACAGCTACTGGTGAGTTGTGGAACTCACTAAGAACCTTGCCACACATCGCCTCTAGAAAAAACATCTTCCCTCGGAAGAGCATCTGATTTTGACCATCTTCCACCCACCCTTCCGGAGCATCACCATGGTGAACTTTGTTGCGCATCACTTTGCACTCTGGGTCTCCCCACTGAGACTCCTCCACTTGCCGCAACAGAGAATAATTCACTGTCATCTGATACAGGAAACCTCTACCACTATCTATCCTTGCATCCAGGTGCACGACAGCCAAATCCTCCATCACCTTCCAAGCATCTGCCGACTCTCAGACCACATCCTTCCGTGACCTCCTTCTCAAAGCATCAGCCACTACATTCCCTTTTCATGGAGTGTAGGAAATCTCAATGTCGTAATCCTGGAAGAACTCCATCCACCTTCGCTGCCGTCAGTTTAGGTCCCGCTAGGAGAAGAGGTACCTCAAGCTTTTGTGATCCATGAAGACCAAAAAGGGCTATCCAATGAGGTAATTCCCCCACAACTTTAGTGCAAAAATGACCGCTGCAAGCTACAGATTGTTGGTGGCATAATTACACTAATGAGGGCATAGTTACCTAGACCCATAAGAGATCACCCCTTGCTGCTGCATCAAAACACACCCGAGGCCCTGCCATGATGCATCACAGAATACCTCATACGCCGCCCCTTGTTCTAGAAACCTCAACAATGGGGCACTAACCAACTTCTCCTTCAGATATTTGAAGGCTGCCTCACACTTCTCACTCCACACAAAAGCCTGGTTCTTTTTGGTTAAGGCTGTCAAAGGTGCTGCAAGTTGAGAGAACTTGGGTACGAACCTCTGATAGTAACTTGCCAGCCCAAGGAAACTACAGACCTCTGCCACGTTCTTGGGTGCTTCCCAAGAAACAACTGCCTCAACCTTTAATGGGTCCACCACTACCCCTTGATCAGACACTACGTGTCCAAGGAAGTGCACTTCTCGCATCCAGAACTTGCATTTCGACAACTTCCCATTGAGTTGGTGCTGTCAGAGGACCTCCAAAACCGTCCTCAGGTGCTTAGCGTGGTCCTCCTCTGATCTTGAGTAGAATAGGATGTCTTCAATGAACACGACTACGAACTGATCCAGATATTCCCGGAAGACGGAGTTCATAAGCCCCATCAACATAGTCGGAGCGTTCGTAACGCCGAAAGGCATGACTAAAAACTAGAAGTGCCCATATCTACACCTGAAGTTATTCTTCGAGATGTCTCCCTCCTTTACCCTCAATTGGTGATACCCAGACCGCATGTCAATCTCCGAGAACCATCCTACCCCTTTTGGTTGGTCAAAGAGATCGTCTATCGTTGGAAGAGGGTAGAAATTCTTGACTGTTACCTGATTCAGCCTCCTGTAGTCTATTCAAATCCTTAGACCTCCATCTTCATTTTTCACAAACAACATAAGATAACCCCACAGTGACGCACTCGATCGAACAAAACCCTTCTTAATCAGACCATAAATCTGAATCAGTAACTTCGGTATCTCCGAAGGTGCCATCCGGTAGGGAGCCATCAAAATCAGACGAGCACCAGGCTGCAAGTCAATCCTAAAATCGATATCATGTTGAGGGAGTAGAGTTATCACCTCCTCAGGGAAGACGACCATAATCTCACTAACGATCCCTGGTACCTCCACCATCTTAGCATCCACTGAATCTACTGATAGCTCGACTAACAAGGAGAGGAGGGTTCCTCTCACCTACTGCCCTTCTGGACACTCCGCTTGCCGGTGAAAGTAACACGTCGTCCACCCAAGTCTGAAAACACAACCCTTCGTCAGAAGCAGTCGATGATGGCACACATAGCGAACAGCCAGTTGATGCCTAAGATGACATTGTATGGCTGTATCTATAGCAGTAGTAGATCCCTGACCGACTGATGTGGCCTTATCATCAGTCTGCATCCTCTATAAACATATAATAAGTCGGTCTGACCTCCGACTGGTGTTCTCAGCACCAGGGGCACTAGAAGTATATCGACATCTAGACCTAGAGCACGGTCCAGACCGGGTGCAACAAAGGAGTGCGAAACTCCATTATTGAACAAGGAATAAGAAACAATACTCACCAATCTGATCGTACCTCGAACAACCTCCGGTCCCGCTAGAACTACTGCCTCCGCGACATGCAACTGTCCACGCCCAGCTCCTCTGTACCTCCACTATCAGACCCCCCAAAACACACCCTGGTCGACGTACTTGAGGAGCTCCATGATGTCATCCTCCCCCTGCAACGTCTACCCTCGGAGGAGTGGGAGCTCGCTGCCCCTGCTGCTGCAGCTGAAAGGGCCTAGAAGGAAGCTGCTACTGAGGCGGGTGTTGGCCATATCCGCCACCGCCATACTATAATTGGTTCAATCACTGATTCCGGAGATGTCTATGGTTCCCACAGACGAAGCACCTCGGTCATGGGCCCAACGGGAAACGACAAGGATCGGGGGACCGGAACTGGAACTACAACGGCTTGCTCCCTACTGGTCGGAACCTAGATGGTCCTTATGCTGGAGGTATGGTGCTGATGACCTTTCCCATTGATAGGCCTAGCTAAATCTCCTCTCATGACACATCTCCCAACATGTGAATCCTCTCCACCACCTCTGCCTTCTTCTGGACCTCCAAGTGTGTCGGCAAGGTGAAGGGGGTAATAGCGTACTGGAGGGAGGGTCGAAGTGCCTCCTCTAAATGTCTCTCCCGAGACTCCTCGTATCAAAAGTGGACTGGAGCAAAGAAGAGGAGGTCCTTGAACATGATCCCCAGCTCCCTTACCGAAATAGTCCCCTACTGGAGGGAGAGTACCTCCTTCCTCTTCTCTGCCTTCATCATAGAAGAGAGGAATTCCGCCTGGAACTCCTTCTCGAAATCAGCCCATGCCACCTCATAATCTCTCCTCTCTCCTAGGTAGAGCGTCCACCACTGATGCACTGCTCCCAACATATGGCTAACGGCCAGAGGATCCCAGTACTCAGTCGGATCCTGGATCAAGCTGAAGGCTATCACCAGCTTCTCTAGCTAGCCCTCCATCTTCATGTCAGAGGTGCTGCCCTCATACTTCTCGAGGGTCTGTCGCTGGAAGGCTCGAAGCGTATTCTACCACTGGTCATCCTCCTCCTCTCGATCATACCTCTATTGATCAGCCAAGTCAACCTCCTGGGCCTTGATCACCCGTACAACTCATGGTCGTCTCCCGGGTGCCATAGCTACAAGATAAACAAAGAATGCCTAAGCCCAAGTAGTGCAGAGTGTTGTTCATAAAACTTATTAAACTTATTATCTATTTTAATTTCCCAAAACACCCTAGAAACACGAGAACACAAGTCATTATGATGCATGTACCTTTCATATGGTCTCTACCCTACAATCAACGTGGCCTCACTTGGTCGTTCGGTAGGTCCAGATTCCTTGCATCGGATCACAGGGGGCCCAAAATTCCCGTTTCCTAGCCGGTCTTCCCTTGCCTAATTCACGTACAAAGGTCACCCAACACTGTTTCCCTACCATCCCATGCAATCCTCACTGTGCCTAACTACAGACTCCCTCCTATCTCTCAACCATTAGCCTCTTATACCATTCTGTCAGGACCCAAATTCACCAAAAGGAGGGAAGGGTCGGCAGATTGCCAAGCCCTTCTTTCTTTAAGTTGAAGGAGAGATAATGAACCCCAAAACCCGCCTTCAATAGGTGCCAGAGTGGTGACCCGCACCAAGGGTATAGAATCACACAATAAATGGAAATAATTACCCTTTTTCTTTTAATAGGATCGGGAGATAAGATAGTAAATCCCACAATGCATCAGCAACTTTTTTACCTCTCCTAGATGGTATTGGATCATGGAATTGTAATCCTTTATGAATTCTAACCAACTCCCCTATCTCTTGATTAATTCATTCTGAGTTAATATATACTTCAACATTTTGTGATCAGTATATATTACACACATTATGACATAAAAATGATTCCACAATAATTTTAATGAAAAAACAATTGAAACTAATTCCAAATCATGTGTAGGGTAATTTAACTCATGCGGTTTACACTTACATGAAGAAAAAGAAAATACGCGATCATTCTGCCTTAGGAAACAACCATGTACTTTCAACGAATCGTCACTATAAATATAAAATTAACCATTTCTAAATGGAAGTTCCAAAACTGGAGCATTCAAAAATATTCTTTTCGATTCCTGATAACAATCATCATATTCTTTTGTACAGATAAATTTAACATCATTTTGAGTTAACTTAATGTGTGCTCTAGATAACCATGAAAATGTCTCAACAAACCTTCTATAATAGGATTTAACACCAATAAAACAACAAATATTGTTTATATTTTTATGTATTGGCCATTATTCAACAACTTTTGTTTGAGAAGGATCAACAGTTCATCCATTGTTTGAAACAAAGTGACCAAGGAATGAAATTTGTTATAACAAAAACTCAAACTTTCTGAATTTACCAAACATTTTCTTTTCATTTATGGTTTTCAAAACAAACCTCAAATGACTTTGATGCTCCGATATACTTTTATAATAATCCAAAATATCATCTATAAACAAAACCACCATTTATTAACTATATCAACTACTCCATGACAACAAAAAACTATTAAATTTTTTATTCCGACCATCTTAGGATGCTGATTTGGAAGGTTATTTACCTCGTTATTCCTTCCCAAAACACCTTCTGTATTTCCACTATGAAAAACAACTCAGAAAAAACATATCTAGATGAAGCGACATAGTAATTTATAAATTCTATATCATTTCTATCATACCATAAATTAATTTATGGATATTAGTTTAAAAATACCCTAACTCCTAAAGTTGTCTAAAATCACCTCTGATACCAACTATTAGGCCCCAACATTAAACATTACATAATCCTGAATTATGTTAATAATTCACATTGAGTATATTTTCAGGTTTAGAGTTTTAGAGAATTAGGCTATAACTATTACATTACATCTCAAAAATATTAAAAATTAGACACTTGTACTCTATCCATTTTTTTTCAAAAAAAAATCTCCTTAAATAAATTACCAATTATTTTATTGATATAAATCTTATTGAATTATTCTATTCCATTATCCTTACTTATAACCTATGAAAAAACTTTTCAAAAACATGGGATGAGCATAAAAAGCTCATTAAGGGTTATAAAATAAGGAATTAAAACATTAGTCCACCAATATATACAAATCAATGAAACCATAAATTTCAATCACAAACATAAGGTCTTTAACATTACTCTCAAAGTCATAAGATTTATGAAATTCACATCGAATCATAAATAATAAAGGCAACTTGTGGAAATCATATCGTACTTAAATTGTAGCTTTCATAGCTACATAGGGAGTTATGTTTGCAATACTCATCACAATATATTCCATAAATCTCTTTATAAAAACATTCACGTTTACCTCTGTTATGTTACCCAATGCATTGGAGAGCTATCTCAGACTCACCTGCCTTGGGATTATCACAGAACCACACATATAAATAAAAAATTCAAAAGAACCATAACATATTCATAACACATAAAAAAAGAATAAATGAGTGATAACATTTCCACATTTCAATGACAAGATATCAGTTTAAGATATTTAAATAATCAAATAATTTAAAACATTCAAAAAGAAGAGTTTTGAATCAAAGTGTCCCATACCACTCTAAAACTTTGGAAATGAATTTACACTTTAAAACACTTGTGTCTATATAAATAACCCCTTAAAACTATTTTGAAAACATGGACATCAATAAGAATTATTTATAAGATTAAAATTTTAAAATATTTAAAACAATGTTTTAGATAAAGAGTTTCTTACCACATGAAGAAAATACTTGAATATAAATAGCTAAAGAATTAAATTAAAAAAAATTATAATATCATGAGAATATATATATTCATGATATAATATTTCAAAGGTCAGTATATAAAACCCATAGGATAATAAATGTGGAAAAGATCAAGATATGCCTCAAATGATTGGAGATTGAGATGTAGTCCCTTACGAAAATTTGGCAGTGTAATGACGTCACTTCAAAATCTAGAAATTGAGTTGACGAGAGAGAAAAGGAAATATCATAACTTGGAAATAAAATGTACAAAAATAAGGCTATATAAGAACATATCCCAACATAAGAGAATGTAAATTAAAAGACATAACATAAAATATGTTTTTGACTAAAAGAGGAGGGTGAAAGGTTCCCTTACAAATATCATTGTGTAAAAAAATAGATCAATTATGTGTATTCACTACAATTACAGATAAATCAATTATAAATAAAATATATTATAACAAATGTTATTTTTCGCATAATAATTGCATGACATTATCAAGAAGTATAATTTTAACCCAAATAATGAAGACCAGGTTAAAGAGTTCCCTTACCTCGTGTCCGATTTGAATCATTCGTTCTTTAATCTCCTGAAAAATAAACTAAAGTTAATTTCTACTTGATTCAGAATCTTTTAATATTTTATAATTACTTTTATATCACTTATTACCATGTTATAAACATTACATAATTATTTATGTTAATAATGGTCCTTTTTTCAATATTTTGTATTTTAGTCAAAAATGAACATCTTATAATTACAAGTTGCCCATGTGGTCAAAATTAAATTATCTCCAGAATCATATTCAAGATTAAGATATCATATATATCATATATATCCTTTATATATATATTTATTTATAAAAGTAAATAACATTTGGATATTAGAAATGAAATGCACCATTCCCGGATATGGTAAGTTGTACAAACGCATTAATGCTACATTCATTTCTATTTCGTATTTAATGGAATGAAAACATAATAATAAATACGTACATTATAATTCTAGTATAATATCATATATAATTTCATTAACTCAAACATTTATATGTTACATGTATGGAAATAACGAGTCATATCACATTAAGGTGGTGGTAGTCCGCACTTCCTCAAATGAAATTATCATATTTACCCATTATGGAAACCATTATCTTATTCTATGAATGAAAAATACAGAAGAATACAGAAAATATAAATATAACATATATCACATATAAATATAATTCCATAATAATATCCACCCTGAGAGGTGGTAGGAGATAGTTGGACAATCATCGTTTCGTGAGGTAGTAGTTCACCGTCTAGAGAAACTGCAAGTTCATGTCCATTAGATGGAGGTGTGTGGAAGTGTAGTTAGAATAAATCTCATTAAAATCCATAGTATATTTAACATACCTAATTTTTTATAAAATAATCAAATAAAAAGAGTTTATCTGGTTCTATAAGGAAAATAAAAGAAAGAACTTGAGAGAAGACATTAACTTTAAATCGGGTAACACCCTTTGGTTTGAACCATAAGGATTTATTGAATTGACTTATTCACAATGTAAGGATTATAGGAGGAATTGAGGGATGTTGGGATATTTTTAGAACATATGTGCGATGATCCATTGGGTAGGAGAGGTGAGAGTAATGGGTTAGAGGTGGTGTCCTTTTATAAGATGGAGGAGGGGCTATTTTGGAAGGTTTGAAAGTACTATTTTATTATAAAATAATTTTCTATTTCAAAAAGTCCAAAAATCTCTAAATTAGAATATAATATGAATATAAGTCGAAATAAAATTCTCCCATAAGAATTGGTCATGTTTTTGATATCCTTTAATCCTTGTCATTTTTATTTAACAATTTGTTAACTTATTTAACTTTTACCATGTCTTCTTGTATATTCATACTACATTGTTAATATATTTACTATAAAATTTAAATAGACACAAAAGGTATAATTAAATACATTTTTAACATTATATATGTCATTTTTCTGAGTCATATATTTTTATGACTATTATATCATTTAATAAAATATTAATTAATTTAAAAACAAATTTATGTCAATTTATATACTATTCATATCATGAATTTTTAAAAAATACAAAAAAAAATTATTTTTTCAAAAAACCATAATTAATTAAAGTATAAAAATTGATAATTCTCTCTAAAATTCGTGTATATGAGAAATAGTTCAAAATAAATTTATTTAAATATTTATAATCTCATTGATTTAAAACATTCATTAACGAGGTAATCATTATATCATCATTTTGTGATAAATAAAGTAATTTATATGATTAATAAAAATTAAAAATAATATTTCACGATGTCGGAAATGTTTTTTTATTTCTAATGACTATTTATAATCTAAAATTTCACATATATAACCCCATAAAAGAATTTTTTTTTTCTAAAAGATATTTGTTTATGTTACATTTTCCTAAACATTAAATTAATTTTTATAAAGTGTCATTTTGACTTATAAGTGGCTCAATAGGGTCCCAAAATAGACCGAATGATGTCCATGGTCATACATGTATCTGCCATTAGGATCAAGACACGTGTTAGGGTAGTTTAATATTGTTATAATATTAATTTTTACCCTCTATTACAAAATTTACCCTTTAACCACGGTAAATAAAATATATACTAAAGTTACTATTCATAATGCCTAAAAATAAAAGATACCTTATAACAAAATTTGGACATACTTATTACAAATATTGAATCAATTTTTCCAAATTTAAAACACAGATGTTTCAGAAATTAATTTATAATTAATTCCTATTGTCAAAACAAAAACGTGTGTTTTTTAGAAATAATAACTATCAAAAGATTTTCACTTGTTTATGTCGAATTTCAAGGTCAAATTACTTTTAATGACCATAATTGGATTAAATTGTAAAAATATAATATAATTAATCTTTAAAACCAATTTAAATGTTAATGAAACCATAAAATAAATTATACTAAAATGCATTTTTGAATTAAAATACCGTATTTTTCACTATTAATTAAGAAAAGAACATTATCATAAAAATACCAAAATTTTACCCAAAGTGAGTTTTCATTTCCCAATTAAAAGGAAGAATTTATTTTATCACATATAACATATAAAAGTGACAAAAACTATATTTTAAATGGGTTCTCCATCAAAAAGCGGTAAATTGACCTTTTAAAGAATATTAGAGTATTTGTGCTTAAAATTTGATTCATTAACATTGTAAGCCACTATATTTTATTGGATAAATGTAAAACATTTAAAAAACATGTATAATTATATTTTAGTTAGTAATTTTCATTCATGCTAATACAAAGAATATGAATTAAACACTATTTAAAATAATAATATAATATTATTTGTTTGGTATAACTCAACGTTGTGTGCAATGTAAGGTTTCAAAGAAACCCATTGTTGTGTATCAGGTGTGCCATTGAACATAAAATCCCCTTTAATTTAAAATTAATATTTAATTCAAAAATATTAATACATATGAAAATTTCATTTTATATATTTACCTGGGATGTTATAGTACAACACACTAAAAATTGGTTTGATGGGTTTTATCAAAAGAGTTTTCACTAACCATTGAAGAATAAAAATTATTCTATGAAACATGACATGATAATTTTTTATTACCGTGAAGGAAATGAGTGATCTAAAGGCCTATGAAATCCACATTGGACATAAAATTACAATATACTCTATTGATGATCCATGATTCATCCCACTATTAAAATTCACATTTGGTGGAATAGATGGGATATTCAATATAGATCACTGTTTATGAAAAACATTTTGTCTCATCAATATGTGTTTATTAGAGGGAGAATTTAATTCTTTCAATGTCCTGTAAACACATAAAATTCTCTAATAGGGAAAATATATAAGGGGACAATGGAAAACATATCTTAAGGAACCCAAATTAATAAGAATTCATCTATTTATCCATATAGATATGGATATGTTTCAATCCATGATATTAGAATTAATAAATTTGGATAAAAAATAAATTGAATCATGGAATACCACATGGAAAAGGGAACATATTAAAGAACATAAATCTTACTAGAATATTGTTCATTCCAATGTGTGAGATATAAGTGTGTATATTCAAAATCCAAGAAGGAATTATTATTTCCCCCTCTAAATATTCAATTTTCACATGTTCACTAGGTTAGTTTCATAGAGAAGTGATAAGATATTGATTCCTTTAAAACTATCCCATAATACATATATGTGTATTTTCTCTCTTAGAATAATTTGATAACATATTTTGGGGTTAATTTAATAAATTTGTACTAATTAATAGGGATTAGCTTGATAAAAACATCCAACCTTATGTAACAACCATGGTAAAATAGATAAGACTCTATACATAAGCTTTCGTAATCATTATAAAATTTTTCATCCAGAAAAATTATAATAAACCAATAGTATAATTTATGTTTCCCATCATGATATTTTGATTACAAAACAAAAATAAATTAGAAAAGTTTTTCAAATTGGGAAACACTATCCACTAATTATGGAAAGAGATCCAAATCTATATTACCAATCATATAAATCATATGTGTAAGGAAACAAACAATATTAATATTAAGTAAAAATCATAATTGAAATATCCCTTTAATATGTATTCTCCAATGAAATTATTCTTCATATGACTACCTAGATTCTATCCATGGATAAAAAATTTATTCTAGTACACCTTGAGGAATTCATAAATTGAGTTTTTGAAACTCCATCTGAACCAAATATCTAGAATCCCAAATTTTCATAATTTAGTTGTATATAATCATAGGTAGAAAACCATATGCACATAATTCCTTAATATGGACAAATACTATGAATCATTGAATATAAATATTTTTTGAGCATTGATGTTTCAAAAAAATTATAGAAGGTTTCTTATCAAGTAAAGGAATATAGAGAACAGATCTATTACCTGTTGTGGTAACCGTCATAAATATATATTATATTATTTGAAGTCAATATTGAGGAACAAATTCATTCAAGGAATCCTTAACTACATTTCAAATTATAATTATCGATTCAAAAAAATTATTCAATAATGGAATGATCCTACATTATCCATTAACATGGAACTCCTAGAAGGGAATATATTGAATATTAATTAGGATAATACTCAAGATGTGCTCATAATTTTTTTAATAAAATTAAATATAAAAAAGGATTATAGAAAATTTCTATGATTTCACAACATCTAGAAGTTGAAATCTAGAAATATAAGGAAATTTTCTAGAAACCACTATTTTCAGAAAAAAATGATGCATGGTTATGAGGATAAGTTTTCTTCCAGTTTGAATAAAGTATTGGTCACAACTCAAACCCCAAGGTCAGCTTGATTCGATGCATTTACTTTTTGAAGGTAACAGAAGTAACTCCCTCATAATGAACAGAGTATTTAATTATCAAAACCGACCAGATCTGTTAAAATTTAGAAAATAGAATGAACCATGTTTGCTGACTGATGAATTAAATAGTTTTGTGTTATTTCATATCTTACACTGATAGAAATATAATTTCACAACATAAAATAAATTATCTTGATAATTATAGGCTACGTGATAATATTAACCACTATTCTCACCACCAAATATTATATAAAAACATACAAGTTCCCTTCAATATAATAAAATGCTCTAAAGAATAGTAAATGTAGAGTATGTAACATGAGATTTTCCAAAGTGACACCAATCGTGTTTTTCCATAACTATAACTAATTTGAAATAAATTTAATTAAGATATGATCTGAGTAGAAATAGATATATGTTATATGTTTAGTTGGCTATAATTTTATTAAATCATACACCTAAATTCATAAAGAAAATAATAAATTAAGCAGTTAGAAACCTAATTCAGTCTATATAAACTAATGATGTATCGAGAACCTTACAATAATCTAATAACCAATGACATAGAATTTTTTGAAGTAAAATACCAATTGTAAAACCAGTTATATTTTACCTTACCATCCCCAATTATTATTGATTTCATGGCCCTTATTATCGGTAGGAAAAACATTCCCACTAAATAGAACATCTGTTAGATAAGGAATCCCAATACTGTTTTTATATAATTAATGAATTTTACATACCTCTATTTTATTGAAATATATTTCCATTAGATTTTCCATAACTCCAATTAATATAGAGGATATAACTATGGTAGATGATGTCAAAACTATTGAAGGAGCAATATTTTTGGTGTCATCCTAGCTGAATTATTACATGTTATTGGAATAAGGAGAACAGTGAATGTGATTTATAAAACATTAAATAAATTTGATACCAAGCACCATAATGAATTTGTTTTATATTTATGGTATTATTTTATATTTAGTAAATCACCAATTCTGAAAAAAACTTAGGTATGCTAGCTCGAAATATCCCTTCATGAACTATAGAACTACAAATCAATACAAGATTAGGAATTTTACTAGCATATCCCATATAATCCATTAAAATTAATGCATAATAAAAAACCAATTGAATTAATTAATGGCCACTAGGTCAAACAAATGATGTGATGAAGCATATGAAATTCAACCCTCCACTATAATTGATTATGAAATCCCTTTATCAATGTAAGAAAATTTGGGAGACCCATATTTTTAATTTTTTAATATATAAAGAGTTTGAGACTTGGGTGAGAACCATTGAATCATTCCATTATTATACTGAATAATTAGCATAAAAAAGAGTCATATCCTTTCGGAAAAATGATTATGGAACTACTATACATTATTAAATTAGGCACTTGAATATATATGGACGAAATTATTTGTTAATATATATCATACATAAGTGGATTCTGGATTTCTGATCCATTTTAATCCAATATGAATCCTACTTTGTAAAATATATAATTAGTATTATCTAGAAACATTTTTCTTGACCATAGGAGGAAATAATAAAATGTTACACTACGGAAAAAATGGGCATTTGCGACGGGGATAATTCCCGACGAAAATAGTCCCATTAGAAACTTATTTGCTACGGGGGAATTCCCCCGTCGCAAATAAGTAGTTATTTGCGACGGGTTAGCTTTCTCCGTCGCAAAAGGACTGGCACGCTCTGCGCGCCAAATCGCGGGAAAGTTATTTGCGACGGGCGGTAACCACCCATCGCAAATAACCGGCGGCGGTAAAAGATATTTGCGACGGGAATATACCCCCATCGCAAATAGTATGTCGGCAGGTTATTATTTTCGACGGGACCCGTCGCAAATAACTATTTAACTGTTGACCGTAATAAATGAGGGCTAAGGTATTTGCGACGGGTATCGTCGCAAATAATACTATTTGTGACGAGATACCCGTCGCAAATAGACCCGTCGCAAATAATCTAAACTATAAATACCCCCCATCCGTTTTTTTCATTCATTCTCAAACTCTATCTTCTACTTCTCTCAAAACTCTATTTTTATAGTTCAGCGTTTCTTCGGTTTAAGTTTTTTTCCAGAGTTGATATTGAAGTTTACAACAAAGATCAGAGATCAACCTCAGATCAATTTTAAAGGTATTTATGTTCATTTTAATTTAATATTTATTTTAAATTTTTTATTAGTTTCAATTATTCTTAATTAGTTGTAATTTAATTATGTTTACATTGTTTTGTTACTTAATAAATTTAAATTATTAGTATTCATTGTTCATAGTTAATGGTAATTAGAAATAATTAGTAATAATTTCCAATAATTAAGAATAAATGCTAATAATTAGTAATAAATACCAATAATTAGGAATAATTAGTAATAATTACTAATAATTAGCAATAATTAGGAATAATTACCAATAATTAGCAATAATTTCCAATAATTAGCAATAATTAGCAATAATTAGCAATAATTAGCAATAATTAGCAATAATTATCCATTATTAGTAATAATTACCGATAATTACCAACAATTAGTCATAATTTACTAATTACCAATAATTATCCATAATTAGTAATAATTACCAATAATTAGTAATAATTAGTAATAATTACCAATAATTAGTAATAATTTCCAATAATTACCAATAATTAGAAATAATTACCAATAATTACCATTAGTTAGAAATAATTACCAATAATTATCCATAATTAGAAATAATTACCAATAATTATCCATAATTTGTAATAATTACCAATAATTACCAATAATTACCAATAATTACCAAGAATTACCAATAATTAGTAATAATTACCAATAATTAGTAAAAATTAGAAATAATTACCAATAATTACCACTAATTAGTAATAATTAATAATAATTACCAATAATTAGTAATTACTAGTAATAATTACCAATAATTAGTAATAATTAGTAATAATTACCAATAATTAGTAATAATTACCAATAATTAGTAATAATTACAATAATTAGTAATAATTAGTAATAATTAGTAATAATTAGTAATAATAAGTAATAATTAGTAATAATAAGTAATAATTAGTAATAATTAGTAATAAGTAGTAATAATTAGTAATAATTACCAATAATTCGTAATAATTAGTAACAATTAGTAACAATTACAATAATTAGTAATAATTAGTAACAATTAGTAATAATTATCAATAATTAGTAATAATTACCAATAATTAGTAATAATTACCAATAATTAGTAATAATTACCAATAATTAGTAATAATTACCAATAATTAGTAATAATTACCAATACTTACCAATAATTACCAATAATTACCAATAATTACCAATATTTAACAAAAATTCGTAATAATTAGTAATAATTAGTAATAATTAGTAATAATTACCAATAATTAGTAATAATTACCAATAATTATTAATAATTACCCATAATTAGTAATAATTACCAACAATTAGTAATAATTACCAATAATTAGTAATAATTACCAATAATTAGTAATAATTACTAATAATTAGTAATAATTACCAATAATTAGTAATAATGACCAATAATTAGTAATAATTACCAATAATTAGTAATAATTACCAATAATTAGTAATAATTACCAAAAATTAGTAATAATTACCAATAATTAGTAATAATGACCAATAATTAGTAATAATTACCAATAACTAGTAATAATTACCAATAATTAGTAATAATTAGTAATAATTACCAATAATTGTTAATAATTACCAATAATTTGGAATAATTACCAATAATTTAGAATAATTACCAATAATTTGGAATAATTACCATTAATTTGGAATAATTAGTAATAATTCTTAATAATTAGTAATAATTAGTAACAATTACCAATAATTAGTAATAATTACCAATAATTAGTAATAATTACCAATAATTAGCAATAATTATAAATAATTAGTAATAATTACCAATAATTAGTAATAATTACCAATAATTAGTAATAATTACCAATAATTAGTAATAATTACCAATAACTACCAATAATTAGTAATAATTAACAATAATTAGTAATAATTACCTATAATTAGTAATAATTACCAATAATTAGTAATAATTACCAATAATTTGGAATAATTACCAATTATTTGGAATAATAACATTATAACATTATTTTTATATTTTATTATTAATATTAAAATAATATAATTTTCTATATTATATAAAATTCTCTTTTCATCTGTGTGTTTTCTGTCTCCATAAGTAATATTTGCATTCTATTTCAAAATTATCAACCTACTCACCAATGGAGAGGTGAATGTGAATGCAAATATTACATGTGGAGACAGAATGTAAAACACACTGATGAAAGTAGAATTGTATATAATATAGAAAATTATATTATTTTATTATTAATAATAAAATTTACTAATAATGTAATAATGTTATTATTATATAATTAATATTTATGAAAAAATTATATTAGTATTATTAAAAAAATAAAAAATCAATATAATATTACAAATATCAAAATTTGTAATAGGTTTTGCTTTATTCTCAACATATTCAATCCTTGCTTGAGTGTTTTTTCTAACAAATTATTCAAAAACAGTAATGCTTTTATATTTTATAGAAAAATATGGAACAACGAGGTCGTCAACAGACATTATTAGATGACCGCATATGGATAAATCAACGTAGAAATCCAAACACTTCTGGTTTAAATCCAGTATATATAGAGGGTGTGGAGACTTTTTTTATCATTTGCGGCATCAAATCCAAAATTTGTTTTAGAAGGAAAAATAAAATTCTTTTGTAGAAAATGTGCATTGAGAACGTTTGACACGTTTGACAAAGTGGGGGGACATCTCTTGCGTTTTGGTTTTCAACCAGATTATGTTTTTTGGTATTAAAACGGTGAATGCAATTCCAGAGTAGGTGATACCAACTTGATTCCGGATCCATACCGGTTTCAAGATTTAGTACATGATGTTGCAGTTTCATCTGTTCAATATACAGAAACTCTGGCTGGTATAGATTCAAATCCTGAGTTGGCACTGTCTGAATTTTATGAGTTGTTGAGGTCTGCTAAGGATGCATTATATCCTGGCTGCATGATGAGCAAAGTACTGTGCTACATCAAGAGACTTAAATGATTGGTGGAGTGTAATAAAAATCAAAATTTGAGACAATCAGTTTAGTCAAAGTGAATGTGCTTTCACTGATGTGCAAAGAATTGAAGTTTTTCAAGAGAGTAATCCAAATCAATCTTTTTTACAAAGAGACATGAGTATCGATGATGACACCCCACATTTAAGAGTCAGTGATGACGATGATCTTAATGATGTCAAATATGAATTTGAAATGGAAAGAGATGAAGTAACTGGAACTCGAATGGATATCGATGATGTTGAGGAGGAATATGAAGATGACATTGACATATATGAAGATGATGATGAAGATGAACAATGATAGAATTCCATGGTAGTTATATACAATCATAATATATATATATGTATATATAATAGTAATTATCAATTATTTGCTAACAACATTAACATTTTCTGTTTCAGATGGATGACGACACATTTCGTGAGTTGGCGGATGCTGACCTGCCTTTCGATGCGGATGAGTTGCTGGAAGATGACCCTCAGCCTGCAGGCACTCCACGGAGTATGCGGAGGGGGCGTGGTCTTGGACGATTAATGATTCCTGACCCTGTCCTCGAGCGACTCCCACATCTTGGGTTTGATCCATGCACAGGGATATGTGATAACCTGTGTGATAATCTGTGGATTTGACTAAGATTTCATTAATCTATTCACATAATAAATGTTTATTATTTTTACAGTTTTCTGCATATAGCAGTTGGACAGGGCAACACTATTTTGTGCAACTATTTCTTTCAGTCGTGGAAAACATGGGAGCAGATTCCCATTGATGTGCAGCTGCCCATGTTCGGCCATTGGTTGGTACGTACGTACATAAATAAATAATTTTTTTTTGAAAATTATTTCATTTCTAACTTGATATTTTGATTTATTTGTAGGGTTTATTATATCCGATCGAGGATACCATGCGTAACGCCATGCACAAGGCATGGAAGGTGGCCATGTGTGATCGCTTTTGTCATTTTTTGCACAATTTAAGAAAAGCTACCACGAAGAAAGCAGGAGTGTCAGATTTTGACGAGTCATGTAGAGCACACCGAGCAGAGTACAATTCATCCCATGTATGGGATGGATTATGTGCGCACTAGTTGAGTGGTGCCTTTCAGAGGAGATCATCAGTGGGGAGACAGAATCGGGGGAGATAGGAGGTGACTCATCGAGCTAGGAGTCGTTCATTCAGTACTCCTAGACAGCATCTGGTACGTACATTATTTATAAATATTTTATATAACTATAAATATTAACAGTTTATTTTTTATTCTTATAGGCTGTCGAGGACCCAGATATTACGGAGTACGACGTATATCAGAGGATGTATAGTGATCCTGCTACTGGGGAGCTCAGAGGTGATCGTCAGCATCACATCGTGGTTAGTATTATTTGTTTTCAAGTTTTAAAATTTACTGCATATAATATATTCACAATTTTAATTTTAAATTGAAACTACAGGAGTCATATGAGGCCGCAGCATCACAGACCCGACCTGAGAGTCAGGTCGAGTCATCAAATCAGACCACTGCCGTTAGTTTCATGAGGCGACATGGATGCATGCCACCCAGTATGACTTTGTGAAGGGCCGAGTTGTTGGTATCACCTCTCGACTGACTCCCGGATATTATTATGGCAGTGCTGCTATGTCGGCGTCCAGCTCGAGTGGAGCTCGTGCATCTTCTTCTGCTACACTGTATGAGGATCAGTTGCGATCTCAGACTACACTAATAGAGAGTCTCCGACAGGAGCAGGAACAGATGCGTCAGCAGCAGCAGCAACATGAGGAGGAGCGTCGACGCCGGCAGCAGATGTATGAGGACCAGATGAGTCGGTGGCAGCAGCAGCAGCAGGAGCAGATGGAGTACATGCACCGACTCACTCATGCTTTAGGGATGGATTTTCCTCCACCAGCATCTGCAGATCCCCCTCCCCCTCCTTCAGATTAGTGTTTGTTTTTATGTTATAAAGTTTGTTAAATCAAAATATGAATTTTTTTTATATTCGTAGTTTCTGTCTCGTTATAAAATATTAATAATATTATATTTTTAAATAACAATATTAATATGAATAATATTATTATTTAAATTTATAATATTAAATTATATATATATATTCAAATTTTATAATATTATAATTTAATTATATTTTTTTTGTAATATTTGAATTATTTTAATATTTGAATATAAAATAATTCTATTATTTATATATTAATTAAAATAACTTATTAATATATTTTTTATTTATGAATTATAATTCTAATATTATTATATTAATTAAATCATTTATTATTATTCTATTATATTTTATTTTTGAATTATAATTATATTATAATTATATTAATTAAAATAATTTATTCATAATTTATTATTTTTATTTGTGAATTATAATTCTATTATTATATTAATTAAAATCATTTATTAATATTTTAATATTTGTATTTTTGAATTATAATTGGATTATTATTATATTAATTAAAATAATTTATTAATAACTTTTTTCTATTTTTTATAGTATTTGCGACGGGATACTGTGCCCGTCGCAAATAGTATTATTATTATATTCATTGAAATAATTTATTAATAGTTTTTTTTAAAAAGTATTTGCGATGGGCCCGTCAAAAATACTATTTGCGATGGGCCCGTCAAAAATACTATTTGCGACGGGCCCGTCGCAAATACTTTTTTAAAGTTATTTACAAATATACAGAGTAATAATTGCGACGGGAAGGATACCCGTCGCAAATAATGTCTTTAGCGACGGGCCCGTCGCAAATAATTGTTGTCACGATAGCATTTTCCGCAACGGGCTATTTGCGACGGGATCCCGTCGCAAATACCTGTTTTTCTAGTAGTGTTACCAGAAACCATTAGGGATCATCAAATTTGATATATAGTTTTTGATCCTTCAATATTACTCTAAATTTATGGCCATCCATTAGGAATCCAACTTCAATGATCTATTGGGATGATCCTTTCATAATACACATGATGTATTCCCCTCCTCATATGAATAATATATTCAATATTCCTTAATATATATGTTTGGGTACATTATAGTGATATATCATCCAATAAACCCCAAAAATATATTTATATTAATGTGACATATAATAAATAATAATGAAAATAACCACAATTAGATAGTAAAACAATAATAACTTATTTTAATATGTAATAATATTCTCACATCATACCATTATGCATGTTAAAAAGATGTTTTGAATATTATGTAAATCAAAATGCATAAATAACATGAGATTTGGGGAATCAAAATTATTTTACAGGCTAAATGAAAATATCAAAAAATTAATCTTCTATTACAATATGTTCATTTTGGTGATAACATTAGGTTACTATAATTAGAATTGGGGAGAGTCCAGATTCTTATCATACACATTAATCAAAAATCTATATTGATTTACCCAAATTCAGGACAAACTAATTTTTTTAAATTATCAAATTTATTTCGATCAATTGGAAGTGTTCTATAGAAAAATTAAAATTAAATTTATAACTAATGAATAAATTCATATTGAGTTGATAGATTCTATTGAACAAGAACACATTCCAGGGACTAAAATGCAGAAAATGATGGTGACGCCTCTAAAAAATCATCTAATATTAAGGAATGGAACACATAACAATTCCCAAGGATGATGGTGGAGATAAACATGAATATTTAAAAATTAATTTCATATAACTTTTTAAACCACTATTGATCATTTAAAAACCAATTAATTTTGTTCTTGATGAGCCCTCATGTCCCACATTAAATAGTACATCCATAAATACCAAAGAGAAATTGTACTAAGTTATTTTTATTACATTGTATCAATATATAATTACATTTAAATTTACGGAGATGTCTATAATAGATCCTTAGGCGTTGGTCTATCACATAGACAAACCCACTAACTACTATAGTTGAAAATTGGCCATATTGAGGATATAACTATACTATGGGTAAGAGATAACATCCATTATAGGAATGGAAATCATTAAAAATTTTATTTTGGAAGTCCAATATTGTAAATCACTTTATAATACTGTCTTCATTTTGAATACAAATGGGTTATTCAGTTATTCTTTTTGGTCATGTATTTAAATCATTATTATCCACAACATGAGTTCCCTAATGCGAACAACAAATTTATCCCTAATATAATAGAAGGCATGAAATTCCTCTAATTAACGGATTCCTTCAATAGACATTACAAGGTATTCATTGTCCTAGAGGATTAGGAAACCATAATTTTTTGGGCACCCAGTGGGGTTTATTCTTTTTGAGTGATTCTATTTTATATGAAGATGAATGATTTTTCTAAAAACCTAACCATAAACAATATCATTTTTCCAGTAACTGGAAGATAATATATTGTTATTTTGATAACATAATAGTGAAAGCCATGAAATATTTTGATCAAATATCAAAAATTGAGGATGTTTTTACTATAATAGTGTTGAAAATTTTAAATATGATTGATCTGAGATATTCATTCATGGTTATTTCATGAGTTTATATCTATTTCATTTGAATTCATCTTTAATAAGGTCCATTCTATGAAAAAATATGGTACATGACATTCCCCAACATTTTAATGGATAGAAAATTCATTGAAATTAATGATTTCATGCTTACATTAGATTCTTCACCAGAAATATCACTGGTCATTATTTTCCTATCAAAAAGATGAGAAGCAATAGAGGGAGATACCATTAGGATAAATATTTCCAACATGATTTCAATAGTATTATGCTATTTATGGTGTATCCCTTTGTATTGTGTCATCCTATTTATTAGTATAACATTAACAAAATGATCACTTTGTTTCCTCCCTGCACTGTGGAATGAGGAAATCAAGGATCAGAACATTATCACCATATAATATCTATTTTTTATGTTGAGATTCAATAAAATGATAATGTAATTAATTTTCAAATAATTATATTTGCAATATAAAAACATATCCACCATATATAAAATTATGAGATCCGTTTGATCTATTATTGAGATTAATTTATATATATACATGGTCTTCATGTGTTTAATCGTAGGTTAAAATAATGGTATTTCATTTATAAATAATTTAATATCCATTTTATATTCCAAAAGGTAGTCAATGGGAAATAATTTTCATATTTACCAGTAGCATACCAAAACTAAGTGATTTCATTAGTGTATATCTAACTTAATAATCATAAGGTAATATTCATAAAGATTTTTTTTATAAATAGGAAATATATTATTACAGTGTATATTAGTGTTTTAATAGTAGAATAATGGATGATTTTAGACATAACATTGTTATCTTATAAAATGCATTCCTTTCTCTGTAAAATGAACTCAGTCCCAACTCATTAACCTATCTATTTGGGAGAAAAAAATTAACATACCAGAGTACTATGGTGTCATTATAAGAATGTAATTGGCCTTTCCAATGTTATCAAATTATCTAAATGTAGAAACTAATATAGTGTTATTGATTAGAATAATTGATGGGGTAGTATTCTATTAGAAAAGGGGAGTTACTATCATATACTAAAATTGATATTCCAATTTCCCTCTAAGATAGTATTGTATCAAGTTCCATACTCTCATAATTAATAAAGATACCCACTATAAAACCTATACATAGTTTTCATGGACCTGAATCAAAATGATATTATCATCTACATTTTATAATAAAGAGTAATTATTCTATCATTTTGTACATATTTAAATGAAATCAATGTGGTTGAAACCATATTAAACCAATATATATTATCATCCTCACTAATAAAAGAAATAAACAACATTTATATAATTACATTATACCTATTAAATTGGAAACATCTACACAGGTTATATTTTAATGATATAATAAATTGATGAGAAGAAAATATGACGATTCATAACAACCTATATTCATAAAAGTTACCTATAAACCAAGTAATAAAAAATTCCTTCATAGATTCACTAATACAAAAGAAACCCACACTATTATACAAGAATTATTTTCTAGAATATATAATGGACATCAAATATAGGGTAAAATCATTCATTATATATGGATATTGGTATTTTCTAACATTATATTTCATGATATAAAGAAATATTGAGAGTTTTTCATTCGTGATAGATGCATGAAAATTTTATTTCACAAACCATACTGTTATTGATCACTACTAAAAATTCCATTCCATTCACCATAAGGGGGATATATATAATGAAACCATAGCCCAATATAAATATTCTTGAGTTAAAATTCATTCATACTACAAATGAATACTTCCCCAAATATACTGATGTTGTAACCTTGAAGGTTATCGTGAATTTTTTCCCTCAACATCAGGAAGTGTAACATCATCCCTTGATTTGAAACACATTACATAATTTTGATAGATGATTCCAATATCTCTTGTACATCCCAATTTAAAATATTATTTAAAGGGAAATATTATTTCCAATCATGTACCCCAATATATTGTTCATATGAAATTATAGTAAAATTTATTTAAAAATACAATATCAAATATTATTTTAGAATTGGTGGAATTGAAGAAATTCCATTTCCTCAAGATTATTTCCATGATTTTGGGGATTTATATCCAAACTACCTTATATTTTATTCATTTATAATTAACTTTACTAGTTTATGAGACATAAGTTCCACTACAAGAAGAATTTCTTGATCCCAATCTCTAGATATCTATTTATGACCATCTAATTAAAGATTAATAACTATAAATTTATCTTGATGAAATGTAATGAATTGATTAAAATATAATACATTCATTTCATAATAATAAAATTTACCAGAAATGGGAATCTTGAGCATTCTAAATATATATTCACCTATGAAAATTTGTTAGAATATTTTTTTCCATTTTGGAAACCATTTATATACAAAAACCAACTCATAAAATTTAATATTAAATTTAAAGTACCATATATCACTCTTATATATTACTGTAATAAACTATAATCCATGATTAATTAATAAAAAAGAATATTTTTCCATTGAAAAATACATGGTTCCTCATCAAATACTTCTGTAACTTAATGTTGAGGTCATAATGACGTCACCACAGGTCCTTAAATTAAACAAAAATATTAACTATGAAATTACTTTTAGTATTGTTATTAATGTTCCATTTTTAATTATTATATATTACACAACACAATTCTCCCTAATGTATGACCCTAAACTTATTAAAGTGGTTTATTACATATGAAATGATTTCCTTAAATAATACCATGATCTATGCAGGGGTCTACCGGTCATGGGATTAAGAATTAGTACTGGGTCATAATAATTTTACATGCACTAGGAAATAATTTTTTATCCCTTAATTATGATCTACGTGTTTCATGATTCATATTCACACAAGATACCTAGTGATGTTAAAATAAACTATCTTAGAACCAACAATAATCCCTTATATTTAATATATTAGTCATATGACTCTATTTGAAAGACATCAAATAATATACTTGTTGTATAAATCCTCTTTTTCCCTCGGTAAATCATTAACACACCTTAATCCACCCTTACCTCATATATTGAGAAGATTAATATGAATTTTTATAAATATTTTTGGTGTTACTTTATTTGAAATATTCTATATTGGTATGTTCATATTTTATTACAAAATAATAATTCTACTTTTATTTTATACCTCAATCCATACACACATTTTGGATCACCAATTTAGGGTAGGATTACATTAACTAAGTCAATTATTGGGAAAGAAATGTTCCATATTCTAAGAAAATATTTTTTATGAGTCCTATTCTAATCATATTCCAATATATTATAAGGACTAGGCCTTAAACATAACATACTATTTAGATATGTCAAAAAATTTATTTTCTCTCACAATGATGATCTTTTTAGGTTTTCAGTTTTAGATATTTGGTCCCTAACTCATACATAACAAAAAAAAGAATGTGGACAATTATAAATATTATAAATTTGTCCATAATCTAAAACATTTTGAAACTAAATCAATATCACTTTTATTAAACCCTTCACGAATTTCAATAAGAAATCATCAAATCCCTTACACATCCTTATGTCCTGTATTTTTTAAAAAAAAATGGGATGATCATTGAAAAATATATAAGGGATATAAAAAGAAGAAATACATTTTTCCATTGATAAAAATTAAATCACATAATTTTTTTCATAAATTAATAATAATCACCCTTAATAAGTTGTAAATAATTTGCTTTTGAAATATGATCAGTCCATACAGTTTTTGTAATAACAAGATTACAACAAAACCAATAGTAAGAATAGAAAATAAATAAATTTATCTTGGTAAATTATTATACTTTTCAATATTTTGAATGAAATAAAAAATTTGGTCCACTTCAATATATGTTACTATTATAGATGGAATAGACATATTACCTACTTTCATGCCCAATGCATTGGAGGGCTCTCACAAACCCACCCTTTACAGGTTTATCATGGAACTAGCCATTATTAGTTTTTCATAGAACCACCAGTAAGATGCCCAAGAACCATTATATAAACATTACAAATATAATATTTATACTTTATATATTTATCTCATAAAATTTCTTTTAAAATCATGACAAAACATTTCCGGATATTTGAAACAATCAATATATTCCCGAGACCCATTTTAAATAAAAAAATAATCAAGACGAAAAGGATGGCTTTCATTTTATTTCTATAACATGAAATTTTTTAATGGAATCACAATATGAAAATAAATTTAAAATTTCCTCTATAGTCCTTTTATATCCATATAAAAAATATATAAAATAATAACTAGAATAATAAAATGGTAAAATGATTAAATCTTTAAACATTCAAAGCACCCCATACCACTTTTATCATTCAAATAATAGGACACACGAAATAATAAAATTTAATGTATAATTAAATAACATTAGAATAAATAAAATATGGAAATATAATTTAAACTTGTATATATACACAATTTATAAATGAAGAAATGTGCATGTCATCATGAAATTCTCAATGAATGGAGATTTAGATGAAGTCCGTTACCTTGATTTGACTTGTCACATGTGTAATTATCATTTTAAATAATTAAAATATGTTAATTATTTACTGGATACATTACCTTTTTATAGTTTATAATTACCTTTATATAAATTTTTACAATGCTGTAAACATATACTTAGCTAATTAAGTTTAAATCTGGTGTTTTTGAACATATTTGGTTTAGGGGTCAAAAATGACTTTCCTATGTTAACTATGGTCAAAGGGGTAATTATATAAAAATATACCAAATAATTTTCATGGAATTATTATCTATTTATATCAATTACACTTCTAAAACCAATCATGAAATATGTATATTAAAAATAAACCAGTGTTACGATTAGGGAGATGGTAGGGTGGACGTACGCATGAGTAAAGTCCCTAATTTCTAATGATTTTTATAGAAAAAGGTTGGTAAAATTTATCATCACATAATGATATATATATTATAAGTAAAATCTTATTTATTGAAATATACTTATATATATTTATTATAATGAAAAATTAATCACATCATGTCAAGGAGCCGGTAGTCCACATATCCATGAACGACATCATAACTTTTTCAATGTGTGAAAGGGTAACAATGAAAATGATACATTTTATTTTTATAAATGTAATTATTTCATAAATAAACAATATATTTCATTTATTTATCATATATTTAATTAACAACATCCTTAATACATTCTTTGTATTGTTTTATCGTTTCACATTGCATTGAGGATGCCCTAGTCCTCATGTCCACAAATGAGGTCATTGTATTTATAGAAAATGGAATGCGTGAAGGTATGTGTATATAAAAATTACATAAGTATGAATAAATCATTAATATATATATATCATATAAAAATATTATGTCCACCATAATTCTTAACCATGATATGTGGTAAAGTAACAATGAACGACATTGTTACGTGAGGCGGTGGATCACCTTACATGAACGATAAGTTTGTTACACATTTGATGGATGTGTGTAGTTATAGGATGAAACCCAAAAATATCGACATATCAGTATTGTTTGGATAATTATTTTATTATATATGTATGTTATATTAATAAACGATGGTACTGGAGAAGGACACAAAGTAAAAATACATGTTGATGAAAGTTACATCTTCTTGGGTAACTCATTTTGGTTTTTTCAAATGGTCTTCTTGGTTGGATTTCATCATAAGGTTAGGCCTATATAGTAAGGGTAGGGATTTTTTTATATAATTTAGGAAGTTTTTGGTTGATCAAAAAGGGTATTTACGAAGTGAATATGTGAGGAGAAGAGGAGGCCTTTTATAAGTGGGGAAAATGACACATTGGGTATTCTTGAAGAGATATAAGTGATCCACAAATTTTACTTGTCCCAAAATGGTTAAAATTATAACATTAAAAATCTATATAGGTATCAAGGTTCTCATATGTGTAGAAAATAATTCATAGACAAGTGTAGGGTCATTGTTACACTTTATTCTCTATGTTTAGAATTTAATTATTCCCCTTTTCCCTAATCACTATAATTAATTTTCACTAATTTAAATAATTTTTGTGGTGAAATACTAAGTTGAAATTATTCGGTATTATGAATTACGATGACTAAAAAAATTAATATTTATCTCAAAACTCAAATCACATAAGTGGCATAAATTAATTTAAAATTAATCCCACAGTTGGGATGTCAAAGCTGAGTTTTAAAGTAAAAATGCTAAAAAAAATTCTATGTTTTTATATCTAAATTATTTTTGAAACTATTAAAAATGGAATAACATAGTTTAATTAATATAAAACTAATCTAATTAAAATGAAAACCAATTAATATTATTTTCAACTAAATCAATAAATTGGATGAAAATAGAGTTTTGAACTAAAATTCAGTACTATTCAATATTGATCAAAATATCAAAGCGCTTGAAAAATACCAAAGTTCACTCAATGTAAATTTATATATTTATATTTTTAAAAGTAAATTTATTTTGTCATATAAAAATTATAAATTTTAAAAACTATGTTTTAAAATCGGTACAACATTAAAAGGTAATAAAATTTATTTTTAGAAAAAAATTAACATTTAATTGTAAAATTAGATTTACACTTTTATTATCCCTATAAAATCTATTTTATAATTTTAAAATAATTTTACAAACATATATAAACATAATATATTTAGTCATATTCATTCTCTCTTATAGAACAAATATATGATAACTTCCATATTAAATAATAATATTAATAGTATATTTTTTTCAGTATAACATTGTCTTGCATACAATGTATGTTTTTTTGGGACTGCGGTGGATGAAGCTGCTGGCAAGGAGGAGCTGTCGAGACCTGATGATGATGTGCAGGCAGAGGATGCGGTGAACATTGCAGATGTTTGGGTGGGGGCCTCTCCGGGGCGTGCGGCTGTGGAGGATGCATTTCAGACAAATAAGAACTCCATGAATATGGATAGTATAAAGGAGAAAGAAGCAATGGAGAAGTCCAGAGTGGATGTGGCTATACCTTGCTCCTCAAACCGGTTTGCTACTCTGGATGAGGTTGGAGCGGCTCACTCGATGGAAGATGTACAAGCCCCTTACCCTCATTTTATAGAAGGTGACATACCAAATAGTGGTGGCTGCCCCAATATGATAGGTGGACAGCCTGGAGGTGGAGAGACCAACCCAGAGGGAGTCAGCATGATCTCTTTGGATCAGATGATTGAAGAGGTTCCAACTCAAATGAATACTAGCAGGAGATACGCTGTGATGCTGGACAGCTCTAAGCCTGTGGAATTGGTGTCTGAACAGAAGAGCAAAAATGATGTCCAGCTGCAGGTAAATTCTCAGGAACTGATTAATTGTTCTGTAAATAAATTTTCAGTGCTGGCTGATGTTGGATCAAATGAGGAAGATACTGAAGTGGCAGAGGAAATTTCAGAGAAGGAAGGCAATGCTGGTCTGGACAGATTGAGTGGCGAAGGTAAAAGTCTCTGTGCTGATGACACAATCAGGATATCTCAAATGGAAGGTGGGAAGGATGTAAATGTCAACCCTCCTTTGTCCCATAAGAAGCAGTGGGGGGATAGATCTGACTGTGAAGAAGAGCTTCACAGTCACCAAATATCTTACAGTGATGCTGTCAAGAATGGAAATCATGAGAATATTATCAAGGAGGTGGGAGAAAAAACTAAAAGCAGGAGGAAGACAAGGAGAGACTACTCGGATCTACCTAAACCAATGGTGACAAGGTCTGAACACAAGATTGTAGGGTCACAAGAAAATGATATTGCAAATGGGTACAATGGAAAACGAAGGGGAGGGTCCCCAAAGAGGGACAAAGGATTCGGTGGGAAACGGTTGGTCAAGGAAAAGTTGTCTGAGGAAATGCTTCGGAAGAAAAATATGTATCTTGAGTTGATGTGCAAATACGAATCCTCTGAATGGGAGTCAGCTTATCCTGGTGATGATTTATCTGATAATGGGGAGAAGGATGCATATGGATTTGATGTAATGTAACGTTTTTATTTTCTTTTGACTTTACTTGCACTTTTCTTTTAATAAATTTGGGGGACCAGGCCTACGTCTGGTTCAAACTTTCCTAGTATTTTATTATATGTACCATGTTTTTTATGGTAAAATTACCATATAATTCATAAATATTAATAAATATGAAAAATACTAATTATTTCATTACTTGTGATGTTACATCATTTCCCCCTTTTAAAAATTACATCATTCAAATTTAATTACCTTTTAAAATAAGTGAATATATTTTAACATCTTAGCATTTTCAAATTGAAATGTTACTGATTCTACCTAGTTGGTTTTCCATAAAAACTAAACCTGGTGAATCCCCTTATTCAACAACACATTCCCTCTATGGCCACGATCGTGAACTGGTAACTCATCATTTGAAAGATTCAATTCTTTTTGAACTACCTGAGGACTGAAAACATCATATAAATCTAGAATATACTTCCATAACATTGATTGATGAAATATGTTGTGTACTTAGGACAAAATGGTAGGTAAAGACACTCATTAGGCAATAGATCCAACTTTATACAGGATTTCATATTGTCCAATGAACCATGGACTTAGCTTCCCATTCCTACCAGAATGCATAACACTTTTCCAGCGAGAAACACATAGAAAGAAATGATCACCTTCCTCAAAAGAAATATATTTCCTTTGGTTATCCACATAAAATATCTACCCACATTGAGGTGTCATCATGTGTCACTAAATCATCTTAAGTTTATCTTCTATTTCCTCTACTAAATCTGGTCTCATTGACATTTTTTCCATTATATTCTTCTAAAACATAGGTGTTTGACACTGATTTTCATATAATTTCTGAAAAGGATCCATCTATATACAGGAATGAAAACTATTATTATAATAAAACTCAACCAAATAATGTTTTTGATCCCCAATTAACTATTATCCCATTATGAAATAATGAATAATATCTTCAAATACATTAATCATCCACTTAGATGATCCATCAGATTGAGGATGAAAAGATTTTCTAAAATTTATTTCAGTACCCATTGACTCCAAAAATCCATTACAAAAATTGTATGTGAACCTGGTGCAATGGTCTGATACATTAGAGGTAGGAACTCCTTATAAACTTCTAATCTATTTTACTTATAATTTAGAATGATTCTCTAAATATATCACATATGGGATGGGAATAAAATGTGAGGATTTAGTAAATCGAGGAACAATAACCCAAGTAAAATTATTACCTTGAGAATTATTTGGAAATAATACCATGAAATCCATTGATATATTTTCCCATTTCCATTATGGTACTGGTAATGGTTGAAGAACCCATGTTGATAACTACCAATATACTTTATTATGTTGAAAATTAAAATAATTCCATTCAAATTCAACAATAACCATTTTCATTCCTTCCCACTAGTAATGCTCACCAAGATCTCTGTACATCTTAGTTGTTCGTCGATAAATGTAAAATAGAGAAGTATGATCTTTATTCAACAATTATTTACTCAATTGTGAATCCCAAGTCACACAAAATCATTTTCCAAATCATAAAACTACTTCTTCATTAATATTAAAATCAGGAAATTTACCATTATTAAAGGATTCTACCTTTTCACACAAATATTGATCCACATTCTTGAGCTCAGTTAATTATTTTTCATAAAGTCAAATACTATAACTCAAAAAAAAGACAACTTCTCTACATAAAAAAAATGTAGGACAAAATTCATCATATAATTAACCAAATATTCACATTCCAAATGTAACATGGTTAATGTATCTTTTCATTTTCGACTCAAAGCATTTTCCAACTATTTTAATTTTCCCTGATGATAATGATTAATGAAATCATAATACTTTATTTGATATAGCCATCCTCACTGTATCATGTTCGATTCTTTCTGAGTAAATATATAATTTAAAACGTTTTCTCTATGTATATATTTCACACTTTATTCCATACAAATCAAGCCTCTAAATTTTTAATGCAAAGACACTAACAACTAATTACAAATCATGCATATGTTAATTCAACACATGAGTTTACAAATGACATGAATGATAAAAAATTACATCGATATTATAAATAAGAACCTAACCAATATTTTTTAATGATACATAATTATAGATGTAAAAATATTCATTGTAGATTCATGGGCCAAAATAAGAGCATTAACAAGTCATTTTTTCATTTATAGAAAAAAATAAATAAAATTCACTTATCCAAAGAAACCTCAGTCCATTTCGTTCTTACTTAGTTAGTGTGATAGAAAACCAAGAAAAGTTTTCAACAAACCATTCCTAATAACAAGATAATTTACGAAAAGAAAAAATATCTATGAAATTGGTAGTTCATAGAGACTCTTCATGAACTTTTGTTTTAGTAGGGTCAACCGTTACACAATATTTTGAAACAATATGCCATAGGAATAAAAATTTATACCACAAAAATTAACTCTAACATAAATTTAAATATATTTTATTTTCTTTTATGGGATTTAAAAGAATCCTTATTTTAATTCTGGTGAATCGAAAAACCCATGAAATTGAATACGTTTTCAAGGTAATTAATACATCCTTGAACTGGGACTAGATCATATGAATCATTGAATGATGGGGGTTTGTGTTAAAAAAATTCTCTATTATCATCATGTTACTTTATGGTAGATCTTGTTTCATTCTTTAATGAACACCACCACCATTTATACCATGTGTCAACTGATCTAACACTGCAACAAAATACTCAGTTCCAATTCAAAAAACTTGAAGATGTGGATTCGGAAGGATATATTCCTCTCCATACATTCCCTCTAAAACATACTTTCTTCTTTATAGTAAAACCATTCTAAACAATCATACCTTAGATTAATCAACATGGTAATCTTAAAATGATATATCATTATAACATAACAATAAAGTAAAATCTTTCAATGGAATGTTATTAATATTAACCAAACATATACAGTTATCTAAAATGACCTTTGATACAAACTATAATTACATAAGCTTAAACAAAACATAATATAGACCTAAGCCAAAATTTTTAGCATCTCTAACATTGATGATCTTTTTAGTTTAGAGATTTAGTTAATTAGGCCATAAAACATACATAAAAACACCAAAAAATATAAAGTGGACACTTGTCAATAGTATATAATTTTTTCATAGCCTAAATATTTTAGAAATTAATGCACCATATCTTTTATGATAGTCTTCATAAAAATAATAAGTGTTCTTTCAATCCCTTATTTATACATTATTCTTTTTAAAAACATTAAAATAAACAAGGGATGAAAATAAAAACCCTAGTAAGTGATATAAAAAGAAGGAAATTGTTATTCCCTTGATAAAAATTAAAATCTTTGAAAATATTATCATAAAGTAATACTTTTCACCCTTAATAAGTAGTAAATATTATACTTTGAAAATAAAATAATTACATACATTTTATGTAATAACTATATTACCATAAAACCCATAGTAAGCATAGACATTACATAAAAGTATTATGGGAAATTATTATAATTTTCCATATTATAAATTGCATAACCATGCATTCAACATATATACATTTAACTCTTGCAAATAGAATAGTTATATATCCATACACTTTACCCTATTAATTGTAGGGATACAAAAAACCCACCTGTCATTGGTTTATCATAGAACCACCCATCATTGGTGGATCACATAACCACACATTAAATGTCTAAGAACCATTATATAGTTATAACAAAAAAAAGATTTCAATTTTCAACATTTAACTCATAAAAATTAATTTACAATCACAAGAAAACACTTCAAGATATTAAAATAATCAAACCATTCCCAAAAACCATTTTAAATAACAAAATACCCAAAATAAAAAAGTTGGGTTTTATTTTCTTCTAATACCATGAAGGATTGTAAAGGACAAAAAATATGAAAATCGATATATAATTTTGTCTACAGTCCTTTTATATACATGAAAATAAATATATAAAACATTATCAAGAATATCAAAATGGAGGAAAGATTAAATCTTTGACCTTTGAAAGCATCCCACAACACTTCAAACTTTAAAAAAAATCAATACGAAAGTGTAAAATATAAAAAACAATATATAACATGAGAATAGATAAAATGTTGAAATTTATTTTCAATGAGGGTTTATATAAATTTTATTAAGAAATAAAGCTGTATAACACCAAGAAATGACTTCATTAATAGAGATTGAGAATAAATACCTTACCTTGAGTCTGAATTGTCACGTGAGTCTTTATATTCATGAATAATAAACATATTTTTATTATTTACTTTCTTTATATCATTTTTAATGTTTATTATTACATTTATTACACTTATTTAAATGTTTTAATAAAATTTTTAAACAGTTATGTTTACATCATGGGTTATGATTATTTTCGATTTAGGCATCAAAAACAAATTTAGATGGTCTAATATGGTCGAATAGGTTATTCTATAAAAATATCTAGAATAATAATAATTAAATTGTTATCATATTTATATATCAAATACACTTTTAAAAATAATTATTAAATATTCTTGTGAAAAATTTTCCAATGTTTCAATCAGGAAAATGGTAGGCCATATGTGTGCAAAAGTAACATTCCTATTTTTCAACGATTAATATAAATAAAAGGTAAGTAAAATATATCCTCACATAATGATAAATTTATCAAAAATAAATTTTAAATTTTCACATATACATAAACATATATATATATATATATAACCTATTATGAAAAAGGAATCAGATCACACCGAGGAGGATGTAGTCTAAACGTCTACGAACGACGTTATCACTTTTTTAGTGTGTGAAAGGGTAATAAATAAAATGATATATTATATTTTTAGAAAGGTAATAATTTATTTAATAAAATATATATTTCATTTATTTCACATATTTTTAATTAAACTTCCCATTATTAAATTCCATATAATGTGGTAAGGTATCATATCGCATTGGGCAGGCAGTAGTCCACACATCTACAAACAATGTTATCGAATTTTCACAAAATAGAAATCATGAAGGTATGTATATATAAGAATTATATATAAATTAATATATCACAAATATCATATATTTATATCATATAAAAATATTTGTTCAATCATAATTCCCAACCATGAGAGTTGGTAAAGGAATGATTAACGACATTGTTACATGAGATGGTTATTATATATACATGAATGGTAATTACGTTACCTGTTTGATGGATGTGTTTGTAGGTTAGGTAAACACATTAACATAAAAATAATTAATAAATTTATTATAGTGATGTTATTATATAATCATGGAAAAATAGTAATATATTTTTAGTGGATAAGGAAAGAAAGAAAAATGCATGTTCATGAAAGTCACCTATTTTTTAGGAAACCCCATTTTGAATTGCACCAAAGGACTTATTTGTTGAATTTCAGAACATATTTAGGAATATTGGGTGATGTTAGGTATTTTTTGAAATTATTTGGGTTGGGGTGGGATGATCCAAAGGGGATTTAGAGGTTTGAATGTGTGAGGGGAGAGGGGGCCTTTTAAATGTTGGGAAAATGACACATTAAGTCTTCAAAAAAATATTTCATTTCAAACCTTGTTTTTATTATCCCAAAAGTTGTACAAGTAGATTAATATATATTTATTTAGACATGTAATGGTATAAATATTGATAGAAATTATTTTTATAGAAGTTTAGGGTCATTATTACACATTATTTTCCAAGTTTTGTTTTTAATTTAACTCATTTTCCATAATTATTGTAGTTAATTTTTATTACTTTCAATAATTTTTTTTCAAAAACTAAGTTGAATGTATTGAAAATTATAAATTATTCATATTACCAATATGTAATACATTTTTCAAATTTTCATTCATTTATGTGGTAGAAATTAATTTAATATTAATCTTGTAGACGGGACAATAATGTAGTTTTTTAATGGAAAAATATTCAAAAGTTTGGTAAGTCTTTTTATCTAAATTTAATGTGATATTGTTACTATTGGCCTATTTTTTTTAAATTATATATAATTTATCTAATTATAATTGAAAACAAATTAAAACATAATAAATTATTATTAATGAATTGTTTGAAAATTCATTTTTGAGTTAAAATTCAGTGTTATTAATTATTCATCAAAATATGTAGTTACTCAGAAAAATAAAAAAATTCTAAAAATTAGTTTTTTATATTTCAAATTAAATATATATGTTTATTTTTTCATATAAAAAAATATAAAGGTTTCAAAATTTAGTTTTAAAATTTGTATTCCATTAAAAGGTGATAAACATGTTTTTAAGAAAAAATTTAGATTTTAAGTGTAAAAATGGATTTACCATTATATTTTTCCTATAAAATCTAGTTTTTAAATTTAAAAATCTATTAGAAACATGTATAAACATTATTTATTGAGTCCATTTCAGTCCAATAAAAACAAAATATAGGCAATAACATCGGTAATAAATAATAATATTAATAATATATTATTTTTCAGTATAACCCAATATTGTGTGCAACACAGGTTTTTAGAGAAACTAATTATTAAAAGTTGGGTATGCTACTAAAAATAACCTTTTTAATATAAAATTACTATCTAATTCATAAATATTTATAAATATGAAAAATAATTTTTTTATCATTACATGGGATGTTATAGAGATTCCCATATATCCTTTAATAGAACCAATAATAATATTTTATTTTCACCCCATCAATTTTGTTTTAATAATACTAAGACTCTTCATCATTTACATTGGGTTTATAAAATTCACAAACTAGAGATAAACATTATGAATTAACATTTTCCAATGCACAAGTCCCAAATTTGGTCAAATTCAACCATATCATAAATCAATATTTTGATTGAATAATTTTCACGAAGGATATAAAGAATTGTTTTTGTGTCCAACCATAAAAATAGACAATGATTTTCAACAAAATCCTCCCATTTTCAGACATCAAAATAATTTTTTTTTCTGATCCTAGTCTAATATATTTTACCTACCATTGATCATTTACTTTTCCTATTCCTTAATTATAATTATTTATTTTATCATCCTAAAATTATCTAGGAAAATTAGTAACAAGTACATAAAATCAAAAATACCGCCATGGAATTATATCCGAATATGTGATGTATATCTATAAATCTGATTACTAACTAATGTAATGAATTTTTATAAAGTAAAATATTCTCTAACTCTTTACTGATTGAATAAATTTATAATTAATCCTTTCCATCGAATGTGATTTGATTCATCCTTAGTATACCTATTTAGGGACATGAAAATGATTATGTAATTCAAATGTGGTTAGTGGCTAAGATATTTTATCCATTAACATCCCTTATCTTATTAAATGAAATATCTCAACCGATATTTTACATTACCCATTACCCCTATTCAATGTACTAGAAATTATATTTCTTCTCAAAAATATATTTTTGTTTTTGATTAAACCTCATAAATAATAATTATATATGTAATTCACTCACCATTTAAAATGGAATAATAATACCCATTCAAAAATATATATGAGCTTACATTTGATAAAAAAATTTGGGAAAAAATTCCTCAAGGTAACACCACATCATTTTTGGGTTGGTTGTGTTTGTTGAAAATCCAGGTTTCCAGGGTGAATTGTTGAGTTCTAGAGATGTTTTCAATAATCCATGTTGACAAAGAACAATGAAAAAGGAATGAAATATCTGGAGGTGGTACAAAAAGAAAAAATACGAGGTGGCAGTATTTTCTAGTGTTTGCCAAATTTGTGGGGTCCAAAATTTGATGTTCGGTGAGAATCGTGAAATGTGAATTTCCTTGATGATCCCATCAAAAAATGGAAAATGAATGAGTTTTCAGAATATGGGGTTGTTGATGTGGATTTTGAGAAGACATGAATAATTTTGACTGTGTTCTCCATGATTATGAAGAGCTTCATAAACAAAAGAGATGAAGAGAAATACATGGGAGCCTTGAGGTGGTGGTGCAAGTTAATTGATGGAACGCTCTGTAATTACGATGAGATCCGTGAACTGAAAATTTCAATGGATCTTCACAATATATATATAATTTAGATATAAATTAACTATTTTCATGCATGTTTCAAGTTGGGACAAGGTTTGTTAAGTTACTTATGGGCATAATATCTAGATAATTTGATGAATGCGGCATGCAAGGAGTAAAAAAAATTTATATATAATGAAAACAAATGATGTTAAGGATTTAATGTGGTATAACGGTGTGTCTATCATTGTTGGAGGGGTTTTAGTTGATTTATAATGAAGGACATTGGATGAGATGAGAACTGTTAGTAAACTGATGTTCCATGGATGCACATAGTTTTTAATAGGTTATTCCATGCATGGTTATCATAACTGATAATTGGTGTAGCGTCTACTATGGAGAATATAATTTTAATGTAAGGTTGTAATGAATATCGAACACCTTTAGTGGGAAGTGGGATATCAGTCTGGGTGATATGACCCTCGAGAAAGAGGGGTTATATATACATGAAACTAGTTGTTAGATGATCATTTTTCCATTAGTATTTCATCATGAAATCCAGTATGAGTTCCTTTAGATTCATCAGGGAATGAATGATATAATAATTAGTATAATATTATATGTATTTTGAGTGTTGAATTTGAGATTGTTAAGAATTATGGTGATTCAAAAATGTGAGGATCCAAGTAGATAGGTTCTTGAGGTATGAAAAGAGAGATACTTTTCTTTGGAAATGATAATAAATCACTAGTTGGAGTTTCCGTAAATTTCAATAACTCACCTAGGTTAGTGTATGTGAATAGCTCAAGGTTTACTCCTAGAAAATAATAAACAGGATGATGTATCTTTGTAATGTATTGGAAGTACAATGAATTATTTTCAAGGCATGTTAACTAGAGAATGTTTGACTGCTATTATAACATTAAATTTTTTTTATCACTCTAAAAACCACATATAATATGTTATATTACTCATGAAGGGTATGTTTTAGTTTTTCTTTAATGATTTTCGTTAAAAAGGTGGTGTACCGGGACATATTTCATAGATAGATGGAACACATGAATTTTTACCTGGAACTATGAAATGAGAATCTGTTCTGATGTTCTTATAATATATTAAATGTGGTATAATATAAATCATTCTTATCATGTAATTGGACTACTAAGAATGTATTTTTATAATCAATTCTATTATCGGGAAAAATTATTGTTCAGACGTTTATTTTTGGAGAAATGAATTATTGGGGGGATCACCATGATATGGAGGATCAATAAGATAAAGATTCCATGGCCGTCTCAAGTTAGTAGAGTTCCTTGAAGATCCATATCAATTTTTTAGTGATGAATTTTAGTATTTTATACTATTTTTATTGTATAATTGTATATTTCATTGTGTTATAATGTGAGATCATGTTTGGAATTTGAAGATAGATTAAAGATCTTTGATGAAGAATTAGTGACCAATTTTGGTTTAACGAATCAATTGTGTAACCACTAAGGCCTAAATAATGACATGTCTTATAATGGGTTGTTTATAGAAACCCTCATCAAAATATATGGTACAATTCATTGAAAATTTTAAATTTTAGTTGGTATAAGGGATGGATTTTAAAAGGTTTTTTGGAATACATTTCCATACGTTTTGAAAATATTTAATGGTTTGTTGGTCATGTAATGGAGCTTAGATGGAAAGAAAGAGGTCATGGTTGGAACTGGATGTCTATAAGCCATGAAAGTATGTCCAGTAATAATTTGGATTCTAGAAAATGGGTATCATATAGACATATAGTTTTATTAAATGACCAACTAGCTTGTATCCCTATACAAGCTTGCTGGTGGGTGATTTTGAGAGGAAAATTATCCACCTTTAATTTTTAGAGGAGGATAGCACATCCCTAATCCTATTATTCTCACATGAAAATAAATTCATATCACCCCCTTAAATCCCCATTGTATTTTGGGTGTTCTCATGTAATTTTGGAATCATCAATGGTTTGATATTAACTTTTTTGGCCTCCTTCAATCTCCCCACCTACATTCCTATTATTTTCATTTTCCAAGTTATGTATTTGGTTATAATTTCAATAGTGTATGGAGAAATCTTCTAAAGATCCTTGTACATTCTTGTAATTTATATAGAGGAAATCCCACAATTATGAAATCATGTTTTCACTTATTTATTCAATAATGGTACATCACTCTTTTTTTATTTTATTTTATGAAATTAAATTTATATAATGACTGGAATAGATATCTATGTTTGTAATTATTCTTGGTGTAGGATTGTAGTGTTTTTGGGATGATTAGAACCTTTTTTCTCAATGATATAGAAATCATGGGATTCCACATGTGTGACTCCATAATATTTTAATATATATTAATGTCTCTCTATATATATTATAGCTTTCATTACATACAATAGCGAGTTAAAAAACCAAAACATATTATTCAATTAATATTATCAAATGTGATGGTTATCTCTTAGATATTATATTGGAGGGTATGAGTAAAATAAAATAAATTTTAAAAAATACTATTTAATTACTTATAATATTAATTCATTTTTTTTTCAATTGGAAATGAATATAAATTCATTTAATGTTAAAAAAAGTGTTATTTTCCATTGAGTAGTTTTTTGTGTGCAATGTTTCCTTGTTATAAAAAATTATATAAATATTTATTGATTTATGGTTTAAAATAACTTTATAGATAATATATAATTCAAATATTGTAATATTTATTTAATTATGGTCATTAGGAATGAAATGGGTACAATTAAATATTTTGATTCAAAATTACATCTTTTCACAATGGACTTTATTTCGTATATTTGCAATGTTATTATAATTATATTTCTCAACTTTTATAAATTTTATTTTAGAATCAGATAGCATTTTTTAAATAGACATATGATATTTTTATTACATTGATTTTTTTTGGATTTCTAGAAATGATTTATTTTTTAATGAATAGTGAAAAAAAAACATTTATATAGAAAAATGTCTTATCTGTTCTAAATTTACAAAGTCCAATTTTATTATGAATTTATTTTAAAAGTCACTAGTTATGTTTGATTAAATATATATAAATTAATTTCAATTTAATATACACTATTATTATTTATGGAATAAAAAAATCAAGCTTAAATTTGATGTTTTCTGGAAAAATATTTTGTTATCACATTTTGTGAGTTTATTTTTACATGGATGTATTCTATTTATAGATACTTAATTTTATAAAATATGAGATATATTTATAATCACCATAATTAATTTTTAACTTTATGTTCATTGTAATTATTTTCTATTATTTATAGTAAAACAGAAATTAATACAGTAATTCTTACAAAGTGTGTATAAGGGTTTATACTAAAAAATAATGGTTATGATGAAATAAAAACATTCATAAATACATTTTAACTGAAATTTTGACCAAACATAATCTACTATTTTAATATGAATAATTTTGGATCCATTTCACCTGAATAATACATTAATATATTTTAATTTTTTTTTAAAATTCGCCATATTTCATATCCATCACATATAGAAGGGCACCCCATGCCATCCCTTTTCCACAATTCAAGAGCCTATTTTTTCAAAAACATACCTTCTAAAATACTTTATTAACATCCCTCCATAGGTCAAAATATGTATTAATTTCATGTGAAGAAAATTATATGAAACCATTAGTGATAAATTAAAGAAGGTAGTCTGAAATAGAGTTATAAATTTTTCCTTAGTTCTACCAATTATATTTATTCTTCCACATAATCTAAACCTATTTTATCAATAATTATATAATTACATTTCATTATTAGATTTTCATAATCATTTTCTATCTTCATACTACAAAATGAGAAATGCAAGTGTCGCTCGAGTATATGGGTGATCTACAACTTCTACATGGTGATATGATTCATTTTCCAAAACATCCACTCAGGATTCGTTATTAACATGATCTTAATTTATATATATGGTATTAGTTAAATTATTATTATATTTTAATTATACGATCTTATCCAAATTCTTACCTCCCAATCTATTAGAAAATGATTACATCACATGTGCAGACTTTTGGACTAGAACCTTATGGATGGAATGTAATTTGTTTTTTATTCCCCCATTACATTGAAGTTAATAAAGATATATTTAAATAATAAGTAATATATATGTGATATAAAAATGGTTCAATAATTTTTAATTATATTTTTAATTCCTATCAATTTATCTAATATAATATGGTAACATCACCCATGAATACGTACAACCTACCATATACATAAAGTGATGTAAATATTTTTTCATCACCTCTTAATGTGAATGGTTATTAAAGAGTATATACTAGATAAATAAAATATTTATATAATGATTAATATTATCTATATGATTAAATCAGTTCCATGGTTCAAGAAACAGAACCATCTACCTAAGAAATTCATTGAAATTTGATAAATAGTGACCAAAATTTACATTTTAAGGAAGGATAGTTAATATTAGGATTTTAAAAAATTAAAAAAATTACATTTGAAGTTATTAATAATTTTTTATTTAATATATGTATTATAAAAGAGTTTATATTATACAAGAAGTTTTAATTCATACAAGGAAAGATGAGTGTTGAGAAAAGGAATTTATTTTAAAATCCCAATTATTTTTCTGATTTTCTACTAAATATTGATTAATAAAAACTTATTATATATTATCTTAGTTAGTAATTTTATTTTCATGTAATAGTACCATTTTCATCCCATTGGTACTTAAAATTGTAAAAAAAAATATTTTATGAACAACTGAATTTATTTCTACTTTGGTTGTGAAATTTTTTTTCCACACCCATATTTTCATTGAAGAGTTTACATCAATGATTTTATTATTTTGAAATGAAAATTTAAACTAATTTTAACTGAAATTTTCCATTTAATAAAATTATTTTAAAAGAATCCCAATTTTTTTACCAAACGGTGTAGTTTTTACCAATGGTGTGAGAAAAATATTTTCCTAAACTTATTCTAGATGAATGGAATATCCACCATCATGAATACTCATTGTTATAAAGATTATTTTACAATATTCCATGATTATTTTTATTGAAAATGAATTTTTTATATTCTGAAATTTGGTATATTTGAAATAATGGGTTTTATAATAAAATGTGAATTCTTATTAAGAAATTTTGTATTTATATTTTGATTATTTTCACACTAATTAAACATCCATTGATGTTACTTATATTTCAGTTTATTTATGATCAAACAATACGATAATTTTTATTTCTCTAGATATTTATTCATTATGATGATAAAATATTTTTGTAAGAAATTTCTTATTTTAAGAGTTAAACAATGATGAAGTGATAAATGTTTTCATGAACATATTCTATATATATTAATTTTTATGATTATATAATGGTTGGAGAAGTTCTAGATCACTAATAAATTAGGTAATTTGATCTATATATCTCAAATAATGAAGATGAAAATCTTTCACTTGATTGGGAATATATTTCTATTTTTTTATTTTAAGTACTATAGTTTCTATCAATGAATACAATATTACACATGGATGTGATTTTAAAGGGTATGTTCTCATTTTATGTATGAATATAATCTCATTAAGATATGGTAAAAAGAGTATTTAAGGACATTAAGTTTAATTGATATATTCCCAAGAATATAATTTATCTTTCTTACGATAAAACATGCCTATGTTATGAATCTCGAATGATGATTTTTTCTTTCAAATCCTTATTAATATATATTATAGATAATAATTTATTTTGGGATTAAAGGTCTATGTTTTTTAGTTATAACTCTTTTATGTCAAGAAAAATAACTTGACTATATTGAAGGAACTTTATGGTTATATTATGATCTGTTGAATGATATATACCATTTTTAATAGACCCAAGCTAAAATATATAAATTATACATTGATACCATTGTTTTATTATTTCAACCAAAAAATTGTCTCACAACCCATGTAACTATTGGTTTAATGTGTTTGATACTAGAAGCATAAAAATACTTATTTTAATAATAATTTGTGAGATATATGGTATAATAATTATTCTTAAATAATAATATATATCATTTAATTTTATTTCTTTCAACCTAACAATAAAATTTAAAATGTGTTAATGAGTTCATATGGCTTACCGTCTTTATGAACGGTGCATTTAATTTCCTATCACTAAATTAAATAGGTTAATATAAATACATATATATTTAATATATATTATATTCAAATAATTATTTAAATATAGAAAAAATTAAATAATTATATAATTAAGAGGAAAAATATTATAACAAATCAAATAATATACAAAAAAGTAGTTATTATCTGAAAGGTATCTTTAACAGAGAATTGTTGATAAATGGGTAATAAATGGCCAGAATAAAATATTATATATTATTAAATATATTAAAATTTTTCTGAAATTGATGTTTAATAAAAAAATATTTATGATAAAAGTTTTTTAACATGTATGATGGATTTCCAGACACAAGGTGAGTGATTTCTCTCTCACATTTATTTTTTGCGAGATAAATTCCATATTCCTTGTATTTATATTATATGTGATGTTTATAATGAACATGTATTTTTATGATGATTCTACCTAAAAATATTGGTATTTTCATATCCATATTTTATCTTTATTTTAGGAGTTTTATGGTTCAAATGATACAAAATCAGTAAGGAATTGTTTCTAAATTTTCTTCTTTGAGACGTACATTATGTTATAAACCACAATTATTTCATGAGGTGTATATAAATCCCCATCGACATGTATGATATTGAATTTATTCATTTTAATGATGTTTTATATTTCATTATATTTTATTAATTTATTTTTATTAACATTCTATGTTAAAAAAGTGGTAATGATTTTATATTACTATTTATTCCTTTATTTGGATGAGTTATGATTAAGTCTCTAGTGTCGAATTATCATGATATACCTCTCAATAATTATCATTAATATTATTCTCCTATGGATATTCATGAAATATTCATGTAACAGTACCTATATTCGACTCATTAATGGTTTATATATTTAATAACCGTGTTTGTACGACAATATAACATTATTTATCTCTTTGGTTATAATGTTTTATTCTTCCAAAACATTGTTTTATAAAAATGATTTCAAAACTATTTTTCATTATATTTTTTTTCAGAGTGTGAAGGATATCTTTATTATGATATGTTTTCTATGATTTTTTAAAATCATCTATATATTTTTTATGTATATTATCAAAGAAAAAGGTTTTCAAAAATTACTATTATTTGAAAGGTTTTTGTCAATGTAGAAAAGATATTTTTCATCAAGAAATATTTTTAATGTTTTTTAGAAGTCATTTTATAAATTATGATGGTTATTTTCAAGGAAAATTATTTTCAATATGTTTTATGTTTCAAAAATTTACTTTCAATGAAATTATATTTTCCATAATATATATCCCGATTTGATATTTGAAATTATTTTCCCAATAAGAGGACATTATTTGAGGATTTTTATGTTGTAATGTGGATATGATCCTTGAACACCATTCCTATTCATTCTATAAATGGTTAATTTTTATTATGATGATAAGTTTCAGAATCCAATTTCACTTCCATCTGTTATACCATCATTAATTCTTAAGAAAATTATTTCTTTTTCGAAATGTTATGATTTGATTAAGTGATGAATTGATTATGAAAGAAATTTATTTTATATAGGTTATGATATAATTAAATGTTTATGAAACCCACTTCTTTTTATTGGTTCTTTTATGATGAATGTTTTATCATCTCATCGCACAAATATGAATGATTTTCATTAAGTGATGGTTGTTAAGTTATAAAAATTAATGAAGGTTACATTATAAATGAATATGGTTGATACCTATATCTTCTTCCAATGCATTGGGTAATGATTTATATCTCATGAGATAAGAAGTATGAGAATGGGGAGTGAACATGGTTCAATAGTATAGAACTGGTACGAGGAGTGATCCTAGTTCTGTAAGGGACATTTTAAACTATAATTGTCTTAGTAAAGGAAATTGACTACTATGATTTTATGTATGGAACTATCATTCATGTATACAATGTTATTCATGAACCTAATTACATACTGACAATGTTATGCACGATCCTTCTTATATATTCAAAATTTTATGCATAGAGCAGTCTTTCATGTCTGTAAAGTAATGACCTTGACCCCAGAAGTTAGGATATAGTTCCATACCCAAGTATATTATAATAATATACAAGTAATATCACCCAAATGGAAAAAATAATTTTGTAGTTTTGGTAAATATGATATATACTATAACTTCACATCATATTTCAAACATAAAATACAAAAATTATTTAACCTGAGAATACCATTATTCTACTTAGCATAACCATGCATATCAATAAAGAACACATCCTCGTATCCTTGGAAGAAATGAAACATAAGAAAGGGTTGATCACAGTCGCTTAGTAATTGTATGTTTATATTATAATATCTAAATTAATAAGTAACAAATAATATGGATAACTAAATAACATAAACACATTCCATTTAATCAATAACTTTTGAATAATATTGTAGGAATAAAATATGAACAAATATATCCAAATAAATAATCTTATGAAAATAAAACATAAACAAGGATACTGTACTAATAGAATTATCATACGTAATATAAATATCTGAATTTATTAAGAAATAATGCATAATACAGGACATCTGAAAATTTCCATCATGGTCTATACCAAGAAATCTAAAAATAAATTGGCAATTCCTCAGGAAAAACCCAGTCTAGTTTTACTCATGAGACCTACTAATGCCTTAATGGGAAATAAAAGGACCCAAACATTACCTAATAGGTAAAAATAATGCATAACTTAAACAGAAATTATTTTTATAGAAAAACTACCATAATATATATCAATTATTTCCCAAATCAATAAACATATTCATAAACCATCTAGATTAATATAGATAATTGTATCAAAATAGCACATCTATGGTAAAACTGATCAAAAGAGATAAATAAAAAGAATAATTATGACACAATTACTACATATATCCATATATTTATAAAAAAATGAGTTTTTTTGTTGTTGAATTGAAATACCATACAATTAATTTAAAAACATTTTGGGAGAAAATATAATTTTCATCATGAATTTCTTTTAAAAATACATTTTGTTGAAAATTAATTTTATATTATAAAATTTCATATTTTTTTGATTTTGTTTAAATTATACTTTTAAAAATCGTAAATGAATCTTTCTAAAATTTGAGTATTCTGATGGCCAGAAATTCAATTCATGTCGTATGTTTAAAATTGGTTTCCTTTCACTTTTCTGTAAAAGAAAAATGATAATTGTTCTTAAATAAACAATAATAATACCTGGAAAACATTATTAATTGAGTAATAAGGGTAAAAATGTATTGAATATATCATTTTAAAAAAGTTAATATATTTTTGGAAACATTTTAGGAATCACTGTTTTAGAATAAAACATATTTTTGACCAAATAGAGAAGTGAAGTCAGCTTTTGTTAAAAAAGTATATATAACATTTTAAGTACCAAATGGTAGGAGTATATTTATATTATATGAAATATTTAATTAATAACTTGAGGATAAGAAAATTTAAGAGTTTATTATGGAAATTTTCATGTAATTTCTTTTAACTTATATTATATAATAACAAATCTCTATTAGAATGAGATTGTGAAATAAACATTTAAAATGATCATAATAGTTATGTGAGAATTAATAAATGATTAAATTAAATTAATATAATTTAAATCCAAATAAAAAAGTTTAAATACAACATTATATAATAAAATTTCATTACTCACATAATCATAGAATTTCATAATCAATGAAATAAAAGTTTAACCCTATGAGTTGAAATTGGGTTAAGAAATCCCTAAACCATGTTATCGTTCCTTAAATAGTTTTAAAAATTCACATAAAATGGTTTTTAACATGTTATCAATTTATACCAGAACCTTATTTATATATATAAGATATTATGTGATCTTTTTAGAACATCTTTCCTCCCACTCATTAAGAATATTTTAATATTTCACTGTTTTGGGAGTTATTTATCTTGTCTTCTCTTGCATGATTTTTCATGAATATCCCAGTTATATTTTGTTTTATATTGATCCATAATATAATGAATGATTTAAATTATATAGATATAATATTTATTAATTAAATATAGTTTTATAACCATTCTAAAATGTTGAACATGGAAAATGAATCGTACCACATCATGGAGACGGTAAGCCGTATGCATGCGCGAGCAATGGTATAATTCCATTAATTGTGAATGGATAGGGAAACAAATGATATATTCATTTTAAAAAATAAATATAGTTTCAAAATTACTGTATATATCAAAAATTTACTTTATTACAACCATCCTAGTAAAGTAATGATGAAAAAATTACACTAGGTCCCAGAGACGGAAACTCGAACACAAACACACCATGATTTCTTTTTTTTATATAGATAAAATTTGGAATTTTATTGTACCATAATCATTAAAACATATAAGAATATATTTGATAATGTATTTATAACTTTATAATTGAATAAATACATATGAAAAAAGTAGAGGAAGAAATAAACATGGAAGAGTCAGAAAAGAGGATTACCTCTTATTCCGAAGACATCATTTAGATCTCTTCTTAAAGAACAGAATGTAGCTATTTTTAGAAATCACATCCTAGATATCATGGTTAAATAATGCGGGAAGATAAATTAGAATATTTTGGTAAAGATATTTGGCTCAAGGTGGTGTATATACGAGAAGTAAGGGTTTCCCTTTTATAATTTAAGTGAGGGTCAATTTTGGAAATTCAATAAATAGTAAATTAATATAATTTAATTTTCATTTAAAAAATTATATAAAATGGGTTATTTAAAATATACGATTATTATTATTCAAAATAACCTCATCCAACATAATTTATATAAATTCTGACTATATTTTTAACCTCCAGTTTTTATTTTAAACCTTATTTAATAACATTAACTCTTATGTTGACAAAATAGATTTTTACTCTTTGAGGATTAATAATTAAAATAAAATAAAAAATGAACCAAAAACAGGTCATTAATGGAATTTTCATCATTATCCCAATTATTTGGAATAATTAATGATTTTTAGGAATTTTATATTATTTAATAAAATATTAATTAATTTAAATACGCAGTAATATCAGTTTTTAAAACTATTCAGTATATTGAATGTCAATAATATCAATAAAATGATAATAATTTGAAACAAATCATTTAATATATCCCTAATAGGTAAATGAATCTATTTTTTATATGACACTCATTGTTTCAAATTATTTTTCTATTATTTTTTAAATATCATTTTTTTTGAAATTTTATTTTATTTAATATTTATTACACCGTTGTTTTGGAATAATTTAAAGTAAATATTTATTCACTAAAAAATTTAGAAAAACTATCATAACAAATTTAATTCTATTAAATTTCAATAAAATTATTTATAGTAGAATATATCATCTGGATATCACCATATTAAAAATATTACAATTATTAAATCTGTGAATATAACATCATTGATTTTTTAAATAAAATAGTATAGGGTTTAAAATTACTTATAAATAGAAATATTTGGTCACATATCTTAAAATTGAATTCTTATTGATGATAATTAATCATAAAATAAAATCAAGGCATGTTTAAGGGACATTTTATAATCGTTATACCTTTACTTTTAACATGTCTTAACGATCTCAATGTTTACCAAGGAAAGGAAAATTTGGAACACTACTATTAATATTAGAAAAAAATAAAAGGGTATTATTTACTAAATTATAATATTTTGAATATAGATATATTATCCTTCTTATAAAACTCAAATTTTATAATTTTTAGAATTTAATTGAATATTAATCCCACAACATGCAACATAAAATAGTATTCTTAGAAAATTCATTTTTAAGAAAATGTGTACTTATATGAAAGTAAGTGATAAAGAAGAATATAATGAATTAAATTAGATTATTTATAACTAAATATTAATTATGTTACTTTGATATAAAATTCAAATCCTAAATACAGTATAAATATAAATAAATTGACTCTATAATGATCGATATTTATCAATATTCACTCGTACATGAATCATTTCATAAAATTCCCAAAAGTTCACCCTATGATAAAATTAAAATAATTATTGAAAAAAATGTATTCATTTTATCAAATAAATTTTCTAAATGTTTCTAAAATTATTTGATTTATTTTCTTATAGAATGAAATAAAAGTAATTTTTTTATGAAAACCTATATGTGATGAATAAAATGAATTTACTAAACATTATATATTTAAATGATAAGAATAAATAAATTTTTATTGATTATAAATTTAATAAATATTTCATTCTATAGTAAACCCTTTTCATACTGGTCAATTTATAAGATATTTTAAAATGTTCTCACAAGAATATTTTTTTTTGTTTCGGCTAGGTGTTTCATGCCACCTATGCTATAGAAGATATTAAACTAATTTAAAATGAGAAATACTATAAAATATAGGGGGTGATACATTCTCACCTAATTCAATAAACATCATCCTTGAAATATGAAAATTTTCTTTGAAAATGAGAGGTTGATATTTTGGGGAAAAATACAATGTCAGAAACGGACATTGTAAATAGGTTAACTAAACATCCTCTTATTAAGAGGGACATGCAAATGAGATGGTTACTACAAAAATATATTTATGAATATGAAAACATTATATAGAAGAGAAATATAAGTATCATGTTCTGATAGAGGGTGATTAAGAAAATGGTAATTAAAAATTTGACAAAAAAACCATTAATATGCGATCATTTAAAAGTACATTGATTTATCAAAATGAAAAGTAAATGAATTATGTTTTTCTTCCAAAATCCTTTTTATAGAGTTGAGGTATACTTTTAAATATCCAAATATATAACTTGGGAAAGTAAACTTACTTGATTTCATTCCACATAATAACCCCATTATTTTGTTGTGCTTCGATCTATTTCTTATTCTTTTTGTACACTTAAAGATGGATATTCATAGAAAAGTTTTATATGAGAATAGATTTTATCAAAATAACCCAAGGTCATTCCTTCAAACAACAGATATTTACCAATAAAAAATGGTCATTAGTTGGTATCCAGTATAATATATAACACTTCAACCTCAAGAAATAATATCCAATGTTTAACATAATCCATTCCATTAGTAGTCAACCTTAAGAATCATCCAGAATACATCTGTCAAAAAATATAGATAGAATATAACTAAATTTAAAAAATGATCATAACAATAGATTTTCCCCAAACAACATAATCATACTCCTAATTTGACATACCAAATATATGAATACCTTGATCACCATTATACCATAATGAAAACATGCATGTTTCTAATAATACAATGTTTGGTTTTTGAATATATTAATTAGATCAAAAGACTTTATAAACCCAAAACAGATAATGCAAACCATCCATTTACTAACCAACCTCGTGGTCACAAATACTATCACATAATCATATCTTAATCATTATTGTGTCAACATAAAGAATATATTAAGAGTTATCTAACATCATTTTTTTATTTCCAAAGGATTTCTTTTATGCTTAATCATTTTTTAGACATTGGTACCTTTCAAAATATTCATTATAACACTTAATAAAAATTTACAACAGCACAATCCTTTTACATTTAAAAATTCATATAATTTAATGTCATTAAAAAAATACTTCCATTAAATAATTAATGATTCCAATAAAAGATAATTAATCATTCGACTACACTCATAACCAATTAACAATGAATAATACCTCATTCAATTAATATTCAAATTGTAGTCTCTTCTTCATTGACATTATAACCATTACTCATACAACCATTCTGATTCTCTTTATGAGATTTCACTTTTGGACATTGAATTGTATAGTTCTTGTAATTATATCTTTTAAACTTTCAACCATAGACAATACCTTAGGGAAACCATTATTTCTATTCAATTCATTGACCAAACTATTCATTTTTACATTATAATTAATTTCTTTATGTCCTTATTATCAATTTATAGAAAATATTCTCATTCATCTCAGACTCTCGTTTGGGTGTTTTTTCAAAAACATTTGACATATAGGAATATTAATCTTCTTTCCTCTATAGTCTACTCCACCTGATCTCTCATTGAACTAAATACCTATCTTCTTTGTTGATTCTGAGAGTTGGTTATTATTCATGTTGTTAATCATATATCATGATAACTGATTAGATATAATAACAAAATCCTTTAATATAGTCATCACCCCATTTGTTTATTCATCAACCCATTGTATATCATATTTAATGTTAACCAAGATGATTACAAAATATATAGGATACTATCATATTCTTATATATATCCTCAATGTCAAACATTAAGATAAATTCTATAATATATTTTTTCATAAATATAATTCCTATGTTTTATAATAAACTAGATCTGATACCAAATTTAATGACTCTGACTACAGTATCCTGGAGCTGGTGTCTTAATTTATTACATTTTCATATGATACAAGGAATCACATCCTAATGTATTTAATTGTTTAATGTTAATTTTAAACTATATACATACTTGAAATTAAAATTACATTTCGAAAAAAATACCCAAATTAGTTTCTTTGAGTACAAAATTAGTCTTTATAACATAGCTATGCATATAAATCTCCAAACAATTCCTAATTTCCTTATAGAAAATGATATATAATAAAGGGGTAATCTCAAATGCTCAATAAGTGTAAATGTACAATGTAATATATCAATAAATAAGGAATAAGAAATATGTAAACAAAGATAACGAAAACACATTCAATTTAATCAACAACCTGATAATAATATGTAACAAATAAAAGATAATCAATTATTTTATATAAATAATCACATGATAATGAAAATGAATGGGAAAGGCCTTTGTCAAAACCCTGTCTAGTATTTCCTATTTGAACTACCAATACATCGAGGGGAGATATCAGTCTCCACCCATCACCTAAAAGAACAACTTACTGCTCATATAGAAATAAACATTTATATTAACAAACCAACATCTAAAATTATAATTATTTCCCCAATCAATATACATATCCAGAAACCATCCAGAGTAATATGATGAAAGATGTCAAAATAGAACATCCATAGTAAAAATTGGCATAAACAATCCATAAAATAATAAGTATTGATTTAATACAACATATAACCACTGTATACATAATAAAGGGTTTCTCTCATTGTGCAGTAGAAATACCATAATGAGATATTTAAAAACATTCAAGTGGAAAATATCATTTCTATTTTAAAACACAATTTGAAAATGCATTTCATTGAAAATTTATTTTAAAGGTTAAAATATTTTAAAACCATTTTGAAATGTTTTTATGATATAATATCTAGTTTTATCTTCTAAAAGAATCTCAGAATTATTAGACTGGTCATGATATATGGAAATTCAATTCATTCCGTACATCAATACAAAGGATCCAATCATTTGTTTGGTAAAATAAAAAGGGGAATTATTTTGAAAACAACATAAATATTATTTAAAAAAATTTAATCTGTAAAAAAGTGATAAAATGACATAAATAAATAATTTTTAAAATATAAAATTGGGAATTTTTTTAGAAATCATGGTTTTGGAAGAAAACTTATTTTTGATCAAACAATGAAATGAATTTGGATTGTCTGTAAAACATTTTCTATAACATTTTATGTACCAAATAAATATATAATGAAAAAATTAAATTAATGAGTTCCTTAATAATTATTTTATAAGTAAATTGAGGGGATAATTTTGAAATGGTAATGTTATTTTATTTAATTGATGAATAAGAATAAACAATGTCAATTATAATGAGATCAGGAAATAAAAACCCTTAAAATGATCATAACATTGAAGTGAGAATAAATAAATTATTCAATTATGTGATACCTTATTAAATCCCAATTAAAAAGATTAAATAATACATAATATAATAAAAAGTCATTACTTACATAATCATAGGAGAATATAATCAATAAAATAGATTTTGAACTCAATTAATTGATATTGAGTTAAGAAATCCCTTACCTCATGTTTGACTTCCTTCATTAGTGTTAAAAGATATTGTATAATGGTTTTGACCATGATTTTAATTTAATACAGAATATTATTTATATTCTTAACATCTTATATTGTGATTTTATACTGTCTTACCACCAGTTCATTAATAATATTTCACTATTTTTACTATTTCAGGTCCTATTTTCCAAGTTTTCTCTTGCATAATTTTTCATTAATGCCCTTGTTATTTTGTCTTGGATATTGATAAATCGTCTAAAAAAATATATAAAGGTTATAAATGTCAAATTTAATCAATTAATATAGTTTTATAGTGATTCGAAAATTTATACCATTGAAAACAAATCACAACGAGTCATAGAGACAATTTTTTGTAGGTACACATGATCCAATTATTACTAATGGATTGTGAAATTCGTGATATATTAGTTTTATGGAATCAAATTTAATTCATAATTACCATATATATAAATTATATTTAACATTATGACCATTATAGCATTGTGGTGATGAAAAAAATGTCCCCATAATGTTGAGACAGAATGTCGCATGTACGTACGCGTTGTGCTGTAAATTTTCAATGAATTGAGAAAAAGTTAAATATTGTTGTACCTTAATCATAAATATATATCAAAATACTAAAGATACTAGAGATTTTCATTTATCATGGTCACAATACATGATGAGAAATAAGAAGAAACAAACTTAAATGAATCAGAAAAGATGGTTACCTCTCATTTAGGAGGCTTCATTTGGATATCTTCTTATGAAAGTTAGGGTTTGTATTTTTAGAAAAAAAACACCACATAATGTGTCTACGGATGTTAGTACATAAAATTATTTGGGATTTGTTGATCTAGATTACTAAAATTTGTATATAGTTGCGAAGTAAGGGTTTCCCTTTTATAATTTATGTAAGGGACACTTTAAAATACTCTCAAAATATTAAATCATTATACATTGTTTTCAATTCCAAATGTATTCGAAGTGGGTTATTCAAATGATAATATGAGTATGAGTAGAAATCTCCTCATATATATATATATATTAACTATATCTACACCCAACTCATATTGTTTAACATTTATTTAACCCCGTTAGTAGTTACTTGGAAAATATTTATTTTTACTCATTGAGGGATAATTTATTCACAATAACATTTAAAATTACCCATAAATGGATCATAGGTTCAATGTTAAACTATATTACACTAATTTTTATTTATTTAATTTAATTGTTTAATTTATTTCATTTATTAATGAATTATTTATTTTAAAATATCATTAAAGTTGATTTTGACACAATTAATTATATTGAAATGTAAAAATATAATTAAAATAATATAACATCAAACCAAATATTTTAATATATCCGTAATATGTCAATGTCATCTATAAAATTAATTTATGACATTAATAATCTAAAATTATACGTATTTAAATATTTTTAATATTATTTATTTTATTTTTCCATTTACTAAATAATTACTATATCAGTGTTGTGGAACTATTTAATCCAATTATTTATTCAGATAAAATTAATAAAAAATTAACAAGATGAATATAATTCCTCTATATTTGAAAATAATATTTATAGTTGATCATATATTCTGGATTAAACCATCTAAAAAATTTTATAGTTGTTAAAATCATGAATGAAACATCATTTGATTTTATTTAAATAAAATATTATAAGGGTCATAATAATTTTATAGTGGAAAAAATAGTCAGACATAAAAAAATTATTTCTTATTCATGGACATTCATTTTACAATAAAATAGTGGAAATTGTTAGTGTGACATCCCAACCGAAGGGCCACTCAGAAGTGCCCTCAGCCTGTGGGTCACAAGGCTTTAAGCATGCCTCCCTATACACCAGAGGATGACGATTAGCATAGAGGGAATATAGAGTACTCATGGGGAGGATATCCCCCCATTTAAGAGTGAGACATAATGAATATATAATAACAAATGAAATATCAGAAGCATGATATCAATGAACAAATAGAAGAAAAAGGAAAAACCAAAAACAATTAAAAAAATTTATAACTGTAAAATGAATCATATACAAATGATGATAATGTATGTAATATATGTAGAAAAAATGAAAACTAATATACATGGATGTTTGAAATATATGTTATATAATAAGAAAAATTTAAAAAACCCATCTAAACATCCCAACTACTAGACCAACCATTTTCAACAAAGATCCATACTTACTAGCATGCTAGATCAGGTGTCCAAAGCGGGATGCTTCCCCTTATCCACACCTTCATTCATATAATCTTTCTGGGTACCATCTGCAGACTAGATAATGTGTGAGAAAAATATCAGTTTTCCACCACAAATTATGTTTATACCATCTAGTCTATTAATATAAACTATAACCATGTGTATGTATATATTATATTAAAGACAGTATGGTAATGTAGGTACCACGATACTTGCTTCTGCCTTAGAAAGGGTTTGAATATATAATCCAATTATTAATTATGTTCCATTTATAGTAAATGAAGTATGTGGGTTTACAGAAATACCATGGAATCCTATAATAATAATTCTAATAATAATGAATAAGGGACCAATTTAATAACCATGAATTCCTTGATGATGATAATAATTAAAGAGGATTCATGGTAATATTCTGGGAATCCTTGCACTCATTGGTCGATTTAATATAATAATAAGAAACATCTTAGATAAAGGTCTCTATGTGAAATAAAAGGGGTATCTATCAAATAATTACACTATAAATGATTTTTTCTGAGTATAAGAATCTCATCCTAGCTAAACATAGGCTAAGAATGACTAGGACCAACAGGGCGTATCGAGGGAACATCATGTCCGTAGACATAAAGTTATATCCAAAGAGGAAATTCAAGTCATCCTTATATCCATAATATAGTAAAAGGATACTATGTAATCATGGCATTAATCCACTAGTATAAAAGGACCATGTTCTAAGGTGGGTATCTCCCTTGGGTAATGGTTCATTAAATCATAATTTCTTCCTATGAGTGCTTAAGTAATTCTCTTTGGAATCCAATGTTAGGTCAAGCCTGGAAAATCCTATAAAAATAAAAGGGTCTTGAAAAAATGGGGAAATTATACTAATATAATTAATTTATTAGTCAATGTACTACACATTAAACATAATAATTTGGGAGGTTCATTCTGTTTTCATTCATACTAAGTGAATATTCTAGATTGTACATGCAACCATTTTTTACTTCCATTCCATATTTAATTCTTAATTTTTTCCTTTACCTTTCGCGAATCGGAGGCGAAGGCTAAGGACATGAAACCACTTATTGTTCAGTTACAATTTAATAGTACAAGTGATATATATATATATATATATATACTTTCCATTTATCATTTATAAAGTTCATTGATTATATTAAAACGTGTAACTATGAAGGTTCAAGAGATAATATAACTTTAATAACCATTAAATTTCATTCAGTCAATTTAGACACTTACCTTTATCATGTTCAAGTCATAGCCTACTCGAATGGTGGCATAGATTGTCATAACAAGATACTAAAGTAATAATTAAAGGAGAACCCAACTTGGCCTTGATGGTGTTGAGGTTATAACCTCCAACGAAATAAGGAAAATATTTAACAAGACTCTAGCATATGTGCATGGTGATTATAAGGATGGAATATGAATTTAATCAGCAACAATCGATGTAATTGATATTCGAAAAATGATGACAAATTATAAAATAGTGATATATTTGCGATGAGTTATATACCACTTAAATTAAGCGTATAAAAATATCCTCATCCAGTATCAATGTTTAGTATTGACTGGATCCAATGAAAACTGAATATTAGATTTTACCCTGTAAATAGAGCATATGTTCCAACATCTAAATAGTGTCATTAAGGGAATGTCAAATGAAGAAATTAGGTAATCAATCAATGAACATACCTATGGGATTTAAATGTGATTAACGAAGATTGATCCCAACATCAAATGATGGAAGAAGGTCAAAACATATGAAAGTGGAAGGAGGAGCTCAAAATTGGATAAGGTGAGACTACACTATCCACTGGAATTCATTGAAGAAGTGGTGGGGTATGAAATAGATCATTAAAAGAATTTTGGTTATTTTATCCAAGGAAAATAGGGTGACATGGTTATAAAGACCATGCACTAACAATGTGAACCTCACTACCTCATGAAAGAACCCACACTGTTAGGCCGTATGGGCTAAGAAACCATGCATAAAACCTGAAATATTGGTCTGCAAAAAACTATAGAGAATATTCATGGGTTTTTATCCTTGGGTACATAGTTTTGGTAAGCCATGAGTTCATTTATTATAATCTAAATAACCTCTCATTGTTAGGGGAAACCCTGTTTTCTTGGTCAAATGGTTTCGACTAACAATGAATCCTTGTGATTTATTCCCGCTGTAGAGGTTTTGAACTATGAACAAGACCCAAACATTCCCAAAACCATCTAAAGCACATTAGGAATCTGTATTAATCCCAAAAAATAATTAAAAATTTAATGGATATATACCTCAAATAAAAACTAGGGTCTTATATTCTTTCCCTATTGAAAGAACTCGTACCATAGTTCACCACTCTAGGGAAGAAAAACATTGTCTGAGGCAAACAGTGACCACTGAGCTTGTACATCCGCCCTCCACTCCCAAGACTAATCAAATACCCATACGTGCTTCCATATCACCCTCAATGAAGGGTTATATCAGACAGAGAGATCCTATATTCTCCAATCAGGGATGCATATAGGGTAATCCAAAAATGAATAATCAATATCCAAATCAACCTCATTAGGATCAAAAGCATGATATTATTTGACATGATAACATCCATTCTACGAAACATAAAAGTCATCAATAATGGAAAAATACCTATGAGGTAGTCGAAACTGATAGTATATCGGAACAACTCTATCCATAATATCAAAAGACATGACATAATGAGGATAGATCCTACAATTCTTATGCTTCTGTCTAAACCCATATTTTGGTTTTACCCACAAGAAAACATGATCATTGAATTCAATCTATAGAGTCATCTAGTATGATTGGAAAATGATTTCTGTCTAGACTAAGTAGTAGAAATATTCTTTTTGATCAGCTGAACCAACTACGAGGTCCCATGACCGTGACCAGGACCAAGTCGAGCTACCTCACTACCCACTAACCATCTCATGGGTAAATGAAACGACGTACCATACATATCCAAATAACGATCCATTTGAATCTTCTCATTAAATTTATAATTGAGGCATAACTTTATGATAGGGATGTGATTATACAAAGATATGTTCTTAGAAGAACTTGTGATCCTATTGCTCATTGTAACCCCCATCAGAATCATGATGTGAAATGAGTGTCCCAATCTAAAATGATAGTAAGAGGGACACTGTGTAGTCATATGATTTCATAGACACAGTGTTTTAATATATCATCAAAAAATAAAGTCTCCCAGATGGGAAGGAAGTGAGATACCTATTTTAGTCAATCCATGTATACTGGAACTCTATTTCTACCTTGTGGTGACAATGTTAAGATGACTAAAAAATTGTCATCAAAATATTCCCATTTAAATTCTGGGAATAAAACCATTATTAAATATATAGTAGGTCATGGGTTCCCTACATTCACCTATTTAAAAATTCAACACCTAGTAATAATGAATCATATTTGAAATTTCACCCTAGCCATCAATACTAGTGTCACATATCTCAAAATATTTTAGAGATTATTTGATTTATTAACCACTAAAAATCATGAGCATCTTTCATCTTTTCATCTCTTATATATGTTGGAACCTAGAGATTCCCATGTATATATTGGATTTCATCTCCATAAAAAAATATAGAAGTAGCTACTCACTAAAAATACTCTACCATAGAACCGAGCCTTCAAAATCTAAAAATTTTATACTCTTCAACCTATCATGGTGTGAAGATGTATCTAAAATGTATATAAGAGAAAATTGATAGTGAATCCCAACAAAATCTAGATACATAATATAAAATATGGCCATTAATCTATATTCATCATTGTTTTCTAGTATTCACTATTCTTGATTTGTTTAGAACAACGCATCCGCAAACACATTTCTCATTCAAGGTGTATTGTCATGATCAACATTAAAATAATAGAGGTATTTCACCCATAACCAATATTTGAGATTCAATGTCAGACATCATAAAGATATATTTTAGGCTCTTGTTTGTCTCTATACAACAAAAAGTTCTGAACCATCAGATAGTGTCTCCAGCAATATAATGCATTGAATAATGATGCAAAAATAATATTAGGCTTCCAGTTCATTCTATCATGATTCCTCAACTTCTAATACCCATAAAAATGACTATATCCACATAAATCAACACTTATTCTAGTATTATTTCTTCTGGATCACAGAACACTATATATACCCTACCCAAATCTGATAGAATTAGAATATATTTTGAAAATTGTCTTATTTTCATTTTTTGAAAGGCATTCACACATTATTATGACCACAAGAACTTCACCCCTTCATTGTTAGATCATTAAGAGGTGTATAATGGTATGAGATGAATTTTATGAAATTCCTATAATATAAATCCTTTCTTATGAAAATCCATATATGAAACATGTTATTGTGATGCTCATAGGAAACCATTACACTAACCTTCTATGTGTCAACTGATACTTCTCATTCCATGATTATATGTCAGAATAAAGGGTATTTTTTGATTTATAAGTGTAACTTAGCATCCATAGAATATATCTAATTCTCTATCAATGTATTAAAAATTATCTCAAGGTGTTTAGCATGGGATCCTCTAGTGTGAGAATGAACTAAGATGTCATTCAAAAATACCATGACAAAAGAATACAGACACTGGTGGAGAACCCTTCTCATTAAGTCCATGAAAATAGAGGGAACATTCACAAAACTGAATGACATAACAAGATAATGATAAATACAACACCTACATTGAAATGATGTGTGAGGTATTTTTGAAGGCCTAACTCACACCTAATGATTTCCCTATCATAGTTTGATCTTATAGAATATCCCATCTCATTGAAGATGTTCAAAGAGATAATATATTTATTTTAGTAGATAGTAATTTTGAATCAAAATTATTGTTCAACAATTTCCAAAATATATATAAATGATGGGAACTATAGTGTTATGTTTCTTATCGGTATGTTACATTATGAGTTTTGTCACTGGAAGTTTTTAGAGGAGGTTCATAAGAATTTTGGAGGAAATAGTTTTTAAATAATTTAAAAAAAGGTTTTCCATCGGTATATATATATTAAATGATGTGAAACTCTAATTCTCAGCTTATCTTCGAGTTTTCATAATGTGAATATATTATAAATGGTTTAAAGAATAGTTTCATGACATCTAATATTTCGGGGTATGAAAAATAAAATAAAATAGGCAGGTGGCACATTTTTTAGTGGTAACCGAACCTCGACTATTACATAACATGAAAGGGTATTACACATCATGTAATACCCTGATCATGTTTAGTTTTAATAATATTTTCTGGATGAACAATTTTCATTCAAAAATGGTTTTCTTTTTATCTCATCACAGAAGAACACTAGGTGGCCCATGGAGTCCGTTCATCCCTACTTCTCACACCTTAATCTATCAACCCCAATGGTTGTTTGTTAGTGATTCTTGATCAATATGTGGTGAGTTGTTTCCTATTTATCATCATTTTCCTCTTGTTATTTCCTTGAGTTTCACTTTTGTGGAACACATTTTCTTGAATTAGATGTTTAGGAAATGTTTTGATAATATTCTGGTGCTGAATAGTTTGATCCATGTTTCTAGAGGTGTGGTTGTTGCTTGAGGGAATTCTTCTTCACCATATGGTGCACATTCATGTTGGAATGATTCTTTATGTAGGGATTTCCTTCGTTTTTATTTGATTTCACACCAGTGGGTGGGTTATACTTATTTTTCTAAAGATCATTGTTGTGCAACACTAATAAAATATTAGAACCTTGTAAATGAATTGAAAGGCGTAGATGAATCTGATGCACATTTTTTATATGGCTTTGAAGTTATTATAATGTTTTGTATTATAGAGGAGAAATTCCCTACTGAAAATAATTGACGTTGTTGGTCCTTGGATGCACACTAAAAATATTTCTTGTTTCTAGTTTCCTTTTGATCAATTTTATATGTAAATTGGTAAATCAAATTAACTTGGATTATAAATGGATCCCCAAGGATTAATTAGTTTCTGTGAAACCCCTAATATTTTATTAAGTGAAATTTAAAAAGGGATTCCCTGCTAAATCCAAAATTGTGTTATTCATTGTTTTGTTGAGTGATGTGTTTTGTGGAATAGTGTGGTTGTTTATGTGGGAGATATGGAATGTGAGGTGGCTATGTTGTGATGTGTGGATATGCTATGTATTGTGTTGTGGTACATTTGTGAAGCACATGTGGGTGTTGTGTCTTCGTTTGTATTGTGTAGTGGATGATCTTGTAGAAGATACATCAACCTATCCATGTGATTGAATATCCGGTTGAGATATTTATTGATTGTCGAAAGGATGAAAATTTTTGTGTAGTGGGTCTATGATCAGGTTTTACAGTGATGTGTTGTGATTCTTGTTCTATGGTGTTCTTTGTTATTTTCCAGATAGTGGTATAATAAATGAAATAATAATTTGTTAATGATGTTTGAAACATGATTTTCTCAGTTTAGTTAATAGAATGAATAAATTATTAGTGAATATATAATGTTAACGGTTACTCATGTTGGTTGTAAATCGAAATGGGGTTGTGTCTTGATGTGTGGTGTTGTGCATCTAGAGGTAGCAATAAAGCTGACAGTGTTATGACTTTTTTGTTTGTTAAGAACCAAAATCTTGGGCTTAAGTGTTCGGTATCTTATATGTATATAATTTTATTTTCCCCTATAATTGGTATACCCACGCCACCCTAGTTGAGCACTAAATGATGAACACCCCCATCATCACAAGGTAGAGTATCTCTCCCAACCATTTCAATGGACGAATGAATGGTATTCCATACTCTCTTTTATGGTCCCTCTTCCAGGTGGTGAAAACCCAATATTATTTGGTCAGGTTGTGGTTTGGGAGGCCCTAATGTGTGTTGGTGAGTTCCACTTTCCCATGTGACTTTAGGATGAGATGGGTGGTGTTTTACCAGGTGTTTTTTGGATGAGGTGAGTTGTGAATTCCCTAAATTTCTTCAGGATGGGATGTGATGTGGCTTGTGGACCAGGTGATAGGATGAGGTGTGATTGTGGGGAATGTGTGTCGGCGGAGGTAATGTGATGTGTGTTGTGTCCTAGGTGATGAGATGAGGTGTGGGTGTAGGGCCCATATATTTGGAGGTGGAATGTGATGTGGGTCGTGGTCTTGTTCATGAGACGAGATGTGGTTGTGGGGACCAGGTGTCTGTGGGTGAGTTGTGATGTTGTTCTTTCAAAATACGTGGTATTGGACTGATGTTTTTCATCAGGAAGGAGTGTCTAAACTAGTGGGAAGTGGTGTAGGTAACCCAAATCATCTATATGATTAATATATTATTTTAGTTGACCTAGTTTATTTGGTGAGCATTCCATAGTGAGGATGTAATGGCTAGTATAGATTGTTAGGTGCTGTTTGGTTATACTATTTTCTCACAGGGGTATTAGTATGATCCATTTCACATGTGCATGAGATAATTTGGTTTTCTTATAGTGTAACCAGTATACTCATCCTACGCATATAAAACTACTTCTAGGTTTTCAGAAGGACTTCACAGACCCTGCTGGACTTTACTAGATTGGATCTTGGTAGTTGTTGAATCTCTGCTTTATCTTCCTTTGATACATACTTTGGAGTTTTATTACACTTGTAGTATTTTTTTAATAATACATGTAGGATGGATTTTGGTTTTCTTTTATAAATATATCTTGGAGTTGTTTTGGGATTTAAAATATTATTTCCCGATATTGTTTTCCTAAATAAGGAAATGTATGTAATTGTTTTGTGAGATTGTATATCCTTGGTGCTATTCTCCACCCTGGGGCCTCCTAGAGATGGGACTTATGTATCATTATCTAATTTTCATCATTTCTATCCCAAGAGTGGAATATTTGGATGGTGGGGGTCGAGAAAGAATTGTATCAAAGGTGGTGGTTGATAGATAAGATGGAGTTTGGAGTTAGATAATGTGAGGATTTCATGTGATGGTAGGTAAACAATATTAGGCTATCATGGTGAATTACATAGGCCTGTAAAGACCTGCTAGGATGTTGGATTTTAGGCCCCACATGATCTGATTCAAGGAAAGCAAGCCTACTGAATGACCAAGTGATGCCACAACAATTATAGAGTAGAGACCCTAGTAAAGGTACTTGCATCATATGGACTTGTGTTATTGTGTGAATTGGGTGTTTTGTGAAATTAATAATGGATGACCTAAAATGAGTTAATATGAGATAAAATGAATCTTAAATAAAATTCCCTACTATTTGGTATTAGGAATTCCTTGTTTACCTTTTAGTTATTGAACCCAGTAATCATTTACATGTGGATCTAGAGAATGAGGCTCAGTAGGCTAATTTATTTGATCATTAGAGGGTTTATCTAGTGGAGTAGGATGAACAGTGTCAGTGAACGTTATGTTATTTCTAGAGAATGGAATTGGGAATGTATGAGGGAATTGTTTTTGACATATAGTCAATGAGCAGGAGAGAAGAGCATGAGATCTCTTTCAACTTCACCTAGGACCTGATAGAGTACTGTGGTCCTTTGGTGGTTTTTCAGATTTGAGGATCCTCATGTCAGTGGTGAATGTTGTATCTAGGGGAGAGGAAGTAGGCTGATTTTCTATGGGTTGTTTTTGAGGAGTACTGGGTCGAATTCCTTTCATCGACCATGAATACTAAGAAGAGACAAGATTTAATATCTCTCTCCTGCATTGGACTATATCATTATGAGAGATATAGATAACGTTCAAGGATCTCCTCTATTTTTAACCAGATCTATTTCCGAATGAGGAGTCTCATGCGAGATATCTAGAGAAGGTGTTATGCCCTTCAATTCAATATATTGTTACTCCATTTAAATTCCCAATGTATCGAGAGCTATAGAAAAAGGAGGATGTGATCAAGAATATGAACTCACGAGGAGGTTTACTGTGATAGGGGAGCCAATATGGTTATTCAATAGGAAATGTTACCAGTGTAAGGTATCAAGTGCCAAGACCTTCGTGGTTTCGACCAGTAGGGAGTCGACCCTATCAACTTCCTTTTCAAGCATATGCCTTTTGTGATTCATTATATTCTTGGGGATGATGTTTTTCTTCTATGGAGATTGTGGATATCATTATAATTTTTTCCTAGTTCCCATTTGAGCATAGAATGGTGGAGGTGGAAAGGTCCATGCCTACCTTAGGAGGAGTTACCAGGAATGTCGTTTTAGCAGTAGAGAAATTAGGCCCATGCTCCACTGAGGGGAGATGGAGCAGGTAGGGGATGACCTCAAGGTTACCCTTTTGTAGCTCACAAAAATCATGGTCATGGAGTCAGTCTTTAGGATAGGGTAAGAGGAGCTTGGCATGGTCAGTTTCATGGCATAGATCCATCAATTCCAAGAGGGATAGATAGCATTAGAGGTACAATTGCTTTGTTTAGTACAATTTATTATTATTTTTATTAATTATAGAGCTTCACACTAAATATTTTCACCCACCATATCCCACAACCTGAGGCTAGATATATAGAGGATTACCATTCCCCTAGTGTTGATTACGACATTTAGAGGTGAAACCCCCATGTTTTATGTGTTTTGGGGATGTAAAATAATGACAGGATCACATCAGTCCCATGTCAATATTTTCTTTCTATAGATGAAACCATACAATTTCATTATCGGAATTGAATGTTTTTAATCTATTCATACCATTATTGAGTCCTTCAAGAGGAGAGTCATGTTTTTCGATATAGATGGTTAGTGTGTTTTTGTCATTGGTGAGTGGGGTTTTCAAGTGGGAAGTTAGTGTGTAGAGAATATTCATAACTTGTTGGATGAGTTATTAAGGGAATAACCAGATGATGGGTTGGTAGAGGTTCCCAGGGTTGTTATGGAGTTCCTAGATATTCTTTCCTAGGTGGTTGTGACTCTACATCCTCGATGTGATGTTGTGTTTGGGATAGACTTGCAGACCAATGATTATCTAATTTTGATGGATTCTTATCGGATGGAACCTTATGAGTTGATGGAGTTGAGGATTCAGATATATGATCTAATAAAGAAGGGTTTTATCTGGCATAGTGTGTTTCCATGGGGTGCTCTAGTGTTGTTTGTAATGAAGGAAGATGGTGTTTTGATGTTGTTCACAGACTACCAGAGGTTGAATCAGGTGATAGTCAAGAACCGTTAACCTCTTACAATGATAGATGATCATTTCAACCAGTAATGAGGATCAGGTTGGTTTTTTAAGATCGATCTACGCTCTGGATATCACCATTTGAGGGTGAAATATGGAGATATACCAAATACCACATTAAGACGTAGGTATGAGCACTTCAATATCATATTCAAGTCATTTGGTGCTATGAAAACACCATCCCTATTCATGAATATTTTGAAATTCATTTTTCATGAGATCCAAGACCTCTACGTCTTCGTGTTCTTCAATGAAATATTGATATACTCAATGTTTGACCAAAAACATGCCTACCATCTTAGGACTGTCTTGAAGGTTCTTCAATGCCATCATCTTTATGGAAATTTTTCCAGGTGTATGATTGGGACATGAGATAGTCATTTCCATGGGATTTGGTGTCACAATAGGGTGTGGAAGTGGACCCGTCAATATTCAAAGCAGCTGTTTCTTTGGAGGTAACAAATAAAATGGTAGATTATAATAGATTAATTGTCCTTTTAGGCTATTATCATAGGTTTGTGACTAATTTATAGAGAGTTCTATCCTCATTGAAAACGTTGACTAGGAAAGACCAAGATTTTTTGTGGAGTGATAATTTCTAGTAAGTTTTTGATTATATGAAGGGGAAGATTGTTAGTGCTCCAATGCTCCTGTTTCCATAAGAAGTGGTGATGTTTGAGGTGTTTTATGATCCTTTCTATCTAGTATTTGTTTGCGTCTTGATGAAGCAACTAGAAGTAATCACTTATGGGTATAGGCAGATATATCCCCACGAGAGTAAATATTCCAACAATGAAATAGATATAGATTTTTTCATGTTTGTGTGGAAACTATGGAGGAATTACCTCATTTGGGAGTGTTTTGTGGTCTTTACGAATCACATGAGTTTTTGGTATATCTTTTCCCTCTGATATATGAACATGAGACGAAGAAGGTGGATGGAGGTTTTTAAGGACTATGATTTTGAGAACTCTTAGACCCTAGGAATGTTGAATGCTGTGGAAAATTATTTGAGTAATTATTCACAAAATGTGGTTATTCGAGAGACTGAAAAAGCATGGAAGGCAATGGAGGAGTCAGAAGTTGTTCACGTAGGTGAAGTAATGAAATTTGGTTGGGGCAGTTTTCTTAGATGATAGTGAAGTATTTTCTAATGTTGTAGGTGGATGATTCTTAGTGGGTTGAAACATAGGTAGATGCATTTTTTGATCATTTTAACTATGATGATGCTCCGAAGGGATGGTTGGGGGATGGTCGAAACTGGATGTTGATCCCCAAAAATTTGTTTTTCCAGTATTGGTGCATGATGGGGTCATTCGTGAGTTTAATAGATCACATTTATAGGTAATCCAATGATTTGATAACATGTACCATATCATGAGAATGCAGTTTGATGACCATTCATGACAGACGTAGTGGCAGAGTTTGTGTAAAGGTGTATAGTTTTCTAACAGGTAAAGGCTGGGTACCATGTTCTTAGTAGCTTGTTGAATCCAATGGATATTCCCAAGAGGAAGTGGGAAAACATCTCAATATATTTCATCATAGGGATACCAAGTGGTTTGGGAGGATACAATTCTATCTGGGTAGTTGTGAATCAGCAGACAAAATCAGTCCATTTATTAGTAGGAGTTAGGTGGAGTGGATTCTTTGACAAAGAAGTATGTGGATGAGGTAGTGGTGTTTCATAGAGATACATGGATGATTTTCTCATATAATGACAAAAGTTTTATATCAAGAGTTTAGAAGGGATTGAAGCATGCTTTTGGAACCCAGTCACAGCTCAGAACTGACTTCCACCCTTAGACAAATGGGAAGATAGACCAGACTATCTAGAACCTAGAATATATGCTTTAAGAATGTGCCTGGTACATCAGAGGACCCTGGGTGTGAAAATTATACTTGGTATAGTTTTCTTATAATAAAAAACTATCACTCATCTATTGGAACATATATGTTTTAATTTTTTTATGGAATACCATTTCATTCACCATTATGTTGGATAGAGGTTAGGGAGACAACTGTTCTTGGTCCCAAGGAAGTGACTAGCATAATAGAAAAGTTTTAGCTCATTCGTGAGAGGATAAAGTAGTTTAGGACTGATATATGTCATATCCCAATCACAGAATGAGTTTTTTGAAGTTCAAGGTTGGGGAAGACAAGTTCTTGAAGGTTTCTCCTCGACGTGGGAAGAAGAGGTTTGCCAGAGGGAGTAAACATTCTCCCAGGTTCATTAGAATGTTTTAGGTGTAGGGGTGAGTTTTTGAGGTGGAATATCAGTTGGTCTTAACCCAATAGTAGGAGAGGATATATGATATCTTCTATGTATCCTAACATCATCAGTATCTTCATGATGACTCCCATGTACTTGAGTGAGTTTAGTTTGATATCGTGGATGAAATGACATTCATAGAGCAGTCAGTAGAGGTACTTGATCATCAAGAGAAGATTTTGTGTGGGCTGAACACTCCTATGATTTGTGTGTTGTGGAGGAAGGGTGGCATGGAGGAGAGTACTTGGGAGAAGGAAACAAATATTCATTCCATGTACCTATAGTGGTTTTTATTTTTGGATTGTTTGTTTTTTCTTTGTAATGTAACTTTTGATCCTTATTTTATGAAATTAATTTTTTCCCTTAGGATGAAATGTGTGTGGAGAAATATGTTATAAAGTACTAACATTTGAAAAGGGGAAAACCGAATTCCTAATAGAGACACACTAAAAACGATGTGATTAAACCCATGTGGTAGAGATAGTTCCTCACAGAGGGTACAATATCTCAATATAGTGGAATGAATTACATGATTCAGATGTTGGAATAGTGTGGTTGTTTTTCTTATGTGGTGTACCTTGTTGTCTTTGTGTAGCAGTTTTTGGAAGAGGTGTTCTTAGATTTTGGGGTTTCCACACCATATTTTGACTAACGTAGGGTGGTTTATCATTGAATGAGAATGTATTTGGTTGTTAGCAGTATTTCATGTGTAGCACAATCCTTGAGGGGTATCTCGTAGGGTGGTTGTTCAGAGCCCTCATTCTTCTGGGATTTGTTTTGGATTCTAAAGGATGAGAATATTTTAAGAGGTATCTAATGTTACGGTCTCTAACTCTGTGGTCTATTAAATTGTGAGTTTGATCATTGGAAGGGTTTAGAGGAGGTTAAGAAGGTGTTTGGAGGAGTTTAGTTGCTAAAGATTTGAAAATGGGGGATTTCACACCCTGTAACTATATCACATGATGTTGAACTCTACATTCGGGTTTGTCTTGTAATTTTTACAATTTTCAAACATCTTACATGACATGAAGAAGATTTTAACAGCATGTATTATTTTACAGTACGTAAAAGTAAATAAAATCGAGTGGCTACCAATTTTTTGTGGTAAATTAACCGTAATTATTACTTGATGTGAATGGTTATTACTTGTCTTGTAATACCCCAATATTGTGCAGTTTAAAAAATTATTTTCGGCCAAACCATTTTTCATTAGGCTGTGGTTTTATTTTCTTTTTGATCTATATGAACCCTTGGCACCCTGAGGGGTCGTTTCAACCCTACTCCTCCCTCCTACATCAATCAACCCTGGTGGATGTTCATTGGAAATCGGTGGTGAGTTTTCTCCACTTTATCATTACATTCCTCCGGTTTATTCCACATGATTTCCTACCATGGTATGGCTTGTATTGATTTGAATGATTGGGTTAAATTTTTATAATATTATGGTGTATAATAGATTGATCTGCATTTCATACAGTGCAGTTGTCCCTTGCAGGCATTCTTCTTTGCTTTGTGGTGCACATACAAGTTGAAAAGCATCTTCTAGGTTGGTTTTTTTATTTTTCTCTTTTATTATGATTCACGTGGGATATATATAATTTTTTTTCTTATGGATCATATCTCTACAACACTGATCAAATAAAATAACTGGGTAAACATATTCAAATGGTTATAGGGATTCAATGCATATGTTTGTTTTTCTGGGACTGATGTTATTGTGATGTTATGAACTATATAGGGTAAATTCCCTGCTAAAGACCACAGATATTGGTGGTTCTTGGTTTCACAATTAATAAATTTTATGTTTTTTTTTCTTTTTTTAACACTTGTATATTTTTTTTTTAAATCACAGACACTTTTATAATAAACGGATGCTCCCGGATATCCCATTTTTTAGAAAACCCATGAGTTAACTAATGGAATTAAATATAGGATGCATCATTAAATACAGAATTATGTTATGATTTCTTATTTGGGGTGATGTGTTGTGTGGGAAAGTTATGTTTTCTGAATGGGACAGATGGAATCTGAGGTGGCTATGTTGTGATGTTTGGATACACTCAGGATTGTGTTGTGGTATGTTTGCGAAGAACATGTGGATAATGTGGGTTGGTTTGGGTGGTGTGGTGGATGAGCTTGTAGATGATACATTAACCCTACGTTGTAATGGAACCATATATTGAAAGATTGATTTATTGTTGAATGTAAAATAAGTGTGGCACAATAGGGATTCGTTTGAATTGTGAGGATATATGTTATTGTGTTTCTTATTAGTTGTTTTTCTAGGTAGTTTCCCATATAGTGGTGGAATAAATGAATAAATAATTGGTTAATAAATTTTGAAATAGTCTTGGGTTGTTTGGTTAACAAAATGAATAGATGAGTTTTGAATAAATAATGGTAATGGTTAATTAAGTTGGTTGGAAACCAAAATGAGGTTGTGGAATTATGTGTAGTGTTTTTCATCTATAGATAACAATAATGTTGGCAGTGTTGTGATCAGGTTTTTTTTGTTGATAACCCACAGGTGTGGATATGTGTTTGGTAACATATGTGTTCATATATTTTTTCCCCTTATTATTTCTATATTTAACCCACCGTAGTTGAACACTACCTGCTGAACACCAAAATTATCACATGGGAGGGTGTCTTTACCAAATATTCTAGTGGGAGGATGGATGGATAGAAACCTACTTTTCCTTTCTACCTCTTCCATGTGGTTATAGACCATGACTCTTTAAGAAGGTTATGGTTTGTGAGGCCTTATTTTGTTCATGAAAGTTATACTTTCCCATGAATCTTTGGGATGAGATGGATTTTGTTTTCCTGTGTGTGTTCAGGTTGTGATGAGTTATTCCTTCCCATATATCTTTCAGAAGAGATGCAATGCGGCTCATGGACTTGGTGATGGGACAAGGTGTGGTTGTGGGGACTAGGTTCCTGGGGGCAGAATGTGATGTGGATCCTGGCCTTGGTGATATAATGAGGTGTGGTTATGGGTCCTAAGTCTCTATGGGTGAGATGTGATGTAGCTCATGGCCTAGGTGATGGGATGTTGTGTGGTTGTGGGGCCCAGGTGTGTGTGGGTGGGTTGTGTCGTGGTTCATTCAGAAGAGGTTGGATCAAAAGGACATTTATCATTAAGAAAGAGTAACTAAACTAGTGGGAATTGGGGCGGGGTACCCAAATAATAGGCGTGCTTACTATATTACCTTTCTCGACCAGCATTACATTATGATCATGCCTTGGTGAGGATGGGATGGGTAGTGTACCTTGTCAGATACTGTCTGGTTATATTGTTTTCTAATAGGGGAATTAGTATCCTTGATTTCATGTGTCCATGATAGAAATGTTTTTCTACTGATTATATCTGTATAGTCACCCTACATATATAGAAGTACTTTTAGGTTTCTTGGAGGACTTCATAGACTATGCTAGAGCTTAGTAGCTCATATCTTGGTAGTTGTAGAGTCATTTCTTTAGCTTGCTTTTGGTACAAACATTGGAGTTTTAATGCATTTGTAGAAGTTTTATTTTAAACATTCATACATGATTGATTTTTTTCTTTATATATATGACTTGGAGTTGTTTTGGGATGGGCCATCTTTTAGCATGATCTTGTTTTCCTAAAAATAGAAATTCCTCCCATTTTGTTGTGATATTTTATACAGTTGGTACTAATCACCACCCTAGGGCCTACTGGAGGAAAGAATCAGGGGTCATTATCCCCTTTTCTTCATTTACATTCTAGGATGGGTATCATTGTAGGAGGTGGTCATGATATGTCCCATCCACACTATTTTTGAAAATCACTAGTAAACCCCAATATGAAATTATGTCTTCGATAAATCCATTAGACTCAAGTTTTTATATCTAAATCTTGAGGTTTTAGAGCTATGTAGGTTCCATCATGAAGGGAGGTATAATCCTTGGAGATCCTCATGAAATGGGACTGATCATGAACCTTACCTATCTCACAGTGGGTAACACAGAAAATTCATTATGAAAGATGTCCCTGAAATGATCTACAAATGAGGAAAACCTTCTAGGTGTATTTCATGCTCTTACATGATGATATTAGAAATATGATCAGTCTATCCACAAATCCCACAATTCTATGGTCAATATATACTATATTGTAAATCCTTATCACCCTTTTGTAGACAACTGATTCCCTTTAGTGATGTAATCAATTCCCTACAGTGACATAAATTCACATATGCATGATATGGAAACATCAAATCCATTATGAGAGTGACATAAAAACCTATCACCTCGAGTATGAAGATGTCCTGTAAGAAGGTTCAATGACTATATCGAGGATAATGTCCCTACATAGGCATATTCCCTGGGTCCTCGCTCCCAATCGTGTGTGAAGGGTCATCACCACAATAATGTATTGAATATCCAACCCAATTCATTTCACGGTGGATAAAGAGATAAAGGAATTTGAAGATCCTATATCAAAAAAGGAATATAAAATAGTATAGAAAACTAGAATAGTAAATAATACTATCAATGGTCCTTTACTTTGATCCCCCAGTATAATTTATAAAGAATAAAACAAACCTGATTCATTAATTAGTTCAATAGATATACTACCTAGAGTAGGTCCATACTGATGGAACTGATAAGAAAAAGTCTAGCTACAAAATCTATGTCCTCCTCCACAATAATTCATTTCATTGATACTCCAAATCCATCCATGATGTGGAAAAAATGATCATTCCCTTGATGGCATAGTTGGTGCAGAACCTCTTATACTAGAAGTAGATACAATCCTCCTATAGAATATCTGAATATTCATTATATGGCTAGTACACAGAACCCCATCTGTTTTATATCACAATTATTATTCATTTTCCCTTCTTTCCACATTGATGGAAAATAATTTATCTACAAGTGTGTATACTATGACAACCACTAATTTGAAGAAAATCCACAAGGGAGCACTATCTACTACTCTAATAACTACTACACTACCTAACAACTAAAACTCTATGCCTGGTACTGTGGTATTCCCTAAGTTTACATTCAATGATAAGGTCATGAGTCAAGATATCAAAAATGGATGATAGGAAAATAAATTTAAATGAGTATGAATTGCATACATAAGCCCATCCTGAAATCATATAGCATGCTATTTCTCCACATAAAATATATATAGTCAAAAACCCAATAACTCTATAAAACAAACTGACTAATCCATGATATATACAACACTATGATCTAGATTCATGATCTCATTAGCTTTATGATCTCTAATCATTCTAGGAAATAAATAATCATAGAAGGTTGTATGAAAATCAACCCATACCATGCCATGTTGACAATCATTCTTGGTAATCAAATCCCACTAATGCTTGCAGAATCATGATGCGTATTGGTCTAATGATTTACCCTCCTCTCTTGAGACATTTTCTGATGCTTGAAGATCGATAGACTGACCACTATCTAAGATTCATTAGCATGTGGACCTCCATTCCATAAATATCTTGGAGGATTATATTTTTGGAACACATGATAAAAATTAGCCATCATAGGACTAGGTCATGCAGCATCCTACATAGACTGTAGTAGATGTATAAAACCCACCAAAAGATGAGCATCAATTCCTAGTTTAGGTATAACTTCTGGGTTCGGAAGGGGCACTACTAGAGGTATGATTGTAATCTTCATACCCACCATCACTGGAAAATTCATGTCACTACCTACTTGGAGAATTATTCGAGGATGTTGTGGTGGAATATTGTTAAAAATTCAAGGTACATTCCTTAGATCAGGATTTAAAGAAGATATAAGCACCATCAAAAGCATTTCTCAAGATGAATGGATCACCAACCAAGGTATTTCTCAAATAAAAAATTAGAAGGCTTGGGTATTGTTAAGTGTTCATGTTTGATTTCATAGGTTCTAGTAGGTGAAAGATGAACAATAGAATTCTTCTACATTTACACTAAAACATTTCATTTTATATGACATGTTTTACATGTTATATATTCATTTTATAATATACAGATATATAATTGTTTGATTAAACTATATTTCTATTCCTGGTTATTAAGTTCCCATACAATTACCACTGAAATCACCAGCCATTTAATTTAAATTTCACCTTTTCTACATTAGGTCTCAGATTGTAACACATAATATATGATGAAATGAATAGTTATAGATCCAATTCCAATCCATAAGGGCCCATAAACATTATTAATTGAAACACGAAAAAATCCAACATAACCAAAGTGAATCTTATGTATCCAGAGGTACACAAATGACATGGTTAGAATAGGTTATTTAAGTTTCCACCATCATCCTATACAAGAAAAAAATATTTAGGTTTATTATAATACATTACATTAAAAAATATATATAATATATTATCATCACTACTATATATATAAATAATAATTTATCACCTAAAAATCATAGGAAACACAAGAAATGCATGTAGTGAAATGCACCTATTTCGAATGGAATACAAATAGAATGTGATTTATTATTACCTATTATGATGTATGACTGATTCATCCATGACATCATCTCATCGGGAAAAGGATAAATGGAATCCTCAATCATAATAATCATAATCACCCTCACATAATATCTACATTACACAGTAATGAAATTTTATCAAATGTAATAAGTTAAATATAGAAAAATAGTTCATACTTCAGGAAACATGAGATTTACCACGAACATGGGATAGATACTCCCTAGAAAGTTTTATATCCATAATCCAAATCTTTCACAATATTATATTTATTATCTCAATATAGTAAAAAAAATTAAATAAATCACTATAATACAACTTTCAAATGTATTGACCCGAGTGACATTCAAAGGTGTTCTGATATGGTGGGGCACTAAGCCTCAAGTCACTATAAAAAAAACATATTAACGATAGTTTTTTAGAAGGGTTTATGCCCAACCCTCTCTAAATTCATTTTAGATCGAGTTATGCACACCCCCGCTAATTCTTTTATCATTTTTTCTTTGTAATATTTGGTTGGACATTAGTGGAAGTTGTGTCAAAACCACCACAAATTTAATAATCAGTGGCTCTATATGCTCGATTTTATTTTAAAGGTGATATATATATATATTATTCATTTGGATATTTATTAGAGCCTATATATATATATATAACATGTAATTTTTTTAAAATAAATAGTGGTGGTCCACAACCCCATCTAATATTTTAAATTAGATGGGTTTCTGTAGTGTCTATAATCCCATAAAATAGAGGGGGTTTTGAACCACTTCTAATTTATGAAATTAGATGGGGATTTGAAAACCTTTTAATTTAAGAAATTATATGGGGCTTTGAACCCATTTTAATTAAATAAATTATAGAGGGTTTTGAACCCTTTCTAATTTATGAAATTATAGGGGGTTATGAACCCCATCTATTTTATGACTTTAGAGGTCGTTTTCAACACCCGCATTAATTCATAAAATTAGAGGGGTTGATGAACCACCACCAATCCATTTGATTAGATGGGGTTTTTAACCCCCAATTTATTTTTATTTATTTTTTAAAATAAATATCATATAAATTCAAATTTTATAATAGATACGAGGGTGCGAATGTCCACACACACAAACATAGATATATATATGTGTATATATATATATATATATATTACCTAAAAAAATTATATAAATGTATTGAAATTCATTATAAACAGAAACACACATATATATAATGACATTATATAAATACTTTAAATATATATTTATACATATTAAAAAAAGTACACATATATAAATATTGGTTAATGTAATATAAATGTCTTTATAAATATATTTATTCAAATAAATAAAATTTATATATGGTTTTATAAATACCGTACATTTATATAATTATTTTTGTTATAAATATTTTATATTAAATAGATTTTTATTTTATATATGTGTATAAATACATTTATATTATAATATGTATAAAAACTAATAAAATATATACAAATTTAAATATATTTATAAATATAAATATATTATATATTTATATTATAAAAATTATATTAGAAAGATTTTATTATATATAAATTTATATAAATTATATAATTATATTATATATTGTAGAGACCCGAAGCATGATGTACATAGACATTACATTAATTTTGTGGAATAATTAGTACATAACAAAAATAGACACACAAGGAACGTAATAGTTTAGTGTATTTGGAAACTTGGAACGTAATCTTCTAATCGTGGTGAAAGATCTTCAACATCTCCCATAAAGATCTTCCCATTTTTTGTTTGCTTACCTAAAATATTTCTTTTAATCCTGGGGGAAATGAAAACATAAAAAGGGTGAGCTCAAATGCTCAGTAATGGTAACCATGGATAAAATAAAACATACCATATACATTTGAACTTAAAAAAACATGAACATTAAAAATATTGAGCAACAACATAAAACATGGAATTACATAATGCATAGATCATAATGGAACATAAATCGTGATAAAATAGCATGGGAATATAACATGTAATTGTGGCATTCATTAAGCACATGTAATGATTTCCATAGTAGCCAAGGCATTGCTGCCAAGACCATCTTAGTGGACAAAGTCCCTTTCTGAATGGAGTTCACTCCTCATTCCAGTCCTGTAATACTGAACTGGATTAACTTACTGTTCCATCCATGTCTATCTCATGAGATATAAATCTTTACCCAATTCATTGGACGGAGATATAGGTCCCACCCATCTCATAATTAAACCATTCTTACTTGTGCCACAAAATAAACATACATCATTTATAACAACTCAACGAATAAAATGGGATTCATAAACATCATCCCATCATAATATAATCCATATAAAAGAAATGGATATCATTTAATAATAAGAAAAGTGAAACCATGTAAATCATAGAGACATTATACTTAAAACATACACATATGAAATAATTTCATTTTAGATGGAAAATGGTTTTGATAAAACACTTGAAATGAATTCTTGAGGAAAATATACTTTCTATTTTAAAATCATTTTCTTTTCACAAAATGGCAGGCATTTTTAAAAGAAAAGGATTTTCTTGAAAATAGTCATGAAATAATTTTGAGGAAGCTCCATGAAAATAAAGCTTTATAAAACCGTAAAAATCCATTCGTGCCGTATAAGTTAAAAAAACATTCTTCTCGTACTTTTTCCGGAAAAGTCAAAAAGTACCTTGTACAAAAAACAACAAAAGATTCCTTTAATATCCTTTACTAAAAACTCACCTAAGGGTAAAATTGGATTTAAAAAATTGAAGGTGGATGTAAACAATATTACATATTGAGGGAACATGGATATGGATGATAAAATACATCCCAGTAAATACCAAAGTATAAACAATCTTGGATAAAAATGAGATTGTGATATTTTCCCTTAACTTTGGTCCGATTTGCTTCGTAATTGTCCGAACCTCCTGTATAATGATTTAAATAATGTTATTGACTTATTACAGAATCATATTCATTGTTATTATATCATATATGGTTCACTTATGACTTTATATTACCCATTCTTTTGTAAATTCATGTTAAAGTAGCGTTTTGGGTAAAATCGTTTCTTTTGTTGTTAGTGGTTTAAATTGTAATTATTAATATGATTACATAGATCATGATTAATTACATCCAGAATGTAAAACATGATTTATATATAATATATATTCAGAATATACATATATATAATAGATCTATAAATGGAAATAAATACACCGTTCATGGAGTCGGTAGGCCGTACGTACGCATGAACGTTGTTTTCGTTTCCTCATTGAATTGAATGGAATTAATTGGATGACATAAATAGATATATATACACATAAATCCAGTATCACTATAATGTCATATATTTCATGATTACTTATTATATATACTTTATAATCATTTGTGAATGGTTAATCATTGAGAATTAATCTAATCGCGTCGTGGAGAAGGTATTCTGAACGTACACACGAGTGATGATATCGTTCCCATGATCATGGAATTTTATTGGAGTGTATGTATAATATTACAGAATCAATATCACTTTACAATAATCATATATAGTTATTATTTACACCATTATACCCATCCAAGTAAGGTGGTGGTGGAAAATAGATTACACCACGGCGGGGAGACGGTATTCCGTACGTACGCACACATAGTGATTTCATTTTCCGTAGGATGGATAGATGGTGAAATAGGGTTGTTTAATACTTATAATAACATATAATTATATGAGTGATACTGATGTTATTACTTCATAATGAAACAACCTAATAAGAAGAAGTGGAAGAAGAAATAAAGTTGAAAGAATCGATAACGGACATTACCTCTTCTTTAAAGCGCCTCTTTGAGACCTCCTCTTAGGGCACTAAAATTGGTCTTAGAAGAATACCATGATCTCTAGGATTTTTCTAGGGAAGTGGGGAAGAGAAATGGGCAGGGGTTGGCCGAGCTTGAAGGCTCAAATTGGTGTGAGGAGGAGAGGGAGGAGGTGCCCTTTTATAAGGGAGGAGAGGGGCACCTTTGGAAATATAAGAAATATTAGTTTATATTAAAAACCAACCCCACATAAAAACTTCCAAAATGACTCATATCCAAATATTAGATGATATAGGGTTGTTATATAATCAACCAATAATATTTATACATGTTATGAATTTATTTTAAACATTATCAACTTGATTTATCTTTATTTAATCAAATTAATTTTATTTGTGGTAATAACATTCTAAATTTTAAATTATAACAAATAATTACTTATTTGTTGTAGATTTTACATAATTGGATACTTAATAACATTTTAGACCATATTAATTTAAATTAATAATTTTTAAATATTTTTGTGATTTTTAAACAATTTTATAATATGTTATTTTTATAAAATAACAATAGTGTCAATTTTGACACTATTCATTTATTTGAATTTAAATAAAATATATAAAGAAGATATGTTCGAAATAAAAGCTTCAATAGATTAATAAAATGTCATATGTATCTATAAAATTAGTTCATCACTTTAAATAGTTCATATAATATTTATTTTATTATTTTTAAAACCATTTATTTGGTTTATCTCTTAATAAAATAAATACTACAACATTTTTGTATAATTATTTAATATACATATTTGTTGCATAAAAATAAATACTAAAATCCTATGATGAAGATAAATATATTACCTTTCACAATAATACTTTTACTCAAATTTATCATCTTAAAATAACAATATTTAAATTGATATATTTATTAAATTATGAAGGTGACAACATTGGCATCATTTAAAATAAAATAATATAAGTGTCATAATCGCTTTTATAAGGCTCGAAATGGTAAACTATTATACCATTGGATGATTATGGTATACATTTACATGACCAATAAGTTTTGGTACGGGTTTTGTGTATTTTATGGTCACTATTAGTTTAATAAAAACTATATTCTTGAATTTTCACTAGATAAAGAATTTCTACATCACAATTGTGTCATAATTAATGATAATTATTTAATCCCTAAAAATTATAAATGAATTCCTATGATGTAGATAATTTTATTATCTTTCTGGATACTACTCATGTTTGAAGTTTCATGAAGTTTATCACTAAATTAAAATTATTATACTTATAAGATTTAAGAGAGTGACATGTTGTCACTTTCTTTGGTTTTAATATTAATTAAATTATGTTCATGGAAAAAGTCCAATAAATGAATCTAATACGACCCTTAGGTGATATGGGTCGACTTTTTGTCATCTAATAGAATTTTGGCATGTGTTAGGGTAATTTTATAATATTATATTTACCCTTAATTACCCGATTTGTCTTTAACTATGGTAAATAAAATTTACCATAGTTACTATTCATAATTTACAAAAATAAAAAGTAGTCTATTAACATAATTTGGACCCAATTATTCCAAATATGGAATCTATTTTTCAAAATTCAATACACAAAAGTTGCAGAAATTAAATTAAAATTAATCCTGTTGTCGAAAGAAAACGGGTTTTAGTTTAAAACATTGCAAAAGATTGAATTGATTTAACCTACGAATTCAAGCTAAAATCAATTCTAATGACATAAATTATATTAAATGGTAAAAATATATTCTATTTATACTTTAAAACCATTAAATATTATAATTTAACCATATAAATTATTACGATGAAAAAAGTTTTTTTAATTATAATATAGCGTGTTTTTACTATTCATGAAAATATGACGGTTATCAGAAAAATATCAAAACTTTATCCAATGTAAATTTTCATATCCTGATTCAAAAGAATAAGTTTATTTTGTAAAATTGAACTTATAAACATGTCAAAAACTAGATTTAATGTGGGTGCGCCATCAAAAGGCGGCAAAAATGCATTTTTTGAAAAATACTTATTTTACCCGAAAAATTTATTTTGTTCACATACCATGTTCTAGAAAATGTGTAAGATGAAATAATAATGTTATAACATAAAAAATTTAGTTAATTATATTCATAAATGCTAGTTCGTAATAATATTATAACCATATATCATTGTTTAGTGAAACCTGATATTGCGTACAACACACGCTATCGAGGAAAGTCGCAATTGCGTGTAATGCAAGCCAAGTCAGGGTTACGTGTTGTGAAAGAATCCTTTGTTGTTTCGTATAACATAATCCAACTATATTTCATTTATACATTGAATATATATATATACACTCAATGTTGCATAGAATGACTATTATAAAACGAACTTGAAATTGTGTGTAACACAATCTAAGAATAGTGTTGTGTATACTTCAAGCTAATACAGTGTGGCATATTGCACAATATAATCTTGTTGTAGCATAAAACACATGACATCAAATAAATTAAAGAGATTACATATCATAAAATATTGGATTGTTACATTCTACCCCCTTAAAATGAATTTCGCCCTCAAAATTCGTCGGGGTTGTAAATCGATTACTATTAATAAGAACCCACATCGTAAAAAGGAATACAGAAACTTAATTTTAAAAAATAAAGTATGAAACATAACGATTACACAAAGTAACTCATCAATGGGTTTCCATATAGGAGAACATAGGTGAAAATATGGATATGGAAGAAATATCTAACCATCAAGTTCTGATGGAGAGTGGTACAGAACATGGCTATGAAAAAGCCATCAATCACAAAGCCATAAATTTTTGATGATCTAAGGTACCATCTAATTCATCGGATATAAGAGCACTAGGACAACATTTTTGGTCTTCAATATCATTTCCCTAAATTTGAAAATTTTGAATTAGAAGAAATACTTGCTTGATTTTGGTACAATCTCACTGTTGTTCGTGCTTTGAACAATTTCCACTTCATCTCTTAAATAAATGAAGATGAATTTGTTATTCGTGAAGTGTTAACAGATCATGTGATAGAATGATGGGTCATTCCATCTGTTTCAAACAAAAGGTTATCAAAAGTTACCAAGTATACATAAGTCTATCTATGGTGAGACTAGTCATATATGGTTCCTAAAATGGACTTATAATTCATATATCATATGGCTTAATATAATAAAACTAGTTTCTACTAAATAGGGACTTATTATAGGCCAGTGGTAGGCGATAAAGTCCAGTCAAACTTCGGTTGTGGGTTCGATTCCCACAGCCTTGTCCGACGCGATGGGTTGTCGCCCGTCCTGTAGGTTGTCCTTTTTCTAAAACTACATTACTATAACATCCCATCAATAATATCAAAAAAAACATCTATCCTTAAACAATACTATCTTATGTCCAACATAATCCATTCCAATATTTATCTAAAATACTTCGGTCCAAGCTCATAGTATAAGAGAAAACGATTACTTGAAATGTCATCAACCAACCATCATTTATCCCCCATTATCTTGTTGGTCACATTCCAATCATGTGAATACCTTAATCATGTATTCTATTGAAAAATGAATATCCATTTAACCTTAATGAAAACATGAATGCGGTCGAAAGTTAGCTCTTTCCACATACCAAAATCCAAAAATTCTATATACTTGAACCATGATATAACCTTCTCCTTATAACAGTCATGAGCTCATGATTACTATCAAACATTTAATTTTCACCTTATCCCTTCATTATGCGCATATCATCTACTTTCCAAAAACACTGGTACCATTCATCACACACTTTCAAAACTTAAAGAAAGACAACAATGTAACAATCCTTATATGTCTCTTTATTCCATAGTACCATGAGATTACTTATACAACATTACACTTGATAAACATGTAATCTTTCCACTACCTTCTTAAACCATTGACCGAGCTTCAACAATTCTTTCATTTCACATATCATTTGTAGTCTTTTCATCATCATCAACATAAATACTACCCATACGACCATACTAATTCTCTTCATTAGACTTTCCTTTAAGGAATTGGTTTTCATAATGCCCGTACGTTCCACATTTAAAACATTTAACCATTGTTGATGTCATAGAAATACCATTATACATGTCTATGTTGTTAGTTGAACTTTTTTCCTTTGCACTTACTGGCTTTGTGTCCTTCTTTTCCACACCCAAAGCACCTTCCAATTCCTTTGAAACATTCTCCTTGATGCCTCTTCCCCCAAGATTTACATAGGGGAAATTGAACTTTCTTTCCTCTATGATCATCATGAAACTCCATCTTTCTATTATTAGTCGAGTTAGGAAACTTACCAAATTTGAGTTTATTGATCATATTATGAGATGGCTAATTCGGAATAATAATGATGTTTGGAGTTCCAAATCCCATTTCATTTGGTTTCTCATGAATAATATCATTCCACTGTCCATCATATCCTCCATTATCATGAATCATCTTGTTTCCAGCCATTTTCTAAAACCTAAATAGAATAGTGTGAGTGGAAAAAATCATGCTAGGGAAAACAACATTACATAGACATTACATTACTTTTGCGGAATACTCAGTAAAAAACAAAAACAGACACACAAGGACCATAATAGTTTAGTGTCTTTGGAAACTTGGAACATAATCTTCTAATCGTGGTGAAAGATCTTCAACATCTCCCATAATGATCTTCCCATTTTTTGTTTCCTTACCTAAAATCATTCATTTAATCCCGAGGGAAAAGAAAAAATAAAAAGGGTGAGCTCAAATGCTCATTAAGGGTAAGCATGGATAAAATAAAACATACCATATACATTTGAACTTAAAAAAACATGAACATTAAAAATCTTGAGCAACGATATAAAACATGGAAGTACATAATTCATAGATCATAATGGAACATAAATAATGATAAAATAGAATGGGAATAAAACCTGTAATTGTGACATCCATTAATAACATGTAATGATTTCCATAGTAGCCAAGGCACTTCTTCCAAGACATATTAGTGGACAAAGTCCCTTTCTGAATCGAGTTCACTCCTCGTTCCAATCCTGTAATACTGAACCGGATTAACTTACCCTTCCATCCATGTCTATCTCATGAGATATAAATCTTTACCCAATGCATTGGAGGGAGATATAGGTCCCACACATATTTTAATGAAATCATTCTTACTTGTGCAACAAAATAAACATACATCATTCATAATAACCCAACAGATAAAATGGGTTTCATAAACATCATCCCAACATAACATAATCCATATAAAAGAAATGGATATCATTTCATAATATGAAAAGTGAAACCATGTAAATAGTAGAGACATTATACTTAAAACATACACATATGAAATAATTTCATTTTAGATGGAAAATGGTTTTGATAAAACACTTGAAATGAATTCTTGTGGAAAATATCCTTTCTTCTTTAAAATTAGTTTCTTTTCAAAAAATTTCATGCACTTTTAAAAGAAAAGGATTTTCTTGAAAATTGTCATGAAATATTTTTGAGGATGCTTCATGAAAATAAAGATTTATAAAACCATAAAAATATGTTCGTGCCGTATAAGTTAAAAAACATTCTTCTCGTACTTTTTCCGGAAAATTCAAAAAGTACCTCGTACAAAAAACAACAAAAGATTCCTTTCATATCCTTTACTAAAAACTCACCGAAGGGTAAAATTGGATTTAAACAATTTTAGGTGGATGTAAAAAATATTACATATTGAGGGAACATGGATGTTTATGATATAATACACCCCAGTAAATACCAATGTATAAACAATCTTGGATAAAAATGAGATTGTGATATTTTCCCTTACCTTAGGTCCGATTTGCTTCATAAGTGTCCGAACCTCCTGTATAATGATTTAAATAATGTTATTGACTTATTATAGAATCGTATTCCTTGTTATTATATCATATATGGTTCACTTATGACTATATATTACCCGTTATTTTGTAAATTCATGTTAAAGTGGCATTTTGGGTAAAATCGTTTCATTTGTAGTTCGTGTTCTACCTTGTAATTATTCATATGATTACATAGATAATGATTACTTACATCCATAATGTAAAACATGATTTATATGTAATATATTTTCAAAATATACATATATATAATAGATCTGTAAATGGAAAGAAATACACCGTTCATGGAGACGGTAGGTCGTACGTACGCATGAACGTTGTTTTCGTTTCCTCATTGAATTGAATGGAATTAATTGGATGACATACATATATATATATATATATGTATACATAAATCCAGTATCTTTATAATGTCATATATTTCATTATTACTTATTATATATACTTTATAATCATTTATGAATGGCTAATCATTGAGAATGAATCTCATCGAGTCGTGGGGACGGTATTCCGTACATACGCACGAGCGATGATATCGTTCCCATGACAGTGTAATTTTATTGGAGTGTATGTATACTATTACAGAATCAATATCACTTTACAATAATCATATATAGTTATTATATACACCATTATACCCACCAAAGAAAGGTCGTGGTGGAAAATAGATTACACCACGGTGGGGAGACGGTATTCCGTACGTACGCACGCTCGGTGATTTTGTTTTCCGTAGGATGGATAGATGGTGAAATAGGGTTGTTTAATACTTATAATAACATATCAGTATATGAGTGATACTAATGTAATTACTTCATAAAGAAAAAACCTAATAAGAAGATGTGGAATAAGAAATAAAGTTGAAAGAATCTGTAACGAAAATTACCTCTTCTTTGAAGCGCCTCTTTGAGAAGTCCACTTAGGGAACTAAAATTGGTCTTTGAATAAGACCATGACCTCTAGGATGTTTCTAGGGAACTGGGGAAGTGAAATGGGCCAGGTTTGGCCGAGCTTGAAAGCTCAAATTTGTCTGAGGAGGAGAGGGAGGAGGTGCCCTTTTATAAGGGAGGAGAGGGGCACCTTTGGAAATATAAGAAATATTAGTTTATATTAAAAACCAAACCCACAAAAAAACTTCAAAAATGACACATATCAGAATATTAGATGAGATAGGGTTGTAATCTCATCAACATATAAAATTTAGACATGTTAGGAATTTATTTTAAACATTATCAACTTTATTTATCCTTATTTAATCAATTTAATTTTATTTGTGGTAATAACATTCTAAATTTTAAATTAGAACAAATATTTACTTATTTGTTATTAATTTTCTATAATTGGATACTTAATAACATTTTAGACGATATTAATTTAAATTAATAATTTTTAAATATTTTTGTGATTTTTAAACAATTTTATAATATGTTATTTTTATAAAATAACAATAGTGTCAATTTTGACACTATTCATTTATTTGAATTTAAATAAAATATATAAAGAAGGTATATTCGAAATAAAAGCTTTAATAGATTTATAAAATGTCATATGTATCTATAAAATTTGTGTAGCACATTAAATAGTTCATATAGTATTTATTTTATTATTTTTAAAACCATTTATTTGGTTTATCTCTTAATAAAATAAATACTACAACATTATTGTATAATTATTTAATATACTTATTTTTTGCATATAAATTAAAAATAAAATCCTATTATGAAGATAAATCTAATACCTTTTACAATAATACTTTTACTCGAATTTATCATCGTAAAATCACAATTTTTAAATTGATATATTTATTAAATTATGAAGGTGACAACTTTGGAAACATTTAAAATAAAATAATATAAGTGTCATAATCGCTTTTATAAGGCTCCAAATGGTCAAATATTAGACCATTGGATGACTATGGTTTACATTAACATGAACAATAAGTTTTGGTCAGGGTTTTTTGCATTTTATGGTCACTATTAGTTTAATAAGAACTATATTCTTGATTTTTCACTAGATAAACAATTTCTGCATCACTATTGTGTCATAATTAATGATAATTATTTAATCCCTAAAAATTATAAATAAATTTCTATGATGTATATAATTTTATTAGATTTCTGGATACTACTCATGTTTGAAGTTTCATTAAGTTTATTACTAAATTAAAATTATTATACTTATAATATTTAAGAGAGTGACATGTTGTCACTTTCTTTGGTTTTAATAATAATTAAATTATTTTCATGGAAAAAAGTCCATTAAATGAATCTAATCTGACCCTTATGTGATATGGGTCGACTTTTAGTCATACAATAGAATTTTGTCATGTGTTAGGGTAATTTGATAATATTATATTTACCCTTAATTACCCGATTTACCTTTAACTATGGTAAATGAAATTTACCGTTGTTACTATTCATAATTTACAAAAATAAAAAGTAGCCTATTAACATAATTTAGAACCACTGATTCCAAATATGGAATCCATTTATCAAAATTCAATACACAAAAGTTGAATAAATTAAATTAAAATTAATCATATTGTCGAAAGAAACAGGTTTTTGTTTAAAACATTGCAAAAGATTGAATTGATTTAACCTACGAATTCAAGGTAAAATAAATGATAATGACATAAATTATATTAAATGGTAAAAATATATTCTATTTATACTTTAAAACCATCCAATATTATAATTTAACCATATAAATTATTACGATGAAAAAATTAGTTTTTAATTAAAATATAGCGTGTTTTTACTATTCATTAAAATATGAAAGTTATCAGAAAAATATTAAAACATTATCCAATGTAAATTTTTATATCCTGATTCAAAAGAAGAAGTTTATTTTTTAAAATTTAACCATATATCATTGTTTAGTGAAACCTGATATTGTGTACAACACATGCTATCGAGGAAAGTCGCGATTGCGTGTAATGCAAGCCAAGTCCGGGTAGCGTGTTGTGAAAGAATCCTTCGTTGTTTCGTATAACAAAATCCAACCATATTTCATTTATACATTGAATATATATATATATATATACACTCAATGTTGCGTAGAATGACTATTATAAAACAAACTTGAAATTGTGTGTAACACAATCTAAGAATAGTGTTGTGTATACTTCAAGCTAATACAGTGTGGAGTATTGCACAAGACAATCTTGTTGTAGTATAAAACACATGAAATCAAATAAATTATTGAGAATACATATCATAAAATATCGGTTTGTTACATATATACTTCAGTATATTGTATTAAATATAAATTGTTTTAGTATATGCATATACAATTTAATTATATTATATTTTTTCAATTATTTGAGTGTATTTAATTGTTTTTATGTGAATAGATATATATAATTGAATAATTTTATGTACATTTATATATATTTGTATAAATTGTATTTCGTATAATATTAATTATATATAAAATAAAACCTTTAACATATTATATAAATATATACATAAATATAATATATTATAAAATAAATCATATAAAAACCCAATATTGTATTTTTTATAATTTATTTTTCAATAATACATATATTTTCAAGCCAGATTTTGCTTCTCCAGAAGAGGTGATTGGGGTACCTTTTTCTTTTTGTGGTACTACTGCACTGGTTGAGGAAATTGAGGTTCTTGTTGGTGATGTAAAAGTGCAAGATATTAGTGTTCCTGATTCATCTTGTGGTCCATTTGTCATCCTCATAATTAGTGTTAAAAATGGAAAAGTAACCGCCATCAATTTGGATAGAAGCGGTCTTATACAGGGGGTCCCTAGTCCTAAGAAAAAGGCTAGAAGGCCTCCTTAGTCTAGAAAACAGGTAAATGTGGGGGTCAAAAAAGGGGGAAATCATCCCGATCATAGATTTAAATGAAGCTTATATTATATAAATCTCAGGGACTGGCCAATCAAGATACCATGAGGTCCCTTAGGCTATTTATTCTAAAACATTGGTCCCTTCTTATTGGTTTTTCCGAAACCCAAAAGTTTTTTTTTCTCCCAATATTTCCAATTTTGAAAATCTTTGTTTTCATTTTGTGGAATCCAATAAATCCTCATAAGATATTAAATGGTTATGGGTTTTGGCTCATTGTTCTTTATCTCATATTTCCCTAATAGTTAATACTGATCAGCATGTCACATGATCCTTCAATCTTCAAGGGCTCCAACATTTCTGCTCTTTTATTTATGCCCATAAATGTTATCAGGGTCGTATGAATTTATGGAAGGATATTGGATCTCTAAAATCTTTGATCAATGGTTCGTGGTCTATCCTTGGTGATTTTAACGCCATCATGAATTATGATGAGAAGATTAAAGCCATGAATAATGTCATTTCTTTAAGAAATTTCAAATCTTTTATTGATAATAATGGGTTGATTGAGGTTAATCTTGATGTGGATAAGTATACTTGGTACATGAAAGTTTTGGATAGATCAGTTTATAGTAGAATTGATAGGGCATTTTTCATTGAGGCTTGTCTTGATTTCTGGTGTTCTATTTCTTTTATGACACATTCCAGAATCAACTCTGATCATCATCATATTTTGGTTGACCTTGTGAGTAATGATCTGAAACCTCCTTTTCCTTTTAGATTTAATAAGGTCGGGGTTAATCATCCTAAATATAGAACTATTTTCGAACAAACTTGGAGTTCTTGGAATGGTACGGTCAATGATTTTTCTTGTGTCATCAAGCTCAAAATCATTAAATAAAATTTGAAATTTTGGAGAAAATTTCATTTTAGTTTCCATGATTCTGAAATTTCCTCTCTCGAGGAATCTCTTTAACAAATGCAAGAGTAGAATTCTTGAAATGACTTATCTTATCATGTTATTTGTGAGACTCAACTGGTTTCCATGATTAATAATTTTTTGAATCTCAAAGATTCTTTACAAAGAGACAATTTAAAGTCTAGTTGGTTGAGAGATGGGGATATAAATTCTAAATTTTTCAATTCTTTGCATAGAATTAGGAAAGTCTCAAGGCCTTTATATTTGGATAGAAATGGGAATAATGTCTTTGAAAATAGAAAGGATATTTCTGAGCATGTTGTTACTTATTTTAAGGATCTCTTTACTGGTCATGTCCCTCTTGCTAATCCAGTGTAGAGTATTATTCTGACTCTTGTTTATGAAGAGGATAATTCCATCCTTACATCTATCCCTTTGGAAATTGAAATCAAGGAAGAGACCTTTAGTCTAATGTCTGACAGATCCCCGGGTCCAGATGGTTTTTTGAATTTTTTCATTCAGACATATTGGGACGTCATTCATGATGATGTTTTCAGGTTGGTTACACGTTTTTTTAAAGGTGGTTCTCTTACTAAGGGCTTGAATGCTCAATTCCTTTCCCTCATTACAAAGATGTATAATGCTTATGAGATTCATTTGTTCAGACCAGTTTCCATGATTAGTACGATCTTTAAAATTATTTGCAAAATCTTAGCTACGAGGTTGTCCTATATTGCCAGTAAGATTTTTTCTCCTAATCAGTTTGGTTTTTTAAGGGTATGTCTATTCAAGATTTTCTTATTACATACTAGGAATGTGTTAATATTCGTAAGAAATCCACAGGGGATTGTAATATTTCTCTCAAGTTTGATGTCTGGAAAGCTTTTGATATTATAAATTGGAATTTCATTTATAAGGTTTTTCATTTTTTTGGTTTTGATGATGTTTTCATTAATTGGGTTAAAATAATTTTTGAGCCAGCTCGTATCTCTTTCCTTGTTAATGGTTCTCCCATGGGTTCCTTTTCTTACTACAGAGGTGTCAAAAAAGGTGACCCTCTTTCGGCCATTATTTTTTCCATTGTGGAGGATTATCTTAGTATATTACTTTCTATTATGGCCGATAATGGGAAACTGAAGTCTATTAGTGCTGGTAGAAGTTTTTCTACTCCCACTTACTTTTTGTATGCCGATGATATTATTATTTTCACTCAAAGGGATAATATAAACATTAAAAAATATTAAGCGTGCCCTTTTTCATTATGAAAAAGTCTCTGGGAAGAGATTAGTTAGAATAAGTCCTTTGTTTATTTTGGTAGGAATTTTCCTATTTCTAGGAAGATGGGAATTATCAGGGATTTCGGTATTCATGAAGCAGTTTTTCCCTTTACATATTTGGGTGTTCTTATATTTTGGGGGAGGCCTAAAGCTTTTTGTTTTTCTGATATTATTTATAATATCAGACGACATCTTGCTACATGGAATGGTAAGTCCCTTTCCCTGGTGGGTTGGGTTTTCATGGCTAGGGTTGTGATCATTTCTAAGTTTGTTTATTCTTTCATGGTCTATAAGTGGTCGATCCTTGTCATCAAGATCATTAATGTTTCTATTAAAAATTTTATTTAGAGTGGTAATATCATGGATAGGAAGTTAGCTACGGTCTTTTGGAATAACTGTTGTAAACCCTATGATGTTGGGGATCTTGGTATTAAAAATCTTGAAGTGTTTAATGATTCATTACATGCTTTGTTCATTTGGAGGCTTGTCAATAGTAATTCTGAGTCTCTAGACTTTCTCAGTAATAAATTCAGGGACAAGCTCAGAAATGGGGTTTTTAATCATATGGATTCTTCTGTTTGGCCTGCTTTTAAATCCATTTTTTACTTCATTGACTCTCATGCCAGATGTCTTGTTTTGAGGAACTCATCTTTATCCTTTTGTAAGGCCAATTGGACTGGATATCCCCAAGATGATTCCCTGATGAATGATAATTTTAATGTTGATCTGGAAGCTACGATTAAATATCATCTTGATAATATGGGGGGGTCTACCGAATTATATTGTTACTATTATCAATAGTTACTATTTCTCTAACAGTGAGGATTTTTGGGCTTGGGAACCCGCTATAAATGGAAAGATGACTACTAAAAAATTTTATAGTCATTATATATCTTGAAATATAGGTTGTAAATGGATGATGGATCTTCATATGAACTTTATTAGGCCTTCTCGGAGAACTTTTTCCTAGAGACTGGCTTATGAGAAGCTTCCTACTGATTGTTTCCTTAAAAATTATGTGATCTCTCTCTGTTCTTCATGTGTGTTTTTTCATCAACATAGGGAAGATATTGATCATTTTTTTCTTAGTTTTGTTAATTCCTATTCTATTTGGAAGGTTTTTGTTGAAATTTTTGAAATCCCTATGCCTAATATGTCATCAATTCATCATTTATTTCACGGCTGGAATTTTATTTCTCTTTCTCCTAAATTGATGGATCTTTTTGGAGTCACCGCTACTGAACTCCTTCTATTTATTTATTTTTTTCGGAATATGGTGATTCACGATAGATTTATATTCTCAGTAAGTGGGGTTTTATCATCCATTCTTGCTGCTATGCATAATGTTGATATTCCAAGGACATATTTTTTCTTCAACTCGGTTTATGATTGGTCCATTCTGAATGGGATAGGTGTTAAGGGAAATTCCAGGCCTCCGCGTGGTACATTAGAAGTTCTCTGTAAGGAATTTCATTTTGGTTGGTTAAATGTTAATTCATATGGTGATTCTAGGGGCAATCTAGGGCTTTTTGGTTATAGTGCAGTTTTTAGGAATCATAAAGGGGATATCCTTGGTTGTTTTCATGGTTCTTGTGGCTTTGCCTCTTCACATGAGGAAGAAATGCTTGGCATTATCATTGTTGTCGATCAAGCTGTGAAGCATGGTTTGGATAATTTATGGATTGAGAGTGATTCTTATGTTGTTGTTTCTTCCATAAGGATGGGTATTCCTCACTTGTCCTAGAAGCTATCTAATAGTTGGATTAATTGTTTGGAGACTATATTTTTCTAGAATCATATTTACACTCACATTTATAGGGAATCAAATTCTATTAATGATGGCCTGACAAATAAAGGTGTTAATGGAGTTGATTTTGTTTGGTATGATTAAGTTCCTGATGATCTCCTTCCTTTTCTTAAAAAGGACCGTGACAAGTCTTCCAGTTTTAGACTTTTGTAAGCTATCTATTATCCCTATTTGTGGGTGTTTTGTAAGGATTTTTTCATCCTTGTGTTTTGCTTTTTTATTTGGGGTCTGTTTTCTCAGTTTTATTCTTTTTTCTTCTTTGGAGATGTTCTCTTCTATTTTTTTTTCTACAGGTTGGAAGTTGTTGTCCTGGGCCACTGGAATCTTATATAGTCAGGGAGAAAACAGATATGATCTGGCTTCCGTGATCACCACCTACGCTGAGGCATCCTATCGAAAAAATGGGGCTGAGGAGAAAATTGCTTACCGGAATCAGTATGAACCTCAACGGCGACAACAACAGCTGGAGAGGTAGGGGATGAGCGACACCCGATTCATTTACTACGGCCAGTTTTTAGTTTCATTTGCTTGAAATCCAGAGCCCACCCTATTTCAATGGGTGTTTCTTGTTTGCTTTGGTTTTTTTCTTTTTCACCTTAACCATGCTTTATGGTTTTGGTATTTGTTGTTTGTATTTTTTCTTGTACTGTTTTCTTTTTTCATTAATAAATCTCCATTAGTATATAAATTTAATATTATATGACATAAAATTGGTACAATTAAATATATATATAAATGTACACCATATTATACTAGTATATTTATAGAAATACCTCTATATTAATATACATAATATTACACAATTTTATTTATTGACATATATATATTTATAAATATATATATTAATGTGAATATTAATAAATATATTTATTGAAATACATTATAAAAATATTTTTATAATTTTTTTTAATATAAAATTAAATTATATATATATGTAAATTTTATTTCATATTAAATTATATAAATATTTTTATAAATTTTATTTTATATATAATATTTATCTAAATTGTATTTCATGTATTATTAATTATATATAATATAATACAATATATAAAAATAAATATATATTAATTTATATAATAATAAATATATCTATTTTAATACATTATATAAATATTTTTTTAATTAAATAATATAAATATGATAAATAAATACTCATATATATGTTATATAAATAAACATGAACATATTATATAAATATGTATTTTAGTATATAAATAATTTAAATAAATATATTCATAAATATATAAATACTTCTGTATATACATATAGTGTATATAATTATAAAATAAATACTCAAATTTATGTAAATACACAATATATAGTTTATATAAATGTATAAATTTCATACAATACAAATTTATTATATTATAAAAAATATATATTTATAATATAAAAATGTACATATTAATTCCAATAAATTTAAATGTATTGTAATTTTATTGAAATAATATATTTTTTTCATTAGTTTCTTAATATATATATATATATATAAATATTTTGATATGTAACAATATAAAAAAATCGGGATGTACTGGTGGTGAAGGCATTGAGTGATTATAGTGGGGGTTGGGGTTTTGATTCTCACTAACCCTAAAATTTTACCTGGCATGGGTTCCATAGTAAACAATCCTGGGGGATGGAGGGCCGCACATGTGAGGAGAACTAGAGGGGGTCATGCTGCACAGGTGGAGAATAGGGGGACTGTGGGGTCATGGGTTTTAGGTGGATAGGAGGGAGACAATGTTACGGTGTGAGATGGTGGAAAACCAAAGGGAATAGGGCCGACCACCTTTGATATAGGGATGGTTGGGGTATGTCATGGAATGCGGTAGAGAAATGGAGGGGGGTTGGGTGGGCCGTGTGTGAGGTTGTGGGTCAATAGGATTTTGATGATATATATTTATTATTTAGAGCCGGTTCCTAGAAACTGCATCTAATATGATTCATTTAAAGAGGGGTTAAAACCCCCTCTAAATATGTATTAATTAGAGGTGGTTTCTAAAAACCACTACTACAATGGTTCATAGAACTCAAATATTGGCGGTTTATAACCACCTCTAGTTTGAAAAAAATAATATGGGGTTAAAACCCCTTCTTAATTGAAATTCTGTGGTAAAATTATGGGGGTTTTAACTACCTCCAAATGAACCTCCGCTATATTTTACACCATTTTTAAGTGCTTCCTAAAAATCTCCTGTAACAAGAGTTTGTGGGCACGTTAATGGTGGTTCCTCATAACTGCAGCTAATGTGTTTTCAATGGTTTATAAACCTTTCTAAACTAAAAAAATTACACCTTATAATTGGGTAATTGTTTTGTAGTCAGTGTGCCTTCCTATATTCCATATGATTCCAATTAGAAGCAAGGTCCTAGGATTTGTTCATGGGGGAGACTACGACCTCCTGTCATATTAGAACTCAGTGGATATATAATAACATATGAAATTGAATAATCAATGTATCAAAGAATAAGAATCATAAAAAGGATTACATATCAAAGAAACAGAATTCAAATAATCACAAGAATCTGAATCATATAAAAAGAAAAAATGTATTTATTGTTTTTAGAAAACTGTAAAACATATATACAAGGAAACAAGAAGTAAATTACATACAGATAGACAAAAAATATTCTAAAAGCTATCAAAGAATCCCATGCACTTTCCGAATCATCTACTACTAAGATCAATCATAACATGCAAGATAAATTAGGTGTCTAAACCGGTACATCCCCCCTCACCAGAAACGAAATCTATAACATCTAGTATCAAAATGTAAAATACAAATATTTGATGGTATATATAAAATGAAGAATAGTATGTCAATTTAAACACCATGATTATGCTTTAGCATCTATTGGTGTTTGAATATGGAATAAATTAACTAATTATGTTACAGTTATAATAAGTGAATTATGAGAATTCAAGGCATGACCAAGGAATCCTATAATAATAAAAATGATGATGACAATGATGATGATGATAATACTGAATGAGGATCAAAGGTAATAACCAAGGAAACCTTGATGGCGATTAAAATGAATGAGGATCCAAGGTAATAACCAAGGCATCCTTGACATTATGGGGTGAGCCAACTCACTAATAACTCATAGCCTTTCTAAAGGGGACTGTGTTTATGCATAGGGAAGCAGCCAAGGAATTCAACTGTAAATGATTATAATTAAGTTCAAGGATCTAATCCAAGGTAAACACGAGGTAGGCATGACTGGGCCCAACATGGTGTATCCCAGGTGCTAAATATCAGAATACTTCAAGTTAGATCCAAGGAGTGTATCTAATTCATCCTAATATATGGAAATAGATAAGGGATCCAAAAACATAATTCCATTAATCCACAAGTAGACAAGGACCATAATTCATGGTGGGTATCTCCCTTTCCGATTACCTGCTTGATTCAGAATGCAATCCTCTGATTTCTCAAGGAATTACTTTGGGAATCATAGGATGATTCATGTATGAACACTACTATAAGAGTGAAATGGTTAATATATACTAGGCACCTTATATATATACCATTAATTAATTAGTCCATTTACTACTCATTCCATTTAATAACTCTAAAGAAAGATTCCATTTCCATTCATAATCAGTGACAAGTCCCAATAGGAAATGAAACCATTTATTACTTTCATTTCATAATCAACTATTAGGTTCATTTCCTCACCTTTGTTTATCATCAAAAGGTGGCTAAGGGCATGCAACCAATTAGTGCTCAATTAAAATTAAATATGAAAAGTTATATATATATATATGTATAATTATACTTTCCATTTATCATTTAAAAGTATCATTGATTATATAAAAACACTTACCCTAGAAGGGTCAAGTGATAAAATACATGTCATATCCACTAACAATCCATTCATTCAATTATAAATCATACCTTTAGAAATCTCAAAACATAGAATACCCAAACGATAGAAAAAGTAGTCAAAACAAGGTAGTAATGAAATAAATAGTTATCACCCTATTTGGGGTGGACGGCGCAGAGGTCGTAACCTCCAACAACATATAGATCATTTATGAAAAAGGCTATAGTATAGGTGCATGATGATTATAAGAATGTAATGTGAATTTAATAAACAATAGCAGATGCAATCAGCATTCACACTATGATGATAGTTTATAAAATGATGATACATGGGCAATGATTCATAGACCACCTACCTCGATACTATAACACTCCCCTTATATAGTACCAACCATTAATTCAGATTGGATTGAATCAAAACATAACACTGTATAAATGCTACAAAAAAGGGTATATTGACCTGTATCAAAATAAAAACATTTATGGGAAGAGAAATGATTAACTGATCCAATAGATCGAAGCACATACCAATGGATATCCAACATGACAACCAATGATTGAGTCTGACATTGGATAAATGAACTAGATCAAATCCAATGAAAAAATGAGGGAGAGGACAAAATTAGAGAAATAGAGTTTCCTCTATCATCTGAAATGAAGAATTGAGGAATTGGGTAATGATATAAATCATTAATGGATTTGTGGTCATTTTAACCAATTAAAACAGCGTATCACTATTTGGATAGATGGCTGGAAAAATCATGTACCAACAATGCACACCTCACTACCATAAGAGGGATCTCACATGGAATTCTTGCATATTATTAGAAACTGTGTTACAACCATGAAATTGGCTCTGCTAAAAAATTCTAACAATTTACATGGGTGTGTGGAATTAGGAGCACAGTTTTGGAAAGTGACCCACCCATTCTCCCCTCTATGAAACACCCACCAGGGTTTTTGGAAACCATGCTGGTTGAGTTTCTTGGTTTCTACTAACATTGTACCCCAATGGTTTCCTCAACCGATAATGTTTCTGAGCTATGATCAAGCCCCACACAACCATAAAAACATTCTTAACGTTATTACACATCATAATTAAGTATAAAATAATGAACTAGGAAAATAATTTAAGTATTCATACCTCAAATAAAAACTAGTTTCTTATAGTTAGGTTCATTTTCTAGTCCTTTTTATTTTAATTTTAACATTTACTACCCAATATACCCTTGATCATGCGAATATAAATTACCAAGGTAACTATTCATATTGGATAAAAATAAAAGGTAAATAATTAATAAATTTTGAAATTATAAATCCAATTTTTTATAAATTTTGAAATATAAAATCCCAAAATTTCAAATTTAAATTCGAAACTTATCCCGCAAAACACAATGAATAACAGTTTTCATGAAAAATAAAATTTTATGCCGATATATATTTTTATAAAAAAATATTGTATAAAGATGATTATTCTAAAGAATTATATTATTTAAAACTAAATATTACATGAGCTATATTGATATAAAATTCAAATTATAAGGATATTTTTTTATATAAATAAATTCATAGTTTATTAATATATGTATTTTTTCCTATTCATTAGATAATCAATATTTTTGAAAAATTCTAAAATATACCCCGTAAGATAATTGAAATATTATAATTTAAAAATAATAATAATTTTATCAAATTCATCTTCTAAAATTGTTAAAAATTAATTATATTCATTTTCGCATAGAAATCAATACGAATAACTGTTTTTGAAGAAAAAAAATATTTTAATAATTAAATAAATTTATTAAAAATTATCCATTTACTTTATAAGAATAATTAAAATTTTATTGAATAAGAACTTAATATATATTTCATAATATAACTATTCCAATTCACACACGTCAATTTAATGTCTAATTTGATATAATCTTATAATAATATTTTGTTTTTTGTTTAGGATATGTTCTTCATTAAAGGTAAACAATCTAAGAGTTTGAATTTATTTAAATAAATAAATAAATATATATATCATAAAATATTGGGATATTACACATAATATTTAGAATATACCTAGTTTCATATCCATATGTTGATGTCAGGGCATTATTTAATATCTTTATCTTTATGATAAAACATGTTTCTATTTATACATGGTCACTGTGTTATATGTATATATGTATGCCACAAATCCTATCTTGTGAAAACAATGTAATATTATGGATAATGTCATTTTATTTTAATTATGAATAATTTTTTTGACCTCTCTAATATTTTTCCATGACCCAATATAATGATCTTTGATATGAAGGGTATGATGTTCAAATCTTACGATCATTTTCTCATACCGTTATGTTCATCCTAGGCTAATGTACCTCCCTTGATTACCCTTTATAATCATTCATGATATTGCTTTCATTTGATTCCTTTTCCCTAGGCTATAATAAATGGTTTTACGTTGGGTATATCCATGAAGGGTACTTAATAGGATTATCTTTTTATGTTCCATTGAATATCATTGAGGAATTAAGTATATTGTGTTCCGTTTTTTTTAAAAGTTATAAAATAATATGGTCCTTAGGCATGTGTATTTTTAATATAATTAATATAATTATAAAAATATATAATACCCATGTATGATAATCATTGGTCTATATAATTATGGTTTTTGAACTAAAATCTTTTATATATAATAAAATTACTCAAATTTTTAAAAATAAATTATAATATTTTTTCAAAAAATAAATGAAAATGATTATTTACAAATGAGAATTTTGAATTATGAAATAACTTTATATAAACCAATGTGTTTATTTACTATGTATTAATTAACATATTTGTATTGAATATGGACTTTATAAAATTTAAATAATATTGCAATTTTTAATTCTTCCCACCAATTTAATGGCTATGTTATATTTTAAAAATATAATATTCTTATAATATATATCAACTCAATTTATCTCATTATTGAGTGTCATGAAAGCATTCAATATCATTATTATTATAAACTAATTTTTGAGGGAGTAATATTCTCACACAACTGAATTAAACAAATGCATCACAATTTTTTATTGGTCATCAAAGGATTAATATTTTAGAATACCTTTATTGAATACTGATATCGTATAGAGGTATAAAAAAAATTAATTTTAAAAGAAGAAATGGGAAACAAAAAGTTTAACTAGAATAAAATGTAATCGGGTTTATAGATATTGAGAACATTGGTGGGTTGTTAAAATATAGACATGGTGGAGAAAAAATAAAATCCAATTTCCAATAGAGAGGGATAGATAACATGGTCATAAAATATTTAGAAACAAAAAAAAAACATAAATCATTGTGGTGTAAAAAGACCATAAATTAATAAAAAATGATTGAAAAATGATAAATTTTTATTTGATGATCATTTCCATAATGTTGGGGTATTGTTTAAATGAATATATAATGAACGTGATAAAAATATCTTACATGATTTCGTTCTATTTCATAAGTACAATTTCATTAATTTTTATGATTATTTTAATTTCCACTTTATATGTAATTAATTGAATTAAATTTAAAAGATAAAATTTTCATTATCAATGAACTAAAATTAACATTTATTTGATCCAAATATAAAAAAAATAGTGACATGTAATAAATTGTTTTTAAAAATATTTTCCAAAACCGAAATTATTTCTATAGGTTATCCAATAATGATAAATCATCACATGATTAAACCATGCATTAAACTCTGAAACATTAACAATAACACCCCATGACCAAATTATCCTTAAGGCTCATAAAAAGATAAATCTCACCAACTTCAATGATCCAAAATATAAATGATTCTCTCATATATATTTTTTAAAATAAACCTAAATATTTTTTCCAAATAATAACAATCATAAAAAATATGTATATAACATGATATCATACGACACATAATATCATCACCATTTCAATAAATATCATGAACCACCATAAATACATATTAAAATCTCAATGCATCCAAAAATTAACATAATAATAATTACTCAAATTATGATTACCTTAATCATGTAATATTCAAAATATATTGTACTTAACATTAATAATTTAGTCATGAAATAACTTTTCAATCCCATTTTTATATATATGACATATTCTAAAAAATCTACTAGTTAATTTATTTTCAATTAACCATAATTATATCAATGTTTATTATCATGTTAACCAAAAAGGATATCCAAAATTCAAAAAAAAATCCCACTAAATATAAATTTATTATTCATTAGATAAATTTTTTCTAAAAATATATACTAAACCAAGGGTTTTATTCCCATATTTGTCATCAAGAATATCATTAATAATATTAATCTCTCATCACAGAAAATCTAAAAATGGGTATAAATTCCTTTAAATATATGATCAAGATTATACTGATCAACCAAACAAAAATTTAGTCAATCAAATATCACAATGGAATATGATAGGTTTCCATATGATATATTCCCTAATTCAGCATAATGTTTCATAAAAAAAGTGAATTAACCCAAACATGTCCCCTAGGAGTGTCAGACTTGGTGAACAATAATGCAAAAATCCCCAAGAACATAAATTATGGACACGATGAGTTCAACCAACAAATTTCATGGTTATTACCACTTGATGCATCTGTGACCAAACAAAATTCACCTATAGTATCCAATCATGGATGGATTTCTAGGAAAGCCACATTATAACAACCTTAAAAAATGTTTTTTACATATTACTAAAATTATACATATACTCAATTTAATTCATATGGTTATGTTTCATATTCAACATTTTACTAAATACATTACCCAATTTTTCTACTAAACATGCTATGAAAATAACTTTAAAGACCCAAAACCCTACATCCATGATCAGGTGCTTACATTATTACAATGGTAATATATACAAGTGCTGATATCACCAAACATCAAATAGTTTACTAGTCATGGTAAACTAGATAGTGACAGGTTTCTTATTTTACATTTTTAATAAAATATAAAAATACAGTGAAAGTAAATATTAAACATCATTCAAATCATTCAAATAATACTTCTCCATATCCCAGGAAAGGAATAAAAATAAGTACAAACATAAATTCTATATAGATGTCTTTGGATGGAGGTGAGTGATTCGAAACCCTCACCGACTGGTGACTGGGTAAATCACTCCCACCACAGGGGATTGAATCTCTTCTCCTATGACACTTAGCACAATTGATCTCGCTTGTTAACGAAGGACATGCATAAGGCTCGGGGTCTTGAAAATCAGCTTATATCTTCCACTAGTTTTCCTACTGGCCCTTTCTTCTTTCCAGAGAATCGCATCCCGCAAGATATTCTTCGAAATGGTTCCATAACCCACGTCCCCACATCCGATGGTGTAATAAAACAATGGTTATAACTATGAAAGAATTATTTCATCTCATATATTTCCCTTTATAATGGAATGCAACCATGTAAATTTTCTAACCTAGTTGCTCATATTTCTATAATATAGGGCCTCAGTGAGTTTAAATGCATCTCATTAGGGAGGGGCTATTTTCGTACACTGTTTCCTTCCTCTGAATTGAAAGGTCGGGCCTAGGGTTGTGGGTCTGTAAACCTCAAACCAGGAACACTTAGGATCTACTAATGGAAACCTAACATTAGTCTTCATGACTTTAAAGACACATTTTGACAAGTCTAGATAATGATATATGGCTTAAATTGGGTATTAGGGAATTTTAAATTCTATTAAATATTTCCTCTGTAATAGGCATCCCGATCTGTAAGTACCAAGACACCGAGAAATCTACCTTTGGTCTTTTTTCCAGAATCTTAGTAGAAGTTGAATTAGGATACACTTTGATTGAAAAAGTTTTTCTCTCCCCCTCTAAGGATGAAATCAGTTTGAGAATTACGTATAAAAAATTACCTTTGTATTCTGAAATCTATAGTATGATAGGACACTCTAGCTCTGTATATCAATATTGTACTAAATGTACTAATTGCATGCTGAGAGGACATGATGAAACACAATGTAGAAGAAAGGAAAACATCAAACCCTCTCAAGGAAGTTCTGCTATTCTGAATCATCCAGGGGCACTTCCAATCCCTGAGAGCCGAAGAAATACTTCTGAAAATGTCTAGAATGTGCAGCCCCAACCTATGATAAAGACCCTTGGTCAGCCACCAATTCAGTTCTCCCACTTGGGAAAGGGTTATGCTACCTCCCCTCATCTGGTTGGGGTAATTAATGACAACTGGGCTGATATTGAAAAAGGTACATGTATATATGAATGAAATCTCTCATATAGAGATTCTTTTCTTGCATGCAAGGAAGGGGAAGAAAATAACTCAGAATCAGAAGATAGTTAAACAAAGAAAGATCAATCAGATCAAGAAATGGCAGATGATAGAGTTAGGTAGAAGATTCATGCCCTGAAATGGATAAATGGAAAGATTATTTTGGGTTCTGCAACTTCAGATAAGGTTAAGTCTAATCATCAAAGAGAAAAAGTAAGCCCCCTATTGAATCAGATGTTGTAATTCCCTCATTCCATTGCAACTCTTCAATCATGACTGTAGAACCTTCTTGTCCAACATCATCATGTCGTAATGCAGGGACAGTTATTTCTAGAGACCCCTCCTTATTACAGGCTTTAGGTGTAGCTATCTTTGCATCTGATCCCATGCACGACCCTGATTACCCTTTACCCAGTCAGATTGACCCCTTCCAATCTAACCACCATGAGATCCTTAGTGAAACTATGGATCCGTCCACTATGATGTTGGAAAAATATGATGAGCAGCCATAAGACGGTCCAACATGAAGTAGTATTACTACATCGCCAAATGAGATGGTTCATTGTAATGTTATAACTTCGAATCCTTTTGATTTTCTCACTATTGTATCAATGAATGATGATCCCACTACCTCTTTCTCCACTCCCATTACTGGGGTGGATGCGGCAAATGGTACGTGGACACGTGCAAGTGGGAAGGGAGGTCGTCATCTACGTGGAAAGGGTGGGCGAATGCCCTATCACAGCATGAGTACCTACTTTAGAATAGGGTAAAATTTTCCACATGGTCAATAATGTTCCTTTGGTTCTTCTTTGTAACCTATTCAGTTGACTTTGTTTCTAATTAAATAATGAGGACATTTCTCTTCAACTTTAATAAAAAAAATTCTATATACGTGAAAATAAAAATGGAATATTTCATAATTATATAATTCATAATCAATATAACATGGTAAATAGCTAAAAAATATTTTCATTTTATCAATATCATAATGTAGATGAATAATATGAAAATAAAATATGAATATCAAATAATTCTGTATAAATAATAACATAATCTCCAAAGATATTCTTAGATATCATATAAATTACAATAATCACATGGGAGTCACTAATTGATATCATAGTGGTGAAATGTAGAATATGGGATTTCATTAACTTATAGTTGATGACTTATTCCAAGACATTATCAACATACTATTATGGCCTCATAAAGATAAATCATAAATAAATGGTAAAGTTGTATGGCATGTATTAAAATTGGTTTGGTTTGTTCGACATTTTTTCATTAAGTTGATATATTTTTTAGGCCCCAACCATCATATAATATATCTGTTGTATTTATCATATGAATAAAATAAACCAATTAATTAATATTTCTTAAAAATAAAACCTATATGAATATAAATAAATATTATATGGAATGTAATTTTTTTTATAAAAACAAATCAAAACCATCCTGAGAAAGTATAAGGATGGAATCATTGAAATATTTTTTCATTGGAGAATATTTTAAATAATGGGTCCTTATCATTCGAGGAATATGAATAAAATAAATATGTTAAAAAAAATCGAGGTAAATAACCATTTCCATATGAAAATTAATTTCATAAGACTAAAAAATTAAGAAATATTATGAAAATAAGTTTCATTTCAAATAATCATGGAAACATGAAAGAGGATGTTTCAAATAATTTATTGGTCATGAGGAAAAGGAATTCCCTTCATTCCCTAATTGTTGGAACGATGATTCAATTAACATATTTGGTAAAAATTACCACATATAGATAACAAAAAAAGATTATTTTTAAATATTTTTTTAAAATAAAAAATAGTAAAAAATGCACTTAAACTATCATTGAAATACATCCAAACCATTTTTATTTTTTAATAACTTTTTTTTATGAAATTATTATATTCTACAACGAATAAAAAATTTAAGTTTTCCATAAAAAAATTCTATCAGTCTCCTCGGTAAATAAAAAAAGAAAACATGTCTTAATTTTTAGAAATAACCATCAGATCAAGAACAATATTGGTTTTATGATTGATATATCTTATAATTCCCCTAAAAAATACCTAAACAAAAACAATCCTGAAAATGTTGATATTATTAAACAAAATATACAATGATTGTATCGTTGAAGTGATAATTACTCAATAAAATAACAAGGCGATACAAATGTAAATCCACACCAAAAATTGAAAATATAAAATAGTAAAATCATATGTAATTTCAAAGAAAATAATTTAATAACTTGGTTAATGAAATAAAATTATAACCCAATGAATATAAATTGGGTTAAGAAACCCCTTTATAGTTGATAAATTTCAATTCATGTCCCCATGGAGTAATTAATTTAAATTTCATAAGAAATTTCAATGAATTATGAAGGATTCATGATATAACATATAAAATTGTTGTATATATACCAAATAAAAAAAAATCATGGTTCTAACACTAAAATGTGCCTCAATAAAAGGAAATTGAGACGAACTCCCTTACATAATGATCCACTTGATTCTAATGTTCTCTAAATTCTTATATAATAAGTTCTCTATTTATTGTAATTATATAATATAATAATTTATATAAAAATAATATCATATAATATCCACTTATTATATTTTAACAATCCTTTATAAAAATTTCTTTTTTAAAATAATCTTTTACAAGTGTCAACAATTTCATTTTTTATTGAAGTTTTAGTTATGTAGTTTCAGTGTTTGTACACTGATCATGATTCCATAATCTCAAGAATATTCACCTTGATATAAATAATAAATATAAAAATAAATTATATATATATATATTCATCTATAAACTATATATATAGAATAATTAATAAAACCATTCTCTGGGATGTTAGTTCATAATTACACATAAACAATGTTTTCATTTTATAATGGATGGAAAATAATAAAGGAAAAAACATTTCACCTTTATAGAATCATATTAATATAATAAATTTAAAATGTTTGTTAAATATGTTATTATAAGTATCTCATAAAGGTTGTTAGAAATAAAAAATAGCAACACTACATGGACATTGAAAATCATACGTACAACCGAGTAATGTTTTCTGTTTATCAATGTTTTAAAGAATGTGTATAATGGGTTTTCAATCATAAAATTAAAAATTAAATATACATTGGAAACTCATTTTGTTATTTTAGAATTGATAACATTAATTTAGTTGAGGTACAAGAAGAAATAAAATTGGAAATGCCCGGCTAAGAGTTATACCCCTTTATTGAGAAGACTCTATTGGGTTACACCTTAAGCCTTGAATGGATTTTGTCTTGGAAAGACAGGAAGATATAGGTTGTGGTGATGTAATATTTTATGGTATTATGGTTTTTCCTAGATAAGATAAAATGTTAAAATGTTTTTAATATTATAGGATAATAGGCGCCCTATTATAAGTGAGGGGAAAGGAACTCTTATAATTAGATAAAATATGAAATTGTTATTAATTATATTTTCAAATTATTTTATTATAATATGATATATTCCAATATAAGATTAGGAAAATTCATACTAATCTCTCCCAATAAATTTTTTATTTTTATGTTTTGTTTTATCACTTATCTATTAATTTTCCTTAATGCTAACCCTTTGGACTATCACAAAAAAATCAATTTTTTGTACTCTTTATGGGTCAATAGATTTTCCATAAAAGGAAAAGTGAATCATAAATGGACCATGGTTGACACATTCAGCAATATCTCATTAAAATTTCTTGAAAAATGTTATTTATTTATTTATGTAAATTAATAGATATTGATTATTAAAAATACTATTAAAGTTATTTTTCAAAATAAAAGAAAATATTATAATATAATATGTTCTTATCCTATGTAATGTGATTCTGAAATTTCATAGATTATATAATATGAAATATATGTTATTTTTCTAATTTTATAAGTATATTTTGAGGTAAATATACCACTTTATACCACATCTTTTAGTTTATTCCCCTAGTTAACTAATTTTAAACACAATAATGGTAATTTAATTTTGAAATATTAAAGGGTTATAATTTTACATATAAGTTATCAATTGAATTATAAATTTATAGAAGATGAAATTTATGATCATTTAGCATCATAATTTTCCTCCATCAAGGTTATTATAATTTTATTTAATTTATTAATTTATATTTATCATAAAATACTATTAATATCACATTATTCCTAAATGGCCTGAAGGCCATCCTTTTTATTGATTTTAGATTACCCCTATTCAAAGGATGATGAGGAACCCTTATAAGTCCCATGGGATTAGTGAATACATGGACCATAGTTTTAAGATACATTACATGACCCAATGGTCTTAGAGAATTCAACAAGACTATAACAATAAGGAACTACCCCTCCCTAGCATCTTCATCATGATGGTAGCTCTCAACCATAAATGGAATCTGGATAAGCTTCCCATGAAATAATAGGCTGGTCCCGATGTCATAAAAATACCCTATCATTCATCCAAATCCATTGGTTCTGCTTTAGTGAGTGCGCTTGCTCTGAATCCTCCTATGGGGCTGCACCTTTTTTATAGAGTCTTTCTAGGGAAATAGCATGTGGGCCGAAGTCATTGTGGTGGACCGAAGGCCTTAATAGATGCCTAAAATCACTACAGACCTGAAGGCATAGGTTTCCCGAAGTCTATAATGACTCCAAGCCCAAACCTATGACCCAAGGTGAGCAGTTCTGGCTGCTATAGTACCAAACTGTACCTACAATACTACCTACTACAATACCCCCACAGTTCCTGGTACAGTACTACTACATTTCCTACTATAGTACTACTATAGTTCCCTAGAAATATTCCTCTTCCTGGTTTCAAACTTGGGTCTCATGGATGCACTTTAGGATACCTCACCAACTTCGATGAGGATCATGCACTATTAATTTGACCTTATAAACAATTCACTTAATTTGAAAATGAGAACAACATGACTATAATAGAATTAAAATATAATTCTGTAATAAAATTATGATATGATATGTTTGTCTATAATTTTATGTGACCCATTATCCCTCCCAATAAAAATTACTTTTATAACTTTTGAAAAAATTTCCTTGATTATTCTTCTTCTTGTGAAAACACCATGTTGGTGTTGTATAAGAATTTAAGGTAGTTATTTCATCAATGAAAATTAAAAATGATGTATCATATAATATAGTTATTTTTTATAAATATAATTATTTATATTAATTATATATATATTTTTACACACATATATGTATGAGAATCTTGTTTAATATGTTATTGTGACTTTTTTGTCCTTGTGCGATCATCACACAAGTGTTTTGATAAGTCACTTTTTATATAACTTATATCCATAAAAATCTTATCTAATATATAATTTTGTTTTATTCAAATAAGGAAAATATTTCTCTCTTCTAAAATATTATATTTAGGGAACAATATTTTACTTTTCCATCAATTCATCAGTACTGCATCGACACATATAATTATTTTCAAATTTATCATTACATAAATTTTAAACTATAGTATTTAATTATTAATTTATAATAGTTTCATAAATTTTAAAAATTATTCACTTTATATGATTAATATATTTTGAAATAATTATTATGTTATGGCGATATACAATGTGTATGGAATTCCATAAAAAATAATTTTTTTACTCATCACCTTAAAAATAAAATATTTAGAAAAACCGAAAATGTACATATTTGGAGAAAGATATTATAAGAATAAAAAGAATAAAATAAGTATAAAAAAATATATTCTTTTAGGTCAAATAAGGAACAATTATTTTAAATGAAAAAATGGGATGAAAGCAGTTTTTAGGAAAATGAATTTTCAATACAAAAAATGAACAAACAAAATAAATTCAGTAAAAAGATGATTAAAAATTAATAAATTATATAATAAAAAACGAAAATAGTCTTATCATAATTAAATATAAAATTAAATTCATAATGGGACCTTTTTATGAAAATAAAGGACAACTTTTTCAAAAATCGGTATTTTTCACAATTCACTGATAAATCAACCTTTTCCTAAAAATCCCAATATTTAACCATTAGTTAATTTTTATATGATGTTTAAAAATGATATTATTTTTATCAAATAAAATAAATAAATATTAATTAAATTAATGATAAAATTATCTCATAAAAATAAATAAAATTAATTTTTTATGAAAACATATTTTTGAAGCATATAATAAATTTACTCAAAATTGATTGATTATTTATTTAGAATTTATTTATAAATTTGTATTGAATATAATATATATATATATATAGTATGGTTTTTAAAATTCATACACACCTTGTTAAAACATTACTATATTTAAATAATAATATTTTTATAATTTACCTCAATCTCTAGAGCTCCTTGTAGCATGTTAATCACGCTATAAGGATTTTTATTACATTGAACTAAATTTTTGAGGTGTTAAATTATCCTTTGTAAGAAAAAGAAATTAATATTACCAAATATTTCATGGGTATATTCCTTTCAAAGATTAATTTCCTTGATAATGATTCTACCAAATAATGAACAAAATATTATTATGATTATATACAAGAGAATTAGAGTACACGAATACGAAAGATCAATTGTGAGATACAATTTCCAATGTAACCTTCATTTCATCCTATGATACATTTTAATTTTGTCATGAATGGATTATCCTAAAACTATCTTGTTTCGTCCAAGGTAACATTGATTTTTTATAAAATTATTCCTAACCATATTCTATAAATTAACTTGAAATCAATTATTGATAGTTATTCATGGAGAGTATGTGGAAAACACAAGCATATCTATCATGAGTATCTAGAATAATGCGAATTGTTAATCCCAGTCATCATGTCTTTGTGTGATGATCTAGTAAATACTCAACCAAAACTTTTCAAGGTTATATCCAATTGGTTAATCTCTTCAAATTCCATATCCACTAGAATGTATAAATACAAGTATTTTTTTAGAAAACCTACTATATAAGGAATTTAAAAAAATTTAGAATATCATCCTATAACGAGAATCTTCCGAAGGATTTTCATAATGGTTCAATAAAATTGTTTCCATAATTAAATAAAACCTACTCTGATAACATTTTCTTTTCCCATTATAATCACACATAAATATTACATTGATATACATGGTTAATAACTGAATCCCATGAATAATCTCACAACCCATAGAAAGAAATATTTTTTTATTAGATAATGGAAACTTCAAGGAACTTATCTTATGAAATGGGAACCTTTATGTACAAAATGGACCCCATATGAGACATTTCACAAGATATAACTATCTTCAAATCCAAGAGAATGTATTCTATAAGAAGGGGTGATCTCAAACCCTTAGTAAGGGATAAAATTCCAAATAAAATGACATTGAAATCAAAAACATGTGTGAAAGAAAGAATGAATAAAAATATATAATTTAGAAGAAAATAATTCAATAAAATTAAAATATAAGCATGAAATGCATATATACTCAATCAAATGATTAAACATTTACCCTGGGAGAATAAAATTAAACAAGAATAAAAAATTATCGTTATCAAATTTTGGAAATAATTTTCCAAAATCATAGACCTGATTTATTTTCTCTATAAACTGGGAAACCAACTAACCAACTCACAGATAAATTAGCATCAACAAATAAAGACCATAAAACTCACCTTAAATAAACCAACATACTCACAAACCTCTTCACACATGAAATTTTTAATAGTGAAAAAATCAATCACCCTCACCCATTATGAATCCATATACTTATTATCCCCTTCATAATTGAAATTGCGAGATTAGTTATACACATTTACAATCATCCATTTTGAACCAATATTCTCACTAACCAGCTCACATAACATTTAATTATATTGAGATAAAATAAATCACTAAATATATTATAGGTATAAGTTCTTTCCACTAATATCATAATCAAAATAAATTTGTTCTTAGTTGATAGTTTTAATTTCGAATTTTCTTTTCAAACATTTTGAAAATAAAAATATCTTTATCAATTTTTTAAAATTATATTTTATTATCTTTTAATGTCACAAGTGTATTAGGATTTATTTGAATGAAAAATTAATATCTACCAAATGTGGTAATGATTATGATATGTAATAAATATAATGATTTTATTTTTATAAAATAGGATCCATTGTACAAAAGGTACATCTGGTACACCAGATTAACTACTGTTTTGAATAGATGTCAGAATAAGGTTCTTTCTATTATAAAAACTGATGTTATAAACAATGGTATTACAATATTTATAATACATTAGATTAACATTTTTTATGTTAATCATATTGACACACAATAAAATTGTCCATCAGATTGTCCATAGTTAATAATCACAATAATTATAATTATTTCTAATAGACAGAATCATTAACAACATTATAGTAGTGATAAAAATAATAAAATAATATAGAGGAGTTATTTTTTGAGATATCAACTGAAGATAATCCCATTCTCTTGAAACGAATTCTAAGAATCATAAAAAATTGAAAATAAGTGGAATTCCTAAAAATAGGAGTGCATTCTAATTTCTAGAAGATTACATATTTGAAATTCAAAACATTTGAGACTTTTCTCTTTTTCAATAGCTCAAAATAAATATTTTTAGTTTCTTAAAGAGTTTTAGTTATGTGGAATCCATATTATGTGTTTAAAATATTTTTGTTTTTTATTTATTTTGAATTCAACTTATTTCTCATCAATGTTTGATGGATGAATTATATGTATAGAAAGATATGTGAATCCAATCCATTAAACTGAGGGATTTTGGGGTTAGGAAGAGAGAGAAATACCTACATTTTGGATGAAGGGATTCAGGGGATTTGTAAGAAAAATATTTCCCGGTCATCAAATCAAGGAATTTACTAGTGAGGAATGAAATCCCTTTAATGTTAGCTATAAAATGTTTGATATCTTATGTTATAAATTTTAACCTCATAAACTATTATGGTTAAAGAGTTTATTTATTTACAAATATTGAATATCATTCATACATTATTATAATATTGTTCACTCATTTTAAATAGTTTAAATTACTCAATTTTTTTTACATTATAACATTATTATTTATTTTATTTATAATTATTATTTAATCGGACTGTCTGCAAGACAAATTTTAACTTTGATGTATTTAATAATTTTTTTGGATCTGATATACATACTATGGTCATAAAAAAAATTATATGTCTGATTTTTTGACTAAATAGATTCCGTGTTGTTTCTAATTTTAAATATTTAAACTACAATTCACCCCCAATTTTATCCATTAAATAATTTTAGGATCCAATAATTTTTACCGAAGAATGTAATATGACTATACATGTAGTTTTTAAAAAATCCTTCTTATGTAAGTTAAATATTTTTAATTCACTATATTTCATAAATCATTATTATAATAATTTATTTTGTTCAAAAAGATATTTTTTATAAGAAGAATGAAATGAATTTTCGATATATGGAGAATCAGAATCCTTATAGACCATGTATTTTTTATGAGAATGATTATATATACAAGATAGAGAGAATAAATAACATGTTCATCACTACTGGTGTTGATAATATTTCTATGATCACTGGTAATGAAATGGTTCTGGATAAGGATGTTACTACATTTACAAATAGGGAAGATTTGGAATATTAATTGATTAAAAGAGTATGGAATACTCTTTTATGATCTATGGATTGAAAATATATATTTATACATCTTCAAGTAAAGCATATAATAGTGTATGGAATGATATAATTAATATTTTTTAGAACTTATAAAGGAATTGAATCATGATTGGAAATTATTCGTGATGATTATCAACATTTTTATTTCATACTCGTAGAACAACTTTCATAAATTACCCCATGGTTTACGAATATTATAAATAGTTTACAATCTCTTTGAGGAAAATATAATGATGATAATATTTCAGTTGAGATTTTTTTGGAGATTATTCGAGATGTATGAAAACATGAATAAACAACTTTAGATGACAAAAGAATTATTAAAAATTTTACACATAATGATACCATTTAAACCCTTATTTCATATTATGGTATACTAAAAAGGATGCAAAAAAGATAAAATAAAATGATGTAGTTTATTTTAGAACCACATATAATGTTCCTATTAAAGTATAATCAGCAGAGAATGTGGTATAATATTCAAAAAATAAAATGTTATTGATAAATCAGCTACAATATCATCAAATAATATATGAAATTATTTGGGTATTCTTGTCATAAGGATGAGAAATATTTTGGGAAAGAAATATTTTCAAGATAAATATAAGAAGAGTAACAAGTATAACTATGATAAGACAAAATATTCTATAGTTATTTGTTATGTGTGTAATAAGGAAGGGAATATCAGAATATATTTCAATAATACTAAAATAAAATATATTTTGGAAAGTAATGAGGATAGAAATAGTAAGAAGTATTATAAGAACAATTGTAAAAAAGTAATGATTCTTCAAAAAACAGGGAGTTCTAGTAGAGGTGATATCTTTTATGATAATTATTCTGATAATGGATGTTTTAGAGAGATAAATATTACCTTATATGTTAAAATACCATATCAGAATTGATGTCTCTTGGCTAAGGTAACTAGTACTGAATCTCTTTCCAATATTAATTTGAACGTAAATTACCCAAATAATATTGGAAAAAAAATTCAATATATTTTTATGAATAATATACTTTATCTGATGAGGAATGTAATATGTCATGACCCGTCCCCTGGGGCCCATGACATGACTACCCCAAACCCACCTTCTATAGGTCAGGGGCCGACAACTAGCACCAAATGCGTATGTATGTAAAACTGGGAAGGCATTGCCTTTATAAACTGAAAACACAAACAAAACAGAGTTCGAGTTGAAAGTAAATGCTAAGTAATGCTGTATACGAAAGTGTATTGAAAAGTAATGTGGCTTGAAATACAAGCCCAATGGGAAAGTGCAATTACAAATGAAAAAGAAAAGCAACTACTGGGTCATCCTCTGGGGTTACTACCTAAATGGTATGTACATATGGCCTTCTTCTCACTCCACGTCCGTCAGTCTCCTCCGTGTACCGAATCGTGGTATGGTCCACCTCCGGGTACCATCTAGTCTTGCTACCCAAACTCATTCAGTGTTGTGCATCATCTGCATCCAACACAACGAGGTACAGGCATGGACCGTGCATGGGTGAGTATAACAATACTCATTCGGGACCCCAAAACCCTAAAGGTCTCTCAAAATACAACAAGGATAAACCACAGAGTATGAAATCAACAAATAGCTGTTACATAGGTATATGGCCACACATATACATAAGTTATCAAGTAACTGATATCAATCATGAAGAAAACACAAGAGTCAGAGACTTATCTCACATAGGTATACAAATTTTGTAGATCTATAGAGATGATCAGATGTGGCCACTGAATCATCTAAGCTGTCCGACCAACACATGATCCAGCACCAGCTATGTTGTCAAACCAACACATGATATAGGAACAGAAGTCAGAACTGTCAGACCAACACATGATCTAGGAATAGTTGTTAGAGGAGTTGGAACAACACATGATCTTGGACCAGCTATGCTGTCAGACCAACACATTATCCAGGAATAGAAGTCAGAACTCTCCGACCAATGAATGATCCTGGAACAGTCAACAGTGCACAGTCGGCCTCAGGGATTCCCCTAGCAGTCTTGATTTTGGAGGGTGGGCTCCTAAAACCAAGATTAGATACATAAAATGTCACTTCATCCCAATTTTATGAATCCAAAAGTTCCTCCTCATCAAAAGGAACACAACGCGACAGACGGTGCATCAATCGGATGCCCGGTCTGAGAGTTATTGGCATTTTTGATGTATGGGTCTGGTTGGATTTAGGTTCAATACAACTCGACAACACACCAAATGAATCCAAACCTCATGTGGGGTATTCCAAAAGCATCATCACGCTCCATGATTTCTGTTGCTGCAGACAGTTCTCCAATTGGACACCCATAGCACATATTATAGGTGAAAAGGTGTAAGCAGGCCAAAACGGGTCCAGGTCTGGTCCGACCAAGTTGGATCGACACGGCCTGACCCGAGTCCGGACTGGAGACCGACCCGGTCCGCGGGTCTGACCCGGTCCGTGTGTCCAACCTAGCCCGAGGGGGCGGCCCGGCCCGCTGGGGCGGCCCAACCGGGAAGGCGGTTCGACACATGCTGGCGGCCCGGCCAGCGCTGGGTCAGGCCCGCCGGCACACGCTGGGTCCGGCCTGGTGGCCCACGAGGGTCTGCCTAAGCCGCATCTAGGGTGGAGGCCGTGTGCCCCTAGAAATCCCGAACGACTATGCTATTCGGGTGCAAGCCAAACCGATTCTAGGTGGCACCGGTCCACGTCACGTGGGACCTGTTGGGTCCTACTCCTCCCAGCTTGCTGAGGAGGCAGCCAACTCCCTGAGCAGCACCATTGCACCACGCCATCTCCGGCGACCCCGCTGCTCAGGCCACCAGTCTTCATCATGGTACAGCTCGAGGGGGGCACTGTTGCACCGCTACGGCCAAGGGCCGCGACCATCTTCTTCTCCACCGTGCTACGTGGTTGCGACATGCCTTCTCTGGTGACCTGACAGCTCTGGCCACTGGCTTTCTTCATGTCCAGACTTGAACCAGCCCATGCTGCACCGCCGCTATCCATCGGTCACGGTTCGCTCCTCCAATGGAGTTGTTACACTGTCACCGCCCAGCTGTGACGTTTGTGGCTCCATCCATCGGTGTGCTTTCTACGAGTCACACGATGAGTTCTAGTGGACCATTTCTCATTCCGGAAGATACTTCACACACCTTGGAACAACTTCTTTGATCCAAACCCTTTGATGATGTGTAATGCTCATTCTGGACTCACGCTGTGTTTATCTTCAAATCCAACAAAAAGGCATAGGGGACGGGCCGTGTTTGTTCAGCCCGCACGCTCCACACTAGGGTGATAACATGAGGATTGAATTATAATCCATGATGAAAAAAAAGAACATGCAACAACTAACCAATCATGAACCCCTACCTCGGGTTCGTTGATCATTGATGATGTCGTGTAATGGTGAACGTCGATTCGTTGATGTCGGAAATGAAGAAGTTGATGACGTCATCATCAACTTTCTTCAAGGACGACACTTCATCCCTTGTTTCAGTTGAAGTTAAAAAGATGAGGATGTTCGTCTTTTGCGGATATAGTGTTGTTCGTTGGGAGAATAAGTTTTTCCAATCTCTTCCAACCCCTATCCCAATTAAAGAATGGCCAATTTAAATTAAATTATGTTTTATCATTGGAATATGAATTCCACCATTAAATGAAGAAGTGTTGGCATAAATTAATTAAATGAAGTTGAAGAGTTTCTCCATCATTGATGGGGAGTTCCAAGGGGTTACAAGCCCGGGTGGTTTCCACCACATTTAACAAGAAGAAGAGTTTAGACCTCAGGTGGGTCCCACCACTTAACTTATCAAGGGAGGTTAAAGTGTGGTGGTCCCCACCTCCAACCTCCTCTTGGTGGTTTTAACCTACAAGAATAAAAATAATTCCACAAATTTATTTTTATTAAATTTATTCATAAAAACCCAAAAACAATATTTAATTCTCGACCAACTTTTGTCAAGGTGAAAGTCTTCTTAAGAGAATACCAGCGATGCGAGTTCCACGGTGCCCTCAGATTTCAATTTCGATCACCGATTCAAATGTTATAAAATCCCTCTCCTACATTTACTGAATATACCTGAACAAAACTTCAGAAATTGATTCCGAGAAAACTGGGCCTCAGAATCGAGAGACATCAGTTTTCGCGGACTCGTAACATTCCCATGAATTTTAAAAAAATTTATAGAGGAATTATGAGACATTACATTCTCCCCACCTCAGGTCTTTATGTCTCTGTAAGCTACAACTCGAACTAGGGGAACAAATGGGGGCACTGAGAATGAATTTGGGCCTCCCGCTCCCATGGGCTCTTTTGAATGTTATCGTGCTACCAGTGAATGCGCACCGACCATCCACAAAGGACCCACTTCTGTTGATCCTCAATCTCTACTGAAACATCAGTAAAAGTCGCCCCATCATTGACGTCCCGACCACCATGGTCGATGATGTGGTAATGGTCGTTCACATATCTACTCAACTGAGATACGTGAAAGACGTCATGAACCAGGTGCAACTGAGGTGGAAGAGCCTGGCGGTAATCCACCTCTTCTACTCTACTAAGGACCTGGAAAGGTCCTAAGAATAGCGAAGATAACTTGTCTCCTCAGCCAAATCTCCATAGACCACATCGAGGTGAGACTCGTAGAAAGAAGTGGTCACCATCCTCAGACTTCAGAGGCCTTCATCTCCTATTAGCATACAACTTATGCCTACACTGTGCAATCTTCATCAGATCCTGGATGACCTTCACCTTCTCTCTAGTAGCCCGTACCATCTCTGGTCCCACCAGTGCTGACTCTCTAGAGTCTGTCTAGCACAAGGGTGATCTGCATGGTCGCCCATACAACACCTGGAAAGGTTCCATACCGATGGTGGTGTGATAACTATTGTTGTACGTGAACTCCACCAAAGGAAAGTGGTCCTCCCAACTATGTTTGAAATCAAGGACACATGCACGTTGCATGTCCTCGAGGGTCGGAAAGGTCCGCTTAGTCTGACCATCCGTTTAAGGAAGGCGGTGCTCAGACATAACTACGTCCCAAAAGCCTCCTGTCACCCCTTCCATAGTCGGGAAGTAAACCATGCATCATGATTGGAGACAATAGAAGATGGTAATACATATAGACGCACAATCTTCTACACCTAGAGGTGTCCCATGCTCTTTATTGAGCCATGCTCTTTGATCGGTCGGAAGTGGTCCGACTTGGTCAGTCGGTCAACGATCACCCAAATCGAGTCATGTCCCATGGATGTACGTGGAAGACCCATCACAAAGTTCATGTATATCCTATCCCACTTCCACTCTGGGACCTCTAAAGGCTGAACCAAGAATGATGGTACATGATGTTACGCCTTCACTTGCTGACAAGTGAGGCACACAGAGACAAACTCCGCTACAACCTTCTTCATTCCTGGCCACCTGTGCAGTTGTCGAAGGTACTAGTATATATTTTCTACTCCTGGATGTATCGCTAGAGGGGAAGTGTGGAACTCCCTCAATACATCCTCCTGAAGTGAAACTGGTACCATAGTACGTCCTCTGAGGAGGATGACATACTCCCCATCTTCAAAAAATCCATCAGGTGCCAGCCATATGGATATCTGAGCACGTCCTATCTCGCAGTCAGCGTCCCCACACTGTACCTCCCTAACTCGCTGAAAAAGCAGGGGAGTGTCTATAAGAGACCGAAGAAAGGCTGATCCATCTCTATCCACAAAGGATATCTATAAGGTAGTCAACTGCTCTATCACCTTTCCTAGCAGCTATATACCAATTCTTCAACTCATGGAATTTGCAACAACGTTCTAGTTCCTAGGAGTATAGACTATCTCAAAGTCATTGTCCTAGAGGAACTCAAGTCAACACTGCTATCTTAGGTTCATGTCCATCTAAGTGTAGATATACCTAGGAATCTTGTGATTAGAGTACATGATAAAATGTTCACCCATCAGATAGTGTCACCACATCTTTAAGGTGAAGACCACTGCTGCTAACTCTAGGTAATGGGTAGCATAGTTTTTCTCATGTTGTATTGGTTGCCGAGAACCATACACGATCACTGCTCACTCTTGCATCATGACACACCCGAGTCCAGTCCCTGATGCGTCACACTAAACTACTTTCTCTACATATTCCTCTGGAAGTCTCAAGATGGTGGCACTAGTCAGCCTCTGCCTCAGCTCCTGGAAGATCTGATGGCATCTCTACGACCACATGAAGGGTTTCCTCGTCTTCTTCATGGATGGTAGTGGTGCTGCAACTCTGGAGAATTCTGGTTTGAACCTCTGGTAGTAACCATCCAAACCCAGGAAACTCTGCACCTCCGTCACACTCCTGTGTGGCTCCAAAGCAAGTACCACTTCAATCTTCTGTATATCCACTGCAACTCCAGCCTCCGAGATGACATGACCCAAGACGTGAACCTCACACATCCAAAACTGCCACTTAGAGAGCTTACCATAAAGCTGGTGCTCTCAGAGTGTGTCCAGTACTACCCACAAAAGGTAGGCATGCTCCTCCTCAGAAGTCGAGTAGATCTGATTTTCATCGATGAAGACTACACCAATAAGATCAATGTACAGCTAGAAGATCCTGTTCATGAGACTCATGAACCCCGTTGGAGCTTTGGTTACACCGAAAGGCATAACCAAGAACTCATAGTGGCCATACCAACATCTAAAGGTCATCTTCTACACATCCACATCTCGAACTCTGAGTTGGTGATAGGCTGATCTGATGTCTATATTTGAGAACCATAATTCTCCCTCCAGCTATTCAAAGGGTCATCAATCCTCAGGATTGGGTACCTATTCTTCACGGTCACCGGATTCAAGCGACGATAGTCGACACAAAGACTCGTGCTCCCGTCCGCCTTCTTGGCCAACAGATTTAAGGCTGCCTAGGGAGACAAACTAGGCCTAATGAATCCCTTCCCCTTGAAGTCCTCTAGCTGTACCTGCAGCTCATTAAGCTTCGCGGGAGCCATCTGATACGCTGGTGTAGATATCATTGTCGTCTCATGGTACATGTCAATGTTGAAGTCCACCTCTCGGTAAGCAGGTAGACCTGAGACATCATAAGGGAAAACATCTACATACTGATCCACCACTATAGAATAGCTCAGACTCTCCACATCTACAGCTCTGAGGGTAAGGTATTCCAACTGATTAGTGATTGGATGCACCCTCCTCCAAGTAAGTCTGTCCTATGCTGCAAAGGCTCCCTTCTTGCTGGTGGAGGTTAATCTAGTCCCATCCGTGTGGACACATCACACACTGTGCCTAATGCAGTAGATCTGAGCATGGACTGTAGATAAATAGTCCATACCCAAGATGACATCATAAGGACTCGGTGCTGCTAAAAGGAGATCATATCCATAGCTCTCACCTCCTAGAGTAAGCTCACACTGTCGGCACCAGTGCGTAATCGTTGAGTTTTCTCTAATAGGAGTGTCTAGCCATAAGGATCGAGCCAACGACTTTGTCAGAATCTCCGTTCTCCAAACGAGGGCAGTGGAAATGAAAGAGTGACTGGCACCAGTGTCTATAAGAACTTCAGTTAATGTGGAGTAGACATATATCATACCTTGAATCCTCTCTAGAGCACCATGGTTGTATGCCTAAGCTACCTGGAGCTAAGATCTACGTTGTCCACCTGCTCCTTGTGGTCAGGGTGGACCTTCGTGTGGTGGTGACAGTAACTCCTCGAATAATCATCCACCACCACCTACACGACAAACTCCTCTTCCACATCCACCTACTCCCTACGGTTCGCCTCAATCGAACCTCTGCCTCTCCCTAGGAGGTCCCTCAACTATCTGCTGATCATAAGTACGGAGGGTCAGACAGTCATGAGCAATGTGACCCTGCCTACCGCAAGAGTAACATTTCCTTCTCCTGGAATGAATAGCTCTATATTGTGTACCCCGCACAACTGAACCTGTATCCTGAGGTCATCCACCAAATGGCCTGGTCCACTTGGATTTCTGCGACATCTGTCTACTTCCAGCAGCTGAAGACTCCACTGCATGTTGACTAGTGATGAGTCTCGCTCCTGGTGATTGCCCAGCAAGAAAACACTCCACTAGGAGGGATCTCTCTTACACCACGCCTATGCTGGGATGTTGAGGGAGATAATCGAAGCTCTGATCTCTCTCCTGAGCCCCTACTCCAAGGTTCTGGACCTGAAGAATGGTTCCCTCACCATATCTGTGGAGTAGCGTGAGAGATTAGTGAACCTCACTGAGTACTATTCCACCGTCATTCTACCCTTCTAGAGATGCAGTAGCTCCCACATCCACACCGCACATAGGTTGGCTAGGAAAAACTCCACCAGAAATAGGCTCTCAAGGTCAGTCCAGAGTAGTGTCGCCTCATCATGCACCTAGAGAATCATGATCTACCATCTGTGTGCTTCTTCCTGATGGAGACTCACTACAAGGATAACCATAAAGTCTATTGGTGTCCCTACCAGTCTGAAGACTCACACCACAGCCTCCAGCCAATCCTTAGCTTCCCGTGGGTCCGTCTCTCCCCTAATCCTTGTTGTCCTCTGGTGTTGAAACTCATTAAATGCACTCAAGAGGTGTGCACTCTCTACTACTCGGGCTGGTGGTATTTGTGGCCCAACATATTGTTGTACCGCTTGTTCCTCTACTGTGATAGGGCCCAACTATGAGGCCTCATCACTCATTAGGATGTCATCTTGTACAACTCTTGAAACTCTGGATGGTTGTCTACATGGAGGAATCTTGAATATAAATAGATGCGCCAAGATCAATAAGTTATACCTGGTTAGATGACTCAAGATATCACGAAGGAAACTCTTGAAAGCACACACGTAATCATTGTTTTTGTGCACTGAGTTGGAAATCAGAAGTCAGGGTCTTGGTGTATGGATACGTCGGCTGCCGCACCAACACTGGACACCCTGAACTGAAAACCACACACAGTACAGTTAACATTATTTCTTCACAGAAAAGAAAAATCAGAGTCCAAAGTTTTGCGGTAGAACCGACTCCTTTGATACCAATTTTTTACGACCCGTCCCATGGGGCATGTGCCGTGACTACCCCTAACCCACCATCCATAGGCCAGGGGCCAGAGACTAGCACCAATGACATACATACCTAAAGCTGGGAAGGCATTGCCTTTATAAACTAAAAACACACACACAACAGAGTACAAGTTGAAAGTAAACACTAAGTAAAGATGTATACAAAAGTGTACTGAATAGAAAAGGGTCCAGAAATACAAGTCCGACTAGAAAGTGCAAGTACAACTAAAAAAGAGAAGCAGCTACTGGGATGTCCTCTGGGGTTCCTACCTGAAGGGTAGGTATTGATGGCCTCCTCCTCACTCCACGTCCGCCAGTCTCCTTTGTGTACCGACTCTTCATATGGTCCACCTCTGGGTACCATTCAGTCCTGCAACTCACCCTCAGTCAGTGTTGTCTGTCGTCTGCATCCAACACAACGATGTGCGGGCAAGGCCTTTGTAGGGGTGAGTATAACGATACTCAGTAGGGACCCTGATACACTCATGGTCAGATGTAGCCACTGAATCCTCTAAGCTGTCGGACCAGTACATGATCCAAGACCAACTATTCTGTTGGACCAACACAAGATCTAGGAAGCAAAGTCAGAATAGTCGGACCAACCCATGTTCCAGGAATAGTCGTCAGATCTATTAGACCAACACATGATCTAGGACCAGCTATTCTGTCGGACCAACACATGATCCAGGAAGAAATGTCAGAACTATCAGAACAACAAATGATCCAGGAACAGTCAATAGTGCACATACGACCTTCGGGTTTCCACTAGCATTCTTGATTCCGGAAGGGTATGCTCTTCAAGCCAAGTGTTGATACATCAACTATCACGTCGTCCCCTGTTGATGTATCCTGAAGTTATGTCTTGTCAAAAGGAACACAACATGAAAGACGGTGCATCAATTGAACGTCTGGTCTGAGAGTTATTGGCATTTTTGTTCCGAGGGCCCGGTTGGATTTATGTTCAATCCAACCCGTCCGTACCCCAACTGCATCCAAAACACAAGTGGGGTATGTCAAAAGAACCTTTATTCTCCAAGCATTCCATCCCCACATACGGTTCTCCAATTACACACCAGTAGCCCATGTTATGGGCGAAAAGGGGAAAATAGGCCAAAACGGGTCTGGGTTTGGTCCGGCCTAGTCGGACCGACCCGGCCTGACCTGGGTCCGGACCGGAGTCCGACCCTATCCACGGGTCTGACCTGGTATGTGGGTCCGACCCATCCCAAGGAGGCAGCCCAGCCCACGAAGGAGGCCCGACCCATGCTGGTTGCTCGACCCGCGCTGGGTCCGGCCCACGTAGCACTCGACCCGGTGGCTCGGCAGCCCGCGTGGGTGTACCTAAGCCACGTCCAGGGGTAGGCCATGTGCGCCCTTGAAATACCGAACAGCTATGTCGTTCAGGTGGGAGCCATACCAGCGCCATGTGGCACCGATCCATGTCACACAGGACCCAATGGGTCCCGCTCCTCCCTGCTGGCTAATCAGCTAGCCGACTCCTCGCGTGGCGTCATTGGGCCGTGCTACATCTGAAAACCCAGCGGCTCGGGCCACTGGTCTTCATCGCAACCGGGATCGATCCGGTCATTGTTGCACTTCCGCGGCCAAGGGTCACGACCCTCTTCTTCTCCACCACAGGGAGCGGTTGTGGAACACCTTCTTTGGTGACCTGGAAGCTTGGGCCGCCTTCATTCTTCGCGGCCGGCCTTGCACCGATTGTCTCTACACCACTGTGGTCCATCAGTCATGGGTAACTCCTCCGGCGGCGCGGTTGTGCTGCTGCTGACCCACAATGACATTTGTTGCTCCATCCATAATCTATCAGTCCACGGGGAACTGGATGAGTTCTGGTGCCCCATTTCTCGTTCCGGTAGAAGCCGCGCACTCCTCAGAATGTCGCCTCCGATCAGTACCTTTTGATGATGTGTAATGCTCATTCTGGACTCACACAGTGTTTATCGTCAAATCCCACAAAAAAGGCGGAGGGTACGGGCCATGTTTGTTCAGCATACACCCTCCACGTTAGGGTGATAACATGTGGCTTGATTTATAATCCATGATGGAAAAAGGATGAACACGCAACAACTAACGAAGCATGAACCCCTACCTAGGGTTCGTTGTTTGTTGATGATGTTGTGGAAGGGCGGACACCGATTCTTTGATGATGGAAATGAAGAAGTTGAGGATGTCCTCATCGGAATTCTTCAAGAACGACACTTCCTACCTTGTTACGGTTGCAGATAAAAAATGAGGATGTTTATCCTTGGCAGATGCAGTGGTCTTCGTTGGGAGAATAAGTTTTTTCAAGCTCTTCCCACACCTCATCCTACTAAGGAATTCCCAATTTAAATTAAATTATTTTTTAACATTTTTATTTGAATTCCTTCATTAAATGAAGAAGTCTTGGCATAAATTAAATAAAGGGATTTGAAGAGTTTCTTCACCTTAAATGGGGAGTTCTAAGGGGTTACAAGACCGGGTGATCTCCACCACATTTAACAAGAAGAGGAGTTTAGACCTCGGGTGGGTCCCACCTCTATAATTTCTCAAGGGAGGTTAAAGTGTGGTGGTCCCCACCTCCAACCTCCTCTTGGAGGTTTAAACTAAAAAGAATAAAAAGAAATCCAGAACTTTATTTTTATTAAATTTATTCATATAATCCAAAAAACTAACATTCACTCTCGAACAACTGCCAGTGGTGGAAAAAATGATTAAAACGTCGGCATTTTTCATGCCAATTCAATATAACCGATGTGAAAAGATTTAATGATCAATATATAACGTCGGTTATTTTATAACCAATGTTAAATATTGATCAGGATCCTTACTTTAGGTTAGTTTTTTAATAATCGACGTAAAATATACTAAGATTAGCTTTTTTAAGTCGATTACTGTATAACTGACGTGAAAATCAAATCTAACACACTTTATAACATCAGTTATAAAATAACTGATGTGATAATGGAATGATCAGTGATTTATAACTTCGGTTATAAAAAAAATGACGCGATAAAGGAAAGATCAACGCTTTACCACAACGGTTATAAAAAACTGACGTGATAAAGCCAATCTCAGCAATTTATCACGTCAGTACAAAGTGACATATATCATGACAGTTATTTTATAAACGACATGATAAATTGTTTTCTACATCAGTTCATAAATAACCAGCATTATAAAAATTAAAAAAAATAGTTTACCATGTCAGTTATTAAATATTTTATGTGATAAATCTTTTAAATGATTTATCGCATCCCGCATTCAGTCATTCTGTTTTCTTCGATCAGGCAACCTGTGACTCGTATCTCTCACGCTGAAAATCTAGAAACGATTCGTCTAAGTAGTTCCATATAGCCTTGTTTTTGGAACATCATTCATCATATATATTATTATCAGATCTATCAGGTCGACTCACAATACTCAAGTAAGCCTCACATGACTACATTTCAGTTTATATTTTCCGCAATTCCCTAAACTAGTTTTTTGACATGTTATTTTTCTTTGTTCTTGCTATCATGATAAGTTTCATAGTGTTCGTCTATACAATTAAAAATTTTTTCTGGTAAAAGGAACCTATGGAAGTTATATCATGAAATTTTATGATTTGTTTGTGTTCTCTAATGTATGTGTGCGCGTACATGGGGTTTCCTAGGGGGTGGGGGATGTGCAAGTGGGTGGGGGTGTCCAGGGGTTGGGTGGGTTGTGTAGTGGGGTGGGGGTGTCCCGCGGTTGTCAAAATGGGTGGGGGTGGTGTCTAGGGGGTGCGGGGGATGTCTAAGGGGGTTGGGGTGTCCAAGGGGGTGCATGGGATGTCAAAGAGGGTGGGGGTGGTGTCCTGGGGTGTTGGGGCTTTCAAAGGGGGTGTGGGTGATCTAGAGGGTTTGAAGGGATTTTTAGAGGGTTGGGGGTCTCCAGGGTGTCCAGGGTGTCCATAGAGGTGGCGGTGGGGGGTTGTCCAGGGGTATGTGGGGGGGGGGGTGTCAAAGGGGGTGGTAGGGCTGTCCAAGGTGGTGGGTGGAGGTGGGGGGGGAGGGCTTTCCTGAGGGTTGGGGGGTGTCCAAGCGGTTAGGAGGTTGGGGTGTCCAAGGGGGTGGGGGGGGGGGGGCTGTCTTGAGGGGTGGGGGCTGTCTAGGGGGTGGGGTCTATCCAGGGGGGGGGGGGTTGTCCAAGGGGGTGGTGGTGTCCAGGGGCTGTCCAAGGGGGTGGGGGTGGTGTCCAGAGGGTTCAGGGGGCTATCTAGAGGGTTGGGGGTTGTCCAGGGTGTCCATGGATGTGGGGGGTGGGGAAGTCCAGGGGGGTGTGTGTGTTGGGGGCGGGGGGGGGGGGGGGCTAAACAAGGGGGTGGGTTGGTGGGGGGGGGATTTCTGTGGGGGTGGGGGCCTGTCTAGAGGGTTTCAGGGGTTGTCCGAGGGGGGTAATCTAGAGGGTTGGGGTGTCCAGGGCGGTGTCCAAGGGGGGAGGAGGTGGGGGGGGGGGTGTCCAAGAGCGGTTGGGGTGTCTAAGGGGGTGGGGGTGTCCAGAGTGGTGGGGGCTGTCCAGGGGTGGATGGAGGGGCTGTCTAGAGGGGTGGGGGTGGGGGGGCTATCCAAGGGGTTAGTGGTGTCCAGTGGGTGTCCTAGGGGGTGGGGGTGGTGTCCAAGTGGCAGGGGAAAAGTGTTTGTTTGGATTGACTATTTCATAATTGTTTGTGAGATTATGACATGATGATTGTATTGTTTCATGGATATTAGGCTATAATTTACTAGTGTTGTTTAAGGGGGTGGGGTGGTGTCCATGTGGGTGGGTGTAGTGTCCAAGGGGGTCAGTACAGTCTATGTTTGAGGTTTCCACTATGCTTTTTAGGGATTAAAGAAATATGAAAAGATGAGGGGTGTTGAAATATGATTCTATTTGGTTATATATTTTTTTGACAATTCATTGACTATAATAAAATTATGGGTTATGGGGGATACCATGTCATGGTTTTCAAAGATGCACAGTTATCTGGACCCCATTGTGACGTGATGATAGGCTTTACACTGTGATTTTCTCCATCCGAGTTTTTATATTAAATTTTATTTGATTCTTATGTTTACTCCATTTTCTCCAATTTTCTATCAACCATTGGAGGCCCCGTGGTTTTCTTGGATTCCGTGGAATTTCCTTAAATAATTTACTTATTCCGTGTTATTCTTCCTTTCTTCTTTGTTTATTTTTTTTCTTCATCTACTTCTTATTCTCCTTCATTCCTTCTATTATTAGGGATGTTTGGTCATTTATAAATTGACAGTTTAATAGTAATCGATGTGTTCTAGGGTTATTAGGATGTGTGGGGGTGTCCAAGAGGGTGGGGTGTCTAGTGGGGTGGGGGGATATCCATGGGGTGGGGACTATACAGAATGGTGGGGGTTATCCAAGGGGTGGTGGTATCTAGAAGGTGTCCAAGGGGGTGGGGGGTGGTGTCCAAGGGGTGTGGGGTGTCTAGAGGGTTGGGGGGTGTCCAGGGGGTTTCCAAGGGTGCAGGGAGTTGGGGTGGTGTCCAGGAGGGGTGGGGGTGTCCAAGGGGGTGGAGAGGGTGTCCAGAGGGGTGGGTGGCAGTCCAGGGGGCTGTCCAAAGGGGTGAGGGGGGGGGGGGGGGTGTCCAAGGGGGTGGTTTAATCAACGGGGTATCCAAGGGGGTGGGGGTGGTGTCCAGGGGGGTTGTGGGGGGGGGGGGGGGGGTCCAAGGCGGTGGTGGTGTCTAGGGGTGTCCAAGGGGGTGGTGTCCAAGTGGGTGGGGGGTGCTGTCCAAGGGTGTAGGGGTGTACAGGGGGTGGGGGTGGTGTCCAAGGGGGTGGGGGTGCAGTCCAGGGGGTGGGGTGGTGTCTAGTAGGTGGGGTGTTGTCCAGAGAGGTGGGGGGGGGGGACTGTCCAGAGGTTTCAAATCATTAAGATCTGTGTAATTTTCAGTAGTGAATGTATACATATTTTAATATTTATACTTCATATTTCTTTTTTATGAAAGGGTGAATTTGGTATCCTGTTGCACCGGGATGTATTCATTGTAAACCTTAAAAATATAGGATCCAAGATGATTATAAAATTGTTATATCTAACAATATTTTCTTTTTAAAATCACATTCAAGCATATTTTTGTAAATACGCATAGATTTGTTTTATATTTCAAAATTGTTTCACATTCAAATTATGATTTTTTTCATATAAACATATATTTGTCTTATATTAAAAAGAATGTATAATTTTGATAATTTTTATAGGTAATAATGAGTCGAATATGGACTACAGAACATCAAATGAGCAATGAATATGAGGAATGTGTTGTTGCCTTTTTGGAATTTTATAAACGAAATGTTCCAAGTAGTGACATTTTTTTCTTTCCATTCCAAAAATGTTTGACTATGAATAACTTTAAAAGTATAGAGACAAAAGATCATATGATTTGTCATTGTTTTAATCCATGTTATAGCCCTTGGATTTGACATTGTAAAACAAAATGGAATGTCACTGATGATGATGATTTTCAAGATGGTAATTCTGATGGAATTGAAGAAATGATTTTTGATATTGCAACAGAACAAATTGAGATAGAACTGCCAGTTGTGCGTCAATATGGTGATGCTGAAAAACCATTGTTTCCTAGTAGTATATAATTTACTGTTTTTTTGGTAGTGATAAGATGGATTAACCTGAAGGCAAAACATGGATGGAGTAACAGAAGTTTTACAGAGATACTATAATTAATGAAGGACATTCTTACAAGAAAATATTTTGCCTGATGGGATTGGGATACAAGAAAATACATGCCTGTCCAAATGATTGTATCATATATAGGATGGAATATGAATTTCTGTCAGGGCATCCAAAATGTTGGATGTCATGGTATAAAGTGAAATAAAAATCACAAGCTTATGTAGAGATTACAAATATCCCTTCAAAGGTATTTTGGTATCTTCATATAATTCATCATTTCAGACGTATATTTTCTAATTCATATGATGCCAAAAGTATAAGATGGCATGCTGATGAGAGGTTATGTGATGGAAAACTACATCATCCAGCTGATTGTACACAAAGGGAGAAAACTGATGAGCAGTATCCTATATTTGGAAATGAAATTAGAAATCACAGACTAGGATTGTGCACATATGGAATGAATCCATACCGAACCCTCAGTAGCGCACATAGTTCATGGCCTATTTTATTGGTAATTTACAACCTCTCTCACGATGTTTGTATGAATCACAAATATTTCATGTTGAGTTTAATGATCTATGGTCCGTAGAAACCCAACAATGATATTGATGGTTTCTTGTCATAATTGATTTATGATTTGAAACTTTAATGGGAGGATGTTATTAGGGTGTATGATTCTTATAAAATGGAATATTTTCAACTACATGCAGTACTTCTGTTCACTATAAATGGCATCCTAGCATATGTAAATTTGTTTGGATATAGTGTTAAAGGGCATAAAGCATGTCCAATTTGTGAACAACAGACTTCATATTGTCAATTGCATCATGGGAGGAAAACAATGTACATGGGTCATTGATTGTTTTTTCCTATGGATCAATCTTATAGAAGACTAAAAAATTCATTCAATGGCTCACAAGAATTTGATATTGATCCAAAACAGTTATCCACTGATCTGTATTTTTAGGGGGTTTAAAACATTGATGTGACATTGGTAAAGAAACCGAAATCTGGTAATGATAGACATATTTGGAAGAAAATGTCAATATTTGATGTGCTACCATATTAGAGATATCATGAAGTTAAACATAATATTGATGTCATGCACGTGGAGAAGAATATATGTGATAGTTTTATTAGAACATTGATAGATATTAAAATAAAGACAAAGAATGGGTTGAATGCACGATTAGACTTACTATCAATGATAATACATTTGGAGTGAGCTCCAACTCCTAATGGAAGACGATCATTTCTTCTCTCGACTTGTCATTCATTATCAAAGAGGGAGAAAATTATCTTTTGTCAGTGTCTTCATGATATCAAAGTGTCTAAAGGTTATTCATAAAATTTTAAAAAAAATTATCATGGAAGGACTTGAAGTTGATAGGTATGAAATCTCATGATTGTCACAACATGCTTTAACAACTTCTACAAGTTTCATTGCGTGGAATATTTCCCATCCATGTCAGAAAGACAATAATGAAGTTGTGTTTTTTTAATTCAATTTTAAATAAGGTGATTGATGTGAATGCTTTGAAAATTTTGGAAATGGATTCAATTTGTATACTTTGTCAATTAGAAATGTATTGTCCTCAATTTTTTTTGATATAGTGATGCATTTAATGATTAATATGGTTTGGGAAATAATGCTTTGTAGGCCTATATATCTTTGTTAGATGTATCCTTTTGAAAGGTATATGAAAATATTTACTTGGTATGTTAAGAATCAATATTGACCTGAAGCCTCCATTATGGAAAATTATATTTCTGAGGAGGTTGCAATGTTTTGTACGAGCTACTTTGTTACGAAGCATCACATAGGTTTTCCTCCATCTTGCCATGAACAAGTTAATAATGAGGGAAATGGAATTCATTGATGGAAAGAGAAATAATTTTCATCTGAATAGATGAAGAAGTTATAATCATACATCTTGAATAAAATAGCTGATGCTGAAATGTATATCACATTTCATGTTAATGAGTTGAAACAATGTCGTCCAAAGAAGAAAACAATGTGGATTTTGAATGAACACAAATTTTTTTTAATTTTTTAAAAAAACCTTTCTTGGTAGATCAGATGTATCCGAGACATTATAATGGGTAGTGGGTGGTCCATGTTTAAATGTGATAACATGATCCAATTATGACATTAATGGGTATACATTTCGTACAAAAGCTCAAGAAAATAGAAGTGCAGTTCAAAATAGTGGTGTATTGGATGTTTGTAGAAGAAATGCATTTTTTGAGTGCTAAAGACAAAAACCAAATTTCTGCATCAAGTGAATATTATGGAGTTATTGAAAACATATTGGATGTTGATTACTTTAATATTAATGTTCCTGTTTTTAATTGTAAATGGTTTATCGGTAACAACAGTGTCAGAAACGATGAATTTGGAATGACAGTTGTTAATCTGAATAGATTGGAAGACACTGCTAATTCTTTTATAATGTAAACACATTAATAACAAATTTTCTATGTAGTAAATCAATCAGATATGCATTGGGATGTTCTTTTACAAGGGAAACACAATATGTTGGAGAGGATGGACTTGATGAAGATGATGATTTATGTTAGATCCTTACTTCCAAGGAAATATTAACAGAACATAATGATGAGAATGTTGAAGACATAGTTTTTTCCATAAGGAATGATCACAATGAAGTTATTTAGGAAACAAATCCATATGTACATTTCTAAAATTACAGGTAACATTTTTTATTTCTTGTTTACATTTATTATTTTCATAAAATGTTAGATATTGTATGTTTTTTCTTTATTAAAACATGTATTAAAAAAATAAGTATATTTTTTTGTTTATTTTAATTTTGTTTAGTTTACATTATCATGTATACCATTACATAAATTATATATCTATTATTTTTGTTCAGTGAAAATTACTTTACCATGTTTACCAGTTTTACTATCTTTACCATGTTTACCATGTTTACTATCTTTACCATATTTACCTTCTATACCATTGTTTAACATTCATACAATGTTAACCATGTTTACTATGACGTAACTTAGTACAATTTTCTATTTTCTGAATACAGTATTATTGTAATTTTTGAATTTGTATATTTGAAAACTAATGATTGTTTTTTTTATTTGTATGATAATGAAAGATCAATCAGTTGATCAACCAAAGGATTCTGGAGATGGGAATATTGGTCATACCTCAGGGGAGGAAAATTCAAATGCACCTCTTGATGTTCCCCCATATTCCTCATGTGATCCCATTATGACAAAGAGTTCAAGAGTTGGTAAATGTTGGGGCACACGTTTAGCAAAATTATCAATTTCCCGTATGCAGGATTAGATGATACACGTTGAGATTGATGAGGACGATATACCTAGAGTTCCAAATGAAAATGATTTTAAGAGTTCTGTGTCAACTCAGGGTAAGATAAATGTAAGCATTTTATATGATAATGGGAGAAGTGTGGACAAAGAGATAATCTCTCAATTGTGGGAGATGATTTTGGTAATTTCTTTTGCTATTGTTTGCCTATTATTTAAATGATTCTTGTATATATAATATGTTTAACCTCTTATTTATTAGATGATATTTGATATTCCTGACAGTGGAGGAGTAAGTAAGAAATGCTTATCGATGGCTGTCAGGGGATGGTGGGATTTCAAATCAACCATTCATCCAATTTCATTTTTGGTCATTGGAGTCATGAAAATCCATGTTGTATATATCCTTTCATAGATGAAGACACATGGAGATAGTTTGTTTAAAGTAGAAGAAAAGATTCATTTTTGGTAAGGGGAATGTAAAATTTTATATGATTTCTTATATAAATGATCTTATTAATTTTTTGTTAATTATTTCTTATTCTTAATTTACAGAAAACATAGAAATCTCATCAGCAGATCCATTCTAAAAATGTATACCCTCATAGTTTATCTTTGGGAGGGAATACATTATTGGAAGAACAAATGAAGGCAGAAAAATTATACCAACTAAGAGATGACTATTCAACCTCTAGAGAGGTGGCCCCTCCATCCCCTCCGTCTAGACATGAATAATGGATGAGAGCTCGGATGGGAAAAAAGGGCAATAAATTTTGGAATATTCAAGAATCATAGCTGAGAGGATTGTAATATATATATTTTATTTATTTAAGTTAAATATTTTTCTTCATATAATTTCAATCATTACAGTAATTTTTAATTAATTAATACATGATTCTCTTGAGGATAAGAGCTAAAAGGGTGTATTTACAACTATTGGGAGGCAAGATATTTTATCTAGAGAATTGGAAAATCCAGAACATCCTGGTCGTGTATGAGGATATCTAACAGGTGTATCGGTAAGAAATGTGTTTCCATGTTCGTCAACTTCTTATGTTGAGGGTGATTATAAAAAAATAGAATCCTTGGAGGCTGGAGTTCAAAATATTAATGTGGTGATGGAGGAAAATATTAGAGCGTCAGTATAATCTATGTTTGTAGTCATGTAATGACAATTTCAGACTATAGCTCCCACTCTTCCACCACCACCCTGATGACCCTATTATTTATTCTCCACCTCCGCCAATAGCTCCCACTCCACCACCTTAGCCTGCGAACCCCATTTTTTATCCTACACCTCCGCTGTAGCTTCCTACTTATTGCGGGTTGTATGTTGATGATCGTCAAAATCATATAGTTTCATATGGGTTGGTTTATTGTATATGAGATATAGTTCATCATCAACAATTATAGGTACATAATTAGAGGGTCACAGTAAAAAATATTTTAGATAGATCAGCTCGAGTACCATTACCTAAGATGAGCTGATGACAGTTGGACACAGTATCAACCATTTTTTAATTTGGCCATCCCGACTTCTTTGGCTCATTACCATAGAGGTATGTATGTTATATATTCTATTTTTTTTTATTAAAGTTGTTTTATCATTTGAAAAATAATATATTTTTCTATTTATTTTTACAGGATCACTTCAAAGGTAAATAACTAATATATAGAAAAAAACAAAGAAAAATGGCTATGACATCAGATACAGATTCTAGTAGTCCCGACAGATTGTTATGATATTCAAATTTTTTGGTGGATCATTATGAGTTTCCAGTGGAAGCTCATGTTTGTGGACATGAAATAATTGTGGGGATTGTGCAAACTGATATCATGGAGCTTGTTACTGGAGATAATTTTGGCATTAACGTGGTGAAATTTCGTTCCATGTAAGCCTTAATACATTTTTCCTGCGTTATATTTATTAAAAATGTATACTTATGTCTGTTTTGTATTAGGTATCTTTATAACATTTGTGAGAAGAATGAGAAGACAAATGTATATAGATTCATGGACTCACATTTGATTTCCCCTGAACAATGTGCATTTGATGAGGAACAAATAATGCTTTATATTGCTGAAAGACTTGAACAGAATATAGTCACATAATGCTGGATAATTCGTTTTTGTGAGAGGTATGAAACACATCTCTCTCAATGATTTCATTATCTTTTATTATAAAAAACCACTAACCTTAAATTTTCATTTATCAGTGATCATTGGATGTTAGGGGCTTTTTTCTCAAGGGAGTAAACACTTTATTGTATATTCTCTATCCATGGTGATGTGTGGGAAAGTTTGATGAAAATATTGGAAATTTAAGTTTCAATTTCTCAATAGTTTTATATATTATACTTAATTTTAAATTTATCCCATTCATATTATTTTTTAACAGGGGATGAGTCTACTTAAAAAAAACACAATGAAAAGGAGTGTGAAGATCAAATATGTAAATTTAAAGGTAAATATCCATTTATAATTTTAACTTTATTATTTGTTACATAAAAATAATATATTTATTTTTCAATCATTGAAACAGAATTGTCTTGAACGACAAGGAATCATCGAATGCAGATATTATTTTTTAAGACTTATGTATGAAATAATAACAACTGTAACAGTTGTGAACTTTGACATGATAACATTTCCTTTTAAACTTTCAAATAATATTTCATTTGATTTATTTATTATACACGTTTACTACTATCCTTTTAATTTGTAGCTATTTTATGACCCTCATACCTATAGTTCTCAAGATGACAAACACTTACAAGTGGGATGGTCAAATTGTTTTACTCGTTTGATTGAATTTTAGTTGTTTGTAGTGTAAAATGTAATTTTGAATATTTTTATTTTAATTGTGTATTTGGAGTCCTTTAGGTTGGATTTAGTTTTTTATTGAAATTGTGAGTTTTGAATGTTATATATGTGAATGTTTAAGTTTTCTATAATTCTTTTTTTGGTCTAATTATGATTGTTTTTCTGGTATGGATTCTGGTCTGGGGGGAGGGGTTCCAAGGGCGTGGGGGGTGTCCAGTGGGGTGGGGGGTATCCAATGTTGTGGGAGGGCTGTCCGGTGGTGTGGAGTTGTCATGTGGGGTGAGGGGGGTTTCCAGGGGCGTGGGAGAGCTTTCTAGTGGCGTGAGGGTGTCCAGGGTGTCCATGGGGATGGGGGGGGGGGGGGATTCCAGGTGGGTGGGAGAGGAGGCACCGCCATCCCTTGAGAGGATGAACGCCGCTAGAAGTTACTCATCACTCGCACATGAAAACCTTGAGATCTCAAAATGTTTCACCAATGCATTATTCACTTGTAAACATCATTCATTCTATGACTTTGATGCCAGTTTAACCAGGGGAAACACCATCATGTGTGATGGTGTTTTCCCCCTGGTTATACTGGCTTCAAATTGATATAATTAATGATGTTTACAGGGGAAGAAATCATTGATGAAACATTTTGAGAGGTCAAGGTTCACATGTGGGAGTGATGAGTACCATCCAGCGGCGTTCAGCCCCCCGAGGGATAGAGGCACCTCCTATCCCAACACTATCTGTCCAGGGGATGCCTTGGGGTGGGTGGAGGGGGGGAGTCCAGGGTTGTGGGGGTGTCTAGGTGTGTGGTGGGGGTTGTCCAGTGGGGTGGGTTGGGGGAGGGGGGTTCTGGTCTATTTTTGGTCGGATTTTTGTCTGTTTTTGGTCTGGGGGTGTCCAGTGAGGTGGGGGAGTCCAGGGGTCTGGTGGGGGATGTCTAGTGGGGTGAGAGGGTGTCCAGGATGGTGGGAGGGATGTCCAGGAAAGTGGGGGATATCCTGGGGGTGTCTAGGGTGTGGGGGGGGGGGGAGTCCAGTGTGGGGGGGGGGGGGGGGGGTTCTACGGGTGTGGGAGGGATGTCTAGGGGAGTGTTGTTTAGTGGGGTGGGGGTGTCTAGGAGGGTGGGCGCTGTCCAGGGTTGTGGGGGATGTCCTGAGGGTGGGGTGGGGGAGTCCAGGGGTGTGGGGGAGTCCAGGATGGTGGGGGAGTTCCCTGGTGTGTGTGTGGGGGGGCTGTCCAGGGGGTGGGTGCAGTCTAGGGGTGGGGGGGGGGGGGTGTCCAGGGGTGTGGTGAGGGAGGGGGGGGGGTTATGGTCTATTTTGGTTTATTTTTGGTAACATTTTTTTTTCTATTTTAGGGGTGTGGGAGGGTTGTCTAGTGGTGTTTGAGTGCTGTCATGGGGGTGGGGGGGGAGGGGGGTTGTCGAGGGGTGTGGGGGGATGTCCAGGGGCTGTGGGGGTGGGGGGGGGGGGGTGCAGTCCAAGGGTGTGGGGGTGTCCAGGCAGGAGTGGGGGGTGTCCAGTGGGTGGGGGGAAGTCCAAGGTTGTGGGGGGATTGTCCAAGGGTGTGGGGGGCTATCTAGGGGGGGGTAGTCTAGGGGTGTGGGGAGGGGGGTGTCCAAGGGTGTGGTAGGGGATGTCCAGTGGGGTGGGGGTGGGGGGGGGGTTGGTCTATTTTGGTATATTTTTGGTAACTTTTTGGTCTGTTTCAAGGGTGTGGGAGGGATGTCCAGGGGTCTGGGAGTGCTTTCCCGGGGGGGGGGGGGTATACAAGAGGGTTGGGGATGGTGGGGGGTGTCTAGGGTTGTGGAGGGATGTCCAGGGGGTGGTGGGGTAGTCTAGGGGTGTGGGGGCGTGTCCAGAAGGGTGGGGTGGGGGGGGGGGTTGTCCAGGGGTGTGTGTGGTAGTCCAGGGTGGCAGTCCCGGGGGTGTCCAGGGGTGTGGTGGGGGATGTACAGTGTTGGGGGGGGGGTCTTGTCTATTCTGGCCTATTTTTGGCAACCTTTTGTTATATTTCATGTATTTTGGCTCGGCCTAGCAGTGGTTCGGTTTTATTTTAAAAAAAATTGTTTTTATGTTGGTTATTTCGTAACCTATGTAAAAAATGCATTTGAATTAGTTTAAACATCGATTATTTGGAAACTGATGAAATAAATTCATGGGAAATATTTTTTACCTCGGTTATTTTATAACCGATGTAATAAATGGTTATGGATAGTTTTTATGTCAGTTATTATATAATCGACGTCGGCCACCGCTTCACAAACAGGTTTATGATGTCTGTTATAAAAATAACTGACGTGAAAGGGTATATACCATGTCGGTTATTAAATAACTGATGTAATATACCATGACTCCGTGGAATTTTCTATGTCGGTTTTTATCAACTATCATGAAAAACACTTTGGATTTGTGTTTTTTACGTCAATTGTAAAATAAATGACATAAAAAACTATGTTTATAACATCTCTTGTAATAATGTCAGCCAAAATCCGACCATAAAAATAAAAAATAACCACCAGAAATAGTGTTTTCTGCACTAGTGTGCTGTCGAGGTGAAAGTCTTCTTAAGTGAATACCAGCGCATCGATTTCATTAGTGCCCTCAGATTTCAATTCCAAGAACCGGATCTAATGTTATAAAATCCCATTCGTACATTTACTGAACATACCATAAAAGAATATTAGAAATTGATTCCGGGCACACTGGGCCTTGGAATCAAGCTCCGTCAGTTTTTGCAGACTCGTAAAATTCCCATGTATTTAAAAAAATTCCATGGGAATTTTGGATCTTTACATAATAATTTAACATATTATTAATTATTATCTTGGTTTACTAAATTATAGGTAAAGGAAAAATGTATGTTTTTATTGTTTTATAATAAATGTCAATTTGGTGGGCACTAGAAGAATTAAAGTTATTTAAATATTGTTTATTCTGGGATTTCAAAAACATTATTTTTCATAATAAATTACATTTTCCAAAAATTTTAATTATAGAAAAAATGTGGGTACATAATATTTTACTTTTTAGAAATACCATACCAAATAATGTTTGGTTTGTGAAACTTTAATTTTTATGTTTTCTGTAAAACAAGGAATGTTCCAACAATACAAATATTTGGAATATGGATAGTGGTTTCTCCATACATATGATTGGATAAAAATATTTTTTTATTAATATCACACCGATAACAGGTGTAAAATTCACCTTCTAGGATAATGATCAATGAGAAATTATAATTATAGGCAACATTTTTAAACATGGAAAAGCAATAATTTCAAATGTTTTATTTTTTTGTAAGACTTAAGATATTTTTTTTAGAATAATTTATTTATGTGATGAGTTTTATATTATGAGCATAAGAAATTGTAAATGAAATGTTCATAGTTCTAAAGATTAGTTTATTCATTCCACCAATCGGTATGAGATTTATTAATTAATAAACATAGAAGTACATATAATCTATGACCAATATTTAATTTTTAAAATGGATGTTCAATATTGGTCATGAAAAGTGCATGTGGACATATTTTTATTTACAAAAACTAGGAATGTTCATTATAAATACAATGAAAATGTTTTAGTATACGATTATAGTAGATATACTTGGGTCTCCTTTATAGCAAGAAATTTCAAATCATTTAGATGTTTTAAAACATTTTTATTCAGAGTTAATAATTAGAAAAAATATATTTTATACCTCTTCATAGTTATCATGGTGGAGAATTTTTCAATTATTATTTTCAAACATTTTTTAGAAAAAAATATATTATACATAAATTTTTGACACATTGGATTCCAATGAAAATTTGGGTATACTATGAGGAAATAAAATTGTTCAAAACATTACTATAACCTTAATGAGAGAATACATAGTTGATAAATATTTTTTTAGATAAAGCACTTAGTACTTCCCTCCATACTAGTGATCGATTTTTAATTAGAACATTTACTAATAAAACTTCTTATATGTTGTGGACTGAAAGGAAACCAAAAACTTTTACTTCAATGTTTTTTGATGTAATTCATTAATGATTAATACTAAATACAGCTTACATTAATTTTATCCATAATTAGAGGATGGGGAAACTTTTTGATACTAAAAAACTATAATGAAAAATTGTGTTTTTAATTAATAATCAAGTCCCATAGGGGAAATAATACATGTTAGGTTTTTTGAAATTAATCCTTTTATTTCAAGAAAAACCATAACCTACATCTCTAACTATTTTTTATAAAATTGATGTTCTACATATGTTATAAATTTATTCTAATGAGAGTATAACTGAATAATATCTTTATAAATCTGTACCTTAAGAATATTTTCAACCTATTATTGAAGAGTAGAGTGTTTAATACTAATAAATAAGTTGTTTCTTAGGGATTTTTCTAGTGATATTATCATTGGTGAGGTAGATCATCCAATTATAACAAGGCATTCATTGATAAATTACATTTATTTTTTTATTTCAATCTCAGTTCATTCTTAAGACTCCGGATGAGGCATTATGTGATGATGTTTGGATAAAACCTATCCAATACGAACTCAATGAGTTCGAAAGGAATTGAGTATGGACAGTGGTTATTTGACATAAATATAGTTACGTAATTGGAGTGAAATGGGAATTATAGAACAAGAATGATAAAAAATTAATAATTTTTCTAAATAAAACAAGACTTGTTTTTATGGTTTATAATCAATAAAAGGGTATATAATATGAACAAAATTGCGATCAAGTTTCAATACATGAAGAAAATTGAATACATATAGTATATTCTATATTCATAAATTTGAAATTAATTTAAATATATCTGATGTGTGATTTAAATAATGGTTATTCTTATGAGGATGTTTATCTAGAAAAAATCCCTATATCTGGAAAAAAATATCTATAAAATGTTATTTAAAATTTCCAAGGTACATTACAGACTCAAACAAGCCCATGGGGCTCGGTATGTTATTGTTGACAATATTTTTGTTAAATTTTTTTAGAGATATGTATACCCAACTAATTTTAGATAATAAGTAAATAAAAATATTAGGATTATATAAATATATGTGGATGATATTATATTCAGATAAGCTCAGTATTATGTAATATATTTTTTTGAAGATCTTATAAAAAATGTGATTGAAAAGAGTATGATGGGAGAGTTTTCATATTTTCTAGGTTTTAAAATCTCAAAAAATGATGGATGTTTTATAACTCAAAAAATGTATTTAAAATATTATTTTATAAATTAGTTTTTTAGAAAACTAAATTTATTATTACTACTATTAGAACATCAAAAAACAGTAGTCATTGAAGCAGCTGGGAAACTAGTTGAGTAAAATACTTTTAGTGGTATGATTGGTTGTATACTTTACTTAGTAGCTAGTGATCTATAGGTTATGATTTATATATGATTATTTTAAAGATACCATAAAAATAAAACAGATTACCATGTTAAATCAATAAATTTATTTTTCGTTATCTTAAGGGAATAATGGATTTTGGATTGTCTTATTCTCCAAAAACTGTTTTTTAACTAAAAATTTCATCATATGCTGACATTGGTGGATATATAAGGGATAAGAAAAGTACTTCTGGAAATTATTGTTTTTTAAGAGAAGCTATTGATTCATGTAATTTTCTAAAGAAACACCATGTTACCCATTTCATTGGAAAAAGTTAAAATTGGACGTTTTTTATGCTCAAGTGTTATGGATACTACACACACTGATTATATAATGAATTTTACTAATAATAAAATACTATTTTATAACACAGTGTTCATTTATTTTAGTAGAAACACCTCAAATCACAAATAATCTAATAATATATATTTTTGACACCATTTTATTTGAGATCACACACAAAAAAGAGATATCGTTTTGCAATTTATCGTAATGAAAGAAACAGTTGATGATATTTTTACTAATAATATTAGTTATGATAGATTTGAATACATTGGTAAGATTATAGGATTGATCAATTTCAATTGATCATCCATATATACATCATGACTTCTAATATTCATACATTAATGAACTCCTTCTCAATAAGGGAGTTCATATATTTTTTTATAAAAAACTTATATTTTTTTAAACTATTTTTTGTATAAACATTGAATTTTTTAAATAATATTAGTTTCCTAAAAAAATATTTGTTATTAAAAATCAGATTATTTTATATTTTTTTCTGACTTATTTGATTCCACTTTTTTTTAAACATTATGGATTCATTGTTTTTATTAAATTTTTGGAGTAAATATTTTATTGGCTCAATAATTGTAACAAATTTTATTCCATACAGTTTTTTTATAATTTTTTTTGAATTTAATTTCATTTATAAAAATTTAGAAGAGAAACATACTCATATCATGTGATATTTTATTACTCTGAATGGTATGTTTTTTAAACTTTTAAATTTTTTAATTATTCACTAATATAGTTTATCCATTTTATTAGTAATATAAATTTAGTTGTAAAAAGTTTAATTTATTTCCAATGTAAAAGTATATGTAATCAGTCATTATACTACTCAAATTATTATTTATATTAAAATATCAAGGGAATTGAAATAATTTTAAAATAAGTTTCTCATTAACTCTAGATCATCTGCTCAGAAAAGGGATTTTAATACAAACCATTTGATTTAAATAATTCTAACCATCTCCCTCATTCCTTTATATAGTGGTGGGGTATTTCTGCACCACATTAGTTTTCAAGAATGCGTCCTTGACTCACATTACCCATTATTTTTCTCTATATGAATTCATTTCCATAAATCTTACCAGAATTGACTTTTATGAGTTCTAGAACCATATTCAGAATGATGGTTTCTATATAAGTATTAAAAAAATGTTTTTATATAAATACTTTTCAAAAGGGAGTGTTTTGAAATTAATTACTGTCTTTATAGAAAAATCATTAATTTTCATGGTTGGGCCAAAATATTTTTAAACATCTGATTTTGAAAAACATTTCCAAGAGATATTAAGAGAACATTACCCATCGATAAAAATTGTTTCAAAAAAGGATATAAAGGAAATGGTTTTTACTTTTTTAGGTTAATATTGTTATTTTTGTTATTAATAATTTCCTAATCTTGTTGAAGTGCCATTGGAAGGGGAAGTATATCATCCACCCAAAAGGGTTCCATAGAATCATGGATGTATTTAAACTTAAAAGAAGATGCATCCTGTTTTATGGTTTTAAAAAATGAAATAAAAGATTAAAATGTAACTCTAGATATAAGTGTGCATAGAATTTGGATTAAAGGGAACTTCTTTCCAAGAAAGGGTGGCAGGGATAACCTTAAATTCATCAACATTTTTATAATCTAATTTCCAGTTAATATATGGTAGATAATGTTTTAGTGTTTTATCTTCCTTTATATCATATTTAATTAAGAATTCATCAAATTAAGTATAAAATACCAATGTTTTCTTATATATTAAACAATATACTGATAAATTTCATTGAATTTTTGTATAAGAAGAATCAGAGATATTTAATAAGAGAAAAGTTTTCTCTCATAGGAGAGGAAATAATGGATCAGGTGATGTTGGGTTTTATTTACTGTAAATTAATCTTGTGGAATATATGGAAAAATCATTGTCTGATGCTGAACTCTTCAAATAAAATTAATTATTTTAAGAAAGGAGGATATTTGAATCCTTTCCACAAAATATAAAAAATAAACTCATGGAATGTATAATAATAAATTTAAAATTTTTGAGAAACATAAGGCATAACAGAAATCGTGAGATCATATTTTTTAGACTTGAGATAGATACAAAATTATCAGTGAAGGGAAGAACAAAAAATTATTTAAAGAGGGTTACAAAAAATAAGAAAGGGAAAAAATGAATTTTTGTTTGAAATAATGATAGTGTAAGGGTTGTTAATGTTTGTTGAATGGGATTATGAGGATCTTCCATTTTATGTTTCTTTCTTATATGTTATAAATTTTTTTAAAGAATAGAAATTAATTAATAATTCCAATATATATATTTTTTGAAATAATTGCAGTTTCCTCAAAAATCCCAGTAGTATTGGATAATAAAAAAGAAAAAAGATTGTATAGTACAGTTTGGTAGTAAATAAAACTCAAAAATATGTTCATGAGCTAGTTGAAACGATTAAATTCTAGAAGTAAGCAAAACATTTTGGAAAATTTTCTTTGAGAACCATTTGGTGGTTATAAAAATAATTGTAAGATGACGAATAATGAGAAGAAACAATGGAAGAAAAAAAAGGTTAACCTCATCAGAATAATCATTAACATCTATTCCATTATCATCCTATTATGATAAGAATCACATGCTATATGTTTCAAATTTAGTCAAATCATCATTAAAAGTGAAAAAGGTATGTCAAAAATCACATACTAAAATTTCAGACAGATAAAAGTCCAATCAAGAAGTTGATGTAAAGAAAGATTCTGATGAAGATATAGTTAAAGTGAAACAAAGCCTGATGTTATACCATCTGGTCTATATATTTTAAAGGATTTATAAGAGTCATTTGAATCATTCGAGACCGATATAAAATACCGTAGACTAATTTTTTTAGACTCTATTAAAATGTCAAACTCAAAACTGTTTGTACAGAGTATTGAATCCAGATACAAAAAAGATCATAACTCTCTTATGAAAAATAAAAATTAATGATTTTTTATCTAAATATTCATTCATAATGAGGTTGAAATAAATACCATTAAAGATAAGAAAATGTCTTACATGATAATATTTAATCAAATGTTGATGTTCTCTAAGTTGTTTGATGGTGATATAAAGGATCATAATGATTGGATTATAGAAGTGAGGAATGTTTCTCTTGATATTACATAATCATTAGACATGTTTTCAACTAATGTATATAGTAAGGTTTATCAAACAATTACTCGATATGAAAGAAAATGAGAATGAAAAAATATTAGTTTTGAATGAAAAGTTTAATAATCGAGAATAATAAAATATCTTGATCCATTCATTTTAGGATGAGATTCTCATAATTAAGGTAGAAAATAAGAAGATAATTATTCTTGAAAAATTAGTTAAATTATTGAAGATAGAGATTCATAAGAAATCATTCATCGAGGATTGGATGAAAAAACCTAAGTACTTATTTCATGAAATAAATAAGCATCGTGAATAATTTATATGGTTAAAGGTGAAGGTTATAAAATTTTATAAGGAATGATATTTTTTCCTTTAAACCCTTTTTTAATAAAACTTGTAAATTAATATTAATTAAATGATTTTTTTATCAAATTAAATATTTTTTAATGTTTTATTAATATTATTTGATGAATTTCATTTCAGTTATATCTTGGTTGAATAACTATTTGAAATACACATATTTCATATTATTTTTATGATACTTCTTGAGATTATTTTCTTTTTCTATTTATGTTTTGAAAATCAAGGGGGTTGGGTTGTTTTAAATGTGAATGAATTTTCACTGGGTGAGTTTTTATTCAAAGGGGGAGATTTTTTGGAAATATATGTAATGGAGTTACTGGTTTATGGTATAGAAATAAAAGTACTACTTTATATAAAATCTAAAAATATTTCTTTAACTGATGGGGAGTTATGATATGTTAATTTAAAATTGGTTTATGCGGATTTATTTTGATGTTATTAACAGAAAAAAGATATAAATATTTCAATGTAAAATTTATTAATATTAAGTGTTCTGTATAGTGAAATCCAAAAAGAAAGTGATTTTTTATTTGAAATTAATACTTTTGAATTTTAATTTCCATAGTTTTTAACATCAAAAAATATTTTACACTTTCTAAAAATTGTATATTATTAAAATTTTATTACCAGAATTTTTTAGATTGTTTTATATAGAAAAAATAAATTTCTACCCAATGAAGGAATAATTCTAATATATAAATAATATAAACATTTTATGTTTATTAAATTATATTAATTATAATAATGGTGAATCCTATACACTTTATTAACTGGGGTTCTAACTAGTGGTCAGACTATTTTTATGTCAAACCAAATGACTAAAGACAATACCATTATACTGAAAGTAGTTCTGATCCATTGTATAAACCTTTTATCATTTCATTATATTAAAAAATTACATAATTGTCCTTCAGACTATAGAAATTTTATAATTATAATAAACAAAATTGTTTCTATCAAATAGAAACCTTATCCACATTGTAATGGCGATAACAAAAATGGAATTGGATAGATGTATTTTGCTGATATTTTATATTCTGTAAAATGTTATTTCATTACATCCAACTCTATAAATCATGGAAATATTACCATTGGTGTAATTTATTTAAATATTTTTTCATTCAAAGGGTTTGATGTAGATGTATTTTCACCTCAACACATGTATTTTTTTTTCTAATCATGGACTTCTCTTTAGAAAACATAGTAATTTATTATTGTGTTCTAGTTCTAAGGAAGACATTGTAGTTTTAAAATTTCTAGAACAATATTATTTTTAATTATTGTTCTTAAAATAGATGTTATATTCAATGATTCTAGGGATAGTATAACATATGAATCTAATCAATCAGATTAGAAAATTGGATATCTTATGGAAGGTTATCTTACTTCCATAAGTCTTAATATTAAAATGTAGAATTATTTTGTAAAGATTTTAGGACATTAATACTTTATTATAAGATTTTTCTTACTTGATTCAACAAGTTGATATTCCTATTTTGTTTGAGTCTGATATTTAAAATAAATAGGTTATGTGTTTTTTATTGATTTAAATTTTCAGAAAATAATTTACCACATCTTGTATCCATCATATTATCTAATGATCCAACATTTTGTTCAATTTCAAAAATCATCACGTCATAAAATAACTGATAGGAAAAATATGGGTTCCAAAAAACTATCAAATGGCATAACATAAAAAAAAGTAAAATTACCAAAAACTATATTCAACCAAATAGAAAAATTATTAGAGTTTATCTATGGTTAATCATGAAAAATAACTATACTAAATTTAAATATTTGCAAGGTATTGAATAATTTAGGATGAAAAACCTTAAAAAAACTATTTCTATAAAACCTTTGTATATTTTTTTATAAAAATAAATGTTAAAAAAATTTCCAAAACACTTTAAAAAATAATTCCGGGAGAATTATAATATTTTTTTTGGAAATAACAAGTCTTGAATGAATAATTTTTTTAAATGAAAATGTTCGTTAGAGGAAAAAATATAATAGTTCAAAAAAACTATTTATATGGAAATAATTATAATTAATTAAAAAATAAAATCATTTAAATAGAGTTTATAAGACATCTATTTAAAATGTGGTAATGGTATTTATGAGAGTAAAATAAATAAAAATATATCATTCAAAATAATAAGGAATTTTTTTGATATGGTAGAATATGGGATTAAAAATAGATGAGCTATTAATTAGATTGTACGTGAATTTTTATTTTGAATATCAAAATTCATAAATGAAATAATCATGGAAAAGGAAATGGACAAAATATATATTTTAGATAATTAAAAGGGTTCATAACATAATATCATCATATAGATGATCATAAAGACAATTTAATGAAAAAATTCAATAATGATGAATGTAACTCATTGAAATTTAATTAAGTTATCAAAATAGTTATGGTAATCGTTGAATCAAACTAAAATGAATGCTAAAAAATAATGAGGATATTTAAATATAATGTTTTAGATCATGGTGTACAAAAAAATACATGGTATGTATATACACCTTAAAAAATGAAAATAGTTCATGACATTAGAATATTTCTCAATGAATATAATTTGAGATGAAAATATCATTACGACTTAAGAAGTAGTCTACCAAAACCACATAAAATATAGTTATATATAACATAAATATAGAGATAAAATACAATAAATTAGTATAATTTATGATATTAGATATCAAATAGGAGGTATAAAGAAAATTTTATTGTAATTTATTGTATAAAAGTAAATATATATCAACGAAATATATTTTGAGATGAAAACCCTGAGAAGGATTTGTAGTTAAATTTGTATTCCATGAACATCATATATAAAATTAACTATATTTGTTCCCTATTTTAGAACCATGATATATCTACATCCATTAATATATTTCATTAATATTGATATCCATGAATAATATTATATTTGAGTATTCAAAATAACAAGATAAAAAATCAAGGAATAGTTTCTACCTAATGGAAACAATATAAAAGGGATTACGAAAATAATTAATGATAGATAAATATATTTCATAATCAATAAGTAATAATGGGGACAATAAATATTGATTATAAACTTGTCATAGAATAGTAACATGAAAATCAAAATGGTTACAACAAAGGAATAAGTTCTTGTTGTTGTGCATTATGTCCTAGATTTGAGCATGGAATGTCTGTCATTTTTCTAATAAAATTAGGGGGAAATATGAAAATGGTGTTTGAGTGAAAGCACAGATAGGCGGTGTAATCCCCCTTCATGGTGGGAATATTGGTAAATGAGTATTTTATATGTTGATGGGGTGTATGGTTTTGAAATCAATGGATAATGATGGAGACATTTTTGGGTGGCTTTAAGGGGGTACTGAGCATTATGTCTACAATATTGTTAGAAACAAATATAGGGTACTTGTGCGATGATGATGATAGAAACTGTGGGAATGAGTGAAAATCCACGAAATTGGTATGTTTAGGATGAATTTGATGGTGGGTTAGCACAATAATTTCTATGATAGTAGGGTTTGGAACTATGTGATATGTTATATCATTATCAAATTATAGTTCCAGTAGGCACTGAGCTTTCTTGGTGTGGATGGGTGGAATGGGAAGATCACATAGTGCCTTTGATATTATTATTTAGATAAAAGAGTTTTATTTATTAGAGTTTAATTCTCACTTGTCTATCAAATTCCAAGGAATGGGATCCATCTACCAATAATAAAATAGAGGTTACTAGGTTCAATGAAAAATGGGATACAAACTAAAAACTAAAAAAATAGAGAGAGTAAATGAGTGATTTTGATTGCATAACAACTTCGAAAAGTGATTTATATGATGGGTTTTGTCACGACCCGCCTTCACCAAAAAGAGGGAAGGGTCAGCTGATTTCTAGGCCCTTCCTTATTTAAGTTGAAGAAGAGATAATGACCCCCGAAACCTGCCTTCAATAGGTCCCGGAGTGGCGACTAGCACCAAGGGTATAGAAAATTCTGGCAAATGGAAGGCATTAGCCTTTTTATTTTATAGGATCGAGAGATAAGGAGAAGAAAACCCAACAACACCAAGGTAGAGAGAAAAACCAAAAAAAAATAATCCATCCCAACATGCATGTTTCAAAATTAAAATCCACAGGGTGTAAAAAGGTAACTACAAGGTAAGTAACAAAAAGGAAAATAACAACTGAAACTACTCTAAAAGTCAGAGCTAGTAAGGTCCTACCTAATCCCTGAAGTCCTCCTAGAAACCTGAAAGCAGTTTTATATACGTAGGGTGAGCATACAAGAACACTCAGTAGGGAAAACCAAAGACTCTCGTGCACAAGTGGGGAACGTACTAAAGTCCCATGAGAAAAGAGTAAACTAAACACCTATCAAGGTAAACTATCCACCCCAGGCCTCACCAAGGCACAATCCCCAAATAACGCAAGTCAGGTAATTTATATAATAGGAGCACATCGATTTTTGGGTACCCCGCGCCACTTTCCCACTGGTTATTGAGACATCCTATGCATCGGACCAATCCCACCATTTTCACCATAGTCCCACTTCCACACCTACCCGCACACACCTGGGCCACAACCACACGCAGTCCCACTGCCGAAATCCCACCCGCACACACCTGGGCCTCAACCGCACGCAATGCCACTACTGAATCCCTCCCGCACACACCTGGGCCACAACTATTACACGTAACTATGCCTAGAAACACCTAGGCCAGAACAACCACCACCACGCCCGAAGACACCTGGGCCTCATCCCGAAGGCACTTTGGAAACCACCTGCCGCACACACATGGCCAACCACCACACTACCCAGCCAGAAGGTTCTTGGGATAATAATGGACTTCAGGCCATCACAGCCAGCCCGAAGATACTTGGGCTATCCGGAAAAGGGAGCAAAAAATGAGCTAATAACTAGCCACTAAGAATAGTGTTGGAAAAAACACCCTCCCCCATGAAATGGGGGTGTTCGGCACTAGGTGCTCAACTTGGGTGGGGCGCGAATAAGAAACACAAAACTACAAGTATAGATATATGTAGTAAGCACTCACCCAAAACTAGGTTTTTCTTCGGACATCCTATAGATCACAACAACACTCAAGTCCGAGTCACAACTCGTGCTAACAACCCATCATCCCATTCTTGTTTCATGTTCAGTAACAATATTTGGGTTAAGCACCACTGGGAATCTAGTAGGCATAAGCATAAGTCCAAAAAATTAAATAGTCAAACATCAACCAAAACGTCCACACCTAGTTCTCAACAACAGAGGATTCCACCCCAATTTGTTATATGAACAAGTAACCACCCGGATTTAAAACTCACAACCACCGAAAGTATAAAATAACAGGGGATCCCATCCCATCCCACATCTCCGGCAATCGGCCCGAAGGGAAAACAACCAACTACCACTACCAACACAAGCAGGGCCTTGCATGTATTTTCAGATTTAAACGACTTAACACACTCTATGATTCAAATTCTGTGTATTTTAACCGGGGTTATAAAAGAAAAGGAAAGATCCTGGTGCCTCAATTTATTTGGCCGGATGTACGTGATTAACCAAATTCACTTTTCACAGCAGGAGTTTACAACCACAACAAGCTATTTAAAACATTAGCAGGGGTTCATTAGTGCACAAAAAACGACCACCAACGGCCTCTATTTTCAGGAGGCATAAGCCAGCACAACTCAACATTTTGGTCATAAGAGAAACAACATCAAAACATAAGACATCATCAACGATCACAACCCCCCTTATTTCTATATAGAATTCGTTTTTATCTTTAATTAGGTCTGGTTTATCCAATTCTATAGAAACAAAAGCATTCCCACCCCGCATGATACACAAAGAGAGAGGAAAATGAGAAATTCCCTACTTGTTGATAGATGATCGACATTTAGGCCGGGGGCACGGAACAATACGGATAATGATGCGGCCGGTCCGTCACACAAGAAGCTGTTTGTGGAAGTCACGATGGAGGAAAGGAGAAACCACGACTATCCCTTAGTTTATAGGAGCCAGGGACGGTTGGGGTGAAAATGCAAATCCGCGTAAGGCGCGGTGGTCGTGGGATGATCACGCAGCTCCACTCTTCAAAAAATGGTTGGGTGGTTTTAAGCCGAATAATGAATTGATGAAGCATTTAATTAAAACTCTTATGGGTGTTACGGGTCTTAGAACACGGTTAAATGAGCCAGAATAGGGTTTAAAACCCTATTTACGCAAAGGAGCGTTACTGGAAACAACTTGACATGGCCGGGTGATGCCGATCGGTCTCATCGATCGGTCTCACCGATCGGTCTCGCTGATCAGTCGCACCGATCGTTTCACAGATCGGTCTCACCGATCAGTCTCACCGAGACGCCACTCCTTTAGAACCTGGATTTTGGTAAAGGGAAGGACCAAGAGAGTCTGGGTCATCACATCAGATACCTCTCAAACTATTTTCGTCCCCGAGAATTTAGATAACCCAGAAGGGAAGGGAAGGTCCGAACAACCACCCCAAAAGATACCTCTCAAGAGCGAACCTCATCGCTAACTAAGAACATCTTCCTGTCACGAACCTAGCAACATACCATGCCAAACTGCCCCGGTACGTGGGTTGGGGAGTCTCTTCCCCCATGTGAAGATATTATCCGCTTTGGGTGGCACTGACTCTCCCGCACGAGTTTAATCGCATCCACCTTAATGGGTCTTGATTAGGGGTCGGGTTCTCTCCTTACCTATAGCCGGGGGTTTTCACACACAAGCAGAGAAAAGAAACCAGTACATTTCATAGCCAAAGGACAAAACATCCTACCACAATAGGTACAACAAGGAAAAAAACTCAAAAAAACTCTGGGTACTGGGTACGCATATGCGCTTCCCTTTCCCACATACTCTCCTCAAGCCCACCATGTCTCCACAACATGCGAACCAATGGAATGGTTCGCCCAAGAAGCACCTTCTCCTTGCGATCCTCGATCATCACTGGTCTCTCCACAAAGGTCGCGTCGTCCTCGATGTCCAGCTCACCCCAATCAAGGACGTGCGAATTGTCGTGCAGATACCGATGGAGCTGGGACACATGAAATACATCATGTATCCTAAATTGCAGTGGTGGAAACGCTATCTGGTAAGCCACTTCGCCGACCTGCCAAAACACTTGGAAGGGTCCGATAAACCTAGGGGGAAGCTTACTCCCCTTGCCGAACCTCCGCTGCCCACACCGAGGGGAGACCTTCAAGAACACGTGGTCCCCAACCTCAAACTCCAAGGGCCTCCTCCTGGTATTAGCATACAACTTCTGTCGGTCCTGGTCTGCCTTCATCCTCTCCCGTATGAGCTGAACCTTCTCTGTCATGTTCTACACCACCTCCGGACCAAGGATGCCTACCTCTCCTACTTTGGTCCAACACAAAGGCGAACGGAACGGCCTCACATACAAAGCCTCAAACGGGGCCATGCCGATGGTAGAGTGGTAGCTATTATTTTAGGAAAACTCTACCAGAGGCAAGTATTGAACCCATGACCCTCCTGAGTCCAGAACACATGCTCGCAGCATATCCTCCAAGGTTTGGATGGTGCGCTCCGTTTTCCCATCTGTTTGGGGATGGAAAGCAGTGCTAAGGCGTAACTGGGTGCCAAACTCATGCTGCAATCCTCTCCAGACCCTCGAGGTAAACCATGCATCTCTATCTAAGACTATATACCTCGTAACTCCATGCAACCGCACAACCTCATCCATGTACTTTCGTGCCAAAGCATCCATAGCACTCGACTCCCTGATCGCCAGAAAGTGAGCCGATTTCGTCAACCTGTCCACTACCACCCAGATGGCATCATACCCTCCTTGGGAATTGGGTAGTCCCATGACGAAATCCATTGAGATGTCATCCCACTTCCACTCGGGGACACCTAGGGGATGTAGTAGGCCTCCTGGAACTCGGTGTTCATCCTTCACTTGCTGACACACTAGGCACTTGGCCACAAACTCCGCCACTATTCTCTTAACTCCGGGCCACCAAAACTGCCTCTTCAAACCCTAGTACATCTTGGAAACTCCAGGGTGTACCGCCAGGGGTGAGTTGTGGAACTCACTAAGGACCCTACCGCGCATCGCCTCTAGGACAAACAACCTCCCCTGGAAAAGCATCCGGTTCTGACCATCCTCGGTCCATCCTTCCGGAGCATTTCCCTAGTCAACTTGGTCATGCATCACTTCGCACTCTAGGTCTCCCCACTAAGACTCTTCCACCTGCTGAAACAGAGATGACTGCACTGTCATCTGATATAGGCAGCCTCTGTCGCTATCCATCTTGGCATCCAGGTGTAAGGTAGCCAACTCTCCCATTTCCTTCCAGGCATCCGCCGACTCTCGGACTGCATCCTTCTGCGTCCTCCTGCTCAAAGCATCGGCCACCACATTTCCCTTGCCCTCAGTATAAGAGATCTCGAAGTCGTAATCCTGGAGGAACTCCACCCATATCCGCTGTCTCAAGTTCAAGTCCCACCGGGAGAAGATATACCTCACGCTTTTGTGATCTGTAAAGACCTCAAAGCGTTCCCCGATGAGGTAGTGCCGCTATAACTTTAGCGCAAAAACGACTGCTGCAAGCTCTAGGTCATGGGTGGAATAATTAAGCTCATGGGAACGCAGCTGCCTGGATCCGTAAGAGATCACCCCTTGTCGCTGCATCAACAGGCATCCCAGGCCCTGTCCCAAAGCATCGCAGAATACCTCATAGGCCTCCCCTTCTTCTGGTAATCTCAACACTGGGGCACTGACCAACTTCTCCTTCAGATAGTTGAAGGATGACTGGCACTGCTCACTCCATACGAAAAGCCTGGTCCTTCTTGGTCAGAGCCGTCAAGGGGCTGCTACTCAGGAGAAGTTGGGTACGAATCTCCGGTAGTAACCTGCCAACCCGAGGAAGCTTCGGACTTTTGCCACATTCTTGGGTGCCGCCCAAGAAACAACTACTTCGACCTTTGATGGGTCGACCACTATCCCCTGCTCTGACATTACGTGCCCGAGGAAGTGCACTTCTCGTGTCTAGAACGTGCATTTTGACAACTTCCCATATAGCTGGTGTCGTCGCAGGACCTCCAAAACTGTCCTCAGGTGCTCTGCATGGTCCTCCTCTGATCTAGAGTAGACCAGGATGTCGTCGATGAACACAACCACAAACCGATCCAGGTACTCCCGGAAGATGGAGTTCATAAGCCCCATGAAGACAACTTGGGTGTTCGTAACACCGAAGGGCATGACTATGAACTCAAAGTGTCCATACCTGCACCTGAACTCTATCTTCGGGATGTCGCTCTCTTTCACCCTCAGCTGGTGGTACCCAGACCATAGGTCGATCTTTGAGAACCATCCTACCCCTTTCAGCTGGTCAAAAAGATCATCTATCCTTGGGAGAGAGTAGCGATTCTTGATCGTCACCTGATTCAACCTCCTGTAGTCTATGCACAGCCTAAGACCTCCATCTGCCTTCTTTGCAAACAAGACCAGAGCACCCCACGGTGACGTACTCAGACAAACATAACCCCTCTTCATCAGATAGTCAATATGTATCCGCAACTCCCGTAGTTCCGAAGGTGCCATTCGGTAAGGAGCCATTGAGATTGGTCGAGCGCCGGGCTGTAGGTCTATCCCGAACTTGATATCACGTCGAGGGGGTAGAGTCGTTACGTCTTCAGGAAAGATGTCCATAAACTCACGGAAGATCTCTGGTACTTCCACCATTTCCGCATCTACTGATTCTACCGTCATCTCGGTCAACAAGGATAAGAGAGGTTCCTCTCTCCTATTTCCCTTCGGACTGCTCCTCTTGCCGGTGAAGGTAACACGCCGACTTTCCATGTCTGAGAACAACAACCTCCTTCGAAAACAGTCGATTACGGCGCACACAGAAAATAGCCAGTCGATGCCTAGGATGACATCGTATGGCTGAATCTGTAGCAGAAGAAGATCCCGAACCGACTGATGTGGCCCTATCATCAGTCTACATCCCCGAAAAACGAATAACAAGTTGGTCTGACCTCCAACTGGTGTGCTCAACACCAGGGGCACTGGAAGTCTCTCGGCATCTAGACCCAATGCATGGGCTATAATGGGTGCAACGAAGGAGTGCGAAGCTCTGGTATCAAACAAAACATAAGCAAGAGTGCTAAACAGACTGATCGTACCTCGAACAACCTCTGGCTCTGCTGGGACTACTACCTCTGTAGCGTGCAACTGTCCATGCCCAGCTCCCCTGCCCCTCGGCTGTCGACCACCCCCCGACCATGCCCTGGTCGAGGTCCCTGTGGAGCGCCCTGAGGTCGGCCTCCTCCTACGTCTGCCCTCGGAGGAGAGGGAGCTCGCTATCCCTACTGCTGTTGCTGGAAAGGTCAGGCTGGAAGCTGCTGCTGGGGCGGGTGCTGGGGCTAACTTTTGCTGCTGTACTGCACTCGGTCTGGGCACTGACTCTGGAGATGCCCATGGCTCCCACAGATGAAGCACCGTGGTCCCGGGACCGTAAGAAAAGGGAGAGGGCCGGGGGGATCGAAACTGAAACTGCTGCGGCCTGCTCCCTATGGGTCGGAACCTAGAGGGTCCTAACGCTGGAGGCCTGGTGCTGACGGCTTTCCCCTTTGATGGTCATAGCTAGGTCCCTCTCGTGACACTCCCCCTAGAGCATGCATCCGCTCCACCACTTCGGCCTTCTTCTGAACCTCCAAGTATGTCGGCAGGGTAAAGGGGGTAACAACATACTGGAGGGAGGGTCGGAGTGCCTCCTCCAAACTTCTTGCCCGAGACTCCTCGTCGGGAAAGAGGTCCGGAGCAAAACATAGGAGGTCTTTGAACTTGATCCCTTGATCCCTCACAGACATACTCCCCTGCTGGAGGGAGAGTAGCTCCTTCCTCTTTTCTTCTTCCATCGTCGAGGAGAGGAACTCCGCCCAGAACTCCTTCTCGAAATCCACCCAAGCCACCTCAGATTCTCTCCTCTCCCCTAGGTAAAGCATCCACCACTAACGTGCCGCTCCCCGCATCTGGCTAACGGCCAGGGGAACCCAGAACTTGGTCGGGGCCCGAATCTGGCCGAAAGCTATAACTAGCTCCTCTAGCCAGCCTTCCGTCTTCATATCAGAGGTGCTGCCCTCATACTTCTCTCGGGCCTGTCACTGGAAGGCTCGAAGAGTCTTCTGCCACTGGTCATCCTCTTCCTCTTGATCAGCTCTCTGCTGATTGGCCAAAGTAGTCTCAGGGGCCTCGATCACCTGTACAACACGTGGTCGCCTTCTAGGTGCCATAGCTACAGGGTAAAAAAGGAATTCCTAAGCCCAAGTAGTGCAGAATATCGTCCTTAAAACTTCTTAAGATTTAAATTTATTCTTAATTCCCAAAACATCCCGGAAACACAAGAACACAAGTCAATATGATGCATGTAACATTCCTAGGGTCTCTACCCTGCAATCGGTGCGGCCCCACTTGGTCGTTCGGTAGGTCAAGAGTCCTTACATCAGATCACGGGGGGCCCTAAAATCCCGTGTCCTAGCCGGTCTTCCCTGGCCTAATTCGCGCTCCAAGGTCACCCAACACCGTTGCCTTACCAGCCCATGCAATCCTCACTGTGCATAACTCTAGACTCCAACCTGGCTCTGAAACCATTCTGTCACGACTCGCCTTCACCAAAAGGAGGGAATGGTCAGTTGATTGCCTGGCCCTTCTTTCTTTATGTTGATGGAGAGATAATGACTCCCGAAACCCGCCTTCAATAGGTCCCAGAGTGGCAACTAGCACCAAGGGTATAGAAAATTCTCGCAAATGGAAGGCATTGCCCTTTTTATTTTATAGGATAGAGAGATAAGGAGATGAAAACCCAACAACACCAAGGTAGAGAGAAAAACCAAAAAAAAAAATAAACCATCCCCACATGCATGTTTCAAAAGTAAAATCCAGAAGGTGTAAAAAGGTGACTACAAGGTAAGTACCAAAATGGAAAACAACAACTGCAAATACTCCAAAAGTCCGAGCTAGTAAGGTCCTGTGTAATCCCCGAAGTCCTCCTGGAAACCTAAAAGCAGATTTATATACGTAGGGTGAGCATACAAGTACACTCAGTAGAGAAAACCAAAGACTCTCGTGCAAAAGTGGGGGAACGTACTAAAGTCATGTGAGAAAAGAGTAAACTAAACACCTATCAAGGTAAACTATCCACCCCAGGCCTCACCAAGGCACACTCCCCAAATAACGCAAGTCAAGTAATTTATATAATAATAGCACATCGATGTTTCGGTACACCGCGCCACTTTCCCACTGGTTATTGAGACATCCTACGCATCGGACCAATCCCGCCATTTTTACCGCAGTCCCACTTCCACACCCGCCCGCACACACCTGGGCCACAACCACACGCAGTCCCACTGCCGAAATCCCGCCCGCACACACCTGGGCCTCAACCGCACGGAGTCCCACTGCTGAATCCCGCCCGCACACACCTGGGCCACAGCTGTCACACGTAACTATGCCTCAAACACCTAGGCCAGAACAACAACCACCACACCCGAAGACTCCTGGGCCTCATCCCGAAGACACTTGGGAAACCACCTGCCGCACACTCCTGGCCAACCACCACACTACCCAGCCCGAAGGTTCTTGGGCTAATAATGGACTTCAAGCCATCACAGCCTACCCGAAGATACTTGGGCTATCCGAAAAAGGGAGAAGAAAAGGAGCTAATAACCAGCCACTAAGAATAGTGTAGGAAAAACACCCTCCCCAATGAAATGGGGGTGTTCGACACTAGGTGCTCAACTTGGGTGGGGCGCGAATAAGAAACACAAAACTACATGTATAGATATAGGTAGTAAGCACTCACCCAAAACTAGGTTTTTCTTCGGACAGCCTATAGATCACAACAACACTCAAGTCCGAGTCACGACTCACGCTAATAAACCATAATACCATTATTGTTTCATGTTCAGCAACAATATTTGGGTTAAGCACCACTGGGCATCTAGTAGGCATATGCATAATCCAGAAAAGTAAACAGTCAAACATCAACCAAAACGTCCACACCTGGTTCTTAACAACAGAGGATTCCACCCCAATTTGTGATATGAAGAAGTAACCACCCGGATTTAAAACTCACAACCACCGAAAGTATAAAAGAATAGGGGATCCCATCCCCTCCCACATCTCCGGCAATCGGCCCGAAGGGAAAACAACCAACCACCACCACCAACACAAGCAGGGCCTTGCATGTGTTTTCAGATTTAAATGACTTAACACACTCTATGATTCAAATTCCGTGTGTTTTAAATGGGGTTATAAAAGAAAAGGATAGAGCCTGGTGCCTCAATTTATTTTGTTGGATGTACGTGATTAACCAAATTCACTTTTCACAGCAGAAGTTTACAACCACAACAAGCTATTTAAAACATTAGCAGGGGTTCATTAGTGCACAAACAATGACCACCAACGGCCTCGATTTTCAGGAGGCATAAGCCAGCACAACTCAACATGATGGTCATAAGAGAAACAACATCAAAACATAAGACATCATAAACGATCACAACCCCCCTTCTTTCTTTATAAAATTCATTTGTTATCTTTAATTAGGTCTGGTTTATCCAATTCTACAGAAACAAAAGCATACCCACCCCGCATGATACACAAAGAGAGAGACCAAGTAGAAATTCCCTACTTGTTGATTGATGATTGACGTTTAGTCCGGGGGCGCAGAACTTTACGGATAACGATGCAGCCGGTCCGTCACACCAGAAGCTATTTGTGGAAGTCACGATGGAGGAAAGGAGAAACCACGTCTATCCATTAGTTTACATGAGATGGGGACTGTTGGGGTGAAAACGCAAATCCGCGTAATGCGCGGGGGTCGTGGGTTGATCACGCGACTCCACTCGTCCAAAAAGGGTTGCGTGGTTTTAAGCTGACTGATGAATTGATGAAGCATTTAATTAAAACTCTTATGGGAGTTACGTGTCTTAAAACACAGTTAAACGAATCAGAATATGGTTTAAAACCCTATTTACGCAAAGGAGCGTTACTGGAAACAACTTGACAAGGCCGGGTGACGTCGATCGGTCTCACCGATCGGTCTCGCTGATCGGTCTCACCGAGATGCCACTCCTTTGGAACCCGGATTTTGGTAAAGGGAAGGACCAAGAGAGTCTGGGTCATCACATCAGATACCTCTCAAACTATTCTCGTCCCTGAGAATTTAGATAACCCAGAAGGGAAGGGCGGGTCCGAACAACCACCCCAAAAGATACCTCTCAATAGAGAACCTCATCGCTAACTAAGAACATCTTCCTGTCACGATCCTAGAAACATACCATGCCAAACTGCCCGGGTACGTGGGATGGGGAGTCTCTTCCCCCATGTCAAGATATTATCCGCTTTGGGTGGCACTGACTCGCCCGCACGGGTTTAATCGCATCCACCTTAATGCGTCTTGATTAGGGGTCGGGTTCTCTCCTTCCCTATAGCCGGGGGTTTTCACACACAAGCAGAGGAAAGAAACCAGTACATTTCATAGCCAAAGGACAAAACGTCCTACCACAACAGGTAAAATAAGGAACAAAACTCAAAACAACTCTGGGTTCTGGGTACGCATCTGTGCTTCCCTTTCCCACGTACTCTCATCAAGCCCACCATGTCTCCAAAACACGCGAACCAAGGGAATGGTTCGCCCATAAAGCACCTTCTCCTTGCGATCCTCGATCATCACTGGTCTCTCCACAAAGGTCGCGTCGTCCTCGATGTCCAGATCGCCCCATTCAAGGACGTGCGAATCGTCATGCAGATACCAACGGAGCTGGGACACATGAAAGACATCATGTATCCTTAATAGCGGTGGTGGCAACGCTAGCTGGTAAGCCACTTCGCTGACCCGTCGCAACACTTGGAAGGGTCTGATAACCCTAGGGGAAAGCTTACTCCCCTTGCCGAACCTCCGCTACCCACGTCGAGTGGAGACCTTCAAGAACACGTGGTCCCCAACGTCAAACTCCAAGGGCCTCCTCCTGGTATCAGCATACGACTTCTGTCGGTCTTGGGCTGCCTTCATCCTCTCCCGTATGAGATGAACCTTCTCTGTCATGTTCTGCACCACCTCCGGACCAAGGATGCCTACCTCTCCTACTTCAGTCCAACACACAGGCGAACGACATGGCCTCCCGTACAAAGCCTCAAATGGGGCCATGTCGATGGTAGAGTGATAGCTATTATTGTAGGAAAACTCTACTAGAGGCAAGTGTTGCACCCATGACCCTCATGAGTCCAGAACACATGCTCGCAGCATATCCTCCAAGGTTTGGATGGTGCGCTCCGTTTGCCCATCTGTCTGGGGATTGAAAGCAGTGCTAAGGCGTAACTGGGTGCCAAACTCATGCTGAAATCCTCTCCAGACCCACGAGGTAAACCGTGCATCCCTATCCGAGACTATAGACCTCGGAACTACATGCAATCGCACTACCTCATCCATGTAATTTCGTGCTAAAGCATCCACAACACTCGACTCCCTGATCGCCAGAAAGTGAGCTGATTTCATCAACTTGTCCACTACCACCCAGATGGCGTCGTACCCTCCTTGGGCCTTGGGTAGTCCCGTGACGAAATCCATTGAGATGTCATCCCACTTCCACTCGGGGAAACCTAGGGGCTATAGTATGCCGCCTGGAACTCTGTGTTCAACCTTCACTTGCTGAAACACTAGGCACTTGGCCACAAACTCCTCCACTCCTTGCTTAACTCCGGGCCACCAAAACCGCCTCTTCAAACCCTGGTACATCTTGGAAACTCCAGGGTGTACCACCAGGGGTGAGTTGTGGAACTCACTGAGGACCCTACTGCGCATCGCCTCTGGGACAAACAACCTCCCCTGGAAAAGCATCTGGTTCTGACCATCCTCGGTCCATCCTTCCGGAGCATTGCCCTGGTCAACTTGGTCACGCATCACTTTGCACTCTAGGTCTCCCCACCGAGACTCTTCCACCTGCTGAAACAGGGATGACTGCACTGTCATATGATATAGGCAGCCTCTGCCGCTATCCATCATCGCATCCAGGTGTAAGGCAGCAAACTCTTCCATTTCCTTCCAGGCGTCCGCCGACTCTCGGATCGCATCCTTCCGCGTCCTCCTGCTCAAAGCATCGACCACCACATTTCCCTTTCCCTCAGTATAAGAGATCTCGAAGTCATAATCCTGGAGGAACTCCACCCATATCCGCTTTCGCAAGTTCAAGTCCCACTGGGAGAAGATATACCTCAGGCTTTTGTGATCTATAAAGGCCACAAAGCGTTCCCCGATGAGGTAGTGCCGCCATAACTTTAGTGCAAAAACGGCCGCTGCAATCTGCCCGAAGGGAAAACAACCAACTAACACCACCAACACAAGCAGGGCCTTGCATGTATTTTTAGATTTAAACGACTTAACACACTCTAATATTAAAATTCCGTGTGTTTTAACCGGGGTTATAAAAGAAAAGGAAAGATCATGGTGCCTCAATTTATTTGGCCGGATGTACGTGATTAACCAAATTCACTTTTCACAGCAAGAGTTTACAACCAAAAAAAGCTATTTAAAACATTATCAGGGGTTCATTAGTGCACAATCAACGACCACCAACGGACTCGATTTTCAGGAGGCATAAGCCATCACAACTCAAAATGATGGTCATAAGAGAAACAACATCAAAACATAAGACATCATCAACGATCACAGCCCCCCCTTCTTTCTTTATAGAATTCGTTTGTTATCTTTATTTAGGTCTGGTTTATCCAATTCTACAGAAACAAAAGCACTCCCACCCCGAATGATACACAAAGAGAGAGGCAAAGGAGAAATTCCCTACTTGTTGATAGATGGTCGACGTTTAGGCCGGGGGCACAGAACATTACGGATAACAATGCGGTCGGTCCATCACACCAGAAGCTGTTTGTGGAAGTCACGATAAATGAAACGAGAAACCATGGCTATCCCTTAGTTTATAGGAGCCGGGGATGGTTGGGGTGAAAACACATATCCACGTAAGGCGCAGGGGTCGTGGGTTGATCACGCGGCTCCACTCGTCAAAAAAGGGTTGGGTGGTTTTAAGCCGACTGATGAATTGATGAAGCATTTAATTAAAACTCATATGGACATTACGGGTCTTAAAACACAGTTAAACGAGTCAGAATAGGGTTTAAAACCCTATTTACGCAAAGGATCATTACTAGAAACAACTTGACAAGGACGGGTGACGCCGATCGGTCTCACCGATCGGTCTCACCGAGACGCCACTCCTTTAGAACCCGGATTTTGGTAAAGGGAAGGACCAAGAGTGTCTAGGTCATCACAGGTTTAATGAGAGGGAAGGTTAATCTATCATATATAAGGAATAAATTGAAATTTAAAGGGCCTATTATCAATATATTCATGAATTAAAAAATGAAACACAATGGGATTATCAAAAAATAAGTACTTGAATAAAAAATATTCAGAGGAGAAACCGTACATTGGTATATGAATTGTTATTGTTTTGGTGGAATCCATAAAACCATAGGAAATAATTTGAAGGGATATAAAGTGGGAGTAATAAAGGAACTTCATGATCAAGGTATTTGTGATGGTGTTTAATGAGTGAATTAATGGGAGTTATCTTCTTTTATATTTTAAAAATGGGGGCAGTTTCAAGAAAACTAGTGTTACTTAAGGGGTAAGAATGAAATAACCTGGGTATTAGATGGTTTAGGTGAGATTTGTAAATTAGGTGGAGAAATGATATTTGATACATGTAGGAATGAAGTTAATACCTAACAAGTATTTATCTAATGTGTATGTTTTGATTTAATTATTAATAATTATAGTATCTTTAATTACCCATTTTAATAATGTTTTAAATTTTTGGAAAAAATATATTAGAGGGAATCATCCTGTTGTTTTCAAAATAATGCCTATTTGGAATTTTCCAAAATGTGAATGGAACAATCATTTTAATTCATATGAAATGAATTATGTTTTCCACCATCTCAGATTTTATGTTAATTGATGAATCATTTATAATTTTTCATGGTTATTTTAAAATATTTGTATTTTCAAAAAAATTTATGTATTTAAATAGTGTTTATCATAATGGGTGGAATATTTTTCTCAATAAATATTTTAAAATGATTTAAAATGTTATGTTACATGTTTTTGTGTTTATATTGATGTCAAAGGATTTCCATAAATTTCATGTTTTGAAAAGTGAATTTCAAAGAAATTATATCTTCCACAGTAAATGTTCCAAGTAATATTTCAAAATAATTCTCATGCTAAGATGAAATCGTTTGATATAACATATGATTTATTAGTGATATGATCCAAGGATACCGTTCTTATTTATTTTGAAAATAGTTTATATTTATGATTAAAAGTTTTGTATGAAGCATGTTATACTCTTTAGGTTATACCATCATAAAATGATTATTAAACACAATCCATTCCCAAGATTTTGATATAATGAAATGGTTATGAAAATTGACTCTGTTTAGTAGGTTATGATATGTTAAAATTGTCATGAAACCCATTTAATTCGATGGGTTATGATATGATTAATGTATTCTGATATTTTGGAACATAAATTTATTATATTCATTATGTGACTGGTGGGAATCCATTACATTGGGTGAATATTTATTTCTCATGATTTAGACCTGACCGAGATGGGGCTTTCACCAAGTCCAGTAAGAGATTTTTTTTGGCTATGATGGTCTTGGGAGTGAACCATGACTACTATGATTGTTTAGGGTGTGAATAAATTCTACTATAATATCCAAGGAAATGTTCCCTAAATAATATGGATTATTTTTTTCTATTTTTATGTAAATTACATAAATCCACATCTTATTAAAATATTGTACTCTTATGGATTATGTTAATTAATTTCCTTATGATACATTTTTTATTAACTACCAATATTTATTCCACAACTCAATATTATGATCTATAATATGTAGTGATTTTTTTTAAATGTTATAAACATGTTGTCAAACCATTATGTTCGTGTTATGATTACTTATGTCCCTTATTTTCCTTTACTGGGCATTGGAGAACACTCTTTCTATTGTTTCATTTCCTCATGTAATGAAGAAATGAGTTAAATATGAAATGTATAATAAGGTTTCTAGTTATTTATATCATATAGGGAGACGATCGACTTTAACTATGGTCTAGGTGTATGCGCTTACATGTTTAAAAATGCACTAAACTCTTACTTTCCTTATGAGTGTTTTGGGTAATGTAATGATTATTATTTTAAAAAGATGTAATATCCAAATAGTAATATCATGGGTCCCAACAGTTTGTATCCTAGTAATGTGGTAGTTAATTATTACAAAATTATATGGGAAAACATTAGTGTGATCCCTAGGTATATTTTTGATGATATATATATGAATGTCCCTATGGAAATGTTTTAGGATGAGTCAATGTATAGGAATTTTTTTTGGAATTCTTGTTAAGGCTATAGTAAGTGATTTACAAGAAATTATATACATGTCTTGACTGTACCAGTGTATGTGGATCTAGAATAGTGATACCCTAGTGTAGTAACACTGTAAATGGTGCATTGAGATCGAATTTATCATTACCTGGTGCATGAAAATGATCCTTACTGTACGCACGGTATGAAAGTTCTAGGGGGATATTCATTAAGAATTCAAAAACATTTTATGAACAATAGTTATAGATTTAATTAATTGGTGATTGTGAATGCAGTAGTATAAACCTAAGGTGTCTTAAATTAAAAAAATGTTTCAAAATTTAGACATCATATTAGTGATTTTTTAATGATTATGTTGTTTTCAAATATTTTTTTAAGAATATGCATTTTGGTTTTAGTTAATTGGTGGAAAAAGAAGAAATCATGTAAATATTGAATTTGATAGAAAATTCAGTGACTATGAGAAACCAAAGTGTATGGTTATAAGATAAAAAAATATTTTGATTTTGACTAATTAGCTATTGTTCTATATGATTAACAATGCGAACTTGGGTGATAATCCAAACACATAGAATTGGTGGAAGGACTTTTATGAATTTTTACATGGTAATAGACATAGAGAAAAAAATATTCAACTGCCTACATGTGAATATGGTGGGATAAATAAACTGTTTGAATATATGAAATAAATGGGAAGATGTTATCTATGTCAAAAAGAAGGTAATAGATTGAGAAATATTTGAGGAGTTAAATTTATTATGTGTGGGGAACTTTTTAATTATCTAACTCAATTCCAAAAACCAAGAATTAACTTCTATAACAATTGTGTATGTTTTCCACAAATTCCATAATATTGAAGGATTTAATTATTTATGTATTTAGATTAAACAATAATGTAGTAAAAGTATATTAATAATTGTATTTTGGTTATAGGAATCATGAAAAGTCCATGAATTTTCATATATTTGTGATCAATTATATATCCATCGAATATTTACATAATATTTATATATTACATCATGTTTTTATGATTTTTTGGTTTATAATAAGGCTAAATTCATATAAAACCTTTTTGATATTTTTTGTGTTTGGATTTTATCATGATTTATTGATTTTTGAGAGACACTTATGGAAGGAAATCAATTTAGTTTTTAGTAGGTATGCATTTTATATACATATCATTATAAGTATTTGTAACTATTAGTGTTTATCTTATCTTTGACGTTATTTTAATTATGTATTACTTAAATTTTGATAAAATTTTATTAATATAGTTTTCGAAAATGGATAACCCATATGTTAGGTATCAAACTATTGCATTCGGCAAGGTTGTGGGTCTTTAACCCAAAACAAAAGGGAAGAAAATTGTATACCACTTACCACTGGTCTATATGAATGATTATTTATGGTGAGACAAAAAAATAGTTATATTTTTTAGTTTACATCTTTGTGTATAGTATTCCAAAAAGTCAATTTTTTAGTCAACAGTCTAAAAGGATTCCACGATTATTATGCACATAAGAAAATAAATAAGAGGACATCACTATTGGTTATGTTATCAGACTCCCTAAAAGAATATAAAAGAGACAATTCCATATGGGGTATAGTAAGTATCCATTATAAGTCAACATAATTTATTTTAATCATAGTATATTTATATTTAAATAATCATGCAGTCGTATACATTAATGATTTCTAATGTATTAAAAGGTGTACAACATTCTATTGTATCTTCATGGTATCTGATTTTTTACTTTATTTTTTCTGTGAAGTCTTCATACAAATCTAGATATAGAGTTGAGTTTTATAACTACGTATCATAATTTGACACATGGTTATTCTAATATAATAATTTAAAACCCAAATGATATTTTAATATCTTATTCTATGTATTTGTATTGTGGGTGGGATCAATACCTTCCCCAAGATGAGTTTTTTTCTACAATATTGTCCAATATCATATTCATATGACTACTTATGAATCAATTTATATAAATATGCGTATAAACTAAAAAAATGGAAGGAAGTTGCAGAAAGAAACCTATTTCAAACTGATAAAGCTGTTGGGCTGGTATATAAGGTTAGATCAATGAAGAAACATCTAACAATTGCACAATGTTGGCAAATATTTTATTTACATAATAATCAAAATTATCTTGAAAATGATTTTTGGAAAAGAGCTTTTCGTTGAATTTCTCCCTGAAATAAGGAAGGGAAAACTATTCCATAGGAATATAGGTCCCATTGAAATACATTATCATATTGGGCAAGCAATTATTCATTTAGTGCTTCCACTGAACATCTCTCTTTTCCATGATGTGTTCAATGTACGCATCTTGCAGAAGTATATACCTGACCCTTACCATTTATTAAACTCCATGTTTTTACCTCGAGAGCATGATATATCTTATGTCTATCAACTATTATAGTTTTGAATAATAAGGGTAAAATTTTATCAAAAAATACCAAGAATGGTCAATGTTTTGGGGTGATACCACCAGCTTGAGGAGGTTGTGAGGGACCTTGAGGGAATAATAAAGGAGACATATCCAATTTTTTTATTACCAAAGTGATTAATGTCTAAAGGAATATTTATTTCAAGTGTGTATATTATAACCTCATATGATTTTATATATTTTAATAAATATAAATTATTTTCATATATCATACACTGATTTTTTCATCTCGGAATAAACTTGATATTTTCATTTATTTTTATAATAGTTTTATATAACTTCTATTAGGCCTTGAGGTCCCTGATATTGATGATATAAACCCAGAAGGATCATATTTCTTCATTCTGTTTTCCATCCTAATTCTTCCACACTAAATCTTGCAATGTTTTGATTTTTTAGCCTTGGGGAAAGATGATGAAATGATTTTAACCACTTCTATTCAATATTAGAATTTTTTGGTGCTTTTCGGTAGTGATACCACTGCCCTTCATGGTGGGTTTCTTTGATAGATCAATAATAGGGATTCCTAGACATGTCTCACACAATCCGAGATTTTTTGTGTTTTTAAGAGAAAAGTCATATTGTATTCACCAAAACCCCCAGTTGGTATAATATATTTACACCTTGTGTTTTTTAATTTAACCCTTTCATTTAATAAATTCCCCAGGGGAATGAACTGGTTGACCAATTCATGTCACCAATTTTATAAAAAACAATGAATTCCTTTATTAGTTTTCATGACACATGACACTGAGTTTCATCGAAACGTGAAATAATATTATTTTAAATTACAACAATACAAAATAGGCAAAAAATATTAGGATTTGAATATTATTTAAAACATTATGAATCATACTTTTAAATTTAATAATCAATATAACCTTATTTATAAATACATACTTAATAATAAATCAATTTTTTCTAAAATTATTATATCAATCAATTATATATTTTCATCAATTTTTTTATGATAAAATACTATAGATATTTTTGAATACATAACAGATAAAATGAACTTATTTTTTGGAAATATTAATATTTATTTTATCTTGAAGTTAATATTTTAGATTTTATATTGAAATTTTTTTAGTTAATAGTGAAACATAGTGATATTTGTAAAATGATTATTTATTTTAAATTAATTAAGCAATTTAAATTTCCAATTATGGTTTTATGTAATATAAATATTATATATTAATATATAATTCAAATAATTAACATTGAATCAACATCATATTTTATTTTATTATAATGTTATTATGAGATTAAAAAGGGTTTTCTTTTCTAAAAATTGTATTATAGTACAAAATGTCTCTACCATTTAATTAAATACAATAATAATAGATGAGGAATGTATTAAATGAAATTTAATGATTACATTTACATAAATTTTAATTTATATTCAATTAGTGATGATTATTATACATAGAGTTAATATAAAATCATATTATATTGGATAAAATATAGTTCTTGAAAACTTATTTTTTCATCATATATTTGAATTTTGTTTTAAAGTATGTTTTTTACAATATTCTATGTTGATTTTAAAAAAATGAATTTATTTTTTGAAATAATCATTTAAATATTATAATTTTGTGGATTTATGTGAATTTTCTGAAAAGATTTATTTTTTGATGTAATGTAAAAAATAAGGAATTTAAAATTTAACAACCATTTCATTTACATTTTTTATCAAGATAAATTATATTTTAAACTTGTTTGAAATAAATATTATTTCAATTTAAAATATAATAATTCAATTTTGGACATTGATATTAATTTCATTTTGAAAAATTATATAAAATATTTATAATCTTTTGAACATTTTCTCTTGGAAAACATGATTACTCATTGTTCCTGTGGGATAAATTTTAAATTAAAATTTTACACATATATAAATGAAAATTTTAAAAATATAATACATAATTGGGATTATAATTACATATATTATCTAATATGGAAAATTAAATTTATTACTAAAATTATTTTTAAAAATAGTAAAAATTATTTATTGTAGTTAACCTAAAAATGGGTTCACATTGGGGTGGGGGGTAAAATAAAAATATAAGGGTTAAAATAGCCCAAAAATTTAAAAACCCCATTATATGGAAATAATTATATAGTATATCATCCAGGGAAAAAAATGGTCCATTATTGGATCTTTTTGAGATGAAACAATCGTGGGTGTAATTTTCTACATCATAAAATTACATTTGTGAAACTCACATAACTTTTAAAAGAAAACCCATTCTCCTATCCTCTTAAAACCTTATAAACATATCGGTTTGGAAATGTAATACCCATATATATTTTCAACATCATCACTCTCTTCTTATATGAGTTTTTTTCATCATAAATCTAACATAAGTAATATTTTGGTGCAAACCTAAGAAGGAATCCCGAATAAGTGATAACGTTCATGAGGGAAAATATTTTTATTTATCCTTCCGCCAGAATCTATTTTTATTATAAAATTCATATTTAATAATCCCAATTTATTGAATATATTTATATTTTTATATGTTAACATAATGAACTACAACCATTTCCACAGCTATCAAATGGGTTATGAAATAATCGTTCGTTTGTATGGTAGACTAATAGTTTTCAAAACGATGACATTCATTTTACTTTAAAAACAATCAACTGTAGAAATAATGACTGATTTGTTATCTATATATGATATTTTTGATATTTTTTACTTTTGGAATTATTATATCACATATACCTTAATAACCACAATTTTTTGATTATAAGATAATATCGCTCATGTGCATAGAAGACTATAGACTCACAATGCCATGTGATTTATTAAATGTTTATGTAGAATATTATAAGGATGGTTTTAATGATAGAATGTGGTATATATGACATAGAAATTATTATTTAATAATAACAAATCATATATCTTTATTTCGTTAATTTCAAAAAGAAAATAGAAGCTATGTTATTTCATATGTGTGACCTACCTAGTAGCTGAACAATTTATTTAATTTTATATTACTAAATTATATAGATTACTTTAAATAAAAATATGATAAAAAAATAATAAAAATATATTATATTTATATAATTTTAAAAATTATTTATATGATGAAATAATAATCCTATTAATAGGTTTAAAAATAAAAAATGGAAACATTTACAAAAAACATAGCAGTTATTCCCCGAAACAAGATTTTAGTATGAAATTCATAATTAATGGGTATTAAAAGGTAATAAGTTTGTCATATATGGTATGATAGATATAATTATTATTATATAAAATATTTTTAACAAAATAATATTTGTTATATAGGATGTTCGAATGTGTATGGTGGACATAGAGACTTAAGGTAGAAGATTTCAGCCTCAATTTTTATTTCTTTGAGACGCATACCATATTGACCACCTATTTCTTTTATGTGATGTATTTAATTATAATTAATGTATTTAATGATGATTATGAAATAAATTAATATACTTTACATATGCAATTTTATCCCTATTTCATGGGGTTTAAGGTTCAAATATTTCTCTAGTAGTGATGTATTGTTGTCTCAACATTCATTCTTCGAGAGATATGTTATGTTATTCACCAATATTACATTACTATAGATATATTGAGTCCCTTTTAAATGTTAAATAATGATTTTATTTTCACCATGATATTTTATGTTTCATATAGTGATGTTACTTTGTGGGTATTACGTTTCAAAGTTACCAATGTAGAAAAGATTTTATGTTACAATATAATTGTCTATCGAGATTTTTTATATTTATGTTTATGATGATAAAATATTACAATTTTCTACTAAATTTTACGTGAAATAATTGAGAATATATTTTTGTTAAAAATAGAATTTATTTCTCTCTTTAGTTGAAAATACATATTCTCCCAAAAACCATGTTTTTCAAAAATATTTTAAACAATGTTTTTAAAATAATTAAAAATATTTACTAAAAAAAATTCACCCACAGTTGAGTTTTTTAGAAAATTATTTTCATTGGAATATTCGTGTCATTTTCAAAAGTATTCTGATTTTTATATTAGTAAAAATGTGAATAGAATATTTGTTTTAAATCATTTTTTATGAATATTCCTTTACACTATCAAGAAAATTAATTTCATTGAAGATTCATTTATATATTTTCATCATTATTTAAAAAGAAAATGATTTTTATGATTTTTGTGTTTTAAAAAAGGGTTTTTATATAGGGAGGGAAATTTTCATAAAGAAATATTTTAAATGTTTTCTAAATCTACCTTTATAGTTTTTCAATTTAATCTTAAAAAAATTTTTTCAAAAGAATTTAAGTTTTAAAAATGAATTTTCAATGAAAAGATATCTTTTTGAAGAAAAATTACATATAATATTTAAAAATCATTCTCCTTATACAAAACTTACATTAATTTTAGAAATTACTTAATGGGAATATGATCTAAAAATAGGATTATTATTCTTTATATGAATGGATTGTGTTTGTTATGCCATGTTTTTAATGAAATCCATTTCCCTTCATTGGGTTATACCATGAAAAAATTCTTATGAAACATATTTCATTCCATGGGTTATTCTATGATAATATGATGAAATTATTTTGAAACCATTATATTTTATATAGATTCTCGTATGATGAAATGTTTATGAATACCATTTAATTTCATAGAAACTAAAATGATGAATTATTTATGATATTATGGTATACATATTTTTTTTATTATGTGATGTGTGGGACCAATATATCCCTCCAATCCATTGGGTAACCATATATATCTCATGAGATACAGAATACTAGAAAGGGGTGTGAAATTAGTTCAGTAAGGTACATTGTATTATATGATGGTATTTGGTGTGATCCTGGACCACTATAATGGTTTGGGGAGTGAAACATTTCCACCACAATATCCTTGGAAATGAACATTAACTAATATGGAAATGATTTTATATGCTTATGTCTTTGCCACAAATTTATGTATTATGATTTTTTTATGAACTAATGGATCATCTTCTTTGATTCACTTATGATTAATTTGTTATAAACTACCAATCCTTATTTTATGACTTGATATTATGATCATTGATATTCATAGAATGGTTTAAAAATGTTATACTAATATTATCAACCCTTATGTTCAATTTATGTTTATATATATCCATTTTCTATCCTTATTGAGAATATCATCTCACACATTCTTATGTTTTCTTTCCCTAGGTGATAGAGAAATTTATTACATATGATATGTCTAATAAGGCTTTATGGTTATGAAGTTCATAGTGGGAGAAAATATTGTTTAACTATGGACAAGTGGTTTTGGATTACATATTTCAAAATGGACTAATAAATTATATTCCATAATATTATGTTTTTTATTGTATTCAATATTAATATAAAATTATGTAATATCAATGTATGAGAAACCTATGTCCCTATAGTCTATGTGTATCATAGTTCTAGCAGGTTGAATAGTAAATAGGGAATTAGGAGCTTCAATAATTAATTTTATATTCAACTGAGAATCACAATGAACATATAATCCTTTTCCAAATATGATAACACAGTCATTATCGAAACAAATGTATGATTACATACCATTATATTTAGAGTATACATTTTCCAATAAAACATTGTCTTCCTTTTATGCTAGCATAATTATATGTTACAATGTCGCTTCACTGAATCCTGAAACAAAATAGGTGATACTATTTTCTCTACATATTCTAGGAAAAAAATCCTCAAATAATTAGCCAAATGGTATTTTTACAAATATTTCATGGTTAATGTAATATTATTTTTCTAATTCAAAGCATCGTATGATTTTTTTCTTTTTCAGGATGCTAATTAATCATGAAAAAATAATCCTTGCTATGTTTTGACATTATTAACTATCATATTTTCAAAATATTATGAGTGAATATATACATTAACATTTTATTGTAATTAGATATTTTATACTAGGATCCATATAAATTAATACCCTAATTTTTTTTAAAACACCCCAAATGATTATTCTAGAGCATGTGTTGTGTAATTTAACTCGTGATGTTTTAGATGATGTGAAGAAAAATAAAATACCAGATCATTATACATCAAGAAGAAACCGAGTACCGTTAAAGACGAATAATTATAGATGATAGTGTGACTATATCTAGAGATATAGGATGAAAATATAACATTCAAAAATAATCATTTTAGATTATAGAAACAATCATCACAAAATTTTATCCAGATGAGCATAACTCTTTTTTTGAGATAACATAGTCCGTGGGACGAAAAATGAAGAATTTTTTTAACCGATGGTAGATAGTAAATGGTCAATACAATAAAAATATTATTCTCTAAGACATTTATATATCTTGATAATTATTAAAAAACCTCCTTTATTAGGGTATCCAGTTATTCCATCTTTAGAAACAATGTTCCAATAGAATGCAATTTATTGCAAATAAATTTTAAACTAACTAAAATTTTTATATAGTTTATTTTCATTAAAATTTTAAAAAATAAATACTGAGTTATATTTCATATTTCACATAAATTTTAAATTATAGTAAAATACCATCAATAAAAAAGTAAAAAACATATCTAAGAACTCATAGAAAACTGTATTTATAATTTTCATATATATAGAAGCTACATTTGGCAACCTAAAGTACATAGCTTAGAACTCATAATTCCCACATATAGTCTAAAGGTATGTCTTGGGATATATTTATAATTTTTAATAAAATTATTGGACCTTTATCTGAGATAAATTTTGGAAAAAATAAACTATCTCATGGGATGATCAAAAAAATCTTCAATATGAAAAAATGATACCTATTTTAAACTATGAATTTATTCATGTTACTATAATCAATTGAATGTTTGATTGAACAATATTTATTTTTAATGAAAACATATGTGAACTACATGATGAAATAATGGGTCACATGAGTCCTTTATCAATAAATGACTACAATTTATTTTTCAATTAATAATGTTCTCTTCGTCCATTTGATAATAGGGTTTGGAAAAAGGACTATAATTAGGTACTACGTAAATAGTAAATTGAACATTCCAATAAGGAATAACACATGGAATATAATCTATAAAAACATCAAGATATTAATCTACTACTAGGACATCACTAATCATAAACATTTCTATATTTTTAAAAGTATGATAAATAAATCCTTCACAACTATCCCTAATAAATTTCATAGAATCTTGGTAGGTTATCAATGGGTTTAAATCATTTAAAAAAACGTTCATACAATATATATTAGCTTGAAAATTATAGAAATAAAATAAATAACCAAATTTATATCAATATTTATTATGTGTAATTTGAAATTATTCATATAAAATACCATCCATCTTATAACAAAGGGAAGATTCATTTAAATCTTGGTTACATTAGTATTTCATCACAAAATATATCTTATCTATCTATTTGTTATTCTTGGCCAAAAAACCACCATAGGTTTTCCAATGATTCAAAACTATAAATAAAATTTCTTACATTCAACATTACAAACACCTCGTGTTAAAAATATTTTTTTTAGAGATTTGATCAAAAATTCAGCTAAAATAGGATCTAAGGTTAAACTAAACATCAAAGGGTTCATTTTCCAAAATTAATCAACAATCTATTAATCCCTATATATATATTTTTTCTATCAATCTTGGATTCCAAAACTATTTATATTCTACATAGACTGATCTAATACAGCCAAAAAATTATTATTTTCAATTCCAATGATTTCTTATTTCTTATTTGATATGAAATTTCCTTCTTGGTGAATTCCTAAAATAGCTTACCCATTTCCATTATTAAAACCCATTAGACAAAACATATTTTAGCCATAGGAAAGCGGTGATAAAAAATTCTCTATAATTTCATCATAACCATTATGAAATATACTTTAAGGGTATTATTTTATAATTATCCTCATATATAAAGATATCAAAACACATTATCTCAGAACAACTATAAGGATCCATCCTTAAAATTTACATAGCCTAGTTCTCTTAATTTATAATTCACTTATTTTCTTTTCTGAGGATCTTTTCAGTTTATATATTTATAGAATTACTTCACCACACATTATATCAATACCATATTATAAAATTTGATATTTATATTGTGCATTCATTTTACCCATAATATATATGTTTTAAAATAAAAAATTATTTCTTATCATGAAATATCGTTATCACATTCTACTTGAATTCTTCATTTCCAGTACCAATCCATAAATCATATGAAAAAATCTAAAATTTAGAATGAATAAAAATATCTTAATAACTAACATAAAAATATGAAATATAACAATCTTGTGAAAAACAAACAAATAATTTATTTTTTGAAAAACAGAATATTTTACACAAGTGGGAAATTAATTTTCTAAAAAATAACATTATCTTACCTTCATAAATCAATAAATTCCCACGAATAATCATTATAAAGAATATAAAATTAATGAAGGTACCTTGGGGAATCATCATCATAGAATACATACATGAACCCATACAATTGGAATAATTATATGCCATAATTTAATTATAATTATTTATAGAGTTTCGTCATTACCCAATTCATTAGTGAGTTATATAGACACACCCATTTTATATGACATAACAAGACAAAATATGAGATATAATGGGGAATGAACCTTCATATTTTTTTGAGGACTATATCAGGAGTGAAACACTTGAAAAACCCATTTAAAATCACATTAAATATACTTTTGGAAATCAAGATACACTTTTTATCATAAAACACCATGTTCAGTATCATAATACCGTATAAAAAAGGGATAAGTGTTTTCTCCAAAGAAAAAATTATTTTTATAAATGTAACACAGACAAAAAATATTTTCTATATATAAAAGAAAATCTATTGAAACTCTATACATTAAAAAAGAAATTTTTTTTTCATAACCATCTTTATAAAACACTTATTAAGATTCCATTTAAATACTGTTGATGGAATCTAAAAAGTGATATAAAATATTTTTTATAATTAATTTATTTCAATCTTAAAAAAGAAATTTTTGTTTCTATAAAATAGAAATGGAGGAAAAAATATTTTAAAAAAACATTAGCACATTATTTTTAACATTATATCCCTTACCATTTGCCCATCATGTCACATTTGTTCCCTATCTTCCTCGCCTTCAAAAAATATCTTTTTCATTACATGTGAATACTTTTATAGTTGATAATGTTCTATAAATGAGGCCTCTAATATGTGGAGATGGATATTGAGAAGTGATTTGGGTAAGGATTGGATGAACCAAAATATTTTTTAGTTTTTTATTAATGATAAGAAGAGGTAACGTTTTATAAGAGTGGGAGGGGAGTACTATCAGAATTTCTAGAAATATTAAAATTATATAAATTAAATTTTATGTACATATGGATATAAAATGATAATATTTGAATATAATATGAGGATGATTTGATATCATACCATCCAATCAAAATAGTACATGTTTGGATCACATTCTTACTCGTATATTTTTGTTTTAACCCTTTTGACCATTATAGTATCATTAATGTTTTTTACTCATTAGGGGTTAATATAGTTTCTGTAAAATATAAAATAAACAATAAATGGACCACAAATGATATTTTATACAATATTCATATCCCAAGGATGAATATTTGATTTTTTTAAATTTAATTATTTTAGTAAGATATTGTGTATTATAAAATGCCATTGATAACAATTTTAGAACAATTACGTTATATTGACTTTTAATGAAAGACAAAAACAATGGAATTGCAATCAAATGCACCAAAAACTATATAATTTTTTTTCTTCTAAAAATGTAGTTTAGACAATTATTAAATATATTCATTTTATTTTTTCAATATTTATAATCATTCATTTTATATTACTATTAATTGAATAATTACTCCAGCATCATTGTGTAAGATTTTAATATAATTATTTATTCACTAAAAATTAAAAATAAATTACCATGAAAAAGTAAAGTCATTTTTATTTCAATTAACTATTTATAATCAAACAACCCATGTTTTAATCCATATTGTAAAAATATTATTTTTATTAAAAGTAAGAGATACAATATTGTCTTTATTTTCACTTAAATATCATATGGTTCAATATTATCTCCAAATAAAGTTTTAATCGTATATATTTAACATGTGGATAATTATGGGAAAGATATAATTATCCCCTAATGTTTATCCAATTGTTTGGATCATTTTTTAGACCTTATCGTCTATTTTTTGACATTAATTTCCACGAATTACCCATAACCGTGGAAACAAAAATTACAATAGTTAGAATTCATATTGAAAAAAATAAATAGACCTACTTTATAAATATAAAAATCTTGATTCAAAATATAGAATCAATTTTTCAAAATTGAAGACATTGAAGAGGATTTACATAATATAAAAATAATCAGAAAATAGATCAAATACTATTTTCAGAAAATAAAATATTTTAAGTATAAAATAATTTTTAATAAGTAAAATTATAAAATTTATTTTAAAAATTTTATTTAGATTGTTGAAAATAAGAAAATAATTATATAATGTTTTAAAAATAAAGAAAATAGAATTTAAGGATTTAAATAATCGATAATAAATTAAAATTTTCAATATAAATCATTACTTGTCAATATTCATTGAAGAGTCAACAATATTTTGTTATCATAAAAAAATCAAAAGATAATTTTCACTTATTGATTCCAAAAATGGGGTTCATATTTTCAAATTAAAATTCTCTACCTTGTAAATCAATATTTTAAATAAAACAATGTAATGGATGAAAATTCAATTTGGTTTAATTTTTTTACATTTCATAAATATTTACATAATTTCATTATAATTAATATAATATAAAATATCTAAATAATTAAAATTTATAAGGAATGAAATGATTTTTTTCTGTCACTACCAGGGTTGTCACATTAGGTGTTATTAATATTAATTCACTTTGAAGATAATTAAATGAGTGTTAATTAATTTTTATATTTATTTAATCATTCTATTAGAGTCTTAATCTAATGCCAATTAGTTTTATTTTAAAAAATACTACATATTTAATAAAATATTATTCTTTGAAATATAAATATTTTACATGGGCAAATAATATTAACCCAAGTTGATATGATATTTAATCCTCAAAATAAATTGTCCTTTGTTTGAAAAATTAGACCCAAAAATCTTAAATTTGAAATAAAATTAATTTCATAAAATTGATTAAAATTAATTTTAAAATAATAATATATAATGTAATAGGGATAATTTTTAGTAAATGTTAATTAGGTTGTTAAATATAAAATATATCCCTTCAAATAAAACATAGTATTTAAAATATATATTTTTACATAAAAGAAATATATTTTTTCATGGAAAAGTTTAAATAAGTGTTAGGTTATGATTATATTGATTTGATGTTGTAAAATGCATGACAATTTAAAAAATTTTATTTTACATTATCTATCGGGAAAATCGATAATATTCCTTGAAATCATTAAATCCCTACAAATCATATATTGTTATACATAATCCAAAATTTATGTCCTAATTTTAATATTAAGTTTTAATATAGATAAAATTAATTTGGATATATGTGATATGATAACATGTTTAGGAAATATATATTTCTAAGCGTAAAATAATTTTCATTATTATTTAATCTATAATGAATGAATTTTATTTTACCTAAAGTAACATTTCTTTTCATTATATTCATATTTAATAATTAGGTCAATCTAATTAAAAATATTTATTTGAAGGGGGATTTAATGGATAGATTTTATAAATATATTTTTTTACACATTCATCGTGATATTCTTTATGTTATGTGTTACTAGTTGTGAAAGCTATAAATATATTACCCATGTTAGGGACTTATATATTGAATTAATTCTTAATTAAAATGCATACCATTAATAAGTATTTGTCATTAAACTTTAATATATTTTACTTTCCCAGGTTTTCATGGATGTTTCTATGTATTATATGACCACAAAAGTACTAATATGGGGATATTTACCTCATTGTTCTTTAGAATTAAGCAATAAGGTCTTAATTTGTAGTATAAAAAATAAAACTACATATAATCCTTAGTTATATGGTCAGTAAGATATGATTATTTAAACCTCTGATAATATGATGTGATCATATTCTATGTATTTTAATGGTTTTTGGGATAAAAATATCCTCTAGTTTAATTTTCATACAAAAAAAGAATTTAGTAGATCATTAAGATGGATCTTTCGGAATCCATACATGAAAAGATGTGAAAAATCCAACATAAATGGATAAATAAGGATAATTATATTAATTGGAAATATTATATCAGACCAAATTAAATAGAATGTTAGGAAATTCAGTTGAACATCAATGAGTCAATTAGTTAGGATAATGTTATGGTGAAAATCATCAAAAGATCATGGTTTTGATGTTTTCAATAAGTTATAACAATTAATATATCCTTATATAAAGGTAAAAACATTTAAGAGAAAAGAATTTATAGACTTAGATATATCCTTCCATTGAGATTTTATATTCATGATGAGATTGATTCTTATCGTGTGGTTTTTCCATCAAATCTATCTCAAGTTCTCGATGTGTTCCATATCACTCTCCCAAGGATGTATGTATCTAATCCTTCACATATATTGATCACAGATTTCAAACTAGTGAAGCCTGATATCTATTATTAGGTGTTAAAGGTAATGATTCTATATTTAGTATATAATGTTCTATAAAATGAGATCACTAATTAGGTTAATGTTTTTTTGAAAGAACTAAAAATTAAACAATTCAACAGGGAATCTAATATGTGATGAGGTTGAATAATACTTAATTATTTATATTAGAGTGATGGAATTTTGAGGGTTAAATTTTTATAAGTGAAGTATAATGTAAAAACACCAAATATTATGATATATTTCTCCTTAAAAAAATTAAATCTAATTGTTAGGTTTCATTAAACGTGACATGGAGTTTAACCAAACTAATATATATTATTGAACTATTGTTTTTTGATGTCATGATATTTTATAATATATTGGATTGTTGTGTATAAATAATATTAAAATCCAATATAATTTTTTTAAATATAGGTATAAAATTAATTTATTGGTTTTTAATTAAAAATTAAAATGTAATAATTAAAATATAATAAAATTCCAATTTTTAGAAAACAATTTTTTATGTTGGGTTTTTTTCATAAAAAAGTGATATTTATTAATGATTTTAAGGATATTTATAAATTAAATGTTTGATGAAATATTTTAATATTATAATTATTTTGGATCTGAGTAAGGGAATGAGAACAATCATATTTTATTCTAGAGAAAATACACTTTCCTCAAAAATGGGTTTTATAGCATTTTGTATGTGGATATTATAATTAATTCCAAAAAATTTAAAAAAATGATTTATTAAAAATGATTAAATTTTTCAAAATAATATTATCAAATTTATAATAAGGTAATATTTTGGGATTTACCAAAATCATAAAAATAATTAAATAGTAAAAAATTACGATTTTATAAAAAACCATGTTTTATATTCATGTAATTAGAAAACTCTATTTGCTTTTCAATTTAGTTTAAAATTATATGAGGCCATTTTCATTAAATTTAACATATTTATTTAAATTATAATCTATATAATTATTATTTTTTTTATAATAAAATATTTATATATAAAAATATAGTTTCTTTTAAATGCATTTGTATCATGTGTTATAGATTGTTGTTAAATTGAATTTATTTCACTTATAGAGATTGATTTTGAAAATATTCATGACATATTTATAATAAAACAAGGATTAAAATATATTATGGTCAGCGTTTTTAGTCCATTAGGAATATTTTCTGAGGGAAAAAATTCAATATTACGGTAATTATTAAATGGGTTTTAAGAGGGATTAAACGGAATATATAAGGGTTAAAATAACTAAGAAACATGTCTAAATATAGTTTTATGGTCATTTTTAGATCATATACCATCTAATATTCATGTATTAATTATTTTGGAACCATTTTTCCTGAAAGAAAGATTAATATATGTTAATATTTTTAATAATTCGATGTTTGGCCTCACCCTAACTTATATATGGACACCAATCTCCTCCCTTACCCACAATTCATGATCCACATATCATTAAAATTACATATAAAAATAAATTTTAAAAATAAAGATGTTTGTATCAGAGGTCCTATTTGTATCATAATACTATCCTAGGAAGGCTTTCGCTATAAACATAGGCCGTTTGTTTGAAGAAGAGGTATAAATACTAACTGGGATCTTCCATTTTTTTTCTGCTTCCAACTACTATATTCTTATTATATTAACTATAAAATAATTAATATAGTATTTTATAGATAAATTTATTTCATTATTTTTATGGAATAAACAAATTCAACCTTCCTTCCATCAGATAGGAAGTGAAAGTATCACCTGAGCATACATGCGGACTACCACTTCCTTGAAGCAATGTGATTAATTTTTCATTTCCATATTAAATGGTGGGTAATAATGATATATTTAATATATATATTTTATAATTATTAAATAATAATGTTTTTATTGTGAATTATATTTTACAATTCCTTTTTTTATCCATAAAAAAGATGAGACATCATTAGTTTATATGTGTGGACTACTATCATTATGATGCGATGTAATTTATTTTTCATCACCACTTTTTGTGAATTGTTATAAAAGTTAATATATTAAATAAAAATGATTATTTTGTTCAAATTATTATATTTATGGTGATTATTAAATCACTAAGTTGTAATTACTATAATAATCGAACCAAAACATGCATGAAAAATGGACCAGTTTTCCCCCAAATTTCAATTTTATGGAAGGTTTATAATAAGCGGATAATTAGAAATAATAGTTGAATTTAAAACGTTATTTGATGAATAAATATGTTTCTGTAAAATATTTATAATGAATACATATTTATTATTACTTAGGATTGAATTTTTATTAAATATGATGGGATTTGAGGCTAGAGATTTATGTGATAGTATCATATTTCATGAGATTTGATATGATAATATTTTTAGGTAAATTTTATTTGATCATATCATTTAAATACCATTTATTATCGTCAATATGTTTATTTTGGTAATTATAAATTAATAGAACCATTTTCAACTCATTGGTAAATAATATTTTGATGGTTTTTCTACGAAAAATGCATTTATTTCCACCTTGGTAAAGAATATTTTTCAAAAAATGCCCAAAATAAAATTAAATTTATTTCAATAGTTTTCTTATATTATCGAATGGTTTATTATGTTCTTTTATATATATATTTAACAATCTATAAAAATATTTTAAATGAATTTATTCTCATTTTTTGAATGATTTACTTTTTGCTAATGGTGTGAATATAATATTTTTCATAAGAAACAATACAAAATTTATTCTTTTAGTCATCATAAATATTATTTGTTTTAAATATTCCATTAAAATCTTAGATATCCTTTTATAGAGTTTTATTTTCTAAATTTTTCTGAATTTTATATTTTGAATAATTTTCTAAAAAAACAGTGTAGTTTCATTTTGATATGTCCCATTGATTGATTTCTAAGAATTTCATCTATTTTACCAAATTTTGTGTTTCTAATGTTTCACCCAGACATGGTATAATGATTCCATAATTATTATTTATATGTATTATTAGTGATAGTGATGACGTAATCTTGATAAATACATTTTTATTTTTATAGGATACGCTATGATGAAATGACACATATCTTCATAACCTTATATAATACATAAGAAAATATTATGATTTTATGACTGTTGGTAATTTTATATCCCTCCAATTAATTGGTTTATGCGATACATATATCTCATGAGATGATTATGATAAGTTGTTACATTTTTTGTGAATAGTTTTCTTTAAATTTTTATGTGCGTGTATGATTTTTCATTCTACGATCACAAGAATATCTGTGGACATGATTTTGAATGACATTATTAAAATTTGGTGAACTAGTATAACTGATTATATATTTTATAACACAATTATGTGTGGAAATGTTTTCTAATTGCTATGTTCATTGGGTTATGGTTTCACAAGTTTTCGATGCCACATGCCCATATCTGACTCAATACTAACGATTACTTCTTGGACTACATTATTAATTATTATTTGGAAATTAATTAATTTTAATTTTTATGATATATGATTCTCTAGGTATATTTTTTTTACATTTAAAACATGATCATGAATAAGTTATCATATATTTTTTATCATCTTAATCTCTTATTTATGTTATCTCTCATGATTAACCATACTAGATATATTGTATGACCTTTTATTATTTTTTTTCCTTTCCTTGGTTTTGGGGGAAGGATCAATGTATGATATGCATATTAGGGTACTTGTAGAAACATCAACCCTAGTATCCCTGATCATATATCTTATTTACTAAATTAGCATAATATATAAGAATTCAGATCTCATAGGACTGAACAGTTTAGTAGGATGGGCAAAAAATATACATACTTTAGTATAAAGTTACATTTAAATACAAAAATTACAACATAATTTTTTTCATGAATATCATCATTACCTCTATATTATTAATTCATGTCAATCATGGTACACTTTCTAGATTACATGGGATGGAAACAAAATAAGGGTTATTTTAAATTCTCAGTAAGGGCTATTTACAACTTAATCTATTATGAATATATTAGAACAATCAATATGAAAATTTCAATAATTGAAACAAATTATATTTAATAAATAACATGAGAATAATAGTGATGTAATAAAATATAATGAAATAATTCAATATAACTAAGCACATGTAATTAAATATTGACTATGGATATTCAATCAAATTGAATAATCAAATGAAATATCAATATCTAAATTCATTATGATGAAATTCCTAAAGATGGACATTGTAAAAAAACATTTAGAGCTTGTTCTAAGACAAATAATACCATATAGGATTATGCATGGACATCTATATAAATGGGTATGGACTTGGAAAAAACCGTATCTAATTTTTCTCATGTGACTAATCTATGGATTGAGGGGAAATAATAGTCCCAGCCTATCACATACTATGTAAAACTTGTTTCTCAAAAGAAAGAGGTAAAACATAATGCACATAAATATTATTATTTAAAATACTAAAAATATATAAATAATTTTACCAATCAATTAAAATAATAAAAATAATCATAACAAAAATGAATGGTATAAAAATATCACATCCACTGTAAAACTCACCATATACCATCCACAGAAATAATAATGATGGTATCATTGGAGTAAATTCCCATTAAAGGATAAATAACAATAATGAATATATTTTTAAATAAAAAATAAATATGAAATATCACATTGAATATTTCTTGAAGAAAATATTCTTTCCACGAAAATCAAGATTTGTATTTTAAATTTTAAATATTCCTAAAATATCTTCCAAAAACTATTTCCCTAAAAATAAATTTTCAAAACTAATAATTTCAAGAATATTATTGGACCAATTTTAATTAAAAAAACATTGTAAACAATAAAACAATCTTTAATATAAATTATATACAATAAATTGGATAATTACATATATCCCAAATATGATAAATATATATTTCTTTTATTATAAAAAATGGTCATTAAAGTGTCTCATTTTGAAAATGAAATGAATATTCTTTTACAATAGTTTTGTAAAAAAATTAATCACTGTAAAAAATTTCATAAAAAAATCCATTGGAGGAAACGAATATATTTTTTATTTTTTTATAAAATATAGTTTTGGTTCAAATAATATTTGGGAATGAAGACAGAAATAGAGTTAGTTTTTTTTTAAAATTCTATTCATTTTATGTACCAATGAGAGGGTATATGGCGTATGTCTCATGGATGAAAAAGTGTGACGAGTAACCTTTACCTTGAGTATGAATCATCATACACATTTTATATCTTTTAGAATAATAATCCTACATTAATGATTTAATTTATTAAGAAATTTTTAATTATTAATATTCCTTTTATTCAACTTATTATCAAGCTATGTATTATTAATTATTCAATAAAATTTACATTCTATGTTTTGATGATATTTCGATTATGTGTCAAAATGGAATTTGGTATGCTAACTATAGTCAAAATGGTTATAATTTAAACAAAAATATAATAATAATAATAATATAATTATCATATTTATACATAAATTATAATTTAAAAATAAATAATTTATGTTTGTTGTAAAAAATAAACTACGTTATAATCATGGGGAAGTTAGGATGTATGTACGCTTGAGTAATGCTTATATTTTTAATTGACCATTATAGAAAGAAGTAATGTAATATTTCAACTTTCCCAAATGATAATAATATAATATAAAACATATTATTTCATAAAATATACTTATATAAATACATATTATCGACATGGTGTGTTGATGAAAAGATAGTCAAATCACTCTGTGAAGGCGGTAGTGCACACATACAAGAATGTTGTTATCATTTTTCTGTGTAAAAAGGAAAACTAAATATAATATATTAATAATGATTAATATTTTATAAATATAAAAATTTTGTTTTTTATATCACATTTTTTTAACATTATCATTGTTACCTTCCATGTATAGCATTAGATACAGATGAATCACAACACTTTGTGATGTGTTAGTCCCCCATACACCAGATAGACATTATTATATCCCCTAAAAAATGAAATTAAAATGATATATATTATATTATGATTCCATAATTATAAATATGTTATAAATATCATATATATACTTCATATACATCATCATACCCAACCGTGAGATATGTTAATGAAAAAAATAACATCATTTCACAAGGTGGTCGTCCAAGGTACACACGAATGATGATTTCATAACCCATTTGATAGAAGTGGAGAATTTTGTTCATAATTACTTTATCATTAATCATATAAAAATATGTATTATAATGAAATTTTTATATTATAATGGTTTATTAAAAATTTACGGGGGATATGAATAAATAATATAAAAATGCACATTGAAGAAAGTTACATCTTCTCCCGGTAACCTCCTTATGTTTCCAAAAAAATCCATCCAAGGTTGGATTTTATCCACATATATGGATTATAGGATGAGTTTTGGGAAGTATTATATTAATAGACATGTTTATTAAGAGTGATATTTCTTGATAGGTGTGAATAAGTGATCAGAGTGAGTGCCGATTTATAACGGAGGAGGAGTAGAATTTTCTAAATACCCAAAAATTAAATAATGGGATGTTATTGTCACCACATTTGGCTTAAGAATTTGTATATAATGGATTTTATGGAATATATGTTCAATATGAACCTACAATACACAAAAATACACTTTTTTCGAGTATTCAATTTCCAATCCATTAACTTTCCTCCCATTTTAGCAAATTAGCTTCAAACACAGTAATTAGTTTTTTACACATGTGAAATAAATTAGTAATGATTAAAATAAAACTATTATTGTTAGACAATTTTAAACTAAAAATTATAAATTTTTAATCTAATTTATCAAAATATAATCTTATGAATCTTGAAAATTAATTTTAGGAGAAGAACGTGAAACATGTAAGTGAACCATTTTTAAACATAACATCGACAATTAATATGTATTGTATCTTCTATTTACTATGAAATAAATATAAAGTTGAAATTATTAAAAAATATTAATCCTGGTTATTCATAATACTTAATCCATTTTATCAAATTAAATTGACATAATGGGCTGATTTTAATATGAAATTTGTCCTACATACATGACAAGAAAGGGGGTTTTCAAATAGAAGATGATCATGTGTTTACGATGTGTTTATTAAAAAATTAAAAATGAAAATGATTCCAATGAACTAAAATGGATATCATGATAAATTATTAAACTAATAATACTTTTTAAAAAATTTAAAATATAATTAAAAAATATAAATAATTTTATCAAAAATGATGTTTTTAATTAAGTATTTTTATTTTTCAATATTCATCCAAAAATTGAAACTTTTTAGAAAAATACCAAAATTTACCACAACATAATTTTGATATTGTGATTTAAAAAATGAATTTCATTTTTATAAAAAAATATGGTTTTTTACAAATTAATTTTAAATTATGCTCTCATAGAGAATCTAAAGATTAATTTATAAAATATATAGTTATTTTAGAAAAAAAATTATTTTTCATTTAAATGATAGATATTTTATTTATAATAAATATATTATATAACATATTTAATTTATTTAGTACTGTTCATACCCTCCAATGTTATGGCTAGGTTATAATGATACACTATATTTTGGTATATTTAGACTTGGGATAGGGTGTTCCACAAGCTATCAATGATATTAAATAGAGAAAATATATTTCATGGTCTATTTAAGATTGGTGTTGTTTGTGACATATGATTTCAAATTTTTTTTTATTTTATGACGTCATTGTGTTACAATATCCTAAAATTAAATAATAACATCCTTGTAAATTATACATTATGTCAAGAATCAAGGAATAGTAATTTAAAAATACCATCGTGGAAAAAACAATATTGTAATATGAGATAATAAAAAACCATCCTAACAATTGTTAAATGGAAGTACCATGAATGTATGAAATAAAAAAATAACTTGGTTTCTATGTAGAATTAAATTGTTGTCACATGAAAATATGAAAATTTAAGAAAACATTAATTAATAATAGGGAAGGATTGAAATTTATGATATAAAAAAATTGAATGATCAATAGAAATATACGTCCCTAAGCCCAAATAATATATGACGATTTAAAATACCATTAAATTAATAAAATATGAATCTAATAGGATATGTTTTTTTGAGTATCCTTCCCCAAAATTTTTGCAATTATAAGAATACAAAAAAATATACATACATGATACATTTCTATTTCATACAAAAAATCTCATCCTTTAGTTATGATTTGATTAATCTCTAATTCACCACCTACTGAATGAAATTAATGTAAATAAAATATATATTTTATTAATGAAGCACTAAAATCGACTTTTACGGGATTGTGTGTTTTATAAAGAGTTAAAATCATTCCATATTTCTCCAACTATTTTCTAAATTCAATATGGTTATACCATGTTATGCAATATATATAAATCTCTATTTAGTGATGTAATAATAATCACTAAAACCCCATCTAATGATTGAAATAATCGTTTTTATAAATGGTTAAAGATATGAATCTTAAAAAGTATTAAAATCCAAAAAATTATAAATTAGGTCACAAAATTTTCAAAATGAACTTATCAATAATACTAAAAAATTATGTAGATATTAATTTCCACATACAAAATATGAGAATACCATTTTCCTGTATTTTAGAAAAACATGGTAATAATATTAATTACTATAAAAATTATTGAAAGCATGAATGAATCTTTATTACTTAAAGAAACTCAAATTATTGTATATATTCCTTATGTCCCAAAATGTTGTATTCTCAATCAGTGATAGTATAATCCATTTTTTCAATGAATCATTATTCTATTCCAAGGTATCTAGTACTCATTTCTAGAATACTAGGGTATACCAATTATTTAATTTAGTGGAGACCCCCCCCCCCAAATTCCAAAACCAACAACATCCCCACCCTATATACAAAACCACAGATTATTCAATTGATAACATTAATCCAAAAAAGAAATGAAAAAGGAAAATTATTGAACAAAACCTTCCATAAATTAACACATAATCAAAGATCCAAAACCCAAAAAAATCATTTGATTTATTTAACTAGTGATAATAGACATAAAATCCCACTCATATATTCATCATGAATAAATCATCAAATATAAAATTTCTTAAATATTAGTGATAAATTCAAAGGATCAATATGTATTTCGTAACTATCACTATCATTACCTCCATACTAGAATTTATCCTAATAATTGGCCTTATCCTCATCCATTGAATCATCCTCATCCTCATCCTCAGCCTCATCCACAACATTGGCATATTCATTACCCTCTTATGCAGCTTATTTCTCACTATCACCCTCTCCATCACCATATTTATGAACAACATCATCCCAAAAACCAATATGACTAATTCTTGGTGAAATATATAATGTAGACATTGTAAAAATATTTTAATCACAAGGCAACATGTTCTCTACTATAAGCGATGTAAATAAATCATCCATCAATTTCATAAATTCGTTAGTTTCCCTTATATTTAGTTAATCCACCTAAATGACCCCTATTTCTTCCTTTTCTGCATTATCCTTAGTCTGTGATACCCATGGATTAGATTTTTCTAACTCAGGGATATGAAAAAGGATCCTGAAGAGGTCTAATAACTCACCAAGAAAATATATTTACATAGTCTATATCATACTCAGCCACGATGATCATCTCCAAAAACATGATGTAAGTGACCGTTTGGGCTAATGTTATCAGCTTTTAGGGAATCAAGGGCCTATAAACCAAATTGAAAAAAAAATTATAAAGACATAGTTAAGTTACAAAATAGATATTAAAATTTAAAATCAATAATGTAATACTGAAAAAAATTAATTATTTCTGTTCGTTTACCACACTTCAATAGTTTTTATTTCTGCTCGAGCACAAAAAATATCATGGAACACATCATCCTATATTTAAAACCATAATCCAAAATGGAAGGTAAAATAGAAAAACATAATTTAAAATGGGTTACTAATAACTGATTTCATAACTAAAATGAAATGGATATTCATTGTAAAGATAGCTGAGAATAAAAAAATATGGTAGATGAATTATAACTAAGTATCAATGAAGGGGTTATTAATAGATAGGATATATATATTTATATAAGTGAGCATGTAATCATATTAATCAATATTATGTTCATGTGTGATCATCATAATTAATGATAAAATTCAAAATGATTACTATAACATAAATGATTATTCACGAATGATTTATTAACACTTTAATGATAAATATAACATAATCGAATTACAATTAGTATATTATCTAAGAAACATGGAAACATAAAAACAGTAATGTTCACAAGAAATTAGTTAAGGTATTAATGATTCCATCACTAATTATTTTAATAGGATGTGGACCAAGTATTTAAAACATAAAATAATGTGAATTTAATAAAATGATTAGTAGTTATATTGGGTCATGACATGCATAGAGACATAACAATACTAACCATGAAATTTCCGTAAACCGGAATTGATTTCAGTAATAAACTAAATATACATGGTAATTTATCTATACAAATTAGAAAAGTAATGAAATATTGAATAAAAAAAGAATGTGTGTGTTAACAGAAAAATTATGAACGGGTGTCGTATTTTCCTCCTCTCATGACTGACATCGTAGTCTCCCAAAAATTTTGGAGGTATTTCATAACATTATTTTTTTAAAATTATTCCTAAAAATTCCTAATAAAAAATTTTCAATAATAAAAAATAATGCATTAATGGAAATCATGGTAATTTTCATTAAAAACCTAAAAGTTGATTAATACTCGGAACATGAAGCTTATCTAATGAGAATGAAATTCCAAATAATATTCTACCCAATAGTCATCCATGATATGTGATGTCTCTTAATCAATTCCAACTTTAGCACACTAGCCTCTATAAAATTCATTATTATGGCCTATCCATAGTTCATATAATTCCATGGGACATGGTGTCTTTGGAGGTTCACAATTTGGAAAATTAAAACAAAGATAAAACCAATGTTTTTTTAATATAAATACAATAATAATATAGTTTAAATCCAAATAATTTGTTTACCCATTATTTCCCAAGCATTATCTTTTACTTCATTCACATAGTTTCTTTGGGAGAGTGGGATGACCAGAATGATGACGTAGTATTTGGAAAGTATCTCCAAAATACTGTTACATTGTTTCCCAGATTTTCCTATCAATTGATTTTCTTTTTTGTAATATACCATATGTTGTGTGTTGATATTTGCGTGTACACCCAAACAACATATTTGATGTTCCAGTGATTCAAGAAGAGGATAATATTATATCAATACATGTTTTAATGAAAATAAATTATGAAAACAATTACTAGGATTATATAAATATACGTGACATAGACTGATCATTTGGCGTTACTAGATCCACTGGAATTGAAATAACATCAACCTATTTTGATGGTGTGGGTCCCGGTGTATGCTTTATTAGGTTATAATCTGTCGTTGCTGGAGTCGAAGAAGTAGGAATGTATATTTCTAGTGATAAAAGATTATAAAAAAAGAAGATGACAAAGACAGATTTTAAAATACATAATATGGATGGGGTGTAGGAATCATTATTGGATATATGAATGATATGAGATGAGACATAGATGAAAATGATGGTGAAATCATTGGAGTAATAAATATCATGGGTTTATGTAATGGAAATATTGTATTAGATTGTGTGGTAGATGAAATTTCAATAGAGCTGTGTGGTGTGATATGGTACATTGACTGGAGTACCATGTTATAGTAGGACCCCTGATCATATCTTCATCTTAAGCACTAGAAACCCATTGATGGTTGGTGAATAACCGGTGCCATGGTGGTGAATCCTGATTAAAATTTAAAAAAATTAATCAAATGAACACAATATTTTATTGATATAAATATTTTAAATAAAATACTGACAATATGAACTAAAGGAGGGACACCCATCTCAATGATTCAACAATTTTTGTCTTTAATCCATTTTAATCACATCTCATACATGTTTTCTATTTTATTCATTTTAAAATAAGTAAAGAATTAATTATAAATCTATAACTAATGCGTAACTGTAAAAATAAATAAGATGAGGCATTACATAATAAAAAATATCAATTTCCAAATAAAATACAAGATATATAGTGATAAAAAAATTTATATCATGTGATATGAATGTCAAAACAAAATACATCTCCTAGAAAAGAAAATACAATGAAATTTTCATGTTTATAATGGTTATGATATAATTTTCTTCTATTTTTAATTCAATCCAATTCAAATTTTGTGTTTCCATTTGGTTTATTAAGGTCAATTTATTATTTAATATGTCCATTTTTATTTGTCGTTGGTTATTTTGTTCAGTTTTTTTCAATTGATTAGGTCATTTATTCATTCTTATTTTTCATAGGTCACTTTTTTTATTTGGATTTAGTTATGTTTTTCAATTGTTTTATTTAATTATTTCCATTATATTTTTTTTCATATATATAATTTTAACTTTTCAAATTGATTTTAACATACTTTTTTAAAATTTAATTGTTTCAGTTTTTATATGATTTGAATATTGTTTAATTAAATATAAAAAAATGACACTGAAATATAACTTTAAACAGTAATTATTTTTAATTTACATGATGGTTGTGTTGGGTAAAAAATTTTTGTAATGAATAGTAACTCAAATACTATAGCACCAACCACAACAACCCATGTAGAGCTAATCCAAAATCAACCATGGGACTATTTTTCAAATATTAGTATTTTATGAATTACTCCATAACAAGATACATTTTCAAATTGAGGTCTACTATCTGATGGACTATAATAATAGACTGTTCAGATGTTACCATAACACTATCATGTTGTGTTTTTATGTTCATTTATTATTTAGTGACAATAAATATTTACCCATTCATCAAATTTGAGTTTCATTCATGAACCACATAATTAAGAGAAAAATACAAAGCACTCATTTCTATAGAGATAGAGGTACCATGAAAACTGAATACCTAAAATATAAATTAATATTAAACATAATTTAATATTTAATTTATTAATTTATTTCATCTATATTTATACATTCTTTTTAAATTAAGAAGAAAACAATTTTCTATCTAAAGTCTCAATCAATGTCAAATATAATGAATGAATTTTTATATTTATATTTTTTTATATTCCCTACTATAAAAATAGAATTATTTTTTCAAATTTGTAAAATTACATGAGAATAAATACGACATGCATGTTTAATTTACTTACTTGATGTATTCATTAAAAAATAAAAGTTAAACAAAACTATGTGTTATTCCATCTCTCGCTCTTCAAGGATTAATGTTGTCAATATATATAATACTAGACTTACCAATGTTTGGGGAAGTGATTTGAAATGGGGTTCAATCACCTTAAACTATTAATCTTCATTTATCATTGGTATGTTTGGTGTCGTAGTTAGATCATACAAATACATTTAATATAAATTTCTAAATTCTTGAACCATGTGATATTTCATGATGTAACCGTGGAGGAGATTTCTATTCTATACATATGAAATCAATGTATATATGTTTATTTAAGTTATATATTAAAAAAAACAAAAATTCCTATGATATGTATTTTAGTTTGAAGATGGATAGTTATATGCAACAGGCATGTGAAAAATAATATAGGAAAAGTTTTCTATGACTAAAAAAAATTAATCTTACCTCTACCAACATTTTTTTGAAATAAATTCTATGAATGCTTCTTATCACAATGATCATTAATGATCTTGAGAAAAAAAATAATCAACACCCTTACATTATTTGATAAAAGATGGAAGATTTATATTAGAATAAACTCATACATAAGGAAGTTACAATAATGAGTCTTTAAGTATTTAAACATAAAATTTCATATATTAAACCATTTTGATATGTTTTTTCAATTGATATCAAGAACATTATATACTATAGTTGTTATAGAAACATATTTTTTCCTACAGGTTACATCATATATGAAGCACACTGAACATTCCATTTATTTTCACAGATACAGACATGATGAAATTATTGAATGATTTCACAATTTACCAAGATATGATGATATCATAAATCATATTTTGTCTTTCCTTTTAAATTTAGAAGAAAAGAAAGAAAAAATTCACATATATTTTGTTCAATATGCATTACATATCAACAATGATGTAACAAATTGTTGACTAATAAAGAAAATAAAAGTAGATACTTTCCTTATTCCAATTTTGATACGTTTTGGTGGAAACATTATTAATATTTATAGATTTAATATGATATTTCCCAAATGATAAATCAAAATATTTTAATTCATTAAGAACATCACTTATAAACATACACTGAGGTGAATTTTCAGTAACTATGGTATTTTCAAATCATCAATGATTATTCCAATATGGATGGTCCATTGCATTGAAACGTCAATGTCCCGTAAAACTGAAACTACAATGATATTTTAGTATTATAGATGGTGTATTCTTCTTACAAATGAGACATGATAGTTTTACCTTTGTTATCCTTATAAAAATCATTTCATAAGACAAAAAATCATTGATCTTCTACATAAGTGTAGTACACATCGAAAATATGGCTTGCAAACATGAATTATGTGCACACACAACAAGATTCAAAAGTTGTTTCAGCTATTTTGTTAATTTTTTCATGTATACATCAATATAATTTTTCATGGATCAAAATCTCTATATATTAGTATACTCATGAAAAGGAAAGGTTTTTTCATACACATTCAAGTTTGAAGGTTATAAATTTGTATAAAAACAGGCTATGTGCTGTGATAATTTAATAATCTTAGAAAACAAATTAAAAATATCACATGATAGACCCAAACCCATATTATGCACATAATCTATGAAATTATAATATCAAGAATCAAATCTATTTTATGAAAATCAATCTTTAAGGTGAATCAAATCATCATCATTATTCATTCTGTTAGTATTATTCCATCACATTTTGGTGGATATTTAATAAAACTTGAAAGCATTCTGGATTCCATTATTAATGAAATATTCCACACTACATTATATGGTAAATTAGATAGTGTTACATCATTTATTGAAATCCAATGAGATGTTCCACATTTTATACAATCATTATTTTCAATAGTTTCACCCTAAAAAAAGCTACAATCATTAAAGAAAGCATGATTTTTCTGAAAATCCACGTTCCTCAATAAAACTCCATGCCATTTACTGTATAAGGGAATATCTGCATCATCTGGAATAAATTCCTTCAAAATAAAAATAATGTAATTGAAATAAGAATTAGAAATCACATACATGGTTTTTCCATGAAACAATCAGATTAAAAAGTCCATTTTTGTCACTTTACGACATTAAAGATATACTGGAGTCATGAAAGCATCATTCTATATTTTCTCCCTATTAACATCATCATTTTCACTGGATGAATAATGTGTGATCATATCTAGGACTTCTAGGATTGAAGTCATTTCTTTATCATGGTGAAGGATTAAATAAAATTGGTTATCTAACAAATTCTCTTATCTAGTACTCTCGGTTTTATCATGAGCAATTTAGATTTCATTTTCTCCCCATTGTCATACCACATGTAGTAGTTTTTTTAAAACCATATTTTGTTATGTGTTATATAACATTTTCATCGATCAACCATGGTCTTGCAACAAAATTACTACATGGGCAATGTATGTGACCATGATCAAAAGAATTGCTATGTAAAAATCCAAAATCCTTAACAATGTTTTTGGTAAATCTCCTGAGATCCAATCAATTTCATGAATCCATCTTCTATCCCTTCAGTAAAAAAATATTTTATGCCATTTTGTAAAATAAATTAAATAAGATGGAAGTTTAATCAAAGATATATTTAATCAAATGAGAGTTGTTCACTTTATATTATACCATAACTAGCACAATATTAAACATGCGAATCATAACATAAAAAAAACAAAAACAAAATATAAAAACATAATAAAAAACAATACCATGATATTAAATTCGATTATATGAGTGATTCATAACTATAAATAAAACTATTGAAAATTATGTTTATAATTTTACTTTTTCCCTATCATTTTATTCACAATTTAACAGATGTTATTTTTATTCAATAAAATTAGGTATAAAATATTACTACTTCTAGTAAACCATATTCTATTTGAGTTAGATAAATTTTGTTTAGATCTATATATTTATTATTTGTTTAGTCTGAGTTGATTCGGTTTGGTTGTGTTTGGTTATTTTATTTGGATTTGGTCTGTGCAGGTTTAATAGGCTTCTATGAAAGATTGTTCAAGAAATAACATGTTTTTAATTACTATACAATTAATTTAGTTATGTTATATTTAGTTCACTTATTTTATTTAGTTGAGTTTAATGTAATTTATTGTTGATCAAGTCTTCCAATTTCTACATTGTTTAGATCAAGTAATTTCAATTCAATTTATTAGGTTTGGTCATGTAGGTTTGGTTATGATACAAATAGGATTTGTCAATTTGGTTAGGTTTTAGTGTTTAAAGGGTTAGTATGTTCATTTTAGTTACTTTCTATCCTAGTTAGAATGGTTTGGGAAAAAATTTCTTCATAGGTACTGATCACTTAATTTCAATTTAGATTATTTACTGTGTCATCATAACAAGGAATAGATTGTGACATTTTGTGAAACATAGTGTATGTGATAGGAAATCATTTTATAAATAAATTTATCTCTATGATAATTTTGTAAATATAGATTTCATTAAGTCTAAATTTATAGAGTTCATTGTATTACATATTTAATTTTATTTCTAATCAATGGTTACGCTAAAGTAACGATTTTTTTAGGGTTAGGAGTGAAAATTTTAGTATTAGTGGTAAATTATATTATAGTAGGTCATTTTTATGATAAAAAGCTTATCCAATAAAGGTTTAATGTTATATTTTTTATACACCATTGATGATTATGTGTATTTTATATTGTGTAGTTTTTTAATGTAGGCATAATGAAAAAAGTCATATTTTGATGATTTATATTTATCATTTTTTATTCTTTTGATTACCAATTACTTTTATGGGGCTCGTATAGTTTTATATTTTCTTATATTTGAGATTTATTACTTTTATATAGGTGTATTATGATAATGTAGACTATCTTATAAGATGTGGTAGGATTTCCCTTGAATGGGTATTCATTTACTATTAAGGATTATCCAATAATACAAGTGGGATATCAATATTGTTATACACTATAATAATTAATGAAGTTGGAATAATTTTCCTCTTAAGAGAATCTACAATGATTGAGGCTTTTACAACTCATAATATAATACCCCATCTAATGAATTTTTATAACAGCAATAGACTATTCGATATGCTATAAAAAATTATCCAATTGATATATACTTATTTATTATCACAATGTTAACTTTTAATTAACATTCTATGAATAAAAAATAATGTTTGATAAACTAGTAAAGTTATATTTAATTTGTAAATATTTAATGAAATATTATTCAATCTAGTGTAGATAATGTCTAGGATTATAGTGTCTCAAATGTCTATGGAATTGAGAAAAATAACATATTGGTGGATGATGTCCATATATCATAGCTAACAAACATCACCTATTGGCACTATATTATTTCTTGATCATTTCACCATAAAAACTAAAATATAATATCTTGAAATAAAAACAACATTATCAATATTTACCAAGTATTATAGATAAAACATTGTTATATATTTTTTCAAATAATCATATAGCATGTATACATCATTATATACATTGGAATGAACTAATAAAAATCATAATAATATGAGTTATTTTATATATAGCAATGTTGAATTGTTTCTGTTGTTATAACCACATATCCATAACAATGATCTATTCCATGAATTCTTCACTTGCATCTCTTCTGAACAAGATTGATAATCGAATCTTGAATCATACTTTAAATCTATACCACCCTATTGAAATGACTTCACCAACACCAAAATCGAACAAAAAATATTTCATAACACCTTATATTTCTCATTATATTTTCTAGAAACACACTAGATATATTTTAAATAATTACTGTATATGTTTATAGTTTCAATAACAGTCGATTATATGTGATAGTGACACCTAGTTAAAAAGGTAAAATAAATATAGAAAGAATATATAACTCATTTAAAACTCACATGTTTTATGCGGATGAAATGAAATGACTTAAAACAATGATGGATTGTTTATTATGAAGAATATGAACTCTAAACGGTTGAGATGAAGTGGAGTTCTCAAGTTGGAAAAAAATCAGATCAATATAAGAATGAGGTGGGTGGCCACACATTGTATCTGGGTAAACTCTATCGCAAGAGTTTTAAATAAATGTTGTGGTATCATATCTATCCCAATATTTTTTAATATCATTTGATTTATCCTTATATTTAATGAAATGTGGTAATAGTTATGATGAACCGTTGGATAAGATCCCCTATGCCAATATTTTTTCAAAACTATTGGTATGGGGGAATTGTTATATATTTTCATTCCAATAGTGGCCATACAATTTACGTTGTCCATACTGATCATCTATTGATTCCCACATTAGGAACATGTTAAGCCTTACCTTTACAAAAAGCATGAGTTTTTCATGATGATAAACATTCCACTAGATCATTATTTGTGGTCATCTCTATCACTATAATTTGATTTCAAATTTGTAATGAAAAAGAGATATAGTATAACTAATATTCATTCATAATTCTTATAAAGAGGATATAATTGAAAAAACACTCAAATGAATAACTACAGAATCTAAATAAATCACATCAATCATTCCACTTCATCTGTGTTAATATAAAAATATTGACCATAATCCATTAGCTACTATTGAGGTATATTCCTTTTAGGATTTTGGAATTCGTTTCCATAGTGCCCCATATCCTTGTAGTTTACGAAAATAACATTATAATTTTTTTTATTTTCCATTGAATCAGGAATGTGGGATCATTCCTCTCTACACATTTAGTAAGATACCATTCTCATTAATCATGCATTGAGTTGTTTCTTTCCCCAATTATTAGAAGTAGAGAAATTATACCTTTCCATCCCAAATTATAAATTTTCCCTTCAATCATTTAATTCAAAGGATTCCCTTAGAATTCATAATTATTAAAAAATTTATTCTTTTCCTTGTTTCCACGTGATGTCATTTTATCATATGATGAGAATGTTTGGGAGACTATTTCCCTTTGAAAGGATGTTATAAGATCATCAAATAAATTATTATTCTTACTCACTAGATTACGTGAATTGATTTTATTAGCATTTATTCCACAAGGTTCCATTTATAAATGAAGCAATACACTAGATTATATATATAATTAGAAAATATAACATATAATCCATAAAAATAAATATATAAAATAAATTGAGATATTAATGCATAGATATTATCATAATCATAATTATAGTTTATTTGGAGATATATCTATTTTCAAATCTTTCATAATGGATTGTAATGGAATGATGAATTATACTAATCATACTAATTCTGTGTTTTGAAAAAGGACTGACGTAAGGCCCACCAAATGATGATAATTTTGATTCCAATGTTAACTTTTTATAGTTATTACAACTAGGTACCTCTATTCGATAACCAATTATACTTGTGTTTTATACAGAGGGATATTTTTTTGGGAAAACCCACAACATATATTCCCCACCAAAACATTAGATTTTTTTTCTAAAATTATCCTCAATTATTATCAGAGGGTTGGGCTTTGTAATATATTTTCCCTATATCTAGTTATTTTTATTTCTTCTAAACAAAATCAAATACAAATTGTATCAACAATGACCCCAGTAGCCTGGAGCTTGTGTCAACATCTTTACATAGGCATAATGCAAAATTAATCAAATCCTGAAGGACTGAATAATTTAGTAGTATTAGTATGCTGTATACATACTAGAATATTTCTTTACATTTGAATAAAGAAATTACAACAATTTTTTTTAAAATAACATTATTCACTATAGAATATCTAGGTATGTGAAACATGGTACACTTCATGGATCTCTAGGAAAGGAAACAAAATAAGGGTAAACTAAAATTCATTATAAGTATTGAGTAGAATAGAATCTCTCATGCATCAATAATCATAATCCATATGTAATTCTAACTAAATGAAACACCTTCCATTAAAAAAATAACTACAAAATAAATGGAGAAATATAATATTATACAATAATAGAAGATAAGTAATACCACTATATTGAACCTTGACAATGGATACTCTAACTAATTGAATAATCACATCATAGATCAATAATTGAAATCATGACGATGAAATAAATAATGATTGACATATTGAAGATACCTCCATGAATTGTTCCAAGGAATTTAATACTGTCTAGTATTGTTAAAAAAACTATACATATTAGTAACACATATACCAAAATTATATATAGTTTGACTCATGAGGCCAATATATGCATTAAGTTGATATAGTATCACCCTCCCATCACATAATAAGTCAAATTTATTCCTCATATGAAAGGGTTGAAACATAATGAACATAAAAAATTCATAATTAATATATTATTCAAAATATAAATTATTTTCCCAATAAATATAAATAAACATAAACCATATAGAGTAAAATGAATGGTATGGACACAATACATCCCAATTAAAACTTATCATCAACAATCCAGATAAATAATTTGGTTTGAATAATTGAATTATATCCTCTATTTATAAATAAGTAACAAAAAATAATGTCTTATTATATGTAAAATGATTTTGAAAGATCATGTTGAATTTTTTTTTGATGAAAATAATCATTAATTGAAAATTAAATATTTTATTTTCAAACTGGAAAATTCATAATAGATTGTGAATAATTTTCTATTTGAAAATAAAATTTAAAAAGTAATAATTTCCAAAATATGAGGGAAAATACACTTTTTTTTAAATAATCATGTATATATTAAAATGATTCTCCGATGAAATGAAGGATATTATGGCGTGTTATTCAAAACAGGACATAAATGTTAAAAGAAAAATCATTTCTCACTCTGAGAAATATCAGATGAGTGCCTCATTCTGAAAACAACATGAATATTTCTGTCAATCCACTTTGTAATAATTTCAAATATGGGAAAATGTTAATTTAATAAAACAATTGCATTATTATAAAAAAAATTGAATACATTTTTACAAAACACCGTTTGGAATAAAAGGTATTTTTGACCGAAGATAGAAATAAAGTCAGATGTTCTTTTAACCATTTTCCTAATCATTTAAAGTACTAAATATATAAAAAATCATAATATTACTTGAAAAATATCATTAATAAATGAAATGGAGTAAAATTAATTTATTTTAAGATGGTAATATTAAGTAATCTCCCCATAAAACACTTAAAAAATTCCAAATAATAATGAGATTATGAAATAAAGCTTTACAAATTTGGTAACATTTGAATCATAAAAAAATAAAATAAAAATTTAATTTTAATATCACAATGATAAATAAATTCATTACAGAAAAATAAAAAATGTTAGTATATACAACAAAAAATGGAAATCTGTTTTGAATATTGTGTCTATCCCATAAATGTAAAAGTGATAGGGGAAACCATAACATGAGTCTAACTCATCACATACTTTATTTATCATCATGAATAATAAAAACACGTTAAATATTTAATTTCATAAAATAATTTCTAATTTTTATTTTTCTATTTTTTTCTTATTAACATGTATTATATTATTAATTATTCAATTATGTACACATCATATGCTCTGGAGATATTTGGATTATGTGTAAAAAATTACTTTGGTAGGTTAACTATGGTTAAAAAGATTATAGTTCAGACATATAAAACAAAGGAAACCATGACATAATTATAATATTTATATAAAATTTATACTTCTACAACCATTCATGGATGATGGTAATGAAAAATGAACTACATTATAATCATAGAGATGGTAGGACATACCTACATATGAGTAATGTTAACATTTTCAAAGACTATTCTATAAATTAATTATGTAATATTTCATCATTAAAAGTTTAAAATAATATTATACATATCCCATAATTTATATGAATATTCATATATATAGAATCCATATTACGCGGTGATGAAAATAGAGTCACATCATTTCATGATGGATGTAGATCACACATACACGAATGATGTCATCTTTTATTAGTGAGAAAATGATATATTATCTATTAAAAATGATAAATATGTAATTTATATCATAATTATTTCATTTACATCACATATATTCATTATAATTATCCATAATTACTTTCATGTAAAGCCTTAATGAAAGAGGAATCACATCACTTTGTGAGGCGGTAGTTCGACGTACACCCAAGGGAGGTTATCATATCACCTATGGAATGGAATGTAAAAAAGGTAAATATAATATGATGAATTTATTGATATAAATATGTAATTAATGTCATTTATAAAATTTAGATCCATAACCATACCCAACCATGGGAGGTGGTAATAGAAACAATGAATGAAATTATTTCGCGATGTGGTAGGATGCCGTAAACATGAATGATGATTTCATAACATATTTGATGGAATTAGATAATGTTATTGGGATGGGAGATATCATAACAATATATGAGTTTATTTATTGTACTTAGGTGTTTATATAATAATATTTTATTAATAATTGTTGTATGTGGGGGAATAAATAAAATTAAAATTCTCATTGAAGAAAATCATCTTTTCATATGGTATCCTCTTTAGGTTCCAATAAAAAATAACTATAGGACGAATTAATACCCAAAATAAGCATTATAAAATGAGGTGAGTGATTTTTTGAAGTTATTATGGATGGTATTGGTAAATAGAAATTTATTAAGAGGTGTGAATAAGCCAGAGGATTGAGTTCCATTTCATAGTTGAGGAGGAGTTTCATTTTTGTAAATACCCAAAACCATTTAGAAATTGGAGGTCACCATATCCTTATGTTTCTCTAAAAATGATAAAAAATGAGTTGATGGATTATATATTCGAAAAAGACCTCCACCATATTAACAAACCTAGGTTTCAAACATTTAATTCCTTGTCCTTTATGTTTACTCCCTTTTTGCAACTATAGTTTCAACTATTTTAATTGGGGGTTTTAACCAAGAAATGTAATATTTATAGCAAAAATAAAATGATTATTATCATATAATTTTGTGCTGATGATTATTAATATGAAAGAAATACATCAAATAAAAATCCTAGGCTATCACAACCCAACCTGTACTAGGGCCTGAGTCACAAATAACCCAATCACACCTCCATAGGTCAGGGGGAGACGACTAGCACTGAGGGAAGAACAAACACAAGGAGGCATTTTACTATGTACTAAGAAACACACACACACACACTCACAAAATCAAGATCAATACAATGTGAAGAGGGATATAAAGTAAATGATGCATCCTGCTGTGAAAGTAAACCCAAGCATACATGGACCACTAAAAAAGTATGATTACAGTAAAGTAAACTGAAAGGAAAAATGGGAAAAATACATTCCCAAACAATAAAGTGTCCCAACCTAATGGAAAAATGAATGTAATGCTACTAAGGTCGCCCTGCTTCAGGAATCCAACTGTAACCACCGCAAGGGGCCTAGACACCTACAATCATGAGCTCCCTAATGCATCGATTAAACCTCACTGTCGTCTGCAAAAAGCATAATACTTGTGGGTATAGACCATACAGGGGTGTGTATACACATACTCAGTAGGATGCCCTAAAGAGGATAGGGAGCGGTAAGAGATACGAAGGAAGTGAAGTATAGAATATAGAATAATGTACAACAAACGAGTGCATCTCAATGCACTAAGGATGTTAAGTAAGATCATCAAGACACAAGGAGATTGAGATGGTGATAAGGTGGGAATCTCAACAATTCTTCAATACCTCTATTATGAGAGTAGACTCCTGCAACCAGTATAATCTATAGAAAGAAAGAACATGGATAACATTATGCATATTCGGCTCTCCTGGATTATGAGTAACTAGAATTGATGGCCTGCATGCTGTGATAGGGTGTCTATATATATATATATATTCTCAAAGCAAATAAACCCAAATTAGAGAGAGAATGGGGGTCTCTATATCAATGATCTACCATAATAAAGAGTCACCTATAGTTCCTAGAGTAACCACCATAGATGCCCAAAGTCCGTATATCTACCCTAAACTGAATGTCAAAGGGTTTCAAACACCACACCTTGATTCTATCTGCTTTGGATGAGTATTTATCTTCCACACAGTTTTAGGTCGCGTCACTAGGATGCGTCTTTGTGGGTAAAGTGTCCATATTACTCATGAGTTCAAGGTTATGAAAAAACATGCCTCGTCCCTGATTCATCTGCAAACACCACTACCTTGCCCAGATAAAGAGTGATATGCTGGATAGTAAACCTTAAAGAGAAGATGGTGAACACCACTACCCTGCACCGTTGGAGGGTAAGCCTAAAAGAGAAGATGGTGAGCACCACTGCCCAGCCCCACTAGAGGTTAATTTCAAGAGATAAGACAAAGAATGATACTGCCCATCCCCACTAGTGGTTATGCTCGGAAGATAAGATGGAAATTTCCACTAACTATCTCTTTTAGTGGGTAAGACATTACTGCTTTGGTGAGTCTGAAACCACCATTTCCCTCACTGTCATCACAAAACCCTGATAAACGATCATCGAGTTCGGAACACGTCACCTTGTAACCAGAATGTCAAAACTGAGGTCACTATTACATTTTATATGAGAAAAACATGTAGGATAGTCTATTTATTTTTCAATAAATGGACAACAGGTGAAAAAGGAGCTTTTCACCATAGGACACCCGAACGGGTCAAAGAGGGGCCTACAATCTAACCCTGAAATTCAAATTCTAAAATTTATCCCAAAAAGTCCATTTAAAAGAGAGGAACACCCTTCCGTAGATGGCTTGTTGAGTGCATGACTGATTTAAACAATTTGATCATTTGAATCAGAAAAAAGGGTACCTGGGCTAGTGGACCGACTCACAGTCAGTCCACCTAACGTGGAGATCCACCGACCAGTCGTCGACCAAAAAACCTCACCCATGCCACAATAGCTGCCATGGTGGTCGATTGTTGGATGAACTTGGGTCAACCTGAGTCTGACCCATCCGGTTGGACCTGAACCGTTTACACGTCCCAGGCCACTAGCCAAGCCTGCTCGCCCGGATCGACCCGGCCTGCTACCGACTACGGGTTTAGCTCACGGTCCAGTCATCTCCAACATCAATGAGGCTGACTAGCTGCACAGGATTCATGGTAGTGGTCACCTACTTGGTTAATGTGGAACGACTGCATCCAACTATGAGTCAGGCCACATGGCATGGCTAGATTGTAGCACTGCCACGATAGGGGTGTTTCCGCCACTTTTCTGACAGATAATAGTGCACCTGAAGTCCATTCTACGAACCATCAGTCTCAATCCTATCACATGATTACAATTTCATCAGAAAATCCGGGACCCATATGATGATTCCTTTACTGTAATGACCTTAGAACATCTACCCACCAATGATCCGACATTCCCAAAAGTTATCAGTGGAAAACCTAATGAATGGAACCATATTGAAAATTTAAACACATATCGACGATAGTGTTCATGCGGCCACTGATGATTCAATGATAAAACAATGATCCAATATCCAGAAATTTAATAATTCTAGTAAAAAATAAAACAGAACTAAAAAAACACAATAAATCCTTATTCAATCCAACCATTAGTTGTAGCCGATGTAGTCTTGGCACTATTGCTTCGATCTGTGGAGGATTCTTCAAATATTTCGTCATGTTCTGGTGAAGAACGGTGAATAATTACTTGATAGAGGGAGTTATTAGGCTCATTAGAGAGAGAGGGATTAGGGTTTATCTATAATCTGAACCACTTAACCCTATTTATAGTCATCCCACTCACTACAGAAAAACCAAAACCACCGATAAGTGGGAGAGTCAAATACTTGATCTTATATGATGAGTGTACCATTAATATCTGCAAAAACTGTCTTAGCATACCGAGTCGATAAGTGGGTATTCTAGGTCATGGTGTATGGCTACGTTGTCCACCGCACCACTACTAGAATCCCAAGCATTAGATCCACCCTCGAGACATGTCGACCATGTAGCCCTTTACCCAACCGAGACATTTTTCGGGAAACATCCGATAATCATCCAAATGATCGAACCCCCTCTAATACATATATGTCACAACCGGACCCTGATCAGGGGCCATGCAGCAATTACCCCATGCATGCCTCCAAAGGCTAGGGGGTGGTGACTTTCCCAGAGGTAACAACAAATCAGAGGAGGCCTTTTCTAATGTACATATACCTAGAAACGTAGCCAACTCAATGGAATGTACATAGAGAGAAGAAGTAAAATATTAAAACAACTAAAAAAGTAATCCTAATCATGAATGGACCACTAAAATGGTATGAGTATAGTAAAATAAAGCAAAAGTAATGTGGGGAAACAGTACATGAACACCTATTACAGTTTCCCAACCTGAATAAAATATGAATGAAAAGATACTAAGGAATCCATACTCTAGGCATCCAACTATGACCACCTCACACAACCCAAAAACATGCTATCCTAGACTACCTAATGTCCCAATAAAAACTTTTAATCATCTGCATAAAGCATGATATGAGCCAAAAATTTGCTTGCAAGGTTGATTGTAAACATACTCAGTAATAAGATTTAAATAGGATGGGGATCAGTAATAGATACAATGGAAAGAGTGTACATCCAATAGAACAAAGTAATGTAAATGAGTGTCGGTCAACCAAACAAGTAAGTTATTTAAGATGATACAGACACAAGGGGATATATATGGTGAGATGGTGAACTTCTCATTGAGTCTTCACTACCTCTAGCAGGAGAGTAGACACATCCAACCATGAGAATCTAAACATGGAAAGCACATGGAAAACCCCTTTAATCATTTCCTATCTTAGATGAAAAGAAACCAGAACCTGGGGAGTGGGTGTGAGATAGAATGTAAATAAATAAATAAATATATTCTGAAACCAATTAATCCCAAACAAGAGAGGGTAAGGGGATCTACATCTCAATGTTCATCCCAGGTAAACAGTTTCCAACAGTTATTGGAGTAACCACTATCGATGCCAAATATCATCATGTCTTCCCTGAACTATAAGTCAAAGGGGATTACAAAACACACCTTGATACTATTTTCTTTGTATGGGAATGTTTTCTCTACAACGTTATAGGTCACATCACAAGGACGTGCCTTGGTGAGAAAGAGTCCCTCTTACTCATGAGTCCATGGTTACACCCAAACATGCCTCATTAATGATTTTTCAGTGAAAAGAACTACCCAACACTGCAGAAGGTTGATACGTTGGAAGGTAAGCCTTGATAAGAAGACATCATACAACATTCCCCAACCCTACTGGAGGGTAATCATAGAAGATAATATGAAGAATGCAACTTCCCATGCCTTCTAGGGGGTAATCTCGAAAGACAAGATAGTGAAGGCCACTTCCCTACTCTACTGGAGGGTATACAGATACTGCTGTAGTGAGTCTAAAACCATCACTACCATCATTTTCAGCATTGAACACTGCTAGAAGATTTCCGAGTTTGGAAAAACTCGCCTTGTAAACCAGATGTTAAAATTTAGGTCACCATCACGTTCTAAATGAGAAAACACCTATGATAGGATATTTATTTTCCCAAAATGGAAAACTGGTTGAAATGTTCTTTTCATTTCATTGCACACGAATGCATCAAAGTGGGACCCAAAATATAAAGACCCGACCTAAAACATTACATAATCTTGAATTATGTCAAGAATTCAAATTGGGGATCTTTTCAGTTTTACAGTTTTAGAGAATTAGGCCATTACTATAACATAACCACTTGAATATTACATGTAGACACTACTACTCAGTATCTACATTTAATAAAATAAAAACTCTTAAAAAGGAACATGTCTAGTTACATGTTTTTTGAAACCATGACTTTTCATTAATCCCATCCTTGACCTTATTCATCATCAAGTCCAGTGGAAAACATTTAAAAACCATGGGATGAGCATAAAAAGATCAGTAAGGGTTATAAAATAAGGAAGGAAAATATTATCCCATCAATAAATACAAATAATTGAGACCAATACTTTTCCAATTATTACATACTTTACGAAATAATAAGATTTATTAATAACACATAGAAAATAAAAAGATAACTTATGGAATTTATAACATACATACATTTTAGCAATCTCAACTACATAGGGAGTCACATTTCAAAACCCATCACAATATATTCCCTAAATCTCTTAGGAGAAACATTAACATTTACATCTGTCATGTTACCCAATGCATTGGAGAGCTATCTCGGGCTCACCCACCCAATGTTTATCATGGAACCACCTGTATACTTAATAAATTCCCAAGAACCATAACATAATCATTTAACATAATCATAAAGTAAAGATAACATTTCCATATTTCAATCACAATATATCAGCTCAATATATTGACATAATCAATGATTTATCAAAACCATTTTCAAAACCATTTAAAACATTTTATAAAGAGATATTTGAATCAAAGAGTCCCAATACTATTTGAAGCTTTTAAGGGAATTAAAATTATAAAATAGTAATTTCCATTTAAAAAACCTTAATTTTTTTAAAACCTTGAAATTAATGAGAAATATTTTGAAGAATAAAACATTAAAACGATATTTCAGTTAAGGAGTTCTTAACCAAATAAGAGATACTTGAATACAAATAATTGAGGAATAAAATTTAATAAAAACCTTATAATATCATGAGAATAAAGGTATTTATGATATAATATTCCCAAGGATAGTATATACACCATATAAAAGTGAATTGGCACCTAACAACAATAAAGTCTCAATGGAATGTAAATTGAGATGAAATCCCTTATAAGGACGGTATCCTAAGATTGATGATAAATCAGTTAAGTAATTATGTGTTACAAATATAAATACAAAAACTATACGTGGATATTATGTGTAAAAAAATCCTAGGTAATTAAATAATATTCATAACACAACATAATCAATAATTAGAGGTTTACCCCAAAGAATTGATATTTGGTTAATAAGTTCCCTTAACAAAATTCGACAGCCAAAGGACATCACTTTAAAATTTAGAAAATGCGCTCATGAGAGGAATAGGGTATCTCATCACTTGAAAATAAAATTTACAGAAATAATGATATATAATATCATATCCCAACAAAATAAGAGTAAGATTAATATACATAACAAAAATAAGTCTTTTAAAAAGTGGAGGGTGAAAGGTTCCGTTACCGATTTGGTAACTTTCGAATCGTACAACCCATAAAATAAGGATAAAACAATGAAGATGTAAACTCCCATAAATTTAAGTTTATTAGACAAATAATAAAATCTTGTGCAGTACATACACCATAAAAAATGAAATAGTGGAAAATATATCATGAATCTAATGGGAATGAGAAAGTGAGATAAAAACCCTTTAACACGTTGTAATCAATCGAGTCGTATGTCCAAAAGTTAATAACCACCAAATGAATCATAAAATACCATGAATAAAATAAGAATAATGAAAATATTTATCAAATGGTAGTACACAATACACCACATGTAATAAATAAGTGGAAAAAATTGAAATCTCACAGAATTAATATATATCAAATGTCCAACTTGACTCGTTCGTATGTTCCTTGTTCTTCCTGAATGTTAAGCTTAAGTTAATTTATACTTTATTAAGAATATTATTCAGGTTTTTTTACTTTTATATAACTTATTACCCTGCTATAACAATTATTTAATTATTTGACTTCATATCAGACATTTTTTCGATGTTTGGAACTTGAGTGAAAAATGAACGTGTTATGATTATAAATTTTCCATGTGGTCAAAAGTACATTATCTCTAGAATTATATTCATAAATTATATATTATATATATAATATATATAGTATTGATAATTTTTTATAATAGTACAAAATATTTGAATATAATAAATGAAATGCACCGTTCATGGAGACGGTAATCCGTACGTACGAAAGAGTTTAGAGGGTTGGAGAAGTAAAATAAAATAAAAGAACTTAAAAGAAGATGTTACCTTTAAATAGGGTAACTCCATTTGGATTGAACCAAATAGATTTTTTTAAAGTGATTTCTTCAAGGGTATGGATTATAGGAAGAATATAGAGATCTATGGAGCTTATTGGAGTAGTGTTTTGACGATCCAAGGGCTTCAGAAGTGTGAGAAATGGGTATGAAGTGAGGGATTTTTATAAGGGAGAGGAGGGGATCTTTTAGATTGTTTGAAAATATTATTTTATTATATAATGGTTTTCTGTTTATAAAGGTCCAAAAATCATTAAAGTCGAAGATAAGGTGGCCCACATTCGAAATAAAATTATCAAATAAGAATTGGACAACTTTTGGATATTTTTTTAATTTTTTTTCTTATTTATTTTATTCATACAATAATGGTGAAAACAGTGCATCATCATTATGTCATAAATAAATATATTTATTTGATATCTAAATATCATAAAACAATTACCATGATTTAGGAAATTGTTTTATCTTTCTAATTAATATTTATTGTCAAATATATCAATTATATAACCCCACATTTATTTTTCTAGTAAAACAATACATGCTCATGACATTTTTAATTTAACTTTAAATAAAAAAGTTATTAATGTCAACATATTTCTCTAGTGGCTCCATGGGGTCCCAAAATTTACCCATTGATTTTCTTCATCGGCCATGACTCATCCAATATGGTTAGAACAAGTGTCATGGTAATTTTAAATTATTAGAATATTATTTTTACCTTAAATTACCCTAATTACCATTATTCACGGTTAATATAAATCTAACGTTAATATTCACCAAAAATTATTTTCAACCCATTAAACGACATTTTGTTTAATAATGAAAACCATGTATGTTGGATTTTTGAAATTGAATTCACATAAGTGGTAATATTATCATTTATGTAAATTTGGAAAATCACTTAGAAGTTGGGTAAAAAGACGTTAAAAAGTTCAATAGAATTTTTTATATATAATATTATTATAAAATGACTAAAATGAATTAAATGGTACTAACATAGGTAATATGTATCTATTATGAGTTTAAAACAAATTTAAATTTACAAATAATTATTTAATTAAAATGTTGGCTTTTTAAAATAACGTAATGTTTTTTACTATTAATAAAAAATTGAATGTTTTCAGAAAAATAGTAGAAATTCACTCTTATCTAAATTTGAAAATCCAAATTCAAAAATGATGTATATTTTAACAAGTACAAAACAAATTAGTTTCATTAATTAATTTTATAATTAATTCCCCTTGTCAAAACAAAAAGCTTGTATTTAAGAAATAATAACCATCAAAATATTGATACTTGTTAATGTCCAATTTCAATATGAAATTCATTCCAATGTACAAAAATGGGTTAAATGGTAAAAATTTAATCAATTTAGAATTTAAAACCAATTAAAAAGGTGATCTATCCATATAAATAAATTATATTAAAAGGAAGGTTTGAATTAAAATACATCATTTTTCACTATTCATTAAAAAATCACCATCATTAGAAAAATATCCAAATTTCATCCAATGTAATTTTTTATTACCCTAATCTAAATATGATAATGATTTTGTCAAATAAAACATATAAAAGTGACAAAAACTTGATTTAAAAATTGTTCTCCATCAAAAGTCCATGAATCGACCTTTTAAAAAATATTGGAGTATTTATGCTTAAAATTAGATACATTCACATTTTAAGCCTCTAAATTTTATTGGGTATATGTAAACACATTCAACAAACATGTATAATAATAATTTAATTAGTTCTGTTGATTCCCTTCAATACAATGACTAGGTGTCAACTACCATTTAAAATATTAATATCATATTGTTAGTGTGCAACGTAAGATTTCAAAGAAACCCTTTGTTGCGTATCTGGTGTGCTAGAGAACATAGGAACCCCTTTAAAGTAAAATTAATAATTAATTTACAAATATTAATAAATATAAAAATGTCATATTCTTTATTTACCTAGGATGTTACACACAATCTGACCCCATACATTAAAATCACTAATTTCTCTCAAAAGTTTTATCATGGAGAGAGGAACATACTACCGCAGATGACACATCAAGTGGAAACCTGGTTTAAAATATACAAGCATTTGAATCCAAAAAAGAGGGTACTAGGGACGGTTGACCGACTTGTAGGCGGCCACCTACCATGGGGATTGATAGTCTTAGTCTATCCGGCCGACGGTCAAAAACCTGGTAGTCGACTAGCCAAATGCACTTGCACCATGACATCTGCCGTGGCGGTCGATCCTCGGCCGACCCTATGTCGACTGGGATCCAAATCGTTGGGTTGGACTAGACCCTTTTCCCCAACCAGGGTGGCTAAGCCGGCCTGCTCACCCGGTGCGACCCAACCCATTACTGAAAGCGTGTCCGACTAGTGGTCTGGTTGCCACCTGCATCAATGTGGCCGACCAGATGCACCTGATTCGCAGCAGCAATCACCACTTGGGTTCATAGGATGCAACACCGCTCTGCTGATAGCCGGTCCATGTGGAATAACCATGTCATAACACTTTTGCTTCTTCAGTGCCACCGGTAGAGCATCCCAACACTAGAATCCGGGGGTGGTGGTGCCCTATCAGGTCATTCTGTGGACCTCTAGGATCGATCTTGATACCCAATTGGAATTCCATTAGTGTAACTGGGATGCCTGCGGTGATGCCTTCACTAAAATGGCTCGGATCGTCGGTCCACCGGTAATCTCATGGGCCCAAAAGATACCAGAAAAAAACTGGATGAATGGACTAAGGAAAAAAATTTAAACATAGATCGATGACCATAATCATGTGTTTGCCGACTATTCAATGATAGAACAATAATCAAATATCTAGAAATTGAGTAATCAAAGGGGAAACTAAATTGGAACTAAAAACGTGACAGATCCTTAGTAAATCCAGTTGTTCTTTGTACGCGATGCATCCACAATGCTCTTTCTTTGATACACATAATATTTGGATGAGTTTTCTCCTCCTCTAGTGAAGAATGATGAAGAACAACTATAGAGTGGGAGTTCTTAGGCTTGTTAGAGAAAGGGGGGTTAGGGTTTGACCCTCATGTGAATCACTTAACCCTATTTATTTAGCACCACAGCTTGGGTAATAAAATTATGTTTAATTTAGATTCTTCCACTGGATAGAGGTTTCAATTGGAGTCCCACGCTAATGAATGTTATGCCCTACCAAGGGTAAAAACTGCATTCCATACTCAATCATGGACATGAATTTCTGATCTGAGCTACCATTTAAGAGTAATCTTATTTCCTTCACATGCACATTTTTAAATATAAATAAATTTTATATAATTTATTTTGGGAACACCATGACTCAAAATTGCATGCCATCTGAGTTCCTAACATAGGATATATATATATATATATATTTAAATGTTTTACAAGATGAAAATAAGGTCTCTATATTATTCCATCATTTATGTTTTTCATCCAAAAATGAAAAAACTAGGAAAACAACTCAGGATACTGAGTACGCATCGAGCCCACCCATTCCCAAGGGCTATCCTGCAAATTTTCGGGCTACCACAAGATGCAAACCATGGGTATGACCCATCCTCATAAGTCTCATTCCTGTTGATCCTCAATCGCCACAGGGTGCTCCACAAATGTAGCTCCAACCTCAATGTCTTGCTCATCTCAGTTAAGGAAGTTCATATAATCATGCATGTATTGCCTCAGTTGAGACATGTGGAATACGTTGTGCACCCTCTCTATCTATGGGTGTAGGGGAGGTGGTAAAAATCCATTCAAACCTTAACATGATCTCAAATGTCCTGATGAACCTTTGGGATAGCTTGCCTCCCCAACCAAACATCTACATTCTACATCGTGTAGAGACTCGGGAAGAAGATGTGGTCTCCTTGCTTGAACTCCAGGGTCCTATGACAGATGTGTTCATAAGATTCATGTCTACTATGAGCCATCTTCATTCATTCATGGATAACCTTCTCCTTCAAAATTGTTGATAAAAACATCTCTAGATCCACGAGAGATAGTTATTCAACCTCTATCTTGTAAAAAGGTGACCTACATGGTCTACCATATAGGGCCTCATAAGGTGAAATTGAGATGTTAGAGTGATAGATATTGATGAATGATAACTCTACTAAATAAAGGAGTTCCTCCCATATCCATCCAAAATATAGCATTCATGCCCTCAACATATCCTTCATCACATGGATATTATGCTCGATATGGTCATCGGTTTAGGGTTGAAAGGTTGTACTCATCCGCAACCGAGTCCAAAAAGCATCATGTAGGATTGTACCCAAGTGTGAAATAAACAACGTGTTATGGTCAGAGATAGTCATTGAGGGTATTTCGTTGAGGTAGGTGATCTCCCACAACAAAATATTCCCCAAACTCTCCACCGAACTCTTCTCTCAGATAGAAAGGAAGTGTGTAGATATGGTTAGTCGTTACACTATAAACCTAATGGATTGATATCAATTTACTGTTATTTGAATCCATTTGACTAAGTCTACAGATATGAAATCCCACTTTGACTCTAGAATGTCGAGAGGCTGTAACAAACCAGCTGGAACTTGTTGCTCATCCTCCACCTGCTGACAAGTAAGGTAATGGGAGACAATCTCAGCAATGCCTCATCTCATGCTCAACCACCAAAACTATCACTTGAGATCCATTTACATCCTCCCCACACCAGGATGCACTGATATTAGAGAAACATGAATCTCTATCATCAATTCATCTCTCATTGCTGTTGGAATCATTGTCCACCCCTGGAACAATATGTCATGATTCCGTTATTCAGAATACCTATCAGGTGGATCACTTATGAATATATGTTAATGTAGACCCTTGAATAAAATATTTCCTAGATTGGACTCACACACATTGGAGGAGCTAAGAGGTCGGCACCATCGAGTGTATAAAATGTGTTTCTTACTTCTCTACCAGGGTCAGCTGTAAGGAATCTAACTTCTCTAAAGCATCTTGCACTAGGATATCCTTGGACTTTCTACTGAGGGAGGATTATAAAAAATTACCCTTCCCAAGGGTATAGTGGACCTCGACGTCATAGTCCTTCATGAAATCCTAGCAACATCACATCCTTATATTCAGATCCCTCTACGTAATGATATATCTAAGGGTCTGTGCTCTGAGTATACCACAAAGTGCTCTCTCAAGAGGTAGTGTCTCCAGATATTCAGGGTAAAGCCTATTTATTGGAGATTCCAGTCATGATTCACATATTTCTAATCATGGTGTATCAAATACCTTGACATGTACAAGATGGTATTCTCTCATTGCATCAAAACGCAACCGGGTCCAGCACTTGATGCATCATATTACGTAGTATAAAATATATTTAAATTTTCAATAATTTATTTTGGGCACACCAAGGCATGGAATTGCATACCGTCAAAGCACCTAACTCTAGAAATATATATGAAAATATTTTAATGTGTCAAAAGAGGAAAAAATGTGTCTCTATATATGCATGTTAGAATCTAATTTTCACACAAATGCATGTAATGTGAAAAAAACTTTTAACCATATCTGAGATAATTAATTTTTTTATTTTATAATTATTATGAAAAAATGTCGTTTAAATTATTAAAAATTATAAAATTATTCTTATTAAAAATATTAAATTCATTTTATCAAAATAAATTCAATAAATTGGCCATGTTTAATTGAAAAAAAATCCTACATACATGATGATAATGAGGGTTTTGAAAGAGGAAATTTTAAATGTTTTATAATTTTTTTATTTCAAAATTTAATGTGAAAATGACACTAGTGATAAACATTTGTTAAATTGATATATAACTAAACTAATTTTACATTAAATAAAATTAAAAATCAATGTAACATTATATATTTTATTTAAAATTATGTATTTTTCGTTACACATCCCAAAATGAAACTTTTAAAATTAATCCCAAAAATTCATAGTAAAATAAATGTATCATTATTTTACTATTAAATTTAATTTTGTCAATTTTTTTTGAAATTGGTAAAAATTAATATTAATTTATGTGATCGAAGAGAGAAAAAATGTGTTTTAGAGACAATACATTTATTTTCTGAAAAAATTAATTTTTATATAATGTATTTATTATTTTATATGAAATCAATGGACAACGATAATTTTATTAATCTATTTTTTACAATTCCAACGTTCCATTTAGTGAATAGTTTATAATGGTATACTATGTTATGGTTTATTTTGACTTAGGTTTGTTAGTTCCATAATCTATTAAAGATATTAAGTTCAAGTTATATGTGTCATGGGGTATTTAAGACTCGTGTTTCATGTTTCATATGATATCAAACAAAATTTTCTTATATTAGAATTTTCAGTTCCTATAATAATTATATGAGGATATTTTTCAGATTCCTTGAAGATAATTTAGTAAATTATATTAATAAGTGTCATTTTTGTAATGACACAAAAATGTTTTGTTCTATTAATTTGTATATTTATATTATTTAATAAATAATAAATAATAATGATGTAATATTTAAGTATTTTATGAATGGTTAATTTCATGATGAGTTGATTGACATTATTATTATATTGAAATGAAATTGTATATTAATTATAGTTGACTTTATTGATTAAATTTGATTTATTTTTCCCACCCTCTCTCAATGGGTCCAATGTATAATCTACCACAAACCCACGTCCAATAGGAAATGGTATGGTGACTATTATCAAGTATTATATCATTGACATGGGTGGCCTTATCTTATTGTACATATAAAAACGAAAACATCTTCAAGCCCAAAAATAGATGAAAAATAAAACAATTGAAAAACCATGCTTGCAAACATCTATATCCAACTATGAGAGTACATCAAGAATAACAGAAATGTTAAAAGGGAAAAATACAATCCCAAAATAATTAAACTAAAAGTATTACATCATAAAATAATATAAGGGGACTTTTGTTAAATAAAACTATAGAGTAGACATTGATTGTTCTTGCTCACTATGTTTTTATCTGTCTTGGTCCCTCTTGGACCGCGTCGAAAGGTCAATCATATACATAAGATATTAAATCTATGATTAATTCCCAAATAGGGGTGGGTAAAAAAATACCCAATTGGATAACCCAAAATCACTAATCATATAATAACAAGAATAAAAGTAAGCTCATAACATATTTTTTTCTATATCACAAGTAACTTGAATATCCAGATGTACTCAACAAGGAACAATGTATAAAGGTAAAGTCACAACTGTAATTCTAGTCCAGGGATGATGCTCGATGTTTCCTCCTAGAAAATGCATTAGAGAAGAAACACCATGAGTTGGATAATACTAATGGAATATATCTAATATATATTGATCATAGAGTCTCTCCATAGACAATACACACTGGACATATGAAGAGAATACTACACAAATGAGGATCTCACCAAAGCACATTGGGTATACCATAACTCAATCTAAAATAACCCACAAAGTATAAGATCTATTCCCATGCTTTATTGATCCTGAAAATAACATGAAATACACCAAGGGAAAGTGTATTGTAGATCATCTCACCCCGGGCCTCACATAAGGATTCCAACAACTCTACCCATGATGTACCACTAAAGGGATAACCGTCTTATGAGTAGGATGTGATTACTTACCAAACCTCAAGTGAAGGATCAATGGAGTTATCCCTAATAAAGCATATCTAAGAGGATGAGGAAAAAGTATGTAAGACATCATGGAAGGGGATTATGGAGAGCAATGGATATACAAGTCAAGTCCCTTTGGCACCGGGTTTTCCCCATGTATCATGGCCCATGTCTATTCCCCTAACTGTATCATACTACATAGGGTGTCTGAGCCCATGTAGTCTTGACCGTATCTATTTCCATCTCGACGTTCCCATTCCTATTCCCATATACCATCCATGGTACATGATTACTATCAATAAAGGTTATCATTTCATATGAAATGAGACACATTCATTATGAAATGTAATTTATTCTAAGATAAACTTGTGATGCACTAGGGGTCGCACATACTGTGTAATCCCAAATTACACGCTTTTCTATAAGGGATTTTTCTAAACATGCGGTTCTTCCTCCATAATTTTCTGCCACACCTCCACCTTCCAAATAGTTGTGAATGACTTCAAGGAGGGTGGATATGGTATGGAAAACCCTTTCTGTCAGTAGTCACTAGAAAGGTTTCATGAAAATTCCAAGAAAACCATCTCCATTTGGTCATTCCTCAATCCATTGTCGAAATCACATTCTAGAAACCCCAAAACAAAATCAAACCACTACTAATTCCCTTTTTGCGTGATCCCCATGTCATTATGATATCAAATTGATAATTTTCATCCATTTCTCCATTAAATGGGAGCCCAATAGTTGATTTCTTTGTATTTTGGTCGAACAATAGATCAAATGAAACACCAGTAGTGAAATGTGCAGAATGGTAGGAGAAATCCAAAAAAAATGAAAAAGAGGAATCTACTTAATATTTTCCAGTTTGCATTGATATGTTGTTGTTAGAATTACCAATGATGATCCAATAATATTAAAATATCTACTAATTATCCCCAGATATTAAACACATACATGTTACATGATTGATTTGAGAATAAAGACATTGGTCTATTTTATTAGCCTTCATAATAGAATTAAAAAATAGTTAATGAATCGAAATAAATAAACATACTATACTTATTTATGATAATATATAAAAATGATTGATTCTATGCCAATTTTGTTTGTGATATCCTTGAGTTATGTTGAACACTGATCGATTATCAACTTTTTGGCTGTCTCTCACCAAGATAAGCTACTCCAATGCTCTCTATTGGCTTCTCTTCATTGGAATGGTTATGAAGCTAATCCATAGAATTCATCCATAAATTAATTTATATAGAAAAGTTATTAGGACATTAATTAATTAAAATAAATTATTTAACTAAATAAATTAAATTTCTACCCAAAACGACACCCAACCACAATGTATGAAATAGTCCAAGGTTATATCGCACCTATGGTAAAAATAATAAACTAAACACAACGTCGACATTAGATTTATAATATTTTGTATTTATTTAGATTTTATTTCTATTTTAATGAAACATTCATGAACATGTATTTAATATATATAATATATTACAAAAATTAATCCCATGCACACCAGACCGTGGAATTTTATGTTGTATCCATGACTTGATCCAAAAACAATCCATACAATAAAAAAATATGAAAAATACGAGTCATTATATTCTCCCTACCTTGGGGATTTATTTCCTAGAAATCCAAAACGAAAGGAAACATAAAAATTTGTGTGTAATAATCACAAATTGGGGTCTCCCGCTCCCAGGTTATCTCATGAACATTGACGTACCAACAACATACATACACTAATGTAATCACTATCCCAAAAAGGATATTATCATATGGATCATTGATCTCTATAGGGTACTCAACCAAGGTATCTCTGCTATCGATGTCCATCTCACCCTATTAGAAAAGTTTTTATGGATTGTTAATATAACTCCTTAGATATGACACATGGAAGATGTTATCTACCCAGTCAAGAATTGGATGTAAAGATAAGTGGTACCCCAACTCACCAACTCTAAGAATTATATTGAAAGGGATAATTATTCTTTAAGATAGCTTTTCACATGGTCCAAATCTCCATAATCCAAGATTAGTTGAAACCCATAACAACACATAGACCCCCTACTCGAACCCCAAAGGCCTCTTTCCTTGGTCAGCATATGAATTATGATGGCTATGTGAAATATTAATATGCTATTGAATTATCTTCTGTAATCAATAGTTGGTCACACAAACACTAGGACCATATGTATGGATTCTCCATGTTCAATCAAGAATAGTGGTGACCCAAATTTTCACTGATATAAGACATCAAACGACAACATTCATATGGTTTAATGGCAGTTAATGTTTGAATCGCCTCCAATGGTAGTTGATCCACCTAAATATGGAGAAATTACACCACATAATTTCATAATGTGTCATCTAGAATATGAATGGACTCCGTAGTATGGGCATTAGTCTCGGGGTGGGATGTCAAGCCCAAAAATAGTTATGTCCTAAAATACTCCTACAATACCTTCCACAAAATATATGTTATGTAATCACTACTTTAATAAATTACCATCATGGTAAATAGTGGAAATCATAATATATGATCCTTATTGAGGAATCCCATCATCTCTAATGAACTCTTTTCTCAGACTGGGAGGTGGGGTGACATAGTGAGTCATTCTATGATAACTGACATGGAATCATGTCCCCTTGAATTACATGGTATCACTATCATAAATTTAATGGATATTCAATCCAAAAGTAATATTTAAATCACACGAGGATGATGTAAACCCAATATAAAATGTTGATCAGCCTACAGTCGCTGATAAGAATAGATTCTAGAGGTAGAATTTGCAAATCCCTTATACATTCATGGACACCAAAACTGAAATCAAAGGACTTGGTATAGTTTTGACACACCTTGATTTACAACCAATGGAGTTCCATGGAACATTCTGAGAACCTACTCCTGAAACTTCATTGGTAGCATCAAGAATCCTCTAAAATTAATTATATTATCCCCAACAACAAAAAATATTCCAGGAGCATGTTCAGTGGATATACGAGTTTTAAAGGTCTTGTAGTTTTAATCCCCAATTTTTGATTCCTTGATTTGTTGTATAAGTATTGGGGTAAAAAACATCAAATATAGTTAATATGTTATATCCACAAAAATAAAGGAGATATCTAATGAGGTGAACTACTTTTACTCCTCAAACAACAACTGTGAACAAAATCTCAACCTAAGATAATATTCTACCCTCATCCCCTTCCCAAATGTGTAAAAGATATCTAATTCATAATCCTTTATGAAATACATATTTTTCCTTTTTCTCAGGTTTAGATCCTTATGAGAGAATATATAATTTTTACTCTTGAAGTCAGTATAGATGATAAAATTATCACCCATATGGTAGATTCATCAATTATTTTGTGCATTGACTACAACCTCTAACTGAAGATCAAATGTTGTATAGTTCTACTGATGGTGTCTCAACTGACTTGAAGCATAGGAAATCACATTCTAAGTATCCATTAGAAAAAAACCAAGATTAGTTCCACATTAATCATTGAAAACATTGTACTCATCCACCATATCAGTAAATCAAATGCTTGGAGAACTCATTAATCAATTCCCTGACTTCTTAAAATCCTGTTGGAACCCCTCTGTCCACCCAAAGGGAATCACCGTTTTTAGGTGAAGTCTATAAGGGGAGATGATATCTTGGATAATCCATCTCTGAATCATTTATAATATCCTTCCAACCCATGTATTCTCCTCACCTCCATCGGATACATGGAAGGATCAAAATCTAACACCACCACAACCTTTTTCAAATCCACAACCACAAAATATACTAAGATAAATTTCCCATAATGTAAACCACCTAAAATTATGTCACTTCAAGAGATTCCTGTAAAGGTTGTGGTCTTATATTTCATCCATAACTATTCCCATGTATGTCATGTGCTCCTCCTCATACACCAAATACACTAGGATATCTTCGATGAAAACTAATGTAACCCGATTTAATAAATGATGAAATACATCATTAATGAGTTCTAGGAGCACTAATAGGGATTTCATCATTCCAAAAGGGATAAAAAGGTACTAATTATGAACATAGCAACATAAAAATCCCATCTTCGGTATATCCTCATTTTGAACTCACAACTCGTGCTATCCTGATCTGAGGTTAATCTTTGAGAACCATCATTCCCCGATAAACTGATAGAACATGCCATCAATACATAGTAGAAGATTCATGTTCATTATGTTCACCAAGTATAGCCGATGGTAGTCAACACATAACCCCAAGATCCTATATACCTTCTTGGTGAACCATAATTGATATTCCTAGGCTGAAACATTAGATCATACAAACTCATTCGTTTTTATGTACTCCAACTGCAACCTCATGTAATGAAACATTGTGGGATCCATCTGATATGATGATGAAAATATATAGGTTATCTTTCAGAATAGATCATTGAAAAATTATATCTCACAGTGGGGATTTATGCCTGAAATGTCCATAGGTAATTTGGTCAAATACTCTACCACAACTATATGAAACATAAAACATATAGAATCTACTCAACCAAGGTTAATTCTAAAAAACAAATGATTAATTGGATTCACCCTCTGGATCTTGATTCCTTCATATGCTCACTAGATTTCTTTTTCTCCCAGAAAAGAAAACCTAGACCCATAACTAAAAATACTCCACATCCTATTCCAAAAAATGCCAATCTAGTAATGAACTGTAGATAAGTAGTTCATACCTAAGATGACTTCAAAATGACTCACATCATTCAAAAAAGAGATATCAAAAAAAATAACATCTAGGATTTAGGTCACATAGTCAGTAGAACCATGTGATCACTTATTCACCTCATGTTAGAGTATCAAAGCATAATGGCCTAGTGAAGGGCCTATAAAAATCAATATTTATCAAACCAGATAACTTAAAATATATTAATGAGTTAAAAATTTGTTTATTATTAATGTAGATAAGGTATGAATGAAACGAATCATTCCACGTATCATCTATATAGCATTTGGTTCATAATTCTCGATGGTCTTTAGTGTCCCTCACCCATGTTCCCAAGATCCTAAAGCCTAGAAATGACCACATGTGGGTGGTGGTAGAAAAATGTGAAATTTCTACCACCTCTAGTTGATCTCCCAGCTACTCTACCATGTATGAAACCCTGACAACCAATCTTATCTTAGCCCTACCTCTTCATAGGTGTCCTTTGCACCATCTCCCTGTCTTCCATAAGACACATCAAATAATTTTTGTGAAAGATGTCCCATTCAATCAATAGAGTAGCACAACCAATATTTTGAATTATTTGACCCATCCATTTTCCCTAAACCACAAAACCATTCTTATAGGATGAGCTCCTAAAATTTCCTAGACATACAGGTCCTTGAGACTATAATTGAATCCTAGAGGTTGAAGTCTCTACTCATGTGTTCCCAAAGCTGGATGAAACAACCTACGTTTTATATGATAGAAAAATACCAACCACCAGGCCACACTCTAACAACCTGAAATTGGTAGCAATTCATAGAGTTATAATTCAATATCAAACAAATTTTCATAGTCCATTTTCAAAGTTCATATCTCAAAAAAAACATAAAAAGAACTATATCCATCAAATACATTGATATATTGGGGGACCTTGATGAGTACTCATCTACTTTTTTATTTTTTAATGATGATTTAGAAAAACTGAGATGTGTAAAACCCTAAAAATAGATATAGATAACTCCTCTAAGAAACGTATTTTGATATCTGGCCATGATGTAGTCTCCTCATCATACGACAGGGTCACCAAAACCTAAAATAATTATTTGGAGATAATCATAAGGCTCATTTCCATGAACACCATCATATATTTTGGGGTATTGAAAAGATATATTTCACATATTACCACCTCACTTTAGTCCTCAGCAGGCTATGGGGAAGGCCCTCTTCTACACTTGAGGGATTTATTTCACTAAAATTGGTGAATCATGCTAATCTTATGGACCTCATCTACTTATATTACAGGTAACACCTACTGCTTGTTACATGGATGTATAAATAGAGAACCCCATTTAGGTAAATCATATGGATGAGGTCACTGTGTCCATGTCTCTTCATTGATGGGATAATCCCGATAATCATGATACTAAATCCTTGTTGAAATACATTTCAGAGGCATCCCGAAATAGGAAAGTTGTACCACATTCATTAAGCATATATGGAGAGATTAATCAATAAGGACAATAAAACCTCAAACAATTCTGTATGGTGCATGTACTAATGATTTCTATATAACCAATTTCCACATGTATATAATTGAATGATAGGTGACCAGAGTCCTCGTGTATGCATATGTTGGACGCCACATCAACCCTGGAGTCCGTGATCTAAAATCCAAACATGAATAAGTAAACATTATTACCCTAAAACTATCTCGCAGACTCAAATCCAAAGGTATATCATAGTTATCTATTACCACATTGACATGATCCGTCCCAAGTGGCCAATGTCGACAAAACTCCATGCCCACCTCTAATAGAGCAAGGGATAGTGACTAGTGCGAAATAGGCATATCCCTAACAATGGAGGCCATAACCCATATTATATGTACACAAACATATATTGAAGACCCTAAAATGATGAAATTTAAAAAAACATATAAACAATGCATTCATACATCTATGTCCCACTATTAGAGTATGAAAACAAGTTCTAGAATGTAAAAAATGGCCAAACACATGCTCACCATAATGAAACATTACAAAATAGATACATGGATGTATAAACTGAATATTATATCATTTTTACCACCAGAATACACAATAACCAGTCTGATTCATTGAGAATCACCTTAATATAGTTCCCGTAGGACTATCTAAAATATAGAATATGTACATTAGAAATGTAATGTTCAGGTAAAACCCATTCAGCAGTGAGTATAATAATATCCAATGGAAAACAACAAATCACTAAGAATATAAAAATAATAATAATAATGAGATCAGTATAGCTATATTTATATATCTAATAAAATAATAATATCAAGATATTCCAAACAAGAAACTTTATCTCAAGGTAAAGTCACATCTGTAATGCCAGTCTCGGGATCCTTCTCAAAGGTACCTCATAGAACTCATCCAAGAGAACACTTCCCACGAGATAGGTAGTAATGGTGGTGTCTATCAAATATATTCTACTAATTGTGATTAACCATATACTTTATATCTTTCCAAACATAAGAGATTGATAAGCATATGATTATCACACCCTAGTCCATGCGGTGTACCAATAAATCAATTTGTAATAACCTACTATGTAGTGGATCAACACCAACAATGTATTAGTCTTGAAGATACCAAGAGCTCCACCTTGGGAAATATGACGATTGAGGATCTCACAATTGGATTCATGGAAGGATTACAATGACCCTATCCAAGATGTCCCACTAATGGTATAACTCTCTTGTTGGTAGTATTTTATTCCATAAAAACATAATGGAAATGATTAATGGAATAATCATAAAAAACGTGGACATGTTGAAGAGGAAAATAGATCCAACACTTCTGTGAAGGATAACATGGAATATAATTATTTTAGATGGCCTTTCCCTCTGACACCAGGTATAGCTCATGTATCCTGACCCATTGCCAGGAACAAGCTTGTGTCAGTGTGCATGGCATGTCCAAGATTTTGTACTCGTAACTGCGCCTATGTCTGGATAGTTGTTCTCATGTTAATGTATCTAAACTGCTACATGATGAGATTCTGTGAAAGAGTCCCACACCATGTGATAAGGGTCCTACCCCATTGGATATTTATAATTTTCATTGAAACCATATATCTAAATAAGGTCTCCCCAAAATCATGAAATCTTAGATTACACTATATATTCTATAGGATTTCCAAAACTCAAGGTCCAGTCTCCTAAATTTTCAACCACTACATCACCTTCCGTTCCATCCATTAATTATTTGGGGAAGGGTCAATTTCGTATGACTAACCATTTATTACCACTGACAAAAATAACAGCCAATATTCTAGGAAAACCCATGCCATTCGGTTTTTATGGGATTGCATGAGAGAATTGTAATTGGGAAGCCCCAAATATGAATTGATCCATTTTCACTACTATCATTGACGGATAAATGTTTAATAAAAACCTTGGATGTGTAATATAAAAATATTTCACCTATAATAATTACAAAATGATTCCCTTCTCATTATTTTGATCAAACCATCAATCCTAAGGAACACTAGTGATGAACATGTGAAGAACAATGGGAGAAATACATGAAAATTAAAAAATGGGGAATGAACCTTGGAATTTATTAGTTTACCTTGATCTATTTACGTTATAATAAATAATGAAGATCGAATATAATGATAAATTCTCTCAATATTCCCTCTTGATTAATCCCCCACATTTTGGATTAATCACTGGTGAAGAATGGTGTAACACCCTGAGATTATATGAGAAATATTTTTTTATGTCTTATGTTATGTGCAACACCAAGAGAATCTTTCACAGCAAAAAAGATGGACTTGGCTTGCATTACACGCAATCACGACCTTCCTCGATAGTTTGCGTCAAACGCAATACCGAGTTTCACTAAACAACGATATATTATTATGGACTAGCCATTATCAATATTATTAACTACATTTTAAATTTTATAACATTATTATTCATCTTACACATTTTCTATAATATGGTAAGAGAACAATATAAATTTTTTAAATAAAATAAGTATTTTTCAAAAAATTCAGTTTTGCCGCCTTTTGATGGCGCACCCACGTTAAGTCTAGTTTTTGACATGATTATAAGTTCAATTTGAAAAAATAAAATTCTTCTTTTGAATCAGTGTATAAAAATTTACTTTGGATAAATTTTTGATATTTTTCTCATAACTTTCATATTTTGATGAATAGTAAAAATATGCTAATGTTTAATTAACAAAAACATTTTTCATTGAGATAATTTATATGGTTAAACTATAATATTTAATGGTTTTAAAGTATAAATAGAATATATTTTTACCATTTAATATAATTTATGTCATTTTCATTAATTTCACATTGAATTCATAGGTAAAAACATTTCAATCTTTGGCAATGTTTTAACTTCTAAAACCCGTTTTCTTAACAACATGATTTATTTTAAATTAATTACTACAACTTATATGTTTTGAATTTTGAAAAATGGATTCCATATTTGGAATCAGTGGGTCCAAATTATGTTAATAGGATACTTTTTATTGTTGGGCATTATGAATAGTAACTATGGTAAATTTTATTTACCATAGTTAAAGGTAAATTGGGTAATTAAGGGTAAATATAATATTATAAAATTACCCTAACACCTGCCAAAATCCTATTGGATGACTAAAAGTCGACCCATATCACCTAAGGGTCGGATTAGATTCATTTAATGGAGTTTTGTTCATGAAAATAATTTAATTATTATTAAAACCAAAGAATGTGACAACATGTCACTTTCTTAAATCTTATAAGTAGAATAATTTTAATTTAGTGATACACTTAATGAAACTTAGAAAATGAATAGTATAAAGAAATATAATAAAATTATCAACATCATATAAATTTATTTAGAATTTTTAGGGATTAAATAATTATCATTAATTATGACACAATAGTGATGTTGAATTTATTTTATTAATTAAAATATTAAATAAATGGTTCTAAAAATATTAAATTAAATATTATATGAACTATTTAATTTTCTCCACTAATTTTATAGATACATATGAAATTTTATGAATCTATTACACATTTTAGTTTGAACATATCTTCGGTATATATTTTATTTAAATTCAAATAAATGAATAGTGTCAAAATTGACACTATTGTTATTTTATAAAAATAAAATATTATAAAATTGTTTAAAAATCACAAAAATATTAAAAAATTATAATTTAAAATTTATATGGTCAAACATTTCATAAAGTTCCAAATTATATAAAATTTACAACACATATGTAATTATTCATAACAATTTAAAATTTAGAATAATATTACCACAAATAAAATATAATTGATAAATAAGGATAAATCATGTTGGTAATGTTTAAAATAAATTCCCTAACATGTCTAAATTTTAATTTTAGATATTATTACAACCCTATCTCATATAATAATTGGATATGACTCATTTTGGAAGTTTTTATGTGGGGTTGGGATTTAATATAAACTAATATTTCTTATATTTCCAAAGGTGTCCCTCTCCTCCCTTATAAAAGGGAACCTCATCCCTCTCCTCCTCACACCAATTTTAGCTTTCAAGCTCAACCAAACCCTGCCCATTTCACTTCCCCACTTCCATAGAAACATCCTAGAGGTCCTGGTCTTCTTCAAACACCAATTTTAGTTCCCTAATAGGAGGTCTCAAAGAGGTGCTTCAAAGAAGAGGTAATGTCCGTTACCGATTCTTTCAACTTTATTTCTTTATTCCACTTCTTCTTCTTTAGTTGTTTCATTATGAATTATAACATCAGTATCACTAATATACTGATATGTTATTATAAGTATGAAACAACCCTATTTCACTATCTATCAATCCTACGGAAAATGAAATCACCGCGCGTGCATACGTACGGAATACCATCTCCACGCCGTGGTGTAATCTATTTTCCATCACCACATTACTTGGATGGGTATATAGTGGTGCAAATAAATAATTTTATATGATTATTGTAAATTGGTATTGATTCTGAAATAGTATCCATACACTCCAATACAATTCTATGATCATGGGAATGATATCATCGCTCATGCGTACGTACGGAATACCGTCTCCACGATGTGATGCGATTCGTTCTACATGATCTTCATTGCATAATGATTATATAAATGAATTGAATGAATTGAATGAATAAATATGATATATAGTACACTAATACCATTCTGAAAAGGAGTTATCTATAACATAAAGAGAATAATAAGAATTTATTCGACAAAACACGCATAAGAACAAAAAGTAATAAACACCCGAATAACAAGTAGTAATGAAATATTACTAATAAGAAGCTATGAATATGACCATATATGATATCATAACAATAATTATGATTCTTTAATAAGTCAATAAATTTATTTAAATCATTATAAAGGAGGTTCGGACACTTACAAAGCAAATCGGACCTAAGGTAAGGGAAAATATCACAATCTCATTTTTATCCGAGATTGTTAATACTTTGGTATTTATTGGGGTGTATTTTATCATCCACATCCATGTTCCGTCAATATTTAATATTTTTTCCATTCACCTACAATTTATTAAATCCAATTTTACCCTTCGGTGTGTTTTTAGTAAAGGATATGAAAGGAATCTTTTGTCGTTTTTCATACGAGGTACTTTTTGACTTTTCATACAAAAGTACGACAAGAATGTTTTTTTAACTTATACGGCATGAATGGATTTTTAAATAATTATTTCCAAGAAGCTTCATTTACATGTTTTCGTGTTTATTTTTAATCAACTTGTTTTAGTTTAAAATTGTATGACATGTTAAGAAAGGAAAACTATTTTTGAAGTAGAAAGGATATTTTCCTCAAGAATGGAGTTAAAATGTTTTATCAAAATTATTCTCCATCTAAGAGAATAGAGGGTTCTATTTACATCCCTATTATTACATTGATTTGATTATGTTGTTATGGAATTATTTTTATGAATTCATTTATCTTATATGAATTTTTTTATGATGTCCCGATGTTTAAGATTCCCATTTTTATTACATGGGTTATGCAATGATTTATGATTTATGATTTTTTGGAACACATAAGAATGGTATCATTATGAGATGGGTGGGACCTATATCTCCCTCCAATGCATTGGGTAAAGATTTTATATCTCTTGAGATAGACATGGCTAGAACGGAAGGTTAAACTGTTTTAGTAAAACAAGACTGAAACGAGGAGTGAACTCGGTTCTGAAATGGACTTTGTCCGCTAAGATAGTCTTGGAAATTAGTCTTGACTAATAAGAAATGATTTTCTATGATTATGTGTGTATTCCACAAAGATCCATGTTTTAAGATATGATTATTGTGATTACATTTCACTACCATGATTTATCCCATGTTATGAAATTATGATCTCTTTTGTGTAGATTCTTTAGGAACCCGTTGTTTATGTTTCCCAGTTTCTAAAGTAACTATACCTATACGGACCTTTCATGGTTTTGTTATATGTTGTAATAATTATGCTTCAATTTTTATGTATTAACACTATTTGTAATGTATGGGTCATTATAGTTGGTATCAGAGGAAAGTTATAGTCACCCTTTGGAAACTAGGATATGAAAGCCTTAGTAAGAATCCTAAGGATAAGTCTAAGCATATAACACAATTATAGTGTTTTAGAAATTACCATGAATAACCTAGGATAAGACCTTAACTGTGAAATTTTATTCTTGATTATGTGGTTTTTTTATTATAATTAGTGTTTCTCACACTATTCTTCTTGGTTTTAGTCAATGGTTGGAACTCGAAGGAACCGTGTTAATGCAAAATGTGACGGGAAATGCAATTATTGTCCCCCTGAGAACCCAAACGTTATGGGATCTAGAATGAAAAATCTTTTAGCCATGCTCACACAAATTTCTCAAGGTATGAATCATGCAGGACTTCCAAACGAGCAAAGGAAGGAGCAACATTCTGTTGAATCCTTCATGAGACAACATCCACCTTCATTCAGTGGGTCTACTAATACATTAGTTGCTGAACAATGGATCAGTACTAATGAAAAGATATTTTCAGTTATTCAATGTTATGAACATGATATAGTCATCTTAGAAGTGTATCGTTTGGGAGGTGATGCTGATCAACGGTGGAATATTATCAAGAATACGAGGCCATAAGATGAAATTGAGTCCATGGAATGGGACGAGTTCAAGAACTTATTTTTCAATTAGTACATACCTCGTATTCTCGGAACAAATATGGAGAAAGAGTTTCTTGAACTAAAGCAAAAGGATGATGAATCTGTTGGTACCTATGAAGAAAATTTTACAAGACTTGAAAGGTATGCTTCTGGTATTATTATCCAACCTAAGAGTAAGATCGATCAATTCTTTAGTGGCTTAAAACCAAGTCTTCGAAGGGCGTTAGCCATAAGGGACTTCAATAACTATGAGGAAATTGTTCGATGTGCTCTCAAGGTTGAGATGGAGATTGGTGTAACCCATCAGTCACATGGGTTTGATAAGAAGAGGAAAATGGAATTCAAAGGAAAATCTAAAGACCACAATGAAAAGAAGATGAGTTTTCCCTTATGCTCAAAGTGTGGAAAGAAACATGGAGGAAATTGTCTTAAGGGGACACGAAAATGTTATAAGTGTGGAAAAGAAGGTTATCTGGCAATTGAATGTCGAAATAATGGGAAGAAGATGTCTAATGATGTAAACAATGGAAGGGATACATAGAATGAACCTACTACAAATCAACATTTCAAGTTCAAGGAGATGGGGCATTATGCCAATCAATGCCCAAATCCTAGGGTTGATGATGATGATCGACTTCAATAAACTCTTAAGGCCAAATACAAATGAATGTCACATGAAATTACTATCGGCGATGTGGAGTACGACAACGAAGTGGTGAGAGGTACACTTACCATCCACTCTAAAGTAACAAATGTTTTATTTGATTCTGGATCCACCCACTCTTTTATTTCTGAAGAATTTTCTAAGGGTATCACCGTATTACCTCAATAATTAGATGATGAGTTGACTGTGACAACTCCTAAGGGCTCGATAGTTGCATCAAAAGTTTACAATTCTTCTCTGATTGAAGTTTGTGGGAAAGTGCTTCCTGCAAATCTTGTGATTCTTCCTATAGTATAATTTGATGTGATTATTGGCATGGATTGGCGTTAGTTATATGGAGCTCATATCAATTTCAATAGAAAGGAAGTCACATTTCATATTCCAGATCAATCTATGATTGTCTATTGAAGAAATGATGAACATAACCTTCCAGTGGAAATTTCTTCCATCTTATGGGTCTTGATTCCACTAAATGAAGGTTATTTATCTCAAATGCTTGGTGAGAAACTCACGATTAAGAATATGCCCATTGTACGAAAGTTTGATGATATCTTTCCAGAGGAATTGTCAAGTCTTCCACCAAATCGTGATGTTGAGTTTTCAATAGAACTTGTATCAGGTGCTTTGCCTATTTCAAAGACACCTTATAGAATAACCCCAATTAAGTTGCAGTAATTGAAGAAGTAACTCCAAGAGAATCTTGATAAAGGATTCATACACCCTAGTGCGTCACCTTGGAAAGCACCTGTTCTGTTTGTTATGAAAAATATGGATCAATGAGACTCTGCATTGATTATCGAGAACTTAACAAGATCACTATCAAGAAAAAATATCCTCTCCCGCGCATTGATGACTTATTTGACCAACTACGTGGAGCTCAATACTTTTCCAAGACTGATCTTCATTCAGGGTATCATCAATTAAGGGACAAAAGGGAGGATATACCAATGAGGGCTTTCCGTACAAGGTATGGACACTATGAATTTATAGTGATGCCATTTGGTCTTACTAATGCCCCTGCTATCTTCATGGATCTGATGAATAGAGTCATTAGAGACTATCATGATCAGTTTGTGGTAGTCTTTATAGAAGATATTCTTTTATATTCAAAGAGAAAGGAAGAACATGAAGATCACTTGAGAATGTATTAAAGACCCAAGAAAGGAGAAACTTTATGCCAAATTTACCAAGTGTGAATTTTTGATTCAAAAAGATGCATTTTTGGGTCACATAATATCATAAGGGGGGATATCTGTGGATCCATCAAAAACAGAGGTTATCGAAAGATGGTCGAGATCAACAACAGTAAATGAGATCCGATGTTTTCATGGTTTGGATGGATATTATCGACGTTTTGTTAAAGATTTTTCACTATTATCTAATCTACTCACCAAGTTGACTCGGAAAGGAGTTAAGTTTGTTTGGATGGAGGAATGTGAAGAGAATTTCAAGGAGTTCAAAATAAGGTTATCCAGTGCACCTGTACTCACACTTCCTTACAGTTGAGAAAGGATTTTGATCTACAATGATGCATCCAAGAAGGGATTGGGGTGTGTTCTTATGCAAAATGATATGGTGATAGCTTATGCCTCACGATAGTTGAAAATACATGAGCAAAATTCCCCAACTCATGATTTAGAGTTAGCTGTAGTAATCTTTGCATTAATGATTTGGATGAAATATCTTTATGGAGAAAGGTGTGACATTTATACTGATCATAAAAGTTTAATGTATATTTTCACACAAAAAGAAGCTGAATATGCACCAATGAAGATGGTTAGAGCTGATTAAGGATTACAGCTGCTCAATTCATTACCTCCCTGGGAAAGAAAACAAGGTGGAAGATGCATTAAGTCGACAAGACCATGCCAGTTTATCCACGATGAGGATCACAAAAGATCCAATATTTATGGATTTACAAAGGATGGATCTTGGAATTATAATGGAAGGGGGAAAATAGTATCTTTCTCAAATGAATGTTCAACCGTCTATACATGTGAAGATTAAAGAGGCACAAAAAGAAGATGTAGAGTTTGAAAAGATGGTGAGAAATATTCCTGAATTCAACCTTGATTGTGATGGGATAATAAAGTTCAGGAATCGGGTTTGTGTTCCTCGCATCCCAGAATTAAAGAAGGAGTTACTGGATGAGGCTCATAGTTCTTCATTCTCTATTCATCCTGGAAGCACGAAGATGTATTGGGATATGAAAGAGTACTTCTGGGTGGATGGCATGAAAAGATATGTTTCTGAATATGTCTCTCGATGATTGGATTTTCATCAAGTTAATGATGAGAGATAGAAGTCTAAGGGGATGTTACAACCATTACCTATACGAGAATGGAAATGGGAAAACATCACTATGGACTTTGTCCCTGGACTTCCTAAAACATCCAAAGGCAATAATGCTATCTGGGTCATAGTTGATCATCTTACAAAGTCTGCACACTTCATTTCTATTAGAGAGGATTTCTCTCTAGATCATATTGCCAGGATATATGTAAAGTAAGTGGTAAGATTTCATGGAGTACCACTTTCTATTATATCTAATCGGGATCCAAGGTTTACCTCAAAGTTCTGGCGAAGTATTCAGCATTCTCTAAATACAGAGTTGAGTTTCATCATTGCTTATCATCCTCATACAGATGGTCAGTCTGAGAGGAAAATTCAAACAATAGAATATATGTTGAGATCTTGCTCTATAGATTTCAAAGGTGGTTGGGATCAACACCTACCTATGGTGGAATTTTCTTATAATAATAGCTTTCACTCCAGTATTCATATGGCTCTTTATGAAGCTCTCTATGGAAAGAAATGCAGGAATCCAACATGCTGGGATGAAGTTTGGGAAAGAAAGCTATTAGGACATGATCTTGTTGATGAAATGGCAAAAAAGGTCAGATCTATTCAACAACTTATAAGAGCAGCTCAGAGTCGACAGAAAAGTTATGCCGACAAACGAAGAAAAGACCTAGAGTTTGAAGTGGGTGATAAAGTGTTCTTACGAATATCTCCCTGGAAGAGGGTCATGAGATTTGGAAAGAAGGGAATGTTGAGCCATAGATATATCGGTCCTTTTGAAATTCTGGATCGTGTTGGGAAGGTAGCTTACTGATTGGTGCTTCCACCGAATCTCTCTCAAATTCACGATGTGTTCCATGTATCTTTCCTAAGAAAGTACATACCTGATCCTTCACATGTACTCAGCTCGGAAGTTGTACCACTGGAGAAAGATATTTCTTATGAAGAACAACTGGTAGATATTCTGGATCATAGCAAAAAAGTCCTACGGAACAATACCACTTTCTTGGTGAAAGTTTTATGGAGGAACCACCAATTAGAAGAAGCTACATGGGAGCTTGAGGATATGGTGAGGGAGAGGTATCCTCATCTATTTGTAATGAAGTGACGAATTTCGAGGGCGAAATTAATTTTAAGGGGGGTAGAATGTAACACCCTGAGATTATATGAGAAATATTTTTGTATGTCTTATGTTATATGTAACACCAAATGAATCTTTCACAGTAAACATTACTGACTTGTCTTGCATTACACACAATCGCGACCTTCCTCGATAGCTTGTGTCACACGTAATACCGGGTTTCACAAAACAACGATATATTATTATGGACTAGTAGTTATGAATATTATTAACTACATTATGAATTTTATAACATTATTATTCATCTTACACATTTTCTAGAATATGGTAAGAGAACAAAATAAATTTTTAGGGTAAAATAAGTATTTTTAAGAAAATGCAGTTTTGCCACCTTTTGATAGCGCACCCACATTAAATCTAGTTTTTGACATGATTATAAGTTCAATTTGACAAAATAAAATTCTTCTTTTGAATTAGGGTATAAAAATTCACTTTGGATAAATTTTTGATATTTTTATAGATAACTTTCATATTTTGATGAATAGTTAAAGTATGCTAATTTTTAATTAAAAACAACTTTTTTTATTGAGATAATTTATATGGTTAAATTATAATATTTAATGGTTTTAAAGTATAAATAGAATATATTTTTACCATTTAATATAATTTATTTCATCAGCATTAATTTCACATTGAATTCATAGGTAAAACATTTCAATCTTTGGCAATGTTTTAACTTCTAAAACCTATTTTCTTAACAACGGGATTTATTTTAAATTAATTACTGCAACTTATATGTTTTGAATTTTGAAAAATGGATTCCATATTTGGAATCATTGGGTCCCAATTATGTTAATAGGCTACGTTTTATTTTTGGGCATTATGAATAGTTACTACGGTAAATTTTATTTACCACAGTTAAAGGTAAATTGGGTAATTAAGGGTAAATATAAGATTATAAAATTACCCTAACACCTTCCAAAATCCTATTGTATGACTACAAGTAGACCCATATCACCTAAGGTTTGGATTAGATAAATTTAATGGACTTTTTTCCATGAGAATAATTTAATTATTATTAAAATCAATGAATGTGACAACATGTCACTTTCTTAAATCTTATAAGTATAATAATTTTAATTTAGTGATAAACTAAATGATACTTAGAAAATGAATGGTCTCCAGAAATATAATACAATTATCTACATCATAGGAATTTATTTAAAATTTTTTGGGATTAAATAAGTATCATTAATAATGACACAATAGTGATGTTGAAATTATTTTATTAATTAAAATATCAAATCAATGGTTTTAAAAATATTAAAATAAATATTATATGAACTATTTAATGTGCTCCACTAATTTTCTAGATACATATGACATTTTATGAATCTATTAAAGCTTTTAGTTCGAACATATCTTCTGTATATAGTTTATTTAAATTCAAATAAATGAATAGTGTCCAAATTGGCACTATTGTTATTTTATAAAAATAACATATTATAAAATTGCTTAAAAATTACAAAAATATTTAAAAATTATAAATTAAAATTTATATGGTAGATAATGTCATAACGTTTCATATTATGGAAAATTCACAACACATATGTAATTATTCATTATAATTTAAAATTTAGAATATTATTACCACAAATAAAATTAAATTGACAAATAAGGATAAATAAAGTTGATAATGTATAAAATAAATTCCTAACATGTCTAAATATTATTGGTTGATGAGATTAAAAACACTATCTCATCTAATCTTCTGATATGAGTCATTTTGGAAGGTTTTATGTGGGGTTGGGATTTAATATGAACTAATATTTCATATATTTCCAAAGGTGCCCCTCTCCTCCCTTATAAAAGGGCACCTCATCCCTCTCCTCCTCACACAAATTTGAGCCTTCAAGCTCAACCAAACCCTGCCCATTTCACTTCCCCACTTCCCTAGAAACATATTATAGGTCCTGGTCTTCTTCAAAGACCAATTTTAGTGCGCCCTAAGAGGAGGTCTCAAAGAGGCGCTTCAAAGAAGAGGTAATGTCCGTTAAAGATTCTTTCAACTTTATTTCTTCTTCCACTTATTCTTCTTTAGTTGTTTCATTATTAATTAATAACATAAGTATCAATAATATACTTATATGTTATTATAAGTATGAAACAACCATATTTCACCATCTATCCATCCTATGGAAAATGAAATCACCGCGCGTGCGTACGTACGGAATACCATCTCCACACCGTGGTGTAATCTCTTTTCCATCAACACCTTACTTGGATGGGTATAATGGTAAAAATAAATAACTATATATTATTATTTTAAATTGGTATTGATTCTGAAATAGTATACATACACTCCAATAAAATTCTACGATCATAGGAACAATATCATCGCTCGTGCGTACGTACATAATACCGTCTCCAAGATGTGATGTGATTCGTTCTACATGATCTTCATTGCATAATGATTATATAAATGAATTGAATGAATAAATATTATATATAGTAAAATAATCCCATTCTAAAAAGGATGTATCTATAACCTAAAGAGAATAATAAGAATTTATTCGACAAAACACACATAAGAACAAAAAGTTACAAACACCCAAATAACAAGTAGTAATGAGATATTACTAATAAGAAGCTATGAATATGACCACATATGATATTATAACAATACATATGATTCTGGAATTAGTCAATAACATTATTTAAATCATTATACAGGAGGTTCAGACACTTACGAAGCAAATCAGATCTATGTTAAGGGAAAATATCACAATCTCATTTTAATCCGAGATTGTTTATACTTGGGTATTTACTAGGGTGTATTTTATCATCCACATCCATGTTCCCTCAATATGTAATATTGTTTCAATTCTCCTACAATTTTTTAAATCCAATTTTACACTTCGGTGAGTTTTTAGTAAAGGATATGAATGGAATATTTTTTCATTTTTCATACGAGGTACTTTTTGACTTTTCCGACAAAAGTACGAGAAGAATGTTTTTTTAACTTACACGGCATGAATGCATTTTTAAATCATTATTTTCAAGAATATTAATTTACAAGTTTTCATGTTTATTTTTAATTAACTTCTTTTAGTTTAAAATTTTATGACATGTTAAGAAAGGAAAAATATTTTTTAAGTAGAATGGATATTTTCCTCAAGAATGGAGTTCAAGTGTTTTATCAAAATTATTATCCATCTAAAATAATATAGGGTTCTGTTTCTATCCCTATTATTACATTGATTTCATTATGTTGTGATGGAATTATTATTATGAATTCATTTATCTTATATGAATTGTTTTATGATGTCATGATGTTTAAGAATCCCATTTTTATTACATGGGTTATGCAATGATGTATGATTTATGATTTTGTGGAACATATAAGAATGGAATCATTATGAGATGGGTGGGAACTATATCTCCCTCCAATGCATTGGGTAAAGATTTTATATCTCATGAGTTAGGTATGGATGGAACGACATTTTAAACCGGTTCAGTAAAATAGGACTGAAACGAGGAGTGAACTCGGTTCAGAAATGGACTTTGTCCGCTAAGATAGTTTTGGAAATGAGTATTGACTAATAAGAAATGATTCTCTATAATTATGTGTGTATTCCACAAAGTTCCATGTTTTTTGTTATGATTATTGTGATTACATTTCACTACCATGATTTATCCCATGTTATGAAATTATGATCTCTTTTGGAGGGTAAGATTTCCAAAATGTTATGTTCTTATGAATTTTATGTGATTGATATTTCTTTTGTTTAACCTTACTGAGCATTTGAGCTCACCCTTTTGTATGTTTTCTTTCCCCTGGTCAGGAAGAAGTGTATTAAGTAAGATATGCCAAAAAGGGACTATATATATGATGAAATAAATGGGAGACAATGTAGATGCTTTATGAACCAGGTGTTTATGTTTCCCAGTTTCTAAAGACACTATAACTATATGGTCCTTTCAGGGTTTTATTTTATGTTGTAATAAGTATGCTTAAATTTTTAAGTATTAACCATGTATTTAAAGTATGGGTTATTATAAATGGTTTTGTGCCATTTTTATATTTGTGATCCTCAAGATCTGTCACACATTGATCGATGATCCATGATACAATCATGGATCTTCAATTCAAGAACTTCCAATGATATGAAATGGATTCCCTTTATTTGAAGGGTTTTTTGGATAAGAAATAAATTACTACATAATAGAATTTATATATAAATGTTATTAGGTTGGTAATTTATTAAATAAAATAATTAGATAAAATAATTTATGTAAACATCCTCCCATTGCTATGGAAAACCTGAATGTATAATAATCTAAAAGGTTGTATCATACCATGGGTAAAACCCAGTCATGAAACACAATGATGACATCACATCTATAACTAAAATTTTTTAGATGTCATTACATTTTTTAGGTAATATGCATATATGTGTATTTAATATAAAATAAAATATTTCCAAAATTTTTTCTAGGTACACAAGACTTTGAAATATCATATAATCCCCATTGATAGCATTGAAAAAAATCCATAAAATATTTTAAAACAATACACAAAAAAATAGGATTGATTAAATTCCCCACACCATGATAATTAAGGAATCATAAATCCAAAACAAAAGGATATATAAACTGATTTTGTTACTGATCATGCATCTGAGTCTCCTGTTCATAGGTTCTCTCCAAAATATTTATGTACTTCCACCACGAAAAGCCTAAAGGAACTGATTTCCAAAGAAGGACCAACTCCTACCGATCATAAATATCTACTAGGTAATTAAAAATAGTGGAAGCATACTCGATGACCAGCATTCCCCAATCAATAATAAGAGAAATATCATTAATGTACCTCATCAGTAGAGACAAATTGAAGATTTTGTGTACATAGTCTAAATATGGAAGTAGATCTTAGCAGTACACTACCATGCTACCTCTACAAATTATTCGGACAGTGCCAACGAATCTCAGATATTTCTTGATGTCCCACCAAATATCCTTAATCCACTTAAAGGTATGACCCAAAGGAACACATGTTCCTCTCTATAAATCCAATGTTCACTTTCTCTTCTCACCATTAGACATATTAAGGGTTGATGTATTCCTCATCTTCTCATGTATGATATATACACTTTCTGTAGTTCCTCACACCTACATTGAGCCTATAAGTGTTGAATCTCCTTAGTCGGTCCAACATAGTGGTGTCCTACATGGTTTCCCATATAAAGCCTCAAATAGAGACATTATTATGGTGGAAAAGTAGTTTTTATTGTACTATAACTCTACCAATGGTATGCGATCCTCCATTCTGTATCCGAAGTCTGTCATGTAATATCACAACATACCCTCTAGAACATAAATAATCCACACAGATTGGCCATCAATCTGTGGGTGAAAATCCATCACTGAACATAGATGAGTCCCAAAAAAACACCTTCAATATCTTCTATAGCCATGATGTGATGCAACAATATTAGTACAAAAATCATCATAAATGGAACTCCGTGATGTTGGACTATCTCCTACAAATAGAGGCATTAAAATATCTATATTGGACCCTACTCTTTGATATATAAGATGTGGGCCAACATGGTTTCGTAGTCTATGATCACCAAAATGGAACATTTCCCCTAGACACATGTTGTAATTAAATCATGAATTCCAGGGATATTATATCCCACTTCGGCTATCAAACATTGTGATTGACCATTACTTTCTAACAAGTAAAGCATTCAGGGGAAATCTATGCAAGTCCATTATTTATTCATAGACATAAAAATCATTACAAATGTCATGGTACATATTTTACAAAACTAAATATACCAAAAATAGAGATTCCTAATGTTTTGATTGATCACAATACAATAATATCACTAGTACCATCATGGATTCAATGAAAATAAAACATGCTCCCCAATATTACAGAGTCCATCAAAATCATTTCCATTGGATATATGAGTATATAGGTTCTCATAATCGGTATACCAAACCCATGATTTCCTAATTATCAACATAAGTGGTGGGGTAAAAGTCATATACTTGAGGAATGATACTCCATACCCATTATAAAAGGATATATATAATGAGGATGGCTGTATCGATGAACCCCTCACCTGCTATGAACATGATGGCATGATGATAGAATCTCCTACCATGTCCCCCTTCCCATGAGTATTGACTGTCTCGATGTCATCATAATGGTGGTACTCTAGCCATCATTTATGCATCAAGATAAGATCCATCTGAGAGAAGAAATTTTAGAGATTATTATGGTCAGGTGAGATGATAAACATTGCAACCATAATGTAGTGTCACCACATCTATAGTGTGAAGACTACATAAGCTCTATCAAGATCATAGGTCGTGTAGTTATAATCATGTGGTCTCAAATGACGTAAACCATAAAAAATTACCTTGCACCTATACATTAGAATATATACATTCCCAGTTACTAATTTATCATAAAATACTACATAATCGACCCTATCATATAGAAATCAAAAGATCGGATCACTCTTAAATATGTACGCTAACTCCTATAAGGACAACCACAAACTATCCTTCCACATTAAAGGCTTCCCCTTTCATGTGAATTATGGTAATGTAGATTGTATCTTGGATATGTATGGTATTAATTTTCTATTATAGCCTTCCTATCTATGGAAGCTTCACACCTCCAACCAGCTCTTTGGTGGCTCCTAAGAAAAATTTACCTCGACCTTCACAGTTTCCACTACCAATCTATCTAATGAGTTTGAATTTCCTAGAACATTGACCACCTAAATATATAATTTGAACAATGAAATTTTCACATAATATTGGTTCTCATATAGTATATCTAGAACCATTCCAAAATGTATCAAATGATCCTCCATTGAAATTGAGTGCACTAGTATATCATTAATGATGAGTACCACAAACTGTTTTATGAAGCGACGAAAGATCAGGTTCATGAGTCCCATGAAAACTATTGGGGTGTTCAACTTGACAAATGGAATAAATAATTAATCATAGTAAATGTAGATACATATGAAAGTATTATTTCATATATTCTCATCCTATACTCACAACATGTGATTTCATGTTGTAAGGTCAGTCATCGAGAACTATCATTCCCCTTTCAACTACTAAAATAGTTAATCGTTCCTCATGAGTAGATATTTTTTCATTAAGGTTGCCTAGTTTCAGCCCTGGTAGTCCACACATAACCCTAATCTCCATTTTTCTTTCTTAGAGGAGAACAATAGGGAATCTTAGGGTGAAACAGTGGTTCTAATAAAACCATTACCATATAATTTCTCAAAAAATACCATAAAATTATGAAGATCTAAAGGAACTATATGATATTATTTCATAGATATCAGGGTCATACTATGTAGTAGATAAATGTAGAAATACACCTCTTGGTGGGTATGTAAGACTAGAATGTCCTTATGAAATACATATATATTCTAAACCGCCAATGAAGGGTGTACAAAACTCATTGAATCCATTTCCCCAAGCGTCATGGTAGCCAACTAATGTGTATTTGTATTTTCTCTCTTATAGAAGATTCCATTATATGTTTCCTTGGTTCCCCTTCCCACATAAAGAATAACATAGTTCTATCACTAAAAAAACACAGTATCCTCTGCCTAAAAATGCCTATATAGTTATGAAATATGGATAATCATTACATAAATTTGATAACTTCATCAAAGCATATAATCACTATAAATAGATCACAAAAGAGACCCTCATCTCTATGAGTTTGGTTACAAAGTTGGCATAAGTGTGTGATCACTAAGTCTCCTTGAATTAGAGTCTCCAAGTGCAAGGGAGAGCCAATGGATCAACTAAAATCCTTATGTCTCAAACTAAATAAGTGGTAATAAATTAATGAATCACACTTATTTATATAAGTACAATAAATGATGTATAAAATAAACATATCACACCTTGTATCATACATAGACCATCTGATCCATAAGCATTATCCACCTAAATATTCAGTCTCCCTTGTCCCCCAACACCGTTATCATAACATGGACCACCAGTGGGTGGTGGTAGAAACACGTCAAAACATATACAAACTCAATATACTACCCTATATCCTATTCCATATCTTACACCTTTTATATATATATCTACTATTTTCACTTCCTCTCCCTAGGTGTCCCATACACTATCTCTCTATCATCCATATGGGTTGTCACACTATCTCATGCAACATGCCTCCTCCCATCATAAGAGTAACACTACCATTCATTATGATGACATGACACATCCTATGATCTTTTAACCACCAATTTTTTTACTAGTATCGTATACTAAGACTCCTCGTGCATCCTAATCCCTGATACTAATGTTACATTCTTGTTGCTGATGTATATACACTTGTGATCCAATTGTCATAAGAAATTAGATGTAACATCCCAATTAAGTGATGAATAAATTATATTCTTATCTATGTCTATTTAGTAATTAGATAGTGTTTTAGAGGCTTAAAATGAGAATAAATTCAATCTTAAGCAAAAAATACACTAATATTCTTAAAAGATTGTATTACTACCTTTTGATGGAAAACCATTTTTAAATAAAACTTTTGACAATTTTATAAGATTTATTTGTAAAAATAAAATTATTATTTATTATTGGGAGATTTAAATTTACAATGGATAATTTTTTTGGTATTTTTTTGACAATGTTCATTTTTTAATGAATAGTGAAAAATACTGCATTTTACATCAAAACTGCTTTTTCATCTAATTTAATTATATGGTTAGAATAAACTTTTAATTGGTTTTAAATTGTAAATAGAATAAATTTTTACCATGTAATCCATTGGTGGTCATTGGGATTAATTTCACTTTTGAATTAGGCATAAACGAGTGCCAGACTTTTCATATATATTGTTTCAAAAAAAAAACCCCGCTAATTGTTTTGACAACGGGAATTATTTTTTAATTAAATCATTGAAATTTCTGTGCTTGGAATTTGGTAAAATGGATTACATATTTTCAATTATAAGTTTCAAATTATGTAATCAAGACTCTTTTGTTTTTTGACATTATAAATAGTAACGACGGTAATTATCTTTAATTATCTTGATTAATGAGTAATCAGGTAGTTAAGGAAAATAAAATAAAATCATAATAATACAAAATGACACCAAAATGTGTCATAATTCTACGGGTTGTCTCATGGCCGACCATGGGATGCCTTGTACCAAACTTGGGGACCCAATGGAATCACTTTTGTGTGAAAGTGACTTTTTATCTTTTTATTTTGAAAGAAAGCTAAATATAACGAAGAATGTATCACCTGAGTAAAACGTTTTTACATTTTTCTACACAAATGATATTTTAGACTATAAATATTAATTTTAAAGATAAAAATATTTCCTACATAATTTTTTTTTTATAAATTTTAGACGTTAAATAAATAAAATTATTTATGACATCATGATGATGCAGCGATTACCTCATTAATAAATGATTTAAATAAAATTAAAAGATAATGTTAAAACTATAACTTAAACATGTCAAATACCTATTGTATGAGTATATTTATAACCCTTATCACCTTATCCTTTAAATAAATCAATGTGGGACCTTTAAAATCCGAAACACATTTGAAAATCAAGTAACCTTTTATACCTTTCCAAGAGTGCCCCTCCTCTTCTCTTATAAAAGGCCCCCACCTCTACCACCTTACCCACACATCTGAAGCCTTTGTATCGGAAAATCTCTGCCCATTTTATCTCTCCACATTCCTCTATTACTCCTAGAAGCCTCAATTTGGGCAAAAGTCTTTCCAAGAAAGCCTTTGAGCTCAAATCAAAAAGAGTTACGCATTTTAAAGGCAGCGTTTTCTCTTGTGCTCTTATGTTTTATTTTGATTCTCCATCACCCTAAACACTTTTTATTAATTTATTTTGTAAAAACTAAAGTATCTTAAATATATTAGGATGTTTTTATAAGAAGTATTTAAGCTACACTTACACACACCTACATCTAATGGTTAAATAACATACTGTTTCCGTGGATGGCGAATTTCTGCTTCACAAAACGATGATTGTTCAATATTATTCAAACACCTTCAAAGGTTTCCATTAAGATGTAACTATATTTATATATGATATATACTATGTTTATGTTTTACTTAAGCATCTGTATTTTTTTCATTTATGGCATACCTTTATGGTTTCCATTATGGGTAAACACGATATCTTCATTTTAGGAAGTGCAGACTACCGCCCCCTCAAAGTGATTTGATTCGTTAATACCATATGTGGTACATATAAAGGATAGATTTAATGATATTATATATGATACCATACTGGAATTATAATACTATTATGTATAATTAAGTTTTAATTTAATTAAATTATGAGATATAAATGAAAGTAGCGTTCATGCGTACGTATGGCTTACCATCTCCACAAACGGTGCATTTCATTTCTTATCCCCAAATGTAATGTACTATTATAAGTACATATATATAATGGATATATATTATTTATGTTACATATAAATTATGAATATAATTCTGGAATTAAAATATACATATCTCTCATTTAGTTTTATTTCCATTAATATGACATAGATATGAAAGTAACGTTTATACGTACGTACAGATTACCGTCTCCATGAACGATGAATTTCATTTATTACCTCTAAATGATTATGTAATATTATAAATGAATGTATATAATGGATATATATGATATATATGGCATCTATATCATGAATATGATTCTTGAGATAATAGATATTTGACTACATGAACAACTTGTAAATATAAGAAGTTCATTTTGGACTCAAGTACCAATGATCGTTAAAACGGCCATTATAAACTTAAATAATAAAATAGTGTTCATGACAGGGTAAGAAATGATATAAAAGGAATAATGAACTTTAAAAAGTATCTTAAGCAAGTATAAATTAACTCAAGTTTATTATTCCGGAGGTTAAATAACGACCGAGTCAAGTAGGACCCGAGGTAAGGGATCTTCTTAACCCAATTCTCGTTCTTTGGTTTAATAAGATACTTTCAAATAATTTCATGATATTATTATGTCATATCTTGTATTTATAATTTATATATGTGTACATATAGTGAATACACATAATAGATCTATTTAATTTAAAAATGATCTTTGTATGCGACTTCGTCTAAATCTCCTTTCATTGAGGGATATTATGTTTTATACACAACTTTCTTTTATACGGTGTATAAACCCCATTGAATATTACATTTATCCAAAAGGAATATTTTTATACTAAGCGTTTTACTAAACGACAAAAGGGAATGTTTTTTTTCGTATGTGGCGACAACGACTTCTCCGCCACTGTGACCATTAATTGAGTTTGGGCTTCCCCTACAATCCATACCTCTTTTTAAATGAAAAATAAATACCATATTTTACTTATATTTTATTTTGGTATTGAATATAGTTTTCATAATGATTTTATATCAATGTGTTGTATTGATATATTGTGATTGAAAAGTGGAAATGTTATGTTTCCTTTATCCATATTTTATGTGATACGATTATGTTATGGTTCTTGGGCGTTATTATGAAGACGGGTGGTTCCGTGAGGGTGGGTGAGCCCGATATAGCTCTCTAATGCATTGGGTAACACGAAGTGGTTAAAAGTTGAGGTTTCTCTGAAGGGATTTAGTGAATATACTTTAATGGGTATTCCAAACGTAACCAAGATGGTTACTCCCTACGTAAGAATGTTATGAATGCCTCAAGTTACCTTTATGTCTTATGATTTCTATGATTTATTCATGATTTGATGAGGTCTGTTAAAGTGCTTATGTTTTCTGAGTAAAGTATGATTTCATTGATTCTTATGTATACAAGTAATCATGTTTACTTTCCATATTTTTTATATCCCTTACTGATCTTTTTATTCTCATCCCATGTTTTTGAAATGTTTTTCACAGGTCAAGGGAAAGGTATATGATATGATGATAGTTTCAAGGAAGTGTCAATAAAGAATCCATGTTTTATTTTAAATATGTTTCCGTTGATGGGAAAAAATGAATACTATCATTTATTGTAACCACTTTGTTTAAATGTGGGATGTAATGCATGTTTTATGATCTAATTCTCTAAAACTCTAAACCTGAAAGGATACTCTATGTGTAATCTTGTAATAACTCAAGATTAAGTAAGGTTTAAGGCTAGGGCCTTATAGTTGGTATCAAAGGTCAGTTTAGATAACTATATGAGTCATAATTATATTAAATGATTATCCCAAAAAAATTTATGGTCAAATTGTAATGATATAACATTTGAAGATTACCATGTTGATTCATCTAAGAAATGTTTGTTAAGAATGGATTTTCGTAGACGAAACAGAGAAACTTTTCTAAAAAGGCATACAGAGTATAATGACCTTTCATATCAGTATCCAGAGATGGTCAGAATCAGAACTAAACAGTCTGTTTCAGTGATGGCTCAGTTGACTCAGGTGAAAAATGTTGGTTGTTTTAATGGTATTTTGGTGTGTTCTAGAAGTAAAGTGGAGAATGAAAGTCATTTAAGGGTTATTTTTCAAAACTTGAAAGAAGATAAATTGTATGGGAAATTCAGTAAGTGTGAGTTTTGGTTGCAACAAATTTCTTTCCCTGGTCATATTGTTTCTAAAGATGGGATAACTGTTGATCCTGCAAAAACAATGGTTGTTGAAGAATGTAGAAGACCCACAAATATAACTGATATTCATAGTTTCCTTGGTTTGGTAGCCTATTAACGAAGGTTTGTTAGAAATTTTTCATGGTTATATAGTCCAATGTCTAAGCTAACTCGGAAGGGTGTTAAGTTTATCTGGACAAAATAATGTGATGATTGTTTTTAGGAATTGAAAAGAAGATTGGTGAATGCTCCAATAATGGTGAGTTTGTTATCTACAGTGATGCTTCATTGAAAGGAATTGGTTGCATCCTAATGTAGAATGATCAGGTAATTGCTTATTCTTCACGACAGTTGAAAACTAATGAGGTAAATTACCCTACACATGATTTGAATTAGGTGCTGTTGTTTTCGCTTTAAAAATTTGGAGGCATCATTTGTATAGAGTAAAGTGTGAAATATATATCAATCAAAAAAGTTTAAAGTATATATTCACTCAAAAATAATTGAACATGAGACAGAGGAGATGGCTAGAATTAATCAAGGATTATGATTGTACAATTTTCCGGGAAAAGAAAATAAAGTGGCTGATGCTGTGATTCGAAAAAGCAATGCTTCATTAACAATGTTGCATTTGGAACATGATCCTTTGGTTAAGGATTTGATGAACTTTGGCATAGAAGTTGTTGGTGTAGGATGTCCTTCTGTTTTATTTTAGGTATCAGTGAAATATTATCTATCAGACAGAATTAATCAAGCCCAGAAGAAAGACAGTGGGTTGCAGATAAAGGTAGAGTTGGTTCAGAAGGGTAAGTTGCCTGAATTTAAAATTGATAATGATTGTGTTTTGAGGTTTGGGAAGAGATTATGTGTTCCATGGGATTCATAGTTGAAGAATGATTGGTTATATGAGGCTCATAGATCTCCGTTTTCAGTTCATCCTGGCAGTACTAAGATGTACAGAGATCTGCGGGAGTATTACTGGTGGGACGGAATGAAAAGGGATATTGCTGATTTTACAGTGAAGTGTTTGACTTGTCAACAGCTTAAAGAAGGGCGTCAGTTACCGAAAGGGATGATTCAACCTTTACCAGTTCCAGAGTGTAAATGGGAAAATATATCCATGGTCTTCGTTGTGGGATTTCCGAAGACACCTCGAGGTAATAATCCAATCTGGGTTATTGTTGATCGCTTGACTAAATCTGCTCATTTTCTTTCTATACGAGATACTTTTTCCCTAGATCGACTTTCCCATTTTTATCTTAATGTTATATTCAGCTTACATGGAGTTCCTCTCTCCGTTGTAACTGACCGTGATCCCAGGTTCACTTCTAACTTTTGGAAAGTCTTTTAGAAGTCATTAGGTACTAAATTAAATTTTAGTACATCATTTCATCCCCAATCAGATGGGAAGTCAGAATGAACAATTACGACTTTGGAGGATATGATACGTGCTTGTTCGATGGATTATCAGGGAATTTGGGACCAAAATATTTCATTGGTTTAGTTTTCTTATAATAACAGTTTTCATTCCAGTATACAGATGGCACTATTTGAGGAGTTATATGGGAAACGGTGTCGAACTCCTTCTTTCTAGGATGAAGTGGGTGAAAGGGAGTTGATGGGACCAGAATTGGTAGAAGAGTTGGAAGAAAATTTCAGCTGATACAGAAACACATGAGAACAGCTCCAAGCAAGCAGAAGAGTTATGCAGACAACAAGAGGAGGAATCTCTCTTTTGAGGTAGGTGATCATGTTTTTCTCAAAGTCTCACCATGGAAAAGTGTGATGCGATTTGGTAAGAAAGGAAAGCTGAGTCCAAGGTTCATTAGACCATATGAAATTCTAGAGAAATTTTGATCAGTTGCATACCGAGTGGCTTTACCTCCGAGTTTATCTCAGGTACACAATGTTTTTCATGTTTCGATGTTGAGAATGTACATGCCAGATCCATCTCGTGTTTTGAGTCCATAGGTAGTTCAGTTGGAAAAGAATCTATCTTATGAGGAGAAACCGGTTCAGATTCTTGATCACAGGGAGAAAGTGTTGTGGAATAAGGTGATTCATCATGTAAAGGTTTTTTCTAACAACCAAATGAATGAAGAGGCAACATGGGAATCTGAAAATGCAATGAGGGCTAAATACCCACACTTATTCGATAAGTAAATAAATTGAGGGGACAAAAATTTCTAAAGGGGGAAGGATGTAACATCCCAAGTAAGTAATGAATAATATATATTCTTATCTATGTCTATTTAGGAATTAGATAGTGTTTTAGAGGCTTAAAATGAGAATAAATCCAATCTTAAGCATGAAATACACAAATATTCTTAAAAGATTGTTTTACTGCCTTTTGATGGAAAACCATTTTTGAATCAAACATTTTACAATTTTATAAGATATATTTTTAAAAATAAACTCATTATTTATGATTGGGACATTGAAATTTACAATGGATAATTTTTTGGTATTTTTCTGACAATATCCATTTTTTAATAAATAGTGAAAAATACTGCAATTTACATCACAACTGCTTTTTCATCTAATTTAATTATATAGTTAGATTATATTTTTAATTGGTTTTAATGTTTAAATATAATATGTTTTTACCATGTAATCCAATGGTGGTAATTGGGATTAATTTTACTTTGGAATTAGGCATAAACAAGTGCCAAACTTTTTATAGATATTGTTTAAAAAAACACGCTATTTGTTTTGACAACGAGAATTATTTTTTAAATAAATTATTACAATTTCTGTTTTTGGAATTTGGTAAAGTGGAATACATATTTGTAATCAGAAGGTACAAATTATGTAATCAAGACTCTTTTGTTTTTGGACATTACGAATAGTAACGACAGTAATTATCTTTTATTATCTTGATTAATTAGTAATCGGGTAGTTAAGGAGAATAAAATATTATCATAATAATAAAAAATGACACCAAAATGTGTCCTAATGCTACTGGTTGTCTCATGGTCGACCATGTGATTCCTTGTGCCAATCTTGGGGACCCCATGGAATCACTTTTGTGTGAAAGTGACGTTTTATCTTTTTATTTTTAAAGAAAGTTATATATAACAAAGAATATATCAACTGAGTAAAACATTTTTAATTTTTTCTTCATAAATGATATGTTGGAATATAAATATTTATTGGAAAGCTCAAAATATTTCCTACATCATGATATATTTTTTTTATAATTTTTAGACAATAAATAAATTTAATTATTTATGACATCATGATGATGGAGCGATTACCTCATTAATAATGGATTTAAATAAAATGAAAAGATAATGTTAAAACTATAACATATACTTGTCAAAGACCTATTGGATGAGTATATTTCGAACCTTTATCACCTTATCCTAGAAATAAATCAATGTGGGACCTTTAAAATCTGAAACACATTTGAAAATAAAGTAACCTTTTATACCTTTCCAAGAGTGCCTCTCCTCTCCTCTTATAAAAGGCCCCCACCTCTACCACCTTAACCACACCTCTCAAGCATTTAGATCGGCCAATATCTGCCCATTTTATCTCTCAACATTTCTATCTTACTCCTAGAAGCCTTACATTGGGCAGAAGTCTTTCCAAGGAATCTTTTGAGCTCAAATCAAAAAGAGTTGCCTGTTTTAAAGGTAGTGTTTTCTCTTGTGCTCTTATGTTTTATTTTGCTTCTCCAACACCCTAAACTCTTTTTATTCATTTATTTTATAACAACTACTGTATAATAAATATACTAGTATTTTGTTATAAAAATTATTCGAGCTAAACTTACACACACCTACATCTAATGGTTAAATAACATAATGATTCTGTGGATGGCGAATTCTGCTTCACGAAACGATGATTGTTCAATATTCTTCAAACACCTTCAAAGGTGGACATTAAGATGACACTATAGTTATATATGATATATAATATGTTTATGTTTTACTTAATCATCTGTATTTTATCATTTATGGCATTCATTTATGGTTTTCATTATGGGTAAAAACGATATCATAATTTTAGGAAGTGCGGACTACCGCCCCCTTAATGTGATTTGATTCGTTAATACCAAATGTGGTATGTATAAAGGATAGATATAATGAAATTATATATGATACCATACTGTAATTAAAATACTATTATGTATCATTATGTTTTAATTCCATTAAAGTATGAGATAGAAATGAAAGTAGCGTTCATGCGTACGTACGGCTTACCATCTCCATGAACGATGCATTTCATTTCTTATCCGCAAATGTAATGTACAATTAGAAGTACATATATATAATGGATATATATGATGTATGTTACATCTAAATGATGAATATAATTCTGTAATTAAAATATACATATCTCTCATTTAGTTTTAATTCCATTAATATGACATATAAATGAAAGTAGCGTTCATGCGTACGTACGACTTGCCATCTCCATGAACGGTGCATTTCATTTCTTACCTCTAAATGATTATGTAATATTATAAATGCATGTATATACTGGATATATATGATATATATGGCATCTACATCATGAATATCATTCTTGAGATAATGGATATTTGACTACGTGAAAAACTTGTAAATATAAGAAGTTCATTTTTGACTCAAGTACCAATGATCGCTAAAACGACTCTTATAAACATAAATAATAACATATTGTTCATGACATGGAAAGAAATGATATGAAAGGAATAATGAACTTGAAAAAGGTTCTAAATCAAGTAGAAATTAACTCAAGTTTATTATTCAGGCGGTTAAAGAACGATCGAGTCAAGTCGGATCCGAGGCAAGGGAAATTCTAAACCCATTTCCCATTCTTTGGGTTAATATCCTACTTTCCAATTATGTCATGATATTATTATGTCCTATCTTGTATTTATAATTTCTTTATCTATAAATATATTGAATACACATAATAGATCTATTTTATTTAAAAATTATCTTTGTATGGGACTTCGTCTCAATCTCCTTTCATTGAGGCATATTATGTTTTACACACAACTTTCTTTTATACGGTGTATAAATCCCTTTCACTTTTACGTTTATCCAAAAGGAATCGTTTTATACGAAGTGTTTTACTGAATGACAAAAGTGAATGTTTTTTTCGTATGTGGCGACAACGACTTCTCCGCCGCCGCGACCATTATTTGAGTTTCGGCTTCCTCTACAAGCCTTACTCTTTTTTTAAATGAAAAATAAATACCTTGTTTTACTTTTATTTTATTTTGGTATTGAAAATGGTTTTCATAATGTTTTTATATCAATGTGTTGTATTGATATCTTGTGATTGAAAAGTGGAAATGTTATGTTTCCTTTATAAATGATTTATGTGACACGATTATGTTATGGTTCTTGGGAATTATTATGAATACGGGTGGTTCCGTGAGGGCGGGTGAGCCCGATATAGCTCTCCAATGCATTGGGTAACATGAAGGGGTTAAACTTTGAGGTTTCTCCGAAGAGATTTAGGGAATATACTATGATGGGTATTCCAAACGTAACCAAAGGGGTTACTCCCTACGTAAGAATGTTATGAATGCCTCAAGATACCTTTATGTCTTATGATTTGTATTATTTATTCATGATTCGATGAGTTATATTGAAGTTCATATGTTTTAGTAGTAAAGTATGATTTCATTGATTCTTATGTATACATGTACTCATGTTTCCTTTCCATATTTTTATATCCCTTACTTAGCTTTGTATGCTCATCCCATGTTTTTGAAATGTTTTTCACAGGTCAAGGGAAAGGTACATGATATGATGATAGTGTCAAGGAAGTGTCAAGAAAGAATCCATGTTTTATTTTAAATATGTTTCCATTAATGGGAAAAAATGAATACTATATTTTATTGGAACCACTTTGTTTAAATGTGGGATGTAATGCATGTTTAATGATCTAATTCTCTAAAACTATAAACCTGAAAAGATCTTCAAGGTGTATTCTTGAAATATCCCATGATTAAGTAATGTTTACGGCTGGGGCCATATATTATATGCGTCTTATGTACCAGTAAACTATCCACCACCAATGATTTCTTTATCACCTTGGTAATGGTTGTCGAATGTATCTTCAACTTCCTCACTTAAAGGCTCTATCATAAAATAATTGATCAAGAACCATACCAATCATTCACCTAGATAGGTTACTAATTCTTTATATATAATCATCCACTTTCTTACTTCCTTTTTGAATATGTAGATGCTCAGGGATGTGTATATCCATAAAAAATGTTTAATAGAAGTCGCCTATAAAAAAGAGCTCAAAAACTGACCATACGAGAGTCACATCATCATATGGTTATGTCACTAAACCCTATCATCATTTTTAATATGAATTGAGATTTCATACTTATAGGAACACAATCTAATCTAACATTTTTTGAAATGATGGAAAAATAATGTCAGTTCCTAAATAAATTGATCATTCGCCCATGGGAGGATCTCACATTAGAACTTAAGGGGTCACTATCATTGGAAATCATAATGTTTGGTTAACATACACAACTGATCCCATGGCACTATAGTTACCAACTACTACTAGACCGGTGGTAGTATAACTAGTGTACCACATATAAGTATGACCTCTAGTATATGTCCATGTATCGAAGACTCATAAATAAGAGGATCGGCCTCATGATCGTGATGCTGTATCCTAGATTTCATAGATCATGTAAGAATTATAAAATAGAAAAGATTTATAGTGTCAAAAAATTATATCTAGAGAGATGAATCTTGAAGTGCATTGAAATAAAAACATATGCCTATATAATATATGGATTTTTTTTCACTATAACCAATTTAAACAAGTACCAAGATTAATGTAAGGTATATAGTGTCCTTGTGTATGAATATATCAAATTCTAGACTAGAACTGGAGTCCTTGGTCTAAATGTGGATCTTGAAACAATTAACATTATTTAGTCAAAATAATCTCAAAACCTCTAGTCCAAATGTAGCACATACTTATCAGATAAAATCTCTCATGACCCATCCAAATATGGCTTAGTTCATGACTATCCAAAGCCATCCTCCAATATTTTAGGGGCCAACAACTAGAACAGAGTATAAATATCACTGACATGGTAGGCCTTAGAGTAATGTACTTATAAATACCCACACATCTCTTACCCACACTATGCATAAATGTAAAACAACTAATAAACCATGCATTCATACATATTGATGAAAGTATTAGATTATGATATAGATATTGGATAGAAAAAATATCTATATACCAACCAAAAGAAAAGATACTAAAAAACTTCAAACATAAAATATAGAAGGGGACTGTTGTCTAGGTGAAATCTAGAGCCCACCTCGGTCAGTTTGGCCCACTATGCTAGCTACGGTCCCTCCAGGACTATTCAAATGTGAAGTTGAAGGCATAAGACATGACACTTGTGGGACAATCAGATGGAGGGTTGAGTAAAAAAATAACTAGCATGACTCCACGAAATCACTACGATAATAATGAAAAGAATAATAGTCACCTCATCATGGATATGTTTCTATAACACATATTTCATGAATGTTATGATATAATCAATAACTCACTCCATGTCAAGGTATGGTCACAACCATAATACCAGTATTGGGAGGATTCTCCTCGAAGTATCCTCATAGAATATTTCTGAGAGAACATGCTTTAATGGGTTAGATAACAATAATGGTGTCCATATGAGATATAATTCCCATTATTTCTCTCTATATTATATATATTTTATAAGTCATAATATATTGATATATATATTAGGATTACATCCAAGGCCACGAGGTTTTCCAAAAATTCAATCAAGAATAAACATATTAAGGAGAGGATCCGCCCCAACATAGTGTTGGTCCCAAAAATACCATGAAATCGACATAGGGGAAGAGGATTCTAGAAGATATAACTACGAGACTCATTGAAGGATTCTAACAACTCCATATAAGAGATTCTACTAAAGGGATAACCATTCTTTGAGTAGTACAAGATTATATACCACCCTCACAGAATGGATCAAGGGATTTCTCCCAAATGGTTCTTTTCCAATCTCATGTTGAAAGGGGATCTGAACCTTCTTTGAATGAGAACATGGATTATAATTGTAGTACATGTTGTGAACCTTTGTAACTAATTCATGCCCATGTATCAAGGCTAATTTCCTTGACTCTGCGAGTGTCATAATATGTGATGTGTCCAATCCCATGTACTCTTGACCGTGTTCATGTATGGATGTCTATGATAATGCTCGTGCCCTGGTAATAGACTTGGTACATGATGATATTCCAAGAAATATTGCCATACCATGTGAATGGGGTCACAAAATATAATATATTTAATTTCTACGTGGAAAGCCTAGTATCACACTAGGTATCACACATGTCATGTAATCCCGTATTAAACATCATGTTTTGTGGGATTTTCATGAACCCAAAATTTATCCTCCTATGTCATATCCGACTTAAACAATGTCCAATGTTTCAATGAATAATATCAATATTGGTGGATCTAGTCTAACAAACCCTTACTATCATAACTCGTTGGAAATAAACCACCAAAATCCTGGGAAAATTATCCCCATTTGGTATTTCCACCGTTTCACACCAGTATCTCAATAAGGAATCCTTAAATCTAAATCAATATGGTTCTCATATCACAATTGAATGATCCACACATCATAATGACATTTAATCTACATCATTAGGCTGTTTCACCATAGAATGGGTGTCCAAGGGTCTATTTACCTGTATTTTTTTGAATCTCCAGTCAAATGAAAATCCCATGAATAAAACTCTAAGAATGGTGTGAGAAATCTATGAAAACACATAAGATTTATATGAACCTTGACCATGTTTTGTTTACCATGATATTTTTCTATTAGGATGATGTATAATTATCCAATATAATAAAAAATTATATCTATAATCTCCACAAATAAATACCATAGGCATAATACAACTTATATGTGAGTCAAGCCAATGGACGATTGATTCGTGTTCATCATAGAAATTAAAAATAGGGAAAGAATGAAAATAAATCAAAATTTAACATTGATTTGTATCAATAACTGGTGTATAATGGATATGTGATATTTTCACTCATGAGATACAAGAGCTTCGTCTCACACATATCAATAATTCATGATCTGGTCAGGAATATCTAATAGAATATCCATTACTGATATCTAATAAATTATCTGGATTTGACACGTTATGTGGATAACCATTCAAATTATTCAACAATAGGTTTTATATAGAAAATTTATTTGTTTATTAATTAATAAAATAGTGTAATTTATTATATTAACTCAAATAAACATTCACACATGACCACACAGAACCCAAAATTATGACATAGACCAATGTAATATTTCACCTTGGATAAAATCAATGCTCTGAACTCAATGAGAACCTATAATTTTATATTCATGTCTCCTTTAATATTTTATTATTCATTTTTATGTAAACTACCAGTGAATTTATTTAAAATATATTATTTTTAAAAAAAAATTAAATCCAGGTACACTGATCCTCAGAATCTCACGTCGTTCGCACACTGAGATTCGAAAATAATGAATACAATATTCCAAAGCAATACATTTAATAATAATAAGTGTTACAGTCTAAGTCTAAGATAGATGTTATAACCTTGTTAAGGGTTTCGTTGATTATTGACTAACTTGTATAGTGTTTTCAATGGAAATAAATAAAAGTTGTTTGGGGGTGGATCTTCTCATATGATCTAGGAGGAATACATACATTCCATGTTGTATTTATTTATTTCTTATAATGAAAGTGAAATGTTCCGTCATCACTGAAGTACCAAAGATCCTAAATAATTAATTCCCTAGTTTAAATGAAATAATTAAATTTCAAATTAGTCGACACAAAATGTAGAGAACAAGGTTCCAAGGTCATGCTTTCATTTGTACACCACATATAGTTTCTCAACACTAGATGACAATGAATATTTTTTATATTTCATTTATGAATGGACCCCCCATTATGGGTTTACACAAATAAAATGAATTATGTCTATTCTAGTGCACCTAAATATGAATCCATTGAAACCACATGGTTGAGATGATATGACTTGGAGGAGCTTGGTAATCTTGGGCCATAATGGATCTTCTTATTTGTTCCCATGGATGTTTATTATAGTTTAAGGTGGTGTTCCGTTTCTTGTTGACCCATTCAATCTATAGAATCAACTATAGTGAATCCAAAGATAACATTGCCTCATAAAATAATGCCTAACTGAAAAGTTTTCCACTGATATATGGCAATCCTTATTGGTCTATTTTTTCTTCATTATTGATTTGATTGGTCTGCAGACTAACCAAGGATAATCATAGGTATTGAATTAGTATATAAGTTATCTATATAGAATATTTTTAATTTTATTTTTATTCATTATTATGATTTTTTACAATGTAAAATGTTGAATAGGGATGTGATACCCTCCATGTTATGTGTGTCAACCCTGGACCTGAGACTCGGACTAAGTACCTTAGCCGATGTGCCCCATTTTGAGGGTAACAATGGAGACTTTATTGTGTTTCACTGCAATATGATCTCATTAGTGAGATATTGTTCTTGGGTAGGGATAGTAGTGATCAGGGGGTCACCATAGAGCCTTAATTGTTCTTTGTTTACGTGTAGCTATGGAGGGCGAGGACATGAACCTGGGAATTTGGCTAAGGGTTGTGTGAAAAGTTTGGCAGATTTCCACCCATGCTTTTTAATGTGCTTAAACACACAAATAAATGAGATAATTTATGACTTCATCCCAATTTTAATGTGATTAATGTAAAAAAATCTTCTGTAGTCAATGAAAGTTTTTTAAAAACTCCCATGGCTGGGAGTTCATTTATACTAAATGTAAGACTCCCCTTAAAGAGAGGTCGAATATATTAAACAAATTACCCATTTTAGGGAGGTATGTGATACTACATTTGGGGATAAAATGGATTTAGAGTTATATATATATTTTTTATGTGTATATGGTATGACTCTCCATTTTATTATGGTCAAGGAATACTGGGTATTTGGTGAGAATTGTCAAGTCACTCACACTAATGGAGCTCCACTGCTAGGAAACATTAACATCAATTATTAATCCTTTCACATGTTATTATTCTAGTATATATATTCCCCTTGTCATTATCATATATACCAAGGTATGTTGAACCAAAGGGTCATTATCACTTTATAATATAGTGAAATAAACTCAGGTCATTTTTATAGTTGTCATAGTTATCATGACATACATAGAGATACTCTCAAACTAGCCGAAATGGGTATGCTCAATTTTGGTCATGGACTTGGGGGTCAAACGTGGTTTATTTTTATATATTTAATCTCTTATTTCTAATTAAAATAATTTTACATGCACTTATAACTACATTAATTTTATGTAAAGACCACATTGGTGATTCCCCACAAGAATGTTTCATTGACACCATACTCATACTACCATTATGGTTGGGTACCCAAACATAATATCACTTGGTTTTTTTGTATAGGTAGGACCAATCCATAAAATAGGATTATTGAGTACGATGGGTCATAATATTGAGATATCGGTGAGAAAAGGATTGATGTTTTCCGTAGAGCCTCATTTTTTGTTTTATTAATTTCAAATTATTTATAAGTGGTTAACAAAAGGAGTAATATATCAAGTATGTTGGAATGAACATTATATTTTGTATATTGATTATAATTTATTAATGAATCAAAATTTTAAATTCTATATTCTCATATTTTTGATGTTTTGGAAAATTTTATATTATTGTGCAATCAAATATTGATGGTATTGTCTCCTCATAGTTTCACCTAAGATCCTTGTTGATTGTATGAATCATATAGTGTAAAAAGAGGAAGACATGAAGGAATATAAAACCAAAATATAAGTATTTGTTCATAGTATTTCGGGATGAGATGTTACATGAATGAAAATGTTCCTTCTAATACTATAACCCCAAAGATACCAGTATATACCCCTTCTATAGCCTAGGGGAAAATCTCGATTTTAGTTTATAGAAAGTCTCAAATCATAAATATTTAAGACATATATACTAATAAAAATTTTCTCTTACTATCATGGGTAGTTACAATTCCATGAGTTGATCATCAATACATCCATATATCAAGAAACTCTAGTGGACATCCATAAACTACTCATTATGAAGGGTGTCCCCACTACCATGCAAATCCCAATAATCAAAGTCCTTCCCATGGTGATGACAAAAAAATAATCTATCAAAGACATATTACTCATGTTGTAGGAAAAATAAGAAACACTAAAGGTTCCCCTTACTCTCACAATTGAAAAATTCGTACCAATAACTGTTAAAAAACACAGATAGATATTCCACATATAAGTGAAATATAAAAGGCTTGGATGACCTATAAAAGGTACTAATTTTCGAGGTCCTCCCTATTGTGGATTATGTAATAAATATATTGGAAATCTATAGGAGTTTCCATTGAATTTACATTATTAGGTCCTCCGCATAAAAATAAATAAGCACATCATGGGTCCCACCCCATTTTTTAAACATCAGAGGGAACCCATTATTTAGAATATCTAACCAATATAATGGCCATCACAATGATGATTGAGACACCCCAAACCATTCGAACATGATATAGTGATAAAATGTTTTTCATTCCACACTATAATTTATAACATGTATAGTGACCCATAGATAACCATTCATGATTATAAGTTCAATAAATAATATTTACTCAAATAAATACCTTATAATAATTAGGTTCAGAGTTTTAAAGAATTATTATATTGTTTTACAAAAAAAACTCATGTTTGTCTCCCCAAATTGCCCCCCCCCCCAAATTTTAGAATTAAATGTATAATACAGATCATCAATAGATCCCAAAATATCACCACACATGATACCATAACATAAATTAAATATATAATAAATCTCTTCATATATATCTCAGGGAAATTGAAACATAAGAAGGGTTATGTCAAATGACCAGAAAGGGTAAGTATTGAAATTAATAATCAAAGTTGACATGTGAGAAAAATATTAGAACATGGGTATAAGAACATAATTAATGTGTAATGAAATAATGTAAGAGATTCATACCAAATTAAACATAATCTATACATCCCTATAATAATATAATACACAAGTGATAATGGTGCACAAATTTAAGATGATAATCCTGATCAATGAGAACATAAGAATAGAATTTGGTATAAACATTAAAAAAATTATATCATTTTGAATATAGTTATACAAAATCATGTACATGATTAAGGTGGAGATAATATTTATGAAATATTATACCCATTCATGAAGACATGAATATTAATAATTTTAATCACATCATTGAAAAAACATGTAAACAAACAGAATCATTCCCATGCATTGTGTTCTGAACAAGACCAAAAATATTCATGAATAACCACATTATCTCATAATATTTAAACCATTAACCAATGTATTGGAGAGATACCAAGGACCCCACCCATAATATAATAATATATTAAACATATGTGTACCAAATTAAATCATTCATACATCATAACACAAATAACTTATGAAAAAAATATTTTGTTTATCATTTTGATGCCATATCATAGAAAATGAACACAATATTAGATAATATGATAACAAAATTAAATCTTCAAAAATATGTAACATATATAATCATAGATAGGAACATCCCACCACACCTTAGTGGCTTGAGATGATGCATAATTTCTTTTAGACTATTGAAATCTTCTCCAATATTTAAAATGCTGGAAATAAACGCAAAGGTATTAATTAATAGTTGGAGGAAAATTTTAACATTTTGAAAATCCATAAATGATTATAAAAACCTAAAAACACAACATGGTTCATGATCACAAAGAAATACAACTCAATGTAATACAAAAATTAAAAAAACTAAATTACAACCAAATACCTTATCCGGGGGAATTATAGAAACCAAACAACAATATCAGAATACAATAAAGAAGATGAAAAAAAACACAATGATTCTAAAGACCCCAACTCCATAGAACCCAACATGATCCAATGTTCAACTCCAAAAAATATCCCAAAGTATCATGATGCATCCTAAAAAAATGAGATCCTTTTCCTTTACATGTTTCTTGATAATCAATATCTACAAACACACCAATGATACCATGAATGGCAGATAGATGAAACATAGTTGGTTTTCCAAAAATTAAATCCTTATTAATAATTCTATGATAGAAAATGTTAGAACATTTATATAGGTAAATTTTATAAATCGTAATAATCCATTTTAAAATTTTACATAAAATCCATGAAGGTACGCACTAAACCACTTTTTCCAAAAAAATGCCTTCCATTTAAATCAACCAAATATCTCGTTAAAAACATTTCTCAAATGCCATTTTATCATAATCCCTTAATTCCATATTTACAAACATCTAACAACTAATTCCACCATGAACCTCCCTATACTCGTGAATTGAAAGTAATCCTTTCACCGACACATCAAATTGGTGACCAAGTTTGATTGGTGAATGTTTATTCCTTTATCCATCTAACTTTTGATGGGGGAAAATATATACCCTTATCTATCTTGAAATCACACAAACATAAATAATATATTATTTAAATTATTAATGCAAGATAAACTATATCAATCCATTTTATTGAAAATTCATTTGTTTGAAAACATAACCATAAAAAAATTTCAATTAATAAATACAAACCCACAATTTAAAATAACCACTTTATAATCCATAAAAAACAAAATTTATACACTGAAAAGATTAAATAATCCACCATCCATCACTAAATATGGTCTATACCAATATTTTTAGATTAAATTCACAATTAACTACAATAGATTCAATTAAATTGAAAGGAAGACATTAATTTTCAATATGAGATAACAGTGCAGCCACCTACCTTGAATGTTATTAAAAAAATGAAGAACGAATAAAATTCTTCAACAAAACTGTTTCGAAAGTCCAAAAATAATTTTCTATCTTGTTCCCTAATCGTAATAGAAAAAATTATTATCATGATTTGAATCACACACCATAGATGACTTATCGATCCTGATGAATGGTCTACATAGGTGTTTATAAGAGAGGAATTCATTTTAGTGTTAAAACAGAGGAAAATGAGGGATTATGGATCAAAAATTAATTAGATCAACAATTCTAGAATAAAGTTTTTATCATTGATAATATTCCTCTATCCCTAAAAGCTCATTTACTCCTAGGAGGCTATATAATTTTGTCAAAATGTGCACCAATTCGTGCTCCAACCCAAATAAAACTCTTCACTTTTCATGGCTTTCTCATGGATTTTCATAGATTTTACTAATCATGCACAAACCATGTACCTACAGAAAATCCCCAAAATATTCTAAAATCCTACAAACTCTTCGTAAAATCACCCAAAGACTTTAAATACCTAAAAATAATAAAATAAGGTCTACTTAATTATAACCAGTGGTTCTGTATAGAGTATGATCATGAAAATTACACATTAAGAGATAAATCATTTGGAAATAGTGAGTAATGTGGGAGTGAATTAAGAAAATATAATTTTGTAGAAGTAAATTTTATCTTTTTTATAAATGTCAATGTTAAATGTCAATTTCCTAATTAATTGCTAACATTATGAGAGGTATAATTCATAAAATACCACTTTTAAATAATCCACAATCAATTTACCATTGTAGATAGATAATTATCTTGTAAATAACTATTATGTGGATGAAACAATGTATCATTTTTAATGATAACTTCTTTTAAGCATCATTGGTAGTTTTAAATAAAACTCCACATTATGTATAGAGTTGATTTTTTTTAAAATATTAACATTGATTTAAAAAATAATGATTTTTTTACATTAACATTTTTATGGTAACAAATTTTTTTATTGTTATAATAGAATTTATGTATAATATACCGATCCATTTGAAAAAAATATGATTATTCTTAATAATTTTATATTTTTATGAAGAAATAATAGATAAAAGAATATGAAAAAGATGGAAAATACACATTTCATATAGAGAATGTGAAAACACTATATAAAATACTATAATTAAATTATATAATAATTTTAAAAGTATATATTCATGATATAATTTCATGATTAATTGAAAAGGGAATTGAGTCAACAACCAATTCAACTTTGGTAGTTTATAATTTAAAATATAATAATGGAGAGATTATGAAATATAATTTTATATCACATGTTGGAAAATTCATTTTTGATGATATAAATTAAATAGTAATTCATTACATATTATATCTAAAGAATCTTTTCATAATATACAACTATGACTCAATTTTGGTGGATTAATTTGAATGATATCAACTTGGATACCACCAGACTGGATATCACTTAACCTAAAATATAACAATTATATAATTTTTAATATTATATTCCACATCATTATTAGTGTTTTTTACTTTAATAAATTTTTATTACTTATATTTATTTTATATTTATTACAATATTTTTGTTAATATTTAGCGTAGGTGTTTGTAGTATTAACAAATATTTTATATTTTCATTATATTTATTTTGGTTATCATCAATGTTAATGTGTTCATTATATCAATAAATTTAAATATACTAGTGTTTTTGATACACAATTATTTTTAATGTTTAAATTTTGTTAAATTGGTGTTTCAGGTATGATTAATAAAATGTCCACCCATATTGGCTTCTTTTGGTTATTTTTTTACAAACTAATGGTGGTATAAACATAATGAGTTAAGTATTAATATTACATATAATGAACCAGCAGAAAATTATTTAAAAATAATATCTTACTATTAATTACTGTTTCAGTAAACAACCATGAGAAAAATATATAACATCATTCATGTATTTGGTTAATCCAACACAATTAATAACAAAAGATAATCAATTCATGTGTATCCTTATAGAGTCATTTTATCATGCTATCAAAATTATATAATTGTACTAAAATTAATAATATTTTACCAATTTTATAAACTAAAATTTGGAATAAGATGATGTTATTGATAAAAGAAATTGAAGGATTTGATTTCACTATATATAAATATAAAATCATATATCCACTTGGAAACCATCATGTTTTAAGTGATTTTGTAACTCTATACGGACCAGAAGATACCCGAAGTGCTATAGGATTTTAAGGTATTAAAATATGTTATTTTTTGATTGGATAATTCTATTTTTTATTGATTCAAGATGTAGATGTTAGATTCATTCAAAATTTTGAGGAGTATATTTTTTGTACATTAATATTAATTAATATATAATAAAAAGTCATTTATAAGGAATATGGATCAAAATTCAAAATAAATAATTCAACGAGGAGGTACAGTAAAAAAACTCATTCAAAAATTTAGAGCAATGTTTTTATGATATTTTTATAAATTAAATCTTTATATAAATATTTTTATTTTTTTAATTATTTATCATGGGGACTAAAAATTACCAGCGTAACTAATTTGTTAGGTTCTAAAATGAAATATAGTTTTCGACTAATTTGAAAAAATTTATTCATAATAATAATTCATTATTAGGATATTATATTTAATTAGTTTATAAAAATTTATTTTAATGTAATTTGGCGTAACACAATAAAAACGATTTTTACTAATAAATGCTTTTCTAACAAAAAACAGAATTAATACCTATTTACAAAAAATAATTTTAATTTCAATGATTATTAATATATATATATATATATATATATATATATATATTTATGTAAATAAGGGTTATGTGGTTGAAAACCAAGAAAAAACAAATGTATTTATTTTAATACTTAATAAAAAATAATTTAAGAATAAATAGTTTTTTCTAGTAAAAAATTTATATTTCCATCCAAAATATCAATAAAATGTTTTTTAAAATTTATGTAAATTTTATGTTACTTGTTATAAAATAAAAAAAATCTTTGGTTTAACTAAGGGTTTTAACTTTTTTTTCATGATTGTATAATGATTTTTCAAAAAAAAGATAGGGAATTTGTTAAATGCTATATTGATTATTCACTATAAAATAATCCCATTTGAAAAATCTGAAAAAATCACCATATGGTCCATTTTACACAATAATACCAAACAAATGTAGTTACATTTATGAAATTTTAATTTTGGAATTTAATCAATTTTATTTTATATCAAATTATAAAATATTACTGAAACCATATTTAATTAAAAGGGAATTTTTAATCATTACATTATGTTAATATTATTTCATAAAAATACTAATTAAAATAGTGTCAATATAGGTATTTTTATTTAAAAATTTTTGTTAGAATAATCCTTAGAAGCGATCAATTTATTTTTAAGTAAGAAAAACAACAAATTTAAAATAGTTTAGTATAAAATATTCCCTTTTACCATGTGAATATTTTAATCACACACCATTTAAAATTATTTATTTATATTAAATTAACTAAATTTAATAACATAGTTTGTATATAAATAAATTAGATCATTCATAAAATTATAATAATAACATATATGGAATTATAATATATGTTTTTATAGTAATTTATTTCAATTATTTAATATCTTTTAATATACTTCATAATTCCCATATATTTTAATTTTTATAATGATGTTTTAGGATCTCTACCCATATGATATAAAATATTACCATGCAATGTATTCAGTTATAACGTAGATTGTTTTTGGTTTTTTATGTGATACAAGGGATATATCATATTATTTATTTAAATGGATGTAAATTTTTGAATATTAGGGTGTCTCACCCCCTTAAAAGAATATCTCCCCAAACATTCAATTACACAAAAAAAAATTGTGAAGGAATACATAAGATAAAGTAACCTGAAGATATAATTTCAAATGACATATCAAAATCACTAGCTTATCGAATACTTGGAAATGAACTTTCCACGTTATAGTAAAAATATTTATATTTTTTACTTTTATCATAGCCATTTGTTCCAAATATAAATTCTTAATTGGCTTCATGACATAGGAAATTTCATATAAATACTATTTAAAGATTTATTTTATTGATCTTTTTATCAACCAAATAATAAAATTTAAATGGTTATGATTACAATCACTAAACATGTTAACATGAAAAAAACCATGAACATATTATGTCATATTAACTTTATTTCAAAAAAAGAAAACATTTTTTTTCACTTTTATCCATATTTTTTGAAACAATACATCTCCATCCGTTTAACATATACATTATATTTTATTATATAAATATCAAGAACCAAATATATTATAAGAACAAAAATTCATTTTTCTATGATTTTTTTTAATTTATTCTCAACTCGAATACATAGAAACATATGACCCCCAAAATAAAGGAAAACATATATCTAGGAAAAAATCACATATAAATCAATATTTATATAAAAATAAAGAATCACATATATATATATATATATATATATGATTTCCCCCCCAAAAAAAATTAATCACCATGTGAACAATTCGATTTTGAGCCCCCAAGGAATCCCATACAAGCCAATATAAATTCCCAAAATTAACTAACCCAATGTCTCTGAAAAGAAAAATTTTATGAACATAAAATAAAATATCAATATAAATTGATATCCCTACTTCATTAATTTATTATTCTATAAAATCAATAAAATCTAAAAAATGCCATTAATCACCTTAAAATAAAATAAAAAATGTCCTTAAAGGGGTCTTTTACTCCACTAATAAAATAATAAAACATAAAATTACTATACCTGCATAGTATTAATATATTTTAAAATTCCTTAAAAAAACTAACTTCTAATGGAATATAAACCCTTCTTTAATACCAACCAGGACATAATATACCCATAAATATAAATTTGTTCCTGAAAACATATATTATACACTCTATACTTAATATTTATTGAATTAAACCACAAATAACCACATATAATCAATATACAAATAGATAATAATGAATGACGTATATATCGAACACTATTTAGGTTATAGAGTATTACCCTATTTAGGAAACTGTTTACCATAAAAAAGGCATGTATTTCTATCTAAATAGGATTTTCTCCCACTTAACAAAAATTATTTATTTTAATTTAAGTCATTAACATATCAAAAAACGTTCTAAAAACATGATCCCCTTAATTAAGTATCTAATAAAAAATTATTATTCATAACATGGGGAAATGGAAGCCTAAAAAGTTTGACATCAAATAATCATAAATAAAAAATACAATATTTAAAAATCAAATAAAAATATTATTCAATGATTAATTACAAAATGAAAGAGAATCACAAAGGATGAAAAATAAATAGTAGGGGTTTATAAAAATATAATAAATGAATCATAATTTTGTTGAAATATAAGACTCTAATAATGATCTATTGTAAAATAACATTATAATATTTTATAAATAAAATTTAAGAGATGGTAAAATTATGGACAAAAAACTATAGTAATTTACATATATAAATATTTTAGATTATATAATTAAAATTATATCCATACATGAGGATGTGAGAACTTATAAATTTAATAATTGAAGTTCCCCTAGTTTATTGATTTACATGTTAGATGAATTTTTTGAAAATTAATTTATGGTTGGTTTTTAATTCCATTTATTTGATGAGAATATGTTTTGTGATGGAATATGGATCTACCCTTATATGAATGTGAGTTAATAACAATATGTTTTTGACAATAAGAAATTATTTGTTTCTACCCATGTATAGATGTCTTGATAGATTCAATGGGTTTCTTATAAATTATTTTCTTTATGATGTAGGGAACCATGGACAATAAGTGTTCATCAGGGTTCCATGTGTCATCAATTATATTCAAGAATAAGGTTGAATAATTAGATAATATTTATAGACTTATTAATCCTTTTTTGAAAATGATATAATCCTCTATTTTGGTGATATGAAGGGTTGATATAATTGAGAGTTTATTCTTGTGTAACATAACATAAAGTTATAAGATTTATTTTTTTTACAAAAAATAGTTAATGTCTTGAAGAGATTTATATATGATTTAAAATAAATTGTTGGAAATGATTTGTAAAGAAATTTTCCTTGTTAAAGATGGGGTATAAAATATATGAGTGAAATGAATAAAATATTAATAACAAAATATAACTTTCTCGTCCACATAAGTTTAGATGGATATTAGTTTTAGTTTTATAATGAACACAAATAATATTATAGTTAAATACGTATAATTATATCCATGTATAGTGAATATTAAAGATGTTATGATTTTAGTAACATTTGATAAAAGTAAAAATAAAGTGGAAATAAAAAAAGTATATAAATTTTGGAAGAATGTACAATGTGAGGATATTAATTCTTAAATAACTCAAAGGATATTATTGACAACATCATCTAAAAATTGTATTTTTATCTTATATTTTTATTGTAAAGAAAGTCATTACACCTAAATTTATGTTTCCTCAACATTATATATGTTAAATATTTTATCTTTGTATTTTAAAAATCCATTAGCAATAAACTACTGAATGGTATTGGCGACTCAACCCGATACACTCAACACTTTTCGTAGAATCCATCAAATAACCTGATAGATGGTGACTATATGACCAAACACCATAAAAATTTTCTTATCTCAGTAAAATCCTCTCCACCATAGTCATAATCATGATTGATTGAAAGGTACACAAAGATTATATAATGAAAACCTCACATTATAAAAAAAATCAATCGTTTGACATGATAAATACAATTAGATTATTTCAAAAAAATATTATATTTAAGAAATAGGTTGCCTAATTTAATGAATTATTTTAAACAATACTGTCATTTTATTTTTACATTAATCAAGGTATTTTGTATCAATATCAAAATTAATTTTTTCATCTTCTAATGATCTCTACAAAACCCCAAATCATTTGATGAATCCATCCCAAATTCACTACCATTATCACATATATGGATTATATAGTTTCAGAGTCTCTCTCATTTCACTAGATTTTTCCTATGTTTATTACATGTATCAACATTCTAAAATTAAAAGTATGCATACTTTTTCCCACACCAAAAACACCGAAAACACAAAAAAAAACATAACGTTAGATAATATTATATAATGATTTAATATTTTTTAATAATGAATGATTAATCCAGTCATCAAGGTAATGTTTTTGCTATGTTTTAAAATTTCAAAAAAAAAATTGAAACAGTTTTTTTGAATAAAATTTCAAAATTAATTTTATACCATAAAAATTTTAATATTGGATTGAATTAACATCCCCTTAGTTTTTAATAAAATTATATAGAAAAATATTGTGAGGTCTAAATATATACCTCCTTATATAATAATACTTTCATCTAATAAAACCTTTAGAAATTTATATTTATTCAATATATGGAAATTAAATGTTTATATTTTTTTAATACCATTATAAAAAAATAGATACTATTATATAATATATTATCACTATTGGAAAATTAATAATATTTAATTATAAAATTTATAAAATTTTCAAGATAATTTAAAATTTTATAATTAAAAAATTTCCATGATAATTTAGGAATTTTTATTTTCAAATTTAATTTCAAAAATATAAATATTGGAAAATAATTTTATTTTTAATTATGTTATCCCTTATTGAAATTAAATATCCCACTTTAAATTTCTACAGAAAATACAGGGAAAAAATATATTTTTTAGAAAATAAAAATCATTTATAGAAAGAATATTCTTTATTAAAAAATGATTATTTTTTTTGAAATGTAAAATCCAAATATATGTGTAATAGAAAATAAAATATTCATGTGAAAGAAAAATAAAAATCCTCTTAATAATTTAATAATTTTTAAATATTATCATGCATGGAAATAAAATTTCTTTTAACTAAAAAGATCATATACATAATAATAAAGAGAAACATTATCTGAATACGAAAAAATATTAGTTAAAATGTGTTTGTGGCCTTTAAATTAAATCATTTATAGTGACCATAGTTTCAAATAAATACAATGACTGGAAATTGAAATTTCAACAATTTTTGTTAGTTTTTTTGATTATGTGATTTGAATTTTTGACTTTACTTTTATGATATGAAAACATATTTTTTTTCCAGCATCATTTACTTATGATTTTCATTATATTTTTGTGGAATGATGGGTATCATGAATTTATCCTCAATTAAATTATTCCAAAACCCAATACAATTATTTAGTGCATTAATATAATTTACTTATTGATCAAACTTTTAATCTTTATCCCTAATGACATCTCAATACACTCCATCCAATTTAAATAATTGATAATGTTCCTCTTAAATAGAAACATTCTAATCATCATTGAGATAAAATCTATAAATTTTTATTTCATGTCCCTTCAATTAATTTTTAACCACAATGAATGAATTTTATCTTCTTTATTTGAATTAATAACACTTACTTTCCTTCTAACCATTGAATATATAATATCATTCTTCCAAATTAAATCTTAATGGTAAATAATATTACCATTAATCATATTCAATCTGGTACTTGTCTCGAGTATAATTCAAAAAAATCATTATTATTCAACCAAACATTTAGGGAATTTATTTTCTATTCAACTATAAAAAACCAGAGTATTATTTTTTTGTATGAACTATTATTCTGCTAAACATTTGTTTTATTATATTTCCATTCACATTGTGGACATTTAGATGTCATAATAGAGTCATCATAGAAAACATTGATAGGATCATCAGATATTTATATATCATTTCCACCATGAAAATTTGAGACAACCGGTGAACCTGATGTGGATGAAATCATTCTAGTCATTCATTCCATTACATTGATTTATTTATTAATAATCATGGAATTAGTAAAAGTTCTTCCACCAATGATTGTATATGAGACAAAACTAGTGAAAAATAATTCTCAACAACTAATGTAGAAACCCAATTTTCTCACACATATTTTTTTTATTAATAGAAGAATATTCATTATGTAACATAATGATCCATGCTAGAGTCATTTAGGTCTATTTTATTTGGATTTATTGAAACAAGAAAAACTATATCATAAGTGATATAAATTATATCACATTATGTTCTCCATAACTATCACCCATCTTTTACATTTCATACATAAAACCATTCTTCATAACCTGAGAATGTAAAAATTTGAAATAGAGGTTTTAGATGCTCATTAATTGAAAATATGAAATGAATCATAATGAAATCAATGATGATGATACATGAGATCATTTAATTTTATTAAGTCATATATTTCTGGTATATACATAATCATATAACATTTTAAATCATGGAAACCCACTGAAGAATCAATAACATGGTATGTCTTGGCTAACCACCAGAGTCCCTACTTCAGTCTTAAGATAACCTCCCATGTAACCAGTTTTAGGCTTGATATAACCTAATGTTTACTCTATTTTGGGATTGGGATGACATCAAAAATATCCTTTCAGAACATATTATATTATACATTACCCAATGTATTGAATTTATATATAAGTCACAACCATATTGGTTATAGAGGTACCAAAATCCTTGATTATAACATTAGAAAAATCTAATAATGAATATCAAAATTTTTTGTTCCACAAGATCATAAAACATCCATCATACCGGAACCCATGAAAAGAAACGAGATTAATAATCTTTGCATCCAACCATTGCCCATGTAAATGAATTTTGTTTCATATACATTTCATTATATCATCAGAGCTTAAAAAGTGAAAAAACAACTGGTTTTTATAATAATTTTATGAGGTTATAACCTATGGAGATGAAAAGGGGTTAACAAAAATATTTAAAAAATAAAAATTAACTATTATGATAATGATTATGAATGGTATTATTATTTCATATCCCTTATAAAAATTGGTAACATATAAGTATTTCATCTTAGATAAAAACTAATTTAGAAACAAACCTAGATCATTTCTTGGGGAAGATAACATTTTTTAATTATCACTTTTTAAAACTAAAAATTAATAAGAAAGATCTAGATATAATTTTCTATAAAAGTAATATTTTTTACATTTAAAGGATTTATTAAAACATTGAGAGGTCCATAAAATGGGAAAAAATGTTTTGGACAAAAATGTTAATATACATATTCCATTAAAAATTATGGTACAACACAAATGTAAATTGTTTGAAAAAACATGCAGATTCTATTTACCTTTTTATCACTATTATTTGTATAAAGATATGAAAATTGTGGTAAAACATGTATTATAATAGAATAACTATAGAATAATAGTGTTAATGGTTTTCATGTTGAATGGATCATAATATTTCATCATCAGAATCATAAACATAAACAACCCCAATAAAAAATGAGATTATAAATGAGTTATTTACCACATTGGTATCATTTGAATCATAGAAAATAGTAAAAAACAAAAAAAAATCAATAATTTAATATAAATAAGGAATTATATTTATGATATATCATGGAAAATAATTTGTTTATATTCCACATAGGAGAAGATAGGTTAATAACATAACATATGCCCCAAAGAAAAATATTGAGACACAAATCCCTTACATTATGTTTCTAAGTCACATATACACATTCAAACCTACTAAATAATATAAATTACATTATTGTAAACGTATTTCAGAAACATAAATATATATTTTTTTTATACCGTATATGATTTACTGATGAAATTTTATTACAATTTTTAACAATTCTTCTTAAAATCACATTTTGGCTAGTAACCGCTTTATTTTTCATGTATGATTAATTTTTTTTTTATTTTTGGTTCCATTAATTTGATATTGGTCCAATAATATTAATATTGATAAAAATTATAATAATTTTATATTATTAAATTTATTTTTATTTATAGTAATCCTTAAAGTTTAATGATATAAAACGAAATTCACAATTTAAGGAGACAGTAAGCCTTATATATACATGATTACTATCTATGTTTTCTAAATTGAAAAAGTGATGAAAGGTTATATAATATATTTATAAATTTATAAACCTTTTTATATCATATATATGTCGTTTTTTCTATAATCCAATCCTCATTACCTTCCATGTGAAGTATGAATGAATCAAATTGCTTTGTGAGGCAGTAGTCCACCACACACAGGAGTGTCGTTATCGTATTCCCATAGAATATAATGTAATAATGTAAATGTGATTTAACAACACCATAATTATTATAATTACATAAATATAATATATAATAATTTTATCCATCCTTATATCCATTCGTGAGTGGTGGTGATGGAAAATGAAAATCATCTGTTAGTGAGGATATAGTATATCATACACACGAATGAAGATTTCATAAACCATTTGATGCATGTGAAGATCTATTTATGATTTTCCATTTAAATAATAACTTATAATTATATTTTATATACTTATATTATTGTATCATAATGTTTTAGTAATAATAAATTTTTGTGGGGGTTGAAATAGAATAATACACTTGGTTATGTATCATAACTCTTCTTCAGGGAAATTATGTTGGTTTTCAAAAAAAGGAATCATATGTATTATTTATTATCAAAATATAGATTATAGTAATATAGGATAAATGTAAGTATTATTTTAGTTATTTTAGACCCAATGAATTTTGGATGAGTGAATAGGATAAGGGAGTGGGCGGCCTTTTATAATTGATGGGATTGGCACAGTTGAAATTTTTTTAAAAAAAGAACTTTACCTATGTTTTTCACGTGGAAATGTATCCAAGGTTGTAATATTTAAAATATAGAAGATATAATATCTATATAAATACATCCAATTGGGTTTTATCTTGTTTTCATTAATTTTTACCCATTTTCTTTTTAGTTTAACCCCCTGTAATCAGATTTTTATCTTAACCACATAATTTTTTTATTGTTTTAGTATTTATTATGACAATAAATTAACATCTACATATAAAAAATATAAATTCTGATATGTAAAAATATTTAATATATATTTTTAAATTAAACATACAAAATTTTCAGTATTTAATCTAAACATTAATCTCGCATATACAGTGGGAAAATGGTTTGATAAATAGAAGATGTTCACATGTTTAAAAGTTTTTTTTATCAATATTCAATATGAATCTTAATAAAATAACCTAAATTTGATCAATATATATATAATAGATTTTATTTTACCTTTAAAAAAAATCTTAAAATAATTTTAATGTTCTTAAGTGCTAAATATAATTTTTAATTTTTAATAAAAAAATATTTTTTATCACGATTCATAAGAAATTCAATATATTAGAAAATATTCAAAAATTTAGAAATTGAAAATATTGAAATGAGGGTTTAGAAAATAAATTTATTTTTTTAATTTTATTTTAAAATTGTGTAAACAATTTAATTTCAAAATAAGTGTGAAAAATTGGACCACAATATATTTTTTAGGAAAATTCAGGTTTTGTGTGTAAAAATAGAATTATTCATAAATATTGTCAATAAAAAATATAATAAAAATGTTAAAAAATTATTGAATATATTATATTTATGTTTAATAAATATAAATCAGTAGAAATTATTTGTTTAATTTTTTGGGGGGAAAAACATGTTTCTGTTCTTTAAAATATATTTTTCCAAAAAATATTTCTTTTATTTTAAAAGAGTGTATTATTTTTCATTGTATGTAAATTTTCACCTAAAATTTAATTATAAATTTAAATTTTTAGACCATATATTTTCGTAATATAGTTAATCCTATTCATACACTACCCTTAATGTCTTTGTGATAACTATTATATTAAATAAATATATTTTAATAATATGTTGTGTTTTGCAAAAACTCGATGTTGTTTATAACAAAAAATAAATAATTTGTTGCATTTGATATAAGAAAAAAAGATTTTTGTGGAACTGAAAATATAAATAAGATAATATTTATTTGAATTTTGTTTCATAAATTCTTAGGTTGTTACTTCCCACCAATGATAAAATGAATTTCACCCTTAAAATTCGTTATTTTGATGCAAAATTTGAGGATACGTTTTCCACATTGCATCCTATGGTTCCGATATATCATCCTAAATATGGTTTTTTTAAAACATTTACATAATGAGTGGTATGAATTCATAGAACTCTCTCTATATGATCTATAATATCTCTCCTTTATTCATTATAAGAAGAAACATGATCTAGAGGAATGACCTTTGAGTTTTGTACATGTGATGGATCAAGTATTTACTTCCTCATAAGAGATACGTTGAAGGTATAATGATGTTAATAGTGGATTAATAGAAGAATAAAGAAATAATAAGTTTCCCCAATATGATCAATAATTTCCAATAGGCTGCTATTACATAGACATAGTTTTACCATAATTATTCCAAAGAGAAATTCCTAGGAACTCCTTCTCCAAAACATGAAATTCTAGATCGCATAGACAATTAATAAAAATATTTTTTGTTTTTTTCTTCCCGTATTCATTGATTAATGATTCTAACATTATATTACATTTCAACATATTTGTCAGATCATGATATCTTTCTTATTGTAATTTTATTCCAGTACGTTTGACTTATACACTTCATTCCATAATGGAATTCATTGGAGCCATATAAGTCTTAGAGTGAAATTTATTGTTGTAATAAATATAAATTGGATGAATGTTTTGATCCCAAACACCTTTTGAATCTATATAATAATATCATATAATATCCTAAAATGATTGAATTTTTATCTTAGACTGACTATATGTCTGAGGATGATACGAAGTGTTGAAACTTAACTACATTTCAAGAGATATTAGAAGACTTCTCTGAAAAATCATGTAATAAATTATATCCTAGATAGGGAAAAATTAATTTGGTACTCTATGAATTTGTAAATCTTATATAATTTATATTTGATAAATTGGATTCAGTAATAATCATCACTGGTTGAAATAAGGTGAGTTGACATCATATAGTGGTCAACTAAAACCAGTAATTACCACAACATTAATTATTAGATATAACCTACAATATTTTATTACTATAATTATCATTTCCAAAATGTTTAAATACATAAATCATAAAATAATTTTTTCAGTAAATCATATTCAACACAATAGGTATGTATTTCCATAAATGGTTTTAAAAGTCTTTAATCTTGATAAAATCCAATAACATAAAACCTCAAAAGGGTGTCAATGAATTTGAATATTATGATAAACCATGAACTGAAAAAAACCATGATTGTATCCATAACTATTATGTTAATATTAAATGGATACATAAAAACTTCCAAAATTTTATTCACCCTTTATTAATTATATATGCTCTTATCTTATACAATATTTTTTAAATGGAACCCTGGGTCCATCACTAAACCAATAAAATATCAAATGTGATTTTTGTCAGGACCCTAACTCTAGTAACAATGATCCATTGTCTTAAATTATTACATTGGAATAATATACAAGGAATTTCTTCTGAAAAGACCAAATAGTTTACATTTATTGATAAACTAGATACATACATGATTCTCATATTTCATTTTAATACAAAAATTATGACATAAATTATTTTCAATAATATCATTATTCCTTATAGAATATCTATTCATATCAATAATAGTATACATCATGGATATTGAAAAAAAGGGTGAACTGAAATATCGAGTATGTTATATGTACAATAGAATCTATCATAAATAAATAACCATTATCAATATTTAAAGGTAAATAGATGATCACACATTAAATTAAAATAATTGGACAAGTAATAATCAATATGGAAGTGTAAATAATTGAACATACAAGTCATTTAAATAAATTTAATATCATGAAAAAGGGAGGCATAATTATAATTCTTTTGTAATTAATTGAGAGCACATTACATTTAATAAATCTATTGAAATGAAATCCATCAAATAGAGAAAAACATAGAGAAAGTATATTGGATGATAATAATAACTGAAATAAAAAATAAAGTAAATTATTTATTATTTGATGTCATGAACATTGAATCATGATAACTATACTTTCCAAACCATTCAAAATATTGTTTAAAAATAAAATGAACAAATTAATTTGGTTTTTCCAATTGATTTTATTCTATATTTCCGATTTCCTGCATGATACTACTAATGCATCGAGGGGGATCTATAACTAGGACGCACCCTTGTTTGGATAACCAATGAATTAATTATATGTTGAATAATTTATTTAATTAATTCATAATCATCCTTATCATAAAATATTCATATTTTGTAACGAATAATTAAATATGAAAATTTCCCCTGATAAACGAATAACATTCTATGTTGTACAATGTATGTTGATATGATATTCAGTTTGAGAAATAAACATATCCTTGATAAATAATATGTATATGTATAGGAAATTTAATGTCTATGGGAAAATGAATAATTTAAGGGAATGTAAATAAAAAAATGTTTCATGTAAGTGAATTTCAATAATTTACATGGTTTAATTGATAAAAAACCATAAAAGGATGAATACGGATGGTTTCAATACAACAAAAAACATTCGTGTATGAATATATTTTTTCCCCAGATGAAAATAAATATTACAAAGTATCTTTAAAAAAATTCTTAAGGAAAATATTCCTTTAATTTTGAATATAACATTTCAAAACAAAAATTTCATAAAAAAATTTAAAATAATTTTATTTAATAATAATATTCAAAACCTATAAATAAATATATAGAACATTTTTGTGGTATGAAGGTAGAATTACATTCCTTCCAAAAATGTTAAAACTACGAATCCTTTCACCTTTTTAGTAAAATTGTAATGGTATTTTTTTGATAATTGAATTAAGAATACATTAAAAACATTTTTTGAAAAATAAAAATAGGTAAAAATTTATTAAATAATTAATTTATAAATGGTTAAAACATTTCTCTTTATTTTGAAATCATTGTTTTCAACCAAAATGTATTTCTGACAAAAGAGAAAAATATTTCTAAATATTCTTAAATGTGTTTTCTAAAAAAATTTATATAAAAAGAGTGGAAAATGGTAATATTACTCAAAAATATATTGAATAACCAATGGAGTAGAAAATTATATGGGTTTATTAGGAAATTATCAAATAATTTCCTTCAACCATAAATCATGAATAAGTTTTTTTTGATAATATTAAGATTGTGAAATAAACCATTTTAATGGACATAAAATTTAAGTGAGAACTATTAAACAAATAACTTATTTTTATAATTTGTAAATAAAGATAAAATAATTCAAAATAAAACATTATATAATTAAAATAAATTAAAAACACAATCATATAATATCAATTATTATTAAGAAGTAATATAACCCAACTAAAAGAAATTGACTTATGAAATTATTTACCACTTGGTAACTCATATGTGAAATTCCATTAGATGAAGTAAATAGAATTCAAACAAAAAAAATAGATGAATTATTATGTAATCATGATATTTCATGTCTCTGGGAATGTATGTACACCATATAAAATAAATTAGGTGAACAAAAATAAAGTACACCTCAATAAAGAAAACATGAGATGAAGTCTCATACCTCACGTTACATTTTAGTTGAATGTTATTTAACCTACCATAAATTGGTTTTGAAAAAATTATTATATTATAATATAATCATATTAATATTTATAATATCATATATGATCCTTTTTAACATATTTTCACCGTTTTGATAGTAATCATTCATTATTTTCACTATTTCATGTGATAATTTCCTTTTTTTCTCATTAAGTATTAGTAGTAATTTTTTATTTCTGTTGAGTTTTAAATATATACATAATATATAGAATAATAATTATTATATAATTATAATATCTATTCATCAATAATAATTTTAATAAAAATTAAGAATGAAGGTTAATGAAAAATGAAGTATGTTACGACTTGGGAGACAGATGGCTGTTAGAACTCATGGGCAATGTTTCTATTTTTCAATGATCATTATAGACTATAGGTAAGAAATATTTTATCATTACTAGAATTAAAATAATATCATATTATTAATTTAAACATACATACATATATATATATATATATCATATATGGAATCCTTCATTTTTATTACACAACTTTATATTAAAAGGTATTAACATAGGGTCATTAATAGTTTGGTTTCATAAGAATAAGATACATAATAAAGGAATTCATTAATTTTAATTATTTAAATTAATTTATTCTTCATGGGTTCATAATAATTTTTATTTACTACATCTCATAATAGTGGGACATCCAATAAAGGAAACGTGAGAGCATGAAGCAGAGTAAGAGAAACAATGTCAAGTGATCATGAGGAATATCAATAAAAACATGAAGATTATCATTTATAGATGATCAAGTGAACACAAGGAATATAATACCAAAAATAAAATGAATAAAAAATATAAATTTGTTATAAAAATTAAGTTATACATTCATAATCACATCATGATGGTTTATCATGAAGGTGCCATAGTTTCAAATTTCATGGGTTATTCCCCACGGTATCATAAAACATGTCAAATCTAGTGAATAAATTATACATCAACAGAATAAGAGGGATATTATGGTCCCAAATTAACATTATTTAATTAAAATGATACATATATATCATAATAAATCAGTTACTTAAAAACTCATGGAGAATAAGAATGGAATTATTATGAAAACCATGGCATAAAAAAGAACTTAATGGCATGATCCTTATGTAATATTTTTACCCATAAAGGAAATTTGGGTTTCATATATGTAAAACCATTTATGAAATAAATAAATATTATATATTTTTGATTACCCATTGAATGGATTTTTTTTGGGTATTTATAGAAATTAAATAAAAGAGAATTTCTTATATAGAAGATATAAACATTAAGAAGTATATTCTAAAGTGTGATGGGTATAAAAAATGGTTCTATAAAAAGGTAAATTTTTAAGGGACCATGGTATCCCATTGATAAAACATATTTGAGAAGTATGTTTATAGTAAAAAGGGTAACAAGACCTAGTAAATATATCATTTAGAAGTCATTCAAAAAAAGGTTCTTGAATATCAGATAAAGAAAAGATAATTCCCTTAACTTGATGTTTTGTTCCTAATACTAGAGGATGAACCTAGGGGGATTGAGGAAACCATGGGTGGAATAATTTTTATAGGAAACAATATAAATCATGGGATGAGGGATTTGTATTTCACAGAAATAGATATATTTGTGGGTATTTAGGGAAACTTTTGTGCAATGGTTTAATAATTTCCTAAATTTCGGTCATGGAATACTAGGATATTGAAAATGTAAAACCATTGGACTACCCATAGTTTTATTTTATGGTTTAGGAAATTTTGGTCATCTTTTATGTTATTTTAGTCCACTATAATAGAATACAATTTTTAAATACTACTTTTGTCATGTAAGAGTAATGATTCCACAAAGTAATGTTTTTTAAAAATCTAATTGTCATTTTTAGACTTTTGAAAGTCACTTACAGTTTACTAAATTGAATAAAACATATTAAAATATTTAATATTAATAAAATATCATATTCTAGTTTCTATATCGTGTTTAATTAATTATTTAATCCTTATAAAATATGTACGAAATCATCAAACATAATGAATACACATAACAATATTTATTAAAATTCATAGAAAACATATTTTATAAAATACTCATAAAATATCACTAACCTAATTTTGATATGAATATTCAAAATGTTTTGTTTATTTTATTAAAAAATATGGAAATTCAAAAATCATAAATTTTAAATTAAAAAAACTTATATATTTAAGATTGGTAGTTTTTAAGGCATGGTAAAATTTCTTACACTTATAAAAATTTAATAGGATGTTATAAAACAATATTATAATTTATATTTTGATAAGTGTGGTTGAAAATTATATATTTATAAAATAATATTTATTCATTATATATGAGTTTTTTATAAACATTTAAATTTTTTTATAATAATAGATAAATGAATTTTTTTTCATCTCAATTTTTTTTATCAAATTAGTCTCAATTAAAAATTATTTTTATTAATAAAAACTATTACTAAAAATGTAATTTCTAGAATAACATTTTTACTTATAAAAAGTAATTTAAACTTCATTATATACATGTGACACCATATTACACTTCAAAACACTTTAAGGGTGAGGTGTTAAATGGTTGTACTTTTATTGGGTGCCTTGACAAGAATCGACTGAGTGGTAATCCCCACTGACAAGAAATTGTCATGTAGGTGACTTCATTCTGGATTCACATGTTTAAGGTCTTCTTGGGATTGGTCTAGGGAATAACTGAGTGAGATACCCCGACCCATGTTTTAAAAAAATTGGATTCAAACATAGTGACTCTACTTGTTGATTCCATCGATTCTCCATTCTCTATCAATAATACATTGTCATTAAAACAAATAGTGATTAATTGAAATTGTAAAATAATAAACCAGTGGTATATTTTACTATGTTATTATTGACCAAGGGTCAAATTAAAAAAACAATCATATATTTCCATGGGTTGTTTGTTGGTCAATTCCGACGTGTCACATTTACCTTTATACCCTACAAATACCTCTTCATTCATTCACTAAAAATTCAATTAAATTTGTGATAAGGTTATATTATAATTTCTGAAGAAATTTATTGGTTTACTAATATATCATTTTTCATTTATATAGAGTTTTAATTGGGGGACATCATTTTATACGATTTTTGAGATCCAAACATTCCCATTTTAGATGTTCTATTTTCTATTTTTTTCAGTTATAGTGTTAGACATTTTAATAGGTTTTAGAGTTGGATATTTTAAAGATCTTTATTAATGATATATATTTTTTGGTTTCTCTATGTTTATAACATGTATAATATTATATAATATGTTATAATATTTTTAGGAAACCAATATCACTTAGAATGTATGGTTCATTACATTCTCCCCCCTTAAACAATTTCACCCATGAAATTTCAAAAAATTATATCAGTTGAGAAAAGGAAAGGTTAATATTATCTCATTGACTCATCTATTTACCATGTCGTTTCTACATATTTATGGTTCCTCCACATCACTTTGGAGAGGTTGGTAGTCCAATTTCATAGAACCTTTTCTCTATGTTCCATTATCTCCATCGAATTCTCCCTATATGATATGTCATGTTCTAATTGTACCTTCTCTGGAATAAGTACACGTGAGGGATCAATTATGTACTTACTCAATATAGATACATGGAATAAATAATGAACATGATAATTATATGATGGATGTGATAGCTAATATGACACTTCTCTAACGTGATAAAGGATTTAAATGGTGTTAATGTACCTAGGGATAAGATTCACATTCCATCAAAACTGCATGACTCTCTTACATGGTGATATCCAAAGAGAAAATTTTCCCCCAACATAAAACTCCACATCCATTATATGGATGTCTACATAGATATTATTCAAACTATAATTATCATTTATATACTGTAGGATGGAATTAACCTTTTCTGTCATTTATTATACAAGATAGTGGCTATGAAATTTCATCTAAAAAACTTATAATCCAAAAGTAGAATTCCTACATCACCTTCCATATATTGCTCTATATATTTCGAATTTAATAATATAGGGGAATTTTTTTTATTATAAACCCCTTAATGATATTTATTGGTCCCATCCACCATTAAATTCCATTGACCATGTTTTTCTCATGTTCTGGAGTGTCTAAAATGTCCACTCAAATTAGCTTTTAGTTTTGGTGTGATAGGTCATACTGATATTATATTCAATATTCATTGAATTTTGAGGAGTAATCTAGAATTTAGATTTGAACCTTGGGTCATGATCCGGAATGAGAGAACGTTGATCCCATGAAACCGTGTTACTTCCTTTGCGTATACCATGGAACATTGCAGAAAAGTGAAATATTAATGAATAGCGATGAAATGGGACGTTTTGGTTAGTCGATACACTATAATCCACATAGCATTATTTCCTGGTATTTCATTGTGATACAGTGACGATGTCTATTGTCATATCTTCCAAATTCCATGTTGGTATTAATAATGATTTGAATATACAATTAGGAAGGTTTTTCTCTTACATTACTTGTTGACATTCGAAACACATTGGATAATAGTAGTCAATATCTGGTTTTCTTGTTATACCACCAATAATTTTCACAATGGTGCCCATATATTTTGGTGCTTCTAAGATGTATAGAAAATGTAGACGTATGATCTTCATCCATCAACACATTATTTATCTCTATGCTATATGGTCACAAAGCCTTGTAAAAAATTTTCAATACAACTTCTTGATCAATATTTATCTTCAGAAACACCCCATTATTCACATCCTCTATCTTCCTTTATACCAAAGTATCTTCTACTTTAGATTTATTTATCATTATTAGTAACGATGCTTTACAAATTATTTGTGATAGGGTTGATGACAGTCATTCCATTATGATTACATTGTATAAATTTACTAGGTCCTTGATAAATGGATCTCCTTGAATAATCATAATTTCTAAAACAAAAGTATATTTCCCTATAAATTCATCTAAAAATATTCCTGAACTTATGGGGTGGTAATGATTTGAATAATCACAGTCTGTAATATGTTCCAACAATTTACTTTCTCTCATGTTCAATCCTTTTCTGTGAAAACATACATAAAACATTGATGGGATGTTTATATGAGACATTTTACCCCAAAATATAGTGCCTATTTATTATATGATAAAAAATAATTGTAGTTCAACAGATGATATGTGTTATCTAATTATTCTCTTGAGGATTTAAGAATCATGATATATAAGAAATAACCTTTTTCATTTTACATGATGATGCACACAACCACTTTCAAAGATGCACCACTATAAATAAAGAATCATTATATGATAGTAGGTAGAGTCGACACAGGTGTAGTAACCAATATCTTATTTAGTTATTAAAAACATTCGTTACACTCCTTTGCCCATATGAAAATATCATTTTTTTGAGTTAACATTGTTAGAGGATTAGAAATTCATGAAAAGTTTTTCACAAAACTCATATAATATCATTATAAAGAAAGAAAACTATGAATCAAATTTTACAATATAGGATAAGGCCAATTTTCTATAGCCTCTGTCTTCATAGGTTCAAATTATATTCCTTAATTGGTTAATATGTGGCATTAGAATACCACCTTTTGCAACCAGAATTCATATTTTAGTAATTTTCAAAATAGATTCTTCTTCCATGGAGTTCCCAATCTAACCCTTAGATGATCCTATATATCCTCAAGAATTTTGGAATATATTTCAATAAAATTAATAATAACTAAAATGAATGTATCATGGTATTCATTAAAACACTATTCATCAAATCCATAAATTTAACAGGTGTAGTACTTAAGATGATTTGCATCACAACACACTAATAATTTTAATATATGTTTTGGAAGGAATTATTTTTAATATAATTTTTATTTACCCAAAATTGGTTATAACAATATTAATGGTAAATATTGGATAATAATTGTGACCGGTGAAGGTGGTCAAATAAACCATCAATCCTTGGAATATAGTACGTGTTATTTACTATGATCTTGTAATGCTGCCTATAATCAATGTATATCCTCATTGATCCTTCCTTATTTTGTACAAAGAGAACATTTTATCCCCAAGGAGACACACATTCATGGATAAATCCCTCTTCATGAAAATCATTATGTTGTTTCAATGATGTATCTAACTCCAAATTTCTCATTCTATATGAGTTCTTTGATATTGGCTTGGATCTGGATATGAGTTAAATGGAAAACTCTACTTCTCCATTAAGGGGAGTTCAAGGTAATTTTTTAGGAAGTATGCCTATGTATTCCTTAATTAATGGGGAATTATTTACCTTTATAATTTCATTTCTATCTCTATCATCACTGATTATCACCACAAAGAATGATGTGGGAGGTGCTTCTTGAAAAATTTGAGGTCGAGATATCTCTCATTTGAAAATCATTGTAGGTCATGAATTCAAGACTACTTAAACATCCTTAATTATAATATTGATATAGGATTTTTCATTTTATGCTATTCCATCCCTATTATAGTGTCGAGTTCCACCATGGGAATGGCTATATGATTTTGGATGAGATTGTTCTCACCAGATATAATACAATGGTTTCTATACACTGTTGATGCAAGGATAATTCCTCCACTAGTCATGAATAAGAACACTAATTCAATCCATCCAGGGATTGATTCTATATTATTAGAAAATATTAATGAAATAAAGGAATAAGAATAACCAGAATAACCCTAAGTACTTGAATGATTTTAGAGAACAATAAGTTTACCTATCACCACACCCTTCTGATCCTATATTTTAGATTTCGTGACACTACCACAAAACAGGACAAGGGAAGTGCTTCCATTTATCAGCGCTTAATAGAAAGCGCTAATATAGGGGTATGACTTTTTTAGCGCTAGTTAAAAATAGTGATAAATATAACATTTATCAGCACTAAAATAAGAAATGATAAAGGTATACCCTTTCAAGCACCTTTTTAGCGCTAATAAAAGTGTACATTTTTCAGTACTTATTTTAGTGCTGATAAAAGTTTTTAATCTTAATTTATATAAAATTATAATATTTATCAGTGCTAATATAAAAGCATTGATAAAACATAAATTTATCAGCGCTTTTGTTTTAGCGCTGATAAAACATACTTTTATCAGTGCTTCCAACGAGTGCTGATAAAGGTTCCAGCGGTTTCAATTTAATAAACCTAACAGTTCTTCCACTCCCGCAAGCGGTAAAGCCTTTGCGGAAGCTGAACCAGGACCCTCTTCTGCTGCGAATTCTCCTCCTCATTCTCCTCCTCTTCCACATCCTTATCTTTCTCCTCCTCTTCATCATCTTCATTATCTTCCTCCTCCTCCTTCGCCGATGCCGTTGGGTTTTCATCCTCTTCCGCTACCTCCTTACCATTGGGTTTTGCTCCTCCTCTGCGACCACCGCTGCCTCCGCCACCGCAACCACCGCTGCCTCTTCCACCACTGCCTTCGCCGTCGCTGCCTCCGCCGCCGTCGCCTCTGCCGCCGCCGCCTCTACCACCGCTGGTCAGTGTAAGAGTATATTTACTTCCCTTGGGTTAATATAAATGAAAAATAATGATCCCTTAATTGTTATTATGACTTATAGTTTATTTATAAATGAGTTGAACCTACGTATAGGTATTTGGGGCAAGAGTGAGAGCCCAGGTGGTGAGACCCTTGTATTGTAGGTTGTTTTAGATAGTGGGTGTGAGAGAACATATAATAAGTGGTTGGTTTGGTTCAATAGATGATGTGTGTCTTGGGGCAGGGATAAGAGTGGTACCCAAGGGATAAGGATTGTGAAAAAATTGATATATGGGGTTAGTTTGAGATCCCAGTGGTCGTTAGCAAGTGACTCAGGATGGTAGCGAGTTAGTGAGTTTTGGTGGTTGGGGGAGACTAATGAATGGAGATATCTTAGATTTATGAATACCATAGATACATAAATCCAGGGTAGATTCTTTGACATGAGGGATTGGTAGATATTTGGTGTTATCAAGTTGATAGTAAAGGAATGGTCATTCCTTGGATTTGTACAAGGGAAGCACTCTCTATTATTGAGTTTTGGTGTTATGAGTTGGTTGAGGGATATGATCATTTGGATTACTTACCCTATTGATTTATAGCAAGGTTTTAATGTGACCATAACTATTGAACCTAGATGGATGGGTTTAGGGAAATGAAGCATGGGTATATTCCTTTGGTTTTGGAATATTGTTGGGTAACTGGTGATCGAGTGGTGAGTTTTGGCATGGTGTGATGTTAAGATTGGAATAGAGTACCAGGGGAATCCCATTGGAAATATGTGTGTTCCCCCTAATTTTTGTCAAGATGTATGGGTAGGCTCATTGAGTTTGAATATCGATATAATCATACTCACTAGATACCACGTGTTGTGTTGAAAATATTTTACCATGAAGTTTAAAGTAATGTGATTAGGATGTATATATCGTGAATGGTGTGATAACAGAGGATTGATTAGGGCTTACTCAATTGGGATATGCTATCTATAATAAACATGGGGATTATACCAACTAAAGAGGACCTATTGGCTAGGGATTACCCATTGTATGTTTATATTTTATATTTTAAAAAGTCTATTGAACTCATTCTATCAAAGGTGTGTTCTATAATTTCTTGTTATCATAAGGTTTGTTTAACCATGTTCTGGGTGGATTTAGGTTTTAGTGTGTTCTTGGGGTTTTTTGGATGTGGTAGATGGTGTAATCGGTGTTAGATTATTTTATTCTCATGATTTTTCCATATTTTATGTTTTCTTTTCAGTTTGAAATCTCCTCGATTGTACACCTCTCCTCTCCCACGAACCCACCTCTTTCGTGTGCTTAACGACACCTTCCTAGTTATTTTTCTCTTGTTACTCATTGGTTTCCTCTTGTTCGCATGTTATTACTATTTTATATTGATGGTTATAATGTGAAATGTACAGGCTAAATGCCCTCCTAAAAATAGTGGATGTTGGTTGTCCTTGTTTGCACACTAAATGAATTGCATGTTGGTTGGTTATTTTTTAACATTTGAATATAAAAATTGGTAATTTACATATACTTGACTTACGAATGAACGCCCCAGGATGATAAAACTTCTGTGATAACCCATGAATTAACACAAATTTTTGAATAATGGATGCTTTGTAAAATCTAAAATTGTTACTGTTTGGTTTGTATGGTGTTTCGATTGTGAGCATGAATGTGTTTTTGTATGGTGTTGCAATTATTGGAATGATTGATATGCCATTTTTTTCCATGTTTTAGTTCATCTACCATTGAATATCAGTCCATACATTACCTATTTCAATGGTACTACCACTTTGTTACAAGTGAAATTCCACTGAATCCTAAAAAACCACTCTTAGAGGACTCTATGAGACACTTTATGGTGTAAAGATGATGTTTTTCAGAATCTATATATTTTTAAAATACATGGTATGTAGTCTTGTTAAATGTAACATGATTCACTATAAATGGATTTCATATAGATTTTAATGCCAGACAACAGTTATCTCCAAATTTTACACCACATGACTCATCTTCTAACTCAAACATGGAATAAGTTTTATTTTAAATGTTAATTGTCATGAGAACGTAGGTCACACACAATGTATCTCCAAGACATATACTTCATCATGAAACCATGTACATTCTATGAAAACATGGTAGAACCATATGATATATGTTTTACATCACTCGCACTATGTATAAATTCCATAAAAACATGATGTGTATAGACTATACACCCCTAGTAGTCATGTAAGGACTACACACTGTGTATTCCACAAAAATGTGATGCATAGCCAGTGAAGTGACTCATTTTGTATCAAAAGTACACACCTTTAGCTCAAGTTGTTCTATATGTCATGTATTTTCAAAGGCATCATGTAGTCTTTGTAAGACTAACTTAGAATTAATTTGTTATATGTCAGATTAAATCAGGTATCTTATCTATAGACGATGTACACCTTACTGGACACATCATGTATATGGATTTCACATGAGCATTGAAATGGTAGTATACAACCAACCATGACTGAGAACCCTACACATTGTGTATCCATTGAACAAATTGTGTGCTATGTTAATTTCATTATTAATATTTATTTTTCACATAAATGATAATATTTCATGTATGAGTATCCCATTATAAATATCTTCTCATGTTGATCACAATATTTTTATTCCCTTATTCATTGGAAATTTCACATGATGTGGTTTGGATATTTTAATTATATTCACTCTGGTTGGGAGTTGACAAGTGACAAGTGAAATTTTTGGAGAAAATATGGAGTATGGTACTCCCCCATGTTTCGGAGAAGATTCCTCTATGTATAGGTTTTAGGTACTCTATGGAGATATACAAAAGACATAGCACAATCCCCTTTATGTAGATTAAGTTCAACTACTTTCACATGTTTTGGGGTAGGTTACTCTATTTAATTATAGAAAAATTTGTACCATGATTTATTTATAAAACCCAAATTATGCTACTTGATTAACTAAAACATAATATTAGGCATGTTTTAGATTGAACCCATAAAGATGATGAATATGAATAATGAATTGGTGAATACCAATCGGTTGACAAAAGAGTATGAAGAAGGCGTGAAAGTGTTTATCAAGTTTGCAAGAGATCATTCATGTGACCCTTCACAAATCCTTTGTCCATGTTTACAGTGTTGTTATTCAAGACAAATTAGTCCAGAGGAGTTGGAAGACCACCTAATCTATCATGGAATAGATCGAAGTTATACATGTTGGAATAAAAATGGGGAAAAACGAATGTAGGTAGTGGCTCAGATAACACGACATTTTATGGAAGATCTGATATGATTACATCCGTGAATAGTGAAGATGATCGTATGGAGGGTGTTATTACATATGTGAATGATGATGAATATAGTATTGAGGAAATGACAAGGATAGTTAAAGATGAACTTCGTGATTTCCAAAAATTGTTTGAGAAGATAAAGAGTTGTGAAAAAATGCCATTGTATGCTGGTTGCACTAAATATACAGCATTGTCAGCTGTACAAAAGCTGTATAATTTGAAAGCAGGAAATAGGTGGAGTGACACCGGTTTTACGGAAGTACCTGCTCTCCTGAATGACATGCTCCTAGAAGATAATGAACTCCTAAGACGAACATATGATGCCAAACGAATGCTACGATCGATGGGTATGATCTTTGAAATAATACACACATGCCCGAATGACTTTATATTGTTTCACAAGGACCAAAAATCACTTAAATAATTCCCAAAGTGTGGTGCTCTTCGATACAAGAAAGATGATTCTAGTCCTACGAAGGTTGTATGGTACATTCCAATCATTCCAGGGTTTAGGCACCTATATGAAAGTGAGGAGACTATATGAAAATTGACATGGAATGAAGATACAAGAATTAAAGATGGGAAACTATGTCATCTGGCAGACTCTCCTCAGTGGAAGAGAATTGTTCACGAGTATCCTGAATTTGGAAGTGAGTCGAGAATCCTTCTTTTGGCGTTATCTACAGATGGGCTGAATCCTTTTGGTTTTCAAAGAAGTAGTCACAGTACATAGTCGATTATGTTGGTAAATTGTAACATACCACCATGGTTATGCATGAAACTAAAATACATTATGTTACGTTGTATAATGCTTACAAAAAAGAAGATTTCACTTTGAAATCCATGTTGTATGAGACGATAAATGACTTTCTTGGTTGTGGAAATTTGTCCGGATATAGAAATAAAGGAACTCAAGTGAGTCCCATTTGCTAACAATGTACACAATCAATTAGGATGAAACATTCATCAAAAATTGGGTTTTTAGGACATCATAGATTTCTACCCCGATGATATAAGAATAGATCTTGGACAACATCATTTGACAGAATTTCAGAAGAACGTACAACACCGTCTCCACTAACATGTGATCAATTGTTTGAGAAGTTAAAAGATTTGAACACTACATTTTGTAAACCATTTTTGAAAAACCATACAAAAATTAGTTGAAAAAAGAGATCATTTTTTTTAAATTAACATATAGGAATTGTCTGTATGTCAGAAATTTTATTGATGTTATGCATAATGAAAAAATGTATGTGATAGTGTCATCGGTACGTTTCTAAATGCACCCGGAAAAATGAATGATGGAATTAAGGATATATTGGACATGGTTGGGATGGGGATACGGGAAGAGTTGGCACTAGTGAAGGGTGAAAAATGAACATTTATTCCTCTTGCTGCTTACAGTCTTTCCAAGCAGGAGAGATATCAGTTTTGCAACTTCTTGAATGACGTAAAGGTTCCAAATGGGTATTCATCAAATATCAAGAACATTGTGTCAATGAGCGATTTAAAATTAGAGGGTTTGAAATCACATGACTGCCATGTTTTGATGCAAGATCTATTTCATATAGCTTTACGTTGAATTTCTTCCAAGAATGTCGACCATACATTAATGATGCTCTATTTCTTCTTCAATGCAATATGCAACAAAGTTATAGACCTGACGAAATTGCCAACTATGTAAAGAGAAATTTATGTCATATTATGTGAATTGGAAATGTTCTTCCATCCAATTTTTTTTGATATGATGGTTCATTTGGTGAGAGAGATTCAACTATGTGGTCCTGTATATTATAGATGGATGTACCCCATTGAACGGTATATGAAGATTTTGAAAGGGTATGTCAAAAATCAAAGTCGGCCAGATGGTTCTATTGCGGAGGAATATATTGTTGAGGAAGCTATTGAATTTTGTACTGAATACCTGTCTGGTGTGGAAAACGTTGGCCTAACGAAATCTCGTCACACAGAGCGGCTTGAGGGTGAATGAATTTATGGAAGAGAGGTTGTCACAATCAATATTACATATCGGGAGCAGGATTACCTTTATGTTGTGCACAACAGTTTCGACAGTGACCCATATGTTCAAACCCCAAAAAAATCGTAGGCGTTTGAATCCATTTAGGTCTGAAAATGGATATCAGATATACATAAGTGACAGTATATAGGATGGTTTCAAGACCATATTTTGAAGCAGTTAGATGAAAATCCAGACTCAATTTCAGAATGACTTCGATGTCTAGCCAGAGGAGCAAGTGTGTATGTATCATCTTGAAATTTTTATATGGTTAATGATTATGCATTCTATACTAATGAACATTATGAATATAGTACCATGCAGAATTGTGGGGTTACACTTGTGGTTGAGGCGATGCAAGTTTCTGGTGCTAAGGGAAAAATCCAATTTATGCGAATATGTCCTGCTTTGGAATCATCAAACGAATATGGGAGTTGGATTATATAAAATTCAATGTGACAATTTTTCAATACAAGTGGGTTGATAACAGGAGTGCTGTTAAAATAGATGAATTAGGATTCGTGAAAGTTGATTTCAGTAACAAAGTGGAGAAAGAAGAACCATTATTAATGGCATCACAGGTAGTACAAGTATTTTATGTTCCAGACCGTGCATACCGAAATTGGTCAATTGTTCTGTTATCGACCAAAAAAACTGAAGGGCTAGATGAAAGTTCAACGGAGGATAACCCTTTTATAGAGACATCAAAATCATTTCGCAGTGGTCCCAATGTAGATGGCATTTTTTATATCATAGGAGACCACAATGATGGGATTTAAATAGTCGAGAGATGAGTCAAATCTATTCATCTTTTAAAGAAAGAAAAGAGAGTACAATAATCAGGTTATTTGTTTATTGTAATATACATTGTGTTACATTATGTTATTATCTGTCCGCTGCTACTTTTAGATAATCTAAATTAAACATTAAACAACTTCTGTAGATAATGTCTTTTGCACCTACTGATGCGCCCAATCCCAAGGAACAAAAGGTCTCTCCACCACCTGCTGGTGGTCCCAGTGCAGACCAACAACAGGTTTCTTAACTAGCTACTGGTGGTCCCAGTGTAGAGCAACAACATGTTTTTTAACCTATTGTTGCTGGTCCCAGTGCAGAGCAACAACATGTTTCTCAACCTGTTGCTACTGGTCCCATTATTGATTGTAGTGCTCTGGAGAAAGATATTGTTGATACTTCAGAGGAAATGGTAGGAAATGAAACCCTAAAAGTGAAAACAAAAACAACCAGTGCGCTGTAGTTTGACAATGTTAGCCAAAATCTTAAAGGTAAAATAAAAAGGCATCAAATTTGAGGTGGGATGGAATAAGTTACGCCAACATGTTAAACCCAACAAAGACATCTTTAGTAGATACATTGGAATCATCACTCGAAAAAATGTGACGATTGATGTACACTCATGGCACCAAGTTGTTACCAGTCTTAATACAATAATATGGGAAGATATTATGGTAAAATTATGATATTATTTTTTTAATTTATTAAAAAAAATAACAAAACATTGACATACTTTCATCATCCATTGCAGAGTGCATTTATAATAGATGCCTCACAAAAGGAATATGTATTAAGAGTTTCAAGAAGGATTCATAGAAGTTTCTGCACAGTTTAAATGAAATATCATCCTAAAGATACTGAAGGGAAAATCAAGCCGCACCAACCTCCTATTTATGCACAATTGATATCCCATGGAGCGTGGGACGCGTTTATCCACCATCGTGGGGAGTAGACGTTTCAGTTGTCTTGTGTGGGGTAATACATTGTTTGGCTTTGCTTCTACTCATCAGTTTGAATGATAGTTTTTTATTTACGAAACAACAACTGAGTGCTGAAAATAAAAAACATGTAGCAGAACCAGCGTAACCTTACCGTAAAGCAAGGAAGGGGTACGCTTCACTAGAGAAAAAATTGGTATGTCTTTTAATTATACTATACTACTTATATGTGACATAAAAAACACTATAACCATGTTTCTATGTTTATATACAGATTGATGAATCGAAATCGAAAGACAAATCCATCCCACGCCATGTGTTATGGAAGGAGGATCGTGTAAATAAAGAGGGGATACTAATAGATGAAAACACTCAAAAACTGTGGTAAACATGTGTATGCATGACATAATATATATTTTATTTGTTTTAAATCAATATTACATTATAATGACTACTCATTCTTCTATATTTTCTATCTGACATAGTCATTGGAATCAACAACACTCGCACCAGATGCAGACATAATTTCAGCAGCCTTGAAGCAGCCATACCAGTATGGCCGCATCAAAGGTGCAGGTTTTGGGGTGACACCCCAAACATATTTTCAAAACCAAAAACAGACGGAGGATAAAAATGAAAAAAATAGAAAATATGAAAGAAAAATTAGCTATTTTTCAAGAATAATTACAATACCAGAGAGATATGATAGCAACATTGATGGGGGAGAGGCAAAGAGAAGAAACAACTCAACAAAAACCCGTGCGTGATGATCCCACCCCACCCTCACCAGCATTGAGGCAATCCTTTCCCTTAAAAAACCTGACTTAGCTGAGGTAATCCATGTTTTAATAATTGTAGCGAGGGATACTGTGTTCAACCCGCAGAATGACATGCTACAAAAAATACTACTTCCAACATATCATTTTAGAGTCTCAATTAACGTCACAAATGAGCCGAGTGCTGAGATACATCTTCCAAATTACAATGAAGACATTCATACGGTTGAACAATTTTTTGGAACATTCATCGTCTGGCCGTCAGTTCTTGTAAAAAAACATGTCGACAAGGAGGTATCCATTTCTAAGTTATTTTTAAATATGGACCATTAAAATTTAATGAAACAAAGTTATGAACCGATGCATGTTATTATAGAATGACAAAGAGATCTGGTGAAACGAAATATCAGCTCAAAACTATCTCAAGGATCAACCTACCGATTGAAACGTTCTACGGAGAGCACCTTCAGCCCACCAGTTCTATATCCGAAGTTAATATCATTGCAGGATCATGTGGATACAATGTTGATTGAAAAAAATTCTCACATATTTGATATAAAAAAATATGTATGGATAGGAATAATCAGATTTCATTTGTGCTGAAAATGTAAGTGAAATCCTCATGTATGAATAGATAGTCACCTCAGTTGTAAATTTATACATGAGGTAGGTTTTCATGATTTGATTTTACAAAAGCTGATATACTCTGATAATTATGACTAAATACATTTTATATTATTCACAGGTGTATATATGAATAACAATTGAAGGTATTTCCCCATGAACAAAGATTTGGACTCATTATTCCACAGACCACATATTCAAAAGACGAAATTGATTCTGATAGAGAGGCTTCAATAATGTCATCCCTACTCAAATCGTTTGAAAAAAAAAATTGCGGATGACCGAATCATTTAAATACCAACGATGTAGGGGTAAAACTATACAATTTAATCATATGAACAATATTTTCATTCCTTTCTTTAATTATTCCTTTTTGAATTTTTAGGGAGAATTGGAAGCTGATTGCAGTCAATTTGGATACACCAAATATTTATTTTCTGGATTCAACACATGGATATCCAACAAACCGACCACACATGATGTCATTTGTTAATTTGTAATAAACTAGATACAACATTTTAAAACTAAATATCTAGATATATAATTTATGTTATCTTTTAATGTGTATTCTGTTATGATAGGGCTTTCATCAAAATCATCTAATGCATGGAATGAATCCAGGGCATAAGGATGAGCAAGTCTACAAGATCTACAACTGGAAAATTTTCTGGGTATATATAATAACATTGCACTATTCAAAAACATATCAAAAAAAATTACAAATTTTTGTGGAAGTTTTTTCAGTGTCCAAAACAAACAAACAGAAATAGATGTGGTTATTATGTTTGTAAATTTATGAAAGCGATCATATTTCATCAAAAAACTTGCATCCTTAACGAGGTATTTTTGAAAATAATTACGAGTTCATTTAAAATATTTATTAATCCTTTGTGTATTTATATTTTTTCAGTACTACCATGACTGTCCCAAAAACTCATATTCCAAAGATGATATAGATGTTTTTAGAAATGAATGGGCAACAAACTTGATGGAAGATTGTACAAAAATCGAATGAAGGTGAATTCTTACTAATGTTATCCATATATGATCATTGATATCTCCCTTTTTTAGAATTATTGAGCATATATGATCACACTTTATTATGTTTTATATCCTTAGGTTATGAATAATGGTTTTGGATATGATTTTTCTATCTAGTAAATCATAACTCATTGGACTATACTGGTCGATAGTGCTGAAGTCGACCGATGTATTGTCATTCAGTCCACTCACAAAAATCTTATAACTCATTGGACTACACAAATGCGTTCAGATTGTTTTGATACTTTATAATAATGATACATGAGTCTTTTGTGATGTGTACGAATTGACCAAACATCAATCTAACGCATGGTGTGATCATTATGGATAAAAGTGTCTGATATCAGTTGGAAATTGACATTAACATTAGAAAACAAGACTACTAACAAATGGGATACCAATAAAACAGATTCAGATTGTTTTGATACTTTAGGAAAACTATCCATGAATCATTTTTGACATGAAAGAATGATCCACACCTCAATCCAACGCATTGTTTGATCGGTATGGCTAAAATTGTCTGATATCAGTTTGAAATTGACATTATCTTTAGAAACAATACTACTGACATATGGAATACCGAGAAAACACATTCGGATTGTTTTGATACTCTAATACAACGATCCATGATTCCTTTGAGACGTGTGTGAATGGAACACACCTCAATTCAACGCACGGTGTTACTGGTATGGCTAAAAGTGTATGATATAAGTTTGAAATTGACATTAACATTAGAAAACTACAAAAGTGACATACGAAAAACCAATAAAACACATTTGGATTGTTTTTAATCATTAAGAAAACAATCAATGAGTCATTTTTGAGGTGTACGAATCGACTGCACCTCAATCTGATGCACGGTGTAACCGGTATGGATAAAAGTGTCTAATATTAGTTTCAAATTGACATTTACTTTAGAATACAACAGAAGTGACATATGGGAAACTGAGAAAATGAGTTCGGATTGTTTGATACATTATGACAGTGATCAATGAGTCATTTGTGACGTGTAAGAATCGACCGCACCTCAATCCAACGCATAGTGTGATCGGTATGGCTAAAAGTGTCTGATATCAGTTTGAAATTGACATTAACTTTAGAAAACAACACTATTGACATACGAGATACTAAGCAAACACATTTGGATTGTTCTGATACATTAGGAAAATAATCCACGATCCATTTTTGACATGTATGAAAGGACCGCACATCAATCTGATGCACGGTGTGACCGGTATGGGTAAAAGTTTCTGATATTAGTTTGAAATTGACATTAACTTTAGAAAAAAACACAAGTGACATAAGAAAATATGAGAAAACACATTAGGATTGTTTTGATACATTATAAAAACAACCAATGAGTCATTTGTGAGGTGTAGGAATCCACCACACCTCAATCCGACCCACGATGTCACCGGTAATGCCAAAAGTGTCTGATATCAATTTCAAATTGACATTAACTTTAGATAACAACACAAGTGACATACGGAAAACCAAAAAAACACATTCATATTGTTTTGATAATTTAGGAAAAGGATTCATGAGTAATTTGTGACTTGTAAGAATCGACCGCACCTCAAAAAACGCATGGTGTGACTAGTATGTCTAGAAGTGTCTGATATCAGTTTCAAATTGACATTAACATTAGAAAACAACACAACTGACATACAGAAAATAGAGAAAAAACATTTGGATTATTATGATACTTTAGGAAAATATTCCATGATTCATTTGTGATGTGTATGAATCAACCACATCTCAGTCAGATGCACGGTGTGATCGTTATGGCTAAAAGTGTATGTTATCAGTTTGAAATTGACATTAACTTTAGAAAACAACACTACTGAAATATGAAATATGAAGCAAACACATTTATATTGTTTTGATACTTTAGGAAAACGATCCATGATTCATTTGTGACATCTAAAAATAGATTGCACCTCAATCTGACGCACGGTGTGACCGGTTTGGATAAAAGTGTCTGATATCTGTATGAAATTGACATTAAATTTAGAAAACAACACAAGTGACATACGGAAAACCGAGAAAATGTGTTCAGATTGTTTTTATACTTTAGTAAAACAATCCATTAGTCATTTTTAGGTGTAAAAATCGACCACACCTCAATCCTATTCACGGTGTGACAGGTATGGCTAAAAGTGTCTGATATCAGTTTCAAATTGGCATTAACTTTAGAAAAAACACAAGAGTCATAAGAAAAATAGAGCAAACACATTCATATTGTTTTCATACATTAGTAAAACATTCCATGAGTAAATTTTACATGTAAAAATCGACCATACCTCAATCTGATGCACGGTGTGATCGGTATGGCTAAAAGTGTCTGATATCATTTTGAAATTGACATTAACTTTAGAAAACAACACTTCTGATATAGTTAATACCAATAAAACATGTTCAGATTGTTTTAATACTTTAGTAAAATGATCCATCAGTCATTTATGATGTGTACGAATCGACCTCACCTCAATCCGACTCATAGTGTGATCGGTATGGCTAAAAGTGTCTGATATTTGTTTGAAATTGACATTAACATTAGAAAACAACACAAGTGACATACAATAAATTGTGCAAACACATTAGGATTGTTTTTATACTTTTGGAAAATGACCCATGAGTCTTTTTTGAGGTTTAAAAATTGACCGGACCTCAATCTGACACACAATGTGACCAGTATGGCTAAAAGTGTCTGATATCGGTTTCAAATGGACATAAACTTTAGAAAACAACACTACTAACATCTGAAAAACCAATAAAACAAATTCAGATTATTTTGATAATTTAGGAAAATGATTCATGAGTCATTTGTGACGTGTATGAATTGTCCTCGCCTCAATCCGACGCATGGTGTGATCAGTATGGCTAAACGTGTCTGATATCAGTTGGAAATTGACATTAACTTCAGAAAACAACACTGCTGACATATGAAATACTGATTAAACGCGTTTGGATTGTTTTGATACATTAAAAAAACGGTCCATGAGTCATTTGTGATGTGTAATAATTAACCGCACCTCAATCCAACACATGGTGTGATCGGTATGGCTAAAAGTGTCTAATATCAGTTTGAAATTGACATTAACTTTAGAAAACATCACTACTGACATAATGAATACCAAGAAAAAACTTTTGGATTCTTTTAATATATTAGGACAACGATCCATGAGTAATTTTTGAGGTTTATGAATCAATCGCACCTTAATCCGATGCATAGTGTGACCGGTATGGCTAAATGTGTCTGATATCTGTTTGAAATTGACATTAACTTTAGAAATCAACACAAGCGATGTACGAAAAACCGATAAAATGCATTCAGATTGTTTTGATACTTTTGGAAAACAATCCATGAGACATTTTTGAGGTGTACGGATCGACCACATCTCAATATGATGCATGATGTGACCAGTATGGCTAAATTTTTCTAATATTATTTTGAAATTGACATTAACTTTAGAAAAAAACACAAGTGACATATGGAAAACCGAGAAAACGTGTTCGTATTGTTTTGATACATTTTGACAATGATCCATGAGTCATTTTTGATGTGCACGAATTGACTGCACCTTAATCTGACGAACGATGTGACTGGTATGGATAAAAGTGTCTGATATCAGTTTGAAATTGACATTAACTTTAGAAAACAACACTACTAACATATAGAATACTGAGAAAACACATTTGGATTGTTTTGATACATTAGGAAAACGATCCATGAGTCATTTGTGACGTGTATGAATCAACCACACCTCAATCCGATGCATGGTGTGACCAGTATGGCTAAAAGTTTCTAATATCAATTTCAAATTGACATAAACTTTAGAAAACAACACAAGCGACATACGTAAAACCGAGCAAACACATTTGGATTTTTGTGATACTTTAGGAAAACTATCCATGAGTCATTTTTTAGGTGTATGAATCAACCACACCTCAATCTGATGCACGGTGTGACCAGTAATGCTTTTCATTAGATAAAGAATCAATATTTATGAAATAAGATAAATCATCCAAAAACATATTGATTTTACATTATTCCCATTCATTGTTATCAGAATGAAATCATTTGAGTTTATCATTTCCTTACATTAGTTTCACATTTTCATATTAATGAATTATTTCATATTAATGTTTTAATTTATTTCATTATTGTATTACTAACATAATATTTGTTTTCTTATATAGGTGAATTTTTTTCCTTGAGTTCGGATGCTTTGTTTGGCAACAAATACTGTGGGCGACAAATTTTGAGAGAGGATCACATATATCAAAGGATGAATCATTAATGTTTATAACTGTTGTTGGATAATTGTAATTGTAACCATGTAAAACATTGTTTGAAATGTATATATTAGTGTTTTTTTGTATTCATGATGTTAAGTAAATGTATATAGCATTGGTTGTCAAAATATTTTGTGCGAGTGCTGTTTTGTATAGGTGTGCAACTGATATTTTTTAAAGGTGTGTAGGTGCTGGTTTGTGCAGGTGCAGGTTCTGCAGGTGCAGGGGAAGGTGCCTTTATCAGTGCTAACAATGAATTGTAAATGGTGTCAAAGATAGGGGGGGTCCCCTTTATCAGTGTTTTGAAAAGCACTAATAAAGGCGACCTTATCAGCGCTAAAAAAAGCACTGATAAAGGGTGTCGTTTATCAGCACTTTTTTAGCACTGATTATGGGGAACCACCCCCTTTATCTTCCCCATAATTTATAGTGATTTTGTAGCACTCTTAATGTCGGTTTTTAGCACTGATAAAAGGTCGATTTGTATTAGTGTGATTGTAGGTTATAGAACATTCTCCTTAAGGCTATGATGAGGTTGACGGTGGTTCACCTCAATGATCATATAATTAAAAATTGATTTAAAATATTCCCATACATTCCATACTAGAAGTATTGGAAATATGGGTGGTCCAAAACTATATTACCATTAGAATTACTATTGATATGTTGAGGCTTTACCTCACAATGACAATTCTATGCTATATGGCCATCTCTTCCATACTTGTATCACTTTAAACTCCCATAAAAGAAGTTCCTTTAATGAATATTCCCAAATATCTTTCATGTGGTTTGTTTCAATTTATTTCTATCTCTTCAATGATCAATGTTCTTCCATTTCAATTTATATTTTCTTACATTCTTTTCATTCGACTTATTTGGACAATGCATCTCTGCAAACTATAGTTAAAACTTCACAGTGGTAAACAATATCTCATCATATATTTTATTATCTTGTTTTTCTAGATTCCTCTGCAGATGGGGATTTTATTCATTGATGTATCTTTCAACCTTTCCCTGAAAACCCATAATAAAGTTGTAGGTGTATTACAGAAGTCATTTAACATTTATCCCATAGCATTTGATTGAATCATTTTCAGTCTACATCTGTAGATGAATTAATTATCCATTTTTTAACATCAAATAGTGGAAATTTTTGTTCATAAATATCCCCTTGAAATCATAAAACTCAATAGCATCAATCAACCTTCATAGAGTTTTGTTTTTTTGTTAGTGTCTACCATTGATCATCTTATCCTTCAAATAAGTACTCTCCTAGGGTTACATTATATATCCATGAACAATGAAGTATAGAAAAGATCTTTTCTATAGAGAATATACATTATATATCCATTAAAGGATCAGTATATCAAAATAAATAATTTTGTCATTTACGCATACACAACTCAACATAATGTTGTTACATAAGAGGAAAATCTGTCATATAAACCTTATTCATGTTATTATTCATAACTCAAGATAGTTGAGTCATAATCATAATGAATGTTTCCCATCAATATTCCATTAGAATGCTGTCAGTGCATCTTCTTTTAAAGTCGGTATTTTGGTGGTTCCTATGATTTACAATTGTTTATCTAAGAGAATAAAACCTTATTGAAAAACATTTTAATTTTAATAATCTCACAATTATGAAGTGATATTATTTCTTAAAAAATCATTATTTAATATATTATTAATATACTCTAATAAAAAGTAAATTTTATATATATATCTTTTATAATGGTTCATAAATATCTTGTGATTAACCAAAAATTTGTCTCGAGAATTTCAAACCACATGTGCAACAAGAATCATTTTTTTTTGCAGTAGTTACAATTCAAGTCTAGCTCAGAGCTGTGTTTTCAGGTGTTACCCCTAAGTACGTCTATTCTAGAGCCACATCCACATCTAGTATCCTAACAATAATTTTTTTTCTTCAGAAAACCACTTTCATAATAATTACCAAAACATTATGATATATTATTATATCTAAAATTTTCCCTAGGGTTATTACTAATGTTTTAATCTCCAAATTTCCACAAATAACAAAACTATAATTTGTTACCAGCTATGGCATCCCACATTTTTATTACATAAATTTTCATTACATGGTAAAAACAGAGGACTATTTTACGTTTAGTTACATTGAGATAAGGTATGTAATATATGGAGAAATAAAATATTCCTCTAATTAACTAGAGTGATTTATTTATAGTTTCATCTAAAGTTATATTTTCTACATATCATTACATAGTTACATACATCAATGTAATGTGGTGAGGATGAGGATGAGTAACAGAAAGCATTTACATGTGTTCATGATGAATATCAATAAGAACATGTGAAATGCAATCATAAGAAAAAACAAGATAAAATTATCAATATAATTATAGAAATACGATTAATATTTCCATGGAAACATGGTTTAAAAAATTAAAATAATTCATTCATAATAATGTCACCAAGGTGTTATAATTTAAAATTATCATTGTTATTCACCAAGATATGACAAAACATGTCACCTAAATATATTAAATCAATTACCAAATAATTTAGGGAATTATCAGGGTAGACCATACATAAATCTTATTTATGTTGATATAGATATATCATAATTGATAATTTAATTAAAAATCCATGGTGAATAAAAATGGGGTTCCTATCAAAATAATGGTCTGCAAAAGATCTTAAAGACATGAGCATGATGTAATTTTTAACCCATGAAAGAAAATTCATGACTAAAATTTTTAATTACAATAATGGAATAAATAATTATTACTTCTTGGTGAGTACCCATGGAAAAATAAAATGTTTTTGTATCCACCTAATGAAAATAATATAAAATTTATTACGGAGAATATAGAAATTTGGAGTCGTAAATACGACATCATGATAGTCATAAGACATGGTTTTAGAAAATTCTAAACTACGAAAGGAAAATGGTAAACAATAGATAACTAATATTTGGTTTATATGGGTATGATGAAAACGTTATTAAAATAGATTAACCATTATATTTCATGAACATATATAAAAATAGGTTCTTGAATGTATGAAAAAAGAGGGATAATTCGGTTACTTGAAGAGTTGTTTCTAAAACATTATAATGAAATAATTAGATCATGAGTACACTTTTGGGGGACAAATTGGGATATATAACCACCATAAATAAATGTAGGATGTATTTGGTGTTAAATTTAATGAATTGATAAATTGTTATTTAAAGGGAATGTGCATGAATTATTTTATAAATATCAAATATAGGTCTTGGAAAACTTAGTTGTGGAAAATGAAAACCCATTATCTTACAATTGTTTTTTCTCATGGTTTTAATAATTTGGGAAATATTTTATGTTATTTTAATCTACTAGAACCTAATACCATTTTTAATTATTCTTTTGGTATAGATATTTAAGGATTCCACAGAGTAATGTTTTTAAAAATAAATTTTTCGTTTTTAGCATTTGGAACGTCAATTATTATTTTATAAATTGATTATAATATTTTGATATACTTAATATTCATAAAATACAATATATTGTATTGTTTATTGTGTTTAATTGATAATTTAATCATTTTAAAATTAGTTTAATGTCATTGAACATACCGAAAACCAATTTTTTTTACTATTCACGAAAAACTGTATTATAGAATGTTTTCATAAATTCACACTAACCTAATTTAGATGTGATGATTTAAAATATTATTTTCATTTTTTCATTAAAATTATATATATATATATATATATATTTAAATTATTCATTTAAATATAAAAATAAATAATTATTTAAAAATAGTTGTTTTTAAGGAATGTTAAAATAACCGACACTTTTAAAAAATTTCAAAGGCCATATTAAATTTTTTGTTTTATTTATGTTTTAAAAAGTTTGTTTTAAAATACATTTTTATGAAAACAAATATTAAAAAAAATTTATTTTATAGATAAATTGCAATTTTTTTCATAAAAAATACAATTATATTTTATTTTTATCCAATTTTTTTATCAAACTCTTATCAATTAATCATAAATTCTATTAAGAATAACTATTCAAGAAAATGGAATTTATGGAATATATATTTTACTTATATGATGTTATTTCCACTAAGGTTTTGACATGTAACACCTTATTACACAAACATACACCCTAAGGGTATGGCGTGTGATGGTGGTAGTTTAGTGGGGAGGCCTGGATTGCATCGAACTAGTGGAAATCTCTACAAACATGAACATATCCTATTATTGATTTTGTTCAAGAATAAATTATTGAAGATAACATAGTGATTGGTACAGGAAAAAACCGACTGGTGATTTCCCAAAACAAGTTTAGAAAAATGGGATACATACATAATGCCTTTACTAGTTGAGACCATCAATTCTCCTTTATATATCAGCAATCCTTTATCATTACAACATATAAACACTACTTATAATTGTAAAAATTAACAATAAAGGGTGAAGTTTCGAATATTAATATTGAATAGTGGTTATAATGTCAAGCATTCTTACTTGATGAATGATCTTATAAGGTCTAATTCCAAATGGTCAAGTTTCCGTTTATATGCTAAAACACCACCTCATTATCTAACTCAGAATTTCATAAGGATATATTTTTAATTCTTAAAATTTTCATTGGTTTAAAAATATTTTGTTTCTATTATATAGAATTTTGAGTGACGGAGATGATAATAAATGTTCAGGGAGATCTATACATTTCCATTTTATCTTTTTTATTGTATATTTTTTTCCAGTGATAATTTTTGACATATTAGTTTGTCACATAAATATCTAATGTAATGATCTTTATTAATGATATGGAATTTGTTGTTTTTTCTTAATTTTTTTAATTATATACTATTATATGACATGTAGATATAGTTATTTAGTAAAAATTATCATTTATAAATTCTGGTTCGTTACATTATCTATGTGGGGTGGTTATGAATTGAGAGTCAATTCACTTTGTGGATGTGGTTTTCCACATGTAAATATATGGAACTATAAATTTAATTAAGTGAAAAGGTGAAAGGAAATTTATTTATTATTTTTTCATAATGATATATATTTCAGTAATATCATAAATATTTCTTTTATTTCACATATATTAATTAAAATTATCCTTATCACCTTCTGTGTATGAAGTTAGTGAACGAAATGAAAATTTATTCACTAGGAAATACTCCAACATACACATGAGGGACATCATCATATCCCATAAGGAATGGAAAATAAAATGTTATATATGATATACTGAATCTATAGGTATATTAAAAATATCCTATATATACTTTAGATCCATTATCATATCCAATACCGAGAGGTGGTAATAGAAAAATGAATGACATTGGTTCGTGAGGTAGAAATCTTTATACACATGAAAAATGAGTTTGTAAGAAATTTCATTGAAGTGGTATTGACTGGAGGTCATCTGATTATTAGAAAAAAAATTGTATTATGAATATGCTGATGTTATTATATCATCATGGAGTAATAATTATTTTAATATGTGGAGGAAGATATATTATTAAAACACTCTATAAAGAATGTTTCATCTTATCTAGGAAACCTCCCTATGTTTTAAACAAATCCTTCCAACGATGTATTTAATAAAAAAGTAAAGATAATGGTAATTAGGGGAAGAAATTTTGGAAATTATTTATGCTGATAATTTATAATAATAATTTTGTTTTTGGGGAAAGGAATATAGGAGAGTTTGTGTCCTTTTATGACATAGGTGAGTCTCTCACTTTTAATGCTTGAAAATAAAAATGTGTAACCATGTGTTTCACATTCCTTAATGATCCAAAATAAAGTATTACTAATAAATATAAATTATAGTGATGCAAATATGACCATAAAATAGAGTATTCCCATATTTGATGTCATTTTTCAATTTTTTGTAGTTTAACCCGTAATAAATCATTTTTTACCTTAACTGTGGTGAATAATTTTTACAATATTCACTATTATATATAGTAAAAGAATAATTTTTAATTATTATATTCTATAAATTATTCTTATTCAAAATATTTAATCCATTTTTCCAAATTCTATTCATATGTGTGGAAAGTATCTATTTAAAATTAATCACACAGAAATGAAATGAATGAGGGGTTTCGACAAGAAAATTTTCAAAAATTTGAATGATTTATATTAAAAATAAATATAAAAATAATTCTAATTACCAAATTTGGATTAATTTTTAATATATAGAACTAATTTTTAATTTTTAAAAAGTTATTATATAATATATCTTTTTATATAATTCAAATTTAATATATAGTTCGAATAAAAATTAGATATTTTTCAATATTCATTGATATTTGAAATATTTTAGAAAACCCCCAAAAATAAAACCTAAGATATTATTGATATTTTGATTTCAAATATATTCATAAATTTTAAAAATAAATTTTCTAAAAGTATTAAAAATTAATTTTAAATTATGTGTTCACATCACATATAAATAGACTTTCAGAAAAAATATAGGATTTTTTTTAGAAAAACATATTTTTTATTTTGAATGATTATTAGTTACTTTATAATTAATAGATAGGAATAATTTTCATATTTTAGTTTAAAATTTTCATAACCATTAATTTATTGTGTTGGTTATAAGGGTATATTATGATTTTGTTCACATAGACATGGGGTTATGTGTTTTTCATGCTATCAAAGATAAATCATTTATGTAAAAAGAACTATTTTATAAACACTGGAATGCTATATTTTCTTCTAATCATGGTTCTTAATTTTTTGCATGATATCAAAATTAAGGGTATTATCTTAAATATCACATGTCATGTTCTCCCCACCCAAAATTAATTGTGTCCTCACAATCTAAACTTGATATCAGTAATCTTGTGTTTGAAATTTGGAAATACCTTTGTTAAAAAATCCACATCCAAAATGGGTTAATAAAATATTATATTAATTAGAGAGAAAAGAAAGTATTAAGGTAATCTAGAATAATATATACGTAAGATTCAATGTAGGAGAATATAGATGGGTAAAAAAGCACGTGCAAAGAGGAAAATAGGAAATACTTATAGAGTGTGATAATTGTCACTGATCACATGAAATTTAATGATAAATTGAAATTTAATGAAAAATGAAAAATATGTATTGATGTAAAAGACCATTTAACTCAATTCTTACTCCAAGAAATTAATATCAGAAAAGGATGTTTTTTATTACATAATAAAAAAATCAATTTTAACATACCATAAGAACCATAAAATAGTGATAACTCATTCCATCACTCCCTAACAATTTTCCAAAACGATTATAGTTCACACCAGATATCCAATATAATAAATTATTCTATAAACATTAAAATATAAACCACTAATTAATCATTAATATGTTATTTTGACACTTTATAACTAATATTATATAATCATGGATATCATGTAGGTCAGTGATAGGTTCCAAACCCTTATCATCCATTAGTTGTGGGTCCAATCCCCAAGACCATGGTCGAGGCAATAGGCTCTCACCCTGTAGGATGTTTTTACTTGTTCTAAAGCTACATTTTTATAATTCCAACAATATTCCACATAATGTAATAACCTATAACTACCTCAATATAAATGATAAGATAAACACTAAGGGTTACCAATAACTATAAACACACACGTACAAAAATAATTTTCAGTAATACATAAATAATTTTTTCAGTTAAACATATACTAAACTAATGGTTTTTACTCCATGAAATGGTTTGAAAAAAAATACTCAATCACACCATATTACTACCATTTTTTTTTCAAAATGAGTGTTTAAAAATTTAACATAATATCAATATAAAAACATAAAGCCACGATGGAATCCAAAATTCTTATGTTAATGAAGATATATATGATTTTGAAAATTTTCACAATCATTAGATATTCCTTGATTCTTATTACAAAAATACCATTCGTCAAATACTTTAACAATTAAATCCTTTAATACCAATTCATAAATACTTCATCAATTTTAGTTCAATATAAGTCATTCATTCAACTAGGGGTTAACCTTTAGAAGAGAGAATTGACTCAGATAATTCTTATGTTCTCCACATTTAATTCAATGAACAATAACCGGATTCCTATGAAGATATTTACTTCCGTTCATTGTACTAATAATTTTTCCCTCGAAATGTTTTTCTCTATAGCATTTTTTCCACATATAAATAATTTTTCTATTATATTGTGAAATATTATTTTAAATATAATACAACTTGAATGAAAATTAGTTTTTTATTATATTTTCCAAAATTATACATTATGTATGAGTGAGAACAATAAACTAATCTAGACCCATTACATATCTCAATATTAAAAAACATCCAAAATACCCAATGAGATCATGATATGAATCACCCACGTCATCATCATGTGTACCAATATTTCAATAACTAGTTATCATCATCATGATTTACAATCATTTCATCTCCATTCAATCATTATCAAAATCTTTTCAAATCCATCATAATTGTTACTAAAAAAATATAAAATATGATGAGAAAACTCCTCTATAGTATCAATCCAAGAGAATTTTAAGGCTTATTTTTATACACTATGTGATTATTTGGTCAAGACCAATGATCCCCTTTTGATGTAACTAACCCAAGGTACCTCTATGATCAATCCACATCCATATCTAGTATATTAAAAAGAATTTATATCTAGGAAAAACAACATAATGTCAACATTAAATAAAAATTTGGATGTTATTCTATACATATAAATAAAATCTATTTTTTATGTTCACGAATACATGTTTTAGAGAATCTAGTCCTCATTGAATCTTCTAAAAACCATCTAATACCAACCAAAATTGACACACCATCAGTATTCCAGATCCCATCTCATACATTATTATATTGGTAAAATATAAATGGAGTTGGATCCCAATGAATTTAATAGTTTAATAGTCTTGGTAAACTAGAAACATAAATGATTCCCATATTACCTTTGAAAATACTCAAATTACAATATAATTTTTTATTTGATAAAAATATTATTTGGTCTAGAATATCCTAACATATTAATAAATATACAATTAATGGATTATTAAAAGGAAAATAAAATAAGGTGGAGCAAAAATGTGTGTTAAGTGTTACATGATTGGGATGACTTCATGAATCAATAAGTATAATCCTCATGGATAGATAAATAACCAAACACGGGTTCCATTTAAATAATTGGATAATTCATAATCAATATGGATAGGTAAATATATGAACATATATGTGATTTTAATTACTTGAATATTAGGAAATGAGAAGGTATAATCATTATGGGAAGGTAAATAAATGAAAAAAATAAAATTTCATAATAAATTGACAATGAAATCCATATAGAGATAGTATCATATAGAAACTATAAAATAAACACAATAAAGGATAAAAATAATATCACAATTCTCAACGAAGGCAGTACTTTATTACTAAACTTTATTAATACAGAATCAAGATACCTCTAATGTCGTTTGATTTTAAAAAATTGTTTAAAACAAATATATAAAACTCCTTTGGTTTGGACAACTCATTTTATGATAGCTTATGGATTAAAATTATGACAAAATCATTGCATTGAGGTTATATCTATTACTAGGACCCACCTATGATTCAATGTCCAAATCATTCCTCATATATCAAATATTCTATTTAATTCATAAACAATCTCTCTTATCCTTAATCAATAATATTTATTAAGGAATAATGATTTATCTATATTTCCCCACATTAAAAATAAATTTATATGTGGAAAACAATCTCTTTAAATTATGTATTTTTTTAATAAATAAACATATCCATGATAAATAATATGGATGAATTTATTAAATTTATTGTCCATAAGAATGTTGATAATTAAAAGGGAATTTATCAACTTCCAAACTGAATCTAGAATGTCATTGTCAATTATTTTCTTAGACAAATGACTATAAACTATTTATTAGAAGAATTATCGTGGAATAAATACAACATATATCCATTATAGTAACAATAACGTGATTATTTCATTGATGATTACAAATAACATATTTTTTTTAAAAAAACATTATTGATGAATCTATTTCATTAATTTTTATAATAAAATTTTTAAATTAATGTTCCAATTTTTTATCAAACTTATTTTGTTTAATAACAATATTTGTAACTTATAATGTAACATTTAAAACATTTTATTGGCTATGATATATGAAAATTCCATTCAATTCATAAACTTATTACAATAATTACTTTCACTTTTTTCTAAAATCCAAATGAGAATTATTTTTTAAATCAAATGATGTTTAATTTAAAAAAAATTTAAAAAAGAAAAAATGTGAAAAAATGTATTTAAAATATTATTTTTAACAGTTTTTAAAAAATGAAAACATTTTCAAAAAACATGGTTTTAGAATAAAATGTATTTTTGACTAAAGATAGTAATAGATTTAGATTTTTGTTAAATAGTTTTCTTAATAATTTTAAGTAATAATGAATAGAATAATGGTGATGTAACATAAAATAACATAAATTTATTGATGAAGTTAAAATTATATGTGTTTATAAAAAATGATCAAATCTCGTAATTCAACCAATATTCGAGAATAAAAAATCTAAATTATAATGATACATTGAAATAAACCCTAACAATGATCATAACATTGAAGTGAGAATTAGAAAATGAATTGGTCATTTGTATAAAATGAGAAAAAATTTAAAAGTTCATAAAAATTATTATATAAAATAAAGTATAATCTTAATATTATAATATCAAAGATGAAGAAGATGTAATATAACCCAATGAAATGAAATTGAGATATGACAATCAGTACCACTTCATAACTCGTAAATCTAATCCCCTTAAAATAATCAATTAAAATGGAAATTTAAAATACCATGAATTATTAAGGAATCATTATATTAAATTTTAATGGGATGTATGTGCACCATATAAAATAAATTACATGAACAACCATAAAATATTCCCCAATGAATTGAAATAGAGACGAATTCCCTTATGTCAAACTTCCTTTTTGTGGAAAATTATTTAACCTTATTTATAGTCTTTTTTAACATTAAAATATATTATAAAATAACTTTATTAATATTGATAATATAGTATATGAAACATTTATATTCTATTATCACCCTTTACGTAATAATCAATTATTATTTTTGGGTGCTAATGGCCTTGTTTTCTCATTCATGCTTAGCTGTGAAGGTTCTTGTTCCTGTTCATATTATATAGATCCATAATATACAGAATAATAGTACAAAAATAATTATAAGCTAGATTCATAAATTATTATTCTAATACCAATCATGAATGATGGTTATGGAAAATTATGTATGTTACGATCATTGAGATGGTAGGCCAGACATACACATGGGTAACATTTCAAAATTTCAATTGTAATTATTGAATCGAGGATAATAATATTGTATATTTCTACCATTAAAATTATATAATATTATTAATTTAAATATAATTTTTTATATACCATACATTTTTAGTGGTAATGAAAATATAGTCACATCACTTTTTGAAGGTTGTAGTCCACACATACAAAAGAAAAGTTATCATCTTTCAGTGAGTTAAATGGTAAATAAAATGATATATTATATTTTATGAATGATAAATGTATCATTAATATTGTAATTATTCCTTTTATATCACATATTTTAATGAAACTTTTCCTTATCACATTCCATGTAAAGCATTAGTGAAAGACGAATCACATCTCATTGTGAGGTAGTAGTAAGCCGTAAGCACGAGTGGAACTATTTTATCTCCAATGAAATGGAAATTTAAAAAATGAATATTTTATATAATAAATAAAGTGGTATAAGTATTTTATAGATATATTATATATAAATTAAATACATCATCATAACCAACCATGGGATATGGTAATTAAGTAGATAATGACTTTGGTTTGGAAGAGAGAATCAATTTTGAACATGAATAACGATTTCATAACCCATTTGACGGATGAGGAGATGTTTTTCTGTCGTAATTATAAGATAAAAAGTTATTAATATATAAAATATACTAATGATATTCTATCTTCATGTATTAAGATAAATTTAAGCCACTACATTAAGACATAAAATAAAAATGTTCAATGAATAAGGTTACCTCTTCGTTGGGTAACCTATTATTATTTTAACCAAAGCCATCATTGGATGGAATTATTTCAAAAAATGTATTCTAGGATGATGGGATGTATTTTGGTTTGTGATTTATGGTGTTTATGGAAAACCAAGAGTAGTTTTGAGATATGAATAGTTGTGTATAGGGGTGGGAATTTATAAGTAAGGTGAATAGAACACTTATAATATTTGAAATGAAAATGGTGTACTGATGTTTTTCACATTCCATTAGGGAGAGAAATAGAGTATTATAGGTCATTATAAATGATAGGGAAAATATACGGACATAAAAATGTTTTTTCAAAAATATTTGTCAGCAATTTATAATCATATCTTTTTAATTTAACACATTGTAAATCCCTTTTTTACATTAAACATAGTAAATAATTCATAACGTTTTCACTATTAATTTTAGTCAAGAAATAGTTCACAATTATTAGATAATATATATTATTATAATTAAAAATATGGAATTATTTTTTTTCAAAATTTAATTCATAGAATTCGAAACATTTTATTTATGATTAACCTCAAAGGGAATATTTTCAAATGTTTACAAAGATTTCATATAAAAATTCAATATTAAAATGTCTCAAATGGCCAGAATTTGATTATTATATATATATTTTAATTAATATTACTTTAAAATAAAATAAATTAACATTTATCATTATAAATAAATTTCACAAAAATGTATTTTTCAATTAAAATTTACTATTTTGGACAATTAATCGAAAAATTAAAATTTTATAAAAAATCCCCAAAATTCACCCTATAATAATGTTGATATTATGATTTTAGAAATGAAATTAATTTTAACAAATATATTTACAAAAGTGGTTGAAATTATTTAAAATTTTAAGCACAAAGCAAGACAAAATGGTAATTTATAAAAAAAACGGCTATTCAAAAAACATTTCATTATCATTTTAAAAATTCTTATTTTTTTACAATCACATTTAAACATAAATTTAAAATTGATTTTAGTACTATTTATACTAGATAATTTAATGAATACTTTAAAATAGAATACTATGTAACAATTAATTTAGACACAGTGTTGCGTGTTCTGAAATATTTATAAGGGACTAAATTCATTTAAAAATAAAAATAATTTATGTATAAGTTGTTATATTTTCTTCCAATCATGTTATTTATTGTCATAAATTCGATGAAAAAGAATTTTATTATTTTAAAATCTTGAGGGGTAACAATTTATCTATTTTATAATTCATTTAAAGGGATATAATAACATGAAATATTACCAAAGTATGCACAATAAATGTTTCATTTGAGTTATTCATACAAAATAAAACATGTAATTACTAAAAACTGAAAAGAGGAAAAAATTTCCCTAATAATAATGATTATATTATTCCATTATAACTATAAAAGATTTCCATTTATACTTTTTCCTTGTAGTTTGTTATATATTGTCATCCACATTATCCCTTGGATTGGTTAATGTATTCATGTAATTCCCAAATCCCGTTCAGTTGAAGGAATGAAGTCTAAGAGTTGTATTATACATATATGTCTCTTCATTAATTTCTATTAGTTTCCTATTCAAATAAAATATAAAATTTTTTACCAATGGCCATGCTTCCCACACTTACAACACCCTCAAATACATTTCATGTATTCACCTATGTTCTTATTTAAAAATTTCTAGAATGTGGGTTATCAAAATATAATTTCACCATGTGGATTATTTGAATTATAATGACACACTATCTCATATTTATAGTAAAAAACAGAGGAATTATTAGAATATCTAATTTAAATTTCTACCCTTAGTACACACTGAATAACATTTTCATAGAAAATGTTTAATATTATAAATAAATCTTGATAAAAACATTATATTTATCTAGTAATACATTGGTAAAAGTTTATTTCTAGACTAATGATTAATCCAAAATCATTCTCTGAAAGTATTGGGAAATTAGATTATTTTGTAACCATTGAATAAAATTATTTCTATTTGAGGTCAAGAAATTCTTTCTCCATTTTTTAGGGAATATCAGATAATTATTTTCAGAAAAATATACTCTTAGTCACATCACATTCTATGGAGCTATTTACAACATATTGAATTTTATTCTTAAAATGGTTTTACCATTAATCTATTTAAACAACCAAAATATATAAAAACAAAATGAATGTTTATTTTTCAAAATACTAGAGAATAGAAAATATATTTTTAATTGTAAAAAAATTATTTCTTAGTGACTAGTGGATCAGTGGACGCATTAAAATGTGGTGGGAGTTATATCATTATGTACTAAATAAACATTTTTAAACTGTTTTCTAATTTAAATTCTCAACATGATCCATTGTTTGATAATTTTGTGTGAAGAAAAAAAATTATGTTTTTCATTCAATATAAAAATAGTTTGATTTATTATAAAAAAAATTAATAACATTTTCCATTTCAATAGGTATTAACATGGTTTATTCAGGATCAATCCATTGACTTAAACTAGAATGAATAGGTTGAGGAAAACATATCATTGTAGAAAATCACATAATCTTGAAAAATAATTTTGAGGAAATCTAAAACATGACACCATCTGTTGAATATATGACACAATAATCGTATACTAGTATGTAAATTCTTATATCTGAAATAAATTATGATTGTTTGTAATGATTATTTTAATTATAAAAGAAGATCCCACTGGGAGTGTCTAACCTGGTGTATAGTAAGACCCATTTTTATATACCAGTACATTCACGAGCCAAGAATGAAATGACTTTTTAGTGTTATTATCCATTTGTACATCTCTCCCAGAACCATATCCACATGAAGAATCTAGAAAATGCTGATGTTTAATGGGATCCACTCCAACTATCCTATTCCGAAATTCTAGGAAAATTTCTTATACATGTAATGGTCAATTTATTTATCATTATAAATATCCCTAGATATATCCTTAGAAATATCCATAGGGATGTCAATAATTGTTTTCAAGAATTTTTTCAAATGTTAACTAAATATAGATCACATAACAACTACTTTTACATAGCCTTATCATATAAATAAATTACAACTTAATAGATTAATATTTATTCCACAACATAATGGTATATTTTATAATATTTTATTTCTATTACCATTGAATGATTGGAATCCTAAAAATAGTCCATAATTGATATATGTAATATCCCACATGGTTCATATAGACTAAAACCCCTCTTAGAAATATCATACAGAATATAATTCATCATAACCTGGGAAAGGGAACATTGTATAGAGGAATATTAGATGCCCAGTAAGGGAAAACATGGTTAACAGACAAACATAACATGAGAATTTATGTATGAGAAGATGATCACAACTCATGAAAACCATAATCATAATAAAAAAATCATAAATAATTATCACATTTGTAAATAACCTTGACAAACAATGATATTATAAAATCAATCCATTACCACTTTTATAAATTTAAAGTTTTAGGACCAATTAATTAATAACATCAAATAAAAAATTACATAACATTAGAATAAGGATATTAAGGTTATAACATTAAATATGGTTGTTTACACACCTCATTGAAGAATATATGTGTAGAATATAACCAATATCACAAAGATTAAAAATTGAGACAAAAATCCGTTAACTTATGTGATTAAATTCGTCGTATACATTAAAAAATAATAAATAATAAATAACTTTTTATATTACATACATTTTATAAACATAATTATATATATTATAGAATATATGGTTTATATATAACCATTTATTACTGTTTTATAGACAATACCTTGTTAAAATCACATTTCTAGTAGTAACCACTTTGCTATTTTTAATGCTTTGATTTTTTAGGTTCATCCCTAATACATTTATCATTGTTACATAGTCCCCATTATGATATATTTGATATTATTATATTATACATTAAGTATATTTATATTTATTATAATCCGTGAATGTTAGAGATATAAAATGAAATACACCATCCATAGAGAGTGTTGATCGTACATAGACATGATCGATGTCTCAATTTTTCCTTAATAAATGAAGTGACGTAAGGGTAAACAATAAATTAACATTAGAGAATTATTTTTATGTTATATATATGACAAGTTTTAATTTAAACCATCCTTATTGACTTCAATGGAATGTGTGAATGAATGACATCGCTTCACGATACGATAGTCCACCATACACATGAGTGGTGTTAACATACTCTCCCAGAAAGTAAATTAAAAAGGAATTTTTTATATAATTACATAAAAAATATAATAATATAATTAATATAATATGTAAAACATAAATCCATCATTATATCTACCTTTTAAAGGTTGTGATGGAAAATAAAATACATTCGTTCATGAGATGGTAGTCCATTGTACACATGAATGATGAATTTGTAACCGATTTGATGGAAGAGGATATGAATTTACATCATTACCTTAAAATAATAAAGTATATTTTTATTTAATATAATGATATTATTACATAATTTTGATTTAATATTAATTTATGGATGTGTAGTATGAAATAAAATAAAATGTTAGTCTAGAGGCGATGCCTCTCCTTTATAAAACTTTTTTGGTTTTTCAACAAAAGTATTAATAGGTTGGATATATGAACAAACTAGGGATTGTATTATAATATTAGAGAAGTGATTAGGTTATATTCATATATCTTATTTAATCCAACTTGTTTTGAATGTTTTAATAGGAGAGTATAATGGGTGTCCTTTTACAAATGAGATGATTGACAGAATTGTAAATTTTGAAAAAAACATTTTACCATGTTTTTCACATTAAATAAATTTCAAAAATGGGATGTTATCAATAATAGATGGTAAAAGGAAAGTATATATTAAAAAAATGGATTTGGTATAGGTTTAGTTCATTTTAACACATACCATTTTAGTTTTGTTTCATGGTAAACACTTTTTTAACTTAACCTTGGTATGTATTTTTTATTTTATTTATGATTCATTATGGTAAAAAATAATTTATTCTCTAATATATAATATAAATAAACTATTTTATCATATGGTACTATTTTTTAAAAATAAAAATAATAAAATATTTATAATTTAATTAAAAATTTATTCCAGTACTTGTGACAAGGGAGTTTTTTTCCAAAGATAAAATGTTAAGAAGCTAAAAAATATTATATATAATAATTCAATATGAAATTGATTCAAATGAACTAAATTCTATTAATATATATATATATATATATATATAATTTAACTAATTATACCATTATATTAATCATAATATATTTTTATTTCATTTGAATAAATTTAAATATTAGGCAATCATTAATTGAAATATGTATTTTTCACTACTCATTAAAAAAATTATCTTCATGAAAAATACCCAAAATTTCACCCAAATTATTTTTGACCAGATTATTTTAACAAACTAATTACAGTTTTTAACATAAAATTTTTTATAATTGGATGATATAAATAATATAATAACTAAGATAATGGAGACAAAACTATTTTGTTTTGAAAAAAATACTATTTTAAGTGTAATATTTGAAATACTATTATCACTTGTCAGGAGAACAAGTTTTATGAATGTTATAAATTTATTAATCCATTAAATTAAATATTAATTAATAACATTCACTAATGTTTATTTTTTAATTTTTTCCGAAATCATGTTTTTGGGAGGAAGAAGACTTTCAGAAAAAAGTTTATGTTTTTTCAAATGGAATTTATTTTCAGTTCTAATGAAGTGGTAATAAAAGAATTTGTTATATATATATATATATATATATCTGTGTGTGTGTGTGTGTGTGTTTAAACCATAAATTTTAATAATTAAGTTAATCCCATTCATAATCTTCATTCTAATAACTTGGTGATAACTATTATATTAAACAGTTACATTTTAATAGTATGTTGTGTTTAAATAGAACTCAGTGATTCATGTAAAGAAAGATAAAAATAGTGTTTTGAGTAATGTGAGATAAATTTAGTGTTTCATGTAAAGAAATATAATATCATTGTTTCATGCAATGAAAATATTTATTAGAATAAACTTGTTTTTTTAAAATATATTTCACATAATATTTGTTTGTTAAAACCATTCCATGAAATTTTACAACAATATTTTCATTGAAATAAACATCATCATCTAAAGAGGAAAATAATGCAGTGTTAATTTTTTGAAATAATATAATCGTAACTACTGTATAAAAAACATATTATCACCATCAAAATATAGTGATATATATATATATGAAATTGTATAGATTCCCATCCTATGTCTTTGTGAGTAGATGATATAGATGATTATTTATTTGGAAATTCCATTTATTTATATTCTCCATTTTTTATGAAATATGATTTATTAATTTAAAAACACTTATATGGAAAATAGGTCATTAATAAAAAAGTAATTATAATGACACATTTAATATGAGTATTAAATAAATCAATGAGCCTCTCATTGATTTTTTTTAATTATCTTATTGAAAATTATTTTTAATTATGAAAAAATATCCTTAATTACCAATTTTTATATAGAGGTAAATTTACAGATGATATAACAACTTCCAATTTCAGTTTATAATTTATTTCAAATACTATTGGAAGTAAAATGTGAGGATTTTTTCCAATATTCATTTTTTAATTTGATACATGAATCTTCTATATTATATTTGAGTTAAAATGGGGTTTCATTAATAATTTATTGTTAACCTTGTTTATGAAAACATCAACATCCAAAAGCATCAAAATAATTTTTTACCATATCTAATTATATAATAAAAATTCTAAATTCATCGTTATGATGATTATATATTTAATAAAAGTCCAAAAAAAACATGGAAGGTTAGACCATTTAGAAACTCATATTAATAACATGTAGAAAAGTAACATGTATTTTAATATTATAATTATATACATCTTTTAGAAATATATATGAATGTACCAATTGAAATACATTTAATACATTTATATAAATATAATTTATCTGATAAACTTTACCAATGATAATGAATATAATTTTCCACAAAAATAATTATCAAAATAGTTCTCATAATTCGTATAACTTCTGGGATAAAAATATCGATTCTAGATCAAATTTATTTAAATAATACACAGTGACTAATTCATGATTTAGTGTAATGTTATTTTGAAACATAAAAAATTTTATATTACATTCAATATCCAACTTATTAAAATTTTTCTATAAATTAGAATCACTGATAATCAAAAGATAAAATAGGTCTTAGAATTCCATTAGAAGGATGAAAGATTTCTTTACTTGAATTTTAACATACAAATTTGAGTATAATTTCATACATTGAAAATTATTTTGAATCTACTAGTCATTCATAGATAATTTTCAATGAATAAATATCTATAAATAAATGAATTTTGTAAACTCAAAATTAATACTGACATAAAAATGTATAAGAAAATCTTAAAAAACTAATGAAATAATCCTTTTAACTAAATGTAGATCTACTTCCTTTCTTAAAATTGTAGAGGTTGGAAATAATATCTATTTATTATCAATGATTGTAAGTTCAAAAAGATTATCTAATATATTAAATAATGTAATAATTCATTTTATATTTCCAATTAATCCATTTATAAAATACTATGACTTAAACATTCAATTATATACAAGAGATTATTATTTTATCAATAATAAAAAGATATCTCCAAAACTACATAGTATTAAAAATTAAATTAAAAGTAATTTATAATTTATATCCCCACAATTAAGAGTGAACTTATTCTACTGTTGATCATACCATATTTATTTTATATAAAAAATTAAATTATTTATAAATTATTATTAATATATATATAAATGGTGATAATTATAAGAAAAAAATACTCCAGTAAATAAAAATTAGTAATGAATTATACTACTCAAATAAATTTAAATTAATAACATACATAATATAAATAATTCAAAACATATTGTATGACTTGTTAAATTTCAATATTGTTTTCAGGAACTAAAAAAATAATTTTAGGTGCTAGTGCATAGTGAAGTGTGACCCTTTAAATTTATGGTCTTGGTTGATAGTCCATCCGACATCATGAATTAGAATCAAAAGAAATTTGGGAATATATATTCATTTATCATTCATGTTTTTATTGGAAATAAGTTTGATTGAAATTAATACATGAGTTATTATAAATTATTTAGCTCTATTCCGTTAAAAATTCATTCTATTGTTTCTTATTCTCTAATATATTGGGAAAAATGGTTTTTGGAAAGACCTAAGAAAGTTGTTCACCTATTTGATTCCTCCAAGGAATTTACTTATAACAACAAATGTCATTCTCTTTAGCCGAAGTTGATTGTATATGTATTAAATAAATTGTATACATGTTGTTATGTTGTAACATGAATTTTTAGCTCTCAAAATTTGATTTAAACATAACACTATCTCTCAAATCTCCATACCAAATTTTTTTTCTTAATACTCTTAAATATAGGAGTACATTCTATAATTCCATTCTTATCAACATTCAACTATATTAAAATCATACTTTCACTTCCACTATTTCAAATAATTTATAATTTTAATTATATATTTAAAATATTGTCTCTAATTTCAGTTAAATGAAAACATTTTTCTATAGATATTTAAAATTTTTTCTTACAAGGTAATATTATTTTCCAATATAAATTTAATGAAAATATATTCAGTATTACTACCAAATTCCTTTCTGTATATGGAATAATTTTTTTATATGTATACATATTTTTGGGTTTCTAATAAATATATTAACAATCTATTACATAATTATTCAATTCAACATATGTCTCTATAACATTTTTTGTTTCACATTGTAGTGATACTTATTCATCACATTAATATAATGAAGCCTTAATGTAATTTTAATCTATGGTTATAATAATAAGTTTTTAATTATTTAATATTATCATAAAATGTTTTTCAGAGTCTGGGGCACTATTTTAGAACCCTATGACTTTTCTTTTATCAATAGCAACATCTCATGACCTATTGAAAGTATTTTCATATTCATTTTCAATCCATTTGTCCAAACAAAAAAAATTTATTATTTTTATTCAAATTATAAAAAATCATAGAAACTTATAATTATTTCCATTCATCTTTAGGAAATATGGATAAATATGTATAATATTTTTTTATACATATTTTATTATTTTAGACTAATAATTTTTAAAATAGTTATATTTTATATCATTTATATCATTCCCATAATAATTTTTTTTCCAAACATTCTATGAGCCATATTATTATATCCTTCGTTAGAACAATAAGATTTATAGTAATATGAGAATTTTTTACGTGTTCTTAATGAAATCATTTCTATGAAATTTAATACATCAAATAGTGATGGAAAAACCTTCATTGTCAATTCAACCCCATCTATTATCCCCTTTTAATGAGTATTATAATATTTATTTAAATTTATTATCTATTCAGCCACAAAAATATTTTTAAAATTCTTCATGACATCAACTAATATCCTCTTATATTAAAATTCATTAGGTAAAATAATATAACATTATTAATAGTTTCAATTTTCGATAATGCATTCCAACATAGTTATTGCAATCTATTAGTAATAGTAATTTCCTTATTTTTCATTTCTGATACACATTCTATATGTTTGAAATCAAATTCGTACTAATTAGATCTACAATTTTCTTTTTAGTTTAAAAAATCTTCAATATTTTTATGTTTATAACCTCAAATTTCTACTAAATTCATTTGGTTATTTTTCATAATGAAACATGACTATAAATATGTCATTTAATAGTAAAATTACCAATACTTATAACATAAAAGGTCAACTGAAATTAATATTTATCACACCATAAAAGTTATATAATTGTATTATTTTATTTCTAAAATTCCAAAAAACAAAAGAATGTTCTCACCTTTAATATTAAAAAAATGTCTCAATTATACCACTCATGTACTCATTATCATTACCATAAAAATGTGGCACTATTTAATTCAAGATTTCAATATATACCAAATAAATCCCTACAATCATAATGATACAAGATTTTATTTACACTATAATGATTGAAAGGAAAATTATAATTTCAAAATAAATATAAAATCTAGAGAAATAAAATTTTAAATACTGAACAATATATAGGACTTTCTAAAATATATTGATGTTCTCTGATATTTTGTTTTTTTCATGTCAAATATTGTCTATAAAATGTAATAGGGTGGTGGTATCTTAATTTAGGAACAAATTAATTTTTTCCTATCAACACATGATTAAAATTAATAGGATATATTATTTCAGATATACCCGCAAAATATTAGAGTTAAATAATTAAACATATATAGGTAAAAATTAATTTTTTCCAATCAATACATGATTAAAAATAAGAGGTATTATTATTTCAGATATACCCACAAAATATTAGAGATAAATAATAAAAAATATATAATACTGAATTGGATAAATTAAAAAAATATGAATTATAAAAAATTATGTTAAAATTATAAATATAGTGAAATAAAAAAATAATTTTGTAGGAACCCATATTTTTTGGGTGCATCTCTATCTGATTTTTCCATTTGTCTTATCTTCATTTGTTTTCAACTCATTTACAAAACATGGTGATTATTTGTTTTCAGCATGGTTGAATATTTTTTTGAATAAATTAAGTGATGGATTGTGAGAAAACTTTTGAAAACCCGAGAGGATCAAAGTGGAGAACATTTTTTTGGGGAAAATAACTGAATTTCAAGAGATTTAATGTAGTTTTAATTAATGGAGTTCTAGTATAAATGGGTGAAATGTTACCCTAGGTTCATGGTATGTCTATAATCATTAAAATTATCCATGTTGTTTTATAAGATAATTGGTTGAAAAACAATTTGTAGAACATTTACCGGTCCAGAAAATGGGTCAAAACAATGTAATGTTCGAGAGATTTATTATTCAGCTATGTAGTTGTGTTTTTTTGGCATAACCAATTAAAATAATAATATGACATGTTAATATATTACACAATATTTAATTCCATGACATTTTTTTAATGTATGTTGTGTATATGATTTTTCCATTGAAAACATGATTTATTCTCCTCTTGACCTAGGGAAATCCTCCATGTGATTCTTTGGTGCCAATATAATTGTCGAGCATACTCCTTATGTGGTCAATACATTGTATGTGGTTATAGTCCTATTTCTCTTTCCCTTAATTGTTTCACTATTCAGTTTGGTGAAATTCATTGACTATGTGTGTTTTTGGTTTTGATATTGACCAATTTTTATCATGGATTCTTCTTGAAATCATCTACACCTTCTTCCTAATTGGAATTTCCATTTGAATAATATTTTGATCAATAGTTAACGGTAGGGGTCAAAACCTTAAACCTATGGGTTTATAATATTCATGTATGTTCAATATTTATATTTCTCTAAAACATGAGTTGCTTAATCAATTGAAAGAATGAATAGAATTTTTCTACGGTGTACCTTGGGATCAAATGGGTTATTGACATGGATTTTAGATATCGTTCTGGAAACATAACCCTTGAATAAAAAAGAATTTTGTAAATGGATCAAAGTTTGTATATCAGGACATTGAATGTGGAATTTTTTTTCATATAGTTTCACATTTGATTTCCATTTTTATTGAGATAACAATATTATTATAGGTAATGAGAAATTGATATTTGAAATGTAAATTTAATATAAAATGGTAATTTTCTTAATTAACCATTGATCCATACGACGTGATAATTAGATATCTTTTTTCCATTAATTGACTTATGATTAAATATTTAAATGATTATATATGCATTTTTCCTAGTGATACATAATAATATTTTTTTATAACAGACTAAGCCCGGTGACAATTATTCAAATGGTTATATAGAGTTCTTAGCCTAGTTGACATGCTGGATTTCATATATAGAAATCTAGGTCGAGTGACACATTCTAAAATACTTATATAGTGGTCCTTATCTATATTAAATGATTAAATTCTTATATGGCGGGTTTTTCCCAAATAGTTATGTTATTCCTCGGATATATGGTTATGGTCGGCTTTGTTGTAATATACTATCATAGACATTCAAACACCGCACTGAGGTAGGTAATATTACCCTGGTTATATGGGAATGTCCATAATATTAGTGATAAATTCTTATAGTTGTTCTGGCATTGAACCAGAGTCAGTTTATGTTGTATTAGTTTAATTTCTTAATGAACTGATACACTTTTTTATTATATCAGTAGATACAATTTTTATTAGACTACTTATATTCATACATGGTGGTATTGATATAAAATTTTACACTCACACACCTTTCATACTATTGTATAGTACCTGAGTATAATTTATAGATTTGGGATTGGAAAAGTTCAAGGGACCTTTTAGTTAATTTTTTTCTTACTAGATGGGTAGGGGTTTGGTGATAGCACTAACATGGTGCTCATTACCACTGATGTTTGAGTCTTTATTTGAATCATCTAGTTTTTATTGTTGTAATAAATCAATCTTGAAATTTTAAATAAGTTAAATAACACCATTACATTACTAATTTAATAATTCATTATATTTTCGAATTTTATTTTTTGGATTGGTTTTCCAATTTATTTTATCATTTCCATTATTCGGCACTCTAAATTTTTTTATTTGGATAATTTACACTGTGCTCTAAAAAATAAATCTATCAGGTTTAGTATCCCCATTATACACATCACACCCCTGTTTAAGTCTCTATGACTCTAGCATATAGTGTGGCATGATTTAGGTATCCAAAAAAAACCCTTTCATTCCACGTGATAGAGTTCTGGATTGTGTGACATTACAAATTGGTATTAGAGGAGCTTGTTTTATCTATTGTAATAATATTTGGGAAGAAAAAAGGATATTAGGATGTGTCAAGGAACAGTAAAGAGTTTTTCATGGGATTAACTATCCCACATATGCGGGAAAATCATTGTGCATTGGGATGAGATTTCAATTTGTACTATGTGCTTTTCATAGTTGATGTTATTCCATTCTCGGTGACTCACATGATGTGTGTGGTTATTATTCTATAATGTTATTGGTCACTGAGATTTACCCTCATGGCGTGGTATCGTGTCAGGTGATAATGCATGCATCATAATAGTAACCTAAGGATTCATTGAAAATAAATTTTCATGAAACCGATATGTTTATTTTTCATGTGATATATACCTTCTAGTTGAAACATGATACGTGACACATGTTATACCTAATAAATAAAATAAATTCACTTCTATTTCATTGTTGAAACAATTGTAAACCATGCATAGAGATACCATGAATAAGTGGTTATCTTCTGTTAACCCCTATTTAAGTTGACCATGTTATTTCTAGTGTTCAAAGGAGTGTGTTTTTAATATAGGGAAAAAATTTCCCCATATACTTCGAGTCGAATGTCTGGAGTTTGGAAATTAAAATGCCACAATGATTTCTAAATCGTAGATTCTAGTAGTTCATAAGGATCATATGGCTCTACATCTCTGTAAAATATTCTTTAGGGTCATGATATTGTTGGAAGGATGGACTATTTTCACCATTCCTCCAATGTACTAGAATATAAGAGAGTTTCCACGGTAGTATCAACCAACATTCACTCTGGGGGAGGCCCACATGCATCCAATTTTTAGATTGTGTATGTTTAGATGATATTTATGCATATTGAGACACTTAAAGATGTGAGGTTGAGGCTTTCTGTGTATACACTTCATGGAATAGGCATGTGTTGGTGGGATATTCTTGAATAGAGAAGGATGTAGGATGAGAAATATTGGAAGGAATCTGAGATGAATTTCTTGGTCCTATTCTATATTTAGACATTGGGGGATGAGAAGGATCGTGATTTTATGCACCTGACACATGAGGAAATTCCAGTGAAAGACTATGATAAATGTTTCACCATCCTATACTGCTCTGAGCTATCTTTGGTTTCTAATTATATATATAAGATGAGACATTATTGGGATGGTCTTTTCTAGGATCTCTAGCCGTAGGTGACATGTTCTGCCTGAGTAGTTTTGTCGAGATGATAAATCAAGAACTCCTTATGAAATGGAATATGAGAGATTCCCCAAGGAACGATGAGTTTGTTTCATCAAGGATAACGATGAACCCTTTTCCTTGGGTAACAAAGATTCATTAAGACAATTTTTGATAAGGAAGTATTAGTCATAGAATTCTTGGCAGTGGTCAAGACTCTTAGGACTATGGTTCAATACTGTGCAATCAATGTGGAAAGATGGTTCATAAAAGGCCTTAGTGCATGTACACCTCTTTCTAGTGTCATGATTCCGGTATATTGGGCCTCCTAAAGTTGTTTTTAGGGGAAGACAGTAACAAATCAGTGATATGAAAAGAAGTCATCTACCGGAGTCTAGGAAGGACTCAACTACATCCTATAAGACGTGTATCTAGATTCTCATGGAATGCTTTGGTCAAGGAAGGTGATGTGGTATCCCCATGTAGTAACGATAGTAGGAGGCATATGGAATATATTTGTGGATAAGTATGGATCACAACGAATATGGATTGGTCAACTGCATGTTATGAAAAAAATTGTGTTGGGGTGGATGCAAGACCATCTACTATCATAGTTATGATTCATGGATAATATACACTCTATTGTGTCTTTTTTCATACAGGGGAATCACATTACATTTAATATTCTATTTTTTATTACATTTATCTTGAATATGGATATCTTATATGATTTATTGACCATATACATACCATTAGGTGTGAAATTTGGGAATATCAAACATTGTAAGGAATTTCCTCAAGAGATTGGTGGTTTCTATTTCTTTTGGGAACCATTTGTGCTAGAAATGACAAGATTATATTTGATTCTTGGTATGGATTGGTCAGTTCTATACCATACATATATCGACCAATAAGGGATGAGGGTTAAATTTTTATCTATAGAATGAGGCTGGAATTCACACATTGGTGACTGGGATCTTCAGGATGGCTATGAAGGAACAAATCAATGTAGATTGGGTTTTCTCACTACACAAATAGACAATGTTCGTATAGATAATAGAGTAATGTAGAATAATTTTTTTCTTTATGTGGTAGACCATATTCAGGGTGAATTTCATAACATCATATATGGATTACCACACAATTGAGAGATTGAGTTTACAATGAAGTTAGTGTTGATAGAGGATGCATTTTATATCCTTCATTATAGAATGAAGCCATAAGAGAATAAGGATTCTAATTTCATGTGGGAAGATTATAAATTTAACAGTTTTATACAAATATTTGCATATAAATTGGGTCGTGTATCTTTAGTATTTTAGCATCAAGATATCTTATAAACTTGAAATGAAAATATAATTTCTAATGTTTTAAACCAAACAATATCGGTAGTGTAAGTGAGAGATTATTTAAATTAGTGGTTGATAATTTATCTCTCCATACACATTCAGCTTGATGTCTAGGAGTCTAATGTAAGAGTAGATCTGACATTGGCATCTGTTACAATAATTTTCATTTAGTGTATTAAGATTGTGAATTTATCTGATTGGGATGGATTAGTTTTGAGAGATATATTATATGGTGGAGAGATTCCATATAGATGGTCTCTAGAAAGTGGAAATTATCTAATTTTCTCACTCAGCGTATGGGTTCCTACGGGCTTCTGCGAGGAGCTTATAAAGTAGTTTCATTATTCTATATGGGAATTACATCCTGGTGTTATAATGATGTATCATTATCATCATATAAAATTTAGGTTTTCATAAATAAAGATGTAATTTTCTAGGTTTGTGTAAAGATAATTCACTTGTCAGTAGGGGAAAGTCAAGCATTAGAGGCCACCTATGCTTTTACATCCGATTCCCATTTCTGAGATGAAATTGAATTATGTCAGTAGATTTTTTTTATACTTTTACCAAGTACAATACATATGAATGATGATATATGGATCTTTATATATTGACTGATGAAGGTATCCAACATTTTTACTATACAATAAACCCTTATAGTTGATAATCTGGTTAGTATTTACATGCACAAGGTAGTTCATATGCACGATGTTATGAGGAGTATCATTTATGATAGATATACTCAATTCATATAATTATTTTTTCATGTTATTCATAAGGATTTAGGGTCACATGTTTTTTTAGTATGACATATCATCCATATACTGATGATCCTTGTAAGAGGACTATTCAGGTTCTGGAGGATATCCTATGAGCTTTCGTTATGGTTTTTGGTGATTTTTTGGTGTAGCCTATGGTACTCATAATATTTTGAAATAATAAAATCTTAAATGCATAAATATATATTGAAACATTTGAGTCCTTCTGTGGTATTGTGTATCATACACCTCCTTTCCTATTAGAGGTTGGTGAGTCAATTCTTGTTAGGCTATGTCTCATTCATGAGACATCTGAGCATGTTCATTTTATCTGACAATAATTTGTGAACACTAATAGTAAGAATAAATATTATGATTAAAATAAGAGACAACCTCAAGAGTTTGAGTTTGGAAACAGGTTTTCTTCTTGGGGTTTCATTGGATAAGTTAATTTCATGTTGGGAAATAGGGAAATCTAGTGCCTAGGGTTGTTTGGCCATTTGAGATATTGGATATGTTCTGTTTCGTCTCATACAGTTTATCACATCCACAATAATATAATTTCGAGAATATATTGTTTTATGTGAAATAACTTTATTGATATTATAATGACCCTTGTCAAGTGTTTACATAGTAGACATCGAGCTTATTGTGGTTGTTTCTTTTAAGAAGCATCTTATAGGGATTGGGTTCTGTGGTGAAAAGTATATCTCGGGCAGGACTATACCATTGTATCAAATATTGTTGAATCATAGGAGAGTTCCAGTGGAGACTAGGGAGAGGAAGTCTGATTTTAAATCACCATTTCTAGACATTCTCTATGGGACCCCATTGTTATTCTTTAAGAAAATAAGGTACGAGATATTATATATTTGGGAGGTTATAAGATCCCTTATTTTTTGAGTTACTCCTATCAATAAATGTTTCATTTAAATTATTCCAGATGATATTTTTTCCTATATAAATCAAAGTTATTATGTTTTAAACATGGTTGACTATTTTATGGAATAATAATAGTCTTAGTTTGTGAGTACACATGAGAAAACATTTGAGGATCCATGTGGAGTTCCTTTAATTTGGAAAATTAGTTAAAGCCCATATATTTTTTTCTATGAATTAATGGAGTCTGCATATAAATGGTTAATGTTTTACTATGCGTTCATGGAAATTTCATAATTTTTAAATGGTGTTCAGGTTATTTTATAATGAAATCGGATTAAAATCCCTCTAAAAATCATTTACATGTTATGTAATATGACTACACGTGTTGTCATATTTAGGTGACATTAAAATTCTGCTATGGGGATGAGTTTTTCAGTGTATCACCTTAATAATATTATGAAGACATACAACTATTTTACACACCAAGAAATTCCATTACATGACGTTTTAAATTATATTATGTAGAATATATTTCCATTCATGCATGTGTGGAATTATCATCTCGACCTAGGGAAACCGTCCTGGTGATTTTGGTGTTCCAATATCACTTTTAGAGATTCCGTATGTTTGCTCAAACCCTAATAAGTGGGTTTGGTCCACATTTCCCTTGTCTTATTATTTCTTAAGACGTTGAGAAGGAATCCCTTGACCATGTGCATTTTTGATTTTGATCTTTTTTATTTTTTATTTGGGTTCCCTCTTACAATCATCCATACCATCTTTCTATTCAGTGTTTTCATTTGGAACCGTTGTTTGATCTCCAGTTAAAAGAATGGGGTCAAAACCTTACCTGTATTGTTTGATATTTTTCTTTGACATTCAATATTTTAATTACACTAACATACCATGGGCCATATAATTTTAAATATCGAATTGAATTTTTCATTGGAGTCCTATTGTATTCAATTAGTTATTAACATGTCTTGTGGAAAGTATTCGGGTGAGAGGACCCTTGAATATAAATGAATTTTTTATATTAATTAATATTCATTTAGAGTGTCATAGATTGTGTGTGTTTTCTAGTTATAGTTTCACATTGGCTTGTCTTGATTATTTAGATAACTAGAATGTAATTTGTTTTGAAAAATTGATATATGAAATGTATAAATGAATGATAAATTTTTATTTAAAGATTTAACCATTGATACCTCTAATTTGATATTGTGATATCTTTGTTTTTTGACTTATGATATGATTCATTGTCAAATTGGTTATATAGGGTGATAACATAATGATAAATGTCAAATTCTTTTATAGAGGGATATAAACAATAATAGAGGCTGAAATGATTTTATAGTGTGCTTCTCCTAGTTGACATGCTGAAATGATTATATAGATTTATAGTCCTTGTGACATGTGTTAAAATTAAAATATAGGGAGATCATCCCATATTATAGATTAAAAAGAGTAGGTAGTTTTTTTGACCAAGATCATTATGTTATACCTTGGTAATCAGGTTATGGCTCGTATGGTTGCAAGGCTTGATTAGATACATTCCTACATGAATCTGAGGATGGTTATGTTAAAATTGTAATATGGATATGATTTTCATATATATGAGACTTGGTCTGAGATATTACAGTTTGGTACCAAAGAAAGTTGACTTGGTATTAATTTAATTCTATAAAATATTGATACACTTGTGTATTGTATCATTCCAAACATATTTTATCCAATTGGTTTTGACTAGAAACAATGGTTTAGATGTACTGAGTTATACTCACACACTATTTGGGATTCAATATTTCTCCCAAGATGAATATATGTATGTATTTTTAGATAATAGAAAAAGGAATTGTTGTTAATTGTTTTCTTACAAGATGGGATGGGTTTTGGAGATGTGACTGGCATGGGGTTTCAAAACATTGGAATATTGAGTTATTAAATGATTATTACAGTCTTTTTGTTATATTAAATTTGGTATAACCTTATGAAAAATTCCATCATGTCATTACATTATTACTTAATTACTAATTAGATTATTCATTTGGATTTAATTAATTGGTTTTCTACTATATTTTAATATTTCCATTATTCCACACTTAAATATATTTATATTTATTTTTTCACGGTATTGTAAACTCTAAATATAGTTTTAATAGTTTGGACACTCAACACATCACACCCCCTCTTCTAATCAACACCGTCTACCATAAGGGGAGGTGCATTGGAGGTCTCATAAACAGCCCTTTCTGGCCATGTCATGGAGTACCAGATTGAGTGATGTTATAAATTCAATGTTAAAAACAATACTTAGGAAATACATAAACCCATAAAAGGATAATTTTACATAAAAACCTACATCCTAAGAGGTAATTACATTATCTTTTTGTGTAAATTTTGTTTTTAAACATAACATTAGATTTAATAAACATTATATAAGTCAAATGTTCTATCTTTTTATCCTTTCGATTCCCCCAACATTAATCTATCACAATTTATCAGTTTGTAAATCCAATTTAGTACATAATCATCCTTCAAATCACATTATAATTCATATCCTTTGTTTCTCTAATTATAATAACTAGACGATATTCTTCCACACATAAAATTCCTTAACAGCATGGTTCTATTAACAAATGATTACAATAAAAAAATGTTATTTTAAAAAGGAAACATCGTTTTAATGGATTAACAAAGAAAAATATCAAAAAAATTTAATTAACACAGATTTATAGTTCTCACATGGTAATAAGAATTTTATCAAATTTAATATTATCAAAATATTCAATGAATTCCAAAAATCAAAATTGAAAATTAAAAAAAGATTCTACTTGATTTCTTGAGTTTGTTGTAACCAGCAACATTATTAAAATATCACATTCTTTGGGACAAGTTATTACAAAATTAGACACAACTTGATCACCTTCTGATTAACTAAGCCAAGCTCAACATCTTATGTTGATTTCATCCAAGCACATATATATCTATTTATAATCTGGTCAATTAATTTTCAAACCATTAATTATTTTCTATGTTTAAGATATATTTATAATAGATAAAAAAATTATTATTAATTCTTATTTTTCAAACAAAAAAACTAAAAAAATCAAGTCAAAAAAAATATAAAATGTGTATATTTTAATTTTAAAAAACCAAGGATTAAGTGAGTAATTAACTGAACCAAATAATATTAAAAATCCCTTTAATTAAACATGAAATATGTTTTTATTTATAATTATTTTAAGATAATATTCAATATTCTACTAAAAATGTAGATGCGACAAAATTTTAACATTATAGATGAAATTAATATTAATTATGTTTAGAGAAGGATTTAATATCAAATATTAAAGAAATATTCATAATCAATTATGAATGGATGTTTCAGACCAGACCATGAAGAGTATACATATTGATGAGTTAAATAATGAAATAAAATATTGGAAGATGGGAAAGGATCAACCACTTCATGATTCTGGTCATAATGTTATGAGCTCAATTATCAAATATGGTTTTAAAGATTCTTCTTTTTACTCTATTATAAAATGTATAGTGTATAAAGAGAAAAAAATAATTTAATGTTATTAATATCATGTGTAATATCATTCTAAGAAGGTTAATTTTTATGAAGTATTTTATGTACATGGTTTTATCAAGGAACAATTAGATGAAAAGTCACAGTGGGTAGTAGAAACCAATTCCATGTAGAATTAATTATTAAAATAAGTTATAAAAGGTAACCCCATATCAATTTTGGTAACTGATAAAGGATATTTATTATGACATTAATTTGATAAAATGAAATTTATTGATGGAAAAATGAAAAGAATAATTTTTTTAAGTAAGATATTAATGATATTGTTATTAATGTAATCCAGGTATTAGCTATTATTTATAAAGTTATAGATAATTTCAGTGATTCCAAACATGATGTGAAAGTGATAACATAATAATACATTGTTTGTATATGAAAATATATTGTAATAATCTTGATTAAAAAAATTTTATGTTGAAATTTAATTGGGAGAGAAGGATCAAATGTTTGGAGGAAACAAATGATTCACTCAACATAATGTAATTTGATCATTGGTAAGAAGTGAAAAATCAAGAAAATAATAATATTGAAATATCCTATACTACTAAATATAACAATTCACCAACTAATTTCTTAGATTAATGTTTTCCTTCTTATGTAGTATTTGTTGTCGGGAATGAAAGCATGGGTTTATATAGAGATTCCTTTAATTCATTCTCATTGAAAAAGACAACCCATGACCTAAAAATTTATGTTATAGTAAATATATTTTGAATCATATTTTTGAAGTGAAAAAAATTCTTTGATAATTTTCGAGTGTTAAAATACTAGAAACCCCAAAAATAATACATTGGTGGATGTATGCAATTTTTTGAAAAGTTCATGCCAATGTGATTCCCAAATAGATAGAAAATATATCTAAATACATAAGGGTAGTACAACCTAAAAACATTAATTATGTAGTAAGGATATTTTAATTTTTAGTTATTAATTATGTTGATGGAGGTTTGGACATGATGGGGGGAATTTTTATCATAAAGTGTTATAAAAAAAATTATACCGAAATAGAATGACAAAAAATATATATAGCATCCTAGAAAAAAATATTCAAAATTAGTTTACATATATAATTATTAATATGAAATTCTAAAAGTAATATTTCTTCTTAATAAAAATTTTTAATTTTGTAACATGTTAAATTAGACATATGATAAATTATTGTCTATTCCATCAAACCACATATCAATAGTTATGAATGTTGATGTCCAAAATGGTATATGATGAATAAAAATAGAAATAGAAGAAGTATAACGTGTGCTGTTACCAGTTAAAGAATTCAATGGAAGAATATCCCAATGATTAAATGGTTATGGATGAGAAAGATGAAATTTTATAGATAAAATTATAATTTTAACATTAATAAAAAGACTCAACATGAAAAAATGTAAAATGTCTATGAAAATCTATTTTCAAAATAGTATCCTAAAAGGATTATGGGAGTTGATAACAAAATGTTATAGGGCGAATGGAATTGTGGAAGGTATATTTGATGATTAATTTGAGAGTTAACCAAATAATGTTATCGAAATATATTTCTAAAAAACTATTGAATGGTTATGAATCATATGATACACTTCAAGAAATTGTTTGACCATACAACCATGTGATATTGAGTTTGAATAAAACAATGGAAAATGAACATCTATCTCATGTTCCATGTATGACGATAAAAAGAATAAGTCAAAAAATAATTGTATGGATGATATTATTTCAAAATAGAAACTAATAATGAGATTAAAATTGAATGAATATGTGAGATAATTTGATAAATCTAAAATAATTTTTTTCCATGCATGATTCTGGGAGGAACAAATTTTCATGTAATAAAAACATAGAATGTAAGAGGAGTGTCTTTATACTAATAGATAAAAGATATTCATAGTTAAATAAAAATATTAATATCGTAGAAATATAATGAAATTAGACCATCAATGAATGTAGTTACAATCTTTAGAAGGAATCCATATCTATAACAATCAAATTAAACAGCATTAGGAAGACCACCTTATTCTCACACTTTTCGACTATAAACCCAGTTGAAGGAAATTTAAGGTTATCTATTATGGAAGAAATCCGTTGAGGTGGTTCTATAAATTTTAAAAAAATTACAACATTAACCCATTTGTTACTAAATTTTGAATCAAAACTGTATGAGTAATTGGTTGTGTATGATGTATGATTTTCAATCTTCATACTCTTTTTTATTAGTGTATGATATTGAATTATGGGGGGTGAATAAATAAAAAAACCATGATGAACAAAAAAACATCCACATTAATGTTATTGATGTGTTTCTGTGATGTCGGTTTCTATTTTGTAACTTTTCAGGATTGATATAATTTAGAAAACCCTAATGAATCTTATACTAAGATGTTACAACAATATTACTCTTCAGTGGACATATATAATGATTTAAAAAAATACGATTATTTTCTAATGTATTCTATCCCATATAGAAAATTAATTCACTAAACTAATTTACTTTTATAAAAACATTATGGAATATACCATCTCTAGAGAATGGTAATAAATTAAAAAATGGTGAATTTGGTGGAAGATGAAAGGATGATATATCATACACTAGTATTCTTGAGATTAATATGGGGAAGTATATATTAAAAATGAAAGATAATACCATATATTCACCTCTACAACTATTACTTATAATGGGGAATTTTTGGACATTGAAATTTCATTTAATGATAGCATTGAAAAAAATCTAAAGGAGGAGTTTGAAGTATGCCAGATTGTGTTATTGTGAGGGTTTATGTATTTTATTTCATTGTGTTATGCATTAATTTTAAATTTTATTTTTTAGATGAGGACGTTTTTTGAGATTTATAGAGTAAATATTTTAATATTTTTCACCTGAATATCGACGAGGGATATATAAACATGTTTTTTATTTAATTTGTAATTATCCAATTTTTATATTAAAGTAATATTTTTTTGAATCTAAATTGTCATTAAATATTTAATTTTATGTGTTTTTATTGATATTTGGTATTAATTGGTAATTATAATTTCTTTTATCATAATGATATAATTGAATTTCCTTATAAGGGAATGAATTTGAAACATCATAAATACTAGGAATTTTTTCTTTTGATAGTACAATTGTAATTTAAAAAAAGATTTATGAGGAATTATAATTTGAAATATATTTTTAGAAATGTTCAAAAATTTATAGATATATTTTCTCATAAGGAAACTAGTTTGCGTTATATGTTTCAAATAGATAACATGCTTGAAATTCCAAGCATGAATAGATTCATTAATATGTGCCTTTCATCATTTTTTGGGGAAAAAAATTTAAATTCCTTCTTAGATGAGTATTAGATTCACTACATTATATAGAACATTGAAAAAAAATATTTTGTTCAATGAATGTATAATTTGATTCCATCATAGGAATGGTCAACCATACAATATAAAAATAGGGATATTCATTGAATTTATTTTTTCACCATTCAAATTCGTAATCGGTCATATATGTCCCGTTTTTTCAATATTAATTAGTTTTAATCACATTTGGAGATGTATGTTAATTGGTTATTTACTTTCGGGTTTAATTGGATTTTATCATTTTCTTATTTTTTTATCATTTCCCCTTCATTATATTTCACACAGTACATGTATTAAAAAAAATGTATTCTTTCCCTTTACCATTTGTCTCTCTATCTCCCCCACTCTCTCTTTATACACCATGGACACTTACAATAAAAATAGTTACTAATTGGCCAATGAGACAGTTTTGGGGATGTTGTACATGGTTCTATAAAATTCATTCATATTAATTCATGTTGTCATTTTTTATTAGTGTTAATGAAGAGAGAAGTTTATAAGTTTCATGTGAGTTAGAGGGATGAAATTGTATTAAGTGGATCCAAGTTTTTAAAATGTAATAAATTCAGTTGAAGTTATTAAATCATTCCTAAACATTGGATAATTTTATGTCTAGTGTGTCAATGGAGACTCAAAGTCATGCTAAACCTGACACACAGAGTCTTGGATTGTTTCCATTTATGGTCTGATGGAACGTTTATTATAATTTAGACCATAACAAGGAATAATTATTGAACCCCAGTTACCAACCTTATTTCTATTTCCTTGATAACAAAATTAATTATTTATAAACATTCATTGAATTTATTATTTATAATGAATATTTTTTAAAAAATAATTTATTTTCAATTTTCATAAAACATTAAAATTTAAAAATGACAATAATTGAATTTTCCATATTGAGTGACTTAATAAAAAATATATTGAGGAGAGATGACCCTACATGGCCACTATACCACACTTTGAAAAATAAAGTATACAATTTTCACACCAAATGATAGGATCACCAAAATATTGCATCACTATGGAGGATCAAGTAATTCCTTCACTGATTATATATTTTTAAAATATTATATTTTTTACTATTGAAAATTTTAAATTGTAAATCGAGGAAAATTTATTATATATTTTAATCACCACCACAAAATTTAGAGCATGTTATTTCATGTTGAATCCTGATAAAAAATAAAAAATTGTTAAAACATAGGTACACTTTTAAGGAGAACATCGTGTACCTCAAGAAGGCTATCAAACCATGCATTCATGATTCCTTAGACTAAGATCCACAAAGGCCCCAAAATACACTCCATTAAACCATAATTTTTTCAAGCAACAAAATCCCACCACACAATCCTATTAATGACACATCAAAGAGGTGTAAGAACTACATAAAGAAATTTTCTCCCAAATATATGTGAGATGAAAAATGAGGCACAAAATAAAAAACATTTATTATCTTATGATCCTCAAAAGAGGAATGAAACAATGTTAAATTCACCTATTATTACTATTTCTAAAATTTATTTTAAAACTCACCTTTCTTTTGATAATTATAGTCAACATATTTGTAATATATATTATTATATAATAAAAGAATAATCTATTATGATCATTGAAGAATTAATGATCGACCCACAAACTTATCATGAAGAAACCAATCTAGTATTGAATATTAAATAAATGATATCAAGATTTATACAATCAAGGGATTGGAACATTTCCTTGGAATTTGATCCTTTAGATTTACAACTTCTTCAACAAAAATCTTACACCTTTTATATTGAATATCATAGTCTTTCAAACAATAATATAGCATTTGAAATTATTGATAAACCTATGTAATCAACCCCTATATAGTATATGGTTCTATAAATTATATAAAATTAATCCAAACATGATGAATATGAGTTTTATAATTTAGTACTTTAAGAAATGTTGGATAACACATTTTTTATTTGATCAGCATGTACTATGGTCTATAATATTTATATGGAAATGGATCTAATGAACTCTTTATATGGGGTTCTATCCAACTAACATGGAGTGCATAAAACTATAATAAATAACATGTGAGGGTTCAAATAGAAATAACTACACCCACTGTCCAATTATGTATACAATATGCAACATCCCAATAGGTGAAATTGTAACTGAGGTCCCCCAATTTGAGAAAACCATGAATTATATCTTTTATTACTTTCCATTTATCATTTCATATTTATTTATTGTAATTTCAAATAATATTATAATTCTTTCTGGTCATTACAAATATGTTTTATAGAATCATTTAGGATATTAATAAAACATTTTCCTGACTGATACGTTTCGTCATATTTCTCATTTATACATTTTTTTTTTCAAATAAATTTAAATTTAACTATAAATATACTAATTCCCATTTGATTCATATGTGGGGTTTTAACAGTTTATGATCGACAGAGTCGAACAAATCTATTTAGTTTTATATGTTTTTTTAATAATTTATTATTTTCCCTATTAATATTGAAGGAAATTTGACATTTAAATGACATCTGTCGAAGTGAAACATTAAATTATTATTTTATAGATTTTATATGTTTTAATATTATTGAATATATAATATTGTTTACTTAATATTTAAATTAATTTTATATAGTGTTTATTGTTCTGATTGGGATAAATATTTTTAATTTAGATTAATTAATTTGAATTTGAATTATATTCAGAAGAAAATAGAATTTTGAGGTTAATCTAGAGTAAAATTTCTATTGTCAAATATAATATATTGGGGATATAACCAAAAATTGATTAATATATATTCTCCAAAAAATGGAGTAAAATAGGATTCTATGATTTTACATGATGATTAATATATTAGGAAAAGGAAAAAATAAATAAAAGAAAACCAAAAAAAGAAATAATAACCAAGAAAATTAAACATCCCTATTATAAAAATTAATAGATATATGTAAGGGGTATATTGAAAACAAGATGAATATTGGGGTATTTTATATATAAGATTTTAATTCTATTGTGTAATGTATATGGGAAATGAATCTCTAGTACAAGAAGATTGGGAAATAAGAATTTTTGATATTCTGACTTGTGAGAAATATTAACATCACTAAATTTCATTCTATTATTAAACCTGGATCATTGTTTTAGAAATAATTAAAGTGGGTTGGTGGATATAACATTTTAATATGATTAATATTTCTAATAATAATAACATCAATATGTCACATCATTTACTGTTTTTATCATTGAATATAGGTAGAATATATTTTTTATAATTCATTAAATTTCTATGTTGTGAAATGTTTGTGCTTTGGGGAGTTTATGAAGTCAATAATTTCATAATTATTAGATGATTATAGATATATAATATACTAATAAACTCAAAAATTTATTGGTATATATCACTTATCCAGATTAAATAAATTATTTTTCATAATTTAAAAAAGGATTAATTAATTTTTTGTTGTTTTTATCATGTGATTCTAATAATGCATGGTATTAATTGGAAAACCCATTTTTTAGATTATTTAATTTAAAATTTTATTTTATGTCGAATTATTAAACTGTAAGGAAGTACTTGTTTTTTCCCTCTGACATAGTGTGTTTTTTATTTAGAAATATACTATTTGATGACTAATAGTTAAACATTTGATGAAATATAGGTAAATGAAGTGTTTTAAAAAATTTCATTGAAGGGAATGATTTTTTGATTATTTGATAACGGAGATAACACACCTAGACTTACAAGATAACCATGTTCATTAATCAAGACCTCACATCAATGATCTGGTGATAAAATTTTATTCTCTATTAAAAGGTTGGTGAAAGTTTTATTATATATAGAAATTACAAGAATGACAATTCCATTAAACTGAATAAATGACTCAGTAATCCATTTTAATAGTCATCCTTGTAGTAAAATATAATGTATATTCTATGAAATTATTTTTAATAATAATTTTTGTAATATTTGGAACGTGACTCCCATTCAATCTATAAAATGGTTTTATTCTCATTTGGAGATAGTGTTTATTCATTAGGATTTTGTGGTCAATTTTTAGATTATATAATTATAGTTTTTTATCATATCTCTTTCAATGTAACCAAAATATTCTATATTATTAGATATTCTATATATATACATATTCATCATCTATCTCTCACTATATTAATATTTCACTCTCTCTCCTTTTCTCTACCCCTATATCTCTTTATCTCATTACTATGACCTCGTACCGAATGTCCTGGGTATGGGGAAGGTATACAGCGGGATCCTATTTTTTATGTCATTTATTTATAAATTATTTATTCTATTTGTCGTGAAGGGTATAAATTTTTTTAGGTTTTTTATTTCTAACACCAAACACTCTTTGTAATGACGCTTAAACTCATTTATATTTCCCAATAAATCATTATTACCACCCTAATCATAGTAATTCTATTTCATGGTCAAATTTTAGATTCATTGGGGGAATAAATGATATAGGGTCTAGCCACGTATTGAATGTTTCATGATCTCGGTTGATGTTTTTCCATAATTTAAGATTACTGGAAGATTTTGTAAGATAATGACTCTTATAATGATTTATGAAAATACAAATAACAGAACACATCATTTTTTCATATAATGTGAGTTACTGAGGGTTGAAGGAATGGTTGGAGTTTCTGATGCTTGATCAGAGCATGAAGCTCTGGTTTTTGGGGAATTAGTATGAGGCTCCTGGTTAGTAAATAGTTAAGAGTAACCATGTGAGTCATCTATGTTACTATATAAGAGGGTCCACGTTCTTAGTTTAATATGGAATTGTAGGCCACATGAATATGTATGGGGATAAAAAGAATCTATTTATGGGGTCAATATTTTAAAAATTGGTTGTTTCTAACCAAATATTCTACCACACATGGGTAGTGCAAATAAGGGAGTGAACCCAATGGCTGACACAAAGTTTATCCCAACAATGTAGCCAACCCATGTAACCAAACCATGTGTCACATTAAAAATTATGAAATTTTCTTATTACCCAACATTTAAAATAATTTTTCCCACATTTCTCTTCATCCCCATGAATAACCTCCTCCATGCCCATGAGATTCCATGTTCTCATCCCCCTGAATTTGGATGAACATCCCCAGTTGAGATCTATGGGACTTTGTAATGTTGGATCCGTAATACTAATCACTTTTACACTATTACATATGTTCTTCAATTATATTTCCATATTGAATTATAATTCATTATGATATAATATTCCATATTTTCAGGGAATTCATCAATTTCGCTAATTTCTACAATTAAAAATAGAACTAGAATCTCATATCTGATGGGGAGTCTACTAACAATATATTTTTGGTGGTCTAATTAATTTATATAGAATTCATCTGATGTATATATATATATATTACCTTTGTTCCATGTGCTGTAAAACCCGATTATAACCTATTTAAATAATGTTTCTCTTAACTTAAATGATTAATGTTATGTTTTTTCAACTATATCCATAGAAGGTGGAAGGGAACCCACATTATATCCCCATAATTGTGTGGTATTAAATTTTTTTATGTCACCATGTTTAATTTTGAATTTATCCACCCTTTAGGTGTGTTTATTACCTTGGATTATTGGGATTTTCAAATTGATTAAATGGAGTGGATTATTAAATTGAATGGAAGGAAATGTAGAATGATATTCCTCTAATGATTATGATATAAATTTGAACAACCCTATAAGATAAGTTTGAATTATTTTTTAATAAAAAAATGTCTAATTTAATTACATTAGGTTTAAGTTGTTTTGTTAAACTAATATTCGATGGCCATTCCACATGCGATAATATGTGGGAAACCTGGGTTCCAACAGAGAATGCAATTTATTAAATCCCAAGGCTTACAAAATTCAATAACGTTGTAATGGGTTAATATCATGTATTAAGAGAAAAATGGGTAATAATATGAACACTATGGACATTCAACCATTTCGGTTTCATTATTTTGTTACGTGATCATCACGTGGGCTCCTTAGGTGGATCCCAAGGATGGTAATAATGGGAAGTTAGTTATTTTATGCCATTAGTAAATCTTGGGATCATTACATAGAACTCCATGGATGACATTAGATAGAATTTTTTATTTTATTCTCAGATTAACAATTATGTTATTAACATATAATTATAAGGATTTACTCAGAGTGAAACGAATTTATACCACCCCCAGATCAATATCTGGGTTCCTATGATGAATACCATTTATCGGCCTGTAGGGTTATGGGTTCTTAGTGGAAACATAGTGATACTTGGTTTTCTAAAATGGAATTTGATCAGTTGTATCAGTTTTCCAATAATTAAATTTATTTATTTATTTAAATGATGCATTTTCTAATTAAATTAAAATACATGAATTTGGTTATTTTTTTAATTCATGAAAACATTATAATACATGCTTTTTACATGTGTAGTGAAATGTGTAATTTTAAACCTATAAAATAAATAAAATAAAACATGGATTATTTGGTTATTAGTAGGGTCCTGGGACTCATTTAAAAATATAATCATGAATGAGTAATCATTCATATATATTCTGACTTAGGAAGATGTAGGTAATATTACACAAGAGCCCTATTTGGAACCCGATATGACATGTGATGTTTTTATTTCATTCATTGATTTTATAATGACCTAAAAAATTCTTCCTTATATGTATTTATGGAATGAAATACATTAAAATTTTTTGGTGGTGGCCAAATAATTATATCTAACCTCAAATTCGGTCCACCAATTAGTACATGAATAGATTTCTTTGTTATAGGTAGAAAGAATGGATAGAGGGATACAATGGACTCTTGGTTTTTCTATACTATGAAGGTGTACGGGAGTAGTCAACGGAGCATATGATCCACTACTACTGGAGTTAAAATTGGATATTTTATTAATTATTTATATCATTTTTTATATGCATGATTCTCTATTTACAATTTATTCAAATTTTTATAACACGAAATGATCAACATAATTTTTTATAAGAAATTGGATATGGTTTATACTAGTTTATTTTTTTATATTTGGCTGCATTAATTATTTCTATAAAGGTTATTTATTAAGTATAATTCCTTAATTAATTTCAATAATTATTTTATTATTAGGCACTTTGATCATGGAGTTGTAGTATCCCCACCACATTATTACAGAGCGTCTTTACATATTAACATCTTCTAGCATATCAGAAGTTGTGCATGACACTATTTGGTCACCAGTTCATCTACTGTTACTGAGTGAGATAGGATTAGGCATGAAACGTGTTATTAGAGAATTATTTTCCTCTTATATTACTTACTCGGATGGTATATAAAATACTAGGAATGTGTGATAATTTTTATTGACCATGTTTGTATGATTCGCTGGCTCATGTATTCGGAAAATCCAAATTACATAGCCATGGAATTATTATTTTTTGATTATTCCTATTATAGTTGTAATAAGTTCACCATTGGGTGTCACACAAAATATGAAACATTTATTATTGTTGATTTAAATTCAATTTTACACGTTGTCTGTTATGACAATGAGGTTTTTAACTCAATAATCATTGTGGGAACACATGTATACACATGTGATTTATATTCCATTCAATTTAGATTGAAATGATTTAAAACATGAATATATGCAATAACTTTTTATATACCATGTCTAGGTATTAATTCAACAAGTTTACATATAGATTATACTTAATTGGTAATTTCTGTTTTTATTATTGTTGTTGTTATGTGATATCGTGCATTATTGTTGTTTAGATATAATAATTATTATTAATGTATTTTAATTAACCTCAATGGTGTTTTACCTTACAGATTAATGGGGGAACGTTAATTAACCAACTAAAAATGTTTGAGGGATGTACCATTATTTTCATGAGATTAAAGGTGTACGGTTGGATTTATATTAGTGGGAATAATAATTTATAATTTTTATGGGGATTTATACATTTATAAGAATAACCTATATAATCAACACATCATATATGGAATTGTAGAATTCTAATTATAAAATTAATACACTTAGTTATAGTTACTTGTTGTTCCAATGTAAACATATAAACCACTCTACATTATATTATGGTAAAGATAACCCATCTTACTGGACCACTATATATAAATATATATATATAAGTGAGCATGAAAAATATTTTCATGGAGATTAAATGAAATGTGTTTCATTAAATGGTGATTCGCATTATATCATAAAGAGTGTTTTCTTTTAAAAAATGTAATTGGATCATTTTATATGAGAGCCGTTGATAGGAAACAAATAACTTGATATTGATCCGAACATACTATTTTGAATTAGGAAGAACCTATTATGATTCCATCTGTCCTTATACATCACCAAAACATATATTTTAGAGTTAAAATAGGTTTGTATGTATTATATAAGAAATATTGTACCTATCATATTCTTATATCAATTTTCTATATCATTAAAAAACATTATCTGAGGTGTTCTCTTTGAATTTATATAGCTACTCCACCACAACAGCATTGAGTCATGTGTGAAGAGGGTAACAATAACCATTGTTAGGTGGTGGTGGGCCATGATCCACAAGAATTAAATTCAGTGGTACCACAGATAGAACCTCGAACTACACATAATCTCTATTCTAATTCATAGTTTCTATTGGGAAACTTTTGGTTCATGAATCCTATACAAGGAACCCCACAATATGAATCTAACTTAGATTAGTTGACATAAAGATTCCAGAATCAGTTTCTACAAACATTTTTTGGGGATATCAGTATGTAGACTAAAAATTAATGGATAAAGGATATATAACATATTTTATGGAATATTATGACATCTGATTATAATTGAGGAAATATCACTATGTATATTCTATGTGATTCATCCTAGAGAACGTGGATGATATTATCGATGAAGGTATTCATCAATATATGGTTTGGAGGGATTTATAAATACACCACTATGATTATTTATTTCTCAAAAAATTGGGGGATGATAGATCTAGAGAGATTATATAATTTTAGTTATGTGATTTATCACAATTTGACTAATACACACATTTCATGGACCTCTCTTAGTCCACACTGAGCATTTTTGTTGATGATTTATCTATATTTAGTAAATTCAAAGGTGGTATCAAGTACGATATCTGATCACAAGTTAATATATTCAGGTTTTATATTGTATTTGGGATAATGAATCTGGAACATATTATTGGGAATAACCAGAGATGGGTTGAAGGTGAATTAAATATCATGTTAGCTATTAGACTTGGAACTTCTTCGACTAGTATCAAGAATATCTATTTTAAATCTTCTTATAGGAATAATAGTTTCCATTATGTGTGATCATGAAGAGAGGTGGAATTTTATTAGTGTGACAAGCTAGTAAATATGAAGACCCTACACAACAATGATCTATTCGAGTATTGGAATTATGGAACGATGGGTCATCTTCATCACTATTGTAGTGATTTACCTCCAATTTTTAGTAAAAGAGAATATTCACTGACTCCATATTCTAGACTCGGGTTATCAACCCTTATTCAAAATGTGATCTGGAGTACATCAAGTATATTATTCCAAGGAGGCGGTCATAGGTGAGGGTTCCAGACATAGGGCTCATTGTAATGTCCATGGCCCAACTTGTTCATTACGTTGCCAATACACGGCTCCATCGGTGACGGTGGCACTGTGACCGTGGCACGGTGAGGGTGACACCTTGATGGTGGCACTGTGAAGGTGGCACGGTGATGGTTGCACGGTGAGGGTGTCACCGTGAGGGTGGCACAGTGCCCACACTGAGCGGACTTCATTCTTTTACAGTTCCCGAATTTTTCCCCTCCTCCAACATATATTTTGGACGCAAAAATGATTTAATTACCTCTTTCAAAGACATTTAAAGAACATAAATGATAATTAAAATCCCTCAAGAGTTAGGAAACCCTTAACTTACCAAAATATGTTGTTTTTTCTTCAGTTTCACGGCCTTCCCCATACCTTTTAGATCCTCCCCTGTTATGTGTTTCTTTATGGTTAAAGAAAACTGTTTAATGCATAGCCATTATGACCACCTCTTTGAAGAAAATTGTTAAATGACAATTAATTCCATCATGCGTAACCACCCACTCGTGGGGTGAAACCACGATCTGATATTGTAGCCATTCAAAATTTCATATCCTGTAACAATGTGGTCTAATCTTGATATCACACTATAAATTCTTTATTCATCTTATTGGCTAGTCCACTTTGCTTCTGTGTGTTTGGAGTTCCCCTTCTCGAGGAAAGTGGACCTCCTGTTCTGGAGCATTTATGGTCATCCATGGAGTCCCCGACGCTCCTCCCCGGAAAGTCACACATCCCTAGTTCTTGGCGCGTGGAGAATAACTTCAATACTTGATGAACCAGGTAAGGATTTTCCTTCGTATCTCCTTATTGTGTATCATTCGGGGTGGGTACGCCACTGTTTCTGTGGGAATGGATGAAACCAAACCTTAACAAAGATAATAAATAGAATGTTATAGAATGATGGGGTGCATTTTAAAATTAGGTTGTACTATGTTATAATTGTTAAATTATGTGAACTGTATGGGCTTATGCTCACTGAAAATCATGGAAGTTGGTGGTATTTCCTTGCGCACTAATGAACCCTTGTCTTCCGTGATGATTAAATAACTGTGACATTGAAATTGGTTAATCACCTAAACTCATTTGGTTAAATGGATTCCCCGTGAAAATCAATCATTGTGTGGTCACCCCGGTTAACCAACCTAAAGAAGAACCTAATGAATGAGGTGATTGATCCTGAAAGTTTCCCTACTTTGTTTTGGTTGTTGGTGTGTTGTTTTGTTTGATTCTTATGGGGTGATGTGGATGGGGATGGGATCCTCTGTTGTGGAACTGTTGTTGGTTGTGAATCTAAAGCTATGTGGGGATGTATCTCGAGGCTTGGTTTGGTTCCAGTACTTCGATTGATCTCATGGATCCCATTGTTGTTGTGACTTTACAAGAGAACCGGGTGTGAATGCTTAAATTGTTGTTTGGCTCTTTCTCTTTCTATGGCTTGTGGTTATGCCTATTAGTTTCCCGGTAGTGAAGAATTTACTTTAGTGGGATCACTTGAACATGAAAACAAGAATGGGCTCAATGGGGAATTGTTTTTTGGGATGAGAGGTGACATGGTCGAGGGTTCAGTGTTTCCTGGGAATGAATAATAACGAGGGTTTTTATGATTAACTTGATTTTGTAACTCTTAGTTTGGGATGAGTACTTGCAATATATAATGTATAATTGTAGTTCTTATGTTTTTTATTCTCACCCAACCCAAGTTGATCCCCTAGTAACAAACACCCCCATTTCATGGGGGGTGGTGTTTTTCAAAACACTCAAATGAGTGGCTGGTTATTAGCTCCTTTTCTTCTCCCTTTCCCGAATATACCAAGAATCATTAGGCATGGTGTGATTGCCTGAGGTTAGTTATGGGCCAAGATTCATTGGGGAAGGGTAGTTGTGTTGGTTTCCTAGGTGTTTGTAGGCAGGTTGTTCCCAAGTGTCTTCGGGATGAGGCCCAGGTGTCTTTAGGCATGGCAGTAGTTGTCCTGGCCAAGGTGTTTTCAGGAATTGTAAAGACACATAAATTTCAAGGGAAATTTTTCTTAATTTCATTGGGATTTTTCGAGTATGCAGTTTATGAAGACACTTGATTCCGACGCCCAGTGTGCATGTAATCAATTTCTGAAGTTTAGCTCGGGTTCGTTCAGTGAACGAACAAGCAGGTTTTTCTAACTTTTGAACCGGTGCTTGGAATCGAAATCTGAGTGCACCAATGAAACCGCAACACCAATAATTGCTTAATAATACATTTTCTAGAGTTGCGTTTACTTGGGAAGAGCTGTTAAAAAATGTGGGTTATGTATTAAGAGAAATAAAAATTGGGTTACAATTTTATTTCACTTATAAGAGAGTAAAACCCCATTTGTGGGAGTTGTGGTGGGACCCACTAAAATCCTAACCCCTCTTGGTAGGATATTAGTGAGGTGGGGCCCACACGATCCCCCACCCCTTCAATTTCATCTAACCCTCTTAATTTTGGAAAACCCCCATTTAATTTATGACATTCCCTCTTCTATTTGTAATTGAATGGCAACACACCTTTATTCAATTAATTGAAACTCTTTAATTAATTGAATTAGATGTTATGAATTTGGAAATGTTTGCATAAGTGAATAAAATAAGGCAAAGCCTTATTTTATTTTGGTTTGGTTTTTGCTGTGTGAAGAAAAGGGGGTAGCTCTTGTGTTGATCTTTTTAAAGAACTTCATCTTCCTAGAGAAGAACATCTCTACCTCGACGAAGAACGTTATCATGCCATTTAATCTTCTTCCCGCGTCGAAGAAAGGGAGACACTGATTCTTCCACGGACGTTCACCGTCAAAGTAGACGGAGCCTCGCCCGCGACGCCATATTCTGCGTGGCGAACTTCCACAAACTTCTTTGAGGTAGGGGTTAAGTTCAAATTTAATCATTTAAATTTGCACATTAATTGTCATTGTGAATAATCTCTCTTGGACGCTTGCTATCGGTATAACGGGAGGTGGTTAGACCTCACAAACACGGTCGACCCTCCTCACCATTGTTGTTGTATTTCATGGAATGGAACGGAGGTGACACGGTGCAATGACACCGCGTGGAAACGAGGGAAACCACGGCCGGAGCGGGCCGCAACGATGGAGCGCGGAGCCTCCGCGCCACGCCGGTGACGCCAAAGGATACCAAGGCCGAGAGCGGACCGCGGTGAAGGGGCGCGGAGTCGTCGCGCGGCGCCGGAGCACTATGGAGGGCCTGGGCTGGGGAGGGCCGTGGCGGAGGGCCGTGGCGCCGACGCGCCGCTCCGGACGCCAAAGAGCCGCGACCCTGGACCGTGGCAGTTCGGGGATGTGGCTAGCCGATCCAGCTGCCGGCACACCCTGGAGGCGGGACCCCCCACGGTTCTCTCAAGAACCGAATAGGCAGCCATAAAGGTCGGCCGCTTCCATGGAAAACCGGGGGTTGAAACCCCCGATCAATGGACAGGCCAGACCCCGTGGGGTCCACCGTTCTACTCAAAGGGGGTGGCAGCCTTCCCCCCTTCCGCGTCCTCTCAGCTCCCGGGCGCCAGCACTGGCTGAACCACCAGCGGCGGGCCGAACCACCCGCGCAGGGCCGGGCCGCCCGCGCTAGGCCGGACCCTCACGTCGGGCTGGGCCGCACAGGCTGGGCTGAGCCGCGCCCGTCGGAACGGGCTGCGCCAAACCGGGCCGAACCCGGACCCAGGTCGGGTTGACCCGGTTTGGGCCGACCCAGGGGGTATCGGGCCGGGTCAGACCGGGCCCGAACCCCCTACTTTTAGTCAGTTCCGTTCAAACGGCCATAACATGGGCTATGGACCTCCGATCGATCCACCGTCAGTTACGTAGTGATCCTTGGATCGAGACAACCGTTTTAATATATTACAATAAAGGATTCAGAGAAATTTGGGTACTATTGGTTTTGTTCGAACAGAAAACCAACCAGGCCCTCGGAGCGGAAACGCATATAACTTGACCTCCAGACGTCTGATTGACGTTCCATTGACTTTGTTCGATTCCTGTTAGTGAGAAGGTTCTTTTGGCTTACTACGCTTGAGGATTGGATGCAATTGGAGTATTTTCAGGTTGGTTTTAGCTTAAAAACCAACTGGGCCGCTCAAACGAAAAAGCCAATAACTCTAAGTCCAGGTGTCCGATTGACGCGTCGTCTGTCATGTTGAGTTCCTATTGATGAGACATAACTTTGGGATACATCAACTCAATATTTCTTGTTAGTTGATGTATCAATCCCCTTGGCTCGTGGAGCGGACCCTCTCAGAATAAAGCATGCTGTGTACGGGAACCCTAGAGCTGGCTGCGACTGCGACGACGATGACGACTGTACTGGGATCCTTTGTGGGTTCAGCAGCAACGACGACATACTGGAATCCTTCGTGGGTTTGACGGTGATGACTACTATTCTTGTATCCTATGTGGTTCCGGCAGTACTTGACTACTGTTCTTGTATCCTATGTGTGTCCGGCAGTATTTAACACTGTACTTGTATCCTACGTGGGTCCGGCAATGTAGCTGGTCTTGTATCCTTTGTGGGTCCGACAGCTTAGCTGGTCTTGTATCCTATGTGGGTCTGACATCTTAGATGAATCAGTGGCTACATCTGATCATCTCTATCATCTTACGAATAAGTATACCTGTGTGAGCTGAGTCTTAACTTACAATCAATATCATCGATATGATTGTTGTGCTTTCCTGTATGGATTGGGTTGTGAATTCCTATGTGGAATGGGTTATGCTTTCTTGTGTGGACTGGTTTGTACTTGGTCTCGTGTGCTGGAGCCGAGCTGGAAATGATGACTTAGGTATATGTATGGGAATATACCTAATTGGAGTTGGTTTTTACTTTTTGATTGTATCTTTCGTTTGTGGTTTATCCTTCGTAGATTCTGGGAGACCTTATGGGGTCTCGGGGTCCCTACTGATTAGCGTATACTCACCCCTGCATGGGCTATGCCCGCACTACATTGTGTTGGATGCAGACGATGGACATCGCTGATCGAGGTGGGAGTTCGTGGAGCTGGACGGTACCTAGAGGTAGATCACTAGACAGGACTTACTCGGAGCGGACAGTTGGAGCTGAGGAGCTGAGGAGCAGAGGAGGCTATCTGTACCCACCCTTGAGGTGGGATTTCCAGAGGATAGCTCGTACTCACTGCTTTACTTTTCTACTGCTGAACTCTCTTTTCAGTTGTACTTTAATTTCAGTTTGGGTTTGTATACTGGCCCATTTACTTTCCACCACTTACTATTGTACTAAATTTACTTAGTATTTACTTCTTCTTGCATACACTGTGGTGGTTGTTTTCCTACATAATGTTAGTGCCTTCCCTTATACCCGTATTTATGACTTTAGTGCTAGTCGCCAGCCCATAGCCTATGGAAGGCGGGCATGGGGTAGTCCCAGCACGGATCCTTAGGACGGGTCGTTACAAATTGGTATTTGAGGAGTTTGGTTCTACTGCAGAACTCGGGACTGTGATATTTCTTCTATGTGAAGTAATAGTGTTAAGGGTATTGACTATGGTTATCAGTCCAGGGAGTCCAGTGTTGGTGTGGCGGCCGTCGTATCCATATACCAGGACCCTGACTTCTGATTTCTGACTCATTGCACGAAAACATTTATTGCATGTGTGTTTCAAAAGTTTTCTTTGTGATTACTTTGTGTCCGCTCACCAGGTATATAGTATTGACCGTGGAACGCATGTTTCTTATCAGGATGGCCCCACGATGGTAGCCAGCTAGGGTTCTGAGCTTTGTGCGAGACGGCACCCCACCGAACGACGAGGCCTCGATGCAGGGGCCTATTACAGTGGGGGCACCAGCAGTACCTCTACCCATGGAGCCACTGATGCCACCAGCCCCAACCTTTGAGAGTGCACGTCGCCTTAGTACACTACATGAGTTTCACCGTCAGAGACTGCCCTGGTTCTGTGGGGAGATGGACCCTCGGGAAGCCGAGGATTTTCTGGAGGCTGTTGTACGAGTTTTCAGGTTAGTAGAGAAACCAACTGACCTCATGGTGATCCTTGCAGCGAGTCTCCTGATCGCGGAAGTAGGTAGATGGTGGATCCTGATTCTCCAGGTTCACGATGAGGCATCTATCCTTTGGTCGGACATCGAGATACTCTTTCGCTAGGAGTTCGTTCCATCCACCCTACGTGCGGTGTGAATTTAGGAGCCACTATAGTTGCGGTAGGGCAGAATGACGGTAGCCCCGTACTCAGCGAGATTTACCGATCTCTCGCGCTATTCCACGGAACTGGTAAAAGACCCCTTCTTCTGGGCCCAGACCTTCGAGCATGGAATGAGGAATGAGATTAGGGCATTGATGATCTCCCTCAGCATTCCGACGCATGCATGAGTACTGGAGCAAGCCCTTCTTGTAGAGAGATTTCATGCTGAGCCTACACCAACAGCGAGACGTACTGCAGGGTGCCATGTAGCTGAGTCTTCTGAATTTTGGAAGTTGACAGATGTCACAGGGGTCCAGAAGGACCAGACTATCAGGCAGATGACCTTAGGACACTGGATCAGAGGTTCGGGGAACATGGAACCGAGCCAGTCTTACGAGGAGAAGACAATGCTATGCATGCGGCGGGCAATGCCACATGGCTCGCGACTGCCCGACCCGCCATGCAGTGGAGTAGAAGAAGGTTGAGGGACCACCCAGGCAAAGGTAGAGGTTCGACAATGGTTGTCCACGAGGAGCAGGAGGATGAGGTAGAGGAGCTGGCCAAGCAGTAGGTCGTGGGCGATGATTTGAGGCTCTACCACCACCACCACCATGAGGTGCACCCCGACCACAAGGAGCTAGAGGACAGAGGCAGGCTCAGCTTCAGGTAGTAGAGGCCTATGACCACGATTCCCTAGAGATGATTGGAGGTACTATCTTTGTCTACTCCACCCTTGCTGCAGAACTTATAAACATAAGAGAAAGTTATTATTTTATTGCTGTTTCCCTTTTTCGGAGATCAGAGTTTTTGACGGAGCTGTTGGCTCGATCCTTACGGCTAGATACTCTTACGGGAGCAGACTCGATGATTACGCAGTAGTGCCGGCAGTGTGAGCTTACTCTAGGAGGCGATAGCCTCGGATGAGATCTTCTTGTAGCGGCTTCGAGGCCTTACGATTTCATCTTGGGCATTGATTGGTTATCTACAGTCCATGTTCTCATCGACTGTATTAGGCATAAGGTGTGGTGTGTTCATACCGATGGGAGCAGGTTCACCTTCACCGGATAGAAGGGAGCCTTTGAAGCACAAGATGGACTCGCGCAAAGGAGAGGACAATTGATCACTAATTATTTGGCTAGCATCATCATAGGAGCAGTTGATGTGCGAAGTCTGAGTTTTCCTGTAGTGGTGGATCAGTATGGGGGTGTTTTTCCCGACAACATTCCAGGACTACCTCCTCGTAGAGAGGTAGGCTTCTATATTGACATGTACCCTGGGACAACCCCGATATCTACTCCAGTATATCGGATGGCTCCCACTGAGCTTCAAGAGCTATGAGTATAGCTGGAGGACTTGCAGGGCAAGGGATTTATCCGACCCAGTGTTTCACCCTGGGCTTCCCCAATTTTTTTGCCAAGAAGGCGGATGGGATCTTGAGACTGTGTTTCGATTACCATCGCCTGAATGAGGTGCCTGTGAAGAAAAAATATCCACTTCTAAGGATTGACGACCTCTTCGATCAGCTCAAGGGAGCATGTTGGTTCTCGATGATAGACCTCAGGTCAGGCTATCATCAGCTCAGAGTTCGAGACGAGGATGTGCAGAAGACGACATTCAGATGTCGGTATGGACACTATGAGTTCTTGGTTATGCCTTTTGGTGTAAACAATTCCCTAGCAGTGTTAATGAGTCTCTTGAACATGATCTTCCATCCTTACCTCTATTGATTTTCGTGGTCTTCATTGACGACATTTTTATTTACTCGACCACTAAGGAGGAGCATGCCTACAACTTGCGGGTTGTACTGGAAACACTCCGAGAGCACCAGCTTTATGGTAAGCTCTCGAAGTGTCAGTTTTGGATACGTGAGGTCCACTTCTTGGGGAAAATCATCTCTCAGTCGGGATTTGTAGTGGATCCTACGAATATCAAGGCAGTGCTAGCTTGGGAGCCACCCATGAGCGTGACAGAGGTACGAAGTTTCCTAGGTTTGGCTGGGTACTACCGGAGATTTGTTCCAGACTTCTCTAGAGTTGCGGCACCGCATTCAGCTTTGACAAAGAAGGGGAAAACCCTTATGGGGTAAGATATATGTCATCAGAGTTTCTAGGAGCTGAGACAGAGATTGACCAGTGCACCCATCTTTAGGCTACCAGAGGACGGACTAGGGTACGTAGTCTACTGCGATGCATCTGGGACCGGACTCGGGTGTGTACTGATTCAGGAGTGGGTAGTGATCGACTATGGATCACGCCATTTGAGGCAGTATGAGTATAATTATGCTACCCATGACATGGAGTTAGTATCAGTGGTATTCGCTCTGATGATATGGCGACACTATCTGATGGGCTAGCACTTTAGAGTCTATTCTGACCACCAGAGTCTCAGGTATATCTTCTCGTTGAAGGACTTGAACATGAGACAGCAGCGATGGCTCGAGTTCCTCTAGGACTGTGACTTTGAGATAGTATATACTCTAAAAAAGGGGAACGTAGTAGCCCATGCTCTCAGCAGGAGGACAGACATTCAGCTACTTGGAGAGGCGTCAGAGAAGCTAGCCGCATTGTAGATATCCATTGTGGATAGAGATGGATAATCCATTCTACAGTCACTCACAGTCACACCTCCACTTCTCCAGCGTGTCAAGGAGGCACAACGTGGGGACGTTGACTATGAGATGCGGAATGGATAGATTTCTACAAGACAGGCACCTGATGGATTCTCCCTAGGAGGGGAGCACGTCGTCCTTTTCAAAGGATGACCATGGTACCATCTACATTACAAGAGGTGGTGTTGAGAGAGTTTCACACTTCCCCTTTAGTGGTACATCCAGGAGTGGTGAAGATGTACCAGGATCTTAGACGACAGCACTGGTGGGAGGGTATGAAGAAGGATGTGCCAGAGTTCATTTACCGACGCCTCACCTACCAATAGGTGAAGGCAGTGCACCATGTACCAGTAGGCTTGGTATAACCCTTGGAGGCCCCATAGTGGAAGTGGGATGGGATATCTATGGATTTTGTGATTGGAAATCCACGTACTTCCAGAGGACACGACTCCATTTGGGTGATCGTGGACAGACTCACCAAGTCGGACCACTTTTGACCCATCAGGGAGCAGGGATCAATGGAGATCATTGGTCGCCTCTACGTTCAGGAGATTGTATGTCTTCATGGTGTGAAATCATATATAATCTTCGATCGAGATGCTCGCTTTACTTCCCGGGTTTGGAAGGGGTTGCAGGAGGCATTCAGGACGCAGCTACGCCTGAGCACCGCCTTTCACCCTCAGACGGATGGAAAGACGGAGAGGACCATTCAGAATCTCGAGGACATGCTCTGTGCATGTGTCCTATACTTTTGTCACAGCTAGGAGGATCACCTACCCTTGGTGGAGTTTGCGTACAACAATAGCTACCACTCCACCATCGGGATGCCACCATACGAGGCATTGTACGGACGACTTGCAGATCACCTCTGTGCTAGACAGACCCTGGGGAGTCAGCACTTGTGGGACCAGAGATGGTCCAGGCCATGACAGAGAAGGTCCAGGTCATCCAAGAGCGGATGAGGACAGCTCAGAGCCGACAGAAGTCTTATGCTGACAGAAGTCACAAACTACTAGAGTTACAGGATGGTGACCAAGTTTTCTTGCGGGTCTCACCTCGACGTGGATTACAGAGATTTGGATGGGGTGACAAGTTATCTCTGGGCTTTATCGGACCATTCCAAGTTCTCAACATGATAGGTGAGGTGGCTTTTCACTGGGATCTACCACCTCAGTTGCACCGGGTGCATGACGTCTTCCACGTATCACAACTGAGGAGATACTTGCACGACCCAACGCATATCGTCGACCATGGGGAGTTGGACATTGATGACGTGGTGAATTTTGCGGAGGTACCATTGGAGATCGAGGATCGACAGGAAAAGGTCCTACATGGGAGGTCGATTCCTCTAGTGCACATCAGGTGGCAGCACAGGAACCTCCAGGAGAGCACTTGGGAGCAGAGGCTCAGTTGCGTGATCAGTACCCTCATTTTTTCCCCTAGTTTGTGATATATATTTACGGGGACATAAATCCCAGAGGTGGGAGTAATGTAAAGACCTGTAAAATTGAAGGAATTTTTTTTAATTTCTTTGGGATTTTGCGAGTACGCAATTTCTGACGGCACCTGATTCTGAGGCCCGTTGTTCCTGGAATCAATTTCCGATGTTTAGATCGGGTACATTCAGTGAAGGAACGAGCAGGTTTTTCTAACATTTGAACCAGTGCTGGGAATCGAAATCCAATTTCACCAATGAAACCGTAGCACCGGTAATTTCTTAAGAAGACATTTTATAGAGTTTCATTTACTCAGGAAGAGTTGTTAAAAATTGTGGGTTAAGTATTAAGAGAAATAAAATTGTGTTACAATTTTATTTCACTTATAAGAGGTTAAAACCACATGTGTGGGAGTTGGTGTGGGACCCACTAAATTACTAACCCTTCTAGGTAGGATATTAGTGAGGTGGGGCCCACACGAGCCCCCAACAGTTCAATTTCCTCTAACCCTCTTAATGTTGGAAAACCCCCATTTAATTTATGTCTTTCCCTATTCTCTTAGTAATTGAATGCCAACACACCTTTATTCAATTAATTGAAACTCTTTAATTAATTGAATTAGATGTATTGAATTTTTAAAATGTTGGCATAAGTGAATAAAATAAGGCAAATACTTATTTTATTTTATCTTTGTTTTTGCTGTGCGAAGAACTGGGGAGAGCTCTTGTGTTAATCTTTTGGAAGAACTTCATCTTCCAGGCGAAGAATATCTCTTCCTCAATAGAGAACACTGTCACGCCATTTTATCTTCTTCCCGCATCGAAGAACGGGAGACGCCAATTCTTCCATGGACGTTCACCATCAACGTACATGGAGCCTCGCCCGTGATGCCGTATTCCGCGACGCGAACTTCCTCAAAATTCTTTGAGGTAGGGGTTATGTTCAAATTTAATAATTTAAATTTTCGCTTTAATTGTCGTTGTGAATAATCGTTCTTGGCCGCTTGCTATCGGTATAACAGGAAGAGGTCGGACCACACAAACATGGCCGACCCTCCTCCCCATTTTTGTTGTATTTCGTGGCATGGAACTGAGGAAGCATGGTGCAAGGGCACCACATGAAAACGAGGGAAACCGGGGTTGGAGCAGGCTGCGACGAAGGAGCGCAACGCCGTCGTGCCACGTCGGTAAAGCAGAAGGTGGCCACGACCGAGAGTGGGCGGCGGCGAAGGGGTGTTGTTCCGACGCGCCATGCCGGATGGTAAAAAGCCACGGCTGTTCTGGGAGGTGGCCTCTTGAAAAGGCCGCCGTCACACCCTAGAGGTGGGACCCCCCACGGGTCTCGCAAGAACCGAACAGCCGACCACAAAGGCTGACTGCTTCCCTGGAAAACCAGGGGTTGAAACCCCTGGTCAATGGATAGGGTGGACCCCGTGGTTTCCCCCATTCGGTTCAAAGGGAGTGACGAACTTCCCTCTTTCCACGTCCGCTCAGCGCACGAGCACCCGCATCGGCCAGACCGCCCGCGCCAGGTCGGGCCGGCCGCGCCGGGCCGAACCCCCGTGTCGGGCCGGGACGCACCTGCTAGATCGGGCCGCGGCCAACCGGGCCGCACCCGGACCTGGGTCGGGTTGACCCGGTTCAGGCCGACCCAGGGGGTATCAGGCCGGGTCAGACCGGGCCCGAACCCCCTACTTTTGGTCAGTTAAGTTAAAACACCAATAACTTGGGCTACGGACCTACGATCGATGCACCGTCAGTTGCATAGAGATCCTTCGACCGAGATGGTCATTTTTAAATATTATACTTATGGTTTCAGAAAACTTTGGGTATGGCTGGGTTGGTTTGAACACGAAACCAACCGGGCCCTCGGAGCGGAAACACTTAAAACTTGAGTTCCGAATGTCCGATTGACGTATCGTAGACTTTGTTGGTTTTCTCATAGTGAGACGGTTCTTATGGATTACTCTGCTCAAGGTTTGGATGCAATTAGAGTATGGTCGGGTTGGTTTTAGATTAAAAATAAACCAAGCCCCTGGGACAAAAAAGCCAATAACTCTCAGACCAGTGGTCCGATTAACGCGCCGTTTGTCGCGTTGAGTTCTTATTGACAAGACGGAACTATGAGATGCATCAACTCTAGATATTGAGTTAGTTTATGTATCAACCCCCTTGGCTCGTGAGGCGTAACCTTCCGGAATCGAGCATGTTTTGTGCGGGAACCCTAGAGCTAGCGGCGACTAAGACAATGATGATGATTGTACTGGGATCCTCCGTGGGTTCAGCAGTGACGAAGACCGTACTAGAATCCTTCCTGGGTTCGACGGTGATGACTACTGTTTTTGTATCCTATGTGGGTGTGACAGTACTTGACTACTCTTCTTGTATCCTATGTGGGTCCGACAGTATTTAACTATGTACTTGTATCCTACGTGGGTTTGGCCGAGTAGCTGGTCTTGTATCCTTTGTGGGTCCGACATCTTATCTGGTCTTGTATCCTATGTGGGTCTGACAAATTAGATAAATCAGTGGCTACATCTGATCATCTCTATCCTCTTACGAAAAAGTATACCTCTGTGAGTTGAGTCTTAGCATAAAATCAATATCTTCGATATAATTGTTCTGCTTTCATGTGTGGATTGGGTTGTGAATTCCTATGTGGATTGGGTTATCTTTTCCTGTGTGGCCTTGGATGTAATTGGGCTCGTGTGCTAGAGCCAAGCTGGAAATGATGACTTAGGTATATGTATGGGAATATACCTAAGTGGAGTTGGTTGTTACTTCGTGATTGTATCTTTCCTTTGTGGTTAATCCTTCGTGGATTTTGGGAGACTTTCAGGGGTCTCAGTGTCCCTACTGAGTAACGTATACTCACCCATACACTAGATATGCCCACACTACATTGTGTTGGATGAAGATGACAGAAAGCGTTGATTGAGGTGGGAGTTCGTGGAGCTGGACGGTACTTGGAGGTGGATCACTGGACGTGACTTACTCAGAGCGGACGACTGGAGCCGAGGAGCAGAGGAGGCTATCTCTACCTACCCTTTACGTGGGATTTCCAGAGGACGGATCGGACTTGCTGCTTTACTTTTCTGCTGATGTACTCTATTTTCAGTTGTACTTTACATTCAATTTGTGTTTGTATACTGGCCCATTTACATTCCAGCACTTACTATTGTACTCAGTTTACTTAGTGTTTACTTCTTCTTTCATACTCATTGGTGGTTTTTTTCTTACATAAAGGAAAGGCCTTCCCACATATCAGGAATTACGCCTTTGGTGCTAGTCTCCAGCCCCTGGCCTATGGAAGGCAGGCATGGGATAGTCAGGACACGGGTCCCAAGGACGGGTCGTGACATTCGTGGTTACATGTGGTGGTTGTGGCCAAGGTGTTTGTGGGTGTGTTGTGTGGTTGTGGCCTAGGTGTGTGTCGGAGGGGTGTGGAAGTGGGAAAACAATCATAATGGCAGGATAAGTTCGATGCGTAGAATTTCTTCAATAACTAGTGGGAAAGTGGCGTAGGGTACCCAAATATCGATGTTCTATTACTATACATTACTTGACATGAGTTATTTGGCGAGTGTGACTTGGTGAGTCTTGGGTGTATAGTTTTATTTGCTAGGTGCTTTGGTTATCTCTTTTCTCACAGGGCATTAGAATGCCTCCCCAATTGTGCATGAGAGTCTTTGGTTTTCCTTACTGAGTATACTTGTATGCTCACCCTACGTATATAAAACTATTTTCAGGTTTCCAGGAGAACTTCAGGGATCGCGCGGGACTGTACTAGCTCAGATGTTGGGACAATTGCATTTGAAAATTTTCATTTCTTTGGTAGTTTACCTGTAGAGTTTCTTTGTATTTTTGTGGCATTTTCCTTTGTAACATGCATGTGGGAATGGTTTTCTTTATCTTTACTTCACCCCTAGTTTTGGTGTTGTTGGGATTTACTATCTTATCACCCAATACTATTAAATAAAAAGGGTAATGCCTTCCATCTTGTGTGTGATTCTATACCCTTGGTGGTAGTCTCCACTCTGGGACCTATTGAAGTCCGGTTTCAGGGGTCATTATCTCTCCATCAACTTGAGGAAGGAAGGGTCTATAAAACTTCTTTCCCTTCTCCCATATCAGTGCAGGAAGGTTGTGATAGAATGGTATCATAAGAGGAGGTTGAGGGATAGGATAGAGTTTGGAGTTAGGCATAATGAGGATTGCATTGTATGTTAGGACAAAAATGTTGGAAAATCATGGTGCATGAAATAGGATAGGGAAGACCGTCTAGGACACAGGATTTTAGGGCCCCCCGTGATCTGATGAGAGGACTCTAGGCCTACCAAAAGTCCAAGAGAGGCTACAATGATTGTAGGTTTTAGACCCTAGGAAAGGTATATGCATCATAATTTCTATTAATCACGTGTTTCATGGGTTTTTTGGGGATTTAAAATGAATAATAAGTCTAATAAAATTAAATAACAATATTCTACACTACTCAAGCTTAGGCATTCCCTGCTTACCTTGCTGCAATGGAACCTGGGCGACGACCACAAGTAGTGCAGGCCATCATGGCCCGGGAGGTTGACTTGGCTGATAGAAATAGGACTGACTGAGAGGAGGAGGACGATCAGTGGCATAGGACGTTTCGTGCCTTTCAGCGACAGACCCTTGGGAAGTAAGAAGGAAGCACCTCCGACATTGAGATAGAATACTGGCTAGAGGAGCTGGTGATACCTTTCTACCTGATCCGAGCTCCGATGAAGTACTGGGTTCCTCTGGTTGAAATCCAAATATGGGGAGCATCACATCAGTGGTGGACGCTATACCTCAGGGAGAAGAGGGAGGCTGAGTTTACGTTGGCTATCTTCGAGAGGGAGTTCCAGGCGGAATTCCTCTCTTCCAAGATGAATGATGAGAAGTGGTAGAAGATAATCTCCCTCCATCATCAGATCATGTAAGTGATAGAGTATGGTATCAACTTTTCTCTGGACCTCTTTCTAGATGGGGAGTCTTGGGTGAGACATTTAGAGGAGGCACTTCGGCCTTCTCTTCAGAATTATGTTACTCCATTCACCTTACCGACATATATGGAGGTCCAGAAGAAAGCTGAATTGGTGGAGAGGAAGCACACTCTGGGAGGTGTATCGCGAGAGGGAATACAGTTAGGCTCGTCGAAGTGGAAGGCCATCAGTAGCAAGCCTCCAGCATGAGGGCCCTATAGGTTTCAACCAGTAGGGAGCCGGCACCAGCAGTTCCAGTTCCGATATCCCAACCCTCGCCTTTCCTTTCGGGCCTTGGACCGATATGATTCATCCTTTGGAGCCATGGGCACCGTCAGAATCAGTTCCCGGACTGAGTACAACACAATCGGGGTGGGCCAGTGCAGCACCCACCCTAGCTGCAGTAGTTTCCAGCCAGGCCCATTCTACAACAGCATCAGGGACAACGAGGTCCCGCTCTTCCAAGAGTAAACGTAGCAGGAGGAAGCCAACCTCAAGGAGCTCCTCAGGGACCTCGACCGGGGCACGGTCAGGGAGGTGGCTGACAGCCGAGGGACATGGGAGCTGGGCATTGGCAGTAACACTTCACGAAGGCAGTATATATAGCAGGGCCGGAAGTCGTTTGAGGTACGATCAGCTTGTTTAGTACTCTTGCCTATGACTTGTTCGATACAAGTGCTTCGAACTCCTTTATGGCTCCCTATCTGGCCCGTGCTCTGGGTCTAAATGCTGAGAGACTTCCCGTGCCCCTGGTGTACTGTACCCTAGTTGGAGGTTAGACTGACTTGTTTTAAGTTTGTTGAGGGTGTAGACTGATGATAGGGCCACAACAGTCAAAAAAAATCATCTATAGTTGCAGATACATCCATTTGATGTCATCCTATGCAGTGACCGACTATTCTATATATGTTCCATTACTTACTACTTCCAAAGAAGTATCTTGATTTCAGACTTGTGCAGCTGACATGTGACTTTCATCGGTGAGTGGTGTTATTAGGAAGGTAACCAACGAGTGGAGCCCCTATTTTCTTTTGTATTTAGACTGTCAGTGGAGTCGACAGATACATAAATAGTAGAAGTCCATGGGATCATGAGCGAGTTTAAGGATGTATTACCATAAAAGGTGGCGACTCTACCCCCTCGACGTGATGTTGTGTTCGGGATAGACTGGCAACTTGGTGCCTTTCTGATTTTGATTACTCCCTACCAGATGACACCTTCTGAGTTGCTGGAGTTGCGGATTCAGATTGACAATTTGATGATGAAGGGTTTTGTTCGACCATGTGAATCACCATGGGGTGTTCCTGTCCTGTTTTCAAGGAAGTTAGATGGTGGTCTGAGGCTGTGCATAGACTACAAGAGATTAATCAGGTGACAGTCAAATATCGCTACCCTCTACTGAGGATAGACGATCCCTTTGACCAGCTGAGGGGAGAAGGTTGGTTCTCCAAGATTGATCTGCAGTCAGGATATCACCGGTTGAGGGTGAAGGAGGGAGACATCTCAAATACTTCCTTTAGATGTATGTATGGACACTTTGAGTTTGTAATCATGTCGTTCGGTTTTACGAATGCACTAGATATGTTCTTGGGACTCATGAACACTGTCTTCTAGGAGTACCTAGATCGGTTCGTAGTCATGTTTATTGACGACGTCCTGATCTACTCAAGATCAGAGGAGGATCATGCTGAGTAGTTGAGAATAGTTTTAGAGGCCCTCCGACAGCACCATCGCTATGGGAAATTGACCAAGTAAAAGTTTTGGACGGGAGAAGTGCACTTCCTTGGGCACGTGGTGTACGATTAGAGAATAGCAGTGGACCCATCGAAGGTCGAGGATATTCTTTTTTGGGATGCACCCAAGAACATGGCAGAGGTTCATAGTTTCCTTGGACTAGAAGTTTACTACCAGAGGTTCATACCCAACTTCTCCTGAGTTGGAGAACCATTGAAATCTTTTACCAAGAAGGAGAAGGCTTTCGTATGGGATTTACAGTACGAGGCTTCCTTTAGCCATCTGAAGGAGAAGTTGGTAAGTTCCCCATTGCTGAGGATTCCAAAAGAAGGGGTGCTGTATGAGGTGTTCTGTGATGCTTCAGGACAAGGCCTTGGGTGTGTGCTGATGCAACGACATGGGGTGATCTCTTATGTGTATAGATAGTTACGTCCCCATGAGTGTAATTATGCCACCCACAATTTAGATCTTGCAGCGGGTGTGTTCACACTAAATTTGTGGCAGCATTACCTCATCGGGGAGGGCTTTGTGGTCTTCACAGATCAAAAAACCGTGAATTATATCTTCTACCAGGGGGACCTGAACTTATGAAAAAGAAGGTAGATGGAGTTCTTTCAAGACTACAACTTCTAGATTTCCTACACCCGAGGAAAAGGGAATTTGGTGGCTGATTCCTTGAGTAGGAAGTCATAGAGGGATGTGGTTCAAGAGACGGAAGATGCTTGGAAGGCGATGGAGGAGTTGGGTACCCTGCACCTGGATGTAAGGGATGATAATGGTCGATGTTGTATATTTTAGATAACAGTGCAATCCTCTCTCCAACGATCAGTGGAGGAGTCTCAGTGGGGATACATAGAGAGTGACATAATGTGTGATCGGGTTAGCCATGGTGATGCTCTGGAAGGGTGGAATGAGGATGGTAAGAATCAGATTCTTTTCTGAGAGATTTTTTTGTTCCTGATACAATGCACGAGAGATTTCCTTGTGAGTTCCACAACTCACCCATAGCGGTGCACTCAAGAGCATACAAAATGTATCGGGGATTGAGAGGTTAGTTCTGGTGGCTTGGGGTGAAGCGGGTGGTGGCAGAGTTCGTAGAAAAGTGCTTCATGTGTTAGGAGGTGAAGGCTGAACACCGCATCCTAGGGGGTCTATTACAAACTTTAGATGTCCCAGAGTGGAAGTGGGATGAAATCTAGATGGATTTCATCACAAGACTACCCAGAGTTCAGTGGGGTTGCGATTCTATCTGGGTAGTGTTGGACCAATTGACAAAATCATCTCACTTTCTTACGATCAATGAGTCGACTGCTGTGGGTGCCTTATCACAGAAGAACATGCATGAGGTGGTGTGGTTGCATGGAGTTCCAAGGTCCATAGTCTCGGATATGGATTCACAGGTTTCCTCAGAGGTCTGGATAGGATTGCAACATGCTTTTGGCACCCAACAACGTCTTAGCACTACTTTCCACCCACAGACAGATGGACAGACAGAACGCACCATCCAGACAATGGAGGATATGCTACGGGAATGTATTCTAGAATCTGTGGGATCTTGGGAATGACACTTGCCTCTGGTGGAGTTTTCCTTCAACAAAAACTATCACTCTACCATTGGTATGGCTCTGTTCTATGCTTTGTATGGGAGGCCATGCCACTCACCCATGTGCTAGATAGAGAATGGGAGGCAGGTGTTCTTGGCCCGAAGGTGGTGTAGAGCACGACATAGAAGGATCATCTTATATGAGAGAGGATGAAGGTGGACTAGGACCAGAAAAATTCATATTACTATTATAGGAGTAGACCCTTGGAGTTCAATGCCGGGACCACGTGTTCTTGAAGGTCTCCCCTCGACATGGGCAATGAAGGTTCGACAGGGGGATTTAGCTTTCTACTAGGTTCTTCGGACCATTCAAAGTGTTTTGGCACGTCGGTGAAGTGGAATATCATCTAGTTCTACCCCCGCCGCTACTGAGACTGCACGATGTCTTCAACATGTCTCATCTCCGACGATATATACACGAAGATTCACACATCCTCGACTAGGGAAAGCTGGATATCGAGGACGACGTGAATTTTGTGGAAAGACTAGTGAGGAATGAAGATCGTGAGAAGAAGGTGCTCCATGGACGAACTATCCCTTTGTTTATGTGTTGTGGAGGCATGGAGGGCTTGAGGAATGTACCTGGGAATGGGAGATGCATATGCGCGCCCAGTACCCAGAGCTTTTTTGAGTTATGTTCTGTTTTTCTTGTACATGGTTATGATGGAACACTTTGCCTTGTTAATTATGGAATGTGTGGTTTTTATTATTCTCCAGATGTGTGTAATTAGTCCTGACTGTGGGAGGGGAGGACTCGATCCCCAATCAAGACACATTAATGTGGACGTGATTAAACTATTGAGGGCGTATCAGTGCTTCCCAAAGCAGATAGTATATTGACATGGAAGAAGAAACTCCCTAACCCATATGACTGGAATGCATGACCCTTGAATGTTGAGTGGTTTCTTGGGGGAGAGGTGTTCGTAGATGCCAATGATGTTCACTCCTGAGAGGTATCTTTCAAGGTGGATGTTCAGACCCCAATATTTTCTTCAGGTCTAGTTTTGATTCTCGAGGGAATGAATAGTTTGAGAGGTATCTTATGTAATGGCCCAGACCCACCTGGTTCTTTACTTTTCCAAAACATGGCTCCACCAGTTACAGTGCCACCATGATAGTCACAACGTGAGGGTGACACCGTGAGTGTGGCACGATGAGGGTGGCAGTGGGACGGTGGCACCGTGCCCACACTGAGCGGACATCATTCTTTTCCAGTTCCTGACTTTTTTTCTCCCGCAACATATATTTTGATGTTAAATTTTTTTAATGCCCTCATTCAAATACATTTAAAGACCATAAATAACATCTAAAATCACCCAAGAGTCAGGCAACCCCTAACTTACCGAAACCTGTGGTTTTTCCTTGGTGTCATGCCCTTCCCCATACCTTTCAGATTTGCCCCTATTACGTGTTTCCTTATGGTTAAAGAAAAATGTTTAATGCATAGCCGTTATGACCACCTCTCCGAGGAGGATTGTTAAATGGAAATTAATTCCATCGTGCGTAACCACCCAACCGCGTGGTGAAACCACAATCTGACTCTGAAGACATTAAAAATTACATATCCCGTAACAATGTGATATCATATTTATATCACACTAGAAATTCTTTATTTTTCCTGTTGGATAGTCTCCTTTTATTCTATGCGTTTGGAGTTCCACTTCCCAAGGCAAGTGGTGCGCCTGTGCTGTAGCCTTTCTTCTCACCCTTGGAGTCTCCGAAGATCCTCCCCTACAAGTCATACATCCCTAGTTCTTGGAAATTGGAGATGAACTTCGATCCTTGATCAACCAGGTAGGGATTTTCCTTCACCTCCCCTTACTGTGTATCATGCGGCGTGGGTACACCACTGTTTTTGTGGGAATGAAAGAATCCAAACCGTAACAAAGATAATAAACAAACTGTTACAGAATGATGGGGTGTGATTGACAATTCTGTTGTACTCTATTATAACTACTATATGATGTGAACTATATGGGATTATTATCACTGAAAATCATGTGCATTGATGGTATTTCCTTGTGCACTAATGAACCCTTGTCTTATGTGATGATTAAATAACCATAACATGCAAATAGGTTAATCACCTAAACTCAGTTGGTTAAATAGATGCCCCGTGAACATCAATCCTTGTGTGGTCACCCTGGTTAACCAACAGATAGAATAACCTAATGAATGATGTGCTTGAAGCTAAATGTTTCTCTACTATATTTATGTAGTAGGTGTGTTGTTCTGTTTTATGCTTATGGGTGATGTGGATGGGGTTGGGATCCTTTGTTGTGGCATAGTTGTTGGTTTTGAATCTGAAGCTGTGTGGTGCTGTATATTGAGGCTTGGTTTGGTTCTAGTACATTGAGGGATCTCACGGATCCCTTTGTCGTTGTGACTTTAGAAGAGAACTGAGTTTGAATGCTTATATTGATGTTTGGCAGTTTTCCTTTCCCTAGCTTGAGGTTATGCATCTTAATTTCCAAGTAGTAAAACATTTACGCAAATGGTATCACTTGAACATGAAATCACGAATAGGCTCAATGGGGAATTGTTTTTCAGGATGAGTGGTGACATGGTCATGGGTTTGATGTTTCCTGTGAATGAATAGTAACGAGGGTGTTTGTGCTTAACTTGGTTCTGGAACTCCTAGGTTGGGATGAGTGCTTGAAATATATAATATATTATTTTAGTTATTATGTTTCTTATTTTCACCCCACCCAAGTTGAGCACCTAGTTCCGAACACACTGATTTCATGGGGGAGGGTGTTTTTCCAAACACTCTTATGAGTGGCTAGATATTAGATTCTTTTCTACTACCTTTCCTGAATTTCCCAGGACTCATCGTGAAGGTTGTGAGGGTATGAGTTCAATTATAGCCACAGATTCTTCAGGAAGTGAAGTTGTGGTGGTTTCTCAGGTGTGTACGGGCAGGTTGTTCCTATGTTTCTTCGGGATGAGGCCCAGGAGTCTTTAGGCATGGGATTAGTTGTTCTGGCCCTAGTGTTTGCAGGCGTGGTTACACATAGTAGTTGTGGCCCAGGTGTTTGTGCCCATGATGTGTGGTTGTGGTCCAGGTTTGTGCGAGTGTGGTGTGGTAGTGGGACTGCGATGAGAATGGCGGGAGAGGTTCAATGCGTAGAATGTCTTCAATATCCAGTAGGAAAGTGGCGCGAGGTACCCAAATATCGATGTGCTATTACTATAAATTACATGACTTGTGTTATATGGGGAGTGTGCCATGGTGAGTCTTGGGTGGATACATTTCCTTGCTAGGTGATTTGGATATCTCTTTTCTCACAGGGCATTAGAATGCCTCCCCAATTGTGTACAACAGTCTTTGGTTTTCTTTACTACGTATACTCTTTTTCTCACCCTACGTATATAATAATATTTTCAGGTATCTAGGAGGACATCAGGGATCACGCGGGACCGTAGTAGCTCGGATGTGTGGATAGTTGCAGTTGCTGTTTTTCTTTTATTTGGTACTTTACCTGTAGAGTTTCCTTTTACTTTTGTGGCATTTACATTTGTAACATTCATGTGGGAATGGTTTTCTTTGTCTTTACTTCACCCCCAGTTTTTGTGTTGTTGTGATTTAATATCTTATCACCCAATCCTATTAAATAAAAAGGGTAATGCCTTCCATCTTGTGTGTGATTCTATACCCTGGGTGCCAGTCACCACTCCGGGACCTATTGAAGGTGGGTGTTGGGGGTTATTATCTCTCCTTCAACTTGAGTAAGGAAGGGTCTGGTAACCTGCTGTCCCTTCTATCATCTTGGTGATGGCTGGTCGTGACACTTATAGTAATAATAGATCAGGATTTCCTATGGTAGTAATGTTGTATCTCAGGGATGTAGATATGGATAGATATATGTAGTGTAGATGATATATAAGGACTAAACTACTAGTCTATCTATGCTAATGGGTATTATATTTGTATCTATTAATGTATATTTTTTATTTATTTGGTACATCTGCTTCACACCCCATTATATCTATTCCTATATCAAATTGAATTGGGATTCAAATTTAATATTCTTGTTCTGCGATGATAATCAATACTCCATTATGAATTTCATTATATAGTCTATGTCATTGCTTATTTTTCCCCTTGAGATAGGTGGGTATCATTTCTTGGGGGATCTCAATGTCCTCATGAAGATGGGGTTTGACATCATTTTCAAAATACTGTGGTTGGTTCTTTATCATGATTATGTCTATTTCTATCATTAGATGGTGTCATCCACACACGCAGAGGGTGATATTTTTATTCATAATGCTGAATGGGATATCTAGTAATGTAGAGTTGGACCCGAGAATTATGAGTTGGGTATGCTGACACCCCATACTAAGAGACTTTATATGGATGATTAGGGAACATGTTAGGATGATTTCACATATTTATATTATTTTTAGTGAATAAAATTTAGGGACTTTTATGCACTACCCCTAAGACCAAGATAAAATTTTCTGTTGATATTGTTCCATGAACAACACAGATATCCAATCCTCCTTACGAGATGGAAATATTGAGGTTTAGGAAATCAAGAGGATGCTATAGGAATTGAATGATAATTGTTTTATATGCATAGTACATCCTCATGGGTTTATCCTATACTTTTATACAATAAGGGAATGATTGTATGAGGATTTTTATATATTAGCATTGGTCTAAACAACCAAACATTATGAACTAGAATCAACATCATTGTATAGTCAACTTATTTTACTATTACAGAGAATAAAGGGTTATCTAAAAGATTAATTTGATGTTTGGATACCATTGGGTGTATCTTTGACCACCAGATATACCACATAAAACATTCCAAATTAGATAAGGATTGTAGAATTATTTATTCATAGAGTTCAATATTACAAAGATGACAACAATATTCATGGTCATGATGAATCGGGATTCCAAAACATTCATGGATTCATTTTTGGGAGTCTTGATTAATGATATATTTATGTACACATTTACTCAATGAAAACATACCCAACATCATGAATTTTTTTTGGCATACATTGATCTCAAACTGTATACTAATATCATTAAATTAAACATTATGATCAATATGTTCTACTTCATGGTTCAAATTATATCAGTGGCCAGAGTTTCAATTGAAACATAGAAGGTGAGAGATGTTGTTACATATGAGACGCCTAAGAATGTCTTTCTAATTCATATTCTATTGTAAATGGAGGTATATTATAGTAATTTCATGTTGGATTTATCAATTCATTATTCATCACTTTTGGGATTGAAAAATTATGTTTTATTTTCCTTACATTCTAATGTGTAATAAAAAACATTTTAAGTGCTAAAAAGATGATTTATATCTACACCAATCCTAATTTTACATGAGCCTTGTATAGGAAAATGGTTTATTGTGAATCATTAGGAACTATTCTAGCATACATTATGTGTTAGTGATATCTAGCCATAAGATACTTGTATATTCAGTCAAGGCCTGATTAATGGATTTAACTAACACATGTTTTCAATGTAGTAGCTACAATTCATGTATGGAATTGTTGGAGATAATATATATTGTGATTGGATTTTGAGGTATATATGGATCTCTAAGTAATCATGTATATATTTACATAACAATAATTGAATCCTAGAAAATTAATATGGCTTGAATACCTATAGTAATTTGATGTTGATTTTTCTTATAAGCCTGGTAAAGGAAATACTTTTGGTTATTCTATGAGTTTGAAGGCTATGATTTAGGAAGTTCAACATGAAACTGTTGAGGGGAAAATTGGCCACTTTTTCTGTAGATTCATTTGGAGGTTTAGGGAAATAAAGGACAAAATTTCCACACATCATTACCAATGACCTCTTCAATTTTCGGTAGAGTGAAGATGATGCCTCTTTTTGAGTCTAGAGGTCTGATCATATGGAAGAGTGTTTCAAGTAATGATCCACTTACTCATTTTATTTTTTTAATGGAATGATATCTCAACCAATCATGTGTGTTTCTTGATTCATGAAGAATTTTAATATGAATTGATTCCTGATTCCCATTCCTTTAATTAGATGGTTCATCCAACCAATAAAAATATGTACTGTTATTTATGAGATCAATATTGGTCTCCTGTCATGAAATTGGAGATAGTTTGTTTCATTACATGGTGATACACCTGTCAGATGGTGAAGAAGGAATACCATAAGATAATATGAATTTTATCATGATTTCCCATTCCATAGTTGAAATTGGATGATGTAAATATAGATTCTCTAATGGGATTACCTGGTTCATCTCAATTGTAGGACATACTATGGGTAATAATTGATATATTTGAATGGTCTCTCTCCACATACTTATTAGTGATACATTTTCAATGGATAAACTAGTAAAGGAATATGTAAAAAAGATCATATACCTCCAAATAGTTCCATATTGAATCAATTATCAATTTTGAATGATGTTATAGAAACAATTACAGAGGGAACTAATTTAATAAGATCTGTTGAGTACAAGCTATAAACCATAAGACAATGGTCTGTGTAAACATATAGTACTTGTGTTAGTGGACATGATCATGGAATTCAATATAGGATGTAGTGGGTCTGGAGATAGAAACATACCTCTCTCTTTGATATCTCAAATATTGGGACCACATATAATTAAAGAGACATCGATGCATGTGAATCATATCATAAATAATATGGATAAAACATATTCTAGTTATAATTATTACCCAGATCCCCATCCCTAACTACTAGATTTTGTGGTGTAGAATTGTGTTTTCTTGCATACTTCAAATAGAATTTGTAAAAAATGTATTCAGAGACAGGGTAAAATTCTCATCATTATATCTAGATGTTAAATATTAGTGGTAGGGTATGGATGTTTGTTTATATATTTACACTACCTTAATCATTACGAACAATACATGACATCTTACATAGATCTCAATATGTCGTTATCAGTCAGACTAGTCACATATTCTTCATCATTACGAAGTAGTGTTGGTGATGGATGCATCATTTGAGGATAATCCTATAAGAATCATTTATTGGAGAAAAAAGGCCCCCCTTTAAAGGGTAACACTTTAGTATGGGTTCTATGATAGTATGAAATTGTATATTAAAATCACTAAGAGGGAGAGGTCGATTTATGTTCTCAGTGGTTGAAGTTATTATCATATTATTCATTACCTTTCTTAGAAGTACAACTAGGAGATGAGATATTTTATTTGGGGAATATTATAATATCTCGGCATTTATAATGACGTATGGAACCTTAAAATTATAATATAAATATTTTTTTCTTCTAATGTATGTTCTTAATAGATTATGGATGTGTTCAATATCATCTGGGAAATGTATGAATCCTAAATCTATGGTTGTTGAAGAAGAAATATGTGGTGTATGGTTAGTGCATGGTTTGAAGTAAATGTGTATCTCAATCATGTGGTCCAGTAGGAAGAGGATCATTTTTAGTTTAGATATGCATTAGATACCAGATGTCAGTATTATGTAACATAGAGAAACTCTAGAGGGGATCTGCATGGGCTGCATATTGTTTGATGAATTGTGTGCCTTACCCATACATGTAGTTCCACATATAAAATGACCCTTCATGTTTGGAACATTGTTTTGGTGAAACCACATGTCCCAACCATTCACCCCATTTAGAAGTGGTTAAATTACATTTTCATGCTATTTTTTATATTTTTGTCGTCCCATTTGTTTTTATCCCTAAAGACATACTTTCCGTTACTAAGAGATACCATGTTATCATCCCCAAGGATTTGGAATAATTTCTTCATTTGAGCATGGAATAATTTTTTGATGGACACATATGATGCATAAATTCGTGTTCATTATTTCAATTGGTTCTTTTGTTTTTAATATTTTTATATATAATAAAAAAATTACTCTAGATAATATTCCATATTTTCATGGTTTTTATCAATTTCGTCAATTTCTCTTATTCCTGTCCAAATCAAATGCTAATATTAGAAGTGCAGTCGAGTACCAAGTTATTGAAGTTTTCGTCCTAGTTTTCACTAATATTATGTAATATATATATATATATATATATTGTGCCATTGTTCCACACAGTAGACCTTATTAGGATCACATCTTTGAATGATGTTTCTGTTGAAATAAATTCACGAGACTATGTTATTTGACCGGCAATCATCGAAGGAGTTTGGTAAAAGCCACCATTGACACCCATAGTGGTTTTGTATTAAATTATATTAATTTACCATGTTTAAATATGAATTATTCCTCCCTTCTTGTGTGTGCATTAACCTCAACATTTGGGCAGTTAAATTTGGTTAAATAAAGGGCATATTAAATTGAATGGAAGAAATTATGATATGATAACCTGCCCAATCTGATGATTTGAAATTAAAATACCTTATTAGGTGAGTTACACTTTTTATTAATTAATTAAATTTTCAATTGAATTATATGTGATGTAAAATATTATGATCAAGTTGAGGGACTAAAAAAATTCATTATGCCTTGATGTCGATGAAACATAGGTGTTGAATCAGAATTTAATGCATAGGCACATTAGTGTTTTTGAATTCAAAGGGTAATTAAATGGAGTTATATCACCCCATGAGAAATATATTGGTTTTTATATGAATTCTATGAATGTAAACACATGGTAGATTAAAAATTTTATTCTATGAGTGATGTTTGAGATCCTTACGTCGATCCCGCTATATGGTATCTTTGGGATGTTCATTAGTTCATGATACATGTAAAACTTGGGATACTTCTATGGAACTCAAGGGATGGGAACATATGGTACTTCATTATTTTATTTATTTGGGTGACACTTGGGATACTTTAGTAAAACATTATGGATTCACTAAAATGGAAATTATTTAATATGATTCCTAGAAGGATACCTTGGTTCCTAGGAGAAATTCCATGGATGGGCTTGTTGGGTGACGGGTTAATGGTAAACCCGGAGTGATACATGGGTTTCTCATGTGGATGTGTATTGGATGCGAGTATGTAGACTAATTAATTAACACAAATAACTTGTCTTATATGTCAAAGAATATTCATGGATTTATTAATGTTTTTTAAAAACTAAGTCTTTTTTATACATTCATTTATAAAGGGTTATGACATGGGATGTGTTCATCCCTTACATTGAATATGATCTATAGGGGATGACTTTGGATATGATCCAGGTCCTAAATATCTTTCAAAAAAAACTGTAAATGGGTTTTTTGGACCAAGATATGTTTTGGTTGAATTTTATAAGAAAAATACAATGAGGAAGGTGATTATATTCTGGTAGGATATTTTTTTATCAAATTTGTTTAAGAAGAAAGGAAAATCAGATCACATTGTATTTAAATAAAATAGAACTGACCCTTGTATTCCTAGATTCAGACTCACAATACTAGAAAAGTTTGAACTTATTAATGAGGAATCCCGCCAGAGATAAATGTTCATTAGAATCACACTATGTTTGGTATGGAATGAGTGATCATAATGGTTTAGAATCAGAGTCTACATGACTATGATTTAAATATAAAATTTCTAAGTTGATCTTGGAGTTATTATTAATCATTTATATTATGTAAACAAATTATGTAAGACTAATAAAACAAAGGTGGAAGTGAAATATATGCTTCCAATCGAACTCATCCAGCTCGTATTCAAGTAAATAGTATTCATGCTGAGCTGGATGGAAACATGTTTATGAAATATAGGGATGTTATAATACATTAAATTTTAAGTCATATGATGCTAAATATTTTCTAAAACATAATCAAATTCATGACGTAAGTCATGAGAAAAGTTGATGTTTGTGAATGAATAAATTTGGTGGTATAAATGTTTTCCAGTCTTAGGGTCATCATAATGAGTTTCCTATATGCTTATTTTTTTAAGACTAAGAAGGATGATTGGAAAAAATAATTTATAAAATTTATGATATTGATGTTGATAAATACTGATCCATCATATCCAGCATTTCATAATATTCAACAAAGGTAGAAATATTTTTAGCAAGACTGATGTAAAGGAATTGAAACTGTTGATGCCTACTCAAAACCTAATGACACAGACTGATCAACAATATAGTAAACAATTTATCATGTGTGACTCACATTGTAATGATACATAATATTATAAGAACTAGAATGTGATATGAGTTTGTTAAGAGTTTGAAGGATATGGTTTAATGTGTTGTCAAATACAGAGCCCAAATTTTTATGCATTAAAAGATTTGTAAAAAATTTGATAAATTTTATATACTAGTTTCTTGTCAGAATAGAATCCATACTATATATATATTTTTATAGAATGATGATTATGGGTATGGTATTCACAAGAAAAATAAGATTATTGATTTTTTGAATGGTTTTATCAATTGGGTCAAGAATCTTCATATTAGAGTTGATACCGATTCATCTTGCTAATCGTAATGAAAAAATTAGAATGAGAATATATAAACAATATTGAATCAGAAATCATTATCAATAATAGAAATCAAACATGTGTTTGTAATGTATTTATGAATAAGATTTGAAAATATATTAGAAGATACAAGAAGGATTGAGAAGATTTGAGAAGAGTTGAAAAAGTATCGATGCACCTAAAATTATTTGAAACATTAAAATTATGAGTATATGGTTTGGTGGGAAAAATTTGGAAACCCCACCAAAACAACTTTTGGATAACCAATTATTGGTGAAATGTGTATCATAGTTTTTTGGATGAAGTATTATTCCCTTTGAATAGGGGATAAGGAATAACATTGAAAAATATTAGATAGGGAAGAAGATGTTTTTATACTGATATTTGTTGAAGTAGTTTTTTGGACATGAGTGAATGGAGAAAACATGAGATTGAAATATATTCAATTGATCATCATATTCAATGGATTATCATATTCAACTGACTATCGTATTCTTATTATTTTCTTATCTGACTAGTCATCATACTTGTCTTCATAATCAGATCTGGAATATCAAATTTTTCGTTCCAAAATGATGATGATCATGTTTAGAATTATCTTAATCATATTTTAAAAATGTGATATATTTTTATTGAGGTATAGGATTGGGGAAATCATACTGTGCAATCAGATAGAGTTTCATATCAATTTTCTCAAAGTTGTCACCATCTTCTGGGTAGGAAAGTGATAAATTATTTTTCCTAGAATATATTTTTGGAATATGATAAAGAAACATAGGTAACCCGTGTCATCACCAAAATGTCTTATTAAATCAGTGGTTCTATAAGAAGAACACACACTATTTGATTGATTACATATTTCTACTTCTATGGAAGGGAATATCGTACTCATTGTATTTGACAAAAATGGTTTTTCTCTAGAAGATTGTGTGGTATTGGATAGTTTTGAAACCATACCATGGATGAAGTTATTTTATTAAATACAAATACTTTTAAATTGTTGTGTTTATATGAATGTGTGTTTGATTTGATTTTAGAAGGTAATGAAATATTTAACAGGGGAAAATATTGTTTCATTTTCAAGGAATCATAAGAAAATAATAAATCACTAATTCACCCCTCCCCACTCAGTGAAACAATTATCCTAACTTGTAACACTAATCTCGTATTAGAGTGGAATGTTTCCCTCTATTATAAATAGCTGACGTTCGATGATCGGATGATGGAGAATCTGTATTGTCTGAATAGTAAAGGTATTCATGTTTTTTGATGGAATGAAATATCATATCAAGAAACATATAATGTTTTTTTATCTCATGAAAATTAGATATGATGTTCTTGAGGATGAAAATAATGGGTTTACATATGTTGATGATAAAGTTCCTCTAACATTTTGTGATAAGAAGAATCTAATGAATTATTGAAGGGCCAAGAATTCTTTATTATCATCACATTTAGAATGTTAATTCGTATGGATGAAAGGTGTTTCCACCACCAATTTTATGCGAGATAAATTGAAAATTATATTCGAAGGTAATTCAAAAATGAAAAATTAACAATTAGAAATCTATAGATTGAATTATCAAGATTTTAACATTATTGGGTACGATTTTTTTGGACATATTTTCAATGGTGAATGACATTGTCTGCACTATCATATGTCTTGGTGAAAATTTAGAAGATTCCATAGTAATGGAAAAGATCATAAGAATCATTCCAGACTGGTTTTATGAAAACAATTTCTCATTGGAAGAGAGAGATCTTAAAACATTATATCTAGATGATTTGCATAACACACTCATTTCTTGTGAATAGATAAGGGAGAATGCTATGAAAAGAAAAAAATTCATAGAGAAATGTCATTCTAGAAAGCCTATAAAGAGAAGTCAAAGAACATTATTAGTGAATATAAATATGATGATCCTAACTCTTAAAATTAGGCATTAATTAATCTTGACGTTATTTTATCCTTATTTTCAAAAAATATAAATATTGGTACATAGAAATACAAAGATAAACATCCCTTGAGTTTTTTAATGTGGAGCCTTTCGGAACATTGCAACTAATTATACTCAAAGACAAAATATTAATATAATGACGAATAATATGGATTATAAATTAGGTCATGGAAGAAATAATAAGATATATGAAATTCTTGTTACACATGGAAAGTTAGAAATATTATTGAAATTGAAAATAAGAAATTTCTTATATAATGTTGAAGATTAAAAATTTATTGATGCTAAATCCAAAAATTATTTTGAGTATGGAATTGAGAATAGTTTTATTGAATCATTTAATGTTGAAGAGTCTGGAAGTATTAGTTATGAAGAAGAGAAAACTAAATATGAATTACATTTGAATGAATAGTTGATAGAAGCTCTGATTAGTATTAGAAAATATTAAAAGAAAAACAAGGAGATGGAAGATAAATATTCCTAACAAAAAAACCAAGAATGGTTTTTTGAGAAGGTTAATCTAGTAAATTAAATCGATGAAGTGATGAAATATTTTGAGTAAGAAAACAATCATAATGAGAATTTGCAAATGAAGATGAATTAAAAATATGAATATTTGGAACTTATTCAATAAAAACTTTATAAATATAAAAATATTAATACATGTTTTCATAACTATATCTAAGAAATTCCTGAATTATCTTATAATAATAAAATTGATAAGGAAAAAAAATGTTACTGTAAAAACATGAGAACAATGGTTTAATTGTTTCTAAAATGAAGAAATATATTAAAGTCATGTATGTGGTCAAGAACAAAAAATTTTGGAATTCAAAATATTCCCATACAATGAGTTTTAAAATATTTATATACATTCTGGATAAAAAAATATTTGTAAAACATATAATTATAAATAATAATTAAAATATTAAGATCATTATTATTGATAATATAATGGTTAGTGGTCTAGATTAGAAGAACAAGATTACTATTGAGAACGTATTTACAATTCCAGTTAGCATAGATGTTTCAGAGGAAAAGACTTTTTATAAGGATTCAGCTATTATTGTTGTGGATTTGAGTATATATAAAATCTATTTTGTTTTAACTAGAAATATTAATATTGTTACATAGGTTACGAAAGGAAATTTTTTAGGGGGAATCAATATCATCAAAAAAGGTTGTTTTAAAGAAATTGGAGAACATTAGAGTAAATATAGAAAATAGGTTACAACTTTTGGAAAATATTATTAAAAGACTCGAAAAACCATAAAAAAATTCAAAAGGGTGTCTTATTTTATTTTTGTAATAATAAAAGCTTCTAAATAATTCTTAGAATATGGGAGTGAATAATGACATAAAAGAAATCAAATAATTTGTTATTGAATCTTCTTTGAAAGAAGTAATTGGGAAATAAACTTGGATTCTTTATAGTTGGTGTCATTATCATATGCAATGATAATTGATATTGTTAATTAATTTAAATGATTTAAAATATGGTACTATGATATTTGGAAATGATGAGTAATCAAGAATAAAAGGTGTTGAAACTACTATCATTGGAATATAATTGTTTATATCTAAGAAAGTTTATATTTATAAGGGATTAAACAAAACATGCAGAGTGTTTCATAATTGTGTGAAAAGGTAGATATGTTACATTTAGGAAATATGACTATTTGTTTTGTGAAATGTCAGAAGAATGGAATTATAGAAAAAATTTCCCCACATAAAAAGTAAAATCAACATCATACTGATGAGATCAAAAAACCTTGTTACTTGGGTATGGTGGAAGAATATAAAGTGTCTCATTAAAGGCATGTAAAATTGTGTCAATGAAACATGTGAATGTTTTATAAAATAAATAGTGTTCAAGTCACTCATGATTTCCAAGAGAAAAGGATTTTTGTTTCACTATTTATTAAAAAGGAAATATTAAATATTTATTGCATAAGAAGGTTGATATTTGTTCAAGACAACCAAAAGAGCTTATTTATTTATGATTTTTTTTTTGCCCAGTGAAAAAAATCAACAAATGGAGTTATTTATTTGATCACTTTCATTGATTATAGTACATGCATTAATAGTGTGATTGTAGAGACCCGTAGCTTGATGTACATGGACATTACATTACTTTTGCGGAATACTTAGTACATAACAAAAACACACACACAAGGATCATAATAGTTTAGGGTCTTTGGAAACTCGAAATATAATCTTCTAATCGTGGTGAAAGATCTTTAACATCTCCCATAAAGATCTTCATTTTTTTATCTAAAACATTTCTTTATATCCTAAGGAAAAGAAAACATAAAAGGGTGAGCTCAAATCCTCAGTAATGATAATGAAAATAAATATCAATCCCATCATTTTCTTACGAACATAACATTTTGGAAATCTTAACCTACAAAAGAGAGAATAATTTCATAACATGGGATAAATCATAGTAGTGAAATGTAATACCAATAATCATAACGTAAAACATTAAACTTTGTGGCATAAACACATAATCATACATAATCATTTCTTATTAGTCAAGACTCATTGCCAAGACTATCTTTGTGGACAAAGTCCATTTCTGAACCGAGGCACCCTCATTTCAATACTGTTTCACTGAACCGGTATAACCTACCATTATAGCCATGTCTATCTCATGAGTTATAATATCTTTACCCAATGCATTGTAGGGAGATATAGGTCCCACCCATCTCATAATTATACCATTCTTGTGTGTGCCACAAAATCATAAACCATACATCATAGCATAACCCATGTAATAAAAATGGGAATCTTAAACATCATGACATCATAAAACAATTAATATAAGATAAAGGAATTCATAAAATAATTTCATCACAAAATAATCAAATAAATGTAATAATACGGATTAAACAGAACCCTTTATTATCTTATATGGAAAATAATTTTGATAAAACACTTGAACTCCATTCTTGAGGAAAATATCCTTTCAACTTCAAAAACACTTTTCCTTTCTTAACATGTCATAAAATTCTAACTAAAAGAAGTTGATTAAAAATGAACATGAAAACTTTTAAAGGAATATTCTTGGAAATAATGTTTTAAAAATCCATTTATTCCATATAAGTTAAAAAAACATTCTTCATACTTTTGTCGGAAAAGTCAAAAAATACCTCGTACGAAAAACGACAAAAGATTCCTTTCATATCTTTTTCTAAAAAATCACCGAAGGGTAAAATTGGATATAAACTATTGTATCAGGATATAAATATTACATATTGAGGAAACATGGATGTGGATGATAAAATACACTCCAGTAAATTTCAATGTATAAACAATCTCGGATAAAAATGAGATTTTGATATTTTCCATTACCTTATGTCTGATATGCTTTTTACGTATCCAAAACTCCTGTATAATGATTTAAATAATGCCATTAACTTATTACAGAATCATATTCATTGTTATGATATCATATATGGTTCACTTATGACTTTATATTACCCGTTCTTTTGTAAATTCCATGTTAAAGAAGCGTTTTGGGTAAAATCGTTTCATTTATCGTCGGTGTTTAGACTTGTTGTTATTGACATTATTATTACTTATATCATGATTTACTTACTTAAAGAATATAAAACATGATTTATATATAATATATATTCAGTATATATATATATAATAGATAGATAAATGAAATGAAACACACCGTTCATGGAGACGGTAGTCCGTACGTACGCATGAACGCTGTTTTCCTTTCCCTATTATCTTGAATGGAAGTAAGTAGATGACATACATATAGATGTATACATAAATACAGTAGATTTAACATGTCATATATTTCATTATTATTAAATATATATACTATATAATCATTCATGAATGGTTAATGTGGAGAATGAATCTCATCACGTCGTGGAGACGGTAGTCCGTACGTACGCACGAGCGATGATATCGTTCCCATGGTTGTGGAATTGTGTTGAAATGTATGTATACTATTTCAGTATCAATATAAATTTATATTAATCATATATAGTTACTCATTACACCATTATACCCATCCAATTAAGGTTGTGGCGGAAAATAGATTGCACCACGGCGTGGAGACGGTATTCCGTACGTACGCACGCGTGGTGATTTCCATTTTCCATAGGATGGATAGAATGTTAATTAGATTTTTTTAATATTTATAATAACATATTAGTATATAAGAAATACTCATGTTATTACTTTATCATGAAACAACTAAAGAAGAAGAAGTTGAAGAAGAAAGAAATTGAAAAAGATCGATAATGGACATTACCTCTTTTTGACACGCCTTCACTTAACCTCCACTTAATGAACTAAGAGTGGTATTTGAAAAGACCAGGACCTCTAGGATGATACTAGGAAAGTGGAGAAGAGATTTTGGCAGGGGTTGGCCGAGCTTGAATGCTCAAATTGGTGTGAGGAGGAGAGGGAGGAGGTGCCCTTTTATAAGGGAGGAGAGGCGCACCTTAGGAAAATCTTAAAATATTATTTTATATTAAGGTCAAATTCCATTTATAATGGTTCCAAAGGGTCTTATTTCGATTATAATGTGGGTATGGGTCGAAATACTCTCATCCAATACGATTTAGACAAGTTTAGGTTATTAATTTAACCTTATCAATTAGATTTAACTCTATGTTAAATAATTTAACTTTTACCGTGTCTTTTTGTTTTCTTACACTATATGGTTAATAAACTTACCATAACAAGCCAAAAGAACCCCAAGTTGTTTATTATTAATATATATATCCTTATCTAAGTCATTTTACCGAACCGTATATTTTTAGGAATTAAATAACAATTAATAATATAATATTTGTTTTAAAAACTAATTTATGTCAATTTTGACACTATTTGGTACATGATTTTTATGAAATTCATAACAGAATGATAAGTTCGAACCAATTAACTTATATCAACAATAACATGTCATATAAACCTATAAAATTAATTTAAGTCATAAAAAGTCTCAAATTACATTTATTTGGTCATTTATAACATCAATTAGGTCAATATTTCATTAATAAGACAATTACTGCCTCATCATTGTGTCATAATAAATGATCATTATTTAATCCCTAAAAATTATAACTAAATTCCTATGATGTAGATAATTGTATTAGATTTCTGGAGACTATTCATGTTCGAAGATTCAGGATGTTTATCACTAAATTAAAATTATTATACTTATAGGATATAAGAAAGTGACATGTTGTCACATTCTTTGGTTTTAACAATAATTAAATTATTTTCATCGAAAAAAGCCCATAAAATGAATCGAATCTGACCCTTAGGTTATATGGGTCTAATTTTATCCATCCAATAAGATTTTTACAAGTGTTAGGGTAATTTTATAGTCTTATATTTACCCTTAATTACCCGATTTACCTTTAACTATAGTAAATAAAATTTACCGCAATTACTATTCACAATGCCCAAAAATAAAAAGTAGCTTATTAACATAATTTGGACCCACTTATTCCAAATATGGAATCCATTTTTCAAATTCAATATGCAAAAGATGCAGAAATTGAATTAAAATTAATCCCGTTGTCGAAAGAAAACGGGTTTTTCTTTAAAACATTGCAAAAGATTGAATTGATTTAACTTACGAATTCAAGTTAAATCAATTCTAATGACATACATTATATTAAATGGTAAAAATATATTCTATTTATACATTAAAAACATTAAATATTATAATTTAACCATATAATATATTACGATGAAAAAAGTTGTTTTTAATTAAAATATAGCGTGTTTTTACTATTCATTAAAATATGAAAGTTATCAGAAAAATATCAAAAATTTATCTAATGTAAATTTTTATATCCTGATTCAAAAGAAGAATTTTATTTTGTCAAATTGAACTTATAAACATGTCAAAAAACTAGATTTAAAGTGGGTGCGCAATCAAAAGGCGGCAAAACTGCATTTTCTGAAAAATACTTATTTTACGCGAAAAATTTATTTTGTTCTTATACCATGTTCTAGAAATGTGTAAGATGAATAATAATGTTATAAAATTCAAAATTTAGTTAACACTATTCATAACGGTTTGTTCATAACAATATTATAATAATATATCGTTGTTTAGTAAAACCCGGTATTGCGTACAAGACACGCTATCAAAGAAGGTTGCGATTGCGTATACTGCAAGCTAATACAGTGTTGCGTATAGCGCAAGATAATCTTGGTGTGTCATAAAATAGAAGATATGAATGAAATTAAAAATAATGTATCTTATAAAATCTCGGGTTGTTACATTCTACCCCCCTTAAAATGAATTTCGCCCTCAAAATTCGTCGGGGTTATAAATGGTTTAATACTCGAAAGTTTCTTTAATAGAAACCAACATCATAAAAAGGAATACCAAAACTTGGCTTTAAAAACTAAAGTATGAAATCTAATGATTAACCAAATAAACTAATCACTGGGTTTCCACATAGGTGAAAATATGGATATAGAAGAGAAATCTAACCATCATGTTCTGATATAGAGTGGTAGAGAACATGTCTATGGAAAAGCCAGCAATCACAAAGCCATAAATTTGTGATGATCTAAGGTACCATCTGATTCATCAGATATAAGATCACTAGGACAACATTTTAGGTTTTCAATATCATTTCCCTAAAGTTGAAGAAATTGGAATTAGAAGAAATACTTTCATGATTTTGGTATAGTCTCACCGTTTGTTGTTCTTTGGACAATTTCCACTTCATCTCTTAAAGAAATGAAGTTGAATTTGTCATTCGTGATGTGTTAGCAGATCATGTGATAGAATGATGGGTCATTCCATCTGTCTCAAACAAATGGTTAGAAAAGTTATCAAAAAATACATAAGTCCATCTATAGTGAGATTAATCATATATAGTTCCTAAAATGGACTTATAATTCATATATCATACTGCCTAATATAATAAAACTAGTTTCTACTAAACAGTGACATCCTATAGGCCAGTGGTAGGCGATAAAGGCCTATCTCACTTCGATTGTCGGTTCGATTCCTACAGCCTTGTCCGACGCGATGGGTTGTCTCCCCTCCTGCAGGTTGTCCTTTTTCTAAAACTACATTACTATAACATCACATAAATAATATCAAAAGAAGCTCTATCCGTAAAACAATACTAACTTATGGTTAACATAATCCCTTCCAATCTTTAGGCTTATCTAAAATACTTCGGTCCAAGCTCATAGTAGAAAAAAACGATAACTTGAAATGTCGTCAACCAAGCATGTGAATACCATCATTTATCCCCCATATATCTTGTTGGTCACATTCCAATCATGTGAATACCATAATGATGTATTCTCTTGAAAAATGAATACCCATTAAACTTTAGTGAAAACATGAATGCTGTCAAAATTTAACTCTGTCCACATACCAAAATCCAAAAATTCTATATACTCAAACCATGATATAACCTTCTCCTTATATCAGTCATGAGCACATGAATACTGTCAAACATTTAATTTTCTCCTTATCCCTTTATTATGTGCATATCATCTACATTCCAAAAATATCTGAATAACCTTTCATGGACACTAGTAACATTAATCATACACTTTCAAAACTCAAGGAAAGACAACAGTGTAACAATCCTTAGATGTCTCTTTATTCCATAGTACCATGAGATTACTTATACAACATTACACATGATAAACATGTAATCATTCCACTACATTCTTAAACCATTGACCGAGCTTCAACAATTCTTTCATCCCACATATCATTTGTAGTATCTTCATCATCATCCACATAAATACTACCCATACGACCATACTGATTCTTTTCATGAGTCTTTCCCTTAAGGCATTGGTTTGCATAATGCCCGTACATTCCACATTTAAAACATTTGACCATTGTTGATGTCGTAGCAATACCATTATCCTCATCCCTGGTGTTAACTGAACCTTTTCCTTTGCACTTACTGGCTTTGTGTCCTTATTTTCCACACCCAAATCATCTTCCAGTTCCTTTGAAACATTCTCCTTGATGCCTCTTCCCACATGATTTACATAGGGGAAATTGAACATTCTTTCCTCTATGATCATCATGAAACTCCATCATTCTCTTATTAGCCGAGTTAGGAAACTTACCAAATTTTACTTTATAGATCATATTATGAGATTGCTGATTTGGCATAATAATGATGTTTGGACTTCCAAATCCCATTTCATTTTGTTGCTCATGAAGAATATCATTCCATTGTCCATCATATCCTCCATTATCGTGAATCATCTTGTTTCCATCCATTTTCTAAAAACCAAAAAAAAATAGTGTGAGAGGCAAAAATCATAATAAAGGGGGAGTAACTTCAATATATAAAATCTTTGATTTAAGATAATATCGTTACCATAGTTCTAGGACTATATCCTATACGTATACATATCCTTAGGGACATCCCTAGACATACCTTAGAAATATCTCTAGGGATCTCACTAATGTTATCGCATCCTAGTTTCCAAAGGTTGACTAAACTTTTCCTCTGATACCAACTATAGAGGTATGGAATTACTTCTAGTGGACTATAATTGATACCTATCAGGGAATTCCATGGGCGGCTACGCCCCCTGGGCTGTACACACCACCATCCCCAGTGGCAGCCATTTCCTGATGAAGCCCTTGGGAGGAGAACCATGCTTCGTCCAACGCTCACATGTGAGAGTTCCCAAGGATTGGATACATTCCTACCTCCTTTTCCTCTGATACCAACTGTAGAGACCCGTAGCTTGACATACATGGACATTACATTACTTTTTCAGAATACTTAGTACATAACAAAAACACACACACAAGGATCATAATAGTTTAGTGTCCTTGGAAACTCGGAATATAATCTTCTAATCGTGGTGAAAGATCTTCAACATCTCCCATAAAGATCTTCCTTTTTTATTACCTAAAACCTTTCTTTATATCCTGGGGAAAAGAAAACATAAAAGGGTGAGCTCAAATGCTCAGTAACGGTAAAGGAATGAAATATCAATCACATCATTTTCATAAGAACATAACATTTTGGAAATCATAACCTGCAAAAGAGAGAATAATTTCATAACATGGGATAAATCATAGTAGTGAAATGTAATCCCAATAATCATAACTTAAAACATGAAACTTCGTGGCATACACACATAATCATAGAGAATCATTTCTTATTAGTCAAGACTCATTTCCAGGACTATCTTAGTGGTCAAAGTCCATTTCTGAACTGAGTCACCCTCATTTCATTCATGTTTCACTGAACCGGTATAACCTACCATTCCAGCCATGTCTATCTCATGAGATATAAAATCTTTACCCAATGCATTGGATGGATATATAGTTCCCACCCATCTCATAATGATACCATTCTTATGTGTGCCACAAAATCATAAACCATACATCATAGCATAACCCATGTAATAGAAATGGGAATCTTAAACATCATGACATCATAAAACAATTCATATAAGATAAAGGAATGAATAAAAATAATTTCATCACAAAATAATCAAATAAATGTAATAATATTGATGAAAACAGAACCCTTTATTATCTTAAATGGAAAATAATTTTGATAAAACACTTGAACTCCATTTTTGAGGAAAATATCCTTTCAACTTCAAAAACAATTTTCCTTTCTTAACATGTCATAAAATTCAAACTAAAAGAAGTTTATTAAAAATAAACTTGAAAAATTTTAAAGGAAGCTTCTTGGAAATAATGTTTTAAAAATCCATTTATGCCGTATAAGGTAAAAAAACATTCTTCGTACTTTTGTCGGAAAAGTCAAAAAATACCTCGTATGAAAAACAACAAAAGATTCCTTTCATATCTTTTACTAAAAACTCACTGAAGGGTAAAATTGGATATAAACTATTGTATAAGGATATAAATATTACATATTGAGGAAACATGGATGTGGATGATAAAATACACCCTAGTAAATTTCAAAGTATAAACAATCTTGGATAAATATGAGATTTTGATATTTTCCCATACCTTATGTTCGATATGCTTTGTACGTATCCGAACCTTCTGTATAATGATTTAAATAATGTCATTAACATATTACAGAATCATATTAATTGTTATGGTATCATATGTGGTTCACTTATGACTTTATATTACCTGTTCTTTTGTAAATTCCATGTTAAAGAAGCATTTTGGGTAAAATCATTTCATTTATCGTAGGTGTTTGGACTTGTTGTTCTTGACATTATTATTACTTATATGATGATTTAATTACTTCCAGAATATAAAACATGATTTATATATCATATATATTCAGTATATATATATAATAGATAGATAAATGAAATGAAACACACCTTTCATGGAGACGGTAGTCCGTACGTACGCATGAACGCTGTTTTCCTTTCCTTATTGTCTTGAATGGATGTAAGTAGATGAAATACATATATATATATACATAAATCCAGTAGATTTAAAATGTCATATATTTCATTATTATTCATTATATATACTTTATAATCATTGATGAATGGTTAATGTGGAGAATGAATCTTATCGCGTCGTGGAGACAGTAGTCCGTACGTACGCACGAGCGATGATATCATTCCCATGGTCGTGGAATTGTGTTGAAGTGTATGTATAATATTTCAGTATCAATATAACTTTATAACAATTGTATATAGTTACTCATTGCACCATTATACCCATCCAATTAAGGTGGTGGCGGAAAATAGATTACACCACGGCGTGGAGACGGTATTTTGTACGTACGCACGCGCGGTGATTTACTTTTTCCGTATGATGGATAGAAGGTTAATTAGAGTTTTTTCATATTTATAATAACATATTAGTATATAAAAAATACTGATGTTATTATTTTATCATGAAACAGCTAAAGAAGAAGATGTTTAAGAAGAAATAAATTGAAAAAGATCGGTAATGGACATTACCTCTTTTTGACGCGCCTTCACTTAACCTCCACTTAAAGATCTAAGGATGGTTTTTGAAGAAGACCAGGACCTCTAGGATGATACTAGGGAAGTGTATAAGATATTTTGGCATGGTTTGGCCGAGCTTGAATGCTCAAATTGGTGTGAGGAGGAGAGGGAGGAGGTTCCCTTTTATAAGGGAGGAGAGGGGCACCTTAGGAAAATCTCAAAATATTATTTCATATTAAGGTCAAATTCGGTTTATAATGGTTCGAAAGGGTCTTATTTCGAAGATAAATTGGGTAGGGGTCGAAATACTCTTATCCAATATGATTTAGACAAGTTTAGGTTATTATTGTAACCTTATCAATTAGATTTAACTCTAAGTTAAATAATTTAACTTTTACCGTGTCTTTTTGTTTTCTTACACTATATGGTTAATAAACATACCATAACAAGACAAACGAACCCCAAGTTGTTTATTATTAATATAAATATCCATATATAAGTCATTTTTCCGAACCTTGTATTTTTAGGAATTAAATAACAATTAATAATATAAATTAGTTTTAAAAACTAATTTATGTCAATTTTGACACTATTTGGTACATGATTTTTATGAAATTCATAACATAATGATAAGTTCGAACCAAGTTACATATATCAACAATAACATGTCATATTAACCTAAAAAATTAATGTATGTCATAAAAAGTCTCAAATTACATTTATTTGGGCATTTATAACATCAATTATGTCAATATTTCATTAATAAGACAATTACTGCATCATCTTTGTTTCATAATAAATGATAATTATTTAATCCCTAAAAATTATAAATAAATTTAAATGATGTAGATAATTGTATTATATTTCTGGAGAATATTCATGTTAGAAGATTCATGAGTTTATCACTAAATTAAAATTATTATAAATATAAGATTTAAGAAAGTGACATGTTGTCACATTCTTTGGTTTTAATAATAATTAAATAATTTTCATGGACAAAAGTCCATAAAATGAATCTAATCCGACCCTTAGGTTATATGGGTCTACTTTTAGCCATCCAATAAGATTTTTCCAAGTGTTAGGGTAATTTTATAATCTTATATTTACCCTTAATTACCCAATTTACCTTTAACTATAGTAAATAAAATTTACCGTAGTTACTATTCACAATGCCCAAAAATAAAAAAGTAGCTTATTAACATAATTTGGACCAAATAATTATAAATATGGAATCCATTTTTCAAATTCAATACGCATAAGATGCAGAAATTAAATTAAAATCAATCCTGTTGTCGAAAGAAAATATGTTTTTCTTTAAAACATTGCAAAAGATTGAATTGATTTAACCTACGAATTCAAGGTAAAATAAATGCTAATGACATACATTATATTAAATGGTAAAAAATATTCTATTTTTTGTTTAAAACCATTCAATATTATAATTTAACCACATAAGTTATTACGATGAAAAAAGTTGTTTTTAATTAAAATATAGCGTGTTTTTACTATTCATTAAAATATGAAAGTTATCGGAAAAATATCAAAACATTATCTAATGTAAATTTTTATATCCTGATTCAAAATAAGAATTTTATTTTGTCAAATTGAACTTTTAAAGATGTCAAAAACTAGATTTAATGTGGGTGCTCCATCAAAAGGCGGCAAAACTGTATTTTTTGAAAAATACTTATTTTACAAAAAAAATTTATTTTGTTCTTATACCATGTTCTATAAATGTGTAAGAAGAATAATAAAGACATAAAATTCAAAATTTAGTTAACACTATTCATAACAGTTTGTTCATAACAATATTATAATAATATATCGTTGTTTAGTAAAACCCGGTATTGCATACAAGACACACTATCGAGGAAGGTCGTGATTGCGTATACTGCAAGCTAATACAGTGTTGCGTATAGAGAAAGATAATATTGGTGTGTCATACAATAGAAGATATTAATGAAATTAAAAATAATGTATCTTATAAAATCATGGGTTGTTACAGTGATGTATATGGAGCAGAAATCAGATGCTCTAAAAATGTCTAAAAATTATAGGATGAAAGATGAGAAATAATTTTAGTATTCACTAAATTACATGAAAACAATAAATGTTATTGGATATAGAAATTTATAATTTGAATGATATCTTGAAAATATGGAATTTTGGAATGAGTACAGTTCCCCATACAGAGAAAAATATTTGTTTGTTGAAAGAAATAATTGGAGTTTGATGGAATTTGGAAGATATATCTTACTTGAAAATGTTCTTTTTCATTACTATTTGATGCGAGCCTTTAGTGCTGCTGTATAAATTCAAAATGGATTTTTGTAAAAGAAATGTTCTCATATTAATCTATATGAATTATTTTAATGAAAAACTCCATGTTTGAAACATTTAAGGGTTTTTGGGACTCCATGTAATATAAATAAAAAATTTGGAAACTATGGAATGAATTAACAGAGAGGTAAAGATTTATTTATTTTAGATATGCTCAAGAGGGAAAATAATATAGATATTTAAACCAGTAAAAATGAGAACCTATTGATTCATGGGATATGTTAGTTATTGAAATTAATAATGAAGATAAACAATCTCATGGAGATGAGGAATATGAGCATGAAATGGAAAATATTTTTGATGAGGATACAAACAATTTAAATCATACTCAAAGAAAAACTCAACTCATCTATTTTATGAGATGACGAAGATACTCAAAAATACGTTTCCTAGGCTAAGAAGGAAAGTTTAATCTCATAATATTTTTGGTAATCAAAATCAAACGGTTAAAAAACAAAGAATAGAAAATGATATTACACATACTTTCTTGTCTTCAAAAGTTGAGGAGAATTATGTAAAAGATGCCTTTGAGTATATGAAATGGGTTCATGTGATTAATGAAGAAGTATATCAGATATGAAATAATGACACATTGAAACTTGTTCCAAAAATAGAAAAAATTCTATTGGTATAAAGTTGATTTTTTCCTATTGAGATGAATGAAGAAACTAAAGTGATAATAAACAAAGTAAGATTACTGTTCAATGGTTACTAACATGTTTAAGGTGATGATTTTGATAAAACTTTTTCACTGGTGGAAATGTTAGAAACAATTTAAAATTTTCATTCTATTTTTAGACATCAATGATTAAATATAATTCAAATTGATTTTATATCTACTTTCTTAAATTGTGACCTTGATGTGGAATTTTACATTGAAAACTCTTTTGGATTTGTTATTGGGAATTATTAGAGTTATGTTAGATGTTTGAAGAAGGCCTTGTATTGGATAAAACAACATTTCATAGAATGGTATTCCAAATTAGATATTTTCTTATGTAATATGGGTTTTATGAAAGGAAGAGTTGATATTAATCGCTATATTAAATAAAATAAATGGTATTCCCATATCGAAATTGTTAATGTTGATATCAATATATTTTATATGAATAATGAAAGAAGTTGTGAAATATATTCTAATGAAATTTAAAAGTTTTTTTGTATGCCCATAATGGGGAAAATGGAATACATTCTTGATTAAAAAATTATACAAAATAAGAAACACATATTTCTTTCTCATTAATAGTATGTAAATGAACTTCTTAAGAAGTTGTACATAGAAAAGTCAAAACATATTACTACACAGATTTTGGTGGGAATAAAGTTGGGTAAAGATAAATAAGGGAAATAAGTTGATTAGAAATTATTTCAAAAGATGATTTTATGTTATTTATATTTGACTAACTCAAGACCCCAAATTATTTTTAGTGTATCATTATGTACAATATTTCAGAGTGCTGAAAAAGTCTCAAACATAATTTTCTAGAAATAGAATTATTATATACATGAAAAGAAACCTCAAATTTTGAAATCAGGTATGATATCATATGTAACACCCCATGATTTCATAGTATGATATATCTTTATAGTAATTCAATAGCTTGTGCTACACGCAACATTGAGTTTGATCGCATCATGACTTATAAAAATATCCATTCAAAATGCGGTTATGAATAATATCAACTTAATTTTGAATTTTATATACAAAATATAATTTTAGAATCCATATTATGTGTTTCTTATACATAATATAAGAACAAATTCATTTTTTTAGATAAAAGAATTATTTAAAAAAAAAAATGCAATTTTACCACCTTTTATTGGTGAACCATTTTTAAATCCAATATTTGACACCTTTATATATTCAATTTAATTCAATTAAATTATTTTTTAGAATTAGTACATTAAAATTTAATTCGTATAAATTTTTTGTACTTTTATGATAACTTTCATATTTTGATGGATAATGAAATATACTAAATTTTAATTAAAAACATCATTTTTAATAAAAATAATTTATAGTCCTAAATTATGAATTTGAGTGTATTTAAAGTATGACAACCCTGCTTTTTATCACAACTTAAACATGCTTTATTACATAAAACTTCACTTGATCCAACAAAGAAGATCGAGAGGTTTAGTGTCTTTGGGGCTTAGGATCATTACATAAAAACTTTAAACTTGAAATACAACATCTTTATTGAAAACATCCTTTACATGACCACTACATTCCTTCGTACTTAGCATTGCATGGGATAACCTGAGGACATGCATAAGAAAAGGGTGAGCTATAAAGCCCAGTAAGGGAGTACATAATGAATAACATGAGGAGTACAATACATGTTAGGCAATAGGCATATCAATAGAGTATAAGAGAGACATGAACATAAATGCATGATAAAGCATGATAATCATAACATGGAAATGTGGCAACAACACTTAACATTGAATTAGCATGAGCCAAGGCTCATTGCACATGGAGCATGAGTAAACCCTCATTGCACATGAAGCACGAGTAAACCCTCGTTGCACTTGAATTAGCATGAGTCAACACTCATTGCACATGACGTATCATGATACTATACTTTACCCAATGCATTGGAGCGCTATAAAGGGCGCACCCTTCTTAAACATTTCATTTCATGCATAAGTGTGCCACATGGATCATAAAACATGGATTCATAAAACATAATCATTTATTCCACGATAAAGGAATGTGGAATTCATACATGAAACTTTACAATCAATAAGTAAACGTGCATAATGGTGAATACCCTTGATGGATAAATGGGCATTGTATTCACTACACAATGATATTGGCTTAGAAAATCGGTGTGATTTCGGCAGCGTAACGGCGTGGCATAAGAATTCATAAAAAAGGCTGATGAGAGAGAAAGGGGTTCCTCATCATATTTACATGTAATGGACAGTAATAAGGTCATATAGATACATGTCCCAACAATTGAAAAGGAATTTAGATTCATGATACAAAAGTATTGCTTGAATATAGAAGAGGAGAAAAAGGTTCCTTTCAGAATTTCGGCATAGTAACGGGTGTACATGGGAGGCATTTAATGAGAGAGAAAGGGGTCTCCCATCATTAAAACAATAAGAGGGAAGTATGGGAGAGGTGCGAAACCATACCCCAACATTCATAAATTAAATTAAAAGGGCAATACAACTTAAAGAAAATTGACAAAAATGAGAAAGGAAGAAAAACCCTTACTTGGAAGTGTGCTTCCAAAGGCTAGAGAGAGGCTTGTGAGAGGCTTCTTGGGAACTTGGGGCACCTTGAGAGGATTCTAGAGAAAGTAGGGCAGAGGTTGTATGAACTTAAAGGGCTTTGAGTGAGGAGGAAGTGGGAGCTTGGGTGGGTTTATATAGGAAAGGTGATAGAATTCTTTATTATTTAGGTTTGGGACCCCTTATATTAAAATAATCCAAACCACAAACCATCCCATGGTATTTGCCCATGGTTTCTGGAAAAGGAAATAGGAAAACAATATTTTACAAGGCCAAGGCCCGAACTTATTAAAAAATTAGGGTTGCTTATGTGGAGGTGAGTCACACTCCCAAGGAAATTAATTTAAAAAGTCAAAGTGTTGAATAAGTCTTGAGGGCTCCATTAATGCTTTGAAAAGTGAGTCAAACAAACCCAAAACCTCATTATTTTAATGATAAAACACATATTGGCCGAACATAAGGATTATGGTATTTTATTACATCACCATTGGGTCATTATGATGTCATAAAACACATTATATTTTTAAATGGTATTTAATTTTTACCGAAAAATTTGACTGTCTCAGAAAATTATGAAAAATTCACCGTTGGATAATTTCGACGTCCTGATTCCAAAAATAATATTTATTTTATCTAAATAATTTTCTAAATATGTGAATTTTCACTTTTAAAATAAAAACCGACATTTATAAAAAAATTCAGGGGTTTTGACAGAAATGGCTTTCAAACCTTAATAAAAAAATTTAATTGCATTCATAAAATTATAAGATCATTTATATTTAATAAAAATTAATTTAATATTAATAATAATATTTTATTAAAATATTATTTAATTCAAAAATCCTTTAATTTAATAAAATATAATTCTTAATTAAATAATAACTAAAAACATCATTTGTACTTTAAAAACTAATTACAATGCATCAAAATTGACTAGGAATTATATTCATTATTATATACAAAAAATAATGTACATGAACATGGTGCTACTTATTTGTTACATAACCCCTTAAAATAGCCGCATAAGACCTAAGGGTAAGGTGTGCGATGGTGACAGACTCTTGGGGTTGCTCGGATAACATTGCTCGAGTGGTAATCTCTATCAACTTCCATTTTTCCCGTAGATGATCACGTTCGAGCTTGACTTGATGAAGCTCAGCTTGGGCTTGGTCAAGGGCAAAGCCCAAAGACGCCACCTCCTTTCCGAGCTCCGACAAATGAGCTTCGTAAGGGGCAATTCTACTGGATGAGGCCATCGCTTCCTTTGTCTGAGTAGAAAATTGGTTCGTTAAAGACTTATATTTAAACTACCCAGATGATCACTGTTCAATGGCTATAAAAGTAACGGTCACAAATCTTAACGTAAAACTTATAGAAGTTGACATCTTATAAAAACATTTTTCATAAAGAAACATTTAACTGGATCAAGAGGGATTTTCCATTAATGAAACTTTGGGTCGTTACATAAAGTATAATTAGATTTTAATTAAATCATTTAATAAAATTTTGGTCATTGGACGTAATTTCACATTTACATTGTACAGAAACACATGTCAATATTTTAATTGTTTTTACATTTTCAAAACCCGCTTTCTGGTTTTGTCAAGGGGAATTAATTTTAAATTAATTAATTCAACTCATATGATTTTAATTTGGAAAAAAAAATCATTTTTAAAATTTTGAATATCGAAATTATCTTTGGGTGAATTTTTGCAATTTTTATGAAAACATTTAACTTTGATGAATAGTGAAAAACATTGCGTTATTTTTTACAACGAACTTTTAATTAAATTTTTTTTTGTTACATATTTTTTTTAAATTGAAAATAGATACATAATACCTATATTATTCCAATATAATTCATTGCATTCATTATATAATAATATTAGATATATAAAATTTTATTAATCTTTTAACGGCTTTTACCCACCTTCTAGGGACATTTCCAAATTTTTATAAAACATAATTTTTCTGCTTCTATGAATTTAATTTCAAAAATCTAAGAGACACAGTTGAAATTTGTATTTAAAATTTATTTCAATAGGATGAATGTATTTTTTGGTGAATAATACCATTTGAATTTTATTTACCATAATTAAAAGTAAATAGGGAAATGAAATGTAAAAATGATATTATAGATACCGTAACACGTGTCCCAATTCTATTGGATATGTGTTTATTGACCTAAATCAACCTTAGGAATAAAATATTATCCTCTTTGATCCACTTGTATTTTATTAGGACATTTATTATTATTTCATTTGAAGAAGAGTTAAAAGTATAAAATTCTAATTTTAATAACTAAAACATTTTTCAAATTAGGTTATATATAAGATAATTTCAACTATAAATATTAATTAGAAATATAAATAAGCTTCCAATATCATGGTATTTTATTTATAATTTTGAGACATAAAAAATTAAATTTATTTATGACACAATGATGATGCAGTAATTACCTTATTAATGATAGATTAAAATAATTGATATTATAAATACTAAAATAAATGTAAATTGAGACTTTTTATGCATTCCCCGAATTTTATTGGTTAATATAACATGTTAGGACCAATTTAATGTATGTTTTTCGAATTAATCTTGTTTTTTTGACTTTCACAATAACAAAATACAAAATACTGTCAAAATTGACATAAGTTAGTTTTAAAAAATAATAATATATTATTAAATGATATAATGTTCCTAAAAATCCACGGATAATCCAAAAGACATATATAATGATAGATATTTAATTAATGAACCACCAGAGGTCTTATTTAAATTTTATATTATATTTATTAACTACGTAATATAAAAATACAAGAAGACATCGTAAAAGTTAAACTATTTAACTAAGAGTTAAATCTAAACGATATGGTTAATATGGTGATATAAACTTCTATAAAACCAATTATTTGAGAGTATTGAGACACATCCCCACCTTAGACTCTAAAGAAATCCTTTTGGGTCCATTATAAAATGAAAATGATTTTATAATAAAATAATATTTCAAGATTTTCTTAAAGTGACCCTCACCTCTTTTATAAAAGGGTACTTCCCATTCCCTCAAAATCACACATCCAACGCTATTTGGTTTAGCCAAAACCTACTCAAATATCCTCTAAACTACCATAAATTCATCCTAGATAACATACTTTGATCATAAAATAACATAAGGACCCCTTGTGATCTAATCAAAAGGAAGAACCCAAAGAAGCGGTAATAATTTCATCACCTCTTTAAAAGTTATTTTTTTCTTCCACTTACTCTTTCATTGTTGTTTCCATACCAAAATAAAAACTCAAGTACCTTATACATACTATGATGAAATTATAAATATGATACAACCATATTCTTTATTCTATCTATCTTATTAATGACAAAGTCACTATATGTGAGTATGTATGACTTACCGCCCCCACGTCGTGGTGTAGAATGTTATTCAACGCTTAATTATATGGATAGGAATAATAAAGAGTATAATTGATGTAAATAATAAAAATAACCTCTTAATGATTATTTATAAATTATATCCCATCCAATTAAATATTATTTCACCATCAATATAATGATATTGTCACTCGTTCGTACATACAGCTTACCGTCTCCAGGAAGTGATGGAATTTAATTCCACATCATAACCATTCATGTATAATTTTCAATGATGAATGAAAATAATGTTTAAAGAATGTAAAATAATTCATTATATTTAACAAATATATCCTAGCCATAACAAAAATTAGTTACATAACAAAACATATAAAGTAAAAAAGGATAATTTAACACTTGAAACAATGATACATTCAAAATATTTTTAACAAATAAATATTAGAAGATCATATATGATATCATATTTATGTTTTTGGGTATTTTATAATTTAATAAAAATTATTTCACCACTATTTATGAGGTTAAGTTATCCTTGACTATGGAAAATTACTAGTTAAGGGTTAATTTTACAATCTCTTTATCATCCGAAGTTGAGTGTATGAAAGTATCTAGTGGGTCCTCTTAATTATCTACATCCGTGTTTCTTAAATATGTATCACAACACTTTTTTTATATTTACTAGAATAGGGGTTAATTAATTTCTCCCTTTTATTTAATTTTTATTAAATGATTTTAAATGAATCTTTCTATCACAGTCCAAACAAGGTACTTTATGACCTTTTTGACATATTAATGACAGAATGCATTTTTAACTTATGTGACGGGTGCAGAAATATTCCACAATTATAATACCTTAGAAGGTTCCCCTACAATATAATCAGAATTATATAAAAATAAATATTTTCTTTTATAATTATGTGAATTTTAAATGATTTCAAAATAGAAAGTGATAATTATCTCAAATAGTTTTGATTCCATCTATGTCATCATCCTTCGATGGATGTTATGGTTATTTGAAGTTGATTTTTTATGATAAAATATTCCATATTGCATTGAAGATTTTGTGATATGTTTTACTGTAGAGTAGTTATTTTTATACCATTCATGGTTTATGGTTAAAGTAATGACATTTAATATGCTAGTTTTAATAATAATGTTTAAGTTAGGTTTCAACATTTTCATATGAGGAATGAAATGCACTTAGTAATTTAAAAGTGGAGCCCTCTATATCTCTTCGATACATCGATTTGAATAATGAGACAAAATAGTGTCTTGGCACAATCCCTTGAAAAAATATTATTTGTAGTCATGGAACAAATCCAGGCCTATGTGGTTATGATGACTGAAATTATGCATTCCATCATTATAATATTGGCTATTGATATTACATGTGATTATTTGACTAGTAGAATATCAATGTGAATAAGTAAATGGAATTATTTGATTTATCTTTTCCATATTATGCTGATGTATAAGTTTAAAAGTCTTTTGTTTTAGTCTTATACATTTCCTTAAATGTTTATGCTCAATTATGATAGTTTTAACTATATTGTTATCCTTACTGAGCATCTGAGATCACCCATTTCTTATGTTTTTTCCCAGGATGTGAAGAATTATATTATGATTGAACTTTAGGGATAGGCTAAGGTATACATGTGTGTTCAAAGGGGACATAATGAAGTTGTATTTTTTGTTTCACAATTTAATTAAAAACATATGTATGTATCTATTACTTCCAAGGAGACTAAAATAATCAGTCTTTTGAGACTCGAACTCTTGTGATCATGCCAATGTTATGTAACAATTCACCAAATCTAGGTAACTGGGGTCGGGGTGTCACAGTTTGTATCAGAGAAAGTTTAGTAAAAACGTTGGATACTAGAACTAAAAAAACTATAATTAGAGAACATTACCCTAAGATGAACTATGAGGATTAATATTGAAAAACATCCTAGAATTTTGGTAATGTAGATATTTTGATAGTCTTCGAAGAAATGTCTCCCTTTCTAGATATGAGTAGGTAGAGGCGGCTCTTGGACAACTATACCTAGGAGTGAAAACATGAAGAATGAGTTTTGGTCTTGACCCTGGGTATCCTAGTACATGAAAATAGGGTATTTCCACACTATTGGTTACAAAACTCCCGGGGGATATTATTTGGATAATTGACATTTTCTTTACAAACCATTATGAAGGATTTATGAGTAAATACTTCCTAAAAGAAAGCATTTTCTTATTATTAAGGATTATATGCATAAAATGATTATGTTAGGTATTTAACAGGTTTGGAATTATCTATTGTGATTCATAAACTAATATAGTGTATTCCATTATTTAGAAATGGTTCCCAGTAGAATGAATGAGAACTCCAAAAATACGCATGATACAAATAGTTAGAAGGATCATTTCTATAATGGGCTAAAGATAACATTTAGAAGGGAAATTGTGTCCCACATATTCTCATTATTTGAGGAAATAATATCCTATGTTAATAAGATAAGTATATAATTCTCTAAGTCATATGGCATTGAAGGTATGTTAGGGAAGAAAAGGATGGTAGAGAGAAATATGGATAAAGGTAAGAATTGAAAGAAGGATTTTACCATATGTGATAACGGTGGAATGAATCACCATGGTAAATTATTGAATGGAATTTGAGTTTGTTATATGTGTGGAGAAAAAAGGACACCACCTACGTGATTGCAATGGGAAGAAAAATGATTCAAATGTACAGTGCTTCATCTTCAAGGAGTGGGGACACTATATGAATTAATGCCCCAATCATCAGAGTAAACCGCAAAGAAGGTTGTTGGATGATAATCAATATATTATACTAATGAAAATAAAGAGTAATTAGTAGTCTTATTATGTATTTTTTTAAAAATTATTTCATTTGGGTGTTGTATCAATGATGTAATGTTTTTATGAATTGTGGAAATAAATAAGGATTGTACTACAATACTATTTCATTGGGAAATTTAAATTGTATAGTACTATGAAAAGTGACTCAACAACAAGTTAATTTTTTATTGGAAAAAACATGTTTGAAGGAAAGATAAACCTTAATATGTTCCAGATATTGAGTTTTTTATTTTTTAATAAGAGATGTTTGATTTAGATAAATTATATTGGATGTTCTTGACTACCTTGAAACTGATTAATGGTTTCTTTATTCCATCATTGTTGGATTATTCATAAATTTTGGATATAAGGAATATATCTAATATTATATAAGTAATAAGGAAGAAATAATGTAATAAATATGGTTTCATGTTAATTCAGTATGTTACCATGTTTTAAGAGATTACATGATGAAGGTACTCACATGTTATTATCTGGAAAAAAGATATCTTCATTACGTTCTGTTAACCTTCCATATAAATTTTTCAATTATGAGTTTGGACAAAAGTATTTTGGATATGTCTAAAGGTTTGAATAGATTAATTTGTTAATTGGATACTATGGTTTAAGATTAAAACATTTCTTCATATTATTATTTATGGATTTTTTTTATAAAAATGACAACCCGATGTTTGAGGGGCAACCCCGTCGCATCTGGCAAGGCCGCAAGACTTGCACCCGCAACCGAAAGGTGAAAAGGGTGAACCACTTACAACTGTACTACGTGAATTCGAAGTTTTTATAATTTAGTTTTTTAAAATTATCTGATAGATGAATTATAAATTTAATTATTTTGAATCCCTATAAGATTAGGATGAATAGAATATTTTTGAGTTCTATTATCATTTGGATTGAAAGATGAGTTTGTGGTTGAAATTAGTCCCATGATGGAACTCTACTTTTCAAGTATTTTTTTATCTTTGAAAAAATTAATTCTCAAACATCAAGGAAAGTAAATTAATACAAAAAATGTTTTATCCTAATACCTTATGTTTTGATGAACCAATAATATTTTAAGTCATCATAGATTTATATCGTTGAGGCCCCCAATTTTCAATTTATTGTTCACTTGTTTTTTATTGATGAACTCAATCACTCCCTATAATTATTTATTTTTTTCCTCTAATTATAATTTCCACAAATGTTCTTATATTCATGATAATTATTTTGTGGTGAATTTTTCATTTCCCTTTCCCTCTTATTAAGACTGTATATTATTATCCCTATTTTTGATGTGGAATTTCCCGAAAGGGATTTTCTATTTTAAATCTTTTATTTTTAAAGAACAATATCAAATTTTTAGCATTAAATCAATTAACGGAGGGGATAATATAAAAACTCAAGATTTTATATTACGTTATCTATTTAATGTAATTCAATACCTTGCGCTACACCCCGCACCGAGTTTGAGCACACCATGACTTACCAAACTAGCTGTTCAAAAAGAGGTTATGAATTGTATTAACTTCATTTTGAATTTTTTATACTCCCTATAATGTTATGATCCATAATAAATGTTTCTTAGACATAATATAAGAACAAATTCATTTTTTCCGATAAAAGAATTATAATTAAAAAAATAAATGTTTAATGCCTTTTTAAGGAGAATACATTTTAAATTTCTTATTTGACACTTTTATATATTCAATTTAATGAAATTAAATTATTCGTTAGTTTTGGGACATAAAAATTTAGTTCGGATAATATTTTTGTACTTTTCTAATTACTTTCATATTTTGATGAAAAGTGAAAAATACTAAATTTCAATTGAAAACCACTTTTTAATCGAAATAATTTATAGTGTTAAATTAGGAATTTTAGTAGTTTTAAAGTATAATTAGATTATATTATTATCATTTAACATATTTTAGATCACTGTATGTAATTTGACATTAAAATTGCACATAAACGCATGTCAATCTTTTGATAGTTTTTACTTCTTAAAAACCCTCTTTCTGGTATTGACAATAGGAATTAATTTTAGATTAATTAATGCAACTCAAATTTATTTAATTTGTTAAAATAGAAATCATTTTTGAATTTTGAATATAAAAATTATATTTTTGTTAAGATTTTGTATTTTTCTGAAAACTTTCAATATTTGATGAATAGTGAAAAAATAGTACATTATTGTTTAAAACCGACTTTTATTTATATAATTATTATTTTTAAATATTTTTATATAATTCAAAATAGATACATAATACCTATATTTTTCAAATATAAATCATTGGAGTCATTTTATAATAATACTATATATATAAAATTATATTGAACTTTTTAATGTCTTTTATCCACCTTCTAGGCACATTTGCAAATTGGCATAAAATGTAATTTTACCGCTTTTGTGAATTGAATTTCAAAAATCTGAGAGACACGGTTAACATCAGTAAGTAATATTTGGGTCAAAAGGATGAAAATAATTTTTGGTGAATAGTAACTTTTGATTTTTATTTTGCATAATTAAAAGTAAATAGGGTAATTTATGGTCTAAATGATATTATAATTTCCCTAACAGAAGTCCTAAATCAATTCTATAATAGATTTTTGAACTAAATCCACCGTAGGAATAAAATATGATCCCATTTGATCACCATGGATTAGATTAGGACATTTATCATTATTTCATTTAAAGAAGAGTTAAAAGTATAAAATTCAAATTCTTATAACTAAATAATTTATCATATATTGTTATACATAAGATAATTTCGACTATAAATATTAATTATAAATCTAAAATTATTTCCTACATCATGGTATTTTGTTTATAATTTTTATATATTAAATAATTACATATATTTATGATATAGTGATGATGTAGTAATTACATTATTAATAAAAAATTAAAATTATTGATAATATATATATTAAATTAAATGTAAATTTAGAATTTTTATGCATTACAATAATTTTATAGGTTATTATGACATTTTAGGATTTATTTAATGTATTTTTTCGAAGTAATCATGTTTTCTGACTTTCACAAAATCCAAATACTAAATATTGTCAAAATTGTCATAAATGAGTTTTTAAAACAAATACTATATTATAAAATGATATAATATTACAAAAGATATATGGTTTGGACAGAGGACTTATATACAGATATATATGTCATTAATGAACCTATTGTGGTTTTCATGGATTTTTATATTATGTTTATTTACCTTTTAATATAAAAATACAAGAAGACATTTTAAAAGTTTAACTATTTAACTAAGAGTTAAATCTAAAAGATAAGGTTAATATGGTGACCTAATATTTTATAAAACCTATTGGATGAGAGTATTTAAAACCATCCCCACCTTATATAATAAAGAAATCCTTTAAGAGACATTATAAATCAAAAAATATTCTATAATAAAATAATATTTCATGATTTTCCTAAAGTGACCCTCACTTTTCTTATAAAAGGGTATGTCACCTTCTCTGAAAATGACATCTTGAAATCCATTTTACTTGACCAAAACCTGATAAAGTATCCTCCCATCTACCCTCACTTCAACTTACAAGCCTTACATTGATTAGAAGCTAACCTAAATATCCCTTTTGATCAAATCAAAAGGAAGAAACTGAAGAAGAGTTAATAATTTCATCACTTCTTTTAAATTTATTTTCTTCTTCCATGTCCTCATTCATTGTTATTTACATACCAAAATAATAACTATGGTAAATTATAAATAATTATATGATATTATTAATATGGTACAACCATATTCATTATTCTATTAATCATATGAATTACAATGTCACCATACCTACGTACGTAAGGCTTACTATCACCACGTTGTGGTGTAGTTTTTATTCAACACTTAATTATATAGATGGGTTTAATAATGAGTATAATTGATGTAAATAATAAATATAACATCATAATGATTCTATATATATGATATACCATCTAATTACATACGATTTAACTGTCAATAGATTGATATTGTAACTCGTGCGTACGTACGACTTACTATCTCCTGGACGTGATGATGTTTGATTCCCCATCATAACCATTCAAGAATAATTTTCTATTATGATTAAAAATAAATTTTAAAGAAATTAATAACATTCTGTATATGAATAAAAAACATCCTAGGCATTACTAACATGACATACATAACAATACATATAAAGTAAAACAGACCTGTTAATACTTGAAGCAATGATACTATTGAAATATTATTAACAAATAAATATTTTAAGATCATATATTATATCATATTTATGAATGTGGTTTTTTTATAATTTAATAACAATTATTTAATCGCTATATTAGAGGTTAACGTACCCTCGACTATGAAAAAAGACAGGGCAGGGGTTAGTTTTATAATTTCTTCATTATCCAAGGTTATTTCTACGTAAGTATCTGCTAGGACTCTTTATCATCTGCATATGTGTTTCTTAAAAATGTATTTCAAAACATTTTACTATTTACTAGAATATGGGTTAAAGTTATTTAACCTCTTGATTTACATTTTATAAAATTGTATGAAAGGAATATTTCCATCACTTTCCAAAATAGGTACTTCATGACCTTTTCATCAAATTACGGAAAGAATGTTTTCTAACTGATACGACGATTGTAGAAATCATCCGCTATTATAATACCTTTGAAGGTTCCCATATAAGATTATAATAATATTATAAAAATAAATTTTTTATTTTACAATTATGTGACATGTAAATGATTTCAAAATTGAATGAGTTATTTCTGTTAAATAGGTTTGATTTCATCTATATCAACATCCTTTGTTGGGTGTTACTCTTATTTGAAGTTGGTTTATTATGATACAATATTCTATTTTGTATTTATGTTTTTGTGATATGTTTGACTGTGTATGTGATATTTTTATACCCTTCATGGTTTATGGTTAATGTATTGACATTTCGTATAATAGCTTTAATACGAATGTTTATGTTATGTTTCAACATTTTCATACGAGTAATGCATTGGTTTAGTAAGGGATGAGGGGATCCCGCTATAGCTCCTCGATGCATCGGTAGGTCTCATGAGACAACCTAGTGTCTTGTAACAATGCCTTGAAAAAAATCATATGTGTATTGTTAGCACGAGTCATTGATTATATGGTTATGATGACTGACATTATGCATTCCATCATTATGAAATTGGTGATTGATATTAAATGTGATTATTCTACTAGTATATTATCCATGGGAATAAGTAAATTGCCTTATTTGATTTATCCTTTCCATATTATGCTAATGTTTATGTTTAAAAGGCTTGTGTTTCAATCTTATACATTTTATTAAATATTTACTCTTATTTTTCATAGTTTCCACTATATTGTAATCCTTTACGATTATCTAATCTCAACACATTATTATGTTTTATTTTCCCTAAATGTGATGAAGTGTATTATGATTGACCTATAAGGATAAGATGCGTGATATAAGTGTGTTCAATGAGTAAAAATATTATTTTCCTTTTTATTTCATGATGTAATTAAAAACATATGTTTGTATCTACTAATTCCAAGGCTACTATAATAATAGGTCTTTCGAGACTTGAACTCTTGTGATCATGAACATGTTATGTAATAATTCACCAAATATGGGAAATTGGGGTTGGTGTGTTCCAGTTGGTAATAGAGGATGTTTAGTACCAACCTTAGAAACTAGATTTAGGAAAAATATTATTATAGAACATTACCCTATGATGGGAATTTAGGATTATTATAGAAAAACATCATAGAATTATTCTAGTGTAGATATTTTTTTGAGTTTTTAAAGAAATACATCCTTGTTTGGATACGAGCGGTTAGAGATGGCTCTGAATCAGATCTACCCAGGAGTGAAAACTCTAAAAAGGATTTTCGGGCTTCACCTGGGGTATCCTGGTACAAAACAATGGGCCTTACCACACTCATGGTTATGACACTCCTGGGTGATATGCTTAGGATAATTCACATTTTCTTTAAAAACAATTATGAAGGATTTATGAGTAAATACTTCCTAAAAAACATTTTCTTATGATTATATATTATATGCCTAAATTGTTTATGTTAGATATTTTACATGTTTTGAAATATGAATTGTTATTCATAAACTAACCTACTGTATTCCATTGTTTAGAAATTCTGCCCAATATAAGGAATGGGAAATACATCATTACGCTTGATCCAAAGAGTAAGAAAGATCATATCATTCATGGTATTATTCTTACATTTAAAAGGGAAATAATCTCCCATTTATTCTCATCATATGAAAAAATAGTATCATGTGTTAATAAGATAAGTAAATAATTATCAATGTCCGATATATTTGGAGAAAATCTAGAGAAGAAAAGGATGGTAGAGAGAAAGATGGATAAGGGGAAGAAGGGAAAGAAGAATTTTACCATGTGTGATAACTGGGGAAAGAATAAACTTGGTAATGGATTGAAGAAGATGTGTGTTTGTTATATGTGCGGCGAAAAATGACACCAAGTGTGTGATTTCAATGGTAAGAAAAAGGTTTCAAATCTTCAATGATTCATCTACAAGGAGTTGGGACACTATGCAAATCAAATTTCCAATCATCAGAGCGTACGACAAATGATGCTATTGGATAATAATCAAGTAATGATATTATTGTAGATAAAGATGAATGATTTTTTTTATTATGTTGTTATTAAAAAATTATGTCATTTGAGTTTTGTATCAATGATTTACTTGTTATTTGAATTATGGAAATAGATAAGGTTTGCACTATAGTACTACTTCATTGAGTATTTGAGATTATATGGTACTAAGAAAATTGACTCGACAACAAGTTAATTTATTTTGGAAAATACAAGGTTGAAGAAAAGATAAACCATAATATGTTCCTAATACTGAGGTAGTGATTTTGGAATAAGAGATGATTAATTTGGATAAATTATATTGGATATTCTTTACTACCTTGGAAATAAATAATGGTTTTTTTATTCCCACATTGTTTGAGTATTAAACTTTTTTGGATATAAGGAATATATCTAATATTATATAAGGAATAAGGGATAATGAAAGTATGCAATAAGGTTTCATGGTAAGTCAGGGTGCTACCATGTTTTAAGAGGATACATGATGAAGGTACTCACATGTTATTATGTCGAAAAAAGAGATCAAAATTATGTTATGTTGACTTTCCATATAATGTTTTGGACTATGACTTCAGACACAAGTATTTTGGATTATTCTAAAGGTTAGAATGGATTAAGTTGGAAATTGGAGACTATAGTTTATGGGTAAAACATTTAATCAGATTATTTTTTTGAATTTTTATATAAAAAGGTCAACCTGAAGGTCATGCAAAACATATCACGTCCGGAAAGGATGTGAGACTTGAACCCGCAACCAAAGGGAGACAAGGGTGAATCACGTACCATAGGCCTATATGATGTCCTGGTTGGTATAATTTAGTCTTTTTAAAATATACGATAGATGAATTATAAATTCATTTTTAAACCTAGTTCGATTAGGATAAATAGAATATTTTGGAGTTCTATTATCTTTTTAAGTGAAATATGAGTTTGTAGTAGAAATTATTTATTGGATTTAACAATACTTGTCATGTATTTGTTTAATATATGAATAAATTATTTTTTAAATACTAGTTAAAGGATATTTAAAAAAATGTGTTATCCTAATACCCTATGTTTTTTTGAACCAATAATATTTTTTGTCATCATATATTTATGGCTTTGATACCCTCGATTTTCTATTAAGTGTTCACCTGTTAGTGATTGATGAACACAATCACTCCCTATAAATATTTATTTTTTTCCTCCAATTATAATTTCCACATAAGTTATCATATTCGAGATCATAATTTTGTGAAAACTTTTTCATTTCCCTTTCCCTATTATTAAAATTAAATTTTATTAAGCCTATTTCCGATTTGGGTTTTCTAAAAAGGTATTTTATAGTTTTAATCATATATTTATGAAGAAAAATTTCGATTTGAGAGGACACAATTTATTTATAGATTGGAGAATGTTACACCTCAGTATTTCATTTTATGTTATCTATTTAAAGTAATTCAATAGCTTTTACAACACGCAACATCGAGTTCGAGCGCACCACAACTTACAAAACTAGCTGTTCAAAAAAAGGTTATGAATAGTATTAACTTCATATTGAATTTTATATACTCAAAATAATTTTATAATACATATTATTTATTTCTTAGAAATAATATATTAAAAAATTTATTTTTATTCAGATAAGAGAACTACTTTTCAAAAAATACAATTTTACCGCCTTTTAATAGTAAACCCTTTTATATCCAATATTTTACACTTTTATATATTAAATTTATTTAAATTAAATTTTTCTTTAGAATCTGGTCATAAGAGTTTAGTTTGGATAAATTTTTGTTACTTTTCTGATAACTTTCATATTTTGATGAATTGTGAAAAATACTAAATTTTAATTGAAAACAACTTTTTAATTGAAATAATGTATAGTTTTAAATTATAAATTATAGTGGTTTTAAACTATAAATATATTATATTTTTATAATTTAATATAATTTAGGTCATTGTATGTAATTTCACATTTAAATTGTACATAAAAACATGCCAATATTTTGATATGTTTAACTTCTTAAAAAGATGCTTTCGGGTTTTAAAAACAGGAATGAATTTAAAATTAATTAATTCAACTCATATGATTTTAATTGGGCAAAACAGAGATCATTTTTAAATTTGAAATATCATAATTATCTTTGGGTGAATTTTTTTTATTTTTCTGAAAACATTCATTTTTTGATGAATAGCGAAAAACACTCATTATTCTGTAAAACTTACTTTTATTTATTTAATTATTATTTTTAAATATTGTTTAACTCAAAATATATAAATAATACCTATATTAGTCCAATATATTTCATTGGAGTCATTTTTAATATGATTAGATATTTAATTGTTTTTGGAACTTTTTAACGACCTTTTCCCACATTCTAGGAACATTTAGAAATTTGCATAAAAAGTTATTTTATCACTTCACTGAATTGAATATCAAAAATACGAGAGACAAGGTTGAACTCCTTATGTAAAATGTGGTTTAGTATGAAGAAAATAATTTTTTGGTGAATAGTAACTTTTGAATTTTCTTTACCACGTTTAAAAGTAAATATGGTAATTAAAGATAAAAATGATTTTATAATTACCCTAAAACATGTCAATATTCTATTGGATAAGTTTTTTTATACCTAAATAAACCACATTAATAAAATATGATCTTATTTGATCTACTTGGCTTAGATTATGACATTTATTATTATTTCATTTACAGAAGAGTTAAAGTGTAAAATTCAGATTTCAATAACTAAAACATTTGTAGTATAATGATATAATTTTGACTATAAATATTAATTAGAAATAAAAAAGTTTTTTAAAAATTTATGTATTTTATTTATATTTTTTAGACATTAAATATTTAAATTTTTTTATGACACAGTGAAGATGTCATAATTACCTTATTAATGCAATATTAAAATAGTAGATTTTATAAATCTTAAAATAAATTTAAATTGAGACATTTATGCATTACAAAAATTCTTTAGGTAAATATGACATATTAGGATTTAATTTATGTATTGTTTTTTATGTAATAATGTTTTTTTGACTTTCACAAAAACCAAATACTAAATTGTGTCAAAATGGACATAAATTTGTATTTAAAACAAAATTCTGTATTATTAAATGATATAATATTCATAAAAATATAAGGATCTTCCAAAGGACATATATAATTATAGATATGTCATTAATGAACTACTTTAGGTTCTATTGACATTTTATAGTAAGTTTATTAACCATCTAATATAACAATACAAGAAGACATTTTAAATGTTAAACTTTTTAACTAAGAGATCAATCTAAATGATAAGGTTAATATGGTTACCAAAACATGTCTAAAACCAATTGTTTTAGAATATTTAGACCCATAACCACCTTATCCTCCAAAAAAATCTTTTTTTATCCATTATAATCTGATAATTATTTTATAATAAAATAATACATCAAGCTTTTCCTAAAGTGACCCTCACCCCTCTTATGAAAGGGTACTTCATCTTGTATTAAAATCACACCTCCAGAGACATTTGGCTCATCCAAAAACTACTCAAATATCCTCTCAACTACCTGCACAACATCCGATAGGCCTTACATTGATGAAAATCTATCCTACGGAGCACATTTGATCAAATCAAAAGGAAGCACTTGAAGAGTAGGTAATAATTTCATCACATCTTTCAATGTTCTTTTATTCTTTCACTTCCTATTTCTTTTTTGTTTCCATAACTATATAATATCTACCGTAACTTATAAATAATTTGATTTTTTATAAATATTGTACCACCATATTCATTATTCTATCCATACAATGAATGTAAAAGTCACTATAGTTGAGTATGTATGGCTTACCGTCTCCACATCATGGTGTAATTTGTTATTCAATGATTAATTATATAGATGTGTATAAAAAGTAGTATAATTGATTTAAATAATAAATTTAAGATCTTAATGATAATTTTTATATAGTACACCATCCAATTACATCAGATTTCATCATCAATAGAATGATATTGTCGCTCTTGCGTACGTACAACTGAACATCTCTACGATGCGATGAAATATCATTCCCCATCATAATCATTCAAGAATAATTTTCATTAATGATTAAAAATAATTTTTATTTAACTTAATATCATTCGGTATATGAATCAAACACATTCTATCCATAATGAACATGACTTACATAACAAAATATATAATGTAAAATGAATATGTTAAGACCCGATATAATGATAATATTGAAATTTTATTAATAATGAAATATTAAAAGATCATATATGATATCATATTTATGTGGGTTTTAATTTAATAATTTAATAAAAATTATTTCACCATTATATAGGAGGTTAACTTACACTAGACTAAGGAAATGTACATGGTAATGGTTAATTTTACAATCTCTTTATTATCTGAGGATTTTCGTACATAGGTATCTATTGTGACCTCTTTATCATCCACACATATGTTTCATAAAATGGTATTTCAGAAAATTTCTAATATTTACTAGAATATGGGTTAATGTCATTTATACCCTTGATTTTATTTTTATAAAATTCTTGTAAAGGAATCTTTCTGTTGCTTTCGAAACAAGTTACTTTATAACCATTTCAAAAAATTAAGGAAAGAATGTTTTTAACTTATATGACGGGTGCAGAAATTTTCCCCCATTATAATACCATTGAATCCTTCAATACAATATTATAATAATATTATAAAAATAAATGTTTTATTTTATAATTATGTGACTTTTAAATGATTTAAAAAAATAAAGACATATATCTCTCAAATAGTTTTGATTACATCTATATCAACATCCATTGTTTGATTTTAGATTTATATGAATTTTTTTTATTATGATACAATATTTCATATTGTATTTATAGTTTTGTGATATGTTTGAAATTTGATGTGATATTTTTATACCATTCAAGGTTTATTGTTGATGTATTGACATTTCATATGCCAGTTTTAATACAAATGTTTATGTTATGTTTCAATATTTTAATATGAAGAATTAATTGGACTTATTAAGTGATTGGTGGAGTCTTCTATAACTCCTCGATGTATCAGTAGGTCTCATGAGAAAAAGTAGTTTCTTAGAATAATACCTTGACAAAATATTATTTGTAGTCTTTTCACAAGGCCTTGACTATGTGGTTATGATATACGACATTATGTATTCCATAATTATGAAATTGGATATTGATATTACATGTGATTTTTCATCTACTAGAATATCCATGTAAATAAGTAAATAGAAATTTTATATTTATATTTTCCATATTATGCTGATTTTGATGTTTAGAAGGATTTTTTTTAGTCTTATACACTTCTTTAAATGTTTATTCTTATTTATGATAGTTTCCACTATATTGTTATCCATACTGAGAATCTGAGCTCACCCCTTTATTATGTTGTCTTTTCTTAAGATGCGAAGAAGTATATTATGATAGACCTGTAGTTATTGTCAAAGGGATATAAGTGTGTTCAATGTGGACACAATTATGTTATATTTTTTATTTCAAGATGTAATGAAAAACATAAGTTTGTATCTAGTACTTTCAAGGGAACTAAAATAGTTGGTCTTTAAAGCATGATCTCTTGTGATCTGGCTAATGTTATGTAATAATTCACCGACTCTAGGTAATGAGGGTCGGGGTGTTACATTATAGAAAGTATTTATTCGTTTGTATATTTAGATACTGATTGGGAAGGAAATTTTGGTGATAGAAGATCCACATCTAGTGGTGTATTTTTTATGGGAATGTGTTGTATTAGTTGAAATAAAAAAATTAATATAGTAACTCCCAGAACAGCTAAATCCGACTATGATGAATCTACTCAATCTTCCACCCAACTTAGGTGGATTAAAACACATTTAGAAGACATACTTGTTGATGTGAAGACACCCTTTCCATTGGGGTGTGACAACCAAAGTGAAATCAATTTCCCTAAGAATCTATTTCAACATTATAATTCAAAACATGTAAATATAAAATATAATTTAATCAAGGATTATGTAGAGTGGATTTAATTAAATCCGGAATATATTGTAACATCAGAACAAGTTGTGGAAATTTTCACAAAACCATTACAAATGGAATCCTTTTCTAAAAAAATGTTGAAAATTACCATCAACACTAATTTTCATCAAGATTGAGGTATGTGTTTTTGTCTTCCCTCTCATCAGGATGTGGTTTTTAAATAATATTTTATGAATAGGTTAAGTTTTTAGAATTATTGAAAAAGAAAAAGAAGAGTTAATCAAGTCAATTTGAAGCCAAAATTCAAGGAAACACGAAGATTTGATGAATTCTGTTTGCTGGAAAAAATTTAGGATTTCTGCCCAAACCACTTTTCGGTCACATATGGATGGTAAAAGTACATCATACAATTTTGACTGAAGTCATGTTCATGGTGATGAGGAGAGAAAAAGGAGAACTAAATTATTTTATATAATGAAGATTATGTTTCCTTGGTGAGGATGGTTAAGGAATTTTTACCAGAATGAAGTGAAAGGGTATGAGCCTGGATTGAAATATAATCAGCTGATCATCATATTATGTGGATTATCATATTTAGTTGACAATCATATTCTATTTTTCATCGTATTCATCTGTTCATTTTATTAGGATGGAAAATTATATTAGGACTATTAGATTTTTTTTGGACCAGAGAAGATAGTGTTTAGAATTGCCTTAAGTGTATTCTATTAGTGTGATATTTTAATGTTGGGAAATTTGATATGGAAAATAATAATGGGTAATCGGATTGAGTTTCATATTAATATCCTCAAAGTTCTTACCATCCTCTTGGAATGAAATTGATGATTATTTCCAAATAATAAATTTTTTGAAGTTGATAATGAAGAAAATGTAACATGTGATTTTATAAATACTATGTGTTACAACATTTGTTATAGAAGGATCACACACTGTATTGGTTTGTTTACACATTTCTAAATGATTTAATGGTCTAATACTACTCATTGATTTCCATATTAAATAATTGTTTTATAAGAGATTGTGTGGTATTGGATTATTTCCATACCATATCATGTATGTATATATTCTTATTGAGCTGTGCACCTTCTAAACTATTATTTTCATGTCGATGTGTGTTTTATTTTATTAGTGGGGAGTTAAATCATGAATTGGAGGTGATGGTTGTTTCATTTGTAAGGAAATACAAAAATAAATGATAACACTAACTCACCCATTCCCATATTAGTGATTCATTTATCATGATTGGGAACATTCCATGACTATTTTAAAAAGATCAGCATGTTGGTTATTCTAAATATTTCACATATATCAAGAAGATGATGATTAAAAATTCAGATTGAAGAATGTTTTCAACCGGATCCAGAAATTCTAGTTGTATTTTTATCATTTAATATATATGTTTGTTATTTTGTAGAAATAAAGCATATTGAGACATTTATTATAAGGCCCCAGCCCTAAACCTTACTTAATATTGAGTTATTACAAGATTACACATTGAGGATCTTTTCAGGTTTAGAGTTTTAGATAATTAGATCATGAAACTTGCATTACATTCCATATTTAAACAAAGTGGTTACATAAAAGACAGTATTCATTCTTCCCATCATCGAAAACATATTTAAAATAAAACATGGATTCTTTCTTGACACATCCTTGACACTATCATCACATCATGTACCTTTCCCTTGACCTGTGAAAAACATTTCAAAAACTTAGTATGATCATAAAAAGCTCAGTAAGGGTTATAAAAATATGGAAAAGAAACATGAGCTCATATATACATAAGAATGAAATTATATTTTACCCATAAAACATAGGCACATTAACATACCTCATCAAATCATGAATAAATCATAGAAATCATAAAACATAAAAGGTAACTTGAGGCATTCATAACATTCTTACGTAGGGAGTAACCCTCTTGGTTACATTTGGAATACCCATCACAGTATATTCCCTAAATCTCATCGGAGAAACCTTAACATTTTACTCCTTTGCGTTACCCAATGCATTGGAGAGCTATATCGGGCTCACCCGCCCTTAGTTTATCACAGAACCACCCGTTTTCATAACAATGCCCAAGAACCATAACATAAACGTATCACATAAAACATGCATAAAGGAAACATAACAATTCCACATTTCAATCACAATATAACATTTTAGTATATTGAAATAATGAATCCATTCAAAAAGAAACCATTTCCAAAACCATTTAAAACATTTAATAAAGAGATTTTTGAATCAAAGTGTCCCATACCACTTTGAATATTTTAAAATTTTAAACCATCAATATACATATAAATAAATCCTTAAAACCATTTTGAAAACATGGACATTAATAAGAACAAATAATTAAAACATTTAAAGCTATATTTTGGTTAAAGGGGTTTTACCAAAATTAGAGACACTTGAATACAATAATTGAGAAATTACATTTAGTCAGAACGTTATAATATCATGAGAATAAATGGATTCATGATATAATATTCCAAAGGATAGTATATACACCATATAAGAGTGAATTGGTGCATAACAACAATGAAGTCTCAATAGAATTGTCAAATGTGATGAATTCCCTTATAAAGAAGGTATCCTTAAATTAAGGATAATTAAATCTAAAAATTATGTGTGACAAATATAAATACACCCAATATAAGTGGATATTATGTGTAAAACAATAAAAAGTCATTCACACATATTCAAAAGATTACATATTCAATAACTACATGTTGAACCCAATGAAATCGAAATTGGGTTAAGAAGTTCTCTTGACAGCCTCACGGCGTCACATCAAAATGAGTTGATGAGAGATAAAAAGTGTATCTCATCACTTGGACATAAAATTTACATCAATAAGGATATATAATAACATATCCCAACATAACAATATGTAAATTAAAAGACCCAACAAAAGAAGTATTTTAAAAAAGAGGAGGGTGAAAGGTTCCCTTACCGACATGGGTATCTTTCGAAACATACACCTCGTGAAAGAAGGACAATACAAAATTGATGTAAATACTCATAAAAGAATGTATATTACACAATGAGTAAAATAATGGTCAGTACATGCACCAATCTAAGGAAATTGTGGCAAATGTAGCATAAATCTCACGGGAATAAAAGTGAGATGAAAACTCCCTTACGAAAACTCGACAGCCTAACGACACCACATAAAACATACAAAAATGGATTGATTAGATCAAATAGGGTATCTAATAATATTAACTTAAATTTTATAGAAAGAGTAATATAAAATAATATCCCCCAACATAACAAAGAGGATCTTAAAAGAAGTGACATAAAGGAGAGTACTTGAAAAGAAAGAGAGGATAGATCTCTTATGAAAATTCGGCAGCCTAACGGCGCCACTCAAAACATCCAAAATGGATTGATGAGAGAGAATAGGGTATCAAATCATATGAACATAAAAATTACAGTAATATTAATATAAAAGAACATCCCAATAACAAGAAATATGATCTTTAAAAGGAATGACATAAAAGAGTGTACTTAAAAAGAAAGAGAGGAGTAAGATCCCTTACCTCAAGTCCAACTTGTCTTGTTCGTTTCTTTATATTCCTGAATAATAAACTTTGGTAAATTAATAATTGTCTAAGTACCTCCTTTAGAGATTATTATTCAGTTCATATCACATATTATAATGTTATAACAATTTTTTAATAATGTTAGTTCATATCAGACGTTTTTGCCGATGTTTGGTACATGAGTCAAAAATGAACTTGTTTGAAAAAAGATTGCCCATGTAGTTATAAGTAAATAATTTTCAGAATAGTATTAATGATTAAAATATCATATATATCCAGTAAATATTCATTTCATACTATTCCATATCATTTGGAGATAAAAATCAAAAAGCACCGTTCATGGAGACGGTAGGCCGTACGTACGCATGAACACTACTTTCATTTTTTGTCATATTAATGGAATTAAAAAAAGAGAGAGATACATAAATATGTTAAAATTCCAGAATGATATCAATAATTTTTATGTAATATATTACATATATATACATTATATATATGTACTTATAATATTACATAACATTTTGAGATAAGAAATGAAATGTACCGTTCATGGAGACGGTAAGCCGTACGTACGCATGAACGCTACTTCCATTTCTATTTCATATTTAATGGAATTAAAACATAATGATACATAACAGTTTTTTAATTCCAGTATGGTATCATATATAATATTATTAAATATATCCTTTATACATACCACATATGGTATTAACGAATTGAATCACATTGAGGGGGCGGTAGTCCGCACTTCCTTAAATGAAGATATCGCGTTTACCCATAATAGAAACCATAATGGTATGCCCAAAATGAAAAATAAATAAGTTTAAGGAAAACATAAACATATTATATATCACATATAAATATAGTTTCATCTTAATGTCCACCTTTTAAGGTGTTAGAAGAAGGTTGAACAATCATCGTTTCGTGTGGCAGAAATTCGCCATCCACAGAAACAGTATGTTCATTAACCATTAGATGTAGGTGTGTGTAAGTGCAGCTAGAATCCTTCTTATAAAAACAACCTAGTATATTGAAGATACTGGATTTTTTATAAAAGAAATGAATAAAAAGAGTTTAGGGGGTTGTAGAAGAAAAATAAAACAAAAGGACTCAAGTGAAGACATTACCTTAAAATCGGGTAACTCCCTTTGGTTTGAGATCAAAGGCTCTCTTGGGAAGACTTATGCACAAAGTGAGTCTTGAAGGAGTAAGAGAGGGAAGTGGAGAGACAAAATGGGCAGAGGTTTGCCGAGCCAAAGGCTTTGGGAGTGTGGGTAAGGAGGTAGAGGTGGGGGCCTTTTATAAGAGGAGAGGAGGGGCACTCTTGGAAGGTAAAAAAAAGTCACTTTATATTAAAATGGTATTCAGATTTAAGAGGTCCCACATTAATGTGTTTCAAGTATAAGGTGATAAGGGTTCGAAATACACTCATACAATAGGTTTTGGACATGTTTAGGTCTTAGATATTAAATTATCGTTCCATTTTATTTAAATCGTTAAATAATGAGGTCACCTCTGCATCATCATGATGTCATAAATAATTTAATTTATTTAATGTCTAAAAATTATAAAACAAATACTATGATGTAGGAAATATTTTTATCTTTCCAATGATTATTTATAGTAAAAAACATGACTTGTATAACCCCATGTAAAAATTATTTTACTAAAAAATCTCATGTATGTGTCATTTTTACTTTAACATTAAATAAAAAGATATTTATGTCATTTTCCAACCAAAGTGGCTCCATGGGGTCCCCAAGTTGACCCATGGATTGTATGGGTTTGCCATGACACATCCAATGAGGGTAGGACATGTTTCTCGGTCATTTAATTTTATTAAAACATTATTCTTACCATAAACTACACTAATTACCTCTAATCGCGATTAAAAACATAATAAGTTACTATTCACCAAAAAATTATTTTTATCCCATTGAACCACATTTTACTTCATAATGACAACCATGTATGTCGGATTTTTGAAATTCAAAACACAAAGATGGCAAAATTTCATTTAAATGGAAAAATCAGTTTTTATAAGTACCACTTAGTGGTTTCACTATTCATCAAAAATTGACGTTTTTCAGAAAAATCCCAAAAATTCACCCTAAGCTATATTTGATATTCCTAATTCAAAAAAGAAGTCTATTTTACAAAATTCAAACCATATAAGTCACATTAATTAATTTAATAATTAATTCCCGCTGTCAGATCAAATAGCGTGTTTTTATGAAACAATAAGTATCAAAAGATTGACACTAGTTTAAGTCTGATTTCAAAGTGAAATTAATTCCAACGACCACTATTGGATTTGATGGTAAAAATATATTCTAATTTCACTTTAAAACGAATTCAAAAGATAATCTAATAATATAAATAAATTAGGTTAAAAAGAGGTTTTGAATTATTATATAACATTTACACTATTCATTTAAAAAAATGAACTTTATCGGAAAGATACCAAAAATTTACACAAAGTAAATTTTGATGTACCAATTCTTAAGAAGAGTTTTATTTGGTCCAAAAAGATGTATAAGAGTGAACAAAACTATATTTAATGACGGTTCACCATCAAAAGGCGATAAGTGAGCCTTTAGTGAAAACTTGGGCATATACGCCTAAAATTGAATTCTTTCCGTATTTTAAGCCTTTATATTTTATGGGATAAATGTAAAAACATTTAAAAACATATATAATCATATTTTAGTTATTTCTATCCATTCCCGCCAATACAATTGTTACATTTTAACTACCATTTAAAATAATATTATTTTATTATTAGAGTGCAACGTAAGATTCCCAAGAAAATCGTTGTTGCGTGTTGGGTACGCCATCGAGCATAGCATCCCCTTTAAAGTCATATTAATACTTTATTCACAAATATGGATAAATATGAAAATGTCATATTCTTTATTTACCTGGGGTGTTACATCCTTCCCCCCTTTTGGGAATTGCGTCCTCGCAATTTTTAAAATTGAGCTTGGAAACATCCTTGAAAATCCCACATCGGAACAAGAGTCGGTAAAACAATCACTTTAAAATAAAGAAAGATAAGTATAGAGGTCGCCCGAGTTAACCCATAATAGGACTCCAGGTAGGAAAACATGGACATGGAGGAGAAAACATAGGGTCATGTTCTGATGGAGAGTGATAGAAAACATGTTTAGGAGAATGTTAATAATAAGAAAATCACAAACTTGTGATGGGTTAAACGGTGTTGGGTTCCCTAGTAGGAAAAGTTAATAGACAAAAGTTTTGTTTTAAGTTACTTTTTATTGAGGAATTTATTCATAAGGAAACATAATCACTTATCATATTGACTTTCAACTTTTACTAGATTCCTTAATCAAACTCATATTTTTTTCCAAAAGACGAGTATTTAGGGAGACTTGTTCGTATTAAGAGTAGTATAATTAACTTTTAGAGAATCACCAAATCCACAAAAGAGAACTATATACATCTCATGTCTTTAGGCTTTAACCAAAACCAAAACCAGAAAGGTTAGTACAGGGTCAGATAATCCAAAAAAGGAAAACCCTTTATAAAAAGAAAATCTATTCTTAATCTCAAATTTTGTCCAACAAAACCCAAAGTTCAACGAGGGCCATTCGATAACCAATTTGTCCATAAAATTATTCAAAGTAAACCAATCTAAGATTGAAACCCAAATATTTGAAGGATTTAGTCACATAGTCTTAAAAGTTAAATCGTAACATTTATCTCCAAACAACATCAGTTGCTCCTAAAGTCTCGTATTGAAAAGTAATTAACCTAATCACATATCATTCCTGATAGGTTAATCATTTTCATAAATAACCCAAAATAAACTTCCTCTTAATTCATAAAATCATCTATCTAAAAAGAATCGGTCAAACAAACCAGGGACTTCACGTAGTCCAGTGGTAGGCGATAAATACCAGTCGCACTTTAGTTGTGGGTTCGATTCCCGCAGCATTGTCCGACGCGACAGGTTGTCACACGGTCTGCGTGTTGTCCTTTTTCCAAAACTATATAATTCTTAAATCATTCCCCAAAAAGAGATAAAATCATCAAAAATGATCATAACATATTTTAACCTCAAGTTTATCTCATGCCTTTCATTTTCCAGCATATCATATAATAACCCATAATTACCTCAAAAGTAAGGATCATATAAACTCTAATGGTTACCTTTATAATTATTACCTAAACTTCCACATGGATTGGTCATCTCATAAATGATGCATTAAATATCATACCAAGGTTCAATTGGTTGATCATGACTCCTTGATAGTTGGTTTAGAACAACCACGAGTTTCCTCATTGAATCCCCCATTTCATCCAGTCTCTTAATCAGAGAACCACCCAAGTTTCCTTCAATCCTATTGTCTCTTTGGTGCCTGCTAGATCCATCATTTCACAAAAAACAAAAAAAGTCAGTGTGAGTATATCAACAAAACCATCTTGTACTAATGAGGGAGATAACCACTAAGATATACTTACTCATTCACTTTATCTAAAACTAGGACTCTTTCTGAAATTCTAACCATTATGGTAATGCCACTTATGCTTAGAGAATACCCTGACCTATAAAGTTATATAAACCGACCTTTGATACCACCTATAAGGCCCCAGCCTTAAACCTTACTTAATCTTGAGTTATTACAAGATTACACATTGAGGATCTTTTCAGGTTTAGAGTTTTATAGAATTAGATCCTGAAACTTGCATTACATTCCACATTTAAACAAAGTGGTTACATAAAAGATAGTATTCATTCCTCCAATCAACGAAAACATATTTAAAATAAAACATGGATTCTTTCTTGACACATCCTTGACACTATCATCACATCATGTACCTTTCCCTTGACCTCTGAAAAACATTTCAAAAACTTGGGATGAGCATAAAAAGCTCAGTAAGGGTTATAAAAATATAGAAAGGAAACATGAGTTCATATATACATAAGAATGAAATCATACTTTACCCATAAAACATAGGCACTTTAACATACCTCATCAAATCATGAATAAATCATAGAAATCATAAGACATAAAAGGAAACTTGAGGAATTCATAACATTCTTAAGTAGGGAGTAACCGTCTTGGTTACATTTGGAATACCCATCACAGTATATTCCCTAATTCTCTTCGGATAAAACTTAATGTTTCACTCCTTCGCGTTACCCAATGCATTGGAGAGCTATATCGGGCTCACCCGCCCTTAGTTTATCACGGAACCACCCATTTTCATTACAATTCCCAAGAACCATAACATAAACGTATCACATAAAACATGCATAAAGGAAACATAACTTTTCCACATTTCAATCACAATATAACATTTTAGTATATTGAAATAATGAATCCATTCAAAAAGAAACCATTTCCAAAACCATTTAAAACATTTAATAAAGATATTTTTGAATCAAAGTGTCCCATACCACCTTGAAGCTTTTAAAATTTTAAACCATTAATATCCATATAAATAAATCCTTAAAATCATTTTGAAAACATGGATATTAATAAGAACAAATAATTAAATCATTTTAAGCTATATTATGGTTAAAGGGGTTTTACCAAAATTAGAGACACTTGAATACAATAATTGAGGAATACCATTTAGTCAGAAATTTATAATATCATGAGAATAAATGTATTCATGATATAATATTCCAAAGGACAGTATATACACCTTATAAGATTGAATTGGTGCATAACAACAATGAAGTCTCAATAGAAATTTGAAATGTGATGAATTCCCTTATAAAGAAGGTATCCTTAAATTAAGGATAATTAAATCTCAAAATTATGTGTGACAAATATAAATACACCCAATATAAGTGGATATTAAGTTTAAAACAAAAAAAAGGTCATTAACACATATTAAAAAGATGACATATTCAATAACTACATGTTGAACCTAAAGAAATCGAAATTGGGTTAAGAAGTTCTCTTGACAGCCTAACGACGTCACATCAAAATGAGTTGATGAGAGATAAAAAGTGTATCTCATCACATGGACATAAAATTTACATCAATAAGGATATATGAGAACATATCCCAACATAACAATATTTAAATTAAAATACCCAACAAAAGAAGTCTTTTAAAAAAGAGGAGGGTGAAAGGTTCCCTTACCGACATGGGTATCTTTCGAAACATACACCTCATGAAAGAAGGACAATACAACATTGATGTAAATACTCATAAAATAAAGTATATTACACAATGAGTAAAATAATGGGCAGTACATACCCCACTCAAAGGAAATTGTGGCAAATTTAGCATAAATCTCACGGGAATAATAGTGATATGAAAACTCCCTTACAAAAACTCGGCAGCCTAACGACGCCACATAAAACTTACAAAAATGGATTGATGAGATCAAATAGGGTATCTCATCATATTAACTTAAATTTTATAGAAAGAGTAATATAAAAGAACATCCCCCAACATAACAAATAGGAGCTTAAAAGAAGTGACATAAAGGAGAGTACATGAAAAAAAAAGAGAGGATAGATATCTTATGAAAATTCGGCAGCCTAACGGCACCACTCAAAACTTCCAAAATGGATTGATGAGAGAGAATAGGGTCTCTCATAATATGAACATAAAAATTACAGTAAGAGTAATATAAAAGAACATACCAATAACAAGAAATATTATCTTTAAAAGGAATGTCATAAAAGAGTGTACTTAAAAAGAAAGAGAGGAGTAGGATCCCTTACCTCAAGTCCACCTTGTCATGTTCGTTTCTTTATATTCCTGAATAATAATCTTTGGTCAATTAATAATTGCCTAAGTTCCTCCTTTTGAGATTATTATTCAGTTCATATCACATATTATAATTTTATAATAATTGTTTAATAATGTTAGTTCATATCAGACATTTTTGTCTATGTTTGGTACATGAGTCAAAAATGAACTTGTTTGAAAAAAGATTGCCCATGTAGTTATAAGTAAATAATTTCCAGAATAGTATTAATATTTAATATATCATATATATCCAGTAAATATTCATTTCATACTATTCCATATTAGTTGGAGATAAAAAACGAAAATCACTGTTCATGGAGATGGTAGGATGTACGTACGCATGAACGCTACTTTCATTTTTTGTCATATTAATGGAATTAAAACAAAATGAGAGAGATATATATATGTTATAATTCCAGAATTATATCCATAATTTTGATGTAATATATTACATATATATCCATTATATATATGTACTTATAATATTTCATAACATTTTGAGATAAAAAATGAAATGTACCGTTCATAGAGACGGTAAGCCGTACATACGCATGAACGCTAATTCCATTTCTATTTCATATTTAATGGAATTAAAACATAATGATACATAATAGTATTTTAATTCCAATATGGTATCATATATAATATTATTAAATATATCCTTTATACGTACCACATATGGTATTAACGAATCGAATCACTTTGAGGGGGCGGTAGTCCGCACTTCCTTAAATGAAGATATCGCGTTTACCCATAATGGAAAAAATAAAGGTATGCCCAAAATGAAAAATACAGAAGCTTAAAGAAAAACATAAACATATTATATATCACATATAAATATAGTGTCATCTTAATGGCCACCTTTTAAGGTGTTAGAAGAATGTTGAACAATCATCGTTCCGTGAGGCAAAAATTTTCCATCCACAAAAACAGTATATTCTTTAACAATTAGATGTAGGTGTGTGTAAGTGTAGATCGAATACTTCTTATAACAAAATCATATTATATTGAAGATACTGGATTTTTTATAAAATAAATTAATAAAAAGAGTTCAGGGGGTTGGAGAAGAAAAATAAAACAAAAGGACTCAAGTGAAGACATTACCTTAAAATCGGGTAACTCCCTTTGGTTTGAGCTCAAAGACTTCCTTGGGAAGACTTATGCACAAAGTGAGGCTTCAAGGAGTAATAGAGGGAAGTGGAGAGACAAAATGGGTAGAGGTTGGCCGATCCAAAGGCTTTGGGAGTGTGGGTATGGAGGTAGAGGTGGGGGCCTTTTATAAGAGGAGTGGAGGGGCACTCTTGGAAGGTAAAGAAAATCACTTTACGTTAAAATGGTATTCGAATTTAAGAAGTCCCACATTGATGGGTTTCTAGGATAAAGTGATAAAGGTTCTATATCCACTCATCCAATAGGTTTTGGACATGTGTAGGTCCTAGATATTACATTATCTTTCCATTTTATTTAAATCATTAAATAATGAGGCCATCGCTGCATCATTATGATGTCATAAATAATTAAATTTATTTAAGATCTATAAATTATAAAAAAATACTATGATGTAGGAAATATTTTTAGCTTTCCAATGATTATTTATAGAAAAAAATATGACTTGTATAACCCCATGTAAAAATTGTTTTAGTAAAAAATCTCATGTATGTGTCATTTTTTACTTTAACATTAAATAAAAAGATATTTATGTCATTTTCCAACCGAAGTGGCTCCATGGGATCCCCAAGTTGATCCATGGATTGTCTTGGTCGGCCATGACACATCCAATGAGTGTAGGACATGTTTCTAGGTCATTTAATTTTATTAAAACATTATTCTTACCATAAACTACACTAATTACCTCTAATCACGATTAAAAACTTAATAAGTTACTATTCACCAAAAAAATTATTTTTATCCCATTGAACCACATTTTACATCTTAATGACAACCATGTATGTCGGATTTTTGAAATTCAAAACACAAAGATGGCAAAGTTTCATTTAAACAGAAAAATCAGTTTTTATAAGTACCACTTAGTGGTTTCACTATTCATCAAAAATTGAAGTTTTTCAGAAAAATCCCAAATATTCACCCTAAGCTATATTTGATATTCCGAATTAAAAAATGAAGTCTATTTTACAAAATTCAAAACAAATAAGTCACATTAATTAATTTAATAATTAATTCCCGCTGTCAGATCAAATAACGTGTTTTTATGAAACAATAAGTATCAAAAGATTGACACTAGTTTAAGTCTGATTTCAAAGTGAAATTAATTCCAACGACCACTATTGGATTTAATGGTAAAAATATATTCTAATTTAACTTTAAAACCAATTCAAAAGATAATCTAATCATATAAATAAATTTGATTAAAAAGAGGTTTTGAATTAAAATACAACATTTACACTATTCATTTAAAAAAATGAACTTTATCGGAAAGATACCAAAAATTTACACAAAGTAAATTTTGATGTCCCAATTCATAAAAAGAGTTTTATTTGGTCCAAAAGGATGTATAAGAGTGAACAAAACTATATTTAATGATGGTTCTCCATCAAAAGGCGATAAGTGAGCCTTTAGTGAAAACTAGGGCATATACGCCTAAAATTGAATTCATTCTGTATTTTAAGCCTTTATCTTTTATTGGATAAATTTAAAAACATTTAAAAACATATATAATCATATTTTAGTTATTTCTATCCATTCCCGCCAATACAACGGCTACATGTTAACTACCATTTAAAATAATATTATTTTATAATTAGAGTGCAACGTATGATTCCCAAGAAACTCATTGTTGTGTGTTGGGTACGCCATCGAGCATAGCGTCCCCTTTAAAGTAATATTAATAATTTATTCACAAATATGGATAAATATGAAAATTTCATATTCTTTATTTACCTGGGGTGTTACATTTATGGATGGAAATCCAAATTAAAAAAAATTAATTTGATCCATAACACATGGGTGATTCAATATGATCCATCAGATTATGATTATTGATAAAATGTTTGATATTGGTGGAAATTGGATCCACCATTATATTCAAGATTAAATTTGTTAATGATTAGTTTTTCTTCCAAATATTAAATGGAAATCACATTACCTTGTAAAATATGGTGGTTAGACACGAAAATCATATTTATGAATTCATTGTATTCCATAATTTTTTTCTTCCAGGAATTCTCACTCCAAATCATATTATTAAATTTGGATTCAAAATCCTAATATAGAACCCCAACTCAAAAATCGTATTCCGGAATGCAGTCTCAAAAAAATAAAAAAAATTCTGACCAACAGTGCTTAAGAAAGTCCATCATATTGATAACATGTTTTCTATATAGAAAGGTTCATATTTCTCACATTGGGTTAGGAATGAAAGGAAAGTGAAGTTCTACTACATTCCTTTAAAATTGTGTTGATGTTATTCTAATATTGGAAACTATTCAAGAATCCATCGAAAAAAACATTTGGGGAAAGTATAAAATGTGGATTTTTTTTATTTTATAATGTATTTATTGTTTATAAATTATGAGAGAGAAGATACAAATTTTGAGGGAGATAAATTTTCTATATTGATCATTGTTGAAGAAGTTTGTTTTGGGCAGAATAATAATGGAAATGTGACAAGATCATATTTAGTTGATTATCATATTTATTTTAGAATCATATTCTGTTGGAAATTTTATCTAGAAGATAATAATATTCGGATAGGAATAATATTCATCAAGAAAAACTATTCATCTAGGAATTGTATTTAGTAAGAAATCATATTCAGCTGGGAATCATATTTAGTAGTGAATAACATTCTACTTCATATAGTACTAGAAATTCTAGACCCAAAATAATGTTGTCTAAAATTTCCACAAACATATTCCAATAGGGAATCATTATCATAATGATCGATCAGTATTTGGAATCAGACTAGGAAATAGAAAATAGTTTTATTAAAAAATAAAGAATAAGTTATCACCATCTTCGGGTTAAGAATGTGAAAAAATGGTTTGAAAGATCATATTAGTTAAAGTTTACCAAGAAGCACCGTAACATGTTTTGTGACAAATTTTTTTATTAATTACTTTTTGTTATAAAGTAAACACACACTATTTTATAATTTACAAAGTGAAACATGAGTTTAAGAGAATATCATACGCCTTGTATTCATGAAAAAATGATTTTTTTCGAGAAGATTTTGTGGTATTGGATTATATCAATTCCACACCAAGGACGTAGATATTATTTGTGAATGGTGATCCTTATAAATACATGTGTTCTATTGTATGTGTGTTTTTTTGTAGGGAATGCAATATATAAAAGAAGGTTAAGTTAGTTATATATGAAATAAACTTATAATAAATATGTATCACTAATTTACACCTCCCATTATCAGAGATACAACTATCCTGAATGTGCACGTAGAAGTGGTATTAGAGATGAAGGTTGCAATAATTTTTTCTTTTCAGAAGTTTTCAAATTGTTGTTTTGAAGGACAATATGGGTTGTGTGAATAGAAATGTTATTCCAATAAAAAACTATAGTAATTTTCATATCTGAAAATGAATAATGATTCCATATCCTATGTATCTTGTGTATGATGTTTCATGATATGTTGCATATGGGTTCCCAGCTCTTATAGATAATTGTACTCGCATGAATGTTGATAAGGATAATCTTGAGAATGATTGAAGAGATAAGAATTAATTTTAATCACCACCTTCAGAAAGTTATTTTCTAAAAGTTAAAGGTGTTTACACTACCAAAGGAATCTGGGATAATGTGAATAACATTTATGCAGGAAATAAAAAAGTAAAAAAAAACATAGTTATTGAAATGGATATCGAATATTGTAGATATGAATATGGGTGATTATGAATATGTTGGTGACTAATTTACTAGGGTGAATGAAATTGTTATCACTATTAGAATTCTTCATTAAATGTTATAAGATTATAGTATTATTGAAATTATCATGAGAATTATTACCTATAATATTTATGCAAAAGATTCTTCATTGGAATATAGAGATCCATATACATTATCTATGGATGATTTACATAGTAATCTCATCAAATATGAAATGATATGGGAATGAGTTATTAAAGGAAAAAAAAGCTTATAGGGAATTATATTTCAATGCCTCAATGAATTAAAAGAATTAAAATTTTCATGAGGAAGATGATTTTGTTTAATATGACTCAGAAAAAGATATATGTAAAAATATTGAGGAAATTTTATTCTTGTACTCTAAAAGTGGGAAAAGTTGTTTATAGATTTAGAAATATAAACTTCCCTTAAAATTTGATATATATAACTTCCCATAATTTTCATATATAAATATATCATTAAAATTTAATTATATTCATTAAAATACATAACTAAACCACAACATGACCATATAGATTTAGTGTGTTTAGATACTGGGAGACATAAACAGCCTGTTCATAATACATACACATATTCTCCCTCTTATTCATTCATTTATAGACCCCTTTTTAACATTTCTTACTAATATTATTCTTTAAAACCTGGTAAAAGAAACATAATAAATGGTGATATCAGATTCTTAGTAAGGGTAATCGAGGTATATATCATTGATATCATAATCATAAGACATAAGAACATAAAATTTGAAAAAACATATCTTGCATATTAAAGATCAAGAGATCATATCATGGGATAAATCATTAATGTTTTAAAAAAATCATTGATCATATTTCAAAAATTTATAACATAAAAAATATAATTTGTGGAATACACATAAATGGTGAAAATCATTTCATATTAGTCTAGGCTCATTTATAATACCATCATAGTGAAAAAAGTCCATTACTGAACCAGGTTTTGCATCCCATTCCAGCCGTATATTATCGAACAGATATCATTTCTCATTCCAACCTTATCTATCTCGTGAGACATGAATCTTTACCCAATTCATGGGAGGGGGATATATGTCCCACACATCTCATAAAGAAATCATTCTTACTTGTTCCACAAAAACATATATCGATCAACATATCAGAACCCAACGAATAAAACGGGTTTATTAAACATCATTCCATCAAAACATAATCAATATAAAAAAATGGATTTCATAAATAATATTCGATTATAAAAAGTATCCAACATTGGAAAATTTTTGATAGTATACCTGAACAATAACCTCATAAAAAATTTCTATCTTAAAGGAAAAATAATTATGATTGAACGCTTGAAATTAATTTTTGATTAAAATAACCATTCTTATTAGAAAGAATTTAATTTTCTCAAAATACCACACAATTTTAAAAGAAATTTCTTTTGAAATAACATTGAAATTTTGAAAGTGATGTTTTAGGGAAATATAATTTTATGAAAATGTAAAAACCCTTTCATGTCATATAATATAAAAGAAACCATTCGTCTCTCACTTTTACGAAATTCTTCATCAACATAGGTCCAATATCCCATATATATATATCAGAAATGGATATATAATTATTTAAATAATATCATTGTTTTATTTTAGATTCATAATATTATATTATCATATTATCATATGTTTGTTAATAACATTTGATTATTACATGTTATTCGTGTATAAATTGCCTCATTTTCTAATAAATGTTTAGTCACATTAGTATTAATTATTCTCATTAGTCTATAGTTATATGATTTCAAAAATTATATTAATATAATAAATATCATATTTATTCATTCTATACATTTATATAATCACGAATTAATGGGTATCCACTAGAATGAATTGCATCACATTGTCAAGACGGTATATAGTACGATTATAAAAGTGATGATATCATTCCTTTAATTATGAATTGGTAATGAAGTGGATGGTATATATATTTTCCCGAATTAATATCATGTTTTAATAACCCTATATAGTTATCATTACCATAGTTATTTACATCCATGTAAAGTGGTGGTGAAAAACAAATAACACCATGACATGGAAATTGTAAGCCGTACGTATGCATGCGTGATGATTTCATTTTTCAAAAGAGGGGTAGAAGTTGGAATAAGGTATTTCTATAACCATAATTATATCTCATTTTATATGTAATATTGGATTTATTAATTAACCATGCAATAAACATATGAATATTAAGTATAAGATGAAATGATTTTGATAGATTCGATAAAGGTGATTACCTCTTTTTCGGTGATCTCCTTTTAGATATCCTCTCGATGTCCGTAATGTTGGTCATTCGGGAAGAGAAGAACCTTTAGAATGATACTAGATAATTTTAGAAGGTGAATTAGAAAGGTATTTATGAACATGAAGTCTCATTGAGTTATAAAGAAATTAGCGAGGAGGTTCGCATTTATAGTTTTGGTTGGGGTAACATTTGGAATTTTGAAAAAACATTAATTTATAATAAAATCAAACCAGCTAAAATGTTGCATATTTTTTAATATCAAAAGAGATATTGTTGTTATAGAATCAAAAAATTATATTAAATAATATTTACCTTCCATTTAAACCTTATCATTTTAATATAGCACTTAGTCATTATATTAAATTTTAAAAAAAGAATCAAATATTTCATAGTGAAAATGGTGTAATATTTACTTATTTGGTAGAAATTTGAAAGTAATTGAATATCAATGACAAATTTAATCCATTTAAAAATGATTATATATATTTTTTAAATGTATTATTATTTGTAACTAGTTCAATAATAAATTATATTTTATTTAAAACCAATAGTGTCAATTTAGAAATTGTACAATTAATTGATTATTAAAAATATAAATATAACAATTAAACGTCATGTCAAATGTATTATTTTATTCATAAGAGGTCAAAGTAATCTAGAAGATTTTTTTATATTAATTATCATATTTTATATTTTTTTAATATTCTTAACAATATTTAATTATTGTCTCCATTAACAAAAAATTACAATAACAGTTTTGTGTAATTATTAAATATAACTATTTTTCGGTAAAAGATAAAAAGTAAAATAAAATAGTGGAACAAATTATTTTATGTTTTAGAGGAAAAATTATTATATAATATTAAATTTGTAATTTTTTTTATTTATTATGTTATACGTATTAAAATGTGAATGTGACAACTTTGACATCACTTTATATAAAATATTATAAGTGTCGAAATATTTTTCAAATTGATCAAAATGGTCATTAACACATCCCATAGATAAATATGGTTGATATATAACCGAATATTGATATTTGGTAGATTTGTATTGCCTTTTAGTGGTTATTATCAATTTAAAATTAATTATTTTATTAATTTCACATCATTTAAATAATTTCTGGATCATTAATGTATATGCTATAAAGGTAATTATTTATTATTTAAAAATAAAAAAATCCATGATAATAGAAAACATCGTAGATTTTAAATTATTATTTATAATTGAATTAACCCTCTTCATAAACCTGTATTGAAATTAAAATAGTTTTTAAAATTAGAGTAATTAATATTTATCTTTTCATTCAATAAAATAAATTAAAATTCCAATTCTCTTTCATGTAGCCTAAAAAGGAAACCATTTATACCAAAGGATGATTTATGTTGAAAAAAAATAATCCAGTGATATTATAACAACTATTAGGGGAATTTTCTAACATTATTTTTACTCCTAATTATCTTATTTACCCTTTAACCATATAATTAAAAATTTACCGAAGTTGGTGTTCACAATGCCTAAAAATAAAAGTGGTCTATTGAAAATTTTTGGACCTATTGATTCCAAATATGTAATAAATTTTTCAAAATTCAAACCATATAATGAGAATTAGTTAATTAAAAATCAACCACATTTTCTAAAGGAGAAAACATGTTTTTTTGAGTAAAAACATTGCAAAAGATTGAAATGTTTTTACATTTGAGTTCAATGTAAAATCAATTAAAATGAACTAAATCAGGTTAACTAATAAAAATTAAATCTATTTATAATTTAAAACTATTAAATAATATAATTTTACCATATAAATTATTTTGGTGAAAAAAGTTGTTTTAAATTGAAATAATGAATATTTTTACTATTTATCAAAACATGAATGTTATTAGAAAAATATCATACATTCCTACAAAGTAAATTTAAATATCCCGAGTCAAATGAAGCAAATGATTTTGTCATATAAAAACTATTATTTTTTCAAAATTTTAATTTTAATGTTTTTTCTATTAAAAGGTGGTAAAATTACCCTTCTGAAAATATAGGTTTTTATAAGAAAAATACAATTTATTGATATCATAGGACTAAAATATCTATCAGATGAATAAAAAAATATATATTATCAAATTTGTAATAGATATATTTCATTATTTTCTTTTGATAATTTTAATGAACTAAAATTATTAATATAAAAAAATAATTCCTTTACATTTAATTTAGATATTCTTTTTTGAAAATAATTGGTTGACAAAAAATTCCCACTAAATTTTCCTATGGTAGTTATATTTTTTTTGCAAAAAACTATATGGTTATATTATTTATGTTGTACCAAGGGTATCTCATGGTTTGTTTAAACTCACGATTTCATGAAATGCAAGATATTGATGAATTAATATTATTTAATGAGAATAATTAATAAAAATATCCTGGTGATATATTCTACCCACATTAAATAGAATTTCACTGTCAAAATTAATCACTTTAATACAAATATATGAGGATACTACTACCTCATCACATATTCAACTTCCCGCATAGCTTCTTTATATTGGTTGTTCTTCCAAAAAACATTAACCAAGTGGGTGGCCTTGTTTTTTAAAAATCATTCTCTACAATCATGAATCTCTATCGACAGTTCCCCATAAGAATGATATTTCATCGACTATGTGACATCATTGTTTTGTACAAGCGATGGATCATGTATTTACTTTCATAAGAGAGATATATAAAGCACATCATTAACATGAGATATATTCAATAGTAGCATCAATTAATAAGCTAAATTCCCATGACAACCCATAATTTTGGAAGTACAGATCAACCCAGGGAATAATTTTTCCTTCAATCCAAATCTCATTACTCTCTTCCATGGATATATTCATAGAAACACTATCTCACATAATTTGATATATAAATATTTTTATCAGTTTACACTGTAATTTTTCTGTCAAATTTGAGATGATCTTATGTGTTATTGAATAGACTAGACCTTTGACGCCATTTCATCAGTGAGATCATGTCCTAAAAGAATTCATTCCCCAACATCATCCCAACAAGATTGAGTTATACAGTTCTATCTATGGAGGACTTCATAAGGAGACATCTTAATACTGGAGTGGAATATATTGTTGTAGAAAAACATCCATAAGTAGTTGTTGATCCCAACCACCTTATAAATCTATAGATCAAGCTCTCAACATTTCTTTTAGAGTTTGAATTGTCCTCTAAGAATTAATATCTATCAGCGTTTGATAAGCAATTCTGAAACATAACTATATATTCAGAGCCTACAGAAGATGTCATCAAATATTAAAGGTAAACCTCATTTATCGATCTTATATAATGGAAATTGGTACCCCATACAATATTACCAATACATTTACATATATCTTAGAAATATAATCAAGAGAGAAATCATATCTAATAGTAATTAAGTATTCTGAAAATATAAGGGGATCAACTATAACCCATAGATAATTATGACCATTAGAGGTTTTGGGAAGTCTGATGACAAAGTCCGTAATGATGTTTTCCTATCTTTATTCTGGTATGGGTAATGGTTGTAAAATCCCGATAGACAGTAGTCTCTTCTCATTAACTTGATGAAAAATCAAACACCGAGAGAGATATTCATGAACTTATCTTTTCATGCCATCCCACCAAAAATACTCTTTCCAGATCCTATATATCTTTGTGCTTCCCGGATGAATATAGAATTACGACCTATGAGCCTCATTAAATAACTTATTCTTAAATTTTGATATAGCAGGATTAAAAACACGGTTCTTGACCCTTATTATTCCGTCACAATCAATATTGAATTCAAGAACATTTGAAACGTTGTTTTGTATATTTATATCATCCTTCAGAACCTATTTTACATTATCCTTAATAAATGGGTGAATATTTATTTTAAAAAGATATGATTTCTTCTATTCATTTAAAATATTAAAGATCCATGTTTAGTAAATTGACAAATATTGTATCTTTTGTGATCCTCATCATAGATAGGCCATCATGGTATTTTTGAATCAAAGCATATTGAACGTTCTTTTCCATCCCATGGTGATAATTTATTGAACTCTTTAATCAATAATAAACTCTATCCATATTCTTTTGAACATATTCAGCTTCATTTGGGTGATAATATAATTTGAATTTTTATGATTAGTATAAATATCAGACCGTTCACCAAAAAGATATCCCTCTTAATAACTAATACATCCAATACAGTGGATAACTCCCAATCACGATTTAGGTAATTTTGATTATGGATTTTCAATTGTCTCCAGAAATAAGTGATCACCATATAATTTTTCATGAGAACACATCCCATTCCCTTCGTGGAAGCATCACTGTAGATAACAATCATTTATCAAAGAAAAGGAAGAATGAGCACAATTGCACCGAATAACCTTCTTTTTATCTATTTAAAACTTTCCTCCTGTTTCTATGTCCACAAGAACATAACTCCTTCCTGAGAGGAATTTTTGATAGGATTAGATATTACTGAAAATTATTCACAAAATATCAATAAAATCTAGCCAAAATAAGAAAAAATCTTATCTCAGTTAAATTTGATCAGATTGTCCAACTTTTAATATGTTTTGTTTTTTGGATCCATAGATATCCCCTCAAATGAGATTATGTTACCAATATTATAAAACATTATAAAGAAAAAATTCAAACATTGTAATTTTTTCATAATGATTTTTCTGTTATAGGGTATTCAGTACAATTATAAATAGATCTTCATGAGCTTCCTTTCCTTTCAAATAATCCATAACGTAATCTATAAAAATAACCAAAAATTGATCAGTACTATCTCTAAAGAATCTATTCATTAGATCCATGAATATAGTCAAGTCATTAGTAAAACCAAAAGGTATCACTATAAATCCAAAGTGTGTATACCTAATATATAATTTTTTATTTGGTATATCCTTCTTATTGATCCTTAATTAATGATATCCTAAATAATGATAAATCATGGAAAAGTATTGAGATCCACATTGTTTGAAAAATAATTCATCAATGCAGGGAATATGAATTTTTTCATGATAATGATTTTGAATAGTTCTCGATAGTCAATATAGAGTCCCATTGATCCATATTTCTTATTAACAAACCAAACATGTGAACCCATAGTTGGCACATATGGGTATATGAATCCCATTTCAAGATTCACTTGGAGTTGGTTTATCGATTCATGTAACTCAATTGGGGCCATTCTATAAGGTGACGTTGAAATAAGAATAACAACTGATAAGAGTTCTATTGAAAACACAACCTCACTATTCATGGAAGACCTAGAAATTCATAAACAAAACATAAAAAAATTACTTTAAAATAGGTGTATTATTAGTGGTTAGTTTCTTCCCAAAAATCTGTGATTGATATCCTTAATTTACAGAATCTAAGACCCATAAGATGGAATAAATTTCCACTAGCAGGTCATATTCATCCTTGCATCGATAGATGATCATTGGATTATCTATAATATGAAATGTGACTTCTCTTCCATGGATATTGATATAAAATCCATATACAGAAGGCCAATATATTACAAGAATGACAAAAAATTCCATTAATGGAAGGATCAAAATATTTTCATGAATCACATTCCCACAAACATCAACTAGAGAAGAATTATAATCTTTTTATCTGACCATTGTTCTATTAGGATTTTTCACAACTAACTCAATATTTAATTATTGAGGTAATATAATGACAACCCTATATAATTCATCCTAAATATAAGAATGTGTTTATCCAAAATAAAATAAAATATTTTCTACTTTAGAGTCTATGGTATATTTACCTTTTACCACTTCATTGTCGTACTACATATCCCCAATAGTGATCACACGTTACTTGATTTTTTCTTTGGATTTAAGAGATTTTTGATGTCAATCGTCATTAATAACCCTTAGATTATGAAATTGGTGGGAATAATAAAATTTTTTCCATGCACTTACTACATTAAAGTGTAGGAGGTGAATTCTACGTAGCCTTTTCCCTATTTGAATCAATAGTGATGCTTTTACTATCAAGTCAACATTAAACTTCCCGATGACCTTCAATACCACTCTTAAAACATTTTCTAATACCATTAAGACAATTTACTCATTGTTTCTTTCAACAATTTGATCATACAAGGAAGTATATCTTTTAGTTCAATTTTGGATTTATATATTCCATTGAATTTTATTTTTCACTTTTTATCAAACCTACTGGATGGATGGGTTACTCTAATATCCATGTCATCCTTATGTGCACATCGACGTATTTCATCAAAGATATTTTAGTCCCTTATGGCTAATTCCCTTTAAAGACTTGGTTTTATGATAATAATAATATATCATTTTTACTCTTAGGTTGGATAATAATTCCAAAATAGTAACTTTTATGTCTAATAAAATTTCGTTAAAGTTACCAGAAGATTCATCATACTTTTTCATAAGCTCGTGAAAATAATTATTCCTATTTTTTTAAGAATATGAGGAATGTACTTGTAACATCCCCAAATGATAAAGGGTTAAATGACTAAATGATATGACTCATGTCAACAAGGTGCACCTTCCTTTTCGGGAGCCTGTCTGATTAGAACTCCACAGTTAAGCGTGCTTGGCCTGGAGTAGTGATCAGGATGGGTGACCTTCTGGGAAGTATCCCAGAGTGTGTGTGAGTGAAGACAAAGCACACTGGAAAAGACATGTGTTGGCCTATGGGGACTATCATTAGTCAGATGACCCGTTCAGGAATATGGGTGGACCCTAGGGTGGGCCCCACGTGTCTGCGGGGCAATTGGTGGTACCTGGTGGGCCAGGACCCGACGACGATATTAAGGCGGTGTGGATGTGTTGTCACCGGGACCCGGTTGTCACAGTACTTTTTGAAAAATATGTTATTGAACTCATCCCATTTCATGGATTCAATTTAAACTATTTGAATCATATTCCTGATAATATTCCATCATTTATCAGCCTCACCTTACAAATAATAGTCTGTTAAGAGATATATATCATGTTCTAAACAATGGAGAAATGAAAATATATTTTCAGAGGTACTAATTCATTTTTCATCCTATACTAGATCAGAAATCCCACTAAAAGAAATTCGATTCTACCACATGAAAAAATCGACAAAATATTGTTCTCTCATTTGTTTTTTGGATGTACTTTATGATTTAAACCTTGAGAATGTTGTGTGAGTGTAGCCACAATTTTTTTATTTTCAGATCCCTTAAAATTTGGTTTCTTAGGGGGACAATCATTACATTTCCCATTGCATTCAGCATTAACATTGTTCTTTCGAGTTCCATACATTAACTAAAACCATGAAAAATAGTATGAGAATCATTAATCATAATGGGAAGACCATATAATCAAGAAAAAAAGTTCATTTTGTATACATTATGTATTTTCTTGGGTTATTCATAATCATTTCTAAAACTCGAGTATTGTAACTTATACGTTGACAGAACATTAGGGTTTTTGGTAAGGTTTTATTATTATAGTTTCGAAAGGTTAACTATACCTTTTCTCTGATACCAACTATAACAAACAATACATTACATACCTATATATTACAAAAAAATTCAAGTATATTAATTAATAAACATAAAAAATCCATGACAGGACCAGATTTGTTTAGTGATTTTTGAAACTTGGAATCATAAACAACTAATTCAGAAGACATATACATTGTCCTCAGCTTATTTATTCATATCTAGACCCCTTTTTGACATATCATACTAATTAACTTCTTCACGAACTGTAAAAAAACATATGAAGGGGTGATCTCAGATTCTCAGTAAGGTTAAATAAGAGATATACGAATCATATCATAATTATAAGACATAATAACATTACATTTTAGAATCTAATCAACCATATAAAACTTAGGTTATCATTTCATTGGATAAATCATAATAGTTCAGAAATAATTAATTATCATATTCCAAAATTCATAACATAAAACATGGAAATTGTGGAATAAACATAAACGTAGAAAATCATTTCATATTTGTCATATATCATTTCGAAGACAATCATAGAGAAAAAAATTGATCACTGAACCAGGTTTATTTTTCACTCTAGCCCAATATTACTAAATCGAGATAATTTCCCATTACATGCCCATCTACCTCATTAGAAATTGGTATGTACCCAATTCATTTGAGAGAGATATAGGTCCTACCAATCTCATAATTAAATCATTCTTATGTGTGACACAAGAAGATAAATAAATCATCATATCACAACCCTAAAAATAAAATTCGTTTCATAAACATAATTCAATAATAACATAATCCATATAAAACAAATGGATTTCATTAATATAAATTCCATTATAAGAATAATAGAGCATAGGAATAATGGTGAAAGTATACCTAAAACATAACCCTATTAAAGAATGTCATCTTTGAAAGAAAATAATTTTAATAGGTCACTTGAAATTATTTGTTGAGGAAAATAACAATTATTTTTATAAATATTTTTCATTTTTAAAAATGACACACACTATTAAAATAAAATGATTTCATTTAATATACCCCTGAAATATTATAAATGAAGCTACATTAAAATATGGTGGCTTGTAAACATAAAACCGCGTTATGGAATATAAATTAAAAAAATATTCCCCTTGTACTTTTGATGGATACATAAAAAGAACCCCTTACTGAAAAATGAAAATATATTTCTTTCACACTATTTAATAAAAATTACCCAATAGGTAAAATTGACTTTAAACTGCTGTAGAAGATTAGATAAAATATTTCATATTTTGGGATCATTAATGTGGATGAAAAATACTCATAAGTAAATACTTACATATAAATAATCTTTGATAGTAATGAGGTTGTGAAATTATCAATTACCTTAGGTATGATATCCTTTATATGTATTTGAACCTCTTGTATAATTTTTTAAATAATTGCATGGTATTATTCTAGAATTATTGTAATATAATATCATATTATCATTTGTTTTTTTAATAAAAATTCATTATTACTCATTACTCGGGTATAAACAACATCTTTTTCTTATGCATGTTTTGTAGAATATTTTCTAATTTTTATTAATAGGTTATAGTTATATCATTTCCATAATGATATTAATTTAATATATATTATATTTATTCATTCTATACATTTATATAATCATGCCTTATTCATTATCCTGTATAATGAATCACATCAGATCCTAGAAATGGTAGGCCGTACATATGTATGAGTGATGACATCTTTCATTTAGTTATTAAATCATAAAAAATTGGATGTTATATGAATATTTATAGAATTAAAGTCTTTTTATAATGAAAATTTATTCTTTTTATTTCCATCATTATATCCATCCTTGAAAAGTGGTAGGGGAATAAAGATTACACCATGTTGTGGAGATGATAAGAGGTACTTGTGTGGTGATTTCATTTTTCATGGATGGATAGAACATTGAATAAGTTCGTTCCATTAAAATAATAACAACATAGAATATAAATTATACTATAATTATTACTTAACAATAAAAACAAACAAGTAAGAGGAAGTATAATAATAAATGATCTTTATAAAACATGTAAAAGAGATCACCTCTTCTTCAGCGAGCCCCCTCTATATATACTCCTAAATTTGTTAATGTTTGTATTATAAGAAACAAATAACCTAAAAATATCACTAGGGATGTTTAGATGGGAAATGGGAAGGGAATGGATTATCTTTAAGGCTCAAAAAGTTATGAAGAAATGAGGGAAGAGGTTCACTTTAATAGTTGAGGTAGAGGGAACCATTGGCTTTTCCAGAAATATTAATTTATAATAAAATAAAAAAAACATCAAAAAACATCTAAAATGTCATGTTTTTCATGTTTAGATGAGATAAGAATGTCATCTCATCAACCATTATTTTTAGAAAATTTTTAATATCCATTTTAACCTTATCATTTTATTTTAACACATAGTTATTATATTCAATTTTTGACTAGGGTAACGGCTATTTACATATTAACGGGTGCAATATTGACTTATTTGAGTTCAAGTAGAAACATTTTTTATAATATAGAATGTTTTAGACAGTGGAATAATAATTATATATTTTTTAAAAATGATTTATGAGTATTATAAATATTATTAATACAATATTTTTATAAACTTTGAATAATGTTAATGTTGATACAATACAATGAAATGATAATTAGAAATATAAATATGAAATTTAATCATTGAGAAAATTGAATTATTATATATCTATAAGGTAAATGTCATCTATAATTTTTTTGGATATATTAATTATCCCAAATTATATTTATTTTAATATTCTCAATACAATTTGTTTATTATATCCATTGATAAAACAATTACAAAATCAAATTTTTATAATTATTGAATACACATAATTTTAGTTAAAATAAATATAATAAAAAAGATAATTATTCTATATTTCTGAGGAATATTTATAGTAAAATATTTATTTTATAAAATCCTATGTTAAAAATTTTATATTTATTTAAATATGAATGTTATAACTTTAACATCACCTTACATAAAATATTATAAATGCAATAATATTTTCCATATTGATAAAAATGGTTAATAACTAGAACCTTAGATGAATATGGTCAATATATACTAGACTAATAATATTTTACCCAATATTACGATCACTAAATGGTTATTATAATTTTAATAATTATTTTTATTAATTTCTCATCAATTAAAGAATTTTGGAATCATTATTGTATATTCTATTATGGTAATTATTTATTTCAAAAAAGAAAAAAAAATTACAATAATAAATATGAACATATTCTACTAAAAATTATTATTTATAATTGAATTTAAATTATATATAAAATTATATTAAAAATGATATTTTTATTAGAATTTTAGTAAGACATATTTAACTTTTCTATGAAATAAAATAAATTAAATGTCTCAGTCTCATCTATGTGGATTCAAAAGGATAAAATTTATAACCAAGTATTATTTAGGTGAGAAAATCATTCATTATAATAAGAAAATTATTAGGGAAATTTTGTAACATTTGTTTTACCCCTAATTACCTAATTTAACCTTTTGTCGTATTAATAAACAATTATAAAGATATTATTCATAATGCCCAAAAAAAGAAATATATTTAAATAATTTGGACTTTATAATTCAAATATGGAAAACATTTTTTAAAATTAAAAATGCATAATTTGTAGTATTTAATTTAAAATTAATCTCATAATAGAAATGGAAAAATGGGTTTTTGTGAGTTAAAAATTTTAAATATTGAAATGTATTTACTTCAGAATTCAATTTAAAATTAATTCAAATGAACTAAATTATATTAATGATAACAATTTAAACTATTTATACAACAAAAACATTCAATAATATAATTTATGCATATAAATTATTTCCATAAAAATGTTTGTTATAAATTAGAAATTTATATATTTTTACTATTAATTAAAACATGAATATTGTTAGAAAAACTGAAGAATTCATATGATATAAATTTTTATTTCCCTCTTCAAAATGAATAAGTTTATTTAGTAACATAAAAATTTTCAATCTCTCAAAATGTTAGTTTTTAAAAAGTGTTATATATTAAATGGTGGTAAAATTAGCCTTTTAATAAATATAGGTTTCTACACTAAAAAATAAAGATTATTCATATCCTATGACAAAGATATATATTGGATGAGTGTAAAACATATTATATCAAATGTATTAAATATATATTTCATTTATTTCATTTAAAAATTTTAATTAGAATAAATTAATGAATAAAAAATACAAATATTTCTATTACATTTAATTATTCTATATTTTTGAAAAATAATGGGTAGCCGAACAATTCACCCAAATTTTTTCTAAATTAGTTATACTTATTTACACTAACTAATAAACTATATTATAATAGGCATTTTATACCAAGGGAATCTCTCTGTTATTAAACTCCAAATTTTTTACACTTCATGCTATTGATGAATTAAAATAATTTAAAGAAAAAATTTCATAAAATCATCGATGTGTTATAGTGGATGTGAAGACATTGTGATTTTTTTCCTATTGTCCTTGAAGAGGTGATGAAGATGTTTTACATTAATCATAATGTGAAGATGAATAAATAAGTCCAAGACCAACTTTGATGAAAGAGGTCAATAAAGAAAAATTATATTCCATGAGGGAAGATAAGAGGATATCAATATTCAAAAGGTGAAGATTTTTGTATGACAATGATAATAGCAAGGAGGTCCCAAAATTTGTTGAAGAAAATACATTTGTTTTTGTTGTTAAAGAGTAATGTTTTTCATGTAGTGAAAGTAGTTTTTTTAAGAGGAATACAAGTTTGTTGAATCTAAAAAATATATTGATCATGATGGAAATAATATATTCATTGCAACAATTAACAATTGAAAATTTAGAATCAGTAGTTCTGAAGAAGAAAACTCTCAATTACAATATCATTTAAAAGAAATATTGAAATAATGTGTGAGGAATATTGGGAGACATGCAAAGGATATTAGGTAGTTGAAATGGGAAACTCTTCAAAAAATAATGAACATATTCCTAATTAAAATGTCATGTTGAAGGAGGAGATTAATGATTTGATGAAATATAATGAGAAAACAACAAATCGTAATTAAAATATGGAGCTGAAGTTGAAGACAAAAGAATAAGAGTTGGAAGTTTTATAAAAAAATTATATGTCTAAAAAAAGTTACATGATTCAAAAACTCTATCTATGATGTTGGTGAAGGTTCTCATAGTGGGATAAATGATTAGTACCAACCAAGGTTACCTTAAAAGGTAAAGAAGAAAGCTGTAATTTTTTCTAAAAATAAGAATACTTGGAATGTTATGTAATTGTCAAAGACTAACAATTTTAGGGAATCAGATGTTTCTAAACATTATGAGTCCCAAAAATTTCTATAACTTCGTTTTCTAATAAGACAAAAATGACAATGATTTGGTAAATGAGTTTTTGTACTGAATACAAAAATGATGGTTATCATGAATATTTTATAAGAAGGTTACTAAGAAACCTATTCAAAATTACTTTTAGTATGGAATTTACAGATGAAAATACTCCTTATATGGATAATACATAAGTTGTGGTGGATTTGGTAATACAACTGAATGTATTGGTTCAAACAAAAAATGTCAAATGATCAATATTAAATTGAGGGAATAATTTTAGTGGGATTCGATCCATTCAAGGGAATAAGTCTTAGAATGATGTTCAGAATAGACATGGTAACGATGGTGTTAAAATTTAAAATAGGTTCCATCCTCTAAAAAAAGTTTGAGAAATATGTGAGAATCATTGAAATATTTCCAAACAATATCTTCTTTTTTAAAGGTACACCATTGCTTTCTAAATAACTCTCAATGGATGGATGTTTTGGAAGTTAATAAAAATGAATATGTTATTTCTAAAAAGAAATAGTTCTTAGTTTTCTGTTAATAACATGTTGACTAATCTAGGATGTTATAGGAAGAAAAAAATTAGCAAAAGTAGAGGGAATAAAGTGATTTTTAAAGAAATAAGAAATATCTCCCAAAAGGAATAAAAATCTAATAGTTATGAGAAAGAGAGACATGATATAATGATTTTTATGAGTATCTTGATAGAAGAACAGACTAGAATGACAAAAAATATAGAAACTAATTTGAATAATGTTGTTAATAATGATGGATAAAAGTATAAATCCTCATAATACGACATAATAAATAAGAAGAAAGTTGATACAAAACATGAAGAGGATAAACATAATTAATAAATAAATTTCTATACAGAATCGACAACATAGTAGAAAAATTCAATACTAAAAGTGGTATCCCAGTATGGTTGTTGTTTTTATGAAACAATTGAGGTTCTGTCCTATTAATAAAATAATTTTATACTTGTAAAAACTTGATGGGAATTGATTAAGTTAAAATAATAGAGCTATAATTGATGAGTCTCTTATAATTATTTAAAAATAATTTAATGAGGTTATAAAAATTATGATTTTTTAACTGTTGTATTTTGATACACAATAAATTTATGATAATTTGTGGAGATGGTTGCAGTTTACTTTTATCGTAAATGAATTAATTGACGGATTTTTCAATAAAAATAATGTTTAATTAAACATGAAATATGGTATTACAAAAAAATTATAAAAAGAAAAAAATTAACAACCTTGACTATTAAATCATGTTTTCAACATCACTCTAACCCACAGAGACTTTTAGTTGTTTTAGAAAATGGTTCTCTATTAAGAAGCGCATGAGATACCTATATTAATGAAAATGTATATTATTAGGAGAAGAAAAGTTCCAACCAATGAAAATGAGATCAGTTGTCAATAAAGGAGGAATTTTTTATTATGACCCCTTTGAATTTGTGTGAAAACAAGGGAAATAGATAAGGAATGGGTGGATTATGAAATGAATAAAGTGAATAAAAAATCAGAAAATAAAACATTATAACTTATTGTTTTGAAGTGGTCAAAGTGTTTTATGTGGGTATTGAAAACAATCACAAGGGGGTATTCCTGTCCAAAGTTGTGTTTTCATTGTAATTATTTTTCAATAGATTAGTATTATAGTTATTTTTAAGAAAGAATGAATAATGAGAATTTGATGGATGGAAATGTCTCCCAAAAGGAATCAAAATCTAATAGTTATGAGAAAGAGAGACATGATATAATGATTTTTCCTAGTATTTGTTTCCAATTGATAAGTATGTGTGTTATGATGAAAAAATAATATATATCGAGAATTTTATCGATGGAAATCTAAAATAGAGAATGTTTTAAATTAGATCCAGAACATCTATGTGATTATATACAATCCATCAGATTCAGATGTTTCATAAAAATTCAGAAGTAAGTTGAAATCAGATTCATTGTTTTATTTTGTATGTTTTTTGTTGGTGATTTTTTCTACCAATGAGGAAAAGGAAATAACTTCACTTTGTAAAAGATGGGGATTGGAATAAAAAAAAATACATGAATTCTTCATATTCTTTAATTCAACATATTTTGGAATCTTGATTCAAAATCATATTCATGAATTTTCATTCATAATCATATTCAAGAATTAAAACTGAAAATCATATTTATGAATTATAACTAAAAAATGTATTCATGAATTAAGACCCAAAAATGTACTTAGATAATCAGACCCATAGTTCTTATGAAATTCCATCATATTGAGAAGAAGTTTAATAGACGGAATAGTTCATCAGAATCACCATGGTTCCAGAATAAAACAAATGGGTTGTGCTAATACAATCCATTACCAATGTGACAACACTTTTCTAATCTTGGATTTCTTATAACCCATAGGTTTCTTTTAAAACATGTGATGCTATATTTAGAATGAAGGAGGCTGAGAGATATGATTCCAATTGTAATTCATCGGATCGTGACCATATCAATTGTATTCATATTGTGTTGGAAAGAAATATGTTTCTAAAAGAGTAACAAGTCATAATACTTAATAATTATAGTAATAATATACTGAAAAAACGGAATTTTCAATAATTTACATGTTATGTCATAGGATTCAAATTTTGGTCTTCAATATATTCAAATTTATGATGGAATTCATGTGACGAGAATAATTTTGTGAAAGATGAATGTTTGTAAAGATAAAATATTTAAATAATTGATGAAATAAGTGTTTCTGTATTGTATACTTATGATTTAATGTTCATTGAATCAATAATAAAAGAAAATTTTATTTCATCATAAATACATTCAACGATTCATTAGGTTATAATTTTTATTAAAAATGGTTCTAGATCAATCATATTGACGATAATACTGATTCATCCATATAAGGAAAATAAGAGTTATAATTTTTTGAAGAAGGTTGAAAGAATATTCTATTTCCATCTTAATGAGGAAATAAGAATGGTTAGATAGTTTTTTAGAAATTGGAATAAAGAATAGGAATGGATAATCACAATGTTGAATCAAATCAAGACTCCATATTTGTGAAAAAAAGCCAATGGTGAGATGAAGATTTATTGAATATTCGAGAAGTATTGAGAATAAATGAGGAGATTGAGAGATGTTGACGAAGTCAAGATAAACTTGAAATTCAATGAAAATTTATGATTTAATCCAATTTGGTTGAGCATGAGACTTTTCAATATTCCCTCACAAACCACTTTTGGGAGAGTATAAAAGTTTTCAGTACTGTATAATTTTTGAAATATGTAATGTTCATAATGGAAAAGAGAGAAACTCTGCACTTGTAGTTATAATATGCTTCTATATTATTATTTTTGGAAGATTTGTTTTTCAGAAAGAAGAGAAATGGACTAGAGACAAGATCATATTTAGATGATCATCATATTCAGCTAAGAATCATATTCTGTTTGGAATTATAATAGACAAAAAATCACATTCATCTGGGAATCATATTAAGATGGAAATTATATTCAGCTAGGAATTGTATTCATTAACAAAATAATATTCTAATGATAATAATAATAATTTTGAAATTTTATTTAGGTTGTAATAATACTTGAACTTCTAGACTAATAATATATGTAGTTCAAAATGGTCTCAATCGTATTCTGAGTGAGAATATTATCATATTCAGCAATCAGACATGATAATTAGACTAGATAATCAGATGGATTTTTATTACAAATTCCATAATTAGTTATCAAAAAAAATTAGGTTTGAGTGTGCAGAATTATTTTTGATGATAATATGAGTGATTGCTGATCAAAAAGAACTAAAACATGTTTTCTTATAGAAACACCCAATGAAATCTATGTGCAAGAAAGATAAAAAAAATGTAATGTATTTATTACATTGTTCTATATGACTATGAGGGAATATCATACTCGTTGTATTGCACACAAAAGTATTATTTTCTAGTGGATTGGGTTTTATTTTATGGTTTTCCGACAATACAAAGGACATAGTTATTCATATTTAATAGTGAACCTTATAAATAACTGTGTTCCTATAGATACATGTTTTATTTGATTTCAGTAGGGACAAGAACAATTAATAGGTGGCAAAGGCTGTTTCTTAATAAATAAACAAAAATGAAAAAGGCATCACAGATTGAACCCCTCTCCCTCTTAGTGATACACGTATCCTGACTGAGCACTTACATGGGTGATATTTTAGAGAAATTCTATTATAGGACAATGTATGTTGTTTCAGATGGGTGTCTTGTTCAGTGACCAGCCCAAAATGTGATTCATGTATTCCATTATTTTTTATTATTTACACAATACAAGTTTATAAATACCTAGGGATTGTATAGAAATAAAAATAATTAGTGGAGGAAAATGACTATATTGCACACCATGTTCGGGTCACCGATTGGTAAGTAAATATATTTCATGGATATAGGATGGGACATCAAAACGTTTACTCTTATGGATTATTTATTTATATGAAATTGGATGGAGTATGGGTGTATATGAGAGAGGTTAGGTACATGATTCAATTGGAGATATTTTTTTTTTCATTTTTTCATTTTTGTATAGCCTTTTTTATATTCTGAATGCATTGTTTCCGATGTATTCCATTTTTTATTTCATTAAATCATCAAGATCATTTTTATATTAAATTGGATATGGTTTCTACCAGAATATTTATGATTTCAGGATTATTTACATATTATAATAGTAGTTATTTGTATGTTATTCTTCAGATTTTTTATTATAACTTATCTATAGAACACAATTTTCATTATGGTATATTCATCCAACCATAGTCTTACAGACCGTCACTGCTATTCGGTAGCCTCTATCATATGGGTAGAGATTACTAAGTTCATGTGGCCACTAGTTCGACTATAAATATCAAGTGATCTAGGTAGGTACATAACATTTGTTAGGTTTTGTCTTTTTAAGAGGAAACCTTCGAATGATAATCCTCACACACTATGTAGAGGTTTTTATTTCAATAATTGGGGGTGGTGGGGTTCATAATCAAATAGAATTTAGGCAACATTATAAATAATTCAGAAACATGAGACCTATACCCCTAGAAAATGATCTTTGTCACTAAAATTTGTCTATAATTATTTTCATTGCATATTTTATTTCCAACATTTTATTATAAAATTAAAACTAAAAATATATATTGAGTTAATAAAATATTTGAAATAAAATATTATAAAAATTGAATTATAAAAAGTGAGTAGTTTACAATTAAAAATCCCAATGAAATACAAACCTTATTTCCAAATATTATACACTATGAGAAATAAAATATATATTTTTCACACCCCATGTTACGTGAGCTAGTTCTAGAAAAAGGATTGGCACGTAAATGTATTTCTGTTATTTTTAGTAAAATTTTCAGAATGAGAGATGATTCTTTAATTCCCTTTAATAGATATCTATATAAATTTAAAATGGAATATAAATAATCATATGACTAATTGAGAATATTATAAGGGATTACATGTGTTATTAATTGATATATGTTCATTTTAAAAATTTCTAAATGTTTTTTAATAGACCGATTCTTTATATATATATTTTATGTTTTTTTAAAAGTTCTTAAATATATTTTATTATTGATATAACGCTTCAAAAAAATAGAGAAGCGCTAATAGAATCACTGATCTCATAAGAATATGATTTCAGTTGATATAACATACTAATTATGGTTTGAAGTGATTGAGATATACTTAATAGTAGACATGAAGTCAAGGTAAATATGAGTTATTAATATTGAGTTATAATGTTATATGTGTTCATGGGAGTAGAGTTGAATAGTTCAGGAATATTTGACAAATTCTGAAATAGTTGTATGTGTTTTCAAGAGGATTTAGTAATTCTTAGGCCATTTTATGTAAATGAAACTATAATTTATGAAATGCAGATTTTGGATTTTAGAGATGAAATTTTGAAAAGACTATAAATCTATGTAATATTCAACATAGTGATCCTGAATATATATATTCTTGAATGCATTTCTCTAAAATAATCGTGTAAATATATCTCATATATGTATAAGTAGCAAATAGAATTTATATATGCATGTATTCCAATTCTTATGTATGAAAAATAGAATCCAAATATATTTAGGCATTTTATACCAATGAAGTACCTCTTAATAAGACTGAATCATGTTTGTATAACAATTATTTATGATTCTATGAAGGAATAATAAAAAACCACCAATATATAGAGTTATTAGTGATTAATTAATATATTAGTTTATCTATTATTTGTAAATTGGTGATTCTTGATTAAATATCTACATATAAATATTTTACATTGACTAATGAAATGGTATTAACAGATGAAATAATAATAAATTAATTTGATTCATGCCCTAATTATTTGATACTAATCATGAAATTGACAAAATAACAGATAGTAAAACATAGTATTTAGAGAGGCTTTTTATTTCTAAAATATTTTATCTTTTAAATTTAATAATTTAAATGTAAATGAAATCTATAGATGCATTGGTTTTACTTCAAATATCTAATCATAAAATATTAATTGTGATAGATGAATGAGTATTTGAGAACAAAAATATAAATGTTTGGTGAATTTCAAAAAAAAAATAAAAGAGGTCAAACCAAAGAAGCATAATGGTTTTGAAATCTATAAATGGTGACAAATATGAATATGAATGATCTATTATTAATTATTATAAATATAAAAAATTTAATTATGATTAATGTTTAGTTTTTTAGTTATGATTATTTGTGATGATGTGATATTACATAGAACATCAATATGATTGTAGTCTTTGAAGAAGATATGTTCAAGTTGATTTTGTGAGACGGTAAAAATGTGTATTTCTCAAATTCATAAATATTTATATTTTTAAAATTATACTATTTTTGTGAATGTATAATGTAGTTTCTATGAATAATTTTTGATATTTAAAAAAAGAATTGAACTTTAGACCACTATAAGAAGAGTTTATAGGATCAATTGGTCTTGAAATGTGAGGAATAAGAGAAAAAAAGTATAGAACTTTCATTTTAAAGAATCATGTCATTTGAAAAACTTGATTTTAATAAGGAAAAATAGAAAAATCCATGTTATTACCCATGATAATGGAATTGGATATCATAGGATACACCCATATACAGTTCATTAAGAAGTTTTGGGTATCACTATACTAGTTTGAAGAGACTATTTTTAGGATTCATAAATTTTATTTCCACTATTGGACATAAAATGATGATTCCCAATTAAATTTATGAAGAAAAAAATGTTATCAATATTGATGAAATTATATTCATTCATAAAATAATCAGAAAATTATAGTTATTCATGTTATGAATTTTAGATATAATCATATTTTAATAATTAAGAGATATAATCAATGAAAAAATAATTGAATGAGAATTATCATATTTATGAAATGGATATATAGAATTTATAAATTCTGATGAAAATAAAAAAGTAGATGATGGAGTTGTAATTCAATAAATAAAACATATTAAATGTATAATGGATTATTTTTTATTATCTATTAAAGATAAGCTAAAATTGAGTTGAATTATTGTTAAACGAAAAGGATGACTATGAAATGGTTTTATATTATCAAATTTCTATATTATTAAATTTAAAAAGATGCATGATCTATAATTAATTTTTCAAAATATTCCAATATAATTTTTTATGTAAAAACTTTTTTTGCTGATTTAATATGTTTAAATGTTATGTTTTCATGGGAGTCATTATGTTTTTGAAAATATTAATGAAGATAACCATGATTTTATTTATTGAGATAATAAATATGTATATTTAAATAAAATTAAAATATTAAAATTTATGAATTAGTCTATTTTTTGGAATCATTAAAAAATATACATGGAGGGTATTTTGAAGAAATAGATATAGAAAATAACATGACCAAGAAGGAAGAATATTCTACGAAATATTGTATTCCGAAATATAGTAAATATTATAAAATAAAACTGAACTCCTATCATCAGTGGAAGGGAGATGTGTAGGGGAAATTTATCCTTAAACAGAGATATCAATCCAATGAAATATGTATTATAAGTAAATTATAGATTGTGGGAGACATCCATGTATAATTTATTGAGAAATTTGAAATATCCTCACACTGATTTCAAAAGAATATAATGAATAATCTATATCATAGGAAATATTAATTCTATTGAACTACATATTAGTGAAAAAAAGATAAACATATAGTTGATAATTTTTAGTGAGAGCTATATATAAGAAGAACTACAAGGGAACTCTAGATGAATATGAAAAAGAGATATTTAATATTGTAATTAATGGAAGATCATCTAGATATCTAAAATAATGTAAGAATAATAACATTCCACATAAATTACAATAGATGTTTAAGAATGAACAATCAAATAATATATTTCCCTATTTTGAATGTTTTGATCAAAATGATCTCGACATTAATCATATGAGAAGAATATAGATTCATGAAGATCAGAGGTGGAAAAATTGTGTTATTAATGCTAAGAGTTTATGTTTTTTTAATATCTATTAAGTTTATATGTACGTAAATATATATTTCTATAGTATTCAGGATGACCATATGGCATTTTCTGATAATAATAGTGGAGAATGAAATCATATATATTGACATGGAAGAATCTTGTGTAGATATAGATATTTACTTTAATAAGTATAATGAATGAAATAAATTATTATACAAGAGTTTTTTCTATAGATCCATTGGGACTCTAGGTATACCATAAGATAATATTATAACTCTATAACCATAGTTAGATGATATTGAGAGAATCACATATAGAATAATGTGATACAACTACAGAGAATTAGTCAATTATATGTGTTGTGATATTTTATACATGTGTGGGAAGAATCAAAAATTATATTAAATTTTTTTATTATCATGGATAATAATTTATGTGGGGGTAATAATGATAATTAGTAAGTCATTCAAACTAAACCATGTAAATAATTGTATTCTTGTTGCATTATTTACCTAATTAAAATAGTGAATATGTGGAAGAAATTTTTTTGAGGATCATGTTTGGAGGTGTTTAAAGATGTTGAATTTATAATAATGATATCATAAAATTTTTTATGAGATCACATATAGGAACCTTCATATAATATAATAATAAAACATAAATATTTATTGCACATGAAACTAGTCATGCATCATATCAGGAAAATCTAGCAGAAATAATATGGGTTTCTTATTATTTTCCTAGGATAACTCAAAACACACAATAAAGTGTAAATAATTCTATAAAAAATAAAATAACATGAATTAAGTAAAGATAAAGTCACATAATTATGGGTTAGTGACAATATAACATAATAAATAAATCATTAAAGATAGTGAATAAAATGGATGTAATATCATGATGATTATTTTTACAATTTTCAAAAAAATTTAAGATACAAATCACATTGAAGATTCATTTCCATGAAAGAGAATGTAAGTTTTTATAAAAAATTAAATTAAAATAATCCCCAAAAATATAATATTTTAATGAAATAATATATATTTTAATAACACATTATTTGATGATAAACATTTACAAACTTGAATGGAAATAATTTTTTTAAAACATTTAGTCTGTTTTTAATAAATATAGAACTCTAATAATGTTTTGAAATTATCAATTTTAATAAAGTAAATTATAGTTATAAATATGAAATATCATTTGATATACTCATATTTTATATTATTGAATAGTATAGTTTTAGTAAAAATAATACTGACATGGAAGAGAATGATCAGTTGGAATTATTGTAAATTATTCTTCAAAGAGTATTGTATTTTATAAATATGGAATCAATTAATGAAAAATAATTTTATCTGAAAATTTAAATTTCATAGATGGTGAGTTAAAATAAGATATGAAGAAAATTAAATAAACAGTACAATAATCATTTAATATAATATTCAAGGGAGAAAATAAGAGACCCAATAAAAATAAAATTTTGTAAAATATACCCTTAAAACCATCATAGTATATGAATTAAATGTTCATTAAAAGGATATTATGGAATATACATATATATCACATGTATAAAATTCAATTTATGATTAAATTACCCAATTTCTATGTAGTTACACTATTTTAGTGGATAATATATATATAAAATGAAAACATGTGTCAATGATGGGGGATTAAGGAAGAAATATATACCATGGATTCCCTCTTGGTTGTAAAGGATATATAATATTGTATAAATACAGTATTCCTTTTATATATATATATATATCAATCAATTATTCATATTTTTTTACATTGATATTTGAAAATATTTTTTTTTTCATTTTATAACATAATTTTAGTGAATATTTATCTATGGTGTTATAAGTTGTAATCATCCCTTTTATGTTTTGGTTTACATATTTTATCTTTCAATTCAATTTTCATGTTTCAATTAACTATTTAACATTTAATTTATTTAAATTATGGCTACAATTTTTTTTATGATATTCCATTTTCAATACCAATGAGTTTTACACATGATTCATAAAGGGAAACCAAATAATAATCACTTTTATGTGATTTGTAACAGAAACATTTGGTATTTGATAGCTTTTACAATATTAATATAATTTTTTTTAAAAATGTTTTATTAAATGAAATATCATTAAAATTATATTTTTTATTAACCATCAATGACAAATATTTTTTGCATATTTCATGTAGGGTTTTAAATTTCCCTAGATAAGAAAATGTTAGGATTATTGGATGAGTATGTTTATAAATGAATTTTATTATAATATCACAATTCAAAAAGTGTAATGATATTATTGAAAATATATAAATTTTATAAAAATGACTTTATATGATGTATAATAATAAGATAAATGTAAGTAAGGCATAAAAATTCCTTACTCCCAAACAAGAAATTATAAATTCTCATGGGATATTTCTTGGTTTCGAAGAGATTTGGGAAATATCTAAAATCCATAAAAAATAAAACATGGGATTTTTTTCTATGTGAGGATATAATCTTGATAATAAGGGGTGAATAAAAAATTTTAAGGTTTCTTCTAAGTGGTGTCATTGGATTTCATTTATAATTAATGGAAGTTTTGTACTTGTAAACAGTCATTAATAAAATTAATGTATAAAATTATGTTAAATGAACAGGGAACAAAAAATGAAAAATAATATATAAATTATGAAGCAAGGTTAAAAATTACCTCTTCTACTCATTTATAGATTTTTTTTTTATAAAATTTTTTAAACCCCTTATTTATAACTTTTATCTTATTCAATTGTTTACCGTTTGAAATAACATTTAACTTTGTCTCATATTATTTATAGCTAAAAAAGAAAAATTTATTTTTTCAAATATTAATATAATAATTTAAAATATTAAATCAATTTTATTACATTAAAATTTTAAAAGATAAATAATTAGTTTTATATAAATTGGTGTAGCAAAAAAAATTATTATGTAAAAAATTATTTTGAACAATAAAAATCAATTTATAAAAAGTTCGGAAATATATCTATTAGAATATTTATTCACATAGCATTTATTTATTTATTATTCATTAATAGATATTTATGTGACATCCAAACCACTATAAAACTGAAAGTCATTATGTTAATAGTCAATTAATGGGAACTGACAAAAATATATTTTATTGCAATAAAATAAAACTTCTTTTCCAAAAAGATAATAATATGATTATAAATTTCAAATAATATGTTAAAATGTTTTATTTTAATCCATATAAAAATATTATGTAATATAATGGTTTTTTAAATGTTTTAATTCACTATTATATAATGATGATCATATACAAGTTAGAAATTTGGAAAATCAGTTTTTGAAATTATTCTCTAATAAACACTTTCAGAAAATTCCAAAACATTAACAATAAGATAATTTTCACAGTAAAATAATAAAATGTATTTAAGTTTTATTAATTAAAAAAATTTATTATTAGTAATTAAAATATTAAATAAGAACATAAAATGTTATAACATCTATTTTTATTAAAAATTATATTTCAAAAATAATGACATTACAATCATATAACATGTGAAATATTAATTTATAGAATGGTAATAATTTTTTCAATATATTGAAAAATTTTATTATAATAATATTTTAATAATGATCAATATAATTTAATATAATAAATCAATAAAAATTAAAGATATTATTTTATAAATATCACTTTTGGCATTAAATGATTTTAACCAAATCTCATTAAAAATTAACTATTTATCTTCCAAATATTAAATTTACTCACCTCATTGGTGTTGAACCTGTAACACCCCAGGTAAATAAAGAATATGACATTTTCATATTTATCCATATTTGTGAATAAAATATTACTATTATTTTAAAGGGGACTCTATGCTCGATGGCGTACCCAACATGCAACAACGAGTTTCTTGGGAATCTTACGTTGCACTCTAATAATAAAATAATATTATTTTAAATGGTAGTTAACATGTAGCCATTTCATTGGAAGGAATGGATAGAAATAAATAAAATATTATTATATATGTTTTTAAATGTTTTTACATTTATCCAATAAAAGATAAAGGCTTAAAATACGGAAAGAATTCAATTTTAGGCGTATATGCCCTCGTTTTCACTAAAGGTTCACTAATCGCCTTTTGATGGAGAACTGTCATTAAATATAGTTTTGTTCACTATTATACATTCTATTTGACCAAATAAAACTCTTCTTAAGAATTGGGACTTCAAAATTTACTTTGTGTACATTTTTGGTATCTTTCCGATAAAATTCATTTTTTAATAAATAGTGTAAAATGTTGTATTTTAATTCAAAACCTCTTTTTAATCTAATTTATTTATATGATTATATTATCTTTTGAATTGGTTTTAAATTTAAATTATAATACATTTTTACCATTAAATCCAATATTGGTCGTTGGAATTAATTTCACTTTGAAATCAGACTTAAACTAGTGTCAATCTTTTGATACTTATTGTTTCATAAAAACACTCTATTTGCTCTAACAGCGGGAATTAATTATTAAATTAATTAATGTGACTTATATGTTTTTAATTTTGTAATATAGACTTCATTTTTGAATTTGGAATATCAAATATATCTTAGGGTGAATTTTTGGGATTTTTCTGAAAAACTTCCATTTTTGATGAATAGTGAAACCACCTAGTGGTACTTATAAAAACTGATTTTTCCGTTTAAATGAAATTTTTCCATATTTGTGTTTTTAATTTCAAAAATCAGACATACATGGTTGTCATTAAGAAGTAAAATGTGGTTCAATGGGAGAAAAATAATTTTGTGGTAAATAGTAACTTATTAAGTTTTTAATCGCGATTAGAGGTAATTAGTGTAGTTTATGGTAAGAATAATGTTTTAATAAATTTAAATGACCTAGAAACATGTCATATCCTCATTTTATGTGTCATGGCCGACCAATAAAATCCATTTGTTAACTTGGGGACCCCATGGATCCAAATGACATAAATATCTTTTTATTTAATGTCAAAGTAAAAATGACACAAACATGAGATGTTTTACTAATACAATTTTAAATGGGGTTATACAAGTCATAGTTTTTACTAAAAATAGTAATTGGAAAGATAAAACGATTTCCTACATCATAGTATTTTTTTATAATTTTTAGACATCAAATAAATTAAATTATTTACGACATCATGATGATGCAGCGATGACCTCATTATTTAATGATTTAAATAAAATGGAATGATAATGTAATATCTAATACCTACACTTGTACAAAACCTATTGTATGAGTGTATTTCGAACCCTTATCACCTTACCCTCGAAATAAATCAATGTGGGACCTTTAAAATCCGAAACTCATTTGAAAATAAAGTAATATTTTGTAACTTTACAAAAGTGCCCCTCCTCTCCTCTTAGAAAAGGCCCCCACCTCTACTTCCTTACCCACACTCCCAAAGCCATTGGATCCGCCAAAACCTGCCCATTTTGTCTCTCCACTTCCCTCTATTACTCCTTGAAGCTTCACTTTGGGAAGAAGTCTTCCCAAGGAAGCCTTTGATCTCAATCCAAAGGGAGTTACCCGATTTTAAGGTAATGTCTTCACTTGTGTCCTTTTGTTTTATTTTGCTTCTCCAACCCCTAAACTCTTTTTATTCATTTATTTTGTAAAAAATACAGTATAATAAATATACTAGGATGTTTTTATAAGAAGTATTCGAGCTACACTTACACACACCTACATCTAATGGTTAAAGAACATACTGTTTCCGTGGATGGTGAATTCCTGCCTCCCGAAATGATGATTGTTCAACATTCTTCTAACACCTTCAAAAGTGTCCATTAAGATGAAACTATATTTATATATGATATCTAATATGTTTACATTTTACTTAATCTTCTGTATTTTCATTTATGGCATACCTTTATGGTTTCCACTATGGGTAAACGCGATATCTTCATTTAAGGAAGTGCGGACTACCACCCCCTCAAAGTGATTTGATTCCTTAATACCATATGTGGTACGTATAAAGGATATATTTAATTATATTATATATGATACCATAATGGAATTAAAATACTATTATGTATCATTATGTTTTAATTTCATTAAATATAAAATAGAAATGGAAGTAGCGTTCATGTGTACGTGCGGCTTGCCGTCTCTATGAACGGTACATTTCACTTCTTATCTCAAAATGTTATGTTATATTATAAGTACATATATATAATGGATATATATGTAATATATTACATCTAAATTATGGATATCATTCTGGAATTATAACATATATATCTCTCTCTCATTTTTTTAATTCCATTAATATGACAAAAAATGAAAGTAGCGTTCATGCATACGTACGACCTACTGTCTCCATGAACGGTGCTTTTCGTTTTTTATCTCCAAATGATATTGAATAGTATAAAATGAATATTTAATGTATATATATGATATTTTAATCATTAATACTATTCTGGAAATTATTTAATTATAACTACATGGGAAATCTTTTTTCAAACAAGTTCATTTTTGACTCATGTACCAAACATCGGTAAAAACGTCTGATATGAACTAAAATTATTAAACAATTATTATAACACTATAATATGTGATATGAACTGAATAATAATCTCTAAAGGAGGTACTTAGGAAATTATTAATTGACCAAAGTTTATTATTCCGGAATATAAAGAAACGAACAAGACAAGTTGGACTTGAGGTAAGGGATCCTACTCCTCTCTTTCTTTTTAAGTACACTCTTTTATGTCATTCCTTTTAAGCTAATCTTTCTTGTGATTGGGATGTTATTTTATATTACTCTTACTATAATTTTTATGTTCATATGATGAGAGAACCTGTTCTCTCTCATCAATCCATTTTGGAACTTTTGAGTGGCACCGTTAGGCTGCCAAATTTTCATAAGAGATCTAACCTCTCTCTTTCTTTTCAAGTACTCTCCTTTATGTAACTTCTTTTAAGCTCCTCTTTTTTATGTTGGGGGATGTTATTTTATTTTCCTCTTTCTATAAACATTAAGTTAATATGATGAGATACCATATTTGATCTCATCAATCCATTTTTGTAAGTTTTATGTGGCGTCGTTAGGCTGCCGAGTTTTCGTAAGGGATTTTTCATCTCACTTTTATTCCCATGAGATTTATGATACATTTTCCATAATTTCCTTTGATTGGTGTATTTACTGCCCATTATTTTACTCATTGTCTAATATACTTTCTTTTATGAGTATTTACATCAATTTTGTATTGTCCTTCTTTCACAAGGAGTATGTTTTGAAAGATACCCATGTCGGTAAGGGAACCTTTCACCCTCCTCTTTTTAAAAGACTTCTTTTGTTGGGTCTTTTAATTTACATATTTTTATGTTGGGATATATTCTCATATATCCTTATTGATGTAAATTTTATGTCCAAGTGATGAGATACCCTTTTTTAATCTCTCATCACCTCATTTTGATGTGACGTCGTAAGGCTGTCAAGGGAACTTCTTATCCTAATTTTGATTTCTTTGGGTTCAACATGTAGTTATTGAATATGTCATCCTTTGAATATGTGTTAATGACCTTTGATTATTTTACACTTAACATCCACTTATATTTGGTGTATTTGTTTGTCACACATAATTATGTAATTGATTTATCCTTAAACCAAGGATATCGTCTTTGTAAGGGACTTCGTCTCAATCTCCTTTAATTGAGGCATATTCTGTTTTATACACAACCTTCTTTTATACGGTGTATAAACCCCTTTGACTTTTACGTTTATTCAAAAAGAATATTTTTTATACGAAGTGTTTATTAAACGACAAAAGGGAATTTTTTTGTCGTACGTATGCGGCGACAACGACTTCTCCGCCGTCATGACCATTATTTGAGTTTCGACTTCCTCTACAAGCCATACCTTCTTTTTAAAAGAAAATTAAATACCATGTTTTACTTTTCTATTATTTTGGTATTGAAAATGGTTTTCATAATGTTTTTATATCAATGTGTTGTATTGATATCTTGTGATTGAAAGGTGGAAATTTTATGTTTCCTTTATGCATGTTTTATGTGATACGATTATGTTGAGGTTCTTGGGCATTATTATGAAGACGAGTGGTTCCGTGATAAACTAAGGGCGGGTGAGCGCGATATATATCTCCAATGCATTGGGTAACGCGAAGGAGTGAAATGTTAAGGTTTCCCCGAAAAGATTTAGGGAATATATTGTGGTGGTTATTCCAAATATAACCAAGAGGGTTACTCCCTACGTAAGAATGTTATGAATGCCTCAAGTTACCTTTTATGTCTTATGATTTCTATGATTTATTCATGATTTTATGTTGTATGTTAAAGTGCTTATGTTTTATGGGTAAATTATGATTTCATTCTTATGTATATATGAACTCATGTTTCCTTTCCATATTTTTATAACCCTTACTAAGCTTTTTATGCTCATCCCAAGTTTTTGAAATGTTTTTCACAGGTCAAGGGAAAGGTACATGATGTGACGATAGTGTCAAGGATGTGTCAAGAAAGAATACATGTTTTATTTTAAATATGTTTCCGTTGATGGGAAGAATGAATATTGTCTTTTATGTAACCACTTTGTTTAAATGTGGAATGTAATGCATGTTTCATGATCTAATTCTCTAAAACTCTAAAACTGAAAAGATCTTCAATGTGTAATATTGTAATAACTCAAGATTAAGTAAGGTTTAAGGATGGGGCCTTATAGAACCACATAAAATAATTTTATAAAAACATTGTTAAAAATATGTTCGAAGATTGAATGCAGGTCTTTAAAATAAAGTATTATAATTAATAATTATATTTTTATTTACGTTATGTTATACACTTCATATAATTTTATTAATTATGTTTCATATTATATTCTAACAATTAATAAATATTTGACTGCAATTTTAATTTGTTCTATAAAATTTGGTTCTTATTTTTTTATTCATTAAACAATTCATCAGTAATTTCATTTAATTAAAGAAAACATATACGAAAATATCAGGTTGTTACATAGATTATAATGAATCTAAAAACCATATAGTCCCTACACATATAACATTCCATAAAGTTCCTCCTTGGGATAGTGAATATTCTAGAAATAAATTACCTCCTTATATCATAATTAACCAAATATTCCCTCTTACTCAAAGTTTATTTTCATGTAAAAGTTACTACATTGAACACCGCATGATTGAATTGAATTTTATAATCCCAATAAATGTTTGAGATAAGGTATTAATCGTAATCGATTACCTTCAATATTATATGAGTTTAGATACTATTGAAAATGATTATAATTATTCAAAAATTCAAGATAATGTAGCCTGGAAATTACTATTATTGATATAGGTAGTTGAAGTACCATTAAATAAAGGTGAAAATGATACCCATGTTGTATGGATAAAACCAGAAAAATTAATGAAATATCAATAATTTCTTCGATCATGTCTTGATTGACCCATAAATCTAATTTTTTTAATGACCACAAGGACTAATATTTGTTTCTAACAAATTTTATTATGTTATTTTAATTTATATTATTTATACACATAAACATTGGTTTTATAGATCACGTTGAGTATCTTGTAAAAGTATTGATTAAAAAATTTTATTCATGGGTAGATGTTATTCAGCATATATGAGGTATTAATGAATTTATGAAGGACCATAGCAAAGACCTACATATTATAAGAATCTATAACTTTGTACCGAGGAACTACATTGTAGGAGGTAGAGAACAAGAATATTTATACATAATAAGTCCATCATTCAGTTGGTGGAACCGCACTAGATGGCCAATTGGGGAATCTAGATTACAGTTTGTTTCTAGAAGGATATTGGATAGCCTATGTCAATATTGAACACTCTAGTTGATTATTTGCACAAGAACATGAGCCAACATGTATCACCAGCGTACCACTAGTTTACACCATCTACTAGATGGTGTCTGACTTGATTGTGAATGTTCTTATCTTTGGTTGAAAGGAAAACTCTAAATTACCAGCTTAAGATTCCTAATGAATCCAGTCAATTCTAGAATCTTCCTCAGAAGAATGAGTGCTATAAATATATGTCCATTGAGAAATGGAATATAATATTTAAACAATAAAATAATTTGATAATTCCAATGATGAATCAAAATTAGTCCTCCACATAAGCACCAAAAATCTATATACAGATTAATCATAATTGTGATATCATTTTTCTATCAAGATACAATTATTCCTCTATGTATTTCCTCTAATGTATAAATTTTTTTTTGAGATTAGGCAGTATATCTATAATAAATTTTAATGAATAAAATCTCCAGTTTTTTTATATTTTCCATCAATACAGTTGTTGATGCAACTATCTAGAAGAAGAGGGAGTTACTACTGTTAATGTATAGGACTTCCAAAAATCCAAGTGAAATGGGTTTCATGATAACTAATATCATTGGATTATTAATATATAAATATTAAATAATTTTTTTTGGGAATATTTTTGTTTAAAATGAGCTTCATCAAAAGCACCCTAATAAATATTTACTTTATTATTTTTTTCTTCACTTATTTCTTTTCATATCGTTTAAATCGAATTACATCAATACTCCTTTACTATATCATCACACATATAAAATAAAACATATTTATTAAGTATTTTAAGTCAGTTTTATATTATAAAATATAAATTAACAAAATTGTGATACACATAATATTTTTCAACATTTCTGAATCGATCAAATAAATATATAACCTAATTCCAATAATTAAGAGTTTGTTATTTTAATAAATCAATAATTTATATTAATATTTTCTATTATAATCCTATTATTTTTTTATTTCATAAATATTTTTAATAATAATTAATCTCCCTTAATTACATCGCACATAATCCCACATTTTTTATTGATGGAGGATTAAACTAAATCATAACTAGTTTCAATCTATGATTTTATATGATGGTATCTTCCTCTTATTTTCTCTATTCTCCTAAAGGTCACTCTTTAGGAGATCCCACATTTTTAATTGAAAATTTTAATCCTATTGGAAAAATAACACGTCTACCACCATAGTGTTATATGTTAACCTATATTGAAAAGTGTAATTATTTAATATATAACTACTGAATAATTAGATGACTAATTTAATCCCTATAACATTTAATCCTCTCAAAAAAATAGAATATACAGAAACCCTATTCACTATTTTATTTAAAAAATAATTCAATAAAAATTATTAATTTTAAACTACCAATGAAATTTAGAAGATACCTGAAGTCCCACACTATGGAAAAAAAAATTTAAAATTAAATATTAGATATGTTGGGAAAAAACATTGAATTTAATTATGTTAATACATACAAGTATTTTGAATAGATGTTTACATGTTTTACTGAAAATTTACTTGGTAAAAAATATCATAGTGATGATTTTTATATAGAAACACTATAGAATAAGACCCTTTTTAGCTTTCTTAATAATTGGAAAATTAAGGTGATGAAAATCAAAGAATAAAATGACAAAAAATAGTAGTGAATGATCTTATTAGATATATTATGAAAAAGGATAAAACCATGAAGATACATGTTGATAATAAAGCCAATGAATCGAATGAATCTATAGAAGTAAAGTTAAATATTGAATTCTAGTTTATGGATGATGAAGATTCATACAAATATAGAGTTATAATTGATCATTTTCAGATGAAGTTTTATAAAATTATAAAGAATATGAAATCAGTCCATTATAAGAATATGGGAATGAAAAATGGTTATTATGTAATGTTCAAAAATTAAACATTATGGGAACCATAAAGAAGTAAGGTCCCATATACATAAAGAGTATAAATAAGATGATATATATTATTAATTATTCCTTTTCAACCTAGAGTTCTATTTATGACTCCATCATCTAAAATTCCATAAGAAACACTAGTAACAAATTCCATATAAATAATCATGAGGAAAATGATAAGGCTATTTTAGTCTATTTTTCAAAACATGTTCCTCTTATGCATCACATAATATAAAATATGAGAAGGTAAAATATATAATTTTTTATTATTAAAAATATTGTTGAATTTTTTTTCTATGTGTGATGAACCCAAAAATAATATAAACATGTTAATGTAAAGGATCCAATTTATTGAGGAAAATAAGTAATGTTTTTTAAATTATCAAAATAACCTAACAATTTCTATTTAGAATATCAAATAATGTAGATTAAAAAAATATCTTTCAAATCTCCCTCATTAATTAATAAACATGTCTGAGATTGGATCTGAATGTTTAGTTAGAATTAATTCAAAAAATGGATTTCAAAATTGAAAGAGTTCTAATTAGAAAACATAATTTGTAATTTTATATTGAAAAAAATATAGTTATTATCTAGAATATGAGTATATTATATACACATGAGATTAAAAATAAAATATATATTTGATATCTATATATTCACTTTTCTTCTAATATATGTAATAAAAATCATATATTAATCATGTTTTTGTAACTACAGATTATTAAGATAATACAGCCAAACAAAAATATTTTATCCCAAAAGTAACTTTCAATGGAAAAGTTACATAGATATTTAATTATGCCTTATTTACATAATATTTAGTCAATTTTCAAAAAAAATTATGATCCATGGAAGTGTGACATTTATAAGAGACATTAATTTTAATATATTTTGTTTTAACACAATTTATTTTATATAGGGGTTGTATTCTTTTAATAATTATAAAATCTATTACCAATCATTATTTTAAATTTTTATAGGTATTTGAACATTTTCTATTATTGATTTTCATAATATTATCATTTTTGGAAATTTAAACTATTACAATAACATAATTTAATAGTCATTAAATTTTAATATATTTATATTTGATCTACGGTGATCTTTAAAATAACAATCTATTTATATCATTTAATATATATTTTCATATCATTGATTTAATACCCTTAATCTTACCTTATGAGATTATATTTATATTCACATTTCATTATTTTAAAATTATTTTTTTAATTTCATTAAATCATTAATATTACCTATTGTGATTATTGATATATTAATTGACAATTTAATCTTGATATTATCAATGATTTATGAAATGTTGATATTTTCCACTTTATTTATCTCATAGTATATCTTTCATTGTAAATTATTATTTTCTTATTTTAATGAAAACATTACGGGTGGAGCCTTAATTATTTTCTTCCTGGAATTTATAAAAAATAAACATTCATCTTTTGGGGGACATGATATTTCATTCTCCCACATATTTTTTACTTAATTTATAGATTTATTTAAGCTATATCTCATTTATATATAATTTGTTTTAATATGGATATATTTTTTTCAGATGTTTTAAAAAATAATTCCATTCTATCTTTTAATAATTTGAGGTGAATTTCTTTTTGATTATATATTATGCTTCATTTAAATATAAATATGTATTTACTTTCAAATTTTTTTAAGGTTTCTTTTAAATATCATGATTAGATATTATATTTTTCTTTGAATTTATGTAATTATATTTGAATTTATCTTGAATATATATCCACAATCTATTATTTTCCATCATTAATTAAATATAATTATTGAGATAATGTGAAATTTGATATTATAATTTCATTCATATAGTGTTTAATCATTTGATGGTTTATATCATTGATTTATATGATTTTTCTTCTCATAGTTAATTTTTGATAGTCAATGGTGATAATGTTTTTCTAATATAAAAGGGGGATAGTTTATGTATTTTAACATATAAAAGAGAAATGGTTTCTAAAATATCATATATATAGGGAGAAGTACATTTAATCTATTCATATAGGGAAATATTGTTTTTGAGAAGCTGTTTTATGTTTATTTATTTAGATTATATGATATCATGAGGGAAATAAATTCAATACATTGATATATGATTCAATAGTTATTAAATCTTGTTGTATCATTTATATGTTATGTGTTTATTATTATAAAAAACTTAGATATTGTTATATGTATTTCAATATCAGGTGTTTTAATGAAAAATTAACACAATTATGTGTCAAATATTTCATTTATGTGTTTCTTATATATCTATTTCACACCATAGACATGGATTTTATATAAATATTAATGGTGTTTCTTGTTTAATTTTTGTTTAATATTTAGTGTATGTTGGGATAATATAATGATTCTATTAAAATTGTTAGAGGGTGTATGAAGGAACATAGGGAAATCCAATATTAGCTACATACACCAAATATACTGTATTAATTATCTTCCATAAAATTGGTTATAGATAAAAACATTCCTTCAAGGATGTCCACTGAAATTCTCATATATTGGAATCAACCTAATGGTGGATGAATATAAGATTTTATGTTGTTATCATCAAGGATTATTTCTATTAGCAGTCAACCATAGTTGTATTATCATCTACCCATTGGTGTATACTAACTGTCTGGTGGTGTTTTAATATAATTTTATAGATATTATCTTTGATGTACATCACAATTTGTTTTTCATTTTATTATAATTAATGATTCCCAATGATTCTATAATTTTACTTTACCTATTCATTGTTATAAATAGTGTATCATTGAGTCCAGGAAGATAACTATTAGAATTAACCATCAATTAGATCATGGAAATGATTAACTAAATATAAAACCATAAGGTTTTTTGTTATATTTTTCATTAGATAATTTAAATTTCTATGATTTTTTACTATACCCACAACAATAAGTAGTAGTGGATCATAATATAGTATACCATTATAAGCTTTTCATTAAATTTCCTCAGTGAATATTATTATCAAAAATTCGAAAAAATATTTTTATGTAGTTTGGATAAATAAATTATACTAAAAATAATTAAACATTTTTGTAATATAATTATTTTTTAAAAGTATAATTTTCATCAAAAGTGGATACTATTGGGTTCTCTATGAAAACTATATAATTGATTTCTTTAATAGTTTGAAAATTAATATGAAAAACAATAATTGATTTTTAAAATCATAATCTCTAAATTGACTGATATTTAATTTGTGATAACATTATGAAAAGTTCAATTGTTAACAGAACAGTGGAAAATATTGATTTATTAGAAAGATACAATTTCCTTTAAATTATAAAAAAGTTGATTTTTTTATATTAGTTTTAAAATTATAATTGGTTAATTTATATTTTTATATTTTATCCTTTTCAAAATATCCAGGTTATTCATCCCTCCCCCTTATAACAGGACAACCGTCCATTCTATTCATTACAACACATTAAGCCCTAAATAATGAAATAAAACTAAAAATTTATATTCACAACATTTCCATCCATGAATTATATTCACATTCATCTTTATAGACAATTCAATAGATTATTATGAATTCATTTAAATGAGTTATACTAAAGAAGATGTATTCATCATACCCAACATCTAACAATTTATTTTTTATGCAAACTCTTATAAATATCTGGTATTCATCCTAAAATAACATCAATATTATTGTAATTATACTAAAATGATGTTATTTATATTTTTAATAATTTTCACCCTCTTTTCCATCAAATTAGAAGTTAATATATTGCATAATCATATGTGTGGACTATGACACCTATGTTGTGATAAAAATAATTTTTAATCACCAAAATTCATGTATTTATATTATGATAGGAATAATGTTTATAAATAATATTTTTTATTTAATTATGATTAATTAATTATAATATCATATAAAACTTCTTATAATTTATTCCTTTGAAAAATGGTAACATGTCCTGTGTGTACATGTGGACTATGACCTTAAAAAAGCGATGTGATTTATTTTACTTCCAAAAATCATATAGAGTAAGTTGGATATATTTAGTGAATATATAAAATATATAAGAGAAAATAGATATTCTTTAATTTTTAATTATGATTTGATTTTATTATTATCGTCCTATCGAAAGGTGAATGGAACATTCATGAATACATTCATATTACCATCTCCATGAATGGTTTAAGTCATTTTAGTATCTCTAAATTTTATATATTAGTATAAATTTATTTATAATGAATATATAAATTTTTTATATCTTGATTACCATTTTGTAAGTTATAGAATATGAAAAAAATATATTGACCAGAACAACCAAAACAAAATTCTCAAGAAAGACAAGATAAATAACACTAAAAAAATAATTTTAATATGGAATTTATAAAAAATGGATATTTAAATTTACAAAGTATATAATATATGATATTAAAATTATATAAGTGACTCTGAAATGGAATAATGAAAATTTTACATTTATTACAAACTAGGATGAATCTATTTCAAAAAATTCAAACATTAGGTAAGTGATTTTTGTCTCAGTTATATTTTTTTGAGATACATGCCATATTCCCCACCGATTTCATTTATTTGGGGTAAATACTACCAATGAATTTAGTATCTAATGATTCTAACAAAAATTATTCTTGTATTAAAATGAATCTATTGTTTTTATTTCACAAGGTTTTCATTCAAATTGTACCAACATGGTTGTGGTTTAATGTTATATTCACATTATTTACTCAGATTATTTATGATCATGATTCTCATGAAGTAATTTCAGGATATACCTTTTATGAATCAAATTTTTTATTATCCTCTAATTATCCATGGATATTTAATGATATTGTACAAATTTATTCTATTAGGATGTTAAAATATCATAGTATTGTTTTTATGTAAAAATAACATTATTTGCTCTTAGTTTTAGAAATTTAGTTCTATATCCATGTGTTATTTAAAATAAATTGAATTATTTTTAAATATTATCCTCAGATTGTTTTGAATAAAAATTTAAAATTCATTTAAAATTAATATTATCTCCTCTTTTATAATGATATATATAGGATTTTCAATGAAAATATTTAAGGAATTTTTCTGTTTATGAACATGTTATGAACATAATTTCCCATCATCATGACCATTCAATTCAATAATGATTCCATTACATGTTTCCATGTTTTTAATGAAGTAGTTCCTTAATATTTTAAATTTTAAATTTTTTATTTATTTTATTTCAATGATAAATGTGTATTTTCCCCATGCTACACTACAATTGATATTTTAAATTCAATTTTCCTCTAATATAAGATATTTTGATGAAACCATCTCATTATTGGGTATATGAACCTGTGAGACCATACTTATTAATTCTATGTATAGACTATGATTATAATAAAAATTTATCCATTAAAACCATATATTTTCCATGGTTTATTCTATGATTAAATTTTACAATTTTTATGAAACCCATTTTATTTTCACAAGTTAAGAGAGGATAGATGTTATGTTATGTTGTGGAAAATATATATATCATTTCCATTATTTGATTTCTAATAATTGAATTATAAAACTATCTAGTACATTGTTTCAATTTTTGTATCTCAATATATCATCAAGATAAGAATTTAGTGTGAAAATACTTTTTTATTGGACTTTCTCCTCAAAGACTAACTTGTGAGTGAGCCTTGTCTTATGATATCATATAAGTCAGAATGAAACCATTACCCCATGATAGTCTTTGAAATGGGACCTAACTAATGTAATGATATTCTATTATGACATGTATCTCATGAACGTTTTTCTATTTCCAATGTTATGCACTAATTTTTAATGATCCATGATTAATTTTTTTGATGCATCTACTATAAAATACCAATCATTATACCTTGACTCAATGTTTTTGATCTGTGATATGATGGGTGTGGTATTAAAATATTTAACCCATATTCTCATTCACTTATAGTCATGTTTTTTAAGTGATCATTTATATCACTATTTATTACCCTTACGATTTTTTTGAGCTCACCCTTTATAATTTTTTCCATTCCCCAAATTATGATTATAGGATTTATGCTAGATAAATATATGAATTGTTCAGGTAATAAAGATCTTCAATGTTTAAGATATATAACATTATTATATTTTTTATCTTCCAAGTCAAATCATACAATAAGCTTATATGAATCTAGAATGGATCATATGTTAATGTAATTGATTATTTATTTAATAAGATGTAATATTTATGTATTAAAATTTATGGTCTCTATAGTTGGTATTAATGAAATATTTATTAACATTTGAAACATGGAAGAAAAATATTATTTGAGAACCCTTAGGATATTTCATTGTATATAAGATTATCATAATTATGGTAAAATAGATTTTTTTCAAAAAAAATCCATATTTTTGTATTCAAATGGTCATCACGGTTTTGGCACAATTGTGTCTTGCAGTAATAACATCAAAAAAATATTTTTAAGTATATACAAACCATTATTCTAAATCACGGTGATTTTTACATTACTCTTAACCTATCTTTACACTATTTCAGGAATGTGTTGAGTTGAATCACATTTTATTATGAAACATTAATTGGGATTTCAATATATGATGAACATAAAAAAGTTAGGTTCAAAATAATGTGTTATTTTTTAATAAGTGGGTTTCATGATTTAGACATCCAATAAATTATTTTTCACAATTATGTAGTTTCCTACTATGGATATTTTTTCCCCATTTTTCTTATTTCTTTCAATAAGGTTAATAAACCCAAAATAACCATGTTAATTTGAAATTTGAATGTAAATGTATAGACTGTCTATTTGTGAATCCATATTTTCTGGGATGTGGAATGTGAAATCTTGTTATTATTCTTATGATAATTTATATATCATTTAATCTTGATGGGATTATAGATACCCAAAGGGGGAAACAAAATTATGTTGTGTCCATTGTGATAAATCATACATCTTATTATAATGGTCCAATATATTAAGTAGTTTCTAAAAATTTTATCAAAACCTATGATAATTTGTTTACCATTTTCCAGTTTCCAATTGTTGAAAATTTTATTTTCTTGTGTTTATCATTTGGAAGGACAAGAATATAAATGGTGTAATCTTATCAACAATAATAGGGAATGAGAAGTATTTGAAACCATAGTGTTTGATGAGTATACTATCTTATTTTTGAATAAGATCATTATTAATATTCATTATATGATATTGGAAAAATATTACCTTGAGCTAAAATAGAATGATAAAAAATATATTATTACATTCAGGGATAATTTTACAAGACAAGTGAGGTACTATTGTGGTATTATCATCCAACCTAAAATTAATATTATTCAATAAGATAGTGGTTTAAAAAATTAAATAAAATTTTGTTATACATAAGATTCTCTAGTATAACTGAATAAATGAATCAATGTATTATTAATTTGGAAATTGACATTAGAGGTTCAAATTTATCTTATAGTTATGATATGAAAGGAATGATAGAATTAAATATAATTATAATAATAAATACCAGGGATATGAAAATGATTTATTTTAGTTATGATCATATAGTGGAAAGAAAATTTGAGTAAATTTTCACTAAAGAACGTGTCAATAATTTTTATATGGAAATAATGTTAATTTGGAAATCTAATTCCAATGTGATGTGAAGAAAAAGATAAAAAAAGATAGTGAAAAAATGATAGCATGAACCACCCACACTCTTGGGTTTCAAATTCTAGGGTTATGTGGTTCATAAAAATTAGTTCTCAAATATGAAGGGTAATAAATATTATCAAATTCAATAACCACTTAATACTAAAGAAAAAATAATACTTGTTGTGATAACAATAGATGATGTGAGATATGATAATGAATTACTAAAAGGTAAACATTCCTTCTACACTATAACTATAAATATATTATTTAATTTATGATCTAACCACTCTTGTATATCGGAATACATAAATATTGGTATTACAGAAAAACCCCTACAATTAGATGTCGAATTATTATTGAAAACTCCTTATGGTTTGATAATTTAATCTGAACACTATTATTATTCTTTGAGTGATATCATGGAGATATTCTTTGTGAAAATAACATTATTATCTCTCTAGTTAAATTTGATGGTATCGTAGTCCTGAATTGTTTTTCTATACATAAATACCACATAAATTAATATCTAAGGGATGTCATATTTTATATTTTCAACCAACATATGATCATCAATCAGTGCGTTGATTATTATAAAATCTTGATCGAAGTGACCTCCATTACATTGGCGTTGAATCCTATTCAAAAGGGATGTTCATGTTATATAAGATAGAAGTAATTCAAGATTGATATATCCTTATTGTGTGGGTGTTTTTTTATTTATGTTTGGTATATTTTCAATGTTTTACATCGAATCAGGATGTTCGGTTTTTATTATGACTCGTAACTCATTATCATCCTTTCCAAAAATTAATATAGCTCCAATTAAAATATAGGAAATGACGTGACGACACATGGAGAATCATTACAAGCAAATAATTTTTCAATGTTCTTCAACATTGGGAGGAATTTTTCTTTCTTAAAAAATAATGATAGGAAAAGATGAATCCTCCTTGATTATAAGGAACTAATAAATAATAGTATCAAAAATATTTATCACATTCCCCTTATTGATGATTTTTTTGATCAATTTTGATGAGATTAGTATTTCTACAAGAAACGATCATTGAAATGGATAATATTAATTAAGGGGAAAATTATTATATAAATAATAAATCCATCAATACAAGGTATTGAAATAATGAATTTATTGAAAAAAAATTTATCTTACTAATGTACCTTATATAATCGTGGATATAATTAAAATTTTTTTATAGACAATATTTATATGTTAGGGATATTTTTAATAGATGATATTTTTATATATTAAAAAATAATGGATGTGCATGAAATAACATGATTTTTGTATAAAAGACCTTAAGAATGAAGTTATTTTTTGAAACAATTACCAATTGATTTTTTTTCTTATAAAAAGTCCCATTTTGGGTCAACGAATATCAAGAGGGGTTATATCGATGGATCTATTAGTAGATAATATTATTGAGAACTGGCCCATACAAAACCCTTTACACAAGATCTATGGATTTCATTATTTGGATATATATATAATCAATGGATTTTGAAGAATGAATCAAACCTATCTAATCATTTCATCATGTTAACCAAAAAGGGAGTCACATCCTGTTAATAGATGAATATGAATAAAATTTTAATGATCTGATGATAAGCTAGTTTAGGGGACCAACAGTCACATTACTATACAAAGGAGAATGGGTTTGAGATCTATATTGATGTATCGATTAAGGGACATGAATTTTTCCTCGTGCTTTATGGTATGAGTCTTTCTTGAACCTCAATCCAATTCAAGGATGATGATAATAATTCTTCAACTAATCATTTGATGTTTGTTGTGGTAATTTTTAAATTATATATATGAAGGAATAATATATATGAATAATTGTGTAATATATATAACAATAATAAAATATTAAATTATATATTCACTCTGAAAAAGATTAATATTTTCTAGATAAGATTGTCTGAGTTGATTGAATACTATGATTTCTTAATGAGTCACCACCATTATAAATTGTACAAGTGGGAAGATTCCTTATGTTAAAAGGTTCATGAATTATTATATATGATGGGTTTAATAAAATATCTATTACTAATTTATTTAAAAAGTATGGTATTGGAAAACATGAGTGATGTAGAGAAATCTTATCTTCCTCAAACTAGGGTTGCACGATCTATCCATGTAAATATTATAGAGGTGAAAAAGGAAAATGTAGAACTAAAAAATAATGTGAGAATTTTTCCTATGTATATCCTTTATTGTGATTAAATTATTTTGTGAAATAGACATGTATGTTTCCCATCTATACCAAATTTCATGGAGATGTTTGATGAAGCCCCTAGTTTACCCATATATCTTAATCCTAGAATAACGATGATATAATGAGATGTGAAACTGTATTTCTAGTGGGGAAGAATAGATAGGGATATTAAAAAGATTATGTATATTGGTGATTTGTATCTCAATAAGTTATGGATGAATGATTATATAATAAGTGTAAGGGACCCCCATTTCTCACACAATAATGGAAATATTAAAACATCGCTATAGATTATTTCATTAGAATACTCAAAAAAGATAATGTATAATTTGTTTTTGGGGTTTTATTTGATCAAATTAAGAATTAATAACACATAATTTCAATTAGAGAAGATTTAATTATTCATAAGCTTTTCAGAATATATGTTAATTAATTTTTAAGCTATAATTGAGTACCACGTGATATTGTACCTAATATGTATAACGGGATAACCATGAGGTTATTTGGGAGTTTCCAGCATGATCTAGAATCACAATTTGGTATAAATACTGAATATAAACCACTGATATATTTTCATTATTATTGAGGAATTGAATCCATAATATATATGAATTGATCATCTTCTTTGTATATCTATGTTGATTTGGACCGAAACCTTCCTTTAATAATTTTTTCAAAAAACTATAGTATCTTCTCTTGAATTTAGAAGCATCATTATGATTCCCTATATGAAATGAAGTGTGTAACTCCAATGTGATGGGATGAAGATTGATAAAAAATATACCAGGACTTTATATTACTATATAAATGGTTGATAAAGGTATAGCCATTCAGTAGCACATCATGGCAGCTTAGGGTTGATAGAAAAGTTAATATGACAATTATTAGTGAAACCGTGAAATCAATGTTGGTTATAGAGTATTTTATTATTATTTCTATATGGATGAAGGTTATATGATTAAATAATATTTTAAAACGGATCCCCTTGTATATTGTTCCCTTCATGATTGTTGATCTAGTATGGATGTAATTGTATCAATTGACCCCTCCACCATATCTCTTTAGGATTATGATGTGTAATTTGTATCTCCCCTAATGTAATACATACCAAATCCCTAACATGTGTAGAAATAAATGGGTTCACTATTATATAATGATCTTTTATACGAGGAAAACTTATTTAAATGTTGTATCATTGAATGAATGTGTTACGAAACAAAACAAATCACTCAGTTAATGTTCTGAGGATGAATTAGAAATTCAATGAAGCTATATGGAATCCAACAGATGTGATGGAATGGATTTATCATCAATTTTTTATATTAGTGATATAATTTCATGGGAAAATTAATTTTAATGTTTTTTGGAGGTAACAACCACATATTTTTGGAAATATTTTTGTCAAATGAATTTTTTTTGTATTTTCTTCGGATACAGTCATCACCATATATAAATGAAATACAATATAGTATACCATTAAAAATAATATGTTGGGATATTTTATAGAATATAAATAAAAAATTTCTATTAAATATTTATTAAAATAATTTAGATCAATCAATTATATAAATACTAACATAATATGTTTTAGTAAATTTATGATATTCATTAAAAGTACATTTCCACTCAATTTTTATATTTCATTGTATTAGAAAATAATATAATTAATTTATTCCAAATTTAAAATATTTTCCTGAAAAAATTATGTCAATTTTTGAAATCATTATGATAAAATTATCATAGAATAATTTTTTAGAATATCATTGAAAAATTGTTATTTCAATGAGTAACGATAATATTGATTTTTATTGAAAGAATTATTTTCATTTAATGAATTTAAAATTTTATATTTTGTTAAAAAATTATGTAAATTGTAAGATATGTTCATTTACATTTTATAAATCCATTTTTTCTCATTGGAATTAATTTCATCTATTATTTTGAAATAGAATTTTTTTTACTTAGGAGTATAATAGTTCGGAAAACATGATTTTCATTATGTTTTAGTCTTTAACATTAAATTAAATTTTACTAGTTATATAAACTTAATTTTATAAAATTGTTACCATATTCTTAATAATAATAATTAATATTTTTTTAATATTTTTAACCTCATTTTATTTCATAATTATTTATATAAATAGTAATAATATATTTCCACAATTATGATGAAAACTATTTTTCCTTGGGAATTGTGTGAAGAGATAAGGGTATATAAATAGAAGGAAAATGTCTTCATATGATTTTATATCTACATTTGTACTAAAGAAAGTCAATCCTTGAAATATATGTCTTGTTGGAGTCCAATGTTTGTGATTTATTATGTTTCAACCATTTAACAAATTCCATGTGTTCCCTCTCCCCATCTTATTAAAGGATACACATCATTTATCTTAGGAAAACCAATGTGAGCCATATAGCTCGACCTTACCAAACCAAATTATTTTGAGAACATCCATATTCATGAATAAATTGTGTTGGTATTCATGAAAGTACAATCCATGGATCCATAAGAATGGATCTATTAGAGGCCTACCAAAGAAGAGGTAATCATCCCACATGACCTATTTCAATTAATTTTTTATTCTAGATCCAAAAATATATGTTATAAATTATTAAATAATAATAGTATTATTATTAATAGTATTTATTTTTATTATGATTATATAACAACCATTATTCACCTTCTTTTCCATGAAATATGAGGTGAATGCATCGCACATGTGTAATTGTGGACTCCAACATCCATGTATTGGTACAAGTAATTTTCCATCACGATCATTCATATGTTTTTATAATCCTGTGATTAATTTTTCTTAATGATATTTATGAAATTATTAATTCTCTATATAATTAAAATGTCATATATTCCTTGTTGGATTCCAATCCATTGGAAAATGATTACATTTCTTTTACATTCGTGTAGACTACCACCTCCATGAAGTGATGTGTTTAATTCATCATTTCTCAATTACGTGAATCATAATTTTGATATATTAAATGAATACATAAATTATATATGATATAATAATTATCCTATATATCTTAATAATTATTTCTCTTTGTTTTTTTTCATCCTTTTAATTGTTAAATTATGGTTCATGTGTACATATAGTCTACTATCTCTATGAATGGTGGAATAAATTTATAAATTTATACATATTATTGATATATATATATATATATATTTACTTTAATATATATTATTTATATAACATTTTTTATATTTTGGAGATAACTTAATAATGAAAAAATCACAAGGATAAGGACTACATAACTGAACATATCATGAAGGAAAAAATAGTTAACACACAAAAAATAACTACTTTGATAAAGAGTTATTAATAAATGAGTGTTGAAAATTATAAAAAGATCATATAGAAAACAATATTTGTTTAAATTACTCTATTATAAAATTATAAAAAAATTAAATTGATTATACATGAGGATTAGTATATTTATTATTCTTCAAAATCTACATAAGGGATTTCTATCAAACATTTCTTTTTTTTGTGATATATGTTATATTCTTCACTCATATTTTATGTGGTTTATATAATTATCATAATTTTTTAGAATAATTTTAATCTTGTACATTATTTATATTTATGTGTCCATATTATTTTACCTCTTTTTTGGATGTTTGGATTCAATATTTACCAAAAGAGTAAGGTTGTTTTGTAACAATAACATTGTTTATCAGACTGGTTTATGACAATGATTCTAATGATTAAATTTAATAATAAACCACTAAATAAAATCATGAATTTTTATATCCTTAGGTTATTGATTTAGTTATTTATTAATAATACTATTTTCATTTTGCTTGTAGCTATAAAATATTGAAAAAATGTTTTTATGGAAATATACATTACATCCTCATTGATTAGGATTAATTTTTTTCAAATTCAATTTTTTATTAAAATATTTTCAATATTATTTTTATATTATATTATTACTTTTCACATTAATAGTTATATTTTTTCGGAGAAAGAAGATCCTTCATTTTTTATAATGATATACATTTTACCTTCATTGAAAATGGGAATTGAAACATTATTTTAACATACACGGCTTTATAAAGTGCTTTCCACATCATGAACACACTATTATTTGACGCATCCCATGAGTGTTTCAAAGAAAAATATAATATAAATATATTTCATAAAAATTTGTAAAAATTAGATTTTAATAAAGTGATTTCAGTTTGAAAATGGTATTTTCTTGATAGAATATTACAATTGATCTTTTGAAGGAGATTTTCATCATAGATGTTACATTTGTTTGTTCCTTTAGCATTAATTGTGATATGATCATACAATTCCATAATTTTTATTTATATGTATTATTTATGTCTATTATTTATCCATATTTTTGAGATCAATTTATTTTCCATGGGGTTTGAAATGAATAAATAGTGAAATGTTTATAGAACATGTTAAATTTATACTAATAATAATATAATAAATTCTACATGATCATATGCAACACATATGTATGATTCCTATTATTTTATGAAAGGGACCAAAATCATATTACCATCCCATTCATTGGTCAAATATTAATATCTAATGAGATTTTGGGAATAGATTAGGAAATGATCCTAGTTTAGTATGGGACATCACCATTGAAATAGTCTTGGGAGTAAACCAAAAAATAAAGAAATAATGGAATGTGGAATAGACCAAATACATAATAATTGTCTTGGAAGTGATGTTAGAATAAATAAATGATTTTCTATTTTAATTTATATATTCAAAACAAATTCCTTATGCCAATGTTATGCAATTATGGATCACTTTTTATGATTCCTTTATGATTTATTGCTTATAAACCACCACACATTATGAAAGTAATCTTCATTATGATATATTATAGATAGGGTTAGGTTTACAAATGCTAAACTCTTATTATCATACATATATTATCATGTTATTTTTATTTTTACATTAGTATCTATCTTCTATGCCCCTACAAGGAATTTGATATCACAGATAATTTGGATTCCTTTCCCTAGGTTATAATAAATTATATTAACTATGAAACATCTTATATGGGTCCCAGAAATGATGAAATTAATGGGACATGATATTGAACTATTTATAGCAAGTTTTTTATATAACAATGATTCCAAATATAGTGAACATAAATGATTTTGAAATGAATTATATTGTTTTTTATTTTAATATTCATATAGTAATATCATATACTTATTTATGATAATTAGGGATTTCTATAATAACATTGGACATCAACACCACTCTCAGTGTTTTCCCTGGATAATTATATATGTTCCTAAAATATTTGGATGTCATCATCATTTTTTTTATATTTCCATCCTATATTTTACACTTTTTTTGAGATAAAAATTAATAAATTTAATTCATTTGCAGGAAAAAATCTATCTTCTACTCATATTTTTCTACAATATATTTCCTTGTGGAACCTCTAAAAATATATGTGTACAGGTCCATATAAATTTTAATATAAATTATTATAGTTTTTTTCTATAAACAACAAAAATAAATGGATGATATGCTTCATGATCTATAATTTAATAGAATGTGTATTAATATATACACAATCATGAAATTTGGTTAGGAGACATAGTGGATAATACTAATCTTTAGTAAAACTTATCAATAAAATATCGCCTTCTTTTCATTTTTATATAATTATTTTATATTCACAATACTTCAAAAAAATTAATTTTATATTCATTTTTTACAAAATAAATTATATTGATTAAATTTTATAAGTTGTTTTTATATTTGATACTCTTTAATAGTCGAATTCAGATACAATTAGGATTATTGAATTGTTATTATATAGTCAAATCAGAATATCATTTAATTATTTTAATTTGAATTTTTTTGAATTGGTATTTAACCATTAAATTTCTTGTACTCGTGTCAATATTGATATTATTTTTTATTTTTTTATTCAATGTTTTAATAAATATACATCCCCTCTATTAATTATTCTATAGATAACATGGCCACTATCGAGTATATGATCCCTAATATCTTGATGGATGAATGCCTACACAACATTAATTTTAGTTTGTATAAAACATTATATCATATGAAAATTAGTAATATATCTATTAAAAGGCATACAAATAATGAAGAGGAATTTTCTTATTTGTGATTCCATGTTGATTGGGTTTCTCTTATAGTATCCATGAACTATACTCTATCAATAGACATGGTATCCCTTAAGATGCATAGATGAATAGAATCAAGAAACATTTCATGTTCATCATAATGAATTCTACCCATCAATGAATGTTGAAATAATTTGATTTCATGGAACACCATCTGGGCACTCACAATATTTAATAGCGTTAGTTCAAATATGAATCTTTTGATTTCACTTCCATGAATCATGAATAAAAAATAGTAACTTGTAAGGATTTCTATTCAATTGTATTGAAAAAATATAATATAATGAATCATTTGTAGAATACAAGAAATTTCGTAGGAGGGATCACATTTAGGTTTTTAACTAATGGATTTACAGATAGATTATTCTAGAATTCAAACATAGAATTAAAAAAGGATGAATTGAAAAATAAAATAAAATAAATGAATCCCATGACTTGAGATTGGGTGGGTTACATTATAGTCATATATATATTGGGTTATAAATATTATATTCTAAGTGGTGTAAAATATTCTTTCAATAGTGGAAAAACCCATGATTTTATTATATAGATATTTTTTTACCACCACCATGAAAATGTTGGTACTCAGGATGGGGGATCTTATAGCTAAAGACATTGATATTTGATTATGTTTAAATAAATAAATGTATAAAATTCATTCTCTACACACATTATAGGTCCTAATGATAATTATAATGTATATATAGAAGATAATTATTTATTTATGGTTCTTAAATCCTAACTATTCAATATATGTGAATAAATATGGGTAACCTGTTTATAACGATCTTATGGATTGAAAATAAAAGATAATTTAAATATAATTTGAATTACTTTAATACTTCTAAGATAATTAAATATGATAATCTTATACGAAAGAGTATATTTATGAAAAAATTTCATTTCTATGAGATATAAATTTCATTCCTTGGTGACTTTTTATTAATGGAGATGAAAATAATTTTATATTATTATCTTGTTAATTTAGATAATATTAATAAAATAAAGGCATAGGAATTGGGGTGGTTAATATTATTAAAATCTATTTTCCTCTAAAAAAGTATTTTCATTATATTAATCCATTTTATTGGAAGGTTACAATATCAATGTTTAATATTTTAATATGAAAAATTTGAAGTTATTTATCAATTCAAAATATTTATAGTTTATTAATACAAAATTTTAATATTTTTATAAAACTATTTCATTTTAGGTTAAAATTTAATTTTTGAAAAATTACATGACATTTATGACATTATTAGAATATATGTATGAATTTAAAAATAATGAAAAAATTTTATAATACCAAATATCTTTTTTTATATTATACTTGAATATTTTTAGATTCAATGTCAGGATTGAGAAAAAGATGTTTCATATTTTATAACATAAGTAATCTTTTTACAAAAAAATATTTATTATACTATAAGTATATATAAAATAACCCCATGACCTACTTCTATGTGTATGAACAAATATGTCATACCCTACCATTATTTAATTTTTATATGAGGCATTATAAATCATAAATTTAATTAATAATACTCATTGAATTATCTTTTGTCACACTATTTGGAAGACAACTTACACCACAAAATGTGGTAAATCAATATAAAAGATGTCATAGTCACACAATATAAGGCTTTGTGTATATGTATCTACTACAAGATAGTATACTACATTGGGTGGTTTTGTTACATAATATTAAAGTGATATCACTAAAACAAAGCAGGATTTCATTATTTATTCTTTGTGATACATAGGATAATTCATTATAGTTCAAACCCAAAATCATTGATGCACCATTTTCATACTCATGGGGATACATTCATCATGGGATCATATATTTCTTTCCATCACTAAGATATATTAATGTATTATAGTTTTTTTATTTTCTACATCCACATCTAATGTAATTTGTTTGATATTGGTATGAGTTTATAATAACACAAGGGACCAACATTTTGGGTTATACCCCTTCAATTCCAATTATTTATTAGAAAAATCCATTTTTGATAATAAAAAATCATTACTTATTTCTCATGAAGTTATTTGCATCCTCCACTCCCATGGCTATATTTAAAGGAGCCTAAATGTCCCTATTGGTGGGAATTTTCCTTTGAATATCACTTCATCAGGCCATGTCCTTTATAATATAATTCCCCCCATGTAGGGATATATTCTATTAAGTATAATCATATTTCCATCACTACGTGGTATTCCTACTAAAATAATACTTCTTCCCAGTGTTCCACAATCCTACTCAACAACCCAACCCATTAGTGTTGGCCCATTTTCCCATCAAGGGATTATAAAATGTGGATATCATGAATAAGTTGAACACTAAACAAGGATAAAGATTAATATCCTTTGATTATATTCCATATGATATGAAAATTATGGTAAAAAATATTTTTTGAGAAAACCATAAGTGGGAAAACATATACTGTAATTTGGAATCAAACTACATGTGATCTGGTTCTTTTTATAAGGATATGAATGTACACATACACATAGGTGTTATCCTAACGGTATTTGAACCATCACACTCCAAGATGGTGTTAATTTACTATGTTTCCATTTACATGTATTTAAATAATATTTTCATAAAATTAAGAACCATAATATATAAGTATATACTATAGTACTAAAAAAATATATAGATGTTCACATCAATATATGATAATAATTGATCATTTACATAGTTGTATCATTTCCCATCCTATAATTTTTTAATTATTCATTAATATAAAATAAATCTATAATAGAGTAAAATATTTGTAAGTAATTATTTTATAAATGTGGTGATTATCCTGACCATCGAATCTTTTAATCAATGAGTATCCCAAAAATTTCATTCATAAAATCCCCAATGACCACCTCAATTTTGAGGGAAATACAAAAGTGCAACCACATGTCCTAGATACTTGATCTATTTGGTGTTTGTTGTACTATATATAATATAACTGAAACAATAATCCATCCCCATAAACTAACACTCTATGAACAATTAACCACTATAAATATGAATATATTTTAATAATATGTACTATGTATAAGATAAAGGGTGAATGAAGATTCACCTACTAATTGAGGTACCACAATACTGTGGTGAATGATATACCCTTGACAATTATCATAAGTTAATGTTGTGCAACCAATACAAATCAACAAGGAATGTTATGATACCCCAAATATTATTAGTATTCATTCCAAAAACACCAATGGCATGAATCTATTTGTAGACAACATATAATCACTAACACACTATAGGTGAGAGTTTTACCATATAGAGAACTCATTTTAATGAGATAGACTACAAAAATGTAGATCACTATGTTTATGATATAAAACTGTTTTATTTTTTTCTATGTTCATAATATATTAATAATATATGATTAGTTGTGGATATTAAAACATTGACATATCAATGGTGTATGATGTACTTCTAAACCACATCAAAAGAAAAATGGTATGCCACAAAAATCACATGGTTTCTTGATGTAACATTAAGATATCAATATTAATCACTATTTATCACTTAAAATAAACCAAAGAATGACAAAAAAATTTATCACACATGGGTCAAATTCACAAAGATATTAAAACATTTAATATCATAGTCCATGATTATCCCACCATTATTTTAAGAGGTTCACTCATCAGTAAATTTATAGTAAGTCCCTAGGACAAAACACACAACTCATATGGTCTTATCTGAAGATAGATACCTACTCCTAAGAACATCAACTCATAATTATAATAAAAAATGGTAATGGAGAATGTATTTAGTGAAAATGGTGATCAAAAAATGATATTTAAGGACATGTAATGTATTTAATATATCCCATTCAATCCAAAAAAATCATTAGATTTCTTAAAACTTAGATATGGTCATACAAATATGGTTGGTACCTCCCCAAATTTTAATGACACATTACGATAATATAAGTAATAAATTAAATATAATAGAAGTCCTACCTAAGTCTAGAAAAGTATTTCACATTAAATAAATGAAATATACATGGCTTCAATAAATTGATTCTTAAAAATAACTAAAAGTCCATAAATTACCTATTGTAAAAAAAATGATAGTGATATATGAGAAGAAGAAAGAGAATTTATCGATGTAGTGTTGTGTAATTACCCATGAAAAATTTGTCGAATGAAAATAGGACAAATTGGTTAGAGAATTTATAAGTACCCCATTTATAAAATTTAATATTTTTTTAATATTAATTATTTACAAATAAAAAACAGATTAAAATATAAAAATTATAACACCACGGGGTATAAATATCAAGTGTCACATGAGAATTCTAGACCCACCCACCTGATTTGGACATATTTGGTAACAAGCTAGTTCTATCATAATGAAATAAGTCTGACCATTAAGTTCTTTTTCTTAAAATAGATCCTTGGGACACATGAAGAAACCTACAGAATTGATAATTCATCAAAATACATGTGGATTTGTATAATTATAAATGAACATGGTCCTCATATATTCTTTGGGAGAATCACTGGTCATGAAATAAAGAAATGAATCTTTATCCCATAACCCTTAAAATAACCCCCCCATTTATAATAAGATTATGAAACTCGCTTATAAAAATAATGTGTTAATGAATTCTTTAGTTATTCATACATGAATCAAGATTCTCAATTACCTCTATCCATTATAAAAACATAGGGAATTCCTTATTGATGATATTTCATGACCCTAATAGTGTGATACTTTCACACCCATATTTTTGATATCATCCATTGTACTAGCTTATCTTTTGGCTCTATGTTTTTTATATGAGTTCTCGGTGCACGAGATTTAAATTTTATGTTTTTGAGGTTTGGTTGTTTGATTTAGACCTATTTGTAGTTAACGTGAATGTTGTGAGGAGGATGTTGTTTGGAAGATTAATTTTATCGATCGTAGTGGCACCCTTATATGGGTTATGTTTGTTGTATGGTTTATCCCCTTTTGTTAGATGTGTTTTTTTTTGGTGAAAAGAGATATTTTTGGGGAGTTTTTATTGGTTTCACAGTTAGGGTGCAATGATTATTAACCATATAGTAAGTGTGAAGGGGGTCCCAATGAGTGAGAACATTTTCACAAACCACGAATCCAATATATTAATTTCATATTGCTCTATAATATTTTGAATTTCATGGTTTAAGTATTTTTTGTGAAACCGTGTGAGATAACCATGCAACCTTCTCGGGAAATGGTATTTTTTACATTTTCCATCTTTTTAGATGGAGTTTCTTCCCTTTTCATCCCACATTCAAAGAGTACAACTTAGATGCCCCCATGGTGGGTTTTTTCTGCTACAACCTACTCCATGTGGAATTCATGGTGATTTTTTAGTGATTCTTCACATGAATCGAAGGGCTAGGGCTCCCCTATCATTCCCCTCTACTTTTCTTCCCTATTCTTATACTCCCCTAAACCTAATGGCCATTTTGGAAGGGTTTATTGCATTGGGTTTCCCATTTTATTGTTTTTTCCTTCTTAGGGAACCTTGAGGTTGGGCATAGCCTCCCTTGGGTGCGGATGATGTCATAAAAGGGTTTCAAACCAGATTCCATAAATTCCTCATCCTATGAGGTATGACCCCTTTTCACCTCTTTTTTAAAGTTATGATTTCATTGATTTATTGTCTTTTGCATCTATATTTATTATTAAATAGTTATATTTCATTATTTGAATGATTTTTCCATGTGAAATAAATTTTTTCTTAATTTTTTGTATGTATAATAGTGATTTGGTGGGGTTTTCCCACTAAGTGATTGGTAAAATTACAAGTTGGATTTTCTATATAGTTTTTGATTTTTAAATGGAATAGTGCATTTTTGTAAATGGTACTTTTGTATTAAAATGGAGATTCATGTTTCTAAAAATGGATTCATAATTTGGGTTGATATTGAAAATTCCTTGTGTTTGGTCATTAATAGAGGGGTTGATATATTAATGTGGCTTAGAGCCCATACTAAATTTTTTGTAAAATGTTTTCCTTTAAAAACTTCTTTTGGAGTGAGTCTTTACAAGTTAGTTGACCGTGATGTGGGAGTTTCCTCGGTATCATACCTTCCTTATGTAATATTTATTTTTAGGCTAGGGATACTCCTATAGTTGGTCGGGGTGGTGTTGTATAATGTGATGTGTACAATGGTATATATATATTTCTTTTCGTTTGGAATGTGTGGTACACCCCTTTGCGAACATAACATGGGGTCATAGAATAACTATGATTATTACAATGAATGATTTCTACACTCGTATTTCAAGCACTGACCAGTGGCCTATAGTAGGAGGATATTTGGGTTTATTACTATGGGATAGGCCCCTTGAGTCTCTTCTGAGTTAGGGTGGCTGGGTGTTGGGGATTTTTGATTTAATCATGTGTGTAATGCTACCAAGGATGGGGTCTCATGTATTACTATATTCTAGTGCTTCTATTAGTTCTTAAGTATTCACATATTCTACTATTTCTAGAAAAGTTAGTATCATTTTCCTCATTAAATGGTATCATTGTCCTTATTCTTGGTTTCAATGTTCTTTGGGTAGATTGTGAATGTGTGGTTTTAGAGAAGATATTTTAGAAAGATGTTTTGAAAGAATTTGTTTTTTCCAAATTATACCATCAAAATTAAAATTAAATGTTTCTTGTTGGATTCCTATTTTCTTCTCCTTTTTGAACCGAACCTTCCATACATTAAGGATCCCTATTTAAAAATGGGAGGGAAATGAATTAGAATTGTCATTGTTTTCTCTAAATAAAATTGAGGAAAAATATACATGTGTAAATTTTATATCAAAACTTCTAATCAAAGTATCATTATTTTATGAATTTTCATTGGGAAAAGAATTATTTGGGAGTACCTTCTGATTTTTACTACTTAAACATATAGTTTTTTCTGGTTTTCAACTTGTATTGAAGGTTTCATATTTCTATCAATCGCCATGGGTAACAGTTGGTTGTGGATTGGATGGTGACCCTCGATGTAACATAGAGATGTCTTGGTTGTCATGTTTAGTTTTTGGATTATGGTGTATTTTTTTTAGTTTTTTATACCTTCATTTATAATCTAAATTATGTAATTTTTGAAAACGAAATATCGTTTGGTTTTCCCTATTATTTATTTACGTTCTTTTATTTATCTTATTGGGAGAAACCCTTATTATTATCTCTATTTATTCCTATTTTTCTTATAACTATTAGAGGAGGATCATGAATTCTTATTGGGCATTACCATGGATTGGCTTGGGTGACTGGTTTAGGGTCGATCGGGGATGTATTGTGAAAAATGGTATTAGACTAGATCAACTATTGCGAGGACCTTAATTTTTAGAGTGGCCATTTTTATTTGGGGATGTCATGGTAGGGGGAGTTGGATTGTCAGGCATGGGGTGTAAGAATGGGATGGACATCAAGAAACATTTCTTATTCTAAACCATGGGATACAATGGGATTTATAGGTTTGTTTGTGTCCTCTGGTTCTTGTTGTTTGTTTAGTGTTTGGAAAAGAAAAGGGAATTGGGAAATGGCCTTCGTGAGCTCATAGGGCCTAGAAAGCCATGTTGAGCTAGGCTATTTTCCCTAGAATTCTCCTAGTGACATTAGTGTGTTTGGAATATTGTATCCAACCATATAGCCATGTAAACCATAAAAAATTAATTTCACTCTTTAAATCATTTGGGTATTCCCTAATTCTGAAAAACTGTATTCAAATTTCTTATTTTGGAATTGTGAAAAGATGAATTTTAAAAGGTAAATGATTTTTTTGGAAAGTTGAAAATGGATTTCTATAACTGACTTCAAGAAATGATTTAGAAATGTGGGATTTTGTGCAATGATTTTTTTGGTGAACATGAAATGGTTTAACAGGATTGGATTTTTATGATAGAAATCTGGATTTTATAAAAATATTTTGTTTGGAAAATAGAAATAACTTTTTCAATTCATTCTAGTTGAGATGAAATTAGTATTTAGTTAATCTATTCATGGTGAAATGAGATTGTTGGAAGTAGTGTAAATGTTTTGAATAAAATATATTGGTTTTATTATGAATCATTCTAATTTTTTTTATGTTTTATTTTGATTTTAGCTTGATTCAGATTAAAAATTATTGTTTTTGGGAGTTTTTCCTTGGTTCATGGTTTGGTATAACTGTGCGGCCTGCTCAATGTAGTAGTGTGAGCATCAGTTTTCTTTTCATTGATGGGACATATCATACACACAATTAGTAAAACCATGTCAAAAGCATGACCAAAGGAACTATCTAAGTGTAGAACCATATCACAGGGTTGGGACATGGTTTTTTAAACCATGCATCCAAACTGTGCGGGTGTCCAAGTGGTTTTGTAAGGGGCGCAAGGATACGACATGGTTTGGTAAACCATGCGGCTTTACTGTGTATAGTTACCATGTGTCTACAAAATTTTAAAACAAGAGGTTTAAGGAAAATGGTTTTTTGAAAATAGATTTTTTTGGTAATTTTTATAAAATAAAGAGCAGTGGGTTTTCATAAAATTATTTTAGAAAAAATGGAATTTGATGAGTTGTGGAAAATGTTTTTGAATGAGGTGAAAAATATTTTTGGATTTAAATTTATGGGATTTTATTTTTGATTATGATAAAATTTTTTGTTACATGGAATTTGAAAATGGATCTTTTCTTGATAGTTAATATCTTTTTGGAATGTTTTATAAATCCTGGGCTATGAAGCGAGTTAGGATTATGAAATAATTGGTAGAATGTTTTGATTTAGAAAGTGGTAATGTTTTTTATTGATCTATGGTAATTCCAGGAGTACTCACGTGAATATATATTTGTGGAATGCTATTGTATGTTGTTATGTATGGATTAGTGTTCATGAGACATGGGTGATATGATGATGTGGTTATACGAGAATGTTCATGTGAGTGAGACACTAAAGAATACCATTAGAGAGTATGAAAATCCCCAATGTTTTTTTTGGTATTCAAAATTATTTTAATGCTAGAAATTGTGGTGTTTTTACATGACAACTATGATTTTGTTTATTTTTATCGTCTTTGGATGTGTGGTTTATTTTGTGTTATCGCTCATGATTTATAGGTGTTGTATGATGGGTTTTTAGATTTAATGTTTATTGGAATATTGGTGTTGAAGTAGTTTACAGTGGATATAAAGAATGATTTTTGGAATATTTAAGCTTGTTTCCCTTTTTATGGTGTTTTTATGTTAGTGTTGGTTAATGATATGGTTTTTCTAGAGATTTATTTATCGTTTCATCTTATTATCATATGGGTGGTCCCTCATTATTAATAATTTCAGTTGATCATACTAAGGATTTCATTCATGAGTCTCGAATGATATATCCACCTCTTCAAAGGATACACCAGACCTTTTAATAAAGTAGAGAGCTGTTTGGTCTTGATTTAAAGTGAATTCATATTATGATGTTTCTCTTGATTTTTTCAGTTGTCCGTGGAGGTGTTTAGTTTTTTTCAACACGTTCCTTTTTGTTTCATTTTCTTGTTCAGAGTGAGAAAGAATGGTGTGTTAATCATCCAAGTCCCTATTTGGGTAAAGGTTTGTTGTTTGAACTAGTGAGTTTCGTGGGGTGTTGAGATAATTATATCCTAATTGTGGGGAATAATGTACCTGAAACATTAAGGAAACAAGAATAGGCCTCAGATTGAATCTTTTAACACATTCATGAAATTTCAAGGGGTGTTGGGAGTTCATCTCAACTCGTGTTTCCGCCATTAAGGAGTGATAGTTTTTATGTTCTTATTGTGGTATCTCTTTCACTGTGAATTACCATTTGTTTCAAATATTGTGGTGGGATTTTCCCTCATTTAATGAATGGGTTTATACCTTCTTAGAGATATGTTTCTGATTAATGGCCATTTTGTTAATGGCTAATGTTAAATGATTGTAGATTTAGTTTTCCCATCTGTATGTGATGAGCCGTGGGTAGATTTTGATTTTGGTTTTAGTGTTATAATCATTGAGACCCTTCCCTTCAATTCCCTTATGGTTTCAGTTTTTGGTCTTTGTGGGGAAACATTTACTTTTGTTTTATCTTGTTAGTTATTAGTGGTCGGGAGACCCTCGGTGGGTCTTGTTGAAAATTATTCTATGGGAAATCCGAACAAGTTTTCTTTAAATGGTGGGGGTTATATTTTGTCCTCCGCTTTTGATCATCAATTTTGGTTTTTTTGTGTTATTCCTGTTGAAGTGGATTTCTTTTTATGTTTCTTGATTTTTGAGTTTCCTATCTGGGATAGTTAAATTATGGGAATTTTTTAGTGTTCCCAACAGTTCTCTTCCACATGTGGAGGTGCCACTTATTCCTTGTTTAATTTTTAGAAATTAGTTATATTTTATTTATCTATTTCTAGATAGAGGAATCTGTTTTGTTTGACTGTGATGGGATATTTTTTTAGTTTAGGTATTCGATCTTTTAGTTTTGAGAATCCTTAGTCATTGATTGATTAGCTGAAAAATATTATGGCCTTTCTGGGTGGAAATCATTAATAGTGGGGTAATTTTTCATACACATATTTTTGTTTTTTTTTCATTTGGAATGGATTACCATTGGCTCTTAGCATTTATTCTATGATTTGGGTGTTCCATATATAAATTTTGTGTTTTTGAGGTCTCTGAGTTTTTGTGTTGACCTATTACATGTTAGCATGAATGGAATAAAGAGGAGGTTATTTGGAAAATGATTTTGTAACCCTCTTAGTGGAACCTATTTATATGGTATGTTTGTTGGAGGGTTTATCCCCTTTATTTATATTGGTTTGGGGATGAAAAGGGATATTTTTGGGGACTTTTTCAGGTCACATTGTTAGGGGACATTATTTGTTTAACCATGAAGTAAGTGTGTAGGGGGTTACATAGTATGCACATGGTTTAACCAACCATGTATCCTACATTCACAACCCATTCAGCTATACAAAATGTTGGATTTAATAGTTTTCACATGGTTTTTTATACCATATGATCTATTCATGAAACCCACTTGGTAAAGGGGATTTTGCGCATTTATCTTTATTTTTAGATAGTGTTTCTTCCCGTAGCCTCCCCCATATGAACCATATGAATTAGATTCACCCATTTTAGTTTTTTTCCACTCCAACATACTCTAATATGGATTCAAGGTGATTTCATGATGATTCATCACCCGAATCGATAGGCTAGAGCTCCCTCCTCTATCCCCATTTCCTTTTTTCCATTTTCTTCTTATCCTCTAACACTAGTTGGCATGGTGGACTATTTTCACGGCTTGGGATTCTTCGTTTTGGGGGTTATTTTCTTCATAGGTATCCTTGAGGTTGGACTTAGCCTCCCTCGGGTGCAGTTGAAGTACAAATAAGGATTCACTTTGGATTCTGGAAATTCTTCATTATATGTGATGGGATCCCTTTGAACCTCTTCTTTAAATTTACAGTTTTTTTGATTTCATGATATTTAAACGTCTATTTATTATTAAATACTGATTTTTTATTATTTTAATGACTGTTCAATGTGAAATAAAATGTTTTGCTTAATTACGTTGAATGTGTGATATAGTTTTGGTTGGGATTTTCATAAAAAATTTTGGTTAAATTAATCGGTTAGCCTTTCTAAATGGTTTGGGATTTTTAAAATGGAATGGTTTGGATTTTTAAATTATAGTTTTGTGTTAAAATAGCAGTCGGTGTTTTCAAAAAAAATTTAATTTTTTTACTTTGAAAATGGTTTGAGTGTGGTTGATTAAAAAGGGTTTGATACGCGAAAGTGACTTGGGGATTTTTTTTGAATTTTTCATAAAATGGATTCATATAGAAAACCCCATTGGAAGTCAGTCTTTCTTTATTGTGTGATCAAGAAGTTAGAGTGTCCTTGATATTGGACCTCCCTAATGTAATAAATATTTCAAGGTAACGAATAATCCTTGAGGTGGATCGGGTGGTTCCAGTTTGTGTGATGTGTGCGGTGTGCGGTGGTGTATATATATTGTTTATTGTTGGGATTTTGTGGATCACAACTTTGTGAACATAACATGGGAACCTAAATTAGCTATGAGGATAACTGATATCAATTTATACACTGGTAAATCACACACTGACCAGTGTCCCATTGTAGGTGGATATTTAGGTTTATTAGAATGGGATTGGGACCCTCAGTATGTCCTGATTTAGGGTCCATGGGAGTTTGGGAATTTTGATTTCATCATGTGTTGAATGATACCGAGGATGGGGTCTCATGTATTAATTTATTTTTTTTCTCCTATATAATCTTAGGTATTCTGGTGATCCTCCATTCCAAGCACTGTTAGTATAGTTTCCATCATTGTGTGGAATCATTTTCCTTGTGCTTGTTTTTGTTATTGATTTGGTAGATTGTAAAATAGTGATTTTAAAAAAGGCTTTTAGGAAATATGTTTTTAAAGAATATGGGTTTTCCATATTTTCCAGAAAACATGAAAATGAATGTTTCCTATTGGTTTACTTTTTCCCTTATCCATTATGAACCTAACATTCCTTACATTAATGAGGCTTATCTAAAAATGTGAGGGAAATGAATATTTATTTTTATTTGTTTTCACTAAATAAATGTGAAATGAAATAATTTTTACATTTTAGGTCAAACCGAATAATTAATTTATCATTATTTAATAAATTTTTATTTGGAATAGATTTATTTAGGAATACTTGTAGTGTTTTAATACTCACACCAATAGTCTTTTCTTGTTTTTAGCATTTATTATAGGTTCTTGATTTTTTTATCATCATGAGAGATAGTTGGCTATGGATTGAAGGGTGTCTATGGGGATCATGTAGTAATTTTTTAGGTGTTATGTTCCATTTGTTTTTTTAGTGTATTTTGTTTTTTAGTTATTCGTACCTTCATTTGTATGGTAATTGATTCATAGTTAGAAAAAAATATTTATTCTAGTTTTCCCAGTTATTTATGTAGCTTCTTTTATTTTTTTTAATAAGTGAATCAATTTCCATTTTCTATGTTTATGACTACGGTGCTTTTTACAACCCATGTGGATAAAGAACCCCTCTTAGGCCTTGCCTCATACTGGCTTGGGTAGATGTTCAGGGTCAACTTGGGATGGTTTGTGAAATATTCTAAAGCCTCCTTTTCAAATAAAATCCGGCTTAGGCTAATCACATTGATTGGAACACAATAATATATATCATGAAATTTTATTTTTAATGTCTTATAACAGGAAAAATAATTGTGTATTACGTTTTTTGGAATCTTGATAATGCTAATACTCCTCAACACTCACTAGATAATGTCTTCTAGATCAAAACCAAAATGGGATAAATAATATTTTAAAAAAGATAAAAATATATTAATATATTTCCTTGCAACATCTTGAAAAAATTTTATGACAAAAGTTAGTAAACTATACAGTGGAATCTAATTTGGAGGCCTAATTATAAAATTTTCTGGTTAATAACAGATTCATTATGGTTTCTCAAGACTTTACCATCAATTATATCATGGGGAAACTATGGAATAACATTTATGAACCTATTATTTCTTCGTACCAAAAGTTTCTAAAATATTCCATTAATAGAAATTTTTGAGTCCATTACAATTAGTATTACACATTGACTCTCATGGAGATCAGTTTTTGGAGATGTGTTCAAAAAATATAAGGGAAAAAAATTGTAGGATGGTTTAACCCAATTAAATTCTAAAATATTTTACAATTTTATCATTAATCTATTCATTGAGACTAATGGATTCCACTATCATATTATTAAAATATTTGGAATCCATAATCATAGAATTTAGATTAAATAGGTTCTTCTAGATCAATAAAAATTTCAGAAAAAAACATTAATTCCTATCTTATAATTGGAATGTCAACTCCATTATTATGATTCCTTTATCCATAAATGGGATGAATCATATGATTATTATTCCCACTAAAACAAAATATTAGTACCATTTTCATAATTATATGTCTTCTAATATTAATTTTACATAGAAATTTATTTTGATCTATTTAAATTTTATAATTATTCAGGAATGAAACAATATGACATCATTGTCTCCATGGATATATTTTATTCTAAGACAAATAAACTTTTTCCACAATTTATTTTATATATGAGTGATGAAATGTTCTTAAAATTTAAAAATTATAATGAAACCATTTCCATGAATATAATGTTCATTATAATTTTTGATAAGGGATAACCTCACTCTAATTTTAATAATATGTATCAAACAAAATATTTGGGATAGTATATTATAATTTAGGTACTAAGGATGACCCGATATCCACATTGATCAAATAATTATTTTCTTGTAATGTGTGGGAGAAGTTAGTGTGTTAATTTTTTAAATCTATATTAGTGAGGGTTTTAAGGTATTATTATATGTATTTACATAAATATCCTCCAGTGTTTTTCTATTAGGGATTACTAACTCTACAATAATGTTTCAAATATATGTGATATATGACTTGTGATCTTTATAGTTAAATGGTGGAAGATGATGTGGGAATATAAATATAGAGATATTACTTTTTATGATATCCAATAAAAAATCTCCATTTTAATATAGTCATCTTTGTGAAAGAGAAAATCAATAGAAGGTTATAAATCAATTTTATTTATTTAAACCATCATAAACAAAAATACGTCTTTCAAAATCATATAATTGAATTATGGATAGAAGTGATAGCAGTTTTCAAAGGCCTTTAATAATGGATGGTTACTATGGTTATATATAGATCCTAATATCCCCTAAATATGATGATGCTATATATTTTTTAGAAAAACAAAAGAAATGTATTTCTATTCGTTTATACCATTTTCGTAAATAATATTGTGGTAATATAATAGTATTTATAGAACCATATCTTCTTGGTAATCAATTAAATGATTAAATGGTATATGTGGATGCCATGATTTCTAAATAAAACATGAGTTATGAGCACATATAAATGAATCATTATTATACTTGGGACATAAAAAACATAAGAAATACACTTATAAATTCACATTCTAGGTAAGGCCAAATGATTTCATTGGATTCATAGTTCATCCCAATGGATTCTAGGTTTATCCTAGGGGAAAAAATTGAAGCATATACCTCATAGTACTTGAAATATACATGAGTTGATAGGTAATCATTATTGAGTCTCATGAGTTTTGAGTTTCATTGAAAATGAAACATCATAGTTATTTCTATTCATAAAGATAATGTAAAATAGAGCACCTGACTAGTGGCATTATAATTTCTATAAGGATTTAAATAGTATCAATAATATATATCTAGAATTATTATATTTTAATGAAACATTTTTAATAATAACCTTTCATTATATATGGGTTTCCTATGTTAATATCAAATCGATCTCTCTAATACAAATATATAAATGCAGGAAAATGATATGGGTATTAATAGATTTTTATAAAAAAAAATAAGGAATAATTTTGTATGAACAATGATATGGTAATAAATTGAATTCAAATGCACATTATGGTGTAAAAAATACCATTTTTTCGAAATATCATGATATCTAACTGATTCTGTATGTTTAAGGACATAAAAAATCCATAGTCATTCTATTAATATTGATTGATTGTTATGATTAGTTATTATTCATCAATTACATGACATCTATATTGTGGATTTAAAGGAGATAATGGATTATTCATTGGTAAATTTCCATAAAATAAAAATATCATAAAAAGAGTCCCATGTGGTCATAGATAACTATCATGATGATAAAATTTCTATCCATAAATCAAATTGTGCATTTGAAATTTATTTTGATGGAACCTCATTGAATCATAATATTATTATTATGGATGATTGGATTCTCTAGAGACTTAAATTGGGGAATGTGTTCATTCTTCGAGATTGGAACTCCTACGATACAAATTCCACATTCCAGATGGATGTACAAGAAATGAGCTAGAGTGAAGAGCCATATTTGATGTCATAGAATTTGAATATAAATAAAATTTACTTACTATAATAAAAATCGAGACTTACGGATAATGAATAATTATATTAATAGTCATTATGTTATAATAACATTTGAGTTTTTACCATTCCATTTATATATATAGTAATTGGTATAAAAAATTACATCAAATTTTTTATGCTCAGAAAAGTAATATTAAAAAAATATCATGGGGATATATTTGCTAATGTATTGACATATCTCACAAAAGTAGTTTATGATGAAGTTATCATCTATATCTGCCATTTTAATATGGCGTTTCCATTATTTATATAATATTGTAATGAAATTAATGTGAATGAGAACACAATATCCTATGATGGGTCTATATCATAGTGAACCAATATAAACAACTTCATGTATCCTATAATTAAATACTTAAAAATACTAATCATCGAGAAAAGTTACAATATATGGGGAAGATACATTAAAATGTTGAAAAATTCATCAAATTTAATGACCCAAATTCATAGATAAACAATTTAACATGATGATTTGATTGGGTTATCCACATATTCATTAATAGAGAAGGAAACATTCCAATTTTTTAGGAAATTTATTCTATTTCCTATGGTGAAAATAAAATATATATCATTCAACATAACAGAATGGTTTTATAAATATATTTCTAAGAATCCATCATGTATTATTATATGATGTTTAAAATTAATAATCATTGATTCTTATTGTAAACTATTTTTTTTAAAATGCCTATATTATTTCTCACTACTAAATTATCTCATTCATTCTCAGTTTACGTAGTATTTAAGAAGGTTTTATACTATCTATCAACTATTATGTAATTAAAATTCAGCACTTATACTATAGAAATATTTTTAAAAATTTATTGATTATTTACCATAATAGATGCTCATATAAAGGTTGTGAATAGACTGTGATGTTTGACATTATTACTAAATTTGATAGTGCATTACAAAATTCTCAAAAAAATGAAACAATATATTTTAGTCATGATTGACGAAACTATTTTTGTATGTTATTTTTTCAAAAATTCTTCTTGTTACCGTGAATAATTTCGCAGATAGATGATTGATTAAAATCATTATTTATCTGATATCCTTTAGAAATGATGGACATGGAATAAATAAGATTTATATAGAAGGTATAATATACATTATGGGATTATCACACAGTAAGAATACATCAATAAATGAAACTTCATATCTAATATAGTATAAGATTGAGGTATTTTTGTAAATTTATGAACAGGTTGACGTAAAATTAATACATATTTATGACGAATTGAAAAAATATGTACATTATCAATATCCACTTGATGAGGTAAATTGACCTGATGTGAAAAGGTTTCACACCTATTATACTAGGGAAATTAAATAGAATCAGGTAGCGTTAACATATAATAATAACAACACTGAATATCAATCATATAGGGAGATTCATTTGAAAATTATGGAAACTAATTATAATTAGAATTAGTGCATCAAATTTTTCTCACTAATGGGATGTATTTTAATTCATTGATATGGTCTACTCTAATAGAGTTTATTCCCATATTCCCAAAAAGTTTGGCTTTTTAATCCTAAATGGAATTATATATTTATCTAAAAAACATCATATAAAATCATATTGTATTTATATGTTTATATTTATATGATTGTAAAATACATGACATAATCATCCATGTTATGTGACTATAAAATAATAGACATGGGTTCCATTCCTAGTAAACAAAAACTACATAGTGTTATGGAATTTCTTTATGAATAAAAATGTATATAAACCTTGATCTATCATATATGACCATAAATATCCTAGAGGTGTGAAAAATAAATTTCTTATTTACCTTATCTAAGATGGTCATATATGTAACATTCATTGGTCTATAGATTTACGATTTTTACATTTTACTAATTAGATTAAATCCTAGAAATGAATTTATTATTATTTATTCATATATATATTTATATATAGAATAACATGTGTTCTCACAAAATATATACTGATGTAAAGATAACCTATCATTAAACTAGCTACAATCATTCAAAAAATTTCCATTACAGAATTTAACATAGTAGAGGGAATGTTTCAAATTTTTATTAAGAATCATGTAACCTGTCACTTAACCGATTTATTCATTATTCATAATCCATCCCACCATCATTAATGATCCAAAATATTTTGGAATATTTTTATAGAACTATATATTTCTTGATTCTTATTCATACAGGTTATTGTGATTTATCTCAATATTTTTTCTTAAACCTACCAATATATTCCACATTCATTTTTTCAATAAAACTACCCAATAGTTTTCAAATAATAAATCACATCAGGTTATCATAAATTAACCCTTGGTTATTTTGAGATATTTTCCCATATTAAGAGAACTACATGTTGAATAATTATGAATCTCATAGGATAAATTATGATGTTTTAATATCATATATCATACCTAGATGAAATTAATTTTTTCACTAACCATTACATCAATATGTTTTTGAGAGTTTTCTCCATCTGTGTATGTTTTTCATTATTCTATCACTATATAACCACATATTTATATTTTTACAGTATTTATGCTAAACAAATAATGATAATAATCCAATATCATGTAAATATTTTTTGACAAATTAAAATTTGAAATGAAATAGGGCGATTCCTGGATCATCTACCTTATATAAATATTTAAATTCTCATTAAATTCCCCAAAACATTAGGAATTGTTAAAATCATGTATTTTTAGATTTTAGTTATGATAAATTATATACCAAAAAATAATCTCTTTCTATATAACAATGTTAAAATATTTTATACATTAATTTCCCCTAAACATTACATGTGTATTGGTAATAGGTACATTGTAAAGAGTGGGACCTCATTAGTATTGTTATGGTAAACATATAAAATACCTATTCCAGCTATATTATCCAAATTATGGTATTTATCATAAGGTAATGGAAATATTTCTCAATATAACATGAAAAAAATAATGTTGAAATTACAAATAGATCACTATTAGTTATTATCATTTGTTTTCTTACTAAGTGGTACGAAATATGACCAATCATTATAATTCATTTAGTTATAATAAAAATAAATCAATAATCATCTTATATTATATTATATCATAAAAATAATTATATGTTTTAAATTCTTCGTTAACTTTTATTCAATGATCATGAAATAATTTTAATTAGAATACTTTTTCATGGATTTACATTCATTCCTTTCAAGGGTTCTAATAGTCATTCTGGGAATCCCATTCCCACTGGTATAATCATTATCTTACAATTTTTTTCTAATAGGAATTTTGATCATTAAAATATATACTAAAATATGGAGTCGTATTTTGGTCAGTGAATTATGGCAAAAATCTAAACGTTTTCATTATTTATTATTATATATAACAACATCACCTTAATTTGTGTTCTATAATTTTGAAGTTAAATGATTGATACAACACCTCACAATATGGTAAAACTGTATATATGTAAACACCATCAACTATTTTATCTATGAACTATTAATTTAATATACATTCACATATCCAATTACAGAGATAAATACACTAACATTGGATTTTAGCAATCACTTTGGGTCGTTTTCACCCTTCACTAGTTAATAACCTTCACCACCTTTTGGCCAATGTAATATCAACATAATCAATAGTTTCTTATTTACTAAATAAAATTATATTAATCATCAAATAAATGTAAATAAAACAGAAAATATAAAAACCCTAGACTAACAAAATGTTATGTTTTCAAAATGAAATAGCATCAAATTTTTTGAATAATCAAAACCTATGGTACAAAAGAAAAACATATTAATTTTTTTTTGGAGAATGGTTTTTCTATAGGGAAAGTTAACATGTGATTATTATTTATATGGAACTATGAATAAGTTAAATATTTTTATTGTCATATATATATATAAAGAATAATTTTATGAAATAAAAAATCATATAATATTGAGGAAACCAAACCATTTAGTAAAACAAACATACCCCAAAAAAATACCTCACTAATGATTTTGATTATACTAAGTCATTAATAATTTCATTTCCCAATAGTATAATCATGGTCCATGATGATGGAATGTTACATCTAGGACTATTAATGTTTTTATATTTATAAAAAAATCTTCTAATAATAAATAAGTATTCAATTCATAAATGAAGATGAAAATATTTTTATTTAATAGAATAATTTAACAATAATACACAAAAAAAATGTTCATACGTCTACTTATAACTATGGATCAGGGAATACTAATTTTACAATGATCACTAGTAATATGATAGGAGAACATAGAACATACATAATAACATGATAACCATATACTTATTTATTTTGGAATCTTTTTGTCGAATTCCACCCAGGAGTGTAAGAGTAGTAATGTTTAATATATAAAATATATTAACCATCTTTATGAGGGAGAAACCATGAATTTATATATTTTGGGTTATAAAAATATGTCTTTTATGGGGGTATTTAATTAATCCAGGATTTGAAAAATCATTAGAAGGATAAATTATAATATTTTTAAAATTTAATAACTGTAGGATTAATTTTGAAATATAATTTTTTTAGTTATATAATAATCATAGTTTTCTCAAAATACGTTTCCTTTTCTTGGAAATAATTTTTTATGTATTTATAAAATTATATAATGTAAAAAATTATCAATTTCAATAATGTTAACACTAATGATATAAAATATATAGATGTATACTAAAATTATATAAAAAATATAAAATATTGGTTTTAACATAAATTCAAAAAGAATATGTTAAATAAATATTGAAATATAAATGTATTCAGATATAAAGTTGTAGATAATTATTGTAATAAAATATGTATATTAGTGTTTAAGAAAATATTTCAAAATTTAAATATTATATTAAAACATTTTCCAACCACTAAACCCCAATGGGTCTTGTTAAATCTACCCTTTTGACGGAGAAAGTCTAACTACATGGGAGACCTAGCATTAAGTATCTCACATGGTGGCTAGATAAATCATGATACTGAATGGGTAGTCTAACGATGTGTCTATGTGAATGCATTCTTATGGTGTGCTAGTGGGTCAGGACTGAGAGGTTTGTCCCTTATAGCCACTATGTCTCTTGTTTCTCTAGGCGAAAACCCAACTATAAATTCATTATGCTTTATAGGGTTTGAAAAACAATATATGATAGCTCTCTACTAATTTAATATCTGATGTTGATGAGAAAACAAGGAAACCATTCCAATGGATCAAAACACACACACACACATAAATAAAAAGAGCTATCAAATCTAACTTATCCTTTCCATACCTTCAAATCAAGAATCATCTTTTACGCCACAATAAAACTAAACATTAATGATATTCTTCTCTATCCATTGATGTATGTTTCATACTCATTCATGACTTGTAGAAGTTCTAACTCAATTCCATATTGTTATTACATAAAAATATTCTAGTAACCCACAAACAAGAAAACAATGTTACTGGACCATTAAAATATCTCTTATCAAACATCCCAACTATGAAACCACTCTGAATCTTTTTCTTCATTATATCATTTTGAAACCTAGGAATCATTCACATTGATATCATGGAATAAATTTTTTGAAAGTATGCCTCTTCCAAAATTATATTTAATTCCAAAAAAACATGGTAGTTGTTGTGTTCCAAGAATGATTCTTGAGGAAGAACATAACATATTAGAAATAGTTATATATATATATAGTATTTAAATCCTTATATCATCTGTGTCTTGGATTAGAATACATATTTTATCTTCTTTTATTCTTTGGATGTACCAGTGGCAGTGATGATGGTATAGATATATATATTATATTCTACATCTATATACTAATGTAGTGGTAATGTGAAACATTTTTGGTGATTCATTATTTATATCAAAGATTTATAAAAAAAATTATATAATAGATCATAGAGTGAATTGGAAACCCAAATCCCACAACCAAAATATTAATTAAAATAAATGGACATAAATATTATACAAAAGATGTAATGACCTTTTACAAACATATATTATCTAAATTTGAAACGATAATAAAGGTAACATACTGAATTAATAACTGAACAAAATTATGTGAACTTCCTTCAAGAATTAATTCATCTTCCCAGATAAAACAAAGTTAGAATCTCTATAGAAATAATCTATGGATTAATCATGATAGTGATTAAGGTCGCAGGCTTCACAATATTTCTCTACATCTATCAATTGGTTAATTGAAGAACTTATGAACCAAATTTCTTATTAAGGTAAGAATATTTTACATCTTCATATATAAATCATTGGAAGAAATATGTTCTAGCATCTCAACTAAAATATTTCATATTCCCAGGGAATACATTATGACAGGTCCATCCCATGATCAATTAACAACATGAAATTATATGTAGTCTTTATGAAATGTTAAACCAAGTGAGATGCTCCCGTGTCAGATATTTTTACTAGGGATCCATTCCTACTTTTCTATTAATCTATTTGGGATTTATTCTTAATGTTTTTTCCTCAGCTTCCTTACCATGTTCTGACCTAGCGTTCTATCACTCCTCTCCAGGTCAGATTTGTAGAAATGGATACACAAGGGTTTTGGGCCTTGCGGTTCTGTGGTTATGGAGTCGCCCAGGTCAGCATGATTTTGTTTTCTCTTTCTTTGGGTTTCATCTGATTCACCTCTTATTTCAGTTTTTTAGGGATATTGCCCTGGTTTTGTTGTATATTTCGGTTTTCTTCCTTGATGGAAGAATATTATCTATGACAGTGGTTTCATTTTCTGGTGTTGGTTTTTGGTGGTAAGAAGATAAGTCAGTGGTGATGGTTCGCTGTTGTTGATGGATTCAGCATTCTGGGTGGATTTTTGAACAATGATGAAGATGCAGTGAAAGATCAAGTCATAGAGGATGTTCATTACTGGGGGTGAACGTCGGAGAAGTGGCTGATGATGACAACTCATTGAAGATGATGTTGACGGTGATAGAACATGGAAATGGTTGTGATGGTGGGAAAAGTATATGGTCAACATGCTATGATTACTGTAATGTCTTTGGCAATTCATTTCTCTAATGGTGATGGATGCTGGCCAGATGTTACAGGGGAGTGAAGTGGGAGGGGCCCATGTTTCAAATTTGAATTTTGAATTGTAAAAATATTTTTATCGACGTGGTTGGTCCATTTTGCAGTAGTCGGGATTTGTATGCTCTTTCATTTTTGTAGTTAGGGGATTTTTATTTTGATGGATTTGTGTTGGTTTCACACTTACCCGTAAAGTGTCATCATAAAATACAAAAAAATATGTATTGTGGAAAACACACCAAAATGAAAAAAATTAATTCCCAATGTTTTAAATAATATCTCATTACTAGTTAGAGTTAAATTGAAACAATATTCTATTTAACCGCAAAATATAACATTTAATGATGTTTTCCACTCCAAATGAACACAACATGAATATATGAATTCATGAAGTGAAATAATAAAGTGAAATGAGTTTGATAAAACTTATTACATTTAGTAGTAAGAAGTAAATAATTAATGCATCATCCATGTTAATAGTCTATTAAACTAAGAAGTTAGTATAAATTTTATTATTGAATCCTCGAAATGAAGAATCATTTCATGACCATTGAAACTATCCACTCCATAAAGACTCAAACAATGATTGAAAATGAGTGTTAAATATTGATATATACCTAGAAAATTAATTATGAATAGTCTCCATTAAATTTAAAAAATACATTATTATATTCATTCCTCCACCATGAACATCAATATATTAGAAAAAAAACACAACAACATTTCATCAGAAAAATGATAAAAAAATCAGTAAATTAGATCATTACAACCAATGAAGATTATAACAGATAAATTCCAATTACCTAGAATAAATAGAAAACATTTTTAAAGAATAAAAACTCACATTTAGTGTATCATGAATTGAATCATTTCAATGGAATGGTTCTAATGATAAAATTATGATTTTGTTTCAATTTATAATCAATATTTATGAATATAAATTTTTAACTTTGATTGGAAATATTCTGCGTGAGTTCTCCATCATTGTTTTTCTCAAATGTTATTACATACTATTTATAAATTGAAATGTTATTTTCTTCCCACAAGTCACCTATTACATGATATTCTTCCCACATCATAGGGTCAACAACCCCATCATCATTACCTTCGAATTTGTTAGATGATTTTTTCTCAACTATGTTTGAATAATTATTTCAGCTAGATTCCAAAAATGATGTTACTAATTCATTCAAAATAAATATTCTATTATTAATATTATCAAAATAATAAATATTATCATTACTAGAGTAAAAAATATGTGGTTCAATATACACATAATATGAAGGATTACCTACGTTTTCATCTATAGGGGTCCATAATGATCGAGTATGTATTTTTTTCTTTAAGATTTTAATAATCTACAGGTTTATGATACTTCCTATAATTTCAAGTAAATAAGTTATTTTATTTATACCCTGTTCATTTTTCGTATCCTAAATCATGACTTAATCTATGCATCCTTAATCAGAATACGTTGTTTAAAATATTCATTGATGGATTCACCATAATCTAAGAGGAAATCATGTTCCTCCTCTTTCGTGGATTAAAAAATAGAGAATGTCAAAGTATTATTTCTATGTCATGATAAGATACTCAAAACTATCACGTATATGATTAAAATCCATAATATAATTAAAAAATCCATATAATGTCTCCAGAGAGTTCAGAGATCTTGATGGCATAGTAAGATTATAATTGAAATCCTTATCACCATGATCCCCAGGTGGTTTAGAGGAAGAAACAGCCTTACAGTTCCACTCTAAGTTTAAAAACATGATTTATTTACTTCCTGTAAGGGGTAATGAAAGGTAATTATTATTTCCACATCCCTTCGAGGATAATTTTACCATATAGAATTTAAGTTAGTAAACTATTTGGTTTTCTATAAAAACCTAGGATTCTTATACATGGATAATACTTCTTCCTATATAGATATACATTAATGTACTCAAACACACATCATTGGAAAATAATAGTGTAACGTATTTTTAAATGTAGAAACCAATATTCGTTATTCATGAATGATCTTTAATGACCCTGATATTATATTACCATTATGTGCTCTTCATAGACGAAACGTCCATAAATTATATCTTCATAACCAGGAGAAGGGAAAAATAATACTATTTTACTATATATGACTAGTAAGGGTAAAATGAAAGATATGTAAGAAAAACAAAATCATATGGATATGATAAGATGAACAGAAAATTTGAAAACCATAAGATGCACATTAAATATCATAATATCAAGTCATAGAATAAATATTAATAATCCATATAAAATTTATAATAATGAAAGTAAAGAACATAATATATCTGATAATAATATTGGGATAGTACATGGATGTGTGATAAACACATAAAAAATAAATACAAAATATGTCAAGGAAATTTAACATGATATTCATAACATGTTAGGATTTATCTAGCAACCCTTGTATATACATTGAGAAAGAACTAGCCACATGTGTACCCTATTATTCTGGGCTTGGTTTAACCCACATGTAAGATGTTTTCTAGGCATGGGATATCCACCTATTTACCCTCTATTTCTATGATGGTATTACCAACAATGTAATATATATGTTCATTGGATATTTATTAATTACCAAACCATTAGAGTTATATGTAGGTCTCACCCATCACCTAATGAAAATAATACTTATGTATGCAATAATATTACAAAACACTCATAATATCATATCCCATAAAATAAAATATGTCATATAAACAATTCCTCATTACATTCCAATTGGAAAATAGATAGTTTTGATAATAATTTCATCATTTGATCCTAGTATAAAACATGTAAATGTAAATTATTTCACAATAATTTTTTCATGTTATAACCCCAAGTAGTGAAATAGTCCTCATTATCATCAAGTCGTAATTCACCATTTAGGTAATTAATAAGAATGTTACCACTAGTTCGTATCCCTTGTAATGAATATACAACATCATAAGATATCTTTTTTTTATGGGAAATAATTTTGAAATTTCATTTAAAACATTTCTTGCAAAAAATTGTTTTTTCCGAAAATATTTTTTTTAAATATAAAAACTTTTTAAAATCCCATTTCTTTAAAATAACATCTAAATTCTATAATATAATCCTTAAAATTCATTTAAATCATTTCTTGTGGATTTTAAAATTTCCCTGAATATAATTTATTTAAAAAATTATAGTGTTTAAAAATTTAATTTATTTTAAAATATCCATGAATGGTTATAAAGTAATATTTTCAAATTAAATAATGATTTTCATTAGGATATTAATTTATATTCGTTGAAAATCACCTTGAATGGTTATAAAGTATGAATTAAAGCTCCTTTAAAACATTTATTGAAGAAAATATTCTTTCCTCTTAATAATTTTTTTTAAAAAATAATACATTACAAAAAAAATTATTCAAATACAATGAGAAAAAATTATAAAGGATGATTAAATTCAAAAAAATACTCCTGAAATTGGTTGTTTTCTTATGTTTTACATGTAAAAACAAAATTTATATTATCATTTTTTTATAAAAGAGAAAAAGAAATTATTTGGAAAATGATATTAATATTCCTTTGAAATCATTTATGAAAAAAAATTCATAAAATATTTATATGAAAAATCATATAATTTTAATGATAAATTTCAGAAATCATTTTTAGATAACAGGTTTTCTGGATAAAAAATGATTTCTAACTAAAAATTGAAATATAGTCGTATTTTATTACAAACAATTTCTCAGATATTTTATGATGAAATGACTAAGAATGTTGGTCTATTAATTAAAAATATCAATAATACCAATAAGATTAAAAATTAATTAGTTCCTTGAGAGATGTTTCATAATATTTTATCATTGGAATCATAATAAAAAACTATCTCTATAGAGGGTGAGATAAAAACAAAAAATCATTACCACGATGTTATCTATTAATACTATGCCCCATTAAGGATTAAAATAAAATTTTACAAAAATAACATTATTTTAAATAATTTTTTGATACTTTGTGTCAAATGGTCTATATAAACACCTTATTGAAGAATATATGTGCATAACAAAATAGATGTATCAATGATAGAAAATATAATCAAAAATATATTAACTATTTAGTTGTCTTTTGATTCATAATTTTAGTAATATATTAAATAAAATTAAAAATTTATTATTTTGAAAAATAATATATTAATTAAATAACATTTCAAGGTGTTAGTATATACCCCACACAAAATAATCATGTAGTGAATTTTCATATTTCTCTTAGAAATTAATGATAGAGTGGAAATCCTTTAAAAATTAGGTAACTTTTGAATTATAAATCCCCAGAAAATTATCGCATAAAATGGGTAGGTAAATAGTTATAACTTTAAGTACAATATTAATGAGATACATTCATTGTATGTGTATTTCTTATATTAAATAACCAAATAATGAATATGGATTATGTCTCATAGAAAAAATAACAGTGAGATGAAAATCAAATTCTATTGGTCTTGGAATTTGTCAAACACATTAAAACCTCCTATAAAATAAATATAACATTAATATAATTATATTAAGTGAAATTATATATATATATATAATTATATATTATTTTATTTTGGCGACTTTTAACATGTTTAATAACAATTCCATGTAAAAGTTTTGTTCTGGGAAATAACCACTTTTTTATTTTTATTGGTTATGATTTGTAACTTTTTTTGTCCACGTACAATAATCATGATTCATAATACATATAATGTTTTCCATAAAATAAATATAAAAAAAACAATATATATTTTTTATGATTAAAACAGGAAATTTGGTTATATAATGTAAAATACACTATTCAGGGAGATAATAGATTGTGTGTACGCATTAACACTATTTTCATTTTTTATTGAAATAAATAGTAAAAAATTATATATTATCACTAAGGAATAATTTTCATGTCACATATATGACACAATTTCATTAAACCTGTCCTTATTAGATTTCAGGTAAAGAACAAATAAGTCGAATCACTTTACAAGGCTTGAATCTTTCATATAAATGATCATTGTTATTATATTATGAAAAAATTTAAAGTATAGAGGTATGTTTGATACTATAATCAAAATAAATTAATAATATCAGAAATATAAAATATAAAATATAAATCAATCATTATTTCCATCCATTTTTTGAATAAATGGGAAAACATAACATAGGTTCGCGAGGAAATAGTCCATTGTAAACAAGAAAAATGATTTCATAACCCATTTGATGGAAGTTGATATGGTTGTATTTAATTACATTAAAATAAGAACATATAATTTTAATTAACATGAATTTATTATTATATTATAATATTATATAACTAATTTAATTCGTTTGAGGAGGAAATAGAAAAAAACACTTTGACAAACACTACCCATTCTTCCAGAATATTACATAGTTTTACACCCATATCCTACCTCAAATGGATTCATGTATGAAATGATGCTTCTAATATGATCCTAAGAATGTGGGGAATTATTTATTAATTCTTGTATGAACAAAAAGTTATTTATGGTGTGATGGAGATATGATAAGGGGTAACCTTTTATATGTGTGGTGAGGGACACAATTGTATTGTTTCTGAAATGAATAATATCCACCCACATTTTATTCTATTCACAAGGATAATAAATGTATTATTATCTACGATATATGGGATAAAGTCCATATATTTTATTTTAATAGTATTTTTAAATGTTTTGGCCTATTTTTCCCCTTATATTTTAAGTTTATCCCCAAATATATAAATTTTTACCTTGATAACGATAATTATTTTTTATTATTTTTGTTATTCATTTTTGTAAAAAATTGAATTTTACTTATTAGAAAATATAATTTATAATGATTCAAAATATCAAATCCATTTTCAATATTTCAATTAATCTATGTGGAAAAAAATTAATTTAATTTTAATCATGTATAGATTATAAGAAAGTGGGTTTTTAAAGAAAGAATCATCTAATGATTGAGAATTTTATGTATAAAAATTCAATTTTTAACTAATTAAAGTGAAATAAATTAAATTAAAGTATTTATAATGGAATAAAATTTATTTTTAAAGAAATTTAATGTATAATTTTATTATATATATATTTTAAATGAAAATAAATTTTTTAATTAAAATTAAGTAGTTTTAACTATTCATCAAATAACAAATCTTTTCCTAAAAAATAGAAAAAATTTAGCCTAATCGAATGACGAAATTATTTCTTGTTTTTTTTATGTTAGTGATCTAAAATTGGATATGTTTTTATTTATAAAAGGTGTTTCATAGAGCTGAAAAAAATATATTTTAATAAAAATATATTTTTAAGCATGAAATTGGATTCATTCCTATATATATTATAGAAGAAACTATGATGAGTTTAAAATAGTTTTTTGAATATATATAAATATATATTATGTATATTTCATTAAAATCATCATGCAATGTGGATATTAACTTATTTATGTGAAAAACATTTGTTCTCATAAAAATAAATTCACAGAAAAATATTTAATTTTGTTTATAAATAAATGGTCATAAATGAATTCATTTTATATACATGTGTAAACCATATTTTTATAATTTTTTTATAATATTAATGCTTTCTACTCTGATGGTAGAGTGAAAACTATCATATTGAATTATAATATTTTCATAATAAAACAAATATATATTATATTTTGTGTTTTGTATAACACAAGAAATACTCAGTGTTTTCTATAACATACGATATAATAAGTGTCATGTGCAATGAAAAAAATACATAAGGATAAATACATTTGTACAGAGATATTCGAAATCTCCCATGGTTTTACATTATAACCCATTATAATGTATTTCTCCATCATAATTTATCAAGGAAATAAAAGTCTTATAATTTTAAAATTCCACCATAGAAACCTAATTTTTACAAATGAATAATTAAACATACATTAATAATTGAAGGTTTGAAACATAAATTTACCTTAGGTGACTCATAACTTGTTGGAATCATATGATAACATAGTTGTGAAGTGATTATTTGGACATCAATGAAGATAATAATTGATTTTCAAAATAAATAGATCATTGATTAGAAGAAATTGGATGATATGAAGATGGTTATCGATCAAAAAAAACATAAGCTAAATAGGAGTGAAAAAGTTCAATAATATCTGTAAAAAAGAATATAATTGGAAATTATTTTATATCAATATCCATTTACTAATTTTTGAAAATTTACCTGGGAATATATACGAACATTATTTCATTCATTTTAACAATAAAAATATCACCCTTTGGTTGTGTATTGATCAATTTCAACTTCATCTCTTACTCCATGAAATGGGGGTGATTTTTTTATTCCTAAAGAACTACAATACCAATAGATTTAGAAATTGAATTATAATTCATTAATTATATATACAATTATCATCACAACAAGATTATTATCATCGGTTATAAAATAGACATAAATTTTCATATGATGGATAAATTTGTTAATCTGAAGAACCTCATCGAGTGATCAATATAAACCATTATATAAATGGTTAACCCTATTACAATTACAAAATTCTTAATCTATAAATATGTTCAATAAATTGATCAAAATAATATTATCATTAATCCACTATATATTATAAATTATCTCTTGATTGAGTCATTCCAAACATTTTAATACCTTCATCACACATTCTATTGGAACAAGGTAATTAAATGAATTACCATAACAACATATTGATATAATATAGTATTTTTAACTAATTAAATCATAAATAGATTATATTTTATGTTGCATAAATCATAAAAATTATCTAATGTTCATTAATGATAGAATATACATAATTTTCATGAAATAAATTATCACTTATTAGGTCATCAATACCGTCCAATTTACATTATCCAAATCTACAAACTCTTTATGCAATATAAAAACAATTTTCTCAATTTCATAATATAAAAATGGATTCATTCCAATAATTTAAATATCATGGTATAATTAAATCCATTTTCTTTTTCATTAACACAATTCATTTTTTTCATATCTTTAATGAAATAAAATTACAGAACAATTTCATGATTCATATTATATAATTTGTGAAATCCAATAAATAAAAAATTCAATAATCCCACATCCTTATGAAACTATTAACAAGGGTTCTTCATCATATTACTCAATACCCCATTCCTTAAATATGAAATACAGATCATGTCTTCATGATCATCCACAAAAATTTAACCATTCTTATAAAAAATAAAATCAACCCATACCTTTCATAAATCATTCATGTTCTCTTCATAATCATAAGTAAAACAATTACTTTTATAACCATTATGAATTTCCTCTCTGAAATTTTCTTTAGAAAATTCATATTCATAATGTCCCTACATTCCACATTCAAACATTCATACATTGATAATATGTTACGGAGAAAATTTTATTCATCTATTTCATTTATTTAATATAAAATTTTTTTCTAAAATTTATTTATTTGTATCCTTCATGTCTAAACAAGAAATTCCTTCCAATTCCTTTGAAAAATTCATTTGGGAGATTATTCCTATATTCCCTATGTATACGAAACTGGATCTTCTTTTTTTATGTCAGCACTTCTTTAAATCTCAATGAATGTCATCCTTATCATCTTCACTAAGTCTGATTATTTGTTATGTTGAAACATGTAAATCATGTTCCTTGATAACTAATAATAATAATAATATCCTTCACTCCAGTAATTATTTCATTCAGATTCACATTAGAAAATTATCATTGATATTAAATCATAACCCGGTTCTTTCTGTATCCTGCCATCGACTAAAACCAAAATCATAGTGTGACAAAAATCAATATTACTTGGAAATCATATAATCATTAAAAATGACCTATATAATTTCTTAATCATGAAAAAAATTAAAATATTTAAACATAAGGTTATACAATGTTTATTATATTCAGCATATATTAAAATCAGTCATTACTATTCATATAGGGTTTTAATCATCCAATGCATATAAATTTGGTGTGTCAAACCTGGTGTGAAGAAAAGAATATTGTCATCCATTAGGTTAATATTGAGTAAAAATAAATTATAACTTTACGGGTTTATTACCCATATATACCTCTATAGAAGATCCATATCTAGTTTAATAATCATAATAGGTATGTAATTCTGTTAAAAAATTTCTCTACCCATTAAAAAAATTTATTGAAATTTCCCTATACATTGACTCTTTCTTCGATGTATACTTAGAGAAATACCTAGACATATCAGCATAAATGTCCAGAGGGATGTCAAAATTTTTTTTATCAAAATATTTTCAAAATGATTGATAAATAATTCATATGATATAAACTATAACGACCTTGGATTCTAAAACATGGATATTACAAAATTGAACATGAATATTCATTAAATTTCAACGATCTAATCCCGAGGAAAATAATAATTTAGTGAATTAAGAAACATGAAAACTAATCACATTAATTTCGAATATATCATTAATTTATCCCATACAGATCTTCAATTTTTTACCCTTAATAAAAATAGCCAAAAAACATTGATCATAACTTATTAAATGGATACATAAGAAAGGGTGAGATTATATTCCTAGTATGTGTAAAAATTGGAGATATGTAATCATAACATAAACATTTGGTTATGCGAATATAATAATAACTTTTTAAAACTATAAAATTCACAGAAAAGATAATAATATTGAGTCATAGAAAAAATAATCACAGTTCATAAGTAATGAATCATAAAGAAATAAAATATCATGATCCCTGAGAGCATAATAGTGAATCATGGGAGCATTGGATCTAGAAAAGTACACATAAATGGACCCGCATGAGCTGCGCATAGTTACGGTCCAACACATGCTGCTTACTTAGTTAAATAATTTATTTACATTAACTAAATAAAATTAAATTAGAGATTTATGTTTAAATATAATAATGTGTTAATAATAGTAATGTTATTATTATGATTAATTTGGTGCCTTAAATTATCTGGATGTTAAATGATTTAATTTCATGATTAATGGGTGAAATAATTATGATAATCTATTTTAATTTCATTATTAATGGGGTGAAAAATATATTCTAAAAGATTTAAATTTCATGATTAACATGGCGTAACATTTATGTCAAATTATTGTTGCTTTTGTGTTTCTCAAAGAAATGTTTAATTAAATAAAGTGTTAGTGAATTAATGAAGAAGCATATTTATTAAATAGAGGTTTTGGGTTATATCAAATATATGGGTAATAATAATGGGATAATTTTAATTATGGTTTAATTAGTGTTATAATTATTTTTAAATAGGGAAATTATTATTTTAAATAATATTAGTAATGGATTTGAGGGTTTTGAATGGTTTTTATTAAATAAAAGTGGGTAATAATAGTTATATTGTAACTATTATTATTATCATAATTATGGGTATCATTATTATAATAATTACATTCAATTAATTAAAATTAATATTTGGTTTTAATTTTAGGTTTTAATTGGGGAAATCCAAAAAGAGGAGATTGTTTCTCCTTCCCCCACCCATATGCACACTATAGGTGGTGCGACCCTTGTTTTGTTCATCCCCAAATTGCAAGGCTTCTCCTCCTCCATGCAGCTCCTCACCCATGGTCAGACTTGCCTCAACCAAACCATCTCCTCCCAATGGCATGACCTATAGTAGTGTGAAGCCCCCTTGGTAGATCCCCTAGAGTAGGCATGATCCCCCGCGGTAGAAATGTGACGCATGACTCCCCCTCTGAGTTCTTCATCAGTTGATTTGTTCTAACAATTTTTTTTGGGTTTGGTCTGATTCAATGAGTCACAAACATCACCCATATGCTCCATCATCACATTGGAGTTTTTTTTTGTGTTTTCAGTAATTGATTTTCTTTATTGAATTTAGGGTTTTGGGATAATACCCGATTTTGATGTTCTTCCATCTTTAAGGTGTGAAAATGGTGTTTTGGGGTCGTTTTTTCCATAATGCAACATCCTCCAATGAGGGATAAGCATATGAACTCATATTTATTCATCATCTTTGGTTCCGGTAAGGTTTCTACTTTGTCATATAGTTTTCCACCACCTAAATAGAAGCCAAATATTTTGTTTGAGTCCCTGGAATCTAGCGGTAGCTGTGTAGACCTTCCTGGATTGGTTTTGGTCTTCCGAAGTTGTTTTGATGTTTTATGGATTTTTTTGTTGGGCGTGCAAGAATTTAAATATATATTTAGATATATATATATATATATGTTTATATATAGAAATATATTTAAATGTGGTTTTCTTGTGATTTTGTGCCATTTGAAAATAATCCCTTCCAAGTACATTAATGTGAGGCATAATTAAAATGATGTCGCGCTGAGGTAGGGTCCCAAATAATTATTTTTTTGTAAAATAATTATTTTCATCATTAAATAATTTGAGATTATGAGTTTCCTTGATTATGGAACTGCTAAATTTTCGTTTAATGATGATTAAAGATGAACTATTTTTTTGTGGAAATTTCATATCATGCTTGCTTAAGGTTAGGATTTTGTATGTATCTGTGTTGATACTGATACATGATATATTTATGAAGGATTTTTAATGTTATTGAATTCTTCTTTCCACACATGATAAATGATTAAATGACCATGTGTTCGTGTTAGGAATGTATTTCTAGCTATTTGAAATTTGTTGAGCTTATGTCCTGAATATTAAATGGATAAACAAGAATCAACCATTTGTCTTCCTTGTAAATGAGACTTATGTGGCATTGGAATGGGACACCTTAGGTGTGCCTTATTAACCCATGTTTTGCAATTTTAATTACGTAAATGTTGATATATCAATTAGAGAATTAAATAATTGAATGGGATAAGGTGGGTAATAGGGTAATTAATTGAAGAATTTATTATCAATTCATGAGTTGAAAAAAATGTGTCATTTACTAATTATTGAGAATATTGAATATTTTTGAAATGTTTGGAATATAAATTGGAAACTGGTTATAATTAATGGATGGATTACATATTACATGCTAAATTTCAAATGGTTAATTAATTGATGAACTGGTTAAAAATATATGATTTAATTCATTAAATTTTGAATTAATTAATTATCATACATTAATTTAATATTTCGAATTCATTGTTTTTTAAAACTGTTGGCCAAGAATACATTTTGATGCATGTTTGTTTTCCATTTCTTTAGTTGTTTTGGATTGATTTTTATTAAAAATATGATATGATGTGTGAGATGGTTTCTAAATATCTGTGCCTTGTTCAACATCATTGACCTGAGATGTTTATGATGTGTATAAATATTGTTAAAGTCCTGGACGAATCACTACTTCAGTATATGTGTTCAAACATGTCAATGAATTGGGATAATTAAATGTCTAGTTGGTAATATAGTTTAATTTCATGTGGATAAGAATAATTAATTGATGATTAATTAATAACTATTGAGATGTTTAAAGGTTAATTAATTATTGGGTTATTTGATAGGAAATTTATGTTGCTAATTATTTGGGGAATTAATTAACGGATTTGATTAATTAATTAATGAGTTAATTAATTTATTTTTTGGGGTGTGTGACATGGATTTATACACCAATGATAAATATATATATTTATAATTGATAAATGGGTTGTGAGACAGAGAATGATGCCCCAAATACCCATGGGTTGTGAGACAAGGATTGACGCTATAAATATGCACAAGAGCGCTAGAGATGATGTTCTACGCAAATTTATTCACATTGGATTGTGTGTAAAATAGGTCGTACGTGAAATAAATTAAACGGTTTATTAAATATTTTATGAAATAATTATTTTAGAATTGAATATATTAAATAGTTCAGATTGTAACACAGCCGACCAAGTTTGAGATACGAGTGTCCTAGAGAACCCATGGATTTATGTGGTCAAATAATGAGTAACAATAAACGATTGTTATATAATTTAACAATTTTTGAATAATTGATAAATGAAAATGAGTTTGTGATGTATGTTGTGTATGCGTGACAAATGTGTAATGCATGTTCAGACAATAGTTGAGGACTGAATTAGGTACTTGGGTATATAGATACATTGTACTACTTACTTTATTTATTCATGCTTTCAAATTGTTTTAGATATTTATTGTTTGTATGGATTTGGGGTTGATTCTAGAAGTTCTGTCCTACTAATATTCATATCTCACCCCCAAATCAGGCCTCCATTGTACTGGGGAACCCGAGTAGATTCTTTTTGGTAGCTGGACTGTGTTTTTTCATATACTTAAGGAATACGAGTGGAGGACCCAACATAATTTCTGGATGCTCGAGGAGACCACCCTCTAAGAATGGAGTCATTATTATTTTTTCCTATATTGGAATTTCAAATATATTTTTTTGGTTCACTGTTTTCCATTTTGTATACTTATCATGTCATGCATTCATCTTCTGTAAAATTGTAGCTGGCCACTTTTATAAAATGAGTACTATTTTTCTTTCACTGCATTGTAAATTTTGTAGTACGGCTTCCGCTATTGATTGATCACTCTAATGTACCATTTTGAAACACTAATAATAAGGAATATTCTCCCAAATTAGAATATTTAAACCCCCACTGCTAGTCGGCACCCTCTAGACTATTGGGAGACGCACTTAAGGTCATGTGTCGACCAGTATGGCCCCCAGTTCTGGAGTTATTCAGGTTGGGACGTTACAAAGTGGTATCAAAGGATGAGGTTTTTAATCGTTTACATCGACTTACTATTTTAAGGACTGGTAGACTGGAGACTAGGAATGTGTTGTAACTTGGGTTAATAGTCGTGTTTGGGACTAATCAACCCATGTATAGGAAATTACCATGTGGCCATGGTTTTGATTGTTGTTCATGTTATTCGTTATTATAGTTGATATGATTTCACCTTGAGTGACTGGTGTACTTTCTGCTACTTGTTGAATATGAAAATTTTGAAAAATGTACATTGGTATGATATGACAAGAATTTTGAATTACATGCATCATATTAGGCACTTACATTTTAACATTGCATGCATATATACCATGTCATTTAGTTGCATTAGTGGGATGATTTCTAATATGTATTTTGTGCCTGAATATATGTGATGTTTGGTACTTATTTAGAATTCCTTTTATATTGCATGTTTCAGTGACAAATTTACCCAGATTGGGTGTTTATATTCAATGATTCCTCTATGATTAGTATGTTTTATAATTATGACATTATTTTGTGTTAAAAAATGATATTATGTTACAGCTTCTGATAAGATGATAGAGATGTTTTGACGTGTAAAAATGGATGTTAATGTTTAAATGTTAAATTAATGCTGATTGTAATAAATTTGATCCAAATGCCATCAATAAGGTGTAAGGGTGGCTTATTGATTGGTAGATGGCCAACCACATGACTGAACCATGTATAACCATAGTGCATGTCATTATGGTTATAATTAAAAAAACTATTGAGTTTTGATTGAATTGAACTGTTGTGGGATTCTTTTTGAAGAACCTGGATTAGAATAAATGGGACCCTCGAAGGTCCTCTCTATGTTAAAAAGGAATTTAGATGCAAAATTTATAGTTTAAAATGAGATGACACTGAATTTTAAATGATTAAAGAGGATGCTAGTTATATCATGCCTTTTTTCCATTGGGTGTTTTTTTTGAAAACAAAGTGACATGTTGTGAAAAAGTACTTGTGTGTTTGTTGAAATTGATTCAAATGATTAAATGATGAAATTAATTAAATAAATAGATAAAAAATAGGGCCTTTAAAATAGTGATATCTATTTTTCGTGGCAAAGAGATAGGGTCGACATTTATGTTTCGTAAGAGAGTAGCCTGCAGGACTCAGGTGTTTTGACACACCGGTTGGATTTAATATTTTCATTTCATGTGAGAATGTTTGACATGGTGATCATGGTTCGAGGAACTTCGAAAATTTTATTAAGTTGTTTCATAAATATAGAACTCAAATATGGGTAAAATTATATTTTGACGTCGTGGACAATCCTAAGGCAGGAAGTGTCACATGGATTTTAGTTAACATGTCAGTAGGTGATGCCGTGTTTTTTCTACAGATTCATCCAGATGAAGTTGTATGATCTTTTAGTGACCTTATTTTTATATTAGTGTGATCTTCAGGATATAGTGACATTATTCCCTATCATTACCTCATCATTGAAACACAATGATAGTGTTAGTCTTACACCATGATAGAGTTTTAAATGTTGTTGGGCTTGATGATTGGTTTTTATCTAGGCTATACGCAAGATGCGAGGTTACTTTTGGCTTTTACATCATTCATGTGGGGGAAAGTAAGATTTTTTAAATATACTTGTGATGGATTGACTTTGTAATGTCACTAGAGTTCAGGAAAGGACTTCTGTATACATTTAGTACGTGGTGTAATAATATTAAAAGTATTATCACCAGTTTAAGGGTGAGTGTGGGTTTTTTGGACCGTAATGTGTTTTTAGAAAATCATGTGCAATCATTTTCTTGTTTTAGATCACTATTTGACCATTTCTTTGATGTGGTCTATATAATGGAATCATATGTAATATATGTTTCTGTTTTTATTTGGTAATGTGATATTTTCCTCAAGTTTAAATGTTTTAAATGAATTTGGGCATGTGAAATTGGTTAAAGATTTGTTTGGAATTTCAGAACACAAAATGAGAGTTCAAATGTGATTCAATGACCTCGGTGTGTTTTTGTATTAGTTATTGATGGATTCTCAGGGATGAAGTGGTTTTAATATTGCTTGATTGTAAAGTCCCATGTTTTTGAATTGGGTTTATATATGAAGGTTGTCAAAAACAATTCCTTCTATCAGTGGATTGGTTTATAAAAAAATCTTAGAAATATTATTCTGGATTTTAGAACACATAAAGATGTTTTTTTGGACATGGTAATAAACTTGATAATTTTTGCGGGTGTCCCGATGAATCGTAGTAGCACCAGATCCATAAAAGTACACTTAAATCGATATATACAATCTGTGCACGGTTACGGTCCATCCCGTGCATCTTACCCAATTTAATATTTAATTTACATTAATTTAATAATATTAAATGGTATTTTCATGTTTAAATATAACAATGTGTTAACAATAATAATGTTATTACTATGATTATAATGGTTCTTTAAATTATTACAATGTTAAAATATTTAATTTTATGATTAATGGGGTGAAACATATATGTTTAAATATTTCAATTTCATGATTAATGTGGTGTAACTTTTATGTAAGATTAATGTGGCTTTTGTGTTTCTCAAATAATGATTTAACAAAATATTGAGTTCCTGAATTAATGAAGAATCGTTATTATTAAATTGTGGTTTTGGGTTATATCAAATATTTGGGTAATAATAATGGGATAATTTTAATTTTAGTTTTATTAGTGTTATAATTATTTTTAATTAGGGTTATTATTTTTGTAAATAATAATTGTAATGTATTTGGGGGTTTTGGTTGGTTTTGATTAATTAAATAGGGGTAACAATAGTTATACAATAACTATTATTAATTTCATAATTATGAGTATCATTATTATAATAATTACAATAAATTATTAAAATTAATTTAGTCATTTATTTTTAGCTTTTAAATGTGGAAAACCAGAGGGAGGAGATTTATTCACCTTCCCCCATGCGTATCCACGTTACATGGGGTACGACCCTGGTTTATCTTCTACCCAAATCACATGGCTTTTCATCCCCAACGCGACTCCCCCCACCCAAGGCTGGATCTTCCTTGGATGAACCATCTCTTACCTTTGGTGTGACCTCTAGCAGTGCACAACCACAAGGGAAGATCCCCTAAAGTAGGCAAGACCCCCTCCGGGTTGAACAACAACCCGCGATGCCCCACCTCCGGGTTCATCAACTTGCGAATGTTTTCTACACAATTTTTTGAATGATTGGTATTATTCAAAAAGTTATGAACATATCTCATACTCTCCTTCATATATTTGGAGATTCTTTGTTTTTTGGTCCCCACTTTTTTTTAGCTGAATTTAAGGTCTAGGGATAATACTCGGTTTTATTGTTCTTTGTTCATTAAGGTGTCAAAATGGTTTCTATGTAAATACCGAGAAATTCCATCTAATTTGTTAATGCATTTGAAATTTTTTGAGTTTTTAGTTTCGGACAGTACTTGATTCTGAGGCCTAGAGAGCCCGAAATATTTTTATGAAGTTTCTTAAGTACTTTTAGTAAGCGTGTCAGATTGTTTTTGTATCTTTTGAACCGGTGCTCGAAATTGAAATCTGAGGGCACCGTTGATCTCGTATCACCCGTAGTTTCTTGAGGACACCTCTACCTCTACTGAAGTCGGCCGTGGGTGGAAGATATTTTTTGTTATCCATTGTGGGAAAATAAAAAAATATGGAAATAAAAATAAACTAACTTTATTTTTATTTAACTTTTGAATTCTTTTGAATTCTCAGTGGGGACCACCCGATCTCTTCAAACCATTTTTTTAATTAATAGTTCCAAACCCCCAAAATTTAATGACATCACCAAATGAAGTAATTAAACCATTCAATTAAGAGGGAGTCTCTTCATCACCTTGATTGGGGATCTTGGTAGATGTTCTTGCTAGAGGAAACCCCCTTAGAGGATAAACTCATCTTCTTCGACGAACATTTCTCCAATGAAGAACTCCATCAAAGGATCTACAGCGAGGAACTTCTTCAACAAAGATGAAAAAATGTCCATCTTTCCCTTTCCTCATTGACGTCAACGAATATTCTAGGTATAGATTGTTGTTTTTGTATACATATTACCCTATTATTTTCGTTCTTCTTGATTTATGAAAGACTATGTCGCTTGCTACTATTCTAACATGGAGGGTACAGACTGAACAATCATGGCCAGACTCCTCCACATACTTTGTGGATTTTGGTGTTCTTCTATTCTTGTTTTCGGGTTTAGAGAATCCAGACCGTGGAGGTCTTGAAATGATATTGATGTCCCGAGACGAGTGTGGGGGTGTTCAGAATGATGATGGGGCCACCGGGTCGGACCCGACATACCGAGGAATGCCACTGGAGACCGGTGCTAGTGACCAGTGCCGGTAGGGCTCGGGAGTGTCCGCCAGCACTCCAGCCGCCAGCGACGGTGATGACGGCGCGATTTCATCGCCGGAGGAAGGTCATGGCCCGTTGATCGCGGTGGAGCAAGTGCGGCACCCAACCGCATGAAGGGTGAAGCAGCGCGTGTTTGAACCACCGGTCTTGAATGGGCCGTGGTGATAGGTTGGGGGAATCTCACTGCCAACCACTGGTGGTGGTTCGGCGTGCTACCGCACCGCGGTAGTGGGTTGGTCGTCCGGCCAGCCGAGGAGCCTAACGGGACTTCTGGGTACCACGTGTCAGTTGCAGGTGCCTTGTGGCACTGGCCGAATGGCCACCAAACATGTAAGGTTGGGCTATTAGGGGTACCCAGGGGCGCCTTCTTCTTGGGTGGTAGGTAGGGAGGACCCCGCTATGGGGCCGCCCAGTCGCGGGCCAACTGTGGGCCTCCTATGGGCCGCCCTGCGGGCCAGGCCAGACCTTGCCAGCCGGATCGGATTCCGCAGGCTGGGTCAGGTCGACCCGAACTAGGTCAGGTCGGCCTAGGTCGGGACGGGCTAGTTCGGTCCGACCGGGTCAGACCAGACCCAGACCGGCTTCGACAACATTCCATTCTTTCACCCCTAACATGAGTTACGGGTAGACGTTTGATGTACCGTCTGCGGCGCCAGAAAACATTGATCAAGACTGTCCATTTTGTATACCCCACATGTGTTTCAATTGAATTTAGGAGACGTCAAGGTTGAATCGAACATGAATCTAATCGGGCCCTCGGGACTAAAAATTCCAATAACTTACAGACTGGGTGTCTGTTTGATGCAACATCTATTGGGTTGAGACCCCTATCATATGGAATTCCTTTGGGTATACTTCGTCATGGGACATCGTGGAAGTTGGAGTATCAAACTGTGGCTTCATGAGAAGACCCTACTAGAATAAAGAAATCTTATTGCGGGAACCATGTGGTTGGCTCTAACATGAGATAGGGATCCTTGGTGGGTCTGTGCTTTGGGTTCATACATGTGTCTGTGTTCTAGGATCCCATGTGGATCCTCTATAGTAATATGTGTTGGAATACTATAGGATCATACCTGGGTCTGTTATATTAGGATCCTACGTGGTTCTAATGATTTAGGATCCTATGTGGGTATGCCTCTCAATAAATAACATGATTCAGTAGTTATATCTAATCATCGTTACTACCGTACCTAAGTTATAACAAATGTAGGCTGAGATATAATCTTTGTGGTGAAACCCTTGTGGTTCTTCTCTGTGTGGTGTTACCTTTGTGTTACTCACCGTATTGTTGTTACCTTTGTGTTACTTATTATTTTCTGGACAGTTGTGCTTTTGGATCAAGAGATGGACCTCTATGTAATCTTGTCAACTTAGGTATATTTATGGGAATACACCTTAGTAAGGATGGTTGTAACTTAGTACCTTGTGATTGTACTCGTACTTTTGAGGTTTATCATATTTGGATTCTGGGAGACCATTGAGGGTCTTAGGGTCCCTAATGAGTATCATTATACTCACCCCTGCACGGGATATTCCTGCACCTTGTTGTGTCCTATGTAGATGATGAACAAAATTGATCGAGGATTAGGGTAATGGATAGGAGGCTGCTCGGAGGTGGACTTAAAACTGATGTACCACAGGGATGACGTGATCGAGAGCTATACCTACCCAATATGTAGGATTTCTGGTGGATGATCCAGGAGCTATTTCCATTTCAGTTTTATTTGAACTTTCATTTGGGCTTATATACTGGACCTTACTTTCAGCACAATTTTTACTATAGTAGTTACTCGTGGTGATTCATTATTGTGTTTTAGACTATTTGTGATAAAGGTTTAAATGGAAATTCCTTCTCGATTACTGCGATATGCCTTTCTTTACTATTCATCGTCCCTTAGCCTATTGAAGGAGGGCTTCGGGTAGTCATGGCATGGGCCCCGAGGATGGGTCATGAATGTTTTGGCGTTCGTGGGTCCATAATCCAATATTCATCACCATGGTTGAAGCGAATGATCTCATTTCTCATCGATGACTTTGGTTCATGTAAGGTTTCTATTTTGTTATTTGGGTTTTCACCACCAAAATAGGAGTCTAATATTTTATCTGAGTCCCTGGTATCTAGCGGTTGGAGCGTAGTAATTTTTGTATTGGTTTCGGTCTTACGAAGTTGTTTTTTTTGCTTCGTTGATTTTTTATAAGATGATAGTGTATGTAAATATATATATATATATATATATATGTATGTATAAACATAAATATAATGGTGGTGCTCATGTGACTATGTTCCATTTTCAACTAATTGTCGCCATGTACATTTTAGTGATGAATACATAAAATGTTGTCACCCCGAGGTAGGCTCCCAAATCTCAATCAATTTATTTTATAATTATTTTCTTCATTAAATAATTTTAGATTATGAGTTTCCATGATTATGGAAACCCTAACATTTCTTTAAATGATGATTGATGATAAAATTTTTGTTGGTGATAATTTCATATCATTATTTCTTAAAGTTGGGATTTTGTATATATCCCAATTAATACTGATACATGATATGTTGATTCAAGACTTTTGATTTTATTGAACTATTCTTTCCACATGTGATAAATGATGAAATGAACATGTTGTGGTGTTAAGAATTTATTGTTGGGTATTGAATATATGTTGAGCTTATTCCCAAAAAATAAAACTGTTAAACATGCAGCACCCATGAGTCTTCCTTATAAATGAGACTTAAATGGCATTGGACTGGGACACCCTTAGGTGTGCCTTCTTATCCCATGTAAAGGAATGATAATTACGTAAATGATGACATATCAGTTGTATTATTAAATGATTGAATGGGACAAGATGGTTGATATAGTAATTAAGTGAATAAATAATTGTCAAGTCATCAGTTTAAAAAACATTTGGCATTTACTAAATATTGAGAATATTGAATATTTTAACATGTTTGGAATATAAATTGGAAACCATTAATAATTAATGGATGGATAATTTATTACATTTTTAATGGTAAGTGGTTAATTAATTGATAAACTAGTTAAAGAGAGAATATTTAATTAATTAATTGTTGAATTAATTAATTTTCATGCATTAATTTAATATTATGAAATGATTTATATGGACAACTATTGTCCATGAAATCTTTTTGATTTATGTTTTTTTCTCTGCCTAAATTTGTTTTGAATTGAGTTGTTTGAAAATATGATATGTTGTGTGATATGGTCTCAAAATATCCAGTCCTTCTTCAGAATGCTTGACTCGAGATGTTTATTATGTCCATGTAAATTGCTAAAGTCCTGGAAGAATCACTGAATGAGTGGATGGGTTCAGACTTGTTATAAAATTGGGATAATTAAATGTTGATTTAATTATTTGTTGGTACTTATTGTGTCTAATAATAATTAATTGTTAATTATTTATTAACTATTTTTATATGTAATGACTAATTAGTTGTTGAGTTTTTTGACGGGAAATTTTTAATGATAATTAGTTGTTGAATTAATTAACATATTTTATTAATTAATTAATGTGTTAATTAATGGATAGTTTTGGGGTGTATGACATGGATTTCTACACAAATGATATATATATATATATATATGATTGACTAAAATGGTTGTTAGACAAGGACTGATTCTCCAAATACACATAGGGTACCAGACATGGCATTCTACACCCAACATTCAAAGGAATATTCTTTTAAGGGATAGGGACAGATGCTCCAAATTCCAATGGTTAGTGAGGCAAGGACTGATGCTCAAAATACTAACGAGGGAGATAGACATATTATTCTACACCAATTAAGTTACATTGGACTATGGGTCCAATAGATTGTATACAAAATGAATTAAATGGTTAATGAAACATGTTCTGAAATAATGATTTGAGAATTGAATATGGGAAATAGTTCAGACCCCATCTCGGCCGAGGAATGTTTTGAGATACGGGTGTCTTGGGGATCCTAGGGATTTATAAATTTAAATAAATTGTAATAATTAATGAGGATTGTATCATTTTATGAGGGTTGAATAATTGATTAATGAAAATGAGTGTTTGATTACTGTTGTGTATGCATGAAAAATGCATAACGCCGGTTCAAACATGTGCTGAGGGCTGAAGCATGTACTTGGGTATATAGATACATTGTACTACTTACAATATTTATTCATGATTTCACACTATTTTAATTATTTATTGAATGTATGGATTTGGGGTAGACACCCGTGGTCCCAGCCTACTAATATTTATATCTCACACAATACTTGGGCTGCCATTTAACTAGGGTACCTTGGTAGATTATATTTGGTTGTAGGTTTGTGATGTTTGCATATACTTGGGGGATCAGAGAAGAAGACTGAGTAGAAGCTCGGGATGCTCTAGGAAACCTTCCTCAGGGAATTGGGTCATTGTTATTTATTTCTGTACTGTAATGTAAAATATGATTTTTTTGGTTCACTCTTTTCTATTTCGTATCATTAGCATGTCATGCATGTTTCTTTTGTATACTTTTCATTGACCGATTTTATAAATTGAGTACTGTGTGTCTTACACTTATTTTTCAATTAAGTATTAATACTTCCTCTATTGATCGTTTACTCTAATATACCGCTGTAAAACTAAGATACAAGGGTATAGTATCCCCAAAAACTCTCATAATCCCTCGCTGCTAGCCGGTAGCCTCTGGCACATAGGGAGACATGCTTGAGGTCATGTGGTGCCCAGTCTGTCCACTGGTTCAGGGGTGATCTAGGATGGGACGTTACATCTATCAACTAAGAATGTCTTAACATGTTGGTCTTGGGATAACCACTAATTTTACTACATTGGGATTGGGATAACCACCAGTGTACATTGTTTTTGAGGATCGGTAAAATCACTTATATACACTCTATTTTAGTCATGGGACAACCACACCTATACCCAAAATTTTTTTCTGGTCTATTGACATGTGTACATAATGAGACAATAAAATGTTAATAATTACTTGATTCACTTGAGGGAGGTTTAGTTATATCCATTCACTTTATGAAAATCATATAAATGGGTGACACAATATCATAACACATTGATAATTTCATAACCCATGAAATAAATTGGGTTTTATAATCATTTCAACATATCATAACCTATAAAAATAAGATGTGTTTAATAATCATTAAATCAGTTCATCAATGTAGAACCCATGAAAAATAAGTGAGTTTCTTATGATTTATATCATTATAAAAACCATTTAATAAAATGTCTATTTTATTGAAAATAAAAATAAATTGTTGTAATGTAATTATTATTAATTATTTAAATAATATTTTGAAAAAATATCATTTCTTTTAGGAAAATAAATAAATAAATAAATAAAATATCAATTATTTTCATATAAATAGTAAAACATATAAACCAAACATCATATAATTTAATTTTTTGGATTATGGGAAGTTTAATTCATGTCAACAATTTTATATCAAATATTACTATAAAATTTTTAGTGAAATAAAATGATCAATATTTTGAATGAGAAAAAAATATTCCTTTATAAATATTTTGGTAAAATTTAAAACATTGGTTGAAATTTATATTATAAATAATTTTATAATTAAGAAATATTTTTTAAATCATTTTTGAAGAACTTGGTTTAACAATAGGATATATTTCTAACCGAAGAGTGAAATAAAGTTAGATTTATAATGAAGACCATTAATATATAATTTTAAGTACCATAGAGTTGGTAACTGGTTATATTAATCTAAAATATAATGAATAACCATAGTATAACAAAAAAATGAGTTTCCTTATATATAGATAATAATATTATATCATTCAAAACATAATCATAAATAATCTAGAAAAACGATGAGACTGTATCATAAAATCACTGAAACTTTGGTATCATTGAATCATAAGAACTATGAAGGAATAAAATAAAATGTATGATAAGATATCATGTGTATTAAATAATATACAATATTTTTGGTTAATGGTAGTTTATCTAATAATTGTGAAACAATATTGGTTTATAACAAAACATACATCTCAATGAAAGAAAATTGTGAAAATAATTCCTTACCACTACACTAAAATTTTGAATTGTAATAACCTATAAAAATAATAATAAATTAAACCCTAAATATCATTACAAAAAATTTATTCATGATTTATTGTTTTTAATGTGTGGTATATACATAAATAATAAATAGTAGGTGAATTTGTATATGTATCCCAGAAAGGAACTAGAGACTCAAATTCCTAGGCAAATTTGGAAGCTTTTTTAGACAATCCCATTAAATAAAGGTCCAAAAATGATTATGTGAATAAGAATAAATTTAATTAATAATTTCATAAAATACATTCATGGTAATTATATACAACACATAAAATAAACACTTGGTGAATATGGAATGTGTCTCATAGAAAAATAAATGAGAGACCTAAATCTGTTACATTATGTATTGATTGTCATAATACACATTAAAACCTCTATTATACTAAATATATTTATATTATATATCTATCATAGAAAAATATTTATATATATTACAATATAAATATTTTTATGACCTTTTTTCCAATTAATTACCAATTTCATGTTAATGTTATATTTAAGGAAATAACTGCTTTTTTCATATATATGGTATTTTTTATTAATTTTCTCATGTTAATTTAATAATCACTTTATCATAATTTTAAATTTAAAAATTATATAATTTTCAAATAAAATCATTATATATATATATTTATTAATTCATTAAAATTTAGAAATATAATGTGAAAGACATCATTCAAAGGTTCAGTATGTCATATGTATGCATAAACATCTTTTCCATTTTTGTGTTATGTTGAAATAATGAATGGTAAATGAAATATTTTATTTTAATAATAATTTTTTTTCAATATATATCCCATATTTTCTAAAAAATCAATTAGTATTACGCGTTAATGAACCACATCGCATCGTGAGGTGGAAATCCAACAAAAACATAAATGACATTATCATTTTCCAAGAAAAAGAATAATATGAAGGTATGTGTTATATTATGAATCAGAATGAAAATTTATTTCATAAATAACAATTATAAATAGTAAATTTAGAATTATTACAACCCATGAGAGGTGTAATTTAAAGAACACATGACATCACTCCGTGTGGGGGTATTCTGCCGTGAACATGAAAAATTAGTTTGTAACCCATTTTATGGAGGTGGAGTTTATTGTAGTGACTCCATGAAAATGAATGAATCTCAGTAGATAGAATATACTGAGGTTATTATAGTAGCAATGTATAATAAAAATTTTCATTTCATGGGGATGATATGTAACAAATATTCTTTTTAACGAACTCCAACTCTACTTTATGTATCTTAATTAGGTTTACAACAAAATCATTTCTACACTGGGATTATATAAAAAATAATACATATATAATTATTAGGGATAATTTGGGATGTTATTTGGGTATATATTGTATGAATAAACAGTTATATGGTCTTAAAAATAAAACAATGGGTGACCTTTTATAAGTGATGTAAGTTCGAAACTTCAATTTTTTTTTAAAGAAATCATTCACTCACATTTTTTTCATGTAAAAATTTTAAAAAATAGATTATTATTTGGAATGTAACGAATATGGCCAAAATAGTTCCATATAATGGGTGATTTAAATGTTTTGGGCCATTTTTTAAAATTTTCGGTTTGTTTCACACCCAATAAATCTAATTCTTCCCTATTCATAGTAAATATGTTTTATTATACTTAATATTTAGTTTTTCTCAAAAAAATTTGGTTGAAAGATATTTAAATGGAAGATATTTTATATGTTTGATGTTATTTAATTATTATACTCCTTGAAATATATTATATATGATTGATGTTGTTGAAATTCTTTTCTAATAGGATTACAAGGATCAATGGAAGAATTTTAAAAAAGTATTATCTAACATTTTTCGCACCTAGATAATTTTTATGATGATAAAGACTGTGAAGTGAACCCATAAAATCAAGGGGTATTTTTTCTTAACTGATTTTATACATAAATACTCTTTCGGGAGAGCTTTATTTATAAGTATTCCCAAGATTTATTATATACTATAAACAAAATTATATTCCACATAATAATTTTATGATTTCAATGAAAAATTAGAATTTTTCCCCAATGTTATTATGTTTTAAAAATAGATGTATCTTCAAAATAATATATATTACATGAAATAAAAAAGTGAGTTTTTTATTGATTTTGATATAAATACTAAAATAATTAAGTGAATTTTAATTTACAATATCACATTACTTATTTCAACTAAAATAATGAGTTCATTACATGTATTATTAAAATATGAGAGTGAAATATTAATCTTTTTTTAAAACACCTTAATGAAAAATTTTGTAGTAAACATGAATTTTAGAATATTTTTCTCATGTTTAGTCACACGTACAAGATCTTTGTTATTTGGTTACAATTGATAACATATCATGAGTGAATATAGATAGTTTTTGTATATTTTTTTGAATAAAAAACATATATATTATAATGATTCTGATTCCTATATAGTAATAGAACAAAATTGTCCTCGGTCTATATTTGTTTTTGTTATATTTCTCCAATATTTTTAAAGAAAAAAATAATATTTTTTTTCACCGGATCATGGATTCTAGGATCTGGATGTTTAATTTATCAGAGGAATGGCTTCAACAAATTTTAAAATTTTAAAATTTGTTAAAAATAGTTTTCATTTCATAGTTATTTTCAATGAAATTCCATTATATATTTTATTTTATTTTTGAGGATTATTTTTTGATGAGAGGTGAATGATATCATACAACACATCAATCCTTTTCGATGATATACATCTAAATATTATTTTAATGTCATGAACATATGATTTTGAAATTTTTTCCAAAATTCAAATTTCACTATCGAAACTCTTTGAGGTATCTAATACCTCAACCATATCATGATTTTATCAAGGGTCATGAATTTTATATTGGAAAATATAGAACTATAAATTTTTATAACATGATAAGAATGGAATATTCTGCTGATTTATTTTTAAAATCATATCTTTATATAATTCATTTTAAAGAGATGGTAATTTTTGGGACTCTGGAAGAGGGAGACCACCAAAGACCGACTATGTGTCAAAAAATAAATTTTCTCCTTTGGGTGATTATAAAATGTATTTTAAAAATTAAGGAAATAAATATTAATTTCTATTTTAGAAATATCATTATTAATAAGTATTTCTAAAAAAAATAATATTAATATTATAGTTTATAGTTTTGACCAATGTGTAGATACCTATTTTTTAAATTAAACATCCTTCATTTGGAAGAGAAAAATAGAATATTTTTGAAAATATCTTAATGTAGCATATTTTTTTAACCTTTATCTTCATGATTGATTCCACTAGGGAAACAAAAGGCTTTTTTAAAGGTATGATTTGTTTTACCAAAAGTATTTAAAAATCATTAGTTCTACGTTTTTGTAATGGACATATTTTTCTAGTGAAAACATCATTATAGATGATTCACTAGATAAATTATTTATGGTTTACATTTATATAATTGAATAAAAAAGGTGATTTTTTAAGGGGGCATTAATGTAAAAGTATTAAATATTAAGGTAATTATTTCAAAATTGGAGATAAAAATACCTAATTCTTCTAAAAATAAAAAAGTAATGAATGTTTAATGGAAATTAATACACTCTTTTTAGGAGAACATCTATTGAAAACTATAGGGATATAAAGTAATCCATGACTACTAAATATAATATAATCTTAAAAAATATAATAGGATGACAAACCATAAAAATGATAACAACAAGGTCATACAGGTCTTTTTCAGGATTATCAATAAGTATTAATGAACCAAATAATGATGTTAGTAAGAATTTTCTGTAGATGAAAAATATGAACCATCTAAATTAGTGAGAAAAATGTAACGACTATATTTTTGATTTTAGAAATACTACACTATAAAAGGGGTATTAGAATAATCAATGGTCTGAGAGTTTTGTTGAAGGTTTCTATTAGAATATTTTTTAAATTATATTATTATAAGAATTAATTTAAAATATGTTGGAATATATAAATTATAATTTTTTTATTACCAAATAAATTTTATTCTCAATTTTATTATGGTACATTTTTTGTTAAATAATAACATGAAATAAATGTGAAATTTAAAAAATGTAAATACTACATATATTAAATGTTTATATTAATATTTAAATTGTATTAAAAAATATAACATCTTGAAATTAACATAATTTCTAACAAAATATTTTAAATATATAAGTGATATAAAAATATTAGATTATATTTTGTCATAAATAAATTATATTATTATAGTATTTATATTTTTAACACAAAAGATGAAATATTTTTAAAGTATATAAAAAATTGTCCAACCACTAAAACCATAATTGGATAGATCAGTATACATTATTCTGGGTGAAGAAGCAAAAATAGGGGAGATATTTCCCTAGGAATCTCACAATGTGTTGTGAGAAACCAAGACCCAACTTTGGAAAACCAGATGATTGAATGGGTGAGATCATTTTTGAGGAGATAAGGTTGGACAATATGTGGTGTCCAAGACAATGAATCCCTTCTGTATGGTATGATTTTGAGATTAGACCCTAGGAAAATGGCATTGAGCATTTTAGGGGATGCATAACATTATATGAGAGTGCATGATTAAATAAATATCTTATGTGGGATGAGAAAACTTTGGAATCGTTCATCTAAGAAAAAATATGGACACAAAATAGGAACCATCCATTCCAAATTTATCAAGGTAGTCTGATGAAACCAATAATTGTCACCGAAATCATGCTTCACTTAATTTTTTTTATTATATTCTCTTTCCATATATATAGTATTCATCATCATTTATGACATATAGATAGGACAAATTAATGAAATCTTTATCATCTATCAACTACTTTCTTGTTACCCTCATGCTATAAATAAAAGACTATAGACCTCATAAAGATATAATATCCAAGACCCCACTGATGTTGGATCCAGGAATTTTTTTTCTATGATCTATAATGCTAACACCCATTCATCATTCATAAGGATATAAAAGCATATAAGACATGATTTAATCAAGGAACCAAAATATATTTCAATGATGAAAATATTATCAACTGATTTCATGTTTAAATAAATATAATTAAGGATCATTCCTTTAATATGTTAGATTTAGTCATTTATATATATAATAGTAACAATAATATTTAAAACAATACATCGACTATATTTTAGGTTTGAATCGTGGGTTCATCATATTTCTGCTTAGGATATGGAAATTAAATTGAAAAATGTTAATATATATATATATATATATCATACTATACATTTGTAATTATATAGATTTAATGTGAATCTTTTCTGCTGATTCATTATTTATATCAAATTTTTATTAAAAAATATTGATATATCTAAATTATATGTCGATACTCAATCCACCATTGCCAAAACATGAAATGGAAAAATATCAATGAATAAATATATAATGTTACATTAATAATACTATCTTTCTCGATATGAATTTAGTAGGGTGTTTGGTACTTTTTAAAAAGGATGTGTAAGGGAGTTTTATAAATCTATAAAGAAACATTTTTTATTAATATTCCTAAAACAATTAGTTAGCTTTCACTTCATCTAACAAAAACCCCTAAACTAGTTTTCATATTTAAAAATCTCCACCATCCATCCATTAATTTCAATGATTTTGTAAATAGTAAATAACACTAGATAAGTGAATCTATAGTTTTAGTCTATAAAAAAATACATAAGGTTTGTTAAGAAAATTATCATTAACAAATTTATATTTATTTTTGAACCCAATTTATTGTCTGGAAAGTTGTTATTAGTAACCATTATTTTGGTTTTACAAAGCCCACATTTTTGTTCAAAATTTTTTCTTCCAATTCCAAAACCTCATTCACCAAAATTATCAAAATGGTTTTTTATTTTCAAATTTTAATATTTATTTTGAACTGTTTTATTTCTATTTTAGGATGGAATATATATTTATTTTTTTAAGATGTTATTCATGATTATAAGGGTGTATATACACTACATAATTAATTGATATTTTATACATGTTTAGAATGTAAATGTTTTAAATATAAATTTATAGAGTTATATATAATTTTTTATTATCAAATTTATTATTATTTATAAATATATGGATTATCCTTCAGGGAAACTTATTATAAATTTCATTAATGATTTAATTATTTTCCTCGATTAAAATTAATTACTAATATATTATATTTTTGAAATGTTGTTGTTAATGAAATTATAAGGATAACATAAAACATTTGAGAAATGTTTGTTATAATTTTTTTCAATTGAATCTTGGTTATTACAATAAATAATTTAGAGTGAATCCATGATATCAAGGGAACATTGATCTTAATTTTTCGGTAGATTTCAATACTCATTGTTTCCAAATTATTTTCTAATGGATTTACATTTATTGGTTGACGCTTTTGAGACGTTTTTTTTCGAAACCTGGGGTCTTCAAAATCATGCGGTGGTGGGTCTTCTTGATCGACGGAAGATGATGATTTTCTTATCTTCGGAGGAGGAACTGGTCGTCGCCTGGTCCAGTTCTCCTCAGATTCTCGATGGTTGCAGTTTTCTCCTCCTGAGATGGTCCTTTAATCTTAGTATGTGTCGTGATTCGTCGTCGGCTGCGGTGTGGGTTTGTTTTCCGAAATTTCCTTTTCCTTTTCAAAACCCTTCAATTATATTTATGCTGAGGAACATGGTTGGAAGGTTTCTCTGCTCTGATTATCGCACATCCGCGGTTTGCCATCCAATTTTCCCTCGCGTATTTGTTGAGGTTCATATCTCAAAACCTCCAATGGAGTGGTTGGGGATTTCGGTCGGTGAAGAGCTAAGATGGAAGCAGAGGGTGGTGTTTGACTGGTGGCCTACGTTTTGTACAAGATGCTGCAGACTAGGACATTTGGTGTTGGAATGACATCGTGGGTTCTGTGATAGGTCAAACACGGTGCAGGTGTATCTGGTGGGGCTCTGCCAGTCGAGGGTTTGTGGAGTTTTGGGTGAGCCTCAGGAGAAGCATGGTGAGGAACTTAAGGTAATGGACCTCATCAGGTTCCAGAATGCTTCAAGTACTGAGACCAGATCCCGGGAGGCCTAGAAATAGGTAGATTCGTTGTGTTCATCAGGAGGTGAGTCGAATTCCACAGGATCTGCAAAGTTTTTAGAGCCTAAGAAGGATGAACCACGGGTTGACAACATTTTTGCTCGGCTGAAACAAGATTTGGGGATCAATGGGGTTGAAATGAAGAGTCCCCTGGCAGTGTCTATGGTGCAGCCTTTAGCTACATTCTTTCCTACTGAGGAAGGGGTGGTGATATCGAAGGACATTAACATGCAATCGCAGTTTATGGGCCGTGGATATTAGGAATCCATTGGACATGATGTGGTGCAGGGGAAGTCTTTCTTGGTGGATGAATCATCTCAATGCAAATAAGGGAAGTTGGATGGAGAGACTGTCTTGGGTCCCTTAGATCCAAACACCCTCAGTGGTATCCAGGCTGGATCTGGAGGGGGGAAATAAGTTTTGGAGAAAAAGGTAAGTAAGAAGGAGTTCCCAGGTAAGCATGGCGCACTTAATTTAGCACACCGTTAAGGGAGGGGAAGTGTTTTGAGGGAATGGAAGTTGAAGAACATCTGTTGTCTCAGGAAAATCGTTTTGATTGTCTGGAAATGCAAGAAGAGGAGCATGTGGGTGATGACTCAAGGGATGATGGTCAGAACCATCCCTCCTGGGACAGTTTGGATGGTGCTTATGGGAATGACCCTCATAGCCCTGGAATGAAAAAAAGGGAAGAAAGGTAAAAGTGATGCAGAGAAATGCATTGTTGTCCAGGTGAAAAATACAAAAGGACACAAAGACTATTCTCATCTACTAAAACCGATGGAAACAAGGTCAGCCAAGAAAGAGGGAAGTAAGGTGAAAAACGGCTCAATGGATAGGGCAAGTGGCATCTCAAGTCGGGACACAGGTGTGATGGAGGAAGAGGTTAGAGAGTGTCTGAAACTAATTATTCTCTCCATGGAAGAAATTCCTAGGAAAGAACTTAGACCCAATGCCTCTAATGATGATATTTTAAGAATTTATGAAAGAGGTGTGAAGGTTGAGGTCAGTGACGAGCAAGGAGAGTGGATTGAAATGCAAGATCGAATCATTTCCTGGGGCTTCAACCAAGGTAAAATCACCATGGAAGAATAAATTCAGACACTGGAAAGAATGATTTCTCACCTAGAAGTCCTTATCATGGAGGATCGAGACACTCAGGTTAGTACCCTTCACTGGGAATTATATAGAGTGTCTGACCTGAATCATCTTAGTCTCGTGTTTAATAATTTTGAGAGCTCCTTCAGCACATAGTGATATATGTTTTGTGAAAAATGGTTTCCCACTTGTCCTTAAAGTGGATTTTTAATAAAAAATTATATTTGGATGGATTAGGTTTCAAAATTAATTATCTTTCCTAAATAATATTTTTCTGAGAATTTTATAAGTAAAACATATTATTTATTATGATGAAAACAAACCAATAATTAACGATAAGGTATGTATTTTATCTATTGTTTTCTATTTTATATAAAAATATATGTTATTATAAGGAATTGTTTTATATTATAAAGGATATATCATTTATTAAAATCCATTTACATAGATATTTTGTGGTAATTATATATTTTAAAATTTTTTATAGTTTTAGTGATGAATGTATGATAACTGATTTTTTGATCTGATAAAGAACATAACACGATTAAGGTAAGATAATTATATTTATATATTTAATAAAACATTGATATGTTGTTTGGATTTTCTATACCTCCATTTCATTAGAAATATTGCTACTTCTAGTATATAGTTTTAGTATGAAATTGAATTAAAAATAGTATAACGGATGATGTACCATCAGATCTTAGAGTGAGAGTAATGGATGTTATATGGAACATTCACTATGTATCCCACGTGACTAAAAATTTTTATTTTCATATGTGAAAAAGTAAACTAAAACCCTTCAAAAATTTAACGAATAATGAAAACTCAATGAACAGTGATAATAAAATCATTTTGTATCCAGCAAGGAAACCGATAACTAATTGCATAGGAATTATAAGATAATCAATTTATTCAACATTTTTTTTCTTGTGTAAGGTATTCAATATTATGATTTATAATAAATAATTTTGATCAAATGATAAAACCATTTCAGTTTTACTATTATTAACATAATATAGTTTTAAATTTCATCAAAAAATAATCAAAATTACAAGTGGGAATTTAACAAAATATTACATTGTATTCAAATGCATAGAATACCATACCACCCGCAATATTATGATTTCCCACATTGATCGAAAATTAATAGAATTTTAAAATAGTATAAATCGTAGATCTTATGTTATCCTCTTGAAAAAAAATAAATGTGTTAGGGGTTTCTAAATACTAACCCAAAAAATCCATTATCTAAGAACCTCTTTTTTTATTACCAAATATTCATGATTCAAGACATAAATCATGGAAGAAAATAAAATTATTAAAGAACATATTCTTTGGAATAATACTCTTGTAAATTTAGTATCTTGAACACGATTACTACATAAATAATTTCAACATAATATCAACATATTTCAAAATATTATTGTCCCATATTAAATGTATCTTCTACAAAAAAATTTAATTTTTATGTCTTAAAAATTATGTTCCACACACTTTTTGATGGATGTTCTCATGTAATATATTTTCATTTCACTGATGTAATGTAAGGAATATATCCTTATCATTTTATTAAGATGATATATATGGGACCTCCTTGTGTTTCATAATTATTTAGTTAGTTATGGATGGATAATATTAAAATATATTAGGTAATTTTGTTGGGTGTTGTTAGAATAAATCCACTAATATATATCATTGACTTTATCTGAATAGTAGAAATAATTTTTTGAACATATCAATGTTATTAGTCATAAATTTGATAAACTAGAGTAATATATAATTGAAATCGGGAAACTAATTATATTATCATTTATTTTTTATCACTTTAGAAAAAATGGATACAATATTGAAATTTTGTAGATGATTTGTTTTCTGATTTTAAAAGACTGTGTATGGATTTCTAACCTTGTAAAAATTATTTGAAGATTAATGAATAAAAGAGCCTTACTCTATTTTTTATGGAAGGTGATGGAAATATATCTAAATTTTACTAAACATATTATAAAATTATTCCAATATTATAAATGATGATATTTTCATAGTATATGTCATGGTCTATGATGAATTGAAACTACCTCAAGCTAGTCATAATGAAATATTAAGGACATTTATTAAAAATTATATAAAATTATAATATAAAACTCTTTGAATTTTTTTTTGTATTGTTAATTAGTTAATTTTTAAATCTTTTTGTACTAACTACTATAAAAATATAAATTTATTAAAGTTAAACACTTGGGGTGATGATATGGTTGATAGTTACAACCATTGTAACTGCATTGAAAAAGTAAAAATGTAATTGTTAACTGTTTATCAATCATGAATCATCATCAGTTTCTTTTTATGAAGATAATAGCTATACAATTTTGTTGTTTTTGAGTTTTGATGAATATCTTGAGGCACCTATCTTCCTCTATAAACTAACATCATTTATCAGAAGTTACCTTTTCATGCTCAAGAATAACCGGGATGTTTGGATAATCTAAATAATGTTTCAAGTTGTTATCTTAACCCATGTATAAACTATTGGAGTGAGATTTCTATTAGATTAAACATTATGATGTACATAATGCATTGAAATATGATAATTTTAGTAACCATATTCTTTAAAAGGTACAAAAGGTTAATTATTTTTTATTCAACATAGTTTTGTGTTTCATTCATCTTGATTGTGGTTAATGTAATTTTTTCAACTATTATATAAAAATAATGTTAAAACAAACATAAAAACACTATATTAGATTTTAAAAAATACAAGATTTTTTATTCATGAAATAATATTTTTAAATAATGATATATGTTATAATATTCATCATTAATTTTTTTTCCAAAAAGTCCGTTTTATAGAATTTAGGTATTGAAATACAATAATAGATATCATAGGCCATTACAACGTACAGTTATTTGAACAGTTATTATATCATAGAATATGATATATCTATGTTTCTTCATTCATGGACACTAATGTTTCTCCACAAAATAAATTATCATACCTTTAATATGATATAGTATATATCATGCACACTAGTATTATCATGTATAACTAATATTTTACATTATACATGCATAGAGGGTATTTGTATGACATAATGCCTAGTCAAACTAAAACACCTTATCAATGATAACCAAATTATGTTTTTTTAATACATGGGTGATAAGTATTAATTTTTAATTTTATTTATTGATAATGAATCCTTCAGATTTAACGTCCTACAGTGCCTGTTTAAATTCTATGTAGGCCATATTACAATTTGAGATGTCCATAATAATGAGTCGGACTAGATTATTCGTACATGATGCATTTTCTCTATCATATTGTAATATATATTTAATAAATACTACCTTAATCATAATTTATATTATATTTAAATAGACTGTATTGACACAAAATGTTATTTTATATGTCCCGAAATGATACCTCATGAAAAAATTCTATTCTATAAATGGAGTTTAACTATTGTAGTGGGCCAAATTAATTATAGTGGGGGAGGCTATAAAATTTAATTATAATGAAATAAAAATAAAAATAACTAATGAAATATACATTTATTAAATTTGTGCATGAAAAATAAATTAATCAAACAATATCATACTATTATAAATTCTATGCAATATAAGAAATTATGGGAATTCTAGAAAAATTGATATGATCACATAATTTGTAATCCACATATACAAAATAAATAAATTAAATAAAATAAATAGTGATATAATTTGATCCCAATCCAAATTTTAGACATAGTCCAATGTGATTATACCAATATCTTGGAATGACAAAAAACTCTATAGAAGTTTCCTTACTCAACCAATTAATATATGGCCTCCTCCCGATCAATAGTGAATCTTTTCCTCATCCCAAAAGTATACACAATATCATCCCCAAAGTCATGGATCCTAAATAATGGATGTCAAATAATTATTTGATTTTTAAACCAAATTATGGGAATATTATATTCTATTATATCAATGGTATATGACCCATGGCATGCTAAATATTGTAGAATAATTAGAACTGGAATAAAATTATGAAATTAAAATAAATAATCAATGAAAAAATACCAATATAAAATGTGACATATACTTCATGTTGATATTAATATAACACTCTTCATATTTATCTTGAGGAATTAGATAATGTTTTTTCACTAATCTAGATAAATTGAGTTTCTACCATGGTCTTGGAAAAAGATTCCATAAAACTAGAAATATAATAATGAGCGTAAAATATTTGGATCTCCACATAGGAATACATGATCCCAAAATTAGCCACTGTAATGATCTATGAATCCAATTTTATAATCTTAACTTGTGATAAGAACCTCTATATCAACACAACTACAGAGATGAACAATGTCATGTGTGCCATGAAAAACATGTTTGGCTACAAATGATTCAATATGCAAAACAATTTATAACTAGGTTAAGCTCATTCCATGTAAGTACTCATATATATAAATTCTCTAGATATTAAAATATAATTTATATTTGTGATATAAATATACATAGACTTATACCAATCTATAAGTGTTAATGCCCACTAATCGAGTTTATCGATATACCTCTATGACTTAAAAAACACCATCTTACCATTATTGGAGAAAATTAAATTAGTCATAGGGGAAATCTAGATACATAAATATCTCATAGGTGTCCTCTCACATTAAAATATATAATAAGATATTCCTTAAATAATCCCAGAAATATCCATATGAAAACGTTTTAGGATATTTCAAAACCCATGTCAAACAGCTTTGAATCTATGATGAAACCTCTCAATGTGAATAGAACAATGGAAAATCAGAATGGATCCTTATGAATCCACAAGGGAATAAAAACATATAAGGTGATCCTCTAGTGTAATAATAAGTATGTTCCAATCCCAAATTATTAAATATAAATTGATTACTATGGAATGGATTTTATCCATGGGAAACACCAAGCCCACACTGCAACATTAGGAAATCATAACACCCATAATAGAATACTCAAATGGTCCCTCATACCCAACTCAACTTCTATTTAATGGAACTCCAATGTACGAAAAACAACACAATTTCACCTGAGTATGTAGATTATATCTAAACTAAAATTAATTTAATCAATAAGTTAAACCCATCCATGAAAACTGTTGATTCCACAATTCATGAACCATTCGATGGATCCCAAAATTAATCCCAAAGACATCATATTTCTAAGGATTCTAATAATATCACTAACATAACCTAAAAACATTTAAAAATAATTTTCTTTTATGGGGAGTCTGAATGAAAATCTCAAATAGAATCCTCTAATTAATCCATTATCATTTCCAATCCATCTTATCACGTCCTCTAATCTCTCTAAGGTCCCTATAATCAATTTTATGAATGAAAATATTTTAGAATGTACCACCAATAAATAAAATTAAAAACATGGGGTCATAAAATAACTAAATATCCTAAAAATGGGATGTAATCAACATGAAAATCATGTATATGTTATGTAACCTTTGAATATATCCCCATCATTTCACCTTAGAAAAACATAACATAAACATCCCATGTATACAACATGAACTAGCCCAAGAAATTGTGAGATTCAATTGAGAGATCAGGGACACGAACACGACTAGGGATCTAGAAAATTTCACCACATTTCATAGATACCTATAATGAAAATTATGTTTTTTAAATAAACTACATGGCCAGGTTCTCCTACACATGGTGGTAGGACAAGTTTAAAACCCATATGTTATGTCTCCCACATGGTGCATACCAAACCGTGGGGACCTAGAACACCTAGAGTGGGGATGGTTAAATAAGGGTGTGGAATTTTCCTTGAAATGATATGGACCTTGAACCCACATTAGGTGTAATGTTTTAAACATATCATATGCAATAATGTAAATATTAATCACCCATTTGAATAAATAGAAACAACACATAGCATTTTTACATAGTTCACCACAATGTGGTACTCAAAGGAGCATACACTAATAGTTTATCGGTCATACCTAATTCCACTAATCTCCACTATATTATATGGATTAAAAAAGATCATACATGGTCACTCAATGCTAGTATACCATCATTTGTAATAATTTTATTGATACCAAATTACCTCTCTTCAGTCACTTCCTTCAAATACCAGTATCTAACTGCCTTGGGTGAATTCTTACTCAGTTTATTGACATGAAGATCTTCTTAATATATTAGGAATATAATTATTTGTATAAGATTAGCACATGAACCTTCTTTCAACATTCTCCAAAATAGATGCCCATGAATTCACTATTCACTCAGACAATATGCTCAACCCTATTTTTTGTGATTCTTTCAGACTTCCCAAAACCCAATCTATGATTTTTAGATAACTCATCTTTCACAAAGCTATATAATTTCATGAAGATATCACACCTTATGAATCTCCTAGTCTTCATTGATCTATTATAATTCATGAACCACAAATCATTCATAGATCTCTGAATAATCATGATACTCTTAGTCATTGTGAAAACCACGTTCTTAAAATTCCTAAGGGTCAATTTGTTAATAACAATTTATTTTTTTTATTCGATGAATTTCAGATTCAGGAATAATAGACTTTTTTTAAGACCGTAAAAAATAATAGAATTACCACATTTTTTAAAAATTATCATCATGTATCAGGTAATGTGTTACCAACTATTTATTGAAAAAACATTTTTTTTCAATGAACCAAGGTTCTCCATATGTTTACCATGACCCTCTTTACTTATTTTAAAGAATATACTTTCCCATATAATGCTTTATTGAAATTAATCTAGTTGTTAAGCATCTCACTTTCACATACCTTACCATATTTTCATTAATCCTCCGCCATTCTTTACAAGACATCATTCAAGAACCTTCAATCCTTTATGACACTAGATGCCTTAGAGATTATCCACATACTCATGAAAACACCACCTTTGTGTAACTGATTACACCTTCTACACTAATTCCCCCTAAAGCATAGTATAACAAGTCGTGAAAACTCTATGTTCATCACAATCTAGATTTACAAGAAACAATGAATTCAATTTTTTCAATCTGTGAAAAACCTTGGTTCCTATATTCACATACACACAATGTAGTCACATTCTCCCACCCTCATCTAAAAATTAATATCACTCATTATGTTTTTTTGAACTACATGCCATGAGATTTTAATTTTATATAATACCACTAAAGTCTTTTTGAAACCCAAGAGTCTCTAAAAAACACATCATAGAGGAGATCCTGACACTACATACAGAAAAAATATTATTAGAAACTAAAAAAATAACTTAGAGAGATTTAAGTTATAAAAAAGTAAGGACTACGTCAGGGGGGAAATTCCAAAGATTAAATATGCGATATTACCCAAACAAAAACCATATCCCAATCTAGTATGTTGGATGATGCTCTAGGGTGATCTGCACTATCTCTTCAATATTTAAACTCTTCCATGCTTTAAATATGGGAGATCCCAACCCAATGAATAAAAAGAAACAAAAATAGGGGGTGGATGAATAAAAAGAGGAATAAAATAAAATAAACTAAATTTTTAATAAAAATACATATGTAATGGCCTATGACTAGTCTGAACACCCAATAAGAGTGTACCCAACACAAGGGGAAAATACCTTATTGGAAAATAATATGAAATATTCTAATATCAATAACCTTCTCTATTCCCTATATGTTACCATTATCACAAATGAAAAAAAAATTATATTTAATTAATTCAATATTAAATTATCAGTAAAAATATGGCCATATTAGAACACCAAAAAACTCCATCCCTATGGAACACACTAGATTATAGGATCGAAATTTTGGGAAAAATATTTCTAAATTTATATCAATGATAAATTACCACTTTTTCTGTCAAATTATTCTGACAATAAAAATTTAATTTTCTACTAAATTTTCAACCTCTAATGAAATCATTCATTCAAAACTACCTACCATTAATATTCTCACTCCAAATATACTTTGGTGGCTAATAAAATATCACAATTTCCCAAAACACTCAGTAGAACTATTGATAATGAAATAAATAGGCCATTATCACCCACCATATGTGAATTATTCCATAAACCTATAATATAACAAACCACTAGCCATCCCAAAATATGTTTATCTAGAACCAGTTGAACAAATAGGTCCATGTATATAACCATACATTCCCTCCCACCCAACGTCATCTCTTTGATATGTCCCAACACCGAACCTCTAACACCCAATGAATTCATGTACCTAATCACGAAAACCTCTTATAGGAAAGAACTTCCTCAAGGAAACTCATGACTGATCAAAACCAATATCATGTATATTTTCTATTTTTGAAAAACATCTAAGAACACCAAGCCAGAACCAACCACTAGGATCTCCATATGTCCCTTAATGAATAAACTAAATTTGTGTTACTAAATAACCTATTACTAAAATATCCAAATGTTCATTCGACCAAATAAAATACTTATAGTTTACATATTTAATATTATACAAAGTAACTACATGAGAAAATTCCACATAAGATTTTTTCTACACTTTAAACAAAAAACCTTCATCATGAGAGAAATAATACAAAAACATGAATTTTTTGGTGAATACCATGTGCTTAGAATGATGAATGGTCATAGGACACATTCCAATGGACTATGAGTCAAATAAACATAAAAAATCTAATTCAAAATTCTATATTGTCTAAAGTGATGAAAAATTCAGAAATTATTACATCCAAACACAATAATGGTAATCCCATGAATTTTTCACCATGTCATCATAATGGAATATTGTTTCTCAATGAATAGATATGATATATATAAAATAATCAAACATGTTTTATACCACATGTCTACCAACCCCAAGTAATAGTTAAAAATAGGTGTGTATCTAATACAATTTTGTTATGAACCCACCTAGGATAGAAAAAAATATCAATTGATATGGGTTGCAACAAGTCCTCATGTATATACCCCCATACACCAAAGCCTACCATCTAGTGGTAAATGATCAAATAAATAATGTGGGTATATTATGACTGTAACTTAATGTAAAATAAAAAAATAAAAATACATAAAAAAAATAAATTATATTATTCAATAGAACTAAGAAAAATAAATAATGTAATAAAAATTGAAAATCATCATAAATACTGAAGGAAATTGAAGAACCCATCAACTGACCTCTCAGAAGGATGAAAAAAATATAGAACTAAATAAAGAAATATAATTCATATAAACATAGTATAATCCCAAAAAAAATTTATAAAACCTTCGTTTATGCATTTTTTGATCTCCTCTTGCATGATGAAACACTAGACATGAGTGTTTCTTCTATATAAAGTATTATGACTCCTATACAAAATCCATTTTGTGTGTTGTTCTAAAAATGAATGTAAACAGAAGGATTATATTAAAACTAATGGTTCTATATATTCTATGAGAAATAACATATAGTAGGCCACAAATAATAACTTAAATAACATTAATTTTCAAAACATGTTCATATATTACTAGGAATACCCTTCTTACTCGAAAAATGAAAACTATAATACAAAGAGACAACTATAATAAATAAACATTTAACACAAACAAACAATAGATGATTATATATAATTTCTGACCAATAAATTTTATACCATAATATAGTTATAGATATATGATTATGAGAATGATAATCACTAATCCATATAATCTATGAATATTCCCCAATCAAAATATAATCTCTCAAACATCTAACAAAATATACATGAATTTTGGACCATTGAATCTCATAGGGGCTTCCATGGATAAAACAGTAATCACTATTAGGTGCTAGGTCTCTATTAGTATTACTTGAACATGATATATGATCCCTTAGGTCAATTGAACTAATTAACCTATCAAAATCATAGAAGTCATAATGAACATGTCCGGTTACAGAAAAAACATTACTACAATAATGAAAAAATTTGGGAAATATAGTCAATGATCATATACACATCTATAATCAATTCCATGAGTGAAAGCACATAAAATAGTTCCCAACCATATCTAAAACATAATAATAAACAAGGTAGTTAAATATGCTCTCATGTAGGTCATCAATTAGCTCCCTATACAAGAATAACACCTAAAACCTCGAGGAAGAGGGAAATGAATATAGTTCATGGTCAAAAACAAGTCTAAAGTACAATACCTCATCTAAAACATGAACCACAACAAAATAAATCATCAATGACATGATAAAAATGAATTACTATGGTACACCACATTATATCTACACCAAACCTCTAATAATTTAACTAACACTCTTATGGTCAATAGAACATGCGAAAATCACATGTATCCCTCGATGCACAATAATATTAAAACAGAATATAAGAGGACCCTATATTATATTAAAAACATCTACCCACACCCATAACAATAAAGATCATCCAAACTCTACTACACATAATCGAACTATAAACATCACAACTTCCATATGGAAAACCTAAACATCACTAAATCCTTAACAGAAACCACAATAATTCCCCCATAGCCACCTTCACCTATACTCAATACTGACCATAAATACCACACACCCCATTGTGTCACCTCATCCCAAAGGATCCATCTAAATTAAACATCATGAACGTGCAAGAAAAATATATCCTAAGAAACCACATCAATCATTCTTCCACAAACCATCTATAATACCTCAAACAAACACATTGTAATCCTAAATTCAATGATGGAAACAATATCGTGATCGTCACCTATACCTCAAACCAAACTATATTACCTAAATAATTTTCCAAACAGAAACATCTAAGGAATACCCACATAAAACATTGGTACATAACAAAACATGTCACTGTGACAAAAAATCTCACCATAGTTCACATTAAAAAATAAAAGGATGAAACCTAAATATAAATTACATGTAATAATTATTCTAGATTTGTGGTGTGAAAATTGGTTAAAAAAATTAAATGATGAAGAACAAATCCGAAACCACGTGCACATGATTTGTACCACTGACATTCATATATAGTCATGTAATGCATCCCTTCTATATGTATAAATTCGATTTATGTGATGTCTACTACCGTGATATGAAGTGTGATTTAAATGTGGTAACATTTATATATATAACCATGGGATTTATCTGAAAAACCCAAAAGTCATCTATCCATGTAATGTACACTAGCTCTTGTAGTGTAAACTATATTTCTATGTTCACTGAAATGGGATTCCTAGATGAGTAACATTACCATTCCACATGTATATTTACATAGAATATACCAAAAATACACATCAAGTATTCAACTTCTCATACACATAGTCAAAAAAACAAAAAAAAATATCTTCTCTTGAACTACATGTAAGGTTATCATATTTTCCAAAATAAAAAACTAATGTGAACCTCATGAGGCCCTATATTCTACCAAAAATTACACATAGAGTCACTAACATCTCATAAAATATCTGAAAAACTATTAAAATTTATGATAAAATAAGTTGTTTCTATTTTTAAAAAATTATTGTCATCATATATTGGGGTGTAAAAACCCAAATCATTATGCATAGATTTGATCCATAGTACCATATCATCCCAATCTATCTATATAGACATAACTCAGTAGTGATGCCCTATTAAACATATATAATCACATACATATGAGAAAAAATATATGTGAGGAACCTACCATGATTTATAAGGAATAATTGAAGGGAGAGTATGAAACAGAAATATAAAAAAATTGATGTAAATAATTAATAGACATATTAATGGCATAATATCAGTCCAAACATTCAAGAAGATTTTACACCATTAAAGGGATACACAACTCATCCTAGCAACAAAAATGAATACATGATATTAATATATTGAAAATTCTTGGGAGACAACCATGATTACATGTGAAGAAATTTCATATTTAATTAATTCAATAATAAATACATTGAAATAATTTGACTAACTCAAATCTATATGAATCTTCTGACTTAGTTTAAACACCATATTCAAGGATGAATTTATTGGATCAAAAATAATTCTGAGAACATTTCACATGGAAAATAAAAAAATTCCCAAAAAATCCAAAAAAAATTGAAATTTCAATCGATTATTCCAGAAAATAATGATACAGTTAATTACAAATATTATATGATTAAATCCACATTTGTCCAAGAATATTATTATATATTAATAAAAAAACTCCATTATTTCGGAATGAATTATATTATATCTTATAAAATTTAGTTAATAATTATTGCAATATATGTTGTGATATTTGTTAAATAAAAATGCATTATATAAATTCAATATATATATAGTCTTTATTTTATTAAATCAAATGACTATATATGAATTAATGAACATATATTCATAATATTAATTGTTAAATTGAAATGTAAATTTTATACGATATTAAATGAAATGTTATTTCTATATCAAGGTACTATATGGAAATTATATGCAGTATGATCGTATTGGTAATAAATTAAAAAATGATGTAAAAATATATAGGTTAGCATATTTGAACTGTAATTTACAAAAAAACATACTTTTAATTTTTCAATTTAGAGGCATTATTTTATATGTTATTTACACGATGTCAAAATTAGGTGTGAAAAATTATATGATCATGAATTAAATTAAATTTTTTATATAATATTTAGAATATTTATAATTATGACATAATATAATTAAAATATAAATTTTTTATATTTCATATAAAATCTTATATTTATATAAAATTTAATTTGAATCTACAAATTAATGTTTTCATAATAGAAAAAAGTAAATAATTTTATTCCATTTTATTTCAATTAAATTATTTCATAAAACTTATTAATACTAAATGATTGTGTTTATGGGTTAATTTCGTCTATAATGTGTCATACCTTTATAAAAGATGTTATATGCCTAGTATAGATATGTATTTAGTCATTTTTTTAATGAATTTTTGAAATAGTAGATTATAATCTTGAATTATATAGTTAATTATAGTATATAAAAATGATGTGTTTGAAATATGATGAAATTGTTTTCTCTCCAAAGTAATGTTTGCAAAGGAATGGGAAATTAGATGAGACTTCTAACTATCCTGGAAGCTTTTTATTGTATATAATGATGATAATCAGAAATTAGTGCAATATGGGATACTCTTATTGGGGGTTTTGGCTTCATGTAACTCTAAAAAATTACAATAATTAGTTTTATGTTACATATTCAGTGAATGTATTATTGTATTTATAAATATAATTTCATTTTAATGTATTATAAAAAAATAATATTTTAATGAGAAATATATTTAGGGAATACATAAGATAATATATTGATAAAAAATCCCATTAAAAATTAAATGGTTTTAGATTCCTTCCAATGAAAACACTTATCAATCCCATGATTTTCAAACCGTGTATGAAATAATAAGTTTGGGATCTATGGTATTATGTTGTGGAATGAAATAATTAAATGGTAGATCAATATATGATTAGGGGAATGTTTATGGAATTTTAATTGGTTTACAATTACTTTGAGTAGACGTATATGATTAGGTTATTAGATCAATGGAGTTCAGTATATCCGTATGATGAATTATATAATGTATAATATACTCATCTGTTCAAAATTCACTTATAATATATTTGATTTGATAAAATACCTAAAATGTTTCATGTCAAACAAAATTCTAAAGGAAACAAATCTATTGTGAAATACATATCATATCCCAAAAACGTATTTTATGATATTTCAAAAGGGCCATAATTTTAGAGGGTGAACATTTAATAAATGTCCTTATTAAATGAATGAGAAACAAGATAACCCTCTAGTAAAAAATTCCACTATAGATAAATTTTATCATCATCTTATATGAAATTGATATAAATCAATGAAAATAATAGGTAATTATTCTTGGAATCAATACCCTATTTCGAAAATCATAAAAATTATAATTATGTAAATATAGTTTTATGAGAATACATAATTAGAAACTGTTGACATCATTCAACAAGTAGATAGATTTATATAGGAAACAAAAATAACTATAAGAATCATTCTATAAATAATCCATATATTTTATCTTCATAAAATAATTCATTTCATATATTCCCTTTGAAATTTTAGGTTTAGAGTTTTATCTATTCAAGCAATCAATATTACGTAAATAAATATTACATTACAGATTGGACATATCTAATGTGTATCCATTTATCATATAATTAAATACATTTATTATATAATATGTCATTTCTCATGAAATATCTCATTAAATATTTCATTCGGCCACTTGTAAAAAATTAGTCTTAAAATCTGTTATTTCTTTTGAAAAGATTATATGAGAATAAAATCTATGTTAGTGAAAGGTAAATATAATGATATAACATTATTATTCCATGAATAATCATAAAAAATTAATATTTTCCAAAATTATGTTTGAAAAAAAATTAGTGTTTTTATTCATAAGAAATTAATTTTCCATCTAAATTCCCTTCATTAAATATTCCATAACATTATTTAATAGAAAATAAAACTCATAATGTTACATTTTAATCACAAAACACTGATGAACATTTTTCCAAAAAAATACATTCATTTCACATTTAATAAGTAACGTTTAAATCCCATTAAACCTAATTTTAGTAATATACCTTGTGAAATCATTAGATATTAGTAAGAACTCAGATCAAGAATTGATAAATCATATTGGTAACAAGGGACAACATTAAAATATACTTGTTATTCATAGATTTGACTACTATATATATTATAAGAATATATTTCATTAAACCAAATCATTCCACCCAATAACATTACTAAATTAATTGTAAAGATATGTTTTTCTCACCCATCTTTTGATTATATAAAAACCATCATGAAATGTATTATAATAAAACTATTTGTTATTTATTTATAATGAAACTATAGATCAGAAAAAAATAATTCATAGGAACATTATCAAAATACATAGACATGAGAGAATTTATTTTCAACAAATTATTCTTCTCACCCATTAGAAAATAATTTTTTGATATCAAAATATTCAATCCATTTAACAATTATTTTTAAAGACAAAAAACATAGTAAAATAGTTATATTATTTAATGAAATCATCAATGGTTATATGGGAAGATTAATATTGAATAATGATTATTATTTTTGAGAATAAAATTTACACCATATAGATTATATTTGATTTTTTAAAATAAATACATCTATAAAATATTTTTAATAAAAATTACATTTAAGTAAAAATCTTTAGAAAAAAAATAATTAAAACATTTATAATGATGTTTTAAAGAGAATGTTTCTCTTACCTAGAGTTTAAATCATAACATACAATCATTTTTATCCTTAATAGTATTTTTATTATAATTATTTCCTTTCTAGTTAACCATTCTCATATTTATTTTTCAATTTTTTTTTATTGACAGGTTTTTTGAAATAATATAATCAATTTTTCCAATGTCATATATTTTGATTCTATTTGGATCATATGTCTAGAATGGATTTGGTAGATTTACATTTTCCAGGAAAATAATTATTCCATAATATCAAGAATAATAACAATGAAATGATTATTATTTATAAAAATTATTTATTCAATAAAAACAATCAAATTATTGATTGATAAAAATTTAATTATGTTACAATCACGGAGAAGTTAATTATACGTATTCATGGGTAACATATTCATTTTTAAATCTTATTTGATAAATAATGTAGTGTTTATTTTATGTTCACTGAAATATTAATATGAAATAAATATGGAATTATTAATTTATTTCATTTATATGTATCATCCATGTAATGTGTCTATCAAAATTGAATCACAATGCTTCATGGATTTGGTAATCCTCATGTTCGAATAGATGACATTATCATTTTTTAAGAGATATAATGATAAAAATAAGCTTACATATTTTCTTAATATAATGATAAATACATTTCTAATATCATATACAAAATATATATCCATATTTTTAACCTTACAAGATAGTTGGTGATAGAAAACAAATTAAATTTGTCCGTGAGGCGATAACCCACCGTACACTAAAACGTTGGGTTTGTGTCACATTTATTGAAGGTAGGATTCATAGAGGTTATTCCATAAACATAAAAAATATTATTCTCAATAATATAATAAAATTAATATTTATACAAGGATTACTAATATTTTAAGGAGTTATAATAGAATATGAAAAAAATGCTTGGTTATGAACTATACATAAATCTGGATGTCAACATCATGTTTGTAACTAAATCTTTACTAGGATGGGTTTTTATCAATACAAAGAGTCTAGGATGTGGGGACGGAAGTATGGAAGGGATTTTGTTTGGAATCCATTGATAGATAGTTCTAAAAATTTGTTCGGAAGAGAGGATATGAGGTTTCGTTTTACAATAAAGCGGAGGGACACTCATGGAATTACCCAAAATATAAAATGATATATATATCATAATCATGTTGATTGTCCTAAAGACACCAAAAATTATATTATTAGGTGTTAGATTCTTTAAATAAATATAAAAAATCACATGGAGATTTTTTTTTGGAAATATTTTATGCTTAATCACTTTGTAAATCCAATTTAAACTCATATTAACCTTAATTGTGATGACCTAAATTGTGAAAATGATATCATGATTATATAACCAAAAATATAAGGTCTATACAAAAAATTGAAAATATTTATTTGAAATTTTGAATCAAATTTATCATTTTTTATTATAAATGTAAAATATTTAATTTTAACAAAATAACAAAATACACATGAACCACTGTTTTTTCATAACTACCTTATTAATATCATAAAAACATTTCACCATAAATTAAATTAATAATTTTTTTATAGGTCCTTTTAAATAATAAATATATTAATAATTATAGACTTCTAGACTATGGAAAAATATAATCACATATTATAACCATTCAATTAAATGTAATGTAAAAAATAGTTTTAATATGGATAAATAATACTTATTTTATCCAAATTCATGCTTCTACTCGGAAATTGAAAATATTTTTTTTCAAATAAAATCATTGTTCCATTAATTGATATTCAATATAAAAACTATAATAATTTAGTATTAATGATGTTTTTAGATACTTATGACCCGCATATCATAATTTTAAACCCTTATAATATCATTTATCTCCAACTATTATGTCATGTTCTAATAGTTTTCACTATTTATTACAGTGAAAAATTATTCAATCCTTATTAATTATAGTTAATAATTATAAATAAAAATATAGATTCCCAATTTTTATATTTAAATCATTTATGGGATATAATTTTATTATTTTTGAAAAAAAATTAAAGTTAAATAGTTTTTCTTGAAAAAAAATTAATCATGAAAATGTTTTTATAATGAATTGAAGCAAAATATTTATTCCTATGAAATTTATAGAATAATGTGTAATAAAAATGAAAAATATCTATATTATAAGTAATAAAAAGATAAATGTTACCATTTAATACTTGAATGTTTTTTCAATAACATTAGTATTTTTAAATATTTATTATGAAATAAAACACTGATGAAAATTATGAAATATACATCCTTAAATAATTATGACATGAAAATTTTAAAAATGAAATTACTTTTGTATAATTATAATTATATAATATGGATATAATGTTTTTAAATAAAACGGTAAAATTTATGAAAACCCAAAATTGTTAAAAATGTCATTTTATATATAACTAAAATATTCCCAAATATTCTTATAATGAATATAACTCATCAATATAATATTAATGAATGATAAAATTTTAATTATTTTCAATAATAATAAAACAGTTTTTACATTATCCATCCATTATATAAATGTCATCTTTAAAATTCTATTCAATACCAAAATTACTAATGATATTTTAAATATTTATTTAATGTTTAGAAACCCATGTTATTTTTCTTTAAGATAGATTTTTTATGACCATATCCTATAGAATTTACATATTCCATTACATAAGATTTATGGGGTAAATAATTTTAAACCTCTTATTCAATATAAAAAAAGGTTCTCATCCAAATTAACTACTTTAGGGCTCAAAACATGAGTTGCATCTCACGCATAATTTCATAACAAAAATCATGAATTTTTACATGTAGCTCAGATAAGCATGGAGTTAAGTCCAAATGGTAGGAAACTTATCCAAATTTATAAAGGATTTAATATGTTCAAATTAACTATATAATTAACATTCCATTCTTACTAATCCACATAGTAGTTTTCCATGTAGATACCAAAAAATGATCACATACATCAAATGACTATTATATCCTATAGTTATCTGAATGAAATTTCGTTCGTCTATGAGTATCTCGAATATCTTTCTAAAAAATATTAACCATATCAACCATATCATAAATAAATATTTTTCCAAAAAATTCAAATCACTTACTTCGTCCCACAAAGATGGATTCCAAAACAATATTCTATATAAACCCTAAAAATATGGTATATGTGTCCTCGAATGAAAAATTTAATAATAATAAAACTTGATGAAAATTAGATGTTGATCCAACATTTTCGAAAAATTAATTGACCAAGATAAAAAAATATCAATTAATGTTTGAATAATTCTCTTGCATAGTCTATCAAACTAATTATACAAATCTATACTGAAATTTAATTTATTGTGAAATGAATTGTTAATATTTTCCTTAAATTATAGGTAAAACAAAGAACACATATAGATATAATATAGATAAGTACTCAATGTTACCCTAATATATCCTTGGGATATAGTAGATATTGTTTATATAAATGCATTTTTTTCTAAAAAAGAAGAAAATTAGATGATTTTTTGGATGATAAATAATAACACATATTGCCATATTACATTCTGATATCATGGAAAATGAAACCATAAATCAATATATATTTTCTCTAAATTTCATTATTACACTTGAATAAGCTGAAGCATCCACATCATGAATTATCTTTGGGATTTTACCTCTGGAAAAGAAAAAAATCCATAGTATGTTTATTTGTTTTTTTCTTTATTCCTTTTGATTGGAAATGTACTTTATTAACTTTATAGATTTTTGTGCCACTATAATGAAAAAATATGGGGGACTATGATAATCCCTAAACATAAAATTATTAAACATGGGGAACATGAAATAAATAACCTTTTGAAAATGTAAAAAAATCATTATTTTACAATATTAAATTACAGAGATCCTTTCTTAATAAATTCTTCAATTTCATAAAAGTAATTTTAATCCTTTGGTGCATTCATAATTATTTTTTATAATTATAGTGGTATAAATACATGAAAAATTGTGGTGGGTGTTCCTAAATGGGAAACATATAACCTAATATTCAGGTTATAATTATCCAAAGGAGCATGTTTTGTACATAACATAGTTAACATTCTATTACCTTTTGAATATAAAGTATAATCTACTCTTTTTCATCACATGGATGATATTGAATACTGAAATCATAATACATTAGAAATTATAATCATATGTTTAATTTTTTCTTATTGATTTAGATTGAATATATTCTAAAAACTTTCATGATGATTTTATATTTCACACATTACTACATATAAATTATATCTCCAAATTTAATTAAAACAACAAAAATAGAAACTTCATGGCGATGTTCAAGATAAATTTTTTATATGGTTCTAATTAACATGAATAATAAAAATTTTACCAATAATTTTATATGAAAAAATAACCCAGTCCATTAAATGAATAATTAATGCTGATAAAAAATTCAAAATTTCCAAATAGAAGTGAAAAACATGAGAATTTAATAATCTTATTTACATTACATGTAAATATTCATCAGAATCCATTATATTGATGAAACTAACTTCTTTTTTGGATATTATTCGTGGGATGGATACCCATGTGGTATTTAAAAAAATAACAATAGATTACTAATCCATGAAAACTAGTAATCTCAGCATCATTTGTGGATCTTGTCCATTCATAAACCACATAAATTAAATTAGGATCAATAGTTATTCCATCTTTATTTATGATATATCCATGAAATGAAGTAATATGTTACCAATTATCACATTTACATTGTTTTCTATATATAGTATTTTTATTCAGGGTTCCCAAAATAATAATTATCTGTTTTCAATATCTTACTTGCATTTTATATACACCAATATATCATAAAAAATGAATAATTTTTCAAATATTCTTGGAAAACACTATTAAAAATATCTATGAATATACATGGATAAAGTTTCAATCCAAATGGATAACCCCTAAAATAAAAATTATTATACCTATTGAAAAACGCTATCATAGAATTTTTGTTATATTAAACATTTTACTTATGGATCTCAAACACGAGACTAACAATATAAAATAACAAACTCAGTGGATCTTATCAACCAAGTCATCTATCTGAGGTAATATATAATTATTCGTAATAGTGTTGGTATACAACTATTTATAATCATTAATATTCATAAAGTAACTATATTTATTTTTAACAAATAAAATAGGATGACACCATTGTGAAATTATAGAATGGATGATTCCTCCATCATGAAATTATTATAAAAACTTTTTAAATTTCAGATATTATACATAATCAATTCTATAAGAGGTTTCAAATTTGATTACAATTATTAGTACATAAAAAATTAATTCATCTTATTGACATGGTATGTTTACATTTACCTCATGAGGAAATACATCTTGATATTCTAATATTATAGACACATCATTAATCTGAATAGTATGATTTTTTCCAAAATTATTATATAGATAAAATTATCTACCAAATTTTAATAGTTTCTCATTTACATGATATGTTATCAATGGTTTTTATTTATTATCATATACATATAGAAATCCATTTTATAAAATATATTATTTGGATTGACAATCTCTTAAAACATGATATAATAAAACAATATCTATACAATGAAAAATGTATAAGTATACAATCGTAAAGAAAATAATGAATTTAAGGGAAACCCTTCCACGTATAAAAATATGATGTTTTTTATGGATTTTTTTAGATTAATATTAACCCAATGTTTTTCAACAAATGTCATGATATTATTTTATGAGGTAAGATTCCAATAGTAAGAGTAAATATTAAACAAATGAAATAATCTTTAGATGGAAAAATCCAAAATAAAATTAGGATAAGCCTAAAAAATAACTAATATACCTATAAACGATTCATTTGAAGGCCCCACATATATCAGAGTAGTTTCAATAAATTTCAACACAATATTCTACGTATTTACTAGATGGTTTCCATCTGTATTTTACTTCATCAAACTCATATCCTCACATGTAAAAATACTATTATATAAAAACACCATGTATCATTATAAAAAAATTGGTCAAACCAATATTAAGATATTTTAACATAGAATCATGATCTATATGCCCAAAAAATCTACATTGGAAGAAAATTATTGATTTCATAAGACACTCTATATAGTTTTTAATATAACTATCATAAAATAGAATAATGTGTTTATTAGATTCATATTTTATTAAATTAATTATTCCTACATGTCCATAATATGTGAATTTTTTCTATTAGTTTTATTAGAACACATTATCATCGAAAAAAATATATACCTTCTCATCATAATAGTTTTTTTGTTAATAACTATTAAATTCATAATAGGATAATTCCTAGTGATATCTTATATTCATATCATAGTAAACAATATTAATTATTAATAAAGTGACCCTAATTTTTTTCTATGTTAACTAGGTGATGTTTTATTTATGGGTTTCGATTATATAATATTTATTCTACATTAATTCATGCTACTTATCTTCCATAAAATTTCCAATAAAATTAGGAATATAATTTTAAGTAATAGATTCTAAAATGTATCACCTTCAATAGAGCTGACCTTTTCTCTTTATCTGGTATTCTTAAGCACTGAAAACCATTGTCCAAGGTCACATTCAAAAAATAAATAGATTTTTTTTCCTTTTGAAGTTATAAACATCCATTTCTTTTAAATATAATTTATTATTCTTTAATCCATACAATATATAATTATTTTCCAGAATATACTCTAATAGATGTAAGGGAATTGTCTCAAAAAATTATCCACTATTGATATGTTACTTTTAGAATATCCAGTTGATCACTTGAATGAATACCAATAAAATAAAAAACATATATCAACTTATCCCCAAAAGAAATATTTTATGAAAACATATATGGATATAAAATTTCATGATTTGTTAGAAATAAAGTTCAAATTTTGTAAACTTTTAATTGTTTTAATTTTTTATGAAAATATATAGAGTTTGATAAAAACTGACATAAAGTGAGATGAATGCGGTATAGACCAATAATATAGTGTTTTATAATTATTTGAAGATTCAACATACTAAATAAAAACTGAAATGCTTTGAAATAGAGCACACATTTAACTAGTAGAATCCAATTGGAAATAAAAATTGTATTCTATGTAATTCATTTACAAGATCTGTAAATGAATAGCTTTGTATGATGTTAGGAATTAAACAGCATCATGATTGTTCATGAACACACACATTACACTTCATGTACACCACAAATATAAAATTTAATTTTTGGTAGAGATATCAGAACGATTGATTTTGATAAGATTTAATTCTATGTCCAGTAATTAATGAACGGAGGCCACCCATGATGACAATTATGATCCATTTCAAATTACATTAAAGATATTTTATTTCTAAACACATGTGTTTATGGGTGGATTAAATATCATCGACCATTGGGGGAATATATGGCTAACATCATGATTTCTATTTATTTCCATTATTTTATTTTATTTTATTTTATTTTTATTTTATTTTATTTTATTTTATTTTCTCAATTCTCTAATTTCTCCCCTATCATGTGTCTACTCATCTTCCCTATCCATGGAGGGGAACTTTTTTACATGATCAGGAAAGGGGGATGTTAGACCTATAATCTTTTTAGGGGGTTATATTATTCAATTATATAAAACCCTTTCATCTTATGGATCTGGTTTCAATTTGAAATCCAGTCATAAATTCCTAATGTAGTTCCATTATATTTTTTTAACTAAATTTTCTTGGTTGATGATCTAATCCTTCCCCCAAAATATTATTTATCTATATAAAGTGGTAAATATTATGTTTTTAAGGTGATTTTTTGATGTTCATCAACACGTATATGAAATTTCAAGTAGGGAATATTGGTTTACTAGTGAACATCAATTCAGGGTTTGGTATTACAGTAACTAATGATGAAAACTTACTGCAGTGGCATACATGCATGATAGAGTGTAGACCAACAATTGGTTTTAAATATGAATATTCTCATGATAACCATTTTATAAGGGTGATAGTGTACTTTGTTGATTAATCTCTCTGTAACTAATCACCATATGATAAAGGGGTAAAATTTGGTAACCATGACATCACTTCATAAGTTCTATCCAATATTACTCAAGTATTCATCTTTCTCAAATATTTTTAAATCTATTAAATCAATATTATTCTCTCTCTCTCTATTTAAAAAATCAAATTAAAAGAAATTTATTTAAAACTATAAATTGATAGCCTTGTTCTGTGTGAACATCTCATCGGGATACTATATAGGTTTAACTACGATTTTACCCATAGTTAATTAAAATATTGTTTTCACACACCCCTAACAGGTGTGTGTCAAACTTGTTATAGTTTTTGGGGAGACCATTCTTAAAAATAAAAAACCCATTTTTTTAAATAACATCTACATAAAATAATAATTTTATTTAAATTGATTAGGAAATATAAAAAACAATATCTCAATTGAGAATGATCATTCCAATTAGATTTTTATAAAATACTCCTCATGGATTCATTTGAAATATTCAATGATCACTCAGAATCTGTAATAATGGATAGAAATCCCAAAAAAACTCTACATGATATCTACAAAACAAAATTTTATAAAAAATTAAATCAACTAGATCTCATTTCCTTTGAGAATGACTTTGAATTGTTCCTTAACAATTGTAAAATAATGCTTTATTTACATTTTGTTGTTGGAGAATACCTGAATATACAATAAAATACATATGTATTATAAGGACCCGACCTTAAAACATTACTTAATCTTGAATTAAATTGAATAATTCACATTGAGGTTATTTTAAGGTTTTGAGTTTTATAGAATTGGGACATAACTATTACATCTCAAAGATTACAAAGTAGACACATCTACTCAGTTTCAATTTTTTTCACAAAATAAAAACTTTTGAACAAAAGTGTCATGTCTAGTTCTTGGTTTAGACAGCATGACATTTCCTTGATCCCATCCTTGACATAATTCCAATTTATGTCATGTTAAAAACATTTCAAAAAAACTTGTGAAGAGCATAAAAAGTTCAGTAATGGTTATAACAATACGAAAAGAAAGGATTAGTCCATGTATACATAAGAATCAATGAAATACTACTTTACTCGTAAAACATAAGCAATTTAACATACCTCATGAAATCATAAGATTTATGCATAACTCAAAAGAAATCATAAGAAATAAAGGTATCTTAAGGCATTCATAACATTCTTACATAGGTAGTAACCCTCATGGTTACGTTTCGAATACCCATCACAGTATATTCCCTAAATCTCTTCGGAGAAACCTTAACGTTTAACCCCATAGCATTACCCAATGCATTGGAGCGCTATATCGGGCTCACCCGCCATTAGTTTATCACGGAACCACCCACCTTCATAAACAAATCCCATGAACCATAACATAATCATAGCACATAACTTAAGGATAAAAGAAAGATAACATTCCCACATTTCAATAACAATATAACATTTTAAGATATTAAAATAATGAATCCATTATAAAAACCATTTTCAAAACCTTTTAAAATATTTAATAAATATATTTTTGAATCAAAGATTCCCATAACACTTTGAAGCTTTTAAAATTTTAAACCATTAATATCTATATAAATAAATCATTAAAACCATTTTGAAAACATGGATATTAATGAGAAATATTTATAGGAATAAATCATTTAAACATTTAAAATGATACTTTATTTAAAAGTTTTTTAACAAAATGAGAGACACTTGAATACAATAATTGAGGAATAACATTTAATCATAACATTATAATATCATTAGAATAAAGGGATTCATGATATAATATTCCAAAGGACAGTATATACACCATATAATATTGAATTGGTGCATAACAACAATGAAGTCTCGATAGAAATGTAAAATGAGATAAAATCCCTAATAAAGAAGGTATCCTTAATTAAAGGATAAATCAATCTCATAATTATGTGTGACAAATATAAATACACCCAATATAAGTGGATATTAAGTGTCAAAATATCAAAGGTCATTCACACATATTCAAAGAATGACATATTCAATAACTACATGATGAACCCAAAGAAATCTAAATTGGATTAAGAAGTTCCCTTGGTAAAATTCGACAGCCTAACAACATCACTTTATAATTCATAAAATTAGTTGATGAGAGAGAAAATGGTATCTCATAACTTGGACATAAAATTTACATCAATAAGTATATAGAATAACATATCCCAACATAAAAAGATGTAAATTAAAAAACATAACAAAATAAGTCTTTTAAAAAGAGGAGGGTGAAAGGTTCCCCTACAAATTTGGGTAACTTTAGAAACATTCACCGCATGAAATAAGGACCGTACAATGTTGATGTAAATATCCATAATAGAAATTATATTGCACAACGAGTAGAATAATGGAAATTACATACACCACTCAAAATAAATAGTGGAAAATGTAGCATAAATCTCACGAGAATAAAAGTGAGATGAAAAATCCCTTACGAAAACTCGGCAGCCTAACGACACCGCTTAAAACATCCAAAAAATTGTATTGATGAAATAAAATATGGTATCTCATCATATGAACATAGAATTTACAGTAAGAGGAATATCGCAAAACAAAAGAAAGAGGAGCTAAAAGTAAGATACATAAAAAAGAGTAAAAGAAAGTGAGAGATAGGATCCCTTACCTCAAGTCCGACTTGTCTTGTTCGTTTGTTTATATTCATGAATAATAAACTTTGGTCAATTTATAATTTCTTAAGGACCAAATTTTAATATTATTATTCAGTTAACATCACATATTATAATTTTATAATAATTGGTTAATAATGTGAGTTCATATCAGACATTTTTTTTCGATGTTCGGTACATGAGTCAATATTGAACTGGTTGGAAAAGATTTTTCCTTGTAGTTATAGGTACAACATCTCCATAATAGTATTAATGATTTAAATATCATATATATCCAGTATATATCCATTTTATACTATTCCATAACATTTGGAGATAAAAAATGAAATGCACCATTCATGGAGACGGTAGGCCGTACGTACGCATGAACACTACTTTCATTTCTTTGTCATATTACTGGAATTAAAAATAAATGAGAGATATATATATTATAATTCAAGAATTATATCCATCATTTAGATGTAATATATGACATATATATCCATTATATATATTTACTTATAATAGTACATAACATTTGGAGATAAGAAATGAAACGTACCGTTTATAGAGACGGTAAGCCGTACGTACGCATGAACGCTACTTTCATTTTTATTTCATACTTTAATGGAATGAAAAAATAATTATACATAATTCAATTATAATTACAGTATAATATAATATATTACATCATTAAATCCATCCTTTATACATCCCACATATGGTATTAACGAATCAAATCACTTTGAGGGGGCGGTAGTCCGCACTTCCTAAAATGAAATTATCACGTTTACCCATTATGGAAACCATTGAGGTATGACATAAATGAAAAATAAAGAAGAATAAGGAATACATAAACATAATTTATATATCATATATAAATACAATGACATCTTAATGGCCACCATGAGAGGTGTTAAAAGAAGATTGAACAATCATCATTTCATGAGGCAGTAATTCGCCACAAACAGAAACAGTATGTTCATTAACCATTAAATGGAGGTGTATATGAGTTTAGCTCTAATAACCCTCATAACATCATCCTAGTATCATTAATATACTGTTTTTGTTACAAAATAAAGGAATAAAAAGAGTTTAGGGGGTTGGAGAAGCAAAATAAAACAAAAGAACACAAGTGAAGACATTACCTTTAAATCGGGTAACTCCTCTTGGTTTGAACCAAAAGGGTTTCTTGAAGAGATTCCTGCCTAAGGTAAGGCTTCTATGATGCAAATAGGGATGTGTACAGATAAAACGATCAGAGTTTGGATGAGCCAAAGGCTTGATATGTGTGGGTAAGGAGTTTGAGGTGGGGGCCTTTTATAAGAGGGAGGAGGGGCACTATTGGAATGTCTTGAAAAGTTACTTTATTATAAATTAATTTTCAGATATTAAAGGTACCACAATTATATATTTCTATGGTAAGGTGATAAGGGATCTAAATACACCCATCCAATAGGTTTTTGATAAGTGTATGTCTTATATTTTACTTTATATTCTCATTTTATTTAAATCATTCATTAATGAGGTAATCACTACATCATCATGGTGTCATAAATAAATTTAGTCATATAATATCTAAAAATTAAATAAAATATCATGATGTTGGAAATATTTTTATATTTCTAATGAATATTTATAGTCCAAAATATGACTTGTATAACCCCAGGTAAAACTTGTTTTAGTATAACAATACATGTTTGTGACATTATTATTGTAACTTTAAATAAAAAGTTATTAATATAATTTTCCTACCAAAGTGGCTCCATGGGGTCCCCATGTTGACCCATGGATTGTATTGGTTGGCCATGAATAGTCAAATAAGGGTAGGACATGTGTTAGAGTCATTTCATGTTATTATAACATTATCATTACCTTAAATTACACTAAATAACTTTAATCACGATTAATAAAACTTAAAAGTTGCTATTCACCAAAAAATTATTTTAATCCCATTGAACCACATTTTACATACTAATGACAACCATTTATGTCCGATTTTTGAAATTAAAATTTTAGAAGTGGTAATGATTCATTTAAAGGAAAAATCAGCTTTTACCTACCACTTAGGTGTTTCACTATTCATCAAAAATAGCAGTTTTTCAGAAAATTACCAAAAATTCAGCCTAAACTATATTTTATATTCAGAATTCAAAAAATATGTCTATTTTAAAAAATTAAAAACATATAAGTTGAATTAATTATTTTAATAATTAATTTATGCTGTCAAAACAAATAGTGTGTTATTAAGAAACAATATATATTAAAACATTGACAGTATATTAAGTCCAATTTCAATGTGAAATTAATTCCAATGACCACTATTGGATTAAATGGTCAAAATATATTCTAATTTAACTTTAAAAACAATTCAATAGATTATCTAATCAAATAAATAAATTTGATTAAAAATAGGTTTTGAATTAAAATACAACATTTTTCAGTCATTCATTAAAAATGGACTTTATCAAAAAAAAATTAAAAAAAACCTAAATAAAGAAAATTTTGATATCCCAATTATAAAGGATTTTATTTGGTCCAATATAACATATAAAATTTTCAACATGTGGATTTAAAAAGGGTTCTCCATCAAAAGGTGGTTAATCGACCTTTTAAAAAATATTTGAATATTTACCCTTAAAATTGGATTCATTCGCATTTTATGCCTCTAAAATTTATTGGATAAAAGTAAAAAAAATGTACAAACATATATAATCATTTTGTAGATAGTTTTGTTCATACCCGCCAATACAACGACTATGCTTTAACTACCATTTAAAATAATATTATTTTATTATTAGAGTGCAGCGTAAGATTTCCAAGAAACTCATTCTTGCATATTTGGTACGCCATCGAGCATAGTGTTAACTTTAAATTAATATTAACATTATATTAAAAAATATTGATAAATATAAAAATGACATATTATTTATTTACCTGGGGTGTTAAATCCTTCCCCCCTTTTCAGAATTGCGTCCTCAAAATTTTAAAATTGGGCTGGGAAACATTATTGAAAGTCCCACATCAGAACTAGAGTCAGTAAAACAATAATTGTAAAAGAAAGAAAGAGAAGTACAAGGGTCACCCAAGTTAACCCATATTAGGATTCCATTTAGGAAAACATGTATATGGAAGAAAAAACAAAGGGTCATTTTATGAGGGAGAGTGATAGAAAACATGTTTAGGAGAAAGTTAACCACAAGAAAATCACAATCATGTGATGGGTTAAACGGTACATGATTCCCCAATAGGAAAAGTTAACAGAAAACATTTTTGTTTTAAATTACATATCATTGAGAAATTTATTTATGTGCTTAAATAAAACATAAGGAAACATACTTAACTTGTCATGTTGACTTTCAACTTTTTCTTGATTTCTTACACAAACTCAAATTATCTCCACAAGAAAAGTATTTAGGATATATTGTTCACATTAAGATCACTAATATGAACTTCTAGAGAATCACATAATCCAAAAAAAATAAATATATACTTCCCATGTCTTTAGACCAAATCCAAAACCAAAACCAAAATGGTTAGTAAAAGATCAGATAATACCCAAAAAGGATAATCCTTTATAAAAAAATCTATTCTTAATCTCCAAAATATGTCAAACAATACCCAAATCTAATCAAAGACCATTGAATGAACATATTTCCATAAAATTCTTCAATGTAATCAAAACTGATATTGAAACCCAAATTTCTAAAGGATTTAATCACATAGTCTTCCATGATAATCCTTAACATTTATCTCTAATCATCAGTTATGTCAAGACCCGCCCTCGGGGTCCGTGCCGTGACTACCCCAAGCCCGCCTTCCATAGGCCAGGGGCTGGCGACTAGCACCAAGGCGTAAATCCCGGTAAAAGGGAAGGCATTGCCTTTGAAAAGTAAACACACACCACAGAGTAAACAAGCGGAAAGTAAATACTAAACAAAATAGAGTACGACTGAAAGTGCGGAAAGGTAAATGGGCCAGAATACAAACCCAAACTGAAAGTAAAGTACAACTCGAAAGGGAAAACAGCAACTGGAAAGTAAAAGCCGCTACACCGAGCTGTCCACTGGAAATCCCACCTGAAGGGTGGGTACAGATAGCTCCTCTGCTCCACGGGTCCCGCCGTCCGCTCCGTGCACGTCCCGCCCAGTGGTCCTCCTCCGGGTACCGTCCCGCTCTGTAGGCCTCAGCTAAGGTCAACGCTGTCCGTCGTCTGCAACCAACACAACGTAGTGCGGGCGGAGCCCGTGCAGGGGTGAGTATAAGCTACTCAGTAGGGACCCCGAGACCCCTGAAGGTCTCTGGAATCCACAAAGGATAAACCACGAAGAAAAGTTCAATCACGAAGTAACAACCGACTCTTCTTAGGTATATGCCCATACATATACCTAAGTTATCAATTCAAATACGCTCCAACCTCCGAGCCCAAGTACAACTCAGTCCATACAGGATAGTAAACGTATTCCACACAGGAAAGCAAAACGTAAACCATACAGGATTTCACAACACAATCCACACAGGAAAGAAATAGGTTTCAGCTCACACAGGTATACTTCTTCAAGGACGATAAAGATGATCACTGATCCATCTAAGTCGCCGGACCCACGAAGGATCGATAGGTAACTAACCCCCGCAATGACCCACACAGGATCGGGCCCACACAGGACCTGTAGGCGCTGGCTCACACAGAACCGCTGAGCGCAAGGACCCACACAGGATTGGGCCCACACAGGACCTGTAGCACTGATCCACGTAGGATCGATGAGTGCTGAAGTCGTCGTCGTCGAATCCACACAGGATCTCTGTACTGTCGTCGTCGCAGTCACAGTAGCAGTAGTAGTCGTAGCAGTCGCAGCCAGCACTAGGGTTCCCGCACAAAGCAAGCTCGTTCGGAGGGTCCGATCCACGAGCCGAGAGGCTGATACATCAACTGTCACAAAAACCAGAGTTGATGTATCCAAAAGTTCCGTATCGTCAACAGGAACTCAACGCAACAGACGGCGCGTCGATCGGACGCCCGGTTTGAGAGTTATTGGCATTTTCGTCTCCGGGGCCCGGTTGGTTTTTAAGACAAAACCAACCCGACCGTACTCCACCTGCGTCCAAACCTCGGGCGGAGTATGCCAAAAGATTCTTCTCACTAAGAGGGACACAACACAGCTGACGGCACGTCAATCGGACGTCCGTAGCTCAAGATATGAGCGTTTCCGCTCCGAAGGCCCGGTTGGTTTCGTGAACGAACCAACCCAGCCGAACTCAAAGTAAACCGAAACCTTGAGTGCGATATACCGAAACGACCGTCTCGATTCAAGGATCGTGTTGCCGCAGACGGTTCGTCATTCGGAGGTCCGAGGCTCAAGTTATGGGCCAAAAACCAATTCTGGTTCGAAACGGGGGGGTCCGGGTCCGGGCCAACCCCCCCCCCCCCCCTGGGGCGGCGGCGGCCGGAGGCGGCGTGGCGGCCTGGCGGCGCGGCGGCGTGGCGGCGCGGCGGCGCGTCGGGGCGGCGGGGCGGCAGCGCGGCGGCGCGGGGTGCCGCGAGGAGCCGCACGCGGGGGCTAAGCCCCGCGGTTTTTCAAGAGGCGGCACGGCATAGCCGTGCCATTATTTTTAAACCCCCCCCCCCCACGTGGGGGGCCTGCTGGTGCGGAACCGGGGGGGGGCCGGCTGCCCCCCTCCCTTTAATTAAACCCCCCCCCCCCTCTTAAAGAGGGGGGTTTTACATGTTGGCCGGGGAATTAATTCCCCGGTTTAACGGCATCCGGCCGGCCAGCTGGCCGGCCAGTTTTCTCCAACGGGACCGGAATTTCCGGTCCCCTCTTCGGCTTCCGACGCCGGCGGCCCGGCCGCCGGTCTTCTCTTCCGCCGCGGCCCGGAACCGGTCGCGGTCTTCTCGTCCCGCCGCGGCCCGGAACCGGCCGCGGTGTTCGTCGTCCGGCACGGTGCGACGGCACCGCGCCCCTTTCGCCATGCCATGATTCTTTTCAACGCGGCGCGACGGCGTCGCGTTCTTGAAGATTCTTCCTCGGCGTAGCACGACGGCGCCGCGTAAAATATTTGCCCGATCATCCGCGTGGTGCGACGGCACCACGCCAGTTGCTTCCACCCGCATGAATAAACATGAACGATGGAGGGGGGTTCGGTTGTGTTCATGCGGTCCCCCCCCCCCTCACGTTAAATAAATAACTCAACTTAAACATTCAAAGCCTCATGTTAGACATGCGAGATCCCCGTTCAAGAAATGGAATAAATAAATATTGAATCAACAACCCCTACCTCGGGTATAAGATCGAAGATTTGACAACGACCCGCGGAAGACAACGTCGCGGTGGTCGGGCGTCGCGGTCGTCGTTCGTCAATCCGTTGACGAAGAGATATGCCCGAAGAGTTACGTCGTTGGCGAATCTTCGTATGCCGACAAAGAATCTCTGAGGAGGAAGCGGTGTTCTCTTTCGTTGACACGGGAGACGAAGAAGAGCGGAGCGGCGTTCTTCGTCGGAAATTGAGCGTTCCTCGTCAAGTCTTGAGGAAAGTCAAATAATAAAGAAAACAACGAACTCAAGAACCTCTACCTCGATAGTCGCACGTTGACGTAGTCGTGGAATATCGGTGTCGATTCTTTTGACGTCGGAGGATGAGTCGTTGTCGATGGCGTTCGTCGCGGAAAACCGTCGCGGAAGAGATGACGCGGAAGAAGTACGTCGCGTCGCGGATATGGCGTCGCGGATGGACCGTGTTCTTCGGCGGAGAAGTTCTTCGTTGAAGAACGACGTTCTTCGCGTTCTTCGTTGAGTTTGAAGAAGAAGAAGAGCTCTCCACCTCTCAAGAAGACAAAAAATAACCCAAAATAAAATAAGCTACACCTTATTTTATTTTCACTTTGCCAACCTTTCAAAATTCAAAAGTTGAATTCAATACATTAATTAAATCTAGAGTTGACAAAATTAAGTGAAGAGATAGGTTGGCAAGAGTTAAAGTAGGGAAGAGTTACATAATTAAGAGGGGGGTTTAGAGGGGTTAGGGAATTTGAAAAGAATTAGGGGTTCGTGTGGGCCCCACCACACTTAATCCTCCCAAGGGAGGTTAAGTGGGTGTGGGTCCCACTTCCAACCTCCTTTGATAGGTTTTTAACAAGTTATAAAAATTTGTTCTACACAAATTTTATTTTACTCAAACTAAAAACCCCAAAATTAACTTTCAACCCGTAACAAACGCAACTCCCGAAAAGGTCTCTTTAAGCGAATATCGGCGCTGCGAGTTCATCGGTGCCCTCAGATTTCAATTCCGAGCACCAGATCAAAATTTAGGAAATCCCGCTCGTTCGTTCACTGAACGTACCCGAGCCAAACTTCGAAAATTAATTCCGGGCACTCCGGGCCTCGGAATCAGGTGCCGTCTGAAACCGCGCTCTTGTAAAATTCTAAAGAAAATTAAGAAAAAAATTCCCTTGAATTTTACGGGTCTTTACATTACTCCCACCTCAGGTCTTTACGTCCCCGTAAAGATACATCAAAAACTAGGGAAACAAATGAGGGTACTGAGCACGCATCTGAGCCTCCCACTCCCATGTGCTCTCCTGGAGATTCCCGTGCTGCCATCTGAAGCGCACAAGAGGAATCGATCGCCCACGCAGGACCCACTCCTGTCGATCCTCTATCTCCACCGGGACCTCCGTAAAAGTCGCCCCATCGTCAACGTCAAGCTCCCCATGGTCAATGATGTGCGTCGGGTCGTGCACGTATCTCCTCAGCTGGGATATGTGGAAGACGTCGTGCACCCGGTGCAACTGAGGTGGTAGAGCCAGGCGATAAGCCACCTCGCCAATCCTGCTGAGAATCTGGAAGGGTCCGATGAAGCGCGGAGATAACTTGCCGCCTCGGCCAAATCTCTGAATACCACGTCGAGGTGAGACCCGCAAGAAGACGTGGTCACCATCGTCGAACTCCAGTGGCCTCCGCCTCCTGTCAGCGTATGACTTCTGCCGGCTCTGAGCTGTCCTCATCCGCTCCTCGATGACCTGGACCTTCTCTGTCGTGGCCTGGACCATCTCCGGTCCCACCAGTGATGACTCCCCAGGGTCTGTCCAGCACAAAGGAGATCTACATGGTCGGCCGTACAACGCCTCGTACGGTGCCATCCCGATGGTGGAGTGGTAGTTGTTGTTGTATGCGAACTCCACCAAGGGTAGGTGGTCCTCCCAGCTACGACCAAAGTCGAGGACACATGCGCGGAGCATGTCCTCGAGAGTCTGAATGGTCCTCTTCGTCTGACCATCCGTCTGAGGGTGAAAAGCTGTGCTAAGACGTAGCTGCGTACCGAACGCCTCCTGTAACCCCTTCCAAAGCCGGGAAGTAAAGCGGGCATCTCGATCAGAAACGATAGATGATGGCACGCCGTGGAGCCGAAAAATCTCCTGAACGTAGAGACGTCCCAAGCTCTCCACTGAGCCCTGCTCTCTGATGGGTAAGAAGTGTGCCGACTTGGTGAGTCGGTCAACAATCACCCAGATGGAGTCGTGACCTCTGGAAGTGCGTGGAAGTCCAGTCACGATGTCCATAGATATGCCGTCCCACTTCCACTCCGGAACCTCCAAGGGTTGTACCAAGCCTGCTGGTACCTGATGCTCTGCCTTTACCTGCTGACAGGTGAGGCATCGAGATACGAACTCTGCTACTGCCTTCTTCATGACCGGCCACCAGTGTTGTCGTCTGAGGTCCTGGTACATCTTCGCCACTCCAGGATGTACCGCTAAAGGAGAAGTGTGAAAATCTCTCAGTACTTCCTCTCGCAGAGCGACTGGTACCATGGTACATCCTCTGAAAAGGATGTCGTGCTCTGCTCCAAGGGAGAAACCATCAGGTGCCTGTCCTGAGGATATCTATGCACGTCGTGTCTCACAGTCAGCGTCCCCACGCTATGCCTCCCTGACCCGCTGCAGTAGTGGAGGAGTGACTGTGAGAGACTGAAGAAGGGCTGCTCCATCTCTATCCACGAAGGATATCTGCAAAGAGGCTAGCTGATCCGTCGCCTCCTCAAGTAGCTGAATGCCCGTCCGCCTGCTGAGGGCATCGGCTACTACGTTCCCTTTCCCAAAAGTATAGACTATCTCAAAGTCATAGTCCTGGAGGAACTCAAGCCATCGTCGTTGTCTCAGGTTCAGGTCCTTCTGCGAGAAGATATACCTGAGACTCTGATGATCGGAAAAGACTGTAAAGCGCTCGCCCATCAGATAGTGTCGCCATGTCTTCAGAGCGAAGACCACTGCTGCTAACTCCAGGTCATGGGTAGCATAGTTCTGCTCATGCGGCCTCAACTGACGTGATCCATAGGCGATCATGGCCCGCTCCTGCATCAGAACACATCCGAGTCTGGTCCCTGATGCATCGCAGTAGACTACGTACCCTACTCCCTCCTCAGGCAACCTCAAGATAGGTGCGCTAGTCAATCTCTGTCTCAGCTCCTGGAAGCTCTGCTAACAACTGTCTGACCACACGAAGGGTTTCCCCTTCTTCGTCAAAGCTGTGAGTGATGCCGCAACTCTGGAGAAGTTCGGCACAAATCTCCGATAGTATCCAGCTAGTCCCAAGAAACTCCGAACCTCAGTCACGCTCCTGGGTGGCTCCCATGCTAACACAGCCTCAATCTTCACGGGATCCACTGCAACTCCCACCTCATAGATAACGTGTCCCAAAAAGTGGACCTCACGTATCCAGAACTGGCACTTCGAGAGCTTACCATAAAGCTGGTGCTCTCGGAGTGTGTCAAGAACAACTCGCAAGTGATAGGCGTGCTCCTCCTCTGTCGTAGAGTAAATCAGAATGTCGTCGATGAAGACCACGACAAACCGATCGAGGTATGGCTTAATGATCCTGTTCATGAGAGCCATGAACACTGCTGGAGCATTGGTTACACCGAAAGGCATAACCAAGAACTCATAGTGGCCATACCGACATCTGAAGGCCGTCTTCTGCACATCCTCGTCTCTGACTCTGAGCTGATGATGGCCTGACCTGAGGTCTATCTTCGAGAACCACCGTGCTCCCTTGAGCTGATCAAAGAGGTCATCAATCCTCGGTAGTGGATACTTGTTCCTCACTGTCACCTGGTTCAGGCGACGATAGTCAACACAAAGTCGCAAGCTCCCGTCCGCCTTCTTGGCGAACAATATCGGGGAAGCCCAGGGTGAAACACTGGGTCGGATGAACCCCTTGCCCTGCAAGTCCTCCAACTGTAACCGTAGCTCTCGAAGCTCGGCGGGGGCCATCCGATATGCTGGAGTGGATATCGGGGCTGTCCCGGGGTACAAGTCAATATAAAATTCTACCTCCCTGCGAGGAGGTAGCCCTGGAACGTCGTAGAGAAAAACGTCCGCAAACTGATCCACCACTGCAGGAAAACCAGGACTCCGCACGTCAACTGCTCCAAGGATAAGGCTAGCCAACTGATGAGTGATGGGCTGTCCTCTCCTCTGCGAAAGTCCATCCTGTGCTGCTAAGGCTCCCTTCTCGCCGGTGAAGGTGAACATGCTCCCGTCGGTGCGTACACATCGCACCTTGCGCCTAAAACAGTCAATCTGTGCATGGACCGTAGATAGCCAATCCATGCCCAAGATGACGTCGTAAGGCCTCGACGCTGCTACAAGAAGATCCCAGCCGAAGCTCTCGCCTCCTAGAGTAAGCTCACACTGCCGGCACCAGTGCGTAATCGTCGAGTCTGCTCCCGTAGGAGTCTCTAGCCGTAAGGATCGAGCCAACAGCTCTGTCGGAATCTCCGAGCTCCGAACAAGGGCAGCGGCTACGAAAGAATGACTCGCTCCTGTGTCTATAAGAACTACAGCAAGGGTGGAATAGACACAGATAGTACCTCGAATCATCTCGGGTGCGCCGTGGTCGTAGGCCTCTGATGCCTGGAGCTGTGCCTGTCGCTGCCCGCCAGCTCCCTGTGGTCGGGGTGGACCTCCTGGTGGTGGTGGTGGCAGAGCCTCAAAGCGTCGCCCACCACCGGCTGCTCGTCCAGCTCCTCTGCCTCGTCCGCCTCCTCCCTGCGGACCGCCACGGTCGACCCTCTGCCTCTGCCTCGGTGGTCCATCAACCGTCTGCTGCTCCTCGGCACGGCGGGTCGGGCAGTCACGAGCCATGTGGCCATGCCCGCCGCACGAGTAGCACTGTCTGCCTCTCGTAAGACTGGCTCCGCGCTGTGTGCCCCGCACTGCTGAGCCAGTGCCCTGAGATCGTCTGCCCGATGGTCTGGTCTGTCTGGACCCCTGAGTCATCCGTCGACTGCCTGCTGTGGATGACTCTGCCACGTGCCGCCCTGCGGTGGGTCGCTGTGCTGGTGTAGACTCAGCAAGGAAGCTCTCGATCAGAAGGGCCCGCTCCAGTACTCCTGTCTGAGTCGGTATGCTGAGGGAGATCAGCGATGCCCTGATCTCGTGTCTCATACCCTGCTCGAAGGTCCGGGCCCGGAAGAATGGGTCCCGTACCATGTCGGTCGAGTAGCACGAGAGATCGGTAAATCTCGCCGAGTACTGAGCGACCGTCATGCTGCCCTGCCGCAGCTGTAGAAGCTCCTGGATACGCACCGCATGAAGGGTGGATGGGACGAACTCCGAGCGGAAGAGGCTCTCAAAGTCCGTCCAAAGTAGAGATGCCTCATCGTGCACCTGGAGCATCAAGCTCCACCATCGTCCTGCTGCTGCGTGTAGTAGGCTCGCAGCGAGGATCACCATGAGGTCTGCTGTGTCCTCACTAGACTAAACACTCGAACTACTGCCTCCAGCTAGTCCTCTACTGCCTGGGGATCCGTCTCCCCACGAAACCTGGGCGGTCGCTGGCGGTGAAACTCATGCAGTGCGCTGAGGCGACGTGCATCGTCAGCGGCTGCTGCTGGAAGCATCGGGGAATCGGCGGGTAAAGCTACTGCCGGTGCCACTACTGGAAAAGGGCCCTGCACCGAGGCCTCGTCGCTCGGTGGGTTGTCGTCTCGCTCGACTCTCGGAACCCTAGCTGGTTGCCGTCGTGGGGCCATCCTGAAAAGGAAACAGGTGTGCCACAGTTAGAACAGTACACCTGGTGAGCTGATATAAGTAATCACAAAGAAAACTTTGAAACACACACGCAATCAATGTTTTCGTGCATTAAGTCGGAAATCAGAAGTCAGGGTCCTGGTGTACGGATACGTCGGCCGTCGCACCAACACTGGACTCCCTGGACTGATAACCACACTCAATACACTAAACATTATTGCTTCACATAGAAAAGATCAGAGTTCGCGGTAGAACCGAACTCCTCTGATACCAATTTGTCACGACCCGCCCTCGGGGTCCGTGCCGTGACTACCCCAAGCCCGCCTTCCATAGGCCAGGGGCTGGCGACTAGCACCAAGGCGTAAATCCCGGTAAAAGGGAAGGCATTGCCTTTGAAAAGTAAACACACACCACAGAGTAAACAAGCGGAAAGTAAATACTAAACAAAAGAGAGTACGACTGAAAGTGCGGAAAGGTAAATGGGCCAGAATACAAACCCAAACTGAAAGTAAAGTACAACTCGAAAGGGAAAACATCAACTGGAAAGTAAAAGCCGCTACACCGAGCTGTCCACTTGAAATCCCACCTGAAGGGTGGGTACAGATAGCTCCTCTGCTCCACGGGTCCCGCCGTCCGCTCCGTGCACGTCCCACCTAGTGGTCCTCCTCCGGGTACCATCCCGCTCTGTAGGCCTCAGCTAAGGTCAACGCTGTCCGTCGTCTGCAACCAACACAACGTAGTGCGGGCGGAGCCCGTGCAGGGGTGAGTATAAGCTACTCAGTAGGGACCCCGAGACCCCTGAAGGTCTCTGGATTCCACAAAGGATAAACCACGAAGAAAAGTACAATCACGAAGTAACAACCGACTCTGCTTAGGTATATGCCCATACATATACCTAAGTCATCAATTCAAATACGCTCCAACCTCCGAGCCCAAGTACAACTCAGTCCACACAGGATAGTAAACGTATTCCACACAGGAAAGCAAAACGTAAACCATACAGGATTGCACAACACAATCCACACAGGAAAGCAATAGGTTTCAGCTCACACAGGTATACTTCTTCAAGGACGATAAAGATGATCACTGATCCATCTAAGTCGTCGGACCCACGAAGGATCGATAGGTAACTAACCCCCGCAATGACCCACACAGGATCGGGCCCACACAGGACCTGTAGGCGCTGGCTCACACAGAACCGATGAGCGCAAGGACCCACACAGGATTGGGCCCACACAGGACCTATAGCACTGATCCACGTAGGATCGCTGAGTGCTGAAGTCGTCGTCGTCGAATCCACACAGGATCTCTGTACTGTCGTCGTCGCAGTCATAGTAGCAGTAGTAGTCGTAGCAGTCGCAGCCAGCACTAGGGTTCCCGCACAAAGCAAGCTCGTTCGGAGGGTCCGCTCCACGAGCCGAGAGGCTGATACATCAACTGTCACAAAGACCAGAGTTGATGTATCCAAAAGTTCCGTATCGTCAACAGGAACTCAACGCAACAGACGGCGCGTCGATCGGACGCCCAGTCTGAGAGTTATTGGCATTTTCGTCTCCGGGGCCCGGTTGGTTTTTAAGGCAAAACCAATCCGACCGTACTCCACCTGCGTCCAAACCTCGGGAGGAGTATGCCAAAAGATTCGTCTCCCTAAGAGGGACACAACACAGCTGACGGCACGTCAATCGAACGTCCGTAGCTCAAGATATGAGCGTTTCCGCTCCGAAGGCCCGGTTGGTTTCGTGAACGAACCAACCCAGCCAAACTCAAAGTAAACCGAAACCTTGAGTGCGATATACCGAAACGACCACCTCGATTCAAGGATCGTGTTGCCGTAGACGGTTCGTCATTCGGAGGTCCGAGGCTCAAGTTATGGGCCAAAAACCAATTCTGGTTCGAAACGGGGGGGTCCGGGTCCGGGCCAACCCGGCCCGACCCCCCCCCCCCCCCCCCCCCTGGGGCGGCGGCGGCCGGCGGCGGCGGCGCGGCGGCGCGGCGGGGCGGCGGGGCGGCGGGGTGGCGGCGCGGCGGCGCGGGGTGCCGCGGCGGCTCGGGGTGCCGCGAGGAGCCGCACGCAGGGGCTAAGCCCCGCGGTTTTTCAAGAGGCGGCGCGGCATAGCCGCGCCGTTATTTTTAAAGCGCCCCCCCCCCCCCCCCCACGTGGGGGGCCTGCTGGTGCGGAACTGGGGGGGCCGGCTGCCCCCCTCCCTTTAATTAAACCCCCCCCCCCTCTTAAAGAGGGGGGTTTTACATGTTGGCCGGGGAATTAATTCCCCGGTTTAACGGCATCCGGCCGGCCAGCTGGCCGGCCGGTTTTCTCCAACAGGACCGGAATTTCCGGTCCCCTCTTCGGCTTCCGACGCCGGCGGCCCGGCCGCCGGTCTCTTCTTCCGCCGCGGCCCGGAACCGGCCGCGGTGTTCGTCGCCCGGCGCGGTGCGACGGCACCGCGCCCCTTTCGCCGTGCCATGATTCTTTTCAACGCGGCGCGACGGCGTCACGTTCTTGAAGATTCTTCCTCGGCGTAGCGCGACGGCGCCACGTAAAATATTTTCACGATCATCCGCGTGGTGCGACGGCACCACGCCACTTGCTTCCACCCGCATGAATAAACATGAACGATGGAGGGGGGTTCGGCCGTGTTCATGCGGTCTGCCCCCCCCCCCCTCACGTTAAATAAATAACTCAACTTAAACATTCAAAGCCTCATGTTAGACATGCGAGATCCCCATTCAAGAAATGGAATAAATAAATATTGAATCAACAACCCCTACCTCGGGTATAAGATCGAAGATTTGACAACGTCCCGCGGAAGACAACGTCGCGGTGGTCGGGCGTCGCGGGCGTCGTTCGTCAATCTGTTGACGAAGAGATATACCCGAAGAGTTACGTCGTTGGTGAATCTTCGTATGCCGACGAAGAATCTCCGAGGAGGAAGCGGTGTTCTCTTTCGTTGACACGGGAGACGAAGAAGAGCGGAGCGGCGTTCTTCGTCGGAAATTGAGCGTTCCTCATCAAGTCTTGAGGAAATTCAAATAATAAAGAAAACAACGAACTCAAGAACCTCTACCTCGATAGTCGCACGTTGACGTAGTCGTGGAATATCGGTGTCGATTCCTTTGACGTCGGAGGATGAGTCGTTGTCGATGGCGTTCGTCGCGGAAAACCGTCGCGGAAGAGATGACGCGGAAGAAGTACGTCGCGTCGCGGATATGGCGTCGCGGATGGACCGTGTTCTTCGGCGGAGAAGTTCTTCGTTGAAGAATGACGTTCTTCGCGTTCTTCGTTGAGTTTGAAGAAGAAGAAGAGCTCTCCACCTCTCAAGAAGACAAACAAATAACCCAAAATAAAATAAGCTACACCTTATTTTATTTTCACTTTGCCAACCTTTCAAAATTCAAAAGTTGAATTCAATACATTAATTAAATCTAGAGTTGACAAAATTAAGTGAAGAGATAGGTTGGCAAGAGTTAAAGTAGGGAAGAGTTACATAATTAAGAGGGGGTTTAGAGGGGTTAGGGAATTTGAAAAGAATTAGGGGTTCGTGTGGGCCCCACCACACTTAATCCTCCCAAGGGAGGTTAAGTGGGTGTGGGTCCCACTTCCAACCTCCTTTGATAGGTTTTTAACAAGTTATAAAAATTTGTTCTACACAAATTTTATTTAACTCAAACTAAAAACCCCAAAATTAACTTTCAACTCGTAACAAACGCAACTCCCGAAAAGGACTCTTTAAGCGAATATCGGCGCTGCGAGTTCATCGGTGCCCTCGAATTTCAATTCCGAGCACCGGATCAAAAGTTAGGAAATCCCGCTCGTTCGTTCACTGAACGTACCCGAGCCAAACTTCAGAAGTTAATTCCGGGCACTCCGGGCCTCGGAATCAGGTGCCTTCTGAAACCGCGCTCTTGTTAAATTCTAAAGAAAATTAAGAAAAAAATTCCCTTGAATTTTACGGGTCTTTACAAGTTACTCTTAAAGTCTCATCCTGAAAGGTAATTAACCTAATAACATATCCTCCATGATAGGTTAATAATTTTCATAGATAACCCAAAATAAACTTATTCTAGATTCATAAGATCATCTAACGAAAAAGAATTAGTCAAACTAACCAGGGACTTCACATAGTCCAATGGTAGGCGATAAATACCAGTCGCACTTTGGTTGTGGTTTTGATTCCTGCAGCTTCGCCCGATGTGACAGGTTGTCACACGGTCTACGTGTTGTCATTCTCCCAAAACTACATAATTCTTATAACATTCCCCAAAAATCGATAAAATCTTCAAAACTAACTATAATATAATTTAACTTCATGTTTATCTCATGTCATTCATATTCCATCATAACATATAGTAACACATATTTACCTCAAAAGAAAGGATCATATAAAGCCTAATGGTTACCTTTGTTATTATTACATGAAATTCCACATCGAGTAGGTTCTATCATACATGATGAATTAGAGAACTCACCAAGGTTCAAGTGGTTGATCACGAATCCTGATAGTTGGTTTAGAATAACCATGAGATTTTTCATTGAAACCCCCATTTCATCCAATCTCTTAATCGGAGAACCACCATAGTTTCCTTCAAACCCATTGTCACTTTGGTGCCTGCTATATCCATCCATTTTCTAAAACCAAAAAAGTCAGTGTGATTATATAAACAAAATCATCATGTACTAAAGAGGAAGATAAACACTAAGAAATAATTATCTAAGTTATCTCAATCTCATTCCAAATTTCATAATTAAAAACGACTCTATCTAATATAATACACATTGTGGTTATACACATCCTGTCACTTATTCTTAAACAACAATCTAACCTATAAAGTTATCTAAACCGACCTTTGATACCAACTATATGGACCCAACCTTAAAAAATTACTTAATATTGAATTAAATTGAATAATTCACATTGAGGAACTTTTAAGGTTTAGAGTTTTAGAGAATTAGGACATAACTATTACATCTCAAAGATTACAAATTAGACACATTTACTCAATTTCCATTTTTTCAAAAAAAAACTCTTCAATAAAAGTGTCATGTCTAGTTTTTGTTTTAGACAGCATGACATTTCCTTGATCCTATCCTTGACCCTATTCCACTTTATGCCATGTGAAAAACATTTCAAAAAAACATGGGATGAGAATTAAAAGCCCAGTAAGTGTTATAAAAATACAGAAAGAAAACATTAGTCCATATATACATAAGAATCAATGAAATCATACTTTTCTCATAAAACATAACCAATTTAACATACCTCATGATGTCATAATATTTATGCATAACTCAAAAAAAATCATAAGTTATAAAGGTAACATGAGGCATTCATAACGTTCTTACGTAGGGAGTAACCCTCATGTTTATGTTTGAAATACCCATCACAGTATATTCCATAAATCTCTTTGGAGAAACCTTAACGTTTAACCCCTTCGCATTACCCAATGCATTGGAGAGCTACATCGGGCTCACCCGCCCTTAATTTATCACGGAACCACCCGTCTTCATAAACAATTCCCAGGAACCATAACATAATCATAGCATATAACTTAAGCATAATGGAAAGATAACATTCCAACATTGCAATAACAATATAACATATTAAGATATTGAATTAATGAATACATTCTAAAACCCATTTTCAAAACCATTTAAACCATTTAATAAATATATTTTTGAATCAATGTGTCCCATACCACTTTGAAGCTTTTAACATTTTAAACCATTAATATCCATATAGATAAATCCGTAAAACCATTTATAAAACATGGATATTAATGAGACATATTTATAAGAATAAATCATTAAAAAATTTAAAATGATACTATAGTTAAAATGTTTTTAAAAAAATGAGAGACACTTGAATACAATAATTGAGGAATAACATTTAATCAGAACATTATAATATCATGAGAATAAAGGGATTCATTATATAATATTCCAAAGGATAGTATATACACCATATAAGAGTGAATTGGTTCCTAACAACAATGACGTCTCAATAGAAATGTAAAATGAGATGAAATCCATTATAAAGAAGGTATCATTAAATTAAGGATAAATCAATCTCATAATTATGTGTGACAAATATAAATACACCTAATATAAGTGGATATTATGGGTAAAAAAATCAAAGGTCATTTACACATATTCAAATAATGACATATTAAATAACTACATGTTGAACCCAAAGAAATGGAAATTGGTTAACAAGTACACTTGGTAAAATTTGACAGCCTAACGACGTCACATTAAAATTCATAAAATTAGATGATGAGAGAGAAAATGGTATCTCATCACATGGAAATAAAATTTAAATCAATAAAGATATTGAAGAACATATCCCAACATAAAAATATGTAAATTAAAACATATAACAAAATAAGTCTTTTTAAAAGTGTAGGGTGAAAGGATCCTTTACCGATTTGGGTAACTTTCAAAACGTTCGCCCCATGAAAGAAGGACCGTATAACATTGATGTAAATACCCAAAAAAGAAGTTATATTACACAACGAGTAGAATAATTGGAAGTACATACACCACTCAAAATAAATAGTGGCAAATGTAGCATAAATCGCACGGGAATAAAAGTGAGATGAAAAATACCTTATGAAAACTCGGAAGCCTAACGACGCCACTTAAAAAATCCAAAAAATGGATTGATGAAATCAAATATGGTCTCTCAACATATGAACATAGAATGAACAGTAATATGAATATCCCAAAACATATGAAAGAGTATATTAAAGTAAGTTACATAAAAAAGAGTAAAAGAAAGAGAGAGGTAGGATCCCTTACCTCAAGTTCGACTTGTCTTGTTCATTGCTTTATATTCTTGAATAATAAAATTTAATCAATTTATAATTTCGTAATGACCTCTTTTAAAGATTATTATTCAGTTCATATCACATATTATAATGTTATAATAATTGGCTAATAATGTGAGTTCATATCAGACGTTTTTGTCGATGTTCTGTACATGAGTCATAATTGAACTTGTTGGAAAAGATTTTTCCATGTGGTTATATGTAAAACATATCCAGAATAGTATTAATGATTTAAATATCATATATAACCAGTATATATCCATTTTATACTATTCCATAACATTTGGAGATAAAAAATGAAATGCACCGTTCATGGAGACGGTAGGCCGTACGTACGCATGAACGCTACTTTCATTTCTTTGTCATATTAGTGGAATTAAAAATAAATGAGAGATATATGTATTATAATTAAAAAATTAAATCCATCATTTAGATGTAATATATTACATATATATCCATTATATATATGTACTTATAATAGTATATAACATTTGGAGATAAGAAATGAAATGTACCGTTCATGGAGATGGTAAGCTGTACGTGTGCATGAACAGTACTTTCATTTCAATTTCATACTTTAATGGAATGAAAAAAAATAATGATACATAGTTACTTTATAAATAAATTATAGTATAATAAATAACATCATTAAATACATCCTTTATATGTCCCACAAATGGTATTAATGATTCAAATCACTTTGATGGGGCGGTAGTCAGCACTTCCTAAAATGAAATTATAGCGTTTACCCATTATGGAAACCATAAAGGTATGGCATAAATGAAAAATAAATAAGCATAATAAATAAATAAACATAATGTATTTATTATATATAAATATAGTTACATCTTAATGGCCACCATGAGAGGTGTTAAAATAATATTGAATAATCATCGTTTCGTGAGGCAGTAATTCGCCACCCATAGAAACAGTAGGTTCTATAACCATTATATAGAGGTGTATATGAGTGTAGCTTGAATAGTACTCATAAAAACATCCTAGTATATTTAATATAATGTTATTGTTAAAAAATAAAGTAATAAAAAGAGTTTCGGGGGTTGGAGAAGCAAAATAAAACAGAAGAACACAAGTGAAGACATTACCTTTAAATCGGGTAACTCCCCTTGGTTTGAACCAAAAGGATTTCTGAAAGAGCTTCCTGCCTAAGGTAAGGCGTCTAGGATGAAGAGAGGGATGTGGAGATATAAAATGAGCAGAGTTTGGCCATGAAAAAGGCTTGAGATGTGTGGGTAAGGAGATAGAGGTGGGGGCCTTTTATAAGAGGGAGGAGAGGCACTGTTGAAATTTCTTGAAAAGTTTCTTTATTATAAAATGATTTCCAAATATAAAAGGTCCCAAAATTATATATTTCAAGGGTAAGGTGATACGGGTTCTATATCCACCCATAAAATAGGTTTTTGGCAAGTGTAATTCTTAGATGTTACCCTATCATCTCATTTTATTTATATCGTTCATTAATGACGTAATCAATGCATCATCATGGTGTCATAAATAAATTTATTTATTTCATATCTAAAAATTATAAAAAAAATATCATGATGTAGGAAATTGGTTTAGATTTATAATGAATATTTATATTCAAAAATATGACTTTTATAATCCCATATAAATATTTTTTAGTAAATCAATACTTGTTTGTGACATTATTATTTTAACTTTAAATAAAAAAGTTATTAATATCCTTTTCTACCAAAGTGGCTCCATGGGGTCCCCAAGTTGACCCATGGATTTTATTGGTCGGCCATGACTCATCCAATAAGGTAAGACATGTGTCAAGGTCATTTAAAATTGTTATAACATTATCATTACCATAAATTACATTAATTACCTTTAATCGCGATTAATAAAACTTAAATGTTACTATTCACCAATGAATTATTTTATTCCCATTGAACCAAATTTTACATCCTAATGTAATCCATGTATGTCAGAGTTTTGAAATTCAAATTACAGAAGTGGTAAAGATTCATTTAAATGAAAAATCATTTTTTTAACTACCACTTAGTGGTTTCACTATTCATCAAAAATTGATGTTTTTCAGAAAAATAACAAAAATTCACCCTAAGCTATATTTGATATTCCGAATTCAAAAATGATTTCTATTTTACAAAATTCAAAACATATAAGTTGAATTAATTAATTTAATAATTAATTCCCACTGTCAAAACAAATAGCATGTTTTTAAGAAACAATATCTATTAAATGATTGACACTAGTTTAAGTCCAATTTCAAAGTGAAATTAATTCCAATGACCACTATTGGATTAAATGGTAAAAATATATTCTAATTTCACTTTAAAATCAATTCAAAATATGATCTAATCATATAAATTAATAACATTAAAAAGAGGTTTTGAATTAAAATTAAACATTTTTCACTTATTCATTAAAAATGAACTTTATCATAAGAAATACAAAAACCTACACAAAGTAAATTATGACATCCCGATTCTAAAGAAGGATTTTATTTGGTCTAATATAACATATAAAATTGTCAATAAGTGGATTTGAAAATGGTTCACCATCAAAAGGCTGTTAATCCACCTTTTAATTAATATTAAAATATTTACGTTTAAAATTGGATTCATTCACATTTTAAGCCTCTAACATTTATTGGATAAATGAAAAAATATTTGACAAACATATATAATAATTTTGTAGTTAGTTCTATTCATTCCTACCATTACAATGGCTATGTGTTAACTACCATTTTAAAAAATATTATTTTATTATTAGAGTGCAACGTAAGATTTCCAAGAAACTCGTTGTTGCATATTGGGTACGCCATCGAGCATAGCGTTTCTTTTAAATTAATATTAACATTTTATTCAAAAATATGGATAAATATAAAAATTTAATATTCTTTATTTAGATGGGGTGTTACAGGTATTTTTATGAAAAATATATTTTTTAATAATAATATGATTTCATTCATGTCTTTCATTACACACAACACTAGTTTAACTTTCACTACACACAACACGATGTTTCTATAAAACAACATTTTATTATTTAAATTATTTAAACAAGAAAATTATAACCTATCAATTTAAATGGATGGTATAAAAAATATTAATTGAATTATGATTTTATGATTAGCACATGTATATATAAATAATTGTTTGTAGACTAATTAATTATAAACTCAAATAAAAACACTTTTGAAAATAAGAGTGCACATGTTGGTTTATAACAGTAAATTAAAAAATCAAAGTTATTTTGTTATATTAAATATATATATAATATTTAATATTATTTTTATCAGTAATCCTTTATTTTATCTAGACATTACATAAAAAGAAATCAAATTTTACGCATAAAAGACTTATATATTCTAAAAGAAGTCAGATTTTTCATCTTTTTATGTTACACTAATTATAATTTATGTTATGGAAAATTTAATAAATAATATTTAACCAAAAAATGTTTTTATTTTAAATAAAAAATAAAAAATTACATTGGTTGTCTTTTTTTAATTATTTTTATTTATTTTTTGTTCGGATGAATATTTGGAAATATTGAATTTTAATCAAAACAAATATTTTCTATCTAATTAATTTAAACCATTAAATTATAATTTTTTCATTTTTAATGTATAATTACATAAAGTTTATATCATTTAGTCATATTTAGGAAATTTTAAACAATTTCCTTTTGGAATTTGGATTTAAGAACATTTCTAACTTTTAAATGTTTTTAATTTAATAACCTTTTTTTCATTCTGGTAATGGGATTAATTTTAGATTAATTTTTTCCTATTATCAGTTTTCAATTTTGAATAATGTATTCCATTCTTGGAATAAGATGGTAAAAATTTAGTAAATAGTTCTCATTTTTTTGGAAAATATGTATAATAACTTTTATATTTTTTTATCACTAGAGTCAAGGATAAATCAGGTAACTAAGGGTAAAAATGTAATTATAAATATTAATAAATGACCATTAAACACTATATATTTTTATTTTCTATGTATTTTTCGTCGATAATAATTAATTTATTGGTTATGGGAACATTTATTTCCTTTTGAATTATATGATAAACTATATATTAATTTATTCAAAGTGGATTCAAACTTGTCAAACTCTTTATTTTAACAGTTGAAATACATTAATATGGGGTATTCTAGGGGATATATTTAAATAAAAGTATAAATTTGAAAGATAAAAAGTTTTCTTCATCATGAAATTTTATTTTAAATATTTGGTGAAAAACTATTTACCATAAATAATTACACGATATTGATAAAGTAATTATATAATTAATGAAACAATAAATTAAATGATATGAGAAATATTAAAATAAATATAACATTAATTAATAATGTTTATGCATTAATTTTATTAGTGAATAATAAATTTTAGTGGGTATTAAATATATTTTTTCGAATTTATTTTCAACTATTCATTTTCATAAAGTCAATGAAATGAATTTTTTCAAAAATGACAGCAATGATATTTTATGAGGATAATATTTTATTAAATTATTCAAAAACAATAATTCATTTTAATAAGTTTTAAGTGTTGTTATATGTTATAAATTATCATTAAATTTCCATCTATTGTAAAATTGACACTTGATAAGTAAAAATTACGTCGTCTTAATATTAATGATTTTTACCGTGGTGAAAATTAAATTGGCTTCAAAAAGGGATAATCAAATTAAAGGTATTAAATTAACACCATAAATTCCATAAAAAATAATATATTAATATATTTTAAACTTATAATATCTTATCTTCTAATAAATAAATTATTTTGGATATTTGGAATTATATTTAATTTATTATAAATTAATATTTTACAAAATTCTAAAAGCACCACTCCCCTCCCTTACAAAAGGGATCATATTTTTATCCTTTATTCACAATTAAATTCTTATTTGTTTTCATGCAAAATATTTCCATATATTCCACATACATCACTTTATTCATCCAATAATCCTTCTATTGGTTTGGAATTCAACCAATGATTTCGTTTTGTGGAAATCAAAAGAAGATACTTGAAAAAGAGGTGATGTTCCTGAACAAATGATAATGTTTTATTTATTCGTTCAAACCCTAAAATTTTTTATATTTCATATTTATTTAATAACCTATTTATTTTATATATACTAATGTTATATAATGTTATGTTTATGATTTACAACTTCACACACATCCATAAAATGGGATACCCAATCATCATTCGTGTAATTGAGAACTATGGCTTCACGAACTGATGTCATTTTTTTATCAATCACCACATTTCAAGGTTGGTAATAATATTGGAATTATAATTTATATAATTTATAAATTACTTTTTATTTTTTGTTTTTTATATCACATATACAATGATGAATTCCTATTTTTGTGGGAGTTCGATAACGTCATTCATATATAGGACAAAATACCACCTCATGAAGTGATGTGATTAATTAACATGATATATGTAATGTATTAAGAATGGTTTTAGTAAAATTTTGTGTTATATAAAATAAGAAATGTTTTTTAATGAAAATATGTGAAATTATTTTCAATCTTTTAACACCAAAATAAAATTAACGGAGTGTTCACGCGTACATACGTCCCATTGTCTCCAGGAATGTTTTATTTTATTTCATAACTCAAAATTTCATGAATAACTATGAATAATTATGTGATGAAAATATTTTTTATTTATGTATTTTTTATTTCTATGAGTTTTCAAAATCATGATCTATTTAACAAGACCTAGAATAACATGTTAAAACATGAATGAAAAAAGATGTTATTTTTTGAAACATAACATTAACATGGAATTGTTAATAACCAAGTAATATAAATTCATTTGTAAATCATATACGGTTTTATATATATGACTTTTTTATGTGGTATATTAATAATAAACAAATATTTTTTTCCTGGAGGATTGAATGTATATAGAGGAAGTCAAGATTTCGGGTAAAGGTATTTCTTATCTCACTTATATTTCTACAAGAATTATGACATATTCCCCACATGTTTATTTTATGTGGTGTACATATTTCCCATTAATGTGATATATAATCCTATTATATAAATTTTCTGTATTCAAAATTCCATTTGATGCTATCTCTTTCATGACATTTACATATTAGAAGATACCAAAATGGTAATGGGAATTTTGTCTCTATTTGTCTTCTTTCAGACACTTGTTATGTTATACACATATATCATTCCATGATGTGTATGTAATTATGAATGACATGTTGTTTATTTAATCTCATTATTTTAATTTTATTATATGTTTTATTTCATTTTATTCCCTCTTCGGTCAACAATCCATGTTCCCCCAATATAATGATTTCTAAAAATGCTTTAAATGTATTTTAAATTATTTTATTTGAATTTTCATTTAAATGTATTTCAATGTTGAAAAAATGGGTTTATATTAATCATTAAATTTTTTTAAATTTTTTTTTCAATGAATATATGTTTTACATGTTTTAATATTTAAAAATTGTTTTCAATGGAGAAATGATATTTTCCACATGATTTATTTCAAATGACATTTTACATAAATTTCTATTTAAGATAAAATTATTTTATGTTATTTATTATTCACTAGGGTTATAATTTAATGGTATTATCTTTATCATTTATACAATTATTTTAATTTTATGTTGAATACTTTTCTTTCTTTTGGAACACATATGTATGGTTTTTATTTTTTTTCGGTGAGACCTATATCTCCCTCCAGGGAATACGGTAATGAATTATATCTCAAGTGATAGTTAGGGGATAGAAGTTGATGTTCTTGATACATGATGGGAATCAAGTAAATATTTTTGATTTATAAATGTATTCAATTTGACACGGGTAAATTGTTATGGGAAACAAATGATAATTCTATATCTGAGTGTTATGGGAGTTAACTTTTACAAATGATATTGTTTTATATACTTATTAGGGGATTTATAAAATTTATGATATGAAATTATGAGTATATAAATAATTATTAATATGTTTCATTCATATGATTCATGTGTTTTTAAAATTCCAATATTTAATTCCATGATTCAATATTAAGGTCTTTTATATGAAGGGTATTATTTTCAAATCTTATGCTCTTGTTATCAGACCCCTATTATCATGTTAATGTTATTTATATTACCTATTAACGTATACATAGAATCTTATTAAAACTTTTCTTCGGTTTCCTTTCTACATGTCACAATTAATGTTTATATGTAGGAGGACAAACAGGATTATTTTTCGGGATTCATTTATGATCTTTCTCCAGACTTGATGTTTGTGTTCCATGATTCAAAACTAATTACAATAGTATATTCATCAGTCATGTGCTTGGGTAATTTAATTAATATTCATCTAATAAATATGTAATATCCATTTCTGAAAAGGATTAGTTGTTATAATTTCTATCAGTGAAAATAGTTTGTCATCCTTTTGAAACTAGAATTTGAAAACGTTAGTAGTGACCATATGAAAATGTCTAAGTATAGGTCACAATCACGATGATTTGTAAAAAATCATGAATAAAATACGATTAAACATATGGTGTTTAACATTGAATGTAATTTACCTTTATTTTATGGGTTTACAAGTATGATTTGTGTTTCTCACACAATTTTTTTGGGTTTATGATAATTGATGTAAACTATATGATTCATGTTAATAATGATTTTTTAGAAAATGGAATAATATTCCTTGTTAAAATAAAAATTAAATATTAGTTGGAAGGTGTAACAATGTAATTATTATTTATTAGAAATATTATAATATGATCCCAAATATCAACCATGGTGAGTTTCATGGACCATCTATTAAGAGAAATATGGTTTTTATATTGATTAGAGAGGAATGAAAGTTCAATTTTCCTCATGTTAACTATGTGGGAAGAGTCATTAAGGACAATGTTTTAATAAAACCGGAAGATTATTTTGGTTTTGAAAATAAGGACTCACCAAAATTAATTTAAAAGGAAATGCTTCAGTTAACACAACGGACACGAATTGTGGTATTCTTAAGGAATCTTCAATAGTTAAATGTTTTAAATTTAGAATATATTGGAAGTATGAAAATAGATTCCCTTTGGATAAATACCATGTGGAGAATTAGAAAACGTGAATATATAATGTTTATAGTGATGATTATTAAGATATTCGAATGAAATATGGTCTAAAATAAGTATTGAAGAATACAATTATTAAGCACGATTAAGGGTTTAATAAGGTAGTGAAATGGTTTCATGTTAATGTATTATAATTCATGAATAATGTCTTAGAAGTACATTTATGGTATTATTGAATATTGAAACTTCTGAGGATTTTTCTATTTTATGTTTTACGTATGTATGCGAAGGAATATATTAAATGGTATTGGAAATAATGATATTTTATTAAGGTGGTCCGGTGATATTTTGTGAGAACATATGATTAAGGGAAATATAACCCTTAAAATTTTCATAATGTTTGGATAATGATCAGATAAATAGATGCTTGATTGTGAAAAAATAAATTGGATACTATTGATGACTTTTTGGTTGATGAATATGTTGTTTATGATATAATGAAATGATTTTTAAGAATTTTTTTGTTTATGGATTGAGTAAAAGTATAATTTTTTAAAATAAAGGACATTACTATATTTTGAGAGAATAAATAATTTTTGTAAAGACCCATAAAATTCAAGTAAATTTTTTTCTTATTTTTCTTTATAATTTTACAAGAGCGCGGTTTCAGACGGCACCTGATTCCGAGGCCCGGAGTGCCCGGAATCAATTTCTGAAGTTTGGCTCGGGTACGTTCAGTGAACGAACGAGCGGGAATTCCTAACTTTTGATCCGGTGCTCGGAATTGAAATCCGAGGGCACCGATGAACTCGCAGCGCCGATATTCGCTTAAAGAGACCTTTTCGGGAGTTGCATTTGTTTCGGGTTGAAAGTTAGTTTTGGGGATTAAAAGATGAGTAAAATAAAATTTTGTTTGAATTTTATTTTATTCGTGGTGGTTAGACTCTCTCATGGGAAGTTGTTGGTGGGGCCCACAACCACCCAACTTCCCATGTGTGGTTATGAGGGAGGTGGGGCCCACACGAGCCCCCACCTTTTCAAATTCCCTAACCCCTCTAAACCCCCTCTTAAATTATGTGACACTCCCCTACTTTAATTCTTGCCAACTTAACTCTTCATTTAATTTTTGACAACTCTAGATTTTAATTAATGTGTTGAATTCAACTTTTGAATTTTGAAAGGTTGGCAAAGTGAAAATAAAATAAGGTGTAACTTATTTTATTTTGAGAGTTGCTGTGTTGTGTGGAGATTTGAGAGAAGAATAGTTCTACACATTGAAGAACTTCATCTTCCTCCTTGAAGAACGCGAAGAACACCGACACGCCGTTCTATCTTCTCTCCACGTCAAAGAAAGGGAGACACCGCTTCCTCCTCGGTTTTCCTTCTTCGACTTGAGAAGTTTCGCCAAAGTCGTATCGCATCGGACGCATCCCTTCGTCAACGGATTTGACGAACGACGACCGCGACGCCCGACCTCCGCGACGTCGTCTTCCGCGGAACGTAGACAAATCTTCGAACCTTATACCCGAGGTAGGGGTTGTTGTTTTCTTTTTGGTTTAATTATTTTATTCTTGATCGTGAATTTAGAAAATCTAACGAGTGGCTTTGAATTAATTTTAAAGTTGCGTTATTATTTTAACGTGAGGGGGCCGGACCGCACGAACACGGCCGAACCCCCCTCCATCGTTCTTGTTTATTCTTGCGGGGTGGAAGCAAAGTGGCGTGGTGCCGTCGCACCACGCAGATATTCGTGCAATTATTTTACGCGGCGCCGTCGCGCCACGCCGAGGAAGAATCATCAAGAACGTGACGCCGTCGCGCCGCGTTGAAAGGAATCAAGGCACGGCGAAGGGGCGCGGTGCCGTCGCACCGCGCCGGACGACGAACACCGCGGCCGGTTCCGGGCCGCGGCGGGACGAGGAGACCGCGGCCGGTTCCGGGCCGCGGCGGAAGAGAAGACCGGCGGCTGGGCCGCCGGCGTCGGAAGCCGAAGGGGGGACCGGAATTTCCGGTCCCGTTAGAGAAAACCGGCCGGCCAGCTGGCCGGCCGGATACCATTAAACCGGGGGAATTAATCCCCCAGCCAACTCATAAAACCCCCCCTCTTTATGAGGGGGGCGGTTCTTTGAAGGGAGGGGGGCAGCCGGCCCCCCCCGGTTCCGCACCAGCAGGCCCCCCACGTGGGGGGGGGGGGGGGCGCTTTTAAAAAAAACGGCGCGGCAAAGCCGCGCCGCCACTTGAAAAGCGGGGGAATTGATCCCCCCGCGCGGCCTCCTTGCGGCGCCAAGCCGCCGCGGCCCCCGCGCCGCCGCGCCGCCGCGGCCCCCGCGCCGCCGCGGCCCCCGCGCCGTCGCGCCGCCGCACCGCCGCGCCCCCGCGCCGCCGCCCCGCCGCGCCACCGCGCCGCCGACCGCCGCACCGCCGGCCGGCCGTCCGGCCGGGCCGCCCCAGGGGGGGAGGGGGTCGGGCCGGGTCGGCCCGGACCCGGACCCCCCCGTTTCGAACCAGAATCGGTTTTTAGCCCATATCTTTAGCCTCGGACCTCCGAATGACGAACCGTCTGCGGAAACGCGATCCTTGGATCGAGACGGTCGTTTCAGTTTATCGTACTCAAGGTTTCGGTTTACTTTGAGTTCGGCCGAGTTGGTTCGTTCACGAAACCAACCGGGCCTTCGGAGCGGAAACGCTCATATCTTGAGCTTCGAACGTCCGATTAACGCGCCGTCAGTCGCGTTGTGTTCCTCTTAGTGAGACGGATATTTTGGCATACTCCGCCCGAGGTTTGGACGCAGGTGGAGTACGGTCGGGTTGGTTTTGCCTTAAAAACCAACCGGGCCCCAGAGTCGAAAATGCCAATAACTCTTAGACCGGGCGTCCGATCGACGCGCCGTCTGTTGCATTGAGTTCCTGTTGACGATACGGAACTTTTGGATACATCAACTCTGTTCTTTGTGAAAGTTGATGTATCAGCCTCTCGGCTCGTGGAGCGGACCCTCCGAACGAGCTTTCTATGTGCGGGAACCCTAGTGCTGGCTGCGACTGTTCTACTGCTACGACTACTACTGATACTGTGACTGCGACGACGACAGTACAGAGATCCTGTGTGGATTCGACGACGACGACTTCAGCACTCAGCGATCCTACGTGGATCAGTGCTACAGGTCCTGTGTGGGCCCGATCCTGTGTGGGTCCTTGCGCTCAGCGGTTCTGTGTGAGCCAATGCCTACAGGTCCTGTGTGGGCCCGATCCTGTGTGGGTCATTGCGGGGGTTAGTTACCCATCGATCCTTCGTGGGTCCGACGACTTAGATGGATCAGTGATCATCTTTATCGTCCTCTGAAGAAGTATACCTGTGTGAGCTGAATCCTATTGCTTTCCTGTGTGGATTGTGTTGTGAAATCCTGTGTGGATTACGTTTTGCTTTCCTGTGTGGAATACGTTTACTTTCCTGTGTGGACTGAGTTGTACTTGGGCTCGGAGGTTAGAGCGTATTTGAATTGATGACTTAGGTATATGTATGGGCATATACCTAAGCAGTGTAGGTTGTTACTTCGTGATTGTACTTTTCTTCGTGGTTTATCCTTTGTGGATTTGAGAGACCTTCAGGGGTCTCGGGGTCCCTTCTGAGTAGCGTATACTCACCCCTGCACGGGCTTTGCCCGCACTACGTTGTGTTGGTTGCAGACGACGGACAGCGTTGACCTTAGCTGAGGCTTGCAGAGCGGGACGGTACCCGGAGGTGGACCACTGGACGGGATGTGCACGGAGCGGACGGCGGGACCCGTGGAACAGAGCAGCTATCTGTACCCACCCTTCAGGTGGGATTTCCAGTGGACAGCTCGGTGTAGCGGCTTTTACTTTTCAGTTGCTGTTTTCCCTTTCGAGTTGTACTTTACTTTTAGTTTGGGTTTGTATTCTGGCTCATTTACATTTCCGCACTTTCAGTTGTACTCTGCTTTGTTTAGTGTTTACTTTCCGCTTGCTTACTCTGTGGTGTTTGTTACTTTTCAAAGGCAATGCCTTCCCTTTTTACCGGGATTTACACCTTGGTGCTAGTCGCCAGCCCCTGGCCTATGGAAGGCGGGCTTGGGGTAGTCACGGAACGGACCCCGAGGGCGGGTCGTGACAAATTGGTATCAGAGGGTTTCGGTTCTACCGTGAACTCTGATCTTTTCTATGTGGAGCAATAATGTTTTGCGTATTGAGTGTGGTTATCAGTCCAGGGAGTCCAGTGTTGGTGCGGCGGCCGACGTATCCGTACACCAGGACCCTGACTTCTGATTTCCGACTTAATGCACGAAAACATTGTTTGTGTGTGTGTTTCAAAGTTTTCTTTGTGATTACTTATATCAGCTCACCAGGTATACTGTTCTAACCGTGGCGCACCTGTTTCCTTTTCAGGATGGCCCCACGACGACAGCCAGCTAGGGTTCCGAGAGTCGAGCGAGACGACAGCCCACCGAGCGACGAGGCCTCGGTGCATGGCCCTTTTCCATTAGTGGCATCGGCGGTAGCTTTACCCGCCGATCCCCCGATGCTTCCAGCAGCAGCCGCTGACGATGCACGTTGCCTCAGCGCACTGCATGAGTTTCAGCGCCAGCGACCACCCAGGTTTCGTGGGGAGACGGATCCCCAGGCAGCAGAGGACTGGCTGGAGGCAGTGGTTCGAGTGTTTAGGCTAGTGAGGACACCAGCAGACCTCATGGTGATCCTCGCTGCGAGCCTACTACACGCAGCAGCAGGACGATGGTGGATCCTGATGCTCCAGGTGCACGATGAGGCATCACTACTTTGGACGGACTTTGAGAGCGTCTTCCGCTCGGAGTTTGTCCCAGCCACCCTTTGTGCGGTGCGTATCCAGGAGCTTCTTCAACTGCGGGAGGGCAGCATGACGGTCGCTCAGTACTCGACGAGATTTACCGATATCTCGTGCTACTCGACCGACATGGTACGGGACCCATTCTTGCGGGCCCGGACCTTCGAGCAGGGTTTGAGACACGAGATCAGGGCATCGCTGATCTCCCTCAGCATACCGACTCAGACAGGAGTACTGGAGCGGGCCCTTCTGATCGAGAGCTTCCTTGCTGAGTCTACACCAGCACAGAGACCCACCGCGGGGCGGCACGTGGCAGAGTCATCTGCAGCAGGCAGTCGACGGATGACTCAGGGGTCCAGACAGACCAGACCTTCAGGCAGACGATCTCAGGGCACTGGCTCAGCAGTGCGGGACACACAGCGCGGAGCCAGTCTTATGAGAGGCAGACAGTGCTACTCGTGCGGCGGGCAGGGCCACATGGCTCGCGACTGCCCGACCCGCCGTGCCGAGGAGCAGCAGTCAGTTGATGGACCACCGAGGCAGAGGCAGAGGGTCGACCATGGCGGACGAGGCAGAGGAGCTGGACGAGCAGCCGGTGGAGGGAGACGCTTTGAGGCTCTACCACCACCACCACCAGGAGGTCCACCCCGACCATAGGGAGCTGGCGGGCAGCGACAGGCAGAGCTCCAGGCAGCAGAGGCCTACGACCACGGCGCACCCGAGATGATTCGAGGTACTATCTGTGTCTATTCCACCCTTGTTGCAGTTCTTATAGACACAGGAGCGAGTCACTCTTTCATAGCCGCTGCCCTTGTTCGGAGCTCGGAGATTCCGACAGAGCCGTTGGCTCGATCCTTACGGCTAGAGACTCCTACGGGAGCAGACTCGATGATTACGCACTGGTTCTGGCAGTGTGAGCTTACTCTAGGAGGCGAGAGCTTCGGCTGGGATATTCTTGTAGCAGCGTCGAGGCCTTACGATGTCATCTTGGGCATGGATTGGCTATCTACGGTCCATGCACAGATTGACTGTTTTAGGCGCAAGGTGCGATGTGTACGCACCGACGGGAGCAGGTTCACCTTCACCGGCGAGAAGGGAGCCTTAGAATCACAGGATGGACATCCGCGGAGGAGAGCACAGCCCATCACTCATCTGTTGGCTAGCCTTATCCTTGGAGCAGTTGACGTGCGGAGTCCTGGTTTTCCTGCAGTGGTGGATCAGTTTGCGGACGTTTTTCCCGACGACGTTCCAGGGCTACCTCCTCGCAGAGAGGTAGACTTTTATATTGACTTGTACCCCGGGACAACCCCGATATCCACTCCAGCATATCGGATGGCCCCCGCCGAGCTTCGAGAGCTACGGGTACAGTTGGAGGACTTGCAGGGCAAGGGGTTCATCCGACCCAGTGTTTCACCCTGGGCTTCCCCGATATTGTTCGCCAAGACGGCGGACGGGAGCTTGCGACTTTGTGTTGACTATCGTCGCCTGAACCAGGTGACAGTGAGGAACAAGTATCCGCTACCGAGGATTGATGACCTCTTTGATCAGCTCAAGGGAGCACGGTGGTTCTCGAAGATAGACCTCAGGTCAGGCTATCATCAGCTCAGAGTCAGAGACGAGGATGTGCAGAAGACGGCCTTCAGATGTCGGTATGGCCACTATGAGTTCTTGGTTATGCCTTTCGGTGTAACCAATGCCCCAGCAGTGTTCATGGCTCTCATGAACAGGATATTTCAGTCATACCTCGATCGGTTTGTCGTGGTCTTCATCGACGACATTCTGATTTGCTCTACGACAGAGGAGGAGCACGCCTATCACTTGCGAGTTGTTCTTGACACACTCCGAGAGCACCAGCTTTATGGTAAGCTCTCGAAGTGCCAGTTCTAGATACGTGAGGTCCACTTTTTGGGACACGTTATCTCTGAGGCGGGAGTTTCAGTGGATCCCGCGAAGATTGAGGCTGTGTTAGCATGGGAGCCACCCAGGAGCGTGACTGAGGTTCGGAGTTTCTTGGGACTAGCTGGATACTATCGGAGATTCGTGCCAGAATTATCTAGAGTTGCGGCATCACTCACAGCTTTGACGAAGATGGGGAAACCCTTCGTGTGGTCAGACAGATGTCAGCAGAGCTTCCAGGCGCTGAGACAGAGATTGACTAGTGCACCTATCTTGAGGTTGCCTGAAGAGGGAGTAGGGTACGTAGTCTACTACGATGCATCAGGGACCGGACTCGGATGTGTTCTGATGCAGGAGTGGGCCGTGATCGCCTATGGATCACGTCAGTTGAGGCCGCATGAGCAGAACTACGCTACCCATGACCTGGAGCTAGCAGTAGTGGTCTTCGCTCTGAAGACATGGCGACACTATCTGATGGGCGAGCGCTTTACAGTCTTTTCCGATCATCAGAGTCTCAGGTATATCTTCTCACAAAAGGACCTGAACCTGAGACAGCAACGATGGCTCGAGTTCCTCCAGGACTATGACATTGAGATAGTTTATACTCCTGGGAAGGGAAACGTAGTAGCCGATGCCCTCAGCAGGAGGACGGGCATTCAGCTACTTGAGGATGCGACGGAGCAGCTAGCCTCTTTGCAGATATCCTTCGTGGATAGAGATGGAGCAGCCTTTCTTCAGTCTCTCACAGTCACTCCTCCACTACTGCAGCGGGTCAGAGAGGCACAGCGTGAGGACGCTGACTGTGAGACACGGCGTGCACAGATATCCTCGGGACAGGCACCTGATGGTTTCTCCCTTGGAGCAGAGCACGACATCCTTTTCAGAGGACGTACCATGGTACCAGTTGCTTTGAGAGAGGAAGTGCTGAGAGATTTTCACACTTCTCCTTTGGCGGTACATCCTGGAGTGGCGAAGATGTACCAGGACCTCAGACGACAGCACTGGTGGCCGGGCATGAAGAAGGCTGTAGCAGAGTTCGTTTCTCGATGCCTCACCTGTCAGCAGGTAAAGGCAGAGCATCAGGTACCAGCGGGCTTGGTACAGCCCTTGGAGGTTCCGGAGTGGAAGTGGGACGGCATATCTATGGACTTCGTGACTGGACTTCCACGCACTTCCAGAGGTCACGACTCCATCTGGGTGATTTTTGACCGACTCACCAAGTCGGAACACTTCTTACCCATCAGAGAGCAGGGCTCAGTAGAGAGCTTGGGACGTCTCTACGTTCAGGAGATTGTGCGGCTCCACGGCGTGCCATCATCTATCGTCTCCGATCGAGATGCCCACTTTACTTCACGGCTTTGGAAGGGGTTGCAGGAGGCATTCGGGACGCAGCTACGTCTTAGCACAGCTTTTCACCCTCAGACGGATGGTCAGACGGAGAGGACCATTCAGACTCTCGAGGACATGCTCCGCGCATGTGTCCTCGACTTTGGTTGTAGCTGGGAGGACCACATACCGTTGGTGGAGTTCGCATACAACAACAGCTACCACTCCACCATCGGGATGGCACCGTACGAGGTGTTGTACGGCCGACCATGTAGATCTCCTTTGTGCTGGACAGACCCTGGGGAGTCAGCACTCGTGGGACCGGAGATGGTCCAAGCCACGACAGAGAAGGTCCAGGTCATCCAGGAGCGGATGAGGACAGCTCAGAGCCGGCAGAAGTCATATGCTGACAGGAGGCGGAGGCCACTGGAGTTCGAGGATGGCGACCACGTCTTCTTGCGGGTCTCACCTCGACGTGGTATTCGGAAATTTGGCCAAGGTGGCAAGTTATCTCCGCGCTTCATCGGACCCTTCCAGGTCCTCAGCAGGGTTGGCGAGGTGGCTTATCGCCTGGCTCTACAACCTCAGTTGCACCGGGTGCACGACGTCTTCCACGTATCCCAGCTGAGGAGATACGTGCACGACCCGACGCACATCATTGATCATGGGGAGCTTGACGTTGACGATGGGGCGACTTTTACGGAGGTCCCAGTGGAGATAGAGGATCGACAGGAGCGGGTCCTGCGTGGGCGATCGATTCCTCTCGTGCACATCAGATGGCAGCACGGGAATCTCAAGGAGAGCACATGGGAGCGGGAGGCTCAGATGCGTGCTCAGTACCCTCTTTTGTTTCCCTATTTTTTGATGTATCTTTACGGGGACGTAAAGCCCTGAGGTGGGAGTAATGTAAAGACCCGTAAAATTCAAGGAAATTTTTTTCTTAATTTTCTTTATAATTTTACAAGAGCGCGGTTTCAGACGGCACCTGATTCCGAGGCCCGGAGTGCCCGGAATCAATTTCTGAAGATTGGCTCGGGTACGTTCAGTGAACGAACGAGCGGGAATTCCTAACTTTTGATCCAGTGCTCGGAATTGAAATCCGAGGGCACCGATGAACTCGCAGCGCCGATATTCGCTTAAAGATACCTTTTCGAGTGTTGCGTTTGTTGCGGGTTGAAAGTTAGTTTTGGGGATTAAAAGATGAGTAAAATAAAATTTTGTTTGAATTTTATTTTATTCGTGGTGGTTAGACTCTCTCATGGGAAGTTGTTGGTGGGGCCCACAACCACCCAACTTCCCATGTGTGGTTATGAGGGAGGTGGGGCCCACACGAGCCCCCACCTTTTCAAATTCCCTAACCCCTCTAAACCCCCTCTTAAATTATGTGACACTCCCCTACTTTAATTCTTGCCAACTTAACTCTTCATTTAATTTTTGACAACTCTAGATTTTAATTAATGTGTTGAATTCAACTTTTGAATTTTGAAAGGTTGGCAAAGTGAAAATAAAATAAGGTGTAGCTTATTTTATTTTGAGAGTTGCTGTGTTGTGTGGAGATTTGAGAGAAGAAGAGTTCTACACTTTGAAGAACTTCATCTTCCTCCTTGAAGAACGCGAAGAACACCGAACGCCGTTCTATCTTCTCTCCACGTCAAAGAAAGGGAGACACCGCTTCCTCCTCGGTTTTCCTTCGTCGACTTGAGAAGTTTCGCCAACGACGTATCGCATCGGACGCATCCCTTCGTCAACGGATTTGACGAACGACGACCGCGACGCCCGACCTCCGCGACGTCGTCTTCCGCGGAACGTAGACAAATCTTCGAACCTTATACCCGAGGTAGGGGTTGTTGTTTTCTTTTTGGTTTAATTATTTTATTCTTGATCGTGAATTTAGCAAGTCTAACGAGTGGCTTTGAATTAATTTTAAAGTTGCGTTATTATTTTAACGTGAGGGGGCCGGACTGCACGAACACGGCCGAACCCCCCTCCATCGTTCTTGTTTATTCTTGCGGGTGGAAGCAAAGTGGCGTGGTGCCGTCGCACCACGCAGATAATCGTGCAATTATTTTACGTGGCGCCGTCGCGCCACGCCGAGGAAGAATCTTCAAGAACGCGACGCCGTCGCGCCGCGTTGAAAGGAATCAAGGCACGGCGAAGGGGCGCGGTGCCGTCGCACCGCGCCGGACGACGAACACCGCGGCCGGTTCCGGGCCGCGGCGGGACGAGGAGACCGCGGCCGGTTCCGGGCCGCGGCGGAAGAGAAGACCGGCGGCCGGGCCGCCGGCGTCGGAAGCCGAAGGGGGGACCGGAATTTCCGGTCCCGTTAGAGAAAACCTGCCGGCCAGCTGGCCGGCCGGATACCATTAAACCGGGGGAATTAATCCCCCGACCAACTCATAAAACCCCCCCTCTTTATGAGGGGGGCGGTTCTTTGAAGGGAGGGGGGCAGCCGGCCCCCCCGGTTCCGCACCAGCAGGCCCCCCACGTGGGGGGGGGGGCGCTTTTAAAAAAAACGGTGCGGCAAAGCCGCGCCGCCACTTGAAAAGCGGGGGAATTGATCCCCCCGCGCAGCCTCCTTGCGGCTCCAAGCCGCCGCGGCCCCCGCGCCGCCGCGCCGCCGCACCGCCGACCGGCCGTCCGGCCGGGCCGCCCCAGGGGGGGGGTCGGGCCGGGTCGGCCCGGACCCGGACCCCCCCGTTTCGAACCAGAATCGGTTTTTGGCCATATCTTGAGCCTCGGGCCTCCGAATGACGAACCGTCTGCGGCAACGCGATCCTTGGATCGAGACGGTCGTTTCGGTTAATCGCACTCAAGGTTTCGGTTTACTTTGAGTTCGGCCGGGTTGGTTCGTTCACGAAACCAACCGGGCCTTCGGAGCGGAAACGCTCATATCTTGAGCTTCGAACGTCCGATTAACGCGTCGTCAGTCGCGTTGTGTTCCTCTTAGTGAGACGGATCTTTTGGCATACTCCGCCCGAGGTTTGGACGTAGGTGGAGTATGGTCGGGTTGGTTTTTCCTTAAAAACCAACCGGGCCCCGGAGACGAAAATGCCAATAACTCTCAGACCGGGCGTCCGATCGACGCGCCGTCTGTTGCGTTGAGTTCCTGTTGACGATACAAAACTTTTGGATACATCAACTCTGGTCTTTGTGACAGTTGATGTATCAGCCTCTCGGCTCGTGGAGCGGACCCTCCGAACGAGCTTGCTATGTGCGGGCACCCTAGTGCTGGCTGCGACTGTTCTACTGCTACGACTACTACTGATACTGTGACTGCGATGACGACAGTACAGAGATCCTGTGTGGATTCGACGACGACGACTTCAGCACTCAGCGATCCTACGTGGATCAGTGCTACAGGTCCTGTGTGGGCTCGATCCTGTGTGGGTCCTTGCGCTCAGCGGTTCTGTGTGAGCCAGCGCCTACAGGTCCTGTGTGGGCCCGATCCTGTGTGGGTCATTGCGGGGGTTAGTTACATATCGATCCTTCGTGGGTCCGACGACTTAGATGGATCAGTGATCATCTTTATCGTCCTCTGAAGAAGTATACCTGTGTGAGCTGAATCCTATTACTTTCCTGTGTGGATTGTGTTGTGCAATCCTGTGTGGATTACGTTTTTCTTTCCTGTGTGTAATACGTTTACTTTCCTGTGTGGACTGAGTTGTACTTGGGCTCGGAGGTTAGAGCGTATTTGAATTGATGACTTAGGTATATGTATGGGCATATACCTAAGCAGTGTAGGTTGTTACTTCGTGATTGTACTTTTCTTCGTGGTTTATCCTTTGTGGATTTGAGAGACCTTCAGGGGTCTCGGGGTCCCTACTGAGTAGCTTATACTCACCCCTGCACGGGCTTGGCCCGCACTACGTTGTGTTGGTTGCAGACGACGGACAACGTTGACCTTAGCTGAGGCTTGCAGAGTGGGACGGTACCCGTAGGTGGACCACTGGGCGGGACGTGCACGGAGCGGACGGCGGGACCCGTGGAGCAGTGGAGCTATCTGTACCCACCCTTCAGGTGGGATTTCCAGTGGACAGCTCGGTGTAGCGGCTTTTACTTTTCAGTTGTTGTTTTCCCTTTCGAGTTGTACTTTACTTTTAGTTTGGGTTTGTATTCTGGCTCATTTACATTTCCGCACTTTCAGTTGTACTCTGCTTTGTTTAGTGTTTACTTTCTGCTTGCTTACTCTGTGGTGTTTGTTACTTTTCAAAGGCAATGCCTTCCCTTTTTACCGGGATTTACGCCTTGGTGCTAGTCGCCAGCCCCTGGCCTATGGAAGGCGGGCTTGGGGTAGTCACGGCACGGACCCCGAGGGCGGGTCGTGACAATTTTGTTACTCACATTTTTAGGGTGTTTCAATTATGGTCTACATAATATTTTTTGGGGGATTAATATTAAGTCGATTTTGATAAATTTTGAAGCATTTTTATAAATTTTTATTATTGAAAGGGTTATATTGTTATCTAATAACAAAATATCTAATGTTGACCTCTGAAAGAGCATTTATATATTAATTTTTTATATTACAAAATGAATATATGTGAATATTAGATGAAAATTTTCTAACGATTTTATTTTGATGATTACTAGAAAATAATGGAATGATTTTTCATCCTATTATGGATCGTGTGTCCCCATAGTTCTATAGATATAATAATTTCAACATTATTTCATGGAGTAATAAATGAGGCATATATTGATAATGAAATTATAAAAGTGTGAGATTTTATATTTTATATTAAATCAAGTAAATGTTTCTTTTCAAATGATTTTGAAACAATTTTTTATTATATTATCATAATTTTAAATGATATCAATAAATTTTTTCTGAGGTATTTGGTAGATGGTTTTGTGATCATTTTCCTTCTAATAATCATATTCTCAATCACCCTCTATAAAATCAGGATTGTTATTATAGTCTTCATTGTTCATGCTTTCAATTTCCACATATGTTATGATATGTGGAAGGCTCTTTATGAGTTACTTTTTAACTATTATGTTTCCAACATTCCTTTTGTGAAAGGATGTTATAGTATTAATTTTTATGATATGTGTGTCTCTGGAAGTGGCAATATTGTATAAAAAATTTTATGGCCCCAAGAAATTTCAAGGAAGAAATTTGTTATAAGATTGGTAGAATGTACCATGCTGATTTTTTAATGAAATAATTTGTTTAATAATTTTATTTATTTTATGTCTTGAGTTACATGAAACACAAGATTACCTTGTGCTTCACACAACATTGATTTTCAACGAAACATCATTTTATTATTTTAATTATTTGAGAATGATAATGATATATTAGGCATTAAAATACCAGTTATGAATACAATTATGAGAATTATGTAAATATGATTTACATATGTATAAAAAAAATCCAATTCTACATAGAGAAGATGTATTTTCTAAAAACATTGTTTTTGTACCTTTTTGATAGTGAACATGTATTAAACTGAGATTTTCATTATTTTTTAAATTCAATTGAAAAAAATTAAATTCTAATATTACATAATAACATCAACATTTATTTTTTATAATTTTTTTTATTTTTATTACATGTTTAATATTTTTATGATTATTAAAAAATAAAAATGTTAATCGAAAATAGCCTTTTCATCCAAAACATTTATAGTGTTAAATAATATTTTTGGTTGGTTTTAAAGAATAATTACGTTCATTTTATATTTATTAATCCAATTTAGGTAATTTTAATCATTTTCAAATTGAATTTGTGGATAATATCATTCCATACTTTTGAATGTTTTCACTTTTATAACACATTTTTTCATTTAGTCAATGAGATTAATTTTAAATTAATTTAATCCAATTATGTGCTTTAAATTTTTAAAAATATATTCCTTATTTTTAATTATTATTTCAATATTTAGTAATTAGGTACCCTTTACTTTTTTCAAATATGAATATTAACTTTATTATTTTTTTAATTACAATTGTTAAGGTTAATCAGGCAATTGCAGATAAAAATAATATTATAAAAATTAATAAATGACCCTAACACATGCACTATTTTTTTGGATGATTATCTATTCCATAATAATTTAATGATCAGTTATAGTACCCTTCATGTCCTTTTAGATGATATTATAAAATTTATAAGTTTTTATTCAATGAACAGTCAAAATATCTTTATTCTTGTTTCGATCAAGTGAAATATAATAATATGAAGTTATCTAGGAGATATTAAGAATATATATTTTAATTATAATTATAAGAAAATAATCTTCATCATATATGTTTATTTTTTATTTTTTTGATGAAATAATTATCTGAAATAATTACACAATCAATATAAAGTAATTATTAAATTTGTGAAAAATAAATTACATGTTATTAGAAATATTAAAATAAATATATTTTGAATTAAGTAAGGTGGTATACAAATATTAATGGGTAACATGACATGTTCGGTGTGTATTAAAATGTTTTGATTGAAGTTATATTTTCTTTATTGCTTCTCTTAAAGTAAATGTAATGAATAGTGTAAAAACAAAAAATATTGAATTTTTATAAAAATATTATTTTATTAAATTACTTAAAAATACTAAATATTTTAACAAAGGTGAAAGGTATTATATGAAATAAAATATTAATTATTGTCCATTATAGTCCAAATTAATCTTTATTAGTATAAATTACATCCACTTAATGTTGATATATATTATACCATATCAAAATATAAAATGACCGAACTAAGGATTAATAAAAATGAGAAGATTGTATATTTCACCAACAGTAGTCTAAATATATTAGTTGATGATTTAATAAACATATAATATCATCAATTTTAATAAATATAATTATTTAGATATTTTCATTTATATTTAATTTATTATAAATTTATCTTTTGAGATATGTTAAAAGTGCCCCTCAACTATTACAAAAGGGATCATCTACTTCTATATTATTCAAACATCAAAACATTTTTGGATCTTCCAAAATATGTCATAAGATTATCCTAAAATCCGTTCATTTAACCTCAAATCCATAAATTTGTAATAATTCCAACAAAGAAAGTCCATTGGTTCAAGCTGGAAAGAGATACTGAAGAAGTGGTAACAATCAATAATAAAAGTTTTTTGTTTTATTTCATCCTTTAACTAATTAAATTTTTTTAATTCATGGTGATATAATCCCTTATAATCGTAAATATAATGAGATGATTTTATGCTAATTGTATGATATAAAACCTAATACATCTGTCAAATGGGATACACAATCATCATTATAGTGTTTGGTGGATTACCACCTTGAAAACCAAGGTCGTTCATTCTTCATTTCCACTTTTCACATTTGGGACTAATGATGAATTTATATTTTATATATGATATGAATTTTTTTATTATATTATCATTTTTATTAATTTTTTTATTACATATAAATTAATTTATTTCATTTATTGGGAGGACTATATGGTCCTTCATGAGTATGGAGGATGAATGCCTCACGATGTGATGTGACTCGTTCACACATTACGCTAAATGTATTAAAAATGTTTTTAATAACTTTTTTACTTGGTAGCTATTTTATTTTATAATGATAAAATATCATATAATTATTATTCTTTTAACATGAAAAGAACATAAAACTATCGTTCAAGCGTATATACGACCTACCATCAGCATGAATAGTGTATTTTATTTTCCTAATATAAATTTTAGGTATACCCATAAATACATATATAAAGAAATTATAATATATTTATTTCATGGTTATATTCCTGGACATTATGAAATCAATATATATATACAAGGACTAAAAATAACAAGTGAAAACATGAATGAAAAGGGAATAAATTTTTACCCAACATTGAAATTTAACATCGAATTTTAAATAAGTGAGTAAAATAATTTCATATTTAATTAATATATAGTATTATATATATGAATATGGTTTTATTTATGATTCATTATATATATATTATAAGATTTTTTAATTTATGCAAATGATTTCATGATTCAGGGTATTGATATTTCTAGTCTAACGTTTATTTCTACAAGATTTAATACATATTCAAAACTTTTTGTGTTTAAACATTATCTGAATGTGATATATCAATCAATTCTATAAATTTGTGTGTATTTAGATATCCTTTTCATGGTCTCCCTTATGTGGGAGTTTTGGCTCATATGTTACCAAATTGGAAATTAATTTTTGTCCATGTTTTTCTTCAGGGAGACACATATTATGTTATTCACATATATCCTTTTATTAATCATATTTAGTTCTCAGTGATACTTTGTATCATGAATCTCGTTATATTTATGATATTATTAGTTTCATGTAATTATATTCCCTATTTAGTTATAAATCCATATTCCTTCAAAAAAATTCATTGAAAATTTGTTTAAATAGTGTTTTAAATGATTATATATGAAATTTCAATGATATGTGTTTCAAAGATGTTTTAAATTAATTTCAAATTATCTTTCGTTATTTTTCAATGTCATTTTTACGAATAAATGTTTATAAATTATTTTTGATTTAAATATTTATTTTAAAATAGGAATATAAATTTTCCCCAAGTATTATTTCAAATTTTCATTCAGAAACATTTTCTATTAAATATTTTATTATTTGATGTCATATATTCTTTACTTGGTTTATAATTCAGTTATACTATTCATATTCCTTCTATGATTACTGTATGTTTATGTTTAAAGATTTATTTTAACATGGAACACATATGTAAGGTTTCCATTATTCTATGTGTGGAATATATATCACTCTCCAATGAATTTGATAATAAATTATATATCATTGGACAGTTAGTGGAAACAAGTTGATGTATTTTACCCATGAAGGGAAACAAATAAATTTGTGTGATGAATGATGGGTATGAATTTTATGTGTTTGATATGTTAGGGGAATGAGGTGATAAGTCCTTATATGTTTGTTGTGTTAGTTATCCATGAAATATAAAATGGTTTCCTATAATTATGATGATTTCACACAACCTTATGATATGAACATAGATTTCATGATTGACTAGTGAAAAAGATTAATTTCTTTGATTCATGAATTGTGATCATCTTAAATTTAGTTCCATATTTTATAATTAATATATTTCTTATTTAGGTTGTGATTTTCAAAAGTTATGGTCATCTTCTCAAACCCCTATGCTCATATTAATCTAAAATATCTTCCATGTTTCCCCTTACTAAGAATCTAAGATCACCATTTCATATGTTTCATTTCTCCAATAAATAACGAAATGTTTTATGTATGATTAATAAAGGGGATAATATTTTTCAGAAAAATTTAATATCATAATCTGTACATGATTTTTGTGTTCCATATTTCCAAAGTAACTAATCAATTCTAGTCCATGGTAATGTTTTTTCATAATGTAATGAAAATTATTCTAAAAAAATAATTATTATCTTCATTTGAAAACCATGGGTTCTTAAATCCACACTAAAAAATAAAAAAAAACATGTTCTCTAATTTAATACCCAAAATAGTTTTATAAGAAAATATATCACTTTTGGGAGCCATAATAGAGTGGTTATATATTCTAAAATTAGGAGAGGTCTAGGACTGGGAAGATCTCCAAATATGCTTCATGGAAAGGTTTTTTTCCACATGTTAGAGCCTTCATATCTGAAGAGAGAATTATTTTTTCTCCAATAAACCAAAGAGAAAAATTATGATTAATGAGTGAATTTCTATAATCTATGTACAAGATTCCCAAATCGTACTATATAGAAACACCACATATTTTTTTCTATCATGTATTTCTCCATAAAATATTTGGAATTAGATTTTAGCAACTTCCAAAAATCTATCATTGAATGCCTATAATGACCTCCTAGAATATATGAGATGATAGATGATTTAGGGCCATTATTTTTTCATATAGAATCAACTTTTTGGAAGATTAAATAGATAAGATATGGATTACCTTTATCGACCGCCAAATTGATATCTTTATGGGCCCCACTGTGTCGGCCTATAGCATCTGCATTTTGGTACTTTCTATATGTTAACCCCGCAAGACCTACAGTGGACACCATATATAATGAACCAGCCTAAAACCGTTACTTAATATTGAATTTTAGTCAAGAATATACATTATTACACATTGAGGATATTTTGATTATATAGTTTTAGAGATTTTGGATGCCTCACAGACATAACATACCACAATCATGCAAGAGGATACTACTAAAAACAGTTTCCATTTTTTTCAAAATATATAACACTAAAGCTGAAAAAATTATTTCTTCGACAAAGCTATATATTATTCATCATGACTCCATTATTCTTCTTACCCATCCTAATATCATGTTATTGTTTTTTAAAATATAGGATGAGAATAAAAATCAATAAGGGATATTAGGAAAGAAAAATTTAGTGAAGTGATAAATACAAACCAAAAAAACCCATAAACATAAAAACTCATATGCATAAAAACGTCATTTAGTTGCCTTGGGACATATTTAACATATCAATATTACATTCTCCGTTACACATGTAATAAACCTTTGGTCAACTACCATCTCTTGAGTACCCAATGTATTGGAGAGCTATAAGGGGGACCTCCCATCATATTTTGAGCAATAATGGGATCAAACCCACATATATTGAGCTATAATGGGCTCAAACCGACATATATAATGTCCAAGGAACATTTCATGGAAATAAAGTATCTTAAAATAAGATGAAACCAATTATTATATATACATATAAAAAATACTTTTGAAATTTAGTAAATGGAGTTTTTGAAGGATTTTAAAAAGAAAGTGCCTTAATATATAATTGGAGTGAGAATTAATAGACTTGAATGGATATGTTTATATACTATAAATACACATAATAAAACATTATATAAACGAAAATTTATCATACGAATAATCTTTATAAATCATCATGTATAAAGGAGAAGTTTAACCCAAAGAATGAAAATTGGGATAAGAATTTCTTTACCTCAGGTTACTCTTACTTCAAAATTGATGAAACCTCATATATAATGGTTAAAATACTATTATTAATATCTTACATAAACATATCTATATGTACAATATCTTATATGATCATTTCATTACATCAATTCACCCTTTTAATTAATAGTATTTTGTTCCTTGCATTGTTTTGGGTGTGTTTCTTTACATGATTTCCATGATTTGTTCGTAATGTATATGCTTGTCGAATAGAAGTGAAACAATAGAATTGGAATGGAATTCTTTTTAAATATTTACATTACAATAAATTAAATCATTTACAATTTTTATGTTTGATATGAGGATGATTCATATGTTAAAACATTAATGATTCTCCTTTGGATCATTTCTGTGGTTCTTTGATATTAATGACCTCAAATTTTTATAAATTAATACCATTTGTAGAAAATAATTCCATAACCATGGATGAGAAATATTACATATATTATAACCTAGTTTAGCAATAAAAAGTCTTTCATGATCAGACATGAATGAATTAATGTAAATTCAAATCACATCATCCATTATGTCAGTAATTTGACACATTAGGAACAATGTTTTCATTACTTGAATAGGTGGGAGGGGATAAGAAGAATGATGATGAATTTTCCTTGAATAAAAAAGATTCCAAAAATATACATGATTTATGGAGATTTCATGCCTCTTGGGTAAGAGGAGATGATGAAAATATAATAAAAGAAAGGAACTCGAAATAAATTAATAGCTGAGAAATCCCTTACAAAAATACAGTAGCCTAACAGCTAGGTAACATGGTTTTAAAAAAATTTAATAATAAAGGGGACAAGGGTCTCCCATCCAAAAAAGAATCATAATCTAGAATATAGAAATATTCAAATGAAAAGAGGAAAATGGTATGGATTATTGAATTCTATAAAACATAAAATAGAATAAGAACAGAAAAAGAAAGAAGTTGACAATTTTATTACTTTGTAGAGTTCTCTTAGATCATAAAGTTTAGGACCATCATGGCTTGAGGAAACCTTTAGAGGACTACTATGGAGTTAAGGAATATATATATTCTTTGAATAGGAATTTGAAATTAATTTAATGAATGAATGGGTTGGTACTTTTAGAATAAGTGAGGGAATATTTTAATACTTTCCAAGGGACACTTTGTCAGTGGTATTTAAAAAACCATGGGTTTTACCATGCTATTTTCCCAGGGTATTAGCCACTTGTGACTCCACATAAATTATTTTACTGTACAAAATCCATCTAGAATTATTACATCATTATTCTATCATTAATGATGTCATTAAACAAACCGAAACTCAAAACTGTGTTTTTAGTATTACATGAAAATTAAACTACGTCAGAATGATCCCATTAATTTACCCTTAACATTTTTCGACATGTAGAATTAAAAAATGAACCCCATTTTGTTAAAATAAATTTATAAATATTTTTAATTTAATTTTTAAATAAAATCATACTTAATTCAAAAATTAACAATTTTAATTATATAACTGCATTTATATCACATTGAAAAACTAACAAGGATGTAATTATATTAAATCATTATGAAAATAAAATAAAAATATATTTTTCTATTCATTGGGTCATATTACTATCCATTATGATATATTAATATTCACCAAAAAAAGTTTGTTACATCAGACTCCAAATAACTTACTAATCACAAATGTAAATGACCCTTTTTTGAAATTCAAAACATAGAAGTCGTAAAATTATTATTAAAGGATGGTTATACTTATCTAAATAAAACAAAATTTCATGCATCTCAATAAATTTTTAGAAAACTATGGGGTGTTACATTCACCCCACCTTCTGGAAATATCATCCTCGCAATTTTATTTACTTATTAAACAATTGAGGGTACCATTCTCGAAGAGAATTTTTGAACTCCCTAGTTGCTTCTTCTAACATGTGGTTTGTCTAAAAAACCATTACTTGGTGGGTTACCTTATTCCGCAATAAATATTCCCTTCAATCATGATTCTGATCTGGTTTCTCTTCATAATAAAGGTTCTTTTCTAGGTGATCTACTTTTGGGATCCAAACATGAGTTGAATCTCGCACATAATTTATCAACATCGAAACATGAAAAACATTGTGTACCTGAGGCAAAATCAGAGGAAAATCTACTCATTAGGCAACTGGTCCAATATTCTATAGGATTTCAAAAGGATCGATGAACCATGGACATAACTTTCCTTTCTTACAAAAATGAATCACACTGTTCCAAGGAGATATTTTAAGAAAAAAATGGTCACCTACCTTGAAAGAGAAGACATTACTTCTATTATATGCATAAGTTTTCCGCATTCTCAGAGCTGTCCTAATTTGCATCTGGATAATTTTCACTTTCTCAACCACTTACTCTACTAATTCTGGTCCCATCAACTTCATTTATGGAACATCAGCCCAAAAGCTAGAGTTCAACACTACTTCCAATAAAATGACTCTAAAGGTTTCATCAGTATACTGGAATGAGAAATTATATTATAAGAAATCTCAACTAAAGAAAGGTGATGATCCCTACTTCCCTGGTAGTTTATTGAACATGCTCGAAGAATATCTTACAAAGTATAAATCATTCGTTCTGACTACACATCTGATTGGGGATGAAAAGTTGTACTGAAATTAAATTCTGTGCCAAATGACTTATAAATCCCCTTCCAAAAGTTAAAAGTAAACATGGGATATCGATCAGATACAATGGAAAGAGGAACCCTATTTAACCGGAAAATAGAATTGACTTACAGTCGATAAAGCCTATCCAATGATATTGTATCACAAATATAAAGGAAATGTGCAGATTTTTTTAGCCGATAAATAATAACCAGAATCACATTGTTACCTTGAGAATTATTTAGAAATCCAACCACAAAGTCGATGGATATTATAAGGACCCAACCTCAAAACAATACTTAATCTTGACTTTAATGAATAATTCACATTGAGGATATTTTCAGGTTTATAATTTTTTAGAATTAGGCAATAACTATTACATTACATCTCAAAAGTGACCATCTAGAAACTTCTAGTGAATTTCCTTTTTCTCACAAAATAAAAAGTCTTGAAAGAAAATTTCATGTTAATTTCCATGTTTTAGACAGCCTGACTTTTCCATGATCCCATCCTTGACCCTATTCTTCCATAATTCCTATGAAATACTTTTAAAAACATGGGATGAGGATAAAAGGATTAGTAAGGGTTATAAAACAAGGAATGAAAACATGAGATCATCATTACATTCATATCATATGCACTTTAGCATACCTCATGAAATGATAATATTTATGAATAACACATAGAAAACATGATTCATAAAGGTAGCTTGTGGCATCCATATCACATTTACATTGTAGCTATCACAGCTAGGTAGTGAGTTACATTTGGAATACCCATCACAGTATATTCCCTAAATCTCTTAGGAGAAACATTCATGTTTACCTCCATCAGGTTACCCAATGTGTTGGAGATCTTTCTCAGGATCACCTTCTCTAGGATTATCCCGAAACCACCAGTATACCTAAATAATGACCAAGAACCATAACATATTCATAGCACAAAAAACGAACATAAAGGAATGATAAAATTTCCACATATCAATAAAATTATATCATTTAAATATATTTACATAAAAAATCCAATATCAAAACAATTTTCAATACCAAAATACATAAAATGAGTATATGGTATTTATTATCCTTTTGAAAAGTTTTTCGATTGTTAAGGAATCCAAAGATCAAATAATACTCGAGGTGACGTGTAAAGACCCGAAAATTTCAAGGAAATTTTTTTCTTAATTTTCTTCGGAATTTTACAAGAACGCAGTTTCTGACAGCACCTGATTCCGAGGCCCGGTGTGCCCGGAATCATTTTCCGAAGTTTGTCTTGGTACTTTCAGTGAACGAACAAGCGGGTTTTTCTATCTTTTGAACCGGTTCTCGGAATTGAAATCTGAGGGCACCGATGAACTCGCAGCGCCGATAATTGCTTAAAGGGGCCTTAAGCGTAGTTGTGTTTTGTCGCATGAGGTGGTTATTTTTTTGGGGATTTGATAAGTCTTAAATAAATTGTAGTGTTACTATATATTTTATATGGATGTTAATTTCTTCATAGAGAATTTGGAGGTGGGGCCACACCCCACCTAACTTCCCATGAGAGTGTTTGACCAAGGGTGGTGGGGTCTGCACAAAACCCCAACCCTTCACCTTCCCTTTAACCCCCACGAACTTCCCCCCATTTAACACCCCTTGTGTTTAAATTTATAACTCTACAACCCCCCTTAAACTCCCTTGCTTTTAATGTGTCAACTCCCCATTAATATCCTCTTATATTAAGTTTGTTAACTCCTCTTATTTTGTGTAAATCTTCACCTTTTCCTTCCACCATTAATTCATGCCAACATTCCTTAATTAATGAGATGATTCTCTTCATTTGTTTAATTAAGTGGTTTGGATTGAATTTTAAATCTTGGTGGTGTGAATAAAAATAATAGCATGGGATATTATTTTGATTTAGTGCTTTTGGTGTGTGAGAAAACTTTAGCAAAGTCCTAGAGTTTTTGGGAGAGATTTGGTGTGAAGAAGAAGAGAACATTCCTTCGACGAAGAACAATGCATCATCAACGAAGAACGATTCTTCTTTGATGAAGAACACCTTCCCTTAAATGTAGAATGACTCGGAGTCCACGGTTCGCCATCCTCTTCTTCAATAGCAACAAGTGAGGAGATGTCGTTTCCTCCTCGGACGCACCCTGACATCCACAGAATCTACGTCCGACCCCACGATGCCGTTCTCCACGACACCCGACGTGCGACATCAAATATCCATGTACGGGAATTTATTTGGTGTTCTCATATCTTTTGAGAAAAGAACGATGAGCGTTGACCAACCAATTCCAGGATGATCCACGGATCGTTCATTCATGCGGATTGATGTTGAGGATTTTTGTTTTTGTCCGTGAATTATTTCTTGTCGTACATCGACTTCTAATAGATGGCCGCTTGCTATCAGTATAATGGGATGTGGTCGGACCGCACGAACACGGCCGACCCTCCTTCCCCCTAGTTGTTGAATTTGTTACGGCACGTGAAAGGCGGCGCGTTGCAGTTGCACCACGCGGAAATTATGAGGAAGGGCTAAGAAGCGCGGCGCAGTAGCGCCTCGCCGATGAATTTCAACAAGCCACGGCACCGTCGCGCCGCGCCGATGAATTTGAACAAGCCACGGCGCCATTTCACCGCGCCGGAAAACGAAAAACGAAGCCGCACGAGTGTTGTGGGATCTTTGCAGGGAAGTTCGGGTCCCAGGATGATCACTGGCGAATACCGCAGGCGAATTGGACCACCGGAGCGTGTCCGGTGGTCCGCGGAATCCCCCGCCGGCACGGCGGCGCCGGCGGTCGGGGGCGGGGGTGGCTGAATCGCCGCCGGAAGAATCCGTCGCGGTTCAGCCGCGGTGGCGGAGCGCGGTCCCGTGACCGCGCGGGATCGGAAGGGGGCGGCGGGACGCGGCCGGCTGCCGCGTCCGCTGGCATGGGCGGCACCAACCGCGGGGCCGCGGTTCTTCACGCGGGGGCAGTGCCGCGCTCCGCTCCGCTCGGCCGTAACCGGCCGCGCTGACCAACCGGCCAGACTGGGTCGCGCCCAGGCCGGGTCGGGCCACCCCGGCCGGGCCGGGTCGTGCCATCCGGGTCGGACCCGGGTCGGGTTGGGCCGGGTCGGTCCGTGCCCAAACCCCCCGTTTTCAGAACCCTCAAGGTTTTTCACTCATATATTGAGTTGTAGACCTTCGATCGAAGAACCGTTAGTGGCGATGCGACCCTTGGATAGAGACGGTCGTTTCGGTATATTACACTAAAGGTTTCGGAATACCTTGGGTTCGGCCGGGTTGGTTCGGATACGAAACCAACCGGGCCCTCAGAGCGGAAACGCTTATATCTTGAGCTCCGGACGTCCGATTGACATGCCGTCGACATTGAAGGATTCCTCTAAGTGAGACTGATCTTTTGGATTACTCCGCTCGTGGTTTCGAAGCCGTCGGAGTGCAGTCGGGTTGGTTTGCTCACGAAACCAACCGGGCCCCTAGAAAGAAAAACCCAATAACTCACAGACCCGACGTCCGATTGACGCGCCATCTGTCTTGTTGATTTCCTCTCGATGAGATGGACCTTTTGGAATACTTATCCCGATTATTGGTTGCTATTGGATAGTGGCCGGGTTGGATTGTAACTGAAATCCAACCGGGCCCTTGGAACCGAAAATATGTTATCTTTCAGACTGGACGTTCGTTTGATGAACTGTCAGCGGCGTTGGTGATCACGTGGAGAAACAGTCCCTTTGAGTATACCCTATGAGAGTTCGAGGTACAGTTGAGATACTACTAGGTTGGTTCGCACTCGAAACAAATCGGGCCCCTGGGACGAAAAGGCTAATAACTCCCAGACCGGGCGTCCGATTGACGCGTTGTCTGTTGCGTTGAGACCCCAATAACGAGACTGTCCTTTTAGATACTTCTTCGTGGGACTTTGAGATACTTGGTGTATTGACCTGTAGCTCATGGATCGGACCCTCCCAGAGACGAGCGTGCGGAGTACGGAGACCGTGTATCCGACTGAGACCTGACGACTGCTTGACCGACACGACTTGGAGTGAGTCGACTAGCCCAGTGGACGGAGCACTACTTTGTGAGGTGCAGACCCATGGCGGAGGGGGCACTACCTGTGTGACAGTGCATACCCGCGGTACTCGTCCGGAGAGTACCTCTTCAGGCTACTAGGGGGTGTGCACTACTATGTTTGGGTGCCATACCCCGGCGGGAAGCACTACTATGTTTGGGTGGCTGACCCGTGGTACTCGACAGGAGGAGTACCTCAGCAGTCTTAGGTTAGAGAGCAGTACCTCGGAGTCGTGACAGGACCACCGTACACTCTAGAGATGGAGCTCTTTAGCAGTTACGGTTTCAATAATGAAAATCATGGTCTGAGCTGAGACTTTTGAACTTTTTTTTACCTCATGATTGAGATGGGCCACTTGATAACTTAGTTATATGTATGGGTATATACCTGGGTAGTGGTTATCCGTTGATTTCATGATCTTGTTGTTTTCCTCATGATTGATATGGGTTACTTGATAACTTAGGTATATTCATGGGCATATACCTAAGTAGAGGTTATCTATTGAGATCTTCTTTGTGGTTATCCATGTTGGTTTTAGTGAGACCTTGAGGGTCTCGGGGTCCCTACTGAGTATCATTATACCCACCCCTGGAAGAGCTATGCCCGCACCTCGTTGTGTTGGTTGCAGACGACGGGCAGTGCTGATGGAGGCCTAGTGCTCGAGGTCTGGATGGTACCTAGAGGTGGACTACACGACGATTCAGTACCCGGAGGTGGACTACACGACAAGTCATTATCTGTAGGTGGACTTCACAGTGAGATGACACTCGGAGGAGGTTGATGGGCAAGAGCGGTGTGGAGGCTATCTGTACCTACCCTTTAGGTAGGATCCATGGTGGATGATCGAGGAACTGCGCCATCTGTACCGACCCTTCAGGTAGGATCTGAGGAGGACAACCCAGGAGCTGCTTCCGTTCATCCAGTTGTTGTACTTTCTTCAGTTGTAGTGGTTCTTTCATTTGGGTTTGTATTCTGGCCCATTTACCTTTCAGCACTTATCTTTGTACGTATTGTTTTACTTCCGCTTGTACTCTGTGGTGTTTTGTTTACTTTTATAAAAGCAATGCCTTCCCAGTTATCAGGATTTACGCCTTTGGTGCTAGTTGCCAGCCCCTGGCCTATGGAAGGCGGGCTTGGGGTAGTCACGACACGGGCCCCGAGGACAGGTCAGGACAAATTGGTATCATAGGAGTCGGTTCTACCCTATAACTTATAACTCGGATATTTTCTTTCTGTGAAGCAATAGTGTTAAGTGTACCGAGTGTGGTTTTCAGTTCAGGTAGTCCAGTGTTGGTGCGGGCGGCTGACGTATCCATACACCAGGACCCTGACAACTGATTTCTGACTTTGTGCACGAAAACACTGATTGCGTGTGTGTTTCTAGAAGTTTTTAAATGACATCTCAAACCATGTTAGCTCACCAGGTATAATAGTTTGACCATGTCATGTTGTTTCTTTCCGGATGCCTTTTCACGGACGACCAGCTAGAGCCTAGAGGGATGTGCATACTGACAGTCTGTCGAACGACGAGGCTTCGGTAGAGGGCCCTCTTACAGTTGAGGCACCAGCGGGGGCACCAGCGGTACTACCATATGTTGGGCCACTGATGCCACCAGCCCCAGCAGTAGGAGATGCACGCCACTTGAGCGCGTTGCACGAGTTCCAGCACCCAGAGGCCACCCAGGTTCTGGGGAGAGACATACCTGCAGGCAGCTGAGATATGGCTGGAGGCTGTGTTGAGAGTTTTCAGGCTAGTGGGGATGCCAGTAGACTTCATGGTGATCATTGATTCCAGCCTTCTTCATGCAACAGCAGGCAGGTGGTGGAGCCACTTATTCCAGTTATGTGAAGGGATGACCTTCACATGGGAATACTTCGAGACCTCCTTCAGGGCTGAGTTTGTGCAAGTAGCTCTACACCCCGAGCGTGTACAGGAGATTCTGCCTTTTCCGTAGGGTTTTCGATCAGTATCCGAGTCATCTGTGGGAAGTGCACAGATGATGCAGAGGACCAAGAGGACTAGAGCCAGCCGTACGAGGAGAAGGAAGTGTTATGAATGCGGCAGGAAGGGTCACCTGGCACGTGACTGTCCGACTCCCCGTACAATTGATCCGCAGGCTTTGGAAGAGCCACTGAGGAAGAAGCAGTGGAAGGTTCTTGAGCAACAATTGAGCAGTGGACAAGGCAGTAGTGCTCCGGGAGTAGGTGGACAGGAGCAGGACTAGTGGATACGTCCCTTGTACTTCTAGTTCCATGTTGATGTTGTATTCGTGGCTTTGTACTATGAGCTGCAATAATAAAAAGACACTTATCTTGGAGATGTTTGATTTCCTATTCTTTGTTTGGTTTATACTGAGGGGTCCCGGTTAAGACTGTTGACTTGACCCTCACTTTTGAGTTTTCTACTGGAGGAGACCGAGTGACCTCACATTAATGCCGACAGTGTGACTCGACCCTTGGAGGCGAGAGTGACAGTTGGATCTCTTAGTAGTAACGTCGAGGCCTTACGACGTCATCCATGGCATGAATACATCATTCATGTCCAGATTGACTATATTAGGCAATGGGTGTGGTTCATCCAGGGGATGAGATCGAGTTTCTCTTTTCGGCAAAGGATAAATTTAGCAGCTCTTTCAGATCGTAGGCAAAGAAGGTGCAGATCATCCAGGAGCGGATGAAGACTGCACAATGCAGTAAGAAACAGGAAACTGGCACCTATCTTAGATACTCGGGCATGTTAAATGTTTCCTTAAGAGGAAGCTTAAAGGATAGAGGAGTCTGTGAAGTAGCAGACGTGGAGGTAGAGCTAGGAGAGCAGCATGAGGTGGTGTACATATTAACATGATAGAACCACCCGCCTTAGTTATCCCCGCCAGGCTCAGGGAGATGGAGGGCGGAAGAAGAGAGTAGCTGCATGCGGACAGGGAGAGTGACCCAATGGCTCTAAAAAATTTATTCAAGGGACAGTCCGCATCCACTACTAGCTGCTATATTAACAGACGTCGATATGAATCATTCCTTGCTTTCAGAAATCTTGTCCCGGACCTAGAGTTTCCAGTAAGCGATGGACTTGACCCTCACGTCTGGAGATACCTTGGGAGGAGACTCGATAATCACACTTACACCGACAATGTGGTCTGACCCTAGAGGCGAGAGATTCGGTTGAAATCTCTTGGTGGTAGCATCGATGCCTTACGACGTTGGTTTGAGTATGTACTGGGATATCACAGTTCATACACAAATTGACTGTATTAGGCAAAAAGGTTGTGGTTTAACTACGACGTCGGAATGGGTTTTCCTTGGTCAGTGAAAAGGAAACCCCAGGCAGCACAGGATAAACTCATGCACGGGAGGGTGAGACTGATCACTCTTGAGTCGGTCAACCTTACCCTCGTGGCATCAGTCGTTTAGAGTTCCAGTTCTAAAAGGAATTGGAGACCTTTGGAGTTCGAGGATGACGATCATGTCCTTATACAGGTCTCACCTCGACGAGGTTTACAAAGATGTGTACAAGGCGGAAAGTTATCTCCGAGGTTCAACGGACCTTTCTAGGTCCTCAGCTGGGTAGGCGAGGTGGTTTACCTCTTAACCCATCCACCTCAGTTACACCAGGTGTACGACGTTTTCCAAGTATCTCAACCGAGGAGATACATTCTCGACAATTCGCATATGATCATCCATGAGAAGGACGATGGCGATGGGGTTACATCCACGGGGGTTCCAGTGGGGATCAAGGATCGACAGGACCGGATCTTACGAGGACGGTCAATTCCTCAGGTGTGCTTTCTTTGGTAGTACGAGAATCTCCAGGTAAGCACATGGGAGCGGAAGGCTCAGATACATACTCAATACCGCTTTGTGACCCTAGTTTGTGTTGAAGCATTACAGGGATGTAAAGCCCTGAGGTGGGAGTAATGTAAACCCCCAGAAATTTCAAGGAAAATTTTTCTTAATTTTCATTGAAATTTTACAAGAACACAGTTTCTGACGGCACCTGATTCCGAGGCCCGGTGTGCCCGGAATCATTTTCCAAATCTTGGCTCGGTACGTTCAGTGAACGGATGAGTAGGTTTTTCTATCTTTTGAACCAGTGCTTGGAATTGAAATCTGAGGGCACAGATGAACTCGTATCGCGGATAATTGTTTAAGGGGACCTTAAGTGCATTTTTGTTTTGTCGCATGAGGTGGTTATTTTTTGGGGGATTCGATATGTCTTAAATAAATTGTAGTGTTACAATATATTTTATGTGGAAGTTAATTTCTTCATAGAGAAGTTGTAGGTGGGTCCACACCCCACCTAACTTCCCATGAGAGGGTATGACCAAGGGTGGTGGGGTCCGCACGAAACCCTCAACCCTTCACCTTCCATTTAATCCCCACGAACATCCCCCCATTTTACACCCCTTGTATTGAAATGTATAACTCTACAACCCCCCTTAATCTCCCTTGCTTTTAATGTGTCAACTCCCCATTAATCTCCTCTTCCATTAAGTTTGTTAACTCCTATTATTTTGTGTAACTCTTAACCTTTTCCTTCCATCATTAATTCATGGAAACATGCCTTAATTAATGAGTTGATTCTCTTCATTTGTTTAATTAAGTGGTTTGGTTTGAATTTTAAATCTTGGTGGTGTGAATAAAAATAATATCATGGGATATTATTTTGAGTTAGATCTTTTGGTGTGTGAGAAAACTTTAGAAAAGTCCTCGAGTTTTTGGGAGAGCTTTGGTGTGAAGAAGAAGAGAACTTTCCTTCGATGAAGAACGACGCATCTTCAACGAAAAACGGTTCTTCTTTGATGAAGAACACCTTCCCTTCAACATAGAATGACTCGGCGTCCACGGTTCGCCATCCTCTTCTTCAATAGCAACAAGTGAGGAGACGTCGTTTCCTCCTCGGATGCACCCCGACATCCAGAGAATCTACATCCGACCCCGCGACGTCGTTCTCCATGACACCTGACGTGCGATGTCAAATATCCATGTAGGGGAATTTATTTTGTGTTCTCTTATCTTTTGAGAAAAGAACGACGAGCGCGGACCAACCAATTCCAGGTTGATCCGGGGATCGTTCATTCATGCAGATTGATGTTGAGGATTTTTGTTTTTGTCCGTGAATTATTTCTTGTCGTACATCGACTTCTAATAGATGGCTGCTTGCTATCATTATAACGGGAGGTGGTCGGACCGCACGAACATGGCCGACCCTCCTTCCCCCCTTGTTGTTGAATTTGTTGCGGCACGTGAAAGGTGGCGCGGTGCCGTTGCACCGCGCAGAAATTATGAAGAAGGGCTAAGAAGCGCGGCGCCGTCGCGCCGCGCCGGAAAATGAAAAACGAATCAGCACGGGCGTTGTGGGATCTTTGCAGCGATGTTCGGGTCCCGGGATAATCACTGGTGAAGTCCGTAGGCGAATCGGACCACCAGAGCGTGTCTGCTGGTCCGCGAAAGCCCCCGCCGGCACGCCCCGCCGGCGCGGCGGCGCCCAGATCGCCGCCGGAAGAATCCGCCGCGGCTTCAGCCACAGCGGCGGAGCACGGTCCCGTGACCGCGCCGGACCAGAAGGGGGCGGCGGGACGCGGCCAGCTGCCGCGTCCGCTAGCACGGGCGGCCCCAACCGCGGAGCCATGATTCTTCACTCGGGGGCAGTGCCCCGCTCCGCTCCGCTCAGCCGTAACCGGCCGAGCCGACCCACTGTCTGGGCCGGGTCGTGCCCAGGCCGGGCCGGGTCACGCACAGGCCGGGCCGAGTCGCGCCCAGGCCGGGCCGGGCCACCCCGTCCGGGCCTGGTCGCACCATCCGGGTCGGACCCGGGTCGGGTCGACCCGGTTCGGGCCGACCCAGGGGGGTTGGGCCGGGTTGGTTTGGATACGAAACCAACCGGGCCTTCGGAGCGAAAACGCTTATATCTTGAGCTCCGGACGTCCGATTGACGTGCCATCGACTTTGAAGGATTCCTCTAAGTGAGACGGATCTTTTGGCTTACTCCGCTCATGGTTCGGATGTCGTCGGAGTGCGGTCGGGTTGGTTTGCTCACGAAACCAACCGGGCCCCTAGAAAGAAAAGGCCAATAACTCATAAACCCGGCGTCTGATTGACGCGCCGTCTGTCTCGTTGATTTCCTCTTGATGAGATGGAACTTTTGGAATACTTCGGCCGAGTTTTGGTTGCTGTTGGATAGTGGTCGTGTTGGATTGTACCCAAAATCCAACCGGGCCCTTGGAACGGAAAAGCTGTTATCTTTCAGACTGGACGTCTGTTTGACGAACCGTCAGCGGCGTTGGTGATCACGTGGAGAAACGGTCCCTTTGAGTATACCAAATGAGAGTTCGGGGTATAGTTGAGATACGGCCGGGTTGGTTCGCACTCGAAACCGACCGGGCCCCTGGGAAGAAAAGTCTAATAACTCCCAGACCGGGCGTCCGATTGACGCGCCGTCTGTTGCGTTGAGACCCCTATGATGATGCAGTCCTTTGAAATACTTCTTCGTGGGACTTTGAGATACCTGGAGTATTGACCTGTAGCTCGTGGAGCGGTCCCTCCCAGAGACGAGCGAGCGGAGTACGGAGACTGTGTAGCCGACTGAGACCAGACAACTGCTTGACCGACACGACTTGGAGTGAGTCGACTAGCCCAGTGGATGGAGCACTACTTTGTGAGGTGCAGACCCATGGAGGACGGAGCACTACCTGTGTGACAGTGCAGACCCGCGGTACTCGTCCATAGAGTACCTCTGCAGGCTACTAGGGGGTGTGCACTACTGTGTTTGGGTGGCATACCCCGGCGGGAAGCACTACTGTGTTTGGGTGGCTGACCCGTGGTACTCGACAGGAGGAGTACCTCAGCAGTCTTTGGTTAGTGAGGAGTACCTCGGAGTCATGACATGACCACTGTACACTCCAGAAATGGAGCTCTTCATCTGTTATAGTTTCGATAATGAAAATCTTGGTTTGAGCGGAGACTTTTGACCTTTTTGTTTACCTCATGATTGAGATGGGCCACTTGATAACTTAGGAATATGTATGGGAATATACCTGGGTAGTGGTTATCCTTTGATTTCATGATCTTGTTGTTTTCCTCATGATTGAGATGGGTTACTTGATAACTTAGGTATATGCATGGGCATATACCTAAGTAGAGGTTATCTATTGAGATCTTCTTTGTGGTTATCCATGTTGGTTTTAGTGAGACGTTAGGGTCTTGGGGTCCCTACTGAGTATCGTTATACTCACCCCTGCACGGGATATGCCGGAACCTCGTTGTGTTGGTTGCAGAAGACAGGCAGTGCTGACGGAGGCCGAGTGTTCGAGGAATGGATGGGACCCGGAGGTGGACTACATGACGAGTCAGTACCCGGAGGTGGACTACACGACGAGTCATTATCTGGAGGTGGAAATCACAGCGAGACGAAACTCGGAGGCGGTTAGTGGGAAAGAGCGTTGTGGAGGATATCTGTACCTACCCTTCAGGTAGGATCTGTGGTGGACGATCCAGGAGTTACGCCATCTGTACCTACCCTTCAGGTAGGATCCGAGGAGGATGACCCAGGAGCTTCTTCCGTTCTTCCAGCTGTTGTACTTTGTTTATTTGTAGTTGTTCTTTCATTTGGGGTTGTATTCTAGCCCATTTACCTTTCAGCACTTCTCTTTGTACGTAGTGTTTTACTTTTTCTTGTACTCTGTGGTGTTTTGTTTACATTTATAAAGGAAATACCTTCCCAGTTATCGGGATTTATGCCTCTGTTTCTAGTCGCCAGCCCCTTGCCTATGGAAGGCGGGCTTGGGGTAGTCACGGCACGGGCCCCGAGGACGGGTCATGACATGACGTAAAAGTCGTTGTCACGACTAACGATAAAAAGAAACATTAATATTTTTCATTTTGTAAAACTCTTCATAAGAAAAAGATTCTTTTTGAATGAAATGAAAATTAAAATGAGTTTATATAGTGTATAAAATAATGTCGTGTATTAAAAAAATATTCCTCAATGAAAAGAGATTGAGACGAAGTCCCTTACCTCATGTCTGACTTGTATTGTTCATTCTTTAATCCCATGAATAATAAATTAAATTAAATTTCCACTTGAATAAGTAACCTTTTTAATTTTTATTATTAATTTTATAACACTTATTACCATGTTATAAACATTATTTAATAATTTATGTTAATAATGGTCATTTTGTCGATATTTGGTACATCAGTCAAAAATAAACATCATATAATGAAAAGTTGTTCATATGGTCATATATCCATTATCTAAATGATCATATTCGTAATGTAGATATCATATATATAATATATATCAATCATATATATGTATTTATAATATTACATAACATTTGGAGATAAGAAATGAAATACCCCGTTCATGGAGACGGTAAGCCGTACGTACGCATGAATGCTACTTTCATTTCTATTTCTTATTTTATTGGAATTAAAACATAATTAAACATATTTATATTATAATTATAGTATAATATAATGTATAATATAATTAAATAAATCCTTTATACACCCCACATAAGGTAGTAATGAGTCATATCACTTTGAGGGGGTGGTAGTCCGCACTTCCTCAAATGAAATTATCGCATTTACCCATAATCCAAACCATAAAGGATTGATATAAATGAAAAATACATAAGCATAAAGAAAGTATAAACATAATATATATCATATATAAATATAGTTCCATAATAATGGCCACCATGAGAGGCGGTTGGAGATAATTGAATAATCATCATTTTGTGTGACGTTATTTTCCCACCCATAGAAACATTATGTTCATTACCCATTAGATAAAGGTGTGAATAAGTTTAGTTCAAATACTACTCATAAAAAATCCTAGTATATTTTGAGGATAGCACTGGTGCTATAAAATAAAGGAATAAAAACAGTTTAGGGGGTTGGATAAGTAAGGTAAAAGAAATGAATTTAAGAGAAACTATAACCTATAATTTGGGTAACTCTCTTTGTTTTTAACCTGAAGGTCTTCATGATGTGACTTATTCCAAAGGTAATCCTTTTAATAGATGGATAGGGACATAAGGAGATTAAATGGTATGGGTTTGGACAAGCCAAAAGTATTGAGTGGTGTGAGGAATTGGTTATAAGTGATGGCTTTTTATAGGGGGAGGAGGGGCTCTTTAGGAACGTTTGAATCAATTATTTTATTATAAACTTATCTTAGGTTTTAAAAGGTCCAAAAATAATTAAATTAGAAGATAAGATGACTAATGGTAGAAATAAAATCATCCAATAAGAATTGGACAAGTTTTGGATATTATTTTAATCTTTATAGTCTTATTTATTTAAATAATTTATTAATGATGTAAACTTTGCATCATTATTGTGTCATAAATATTGTTATTTATATGATGTCTAAAAAATATAAAAAAATGCCATGATGTAGAAAATATTTTTAGATTTCCAAATAATATTTATATTCAAAAAGATAAATTATATAACACAATGTCAAAATTACTTTTTTAAAAGTTATATGTATGTGTCATTTTTGACTTTACATTAAATTAATTAATCTAAAGATTCATTATCACTCTTAAGTGGTTCCATGGGATCCCAAAATCGACCCAAGTATACCCATTGTCAGACATGACTTATCTAATAAGGTTAGTACAAGTGTTACATAAATTTTGTATCATCATGGTATTCTTTTTACCTTAAATTACCCAATATTGTCTTTAACTACGGTAAATAAAAGTCAAAAGTTTCTATTCATCAAAAAAATATTTTCATATTATTGAACAACATTTTACCTACTAATAACATCAATGTATGTAAGATTTTCTAAATTCAATTCATAGAAGTGGTAAAATTTCATTTAAATGAAAAGGATAGTTTTTTAACTACTACACTGTGGTTTCACTATTCATCCAAAATTGATGTTTTTCGGAAAAATTCCAAAATTTCAGCCTAAGGTACATTTGATATTTAAAATTCAAAAATGATTCATATTTATCAAAATTAAAAACATAGAAGTTTCATTAATTAATTTAAAATTATATCCTGTTGTCAAAACAAATACTGTGTTTTTAAGAAACCATATCTATCAAAAGATTGACACATTTTTTGTCCAATTTCAAAGTGAAATTAATATCAATGACCACCATTGGATTAAATGGAAAAAATATAATCTAATTATTTGTTAAAATAAATAATAATGTTAATATAAATATATAAATAAATTAGATTAAGATCCAGTTTTAAATTAAAATACATTATTTTTTCACTATTCATTAAAAAATGAACTTTATAAGAAAAATACCAATAATTTACCCAATGTAAATTTTTTATGTCTTAATTATAAAAGAGAATTTTATTTTTTAAAATATAACTTATAAATGTGACAAAAACAAGATTTAAAAAGGGTTTGTAATCAAAAGGCGGTAAATCAACCTTTTAAAAAATATTAGATTATTTTGTGCTTAAAATTGAATTCATTCACATTTAAGACTATAACTTTTATTAAGTAAACGTAAAAACATTTAACAAACATGAATAATCATATTTTAGTTAGTTGTATTCATTCCTTCCAATATAACGACTAGGCATTAAATACCATTTAAAATAAAAATATTATATTATTAGTGTGCAATTTATGATTTCAATGAAACTTGAAGTCTCATATTGGGTACTCCATCGAACATAGAAACCCCTTTAAAGTAATATTAATATTTAATTAACAAAATATTAACAAAAATGAAAATTTATTGCTTCTTTATTTTCCTATGATGTTACATCCTTTCCCCCTTTTGAAAATTGTGTCCTCGCAATTTTATTCACTTATCAAATAAATGGGGGTATTTATCCCTAATAGCATTTTCATATTCCCACGTTGCCTTATCAACCATATGGTTTCTCCACCAAACATTTACCTAGTTAATTACCTTATGCCGCAACACTTTCTCTCTTTGATCAAGAATATGGACTAGTTGTTGCTCTTAAGAGAGACTTTCTTCCAACTGATCTTCCTCTTATCTCAAAACATGAGATTGATCTGACATATACTTTCCCAACATTGAAACATGACAAAAATTATATAGCTGTGATAAACATGGAGATAAATCCACTCCGTATGCAACTGATCCAACTTTCTCCCAGATTTCATAGTGTCTAATGAACCTTAGACTCAACTTTTCCAACATACCAAAACAGATCACACTTTTCCATATAGAAAATGTTAGAGATACATGATCACATACCTCAAATGAAATATCCTTCCTCCAGTAATCGACATAGCTTTTCATTCTGCTATGAGATGTTCTCATGTGCTTCTGAATCAACTGATCTTTTTCTGCCATCCCATCTACCAATTCTAGTCCCATTGGTTTCCTTTCAATTACTTCATCCCCAAAGATAGAGTTCGAAAATGATTTCCATATAATGCCTCAAATGGAGACATCTATATATTGGAATGAAAACTTTTATTATTATAAAATTCAACCAAAGAAATATGTTGGTCCCAACATCCTTGGTAATCCATTTAACAAGGACATAGCACATCCTCTAAGGTCTGAATTGTTCGATCTGACTACCCGTCTGATTGAGGATGAAAAGCTGTAATAAAAATTAATTCAGTACCCAAAAAATTTGGAAGGCCTTTCTAAAAGTTGGAATTAAACCTTAGATCACAATCATATACAATTAAGAGGGGAACACAATACAACCTGGATATCTCTTTAACATACAACTATGAAAGTTGATCTAGAGACAATGTATCTTGAATAGGAAGGAAGTGAGTATATTTAGTCAATCGATCAATAATAACCCATATTTCATTATTACCATGAGATGTATTCGGTAATCCCACAATGAAGTCCATGGATATATTTTCCCATTTCCACTTTGGCATCGATAAATACTGAAGTATCCTTTTTGGTAACTACCACTCTTCTTTAACTTACTGGAAAGTCAAACACTTCAAAGTAAAATCAGAAACATCTCTTTTCATTCCATCCCACTAGTAATACTCTTGAAGATCTCTGTACGTCTTTGTACTTTCAGGATGAAAAAAATGGGGAACTATGAGCATCACATAACAACTCATTCTTAAATGTGAATCACAAGGCGCACATAATTTCTTTCCAAACCTCATTACAAAATCATTATCAATGTTAAAATAAGGCAACATACCCTTATGAATCTCCTCAACCTTTTTCTATAACTCACTATCTTCTTTCTGCACTTGCTTTATTCTGTCTGATAGGGATGATCTCACTGAAAACTGAAACAAAACAATAGAATTTCCTACACCAACAACTACTATGAAAAAGATCATCAAATCAAAAAACCAAAGGTCCTCTTTCCAAATGTATCATGCTTAATGGATCATTAGTTGTTCGACTCAAATCATCAGCCACATAATTTTCGTTTCCCAGGTGATAATGGATCATGCAATCATAATTCTTGATTAACACCTACTATCTCCTCTATCTCACGTTAAATTATTTTTGAGTGAATATATACTTGAATATTTTTTGAAAACTATATACTTCACACTTTACTCCATACAAATGATGCCTCTGAATTTTTAATGCAAAAACAACAGGAGCTAATTCCAAATCTTGGGTATGGTTATTTAACTCAAGAGATTTAAACGGACGTGAAAAATAATCAATTACCGGATCATTTTTCATAAGGACACAACCAAGTCATTTCAACTAAGCATCAATATAAATAAAAACTCACCATTTCAGAAGGTAGTGCCAGAACTGGAGAATTCACCCATCTTCTTTTCAATTCCTTGAAATAATCATCACATTACTTTGTCCAAATGTACGTAACACCTTTTCGAGTTAATGTAATCACTGGACTTGATAACCATGGAATCCTTTCAACAAACCTCTTATAATAACAAACCAAACCAAGAAAACTCTGAATCTTAGTTATATTTGTGTGTCTGGTCCACTCTTCAACAACTTTTGTTTTAGCAGGATCAACAACTATGCGATTTTTTGAAACAATGTGAAAAAGGAAAGAAATTCGTTGTATCCAAACTCACACTGCATGAATTTCCCAAATAGTTTATATTCTTTAAAGGTATGAAATACAACCCTTAATTGACAATCATTCTCTTATTTACTTTTTGAATATACCAAAATCTCATCAATGAACAGAACCCCAAACTTATCCAAGAACTCATGGAAAATTCTATTCATAAGATCCCTGAATAAAGAAGGTGAATTAGTTAACCCAAAAGGCATAACTACAAATTCATTATGGCCAAATATAGTATGAAACATGGTCTTAGGAATGTATGCTTCCTTTAATTTCAATTGATGGTACCCCGACCACAAATAAATATTTGAACAATACTGATCTCCCTAAAGCTGATCAAACAAATCATCGACATGAGGCAAAGGATACTTGTTCTTAACAGTGATGTTATTCAATGCTCTAAAATCAATGCAAAGTCTCATTGAACCATCTTTATTTTTAACAAAAATGATAGGAGCACCCCATGGTGATGTGCTAGGTCGAATGAAACATTTATCTAATAACTCCTGCAATTGATTCTTTAACTCTACAAGTTCAATTTAAGCCATTCGATAAGGGGGTTTTGAAATTGGATTAGCCTCAGGAACAATGTCAATAGTAAATTCATCTTCTTGATCATGTATAATACTAGTAAAGTCATCAGAAGAAACTTCAAGGTACTCATTTACCACTAGAACATCATTAATCTGAATAGTTCTATCATTTTCAACAATATGTGTGAGGTAACATTCATTTCTGTCTTTTACTAGTTTCTCAGCATCCTGAAATGTTATCAAAAGCAACGGTTCATTCTTGTACACAACCTTAAAATCATTCTAAAAAGAAACCTCATTAGCTCTGTAGTCAATCTTAGAATGATAAATATAAATTTAATCCAATCCCAAAATAAATTAAAACTCTACTAGAGGAAAAAAAATAAGGTTTGTAGGTACATTCTATTCGCACACAAGGATATGATGGTTCTTATAATTTTTGTTTCCTCATCATTTCCTCTAGTTGTTTTTACTATAAGTTCATGATTAATATCATGAGATGGAATTCCCAATTTACTAGAAAAATTCTCATTAATAAAATAGTGTGTAGACCCTAAATCAAATAACACATTGTCATAATCTGAACAAATAAACAGTGTACCTGATACTTCTTCATTTGATGGCCCAACATCTGCTGAAGTAGTTTCAAAGGATTTCACCACCCCTTTCTGCTTGCATTCCGGATGATTTCCCCCAGTTGATTTCTTTTTTGGACAAAAATTTTCATAATGACCCATTTCATTGAACTTAAAACATTTTACATACTATAAATTAGATTTTGTATTACTATTACCCTGATAATTTTCAATAAATTTACGAGCCTTATGTCCCATTTTACCACATCGATAACACTTATCATTATTCAAAAGGCATTCCACATCATGATTTTTACCAAAATTTTCACAAACAGTAAACTAAAGTTTCTTACCATCAAAATTTTTTGAATGGTTTTTCCCTTTCACCTACCACCTCGACCTCTTATTTTTTTTTCAAAGAACACCTGATCATCAGAAAAATCCATTTCCACCTTCTCCACACATTGAAAATGTTTTTCATAACTTTTGAACACATGTGAACATAAAACCCTTTGATACATTGGCTTTAATCCTGAGTAAAAATTTTTTGATTATACTATCAAGATCTCGTATGAAATTTAGAGCATACTATTCCAGTTGAGTAAATTTTTCTTCATAAGTATATACTAAGTCATCCTCATGCCTCAATTCATGGAATTGTTTTTCCATCCTAAGACGAAACACCTTAGTAATATATTTCTCAAGAAACATACATATGAATTTATCCCAATAAAAAGCATCAATATCCTCACTATCCCTAATATTTTACACCATCGACCACCACTAATTGGTTTCACCTTCAAAAATATAAATAGAAAGACTAAACTTTTGATGTTATGAACACCCCATAACTTCAAAAGTATTCTCCAGTGCTTTAATCCACCCTTCAGCTAGCACAGGGTCAGATGATCCTCTAAATGATGGGGGATGTTGGCTCATGAAATGCTCCACTACTGACATGTTCCTCTATGGTTTATCTAGATGATTTCATGCATGGATACTACCACCATTTATAGCATGTGTCAATTGTGCCATCACTACAACAAACTATTCAGTTCTGATTCCGACCATCTCAGTTTGCGGATTTGGAAGGTTGTCTTCCTCCTGATGTCTTCCCAACATAGCTTCCATGTTTCTTCTAAAGAAAACCATTTTGAACAGAGAAATATCATAGGCGAAGAAACAAAGTAATTTGTAAATGCTATATCATTTCAATATTAACAAAAATTAATTTATGGATATTAATTTTACAATAACATGTCTCCTAAAGTTGACTAAACCGACCTTTGACACCAACCATAAGGACCCGACCTTAAAAAATTACATTATCACGAATTGAATGAATAATTCATGTTGAAGATCATTTCATCTTTAGTGTTTTAAAGAATTAGGTAATAACTATTACATTACATCTCAAAAGATACAATGTATACACTTCTACTCGGTTTCAATTTTTTTCACAAAATAAAAACTCTTGAAAAAAAGAGTCATGTCTAGTTACATGTTTTAGATAGAATAACTTTTCATTGATCCCATCCTTTACCCTATTATTCATTAATTCATGTGAAAAACATTTCAAAACCTGGGATGAGCATAAAAATCTCTGTAAGGTTTATAAAACAAAGAATCAGAACATTATATCATCATTACATACTTAGCATATTCTCTTTAACATACCTAATGAAATCATAATATTTATTAATAACACATAAGAAACATAAATCATAAGGGTAACTTGTGGAATCCATATCATACTTACATTGTAGCTATCAAAATTACGTTGGGAGTAACATTTGGAATACCCATAACAATATATTCCCTAAATTTATTAGGAGAAATATTCACGTTTACCTCCATCATGTTACCCAAATAATTTGAGAGATATCTTGTGATCACCCGCCCTAGGTTTATCACAGAACCACACGTATACGTTAACAATTCCCAAGATCAATAACATATTCATAATGCATAAAACAAACATAAAGCAAAGATAAATTTTCAACATATAAATAAAAATATATAATTTAAATATATGTACCTAAAAAATCCAGTATCAAAACCATTTTCAATACCAAAATATGTAAAAAGACTATATAGAGTTTATTGTTCTTTTGGAAACATTTTGGCTTGTTAAGGAAGTCAAAGATCAAATAATACTCGCAGCGGCGGAAAAGTCGTTGTCACCACTAACGTTAAAAAAACATTCCATTTTTTTCATTTAGTAAAACACATTGTAGAAATAGATTCCCTTTGAATGAAATGAAATTTAAAACGTTTTCATACAGCGTATAAAATAATTTCATATATTCAAACAGAATATGCCTCAATGAAAGGAGATTGGGACGAAGTCCCTTACCTTGAGTCTGACTTAACCCGTTGGTTATTTAATCTTTTAAATAATAAACTAAAGTTAATTTCTAGTTGCTTAAGAAAAATTTTCAAGTTAATATTTCCTTTTATATCACTTATTACCATGTTATAAAAATTATGTAATCATTTATGTTAATAATGATCGATTTTTTTTTGATATTTTGTACTGGATTCAAAAATAAACATCTTATAATTAAAAGTTGTTCCTGTGGTACAATATCCATTATCACCAGAATGATATTAATAATGTAGATATCATATATATCAAATATATATATATATATATTATATATATTTATTTATAATAGTACATAACAACTAGAGATATGAAATGAAATGCACCGTTCATGGAGACGGAAATTCGTGCATACGCATGAATGCTACTTTCATTTCTACATATTATTTTAATGTAATTAAAACATTGTGATAAATAGGTATATTATAATTCCAGTATAATATCATATATAATATCACTAACTACATCCTTTATACATCCCACAAAAGGCAGTAATGAGTCATATCACATTGAGGGGGTGGCAATCCACACTTCCTCAAATGAAAGTATCACGTTTACCCATAATGGAATCCATAAATGCATGCTATAAATGGAAAATAAAAAGGAATAAAGAAAAAATAGACATAATATATATCATTTATAAATACAGTTCCATCATAATTTACACTACAATACGTGGTAGGAGATAATTGAACAATCATTGTTTCGTGAGACGTTAGTCTTCCATCCGTAGAAACATTATGTTCATTACCCATTAGAAGGAGGTGTGTGTAAATGTAGTTCAATTAATTCTCATGAAAAAATCATAGTATATTGAGGATACTATTGTTCTTATAAAATAACGTAATAAAAAGAGTTTAGGGGTTTTGAAAAGTAAGATAAAATAAATGAATTTAAGAGAAATGGTTACCTTTAATTTGGGTAACTCCAATTGGTTTGAACCAAAAAGACTTCCAAAAGTGACTTCTGCCTAAGGTAAGGATTCTAATAGGAGGAGAGGGATGTGTGGAGATTAATGGGATATATTTGGGATGAGAAAAAATGATTGATAGGTGTGAGTAATTGGTTATACGTGAGGGATTTTTATAAGGGGGAGGATGGGCTCTTTAGGAATGTTTCAATTAATTTTTTTATTGTAAACTTATCTTCGGTTTAAAAAGGTAAAAAATTCATTAAATTAAAATATAAGATGACTTGTGGTCTAAATAAAATCATCCAATAATTATAGTATAGGTTTTGGATATTATTTTAATCTTTATATTCTTATTTATTTAGATAATCAATTAATGAGGTAAACACTTCATCATTATTGTGTTATAAATAATTTAAATTATTTGATGTCTAAAAGTTTTAAAAAAAATACCATGATGTAGGAAATCTTTATATCTTTCCAATGAATATTTATATTTGAAATTATATCTTATATAACCTTATGTAAAAATTACTTTACTAAAAGATAAATGTTTGTGTCATTTTTGTCTTTACTTTTAATTAATTAATCAAAAGTGTCATTATCACTCTTAATTGGATCCAAGGGGTCCCAAAATAGACCCAAGGAATCCAATGGTCGGTCATGACTCATCCAATAAGGTTAGTACTAAGGTTAAGATAATTTTTTATTATTATGATATTACATTTACCCTGAATTACCCTATTTACCTTTAACAACAATAAATAAAAATCAATAGTTATTATTCACCAAATTTTTTTAATCATATTGAACCAAATATTACTTATTAATAACATCCATGTTTGTCAGATTTTTGAAATTAAATTCTCAAATGTCGTAAAATTTCATTTAAATGAAAAATTACGTTTTCTTAACTACTACTTAGCGGTTTCACCATTTATCAAAAATTAAAGTTTTTCAAAAGAATACAAAAATTTTAGCCAAATATATATTTGATATTCCAAATTAAAAAATGATTCCTATTTTAAAAAATTAGAAACATATAAGTTTCATTAATTAATTTAATATTTATTCTTGTTTTCAAAACAAATAGCTTATTTTTAAGAAACAATATCTATCAAATTACTAAAACTTGTTTATGTCCAATTTCAAAGTTAAATTAATTACAATGACCACGATTAGATTAAATGGTAAAAATATAATCTAATTAAACTTTTAAACCAAATAAAAACATAATCTAAACATATAAATAAATTATATTAAAAGATAGTTTTGAATTAAAATACAGTATTTTTCACAATTAATAAAAAATGAACATTAGCAGAAAAATACGAAAAATTTACCCAAAGAAAATTTGGATGTCTTGATTCTAAAAAAGATTTATTTTGTCAAAAATATCATCTAAATGTGAAATAAACAATATTTAAAAAAGTTTCACCTTCAAAAGGCGGTAAATAGACCTCTTAAGAAATATTATAGTATTTTGTGCTTAAAATATAATTCATTCACATTTTATGCCACTAAATCTTATTAAGTAAATTTAAAAACATTTGACAAATATGTATAATATAATTTTAGGTAGTTATATTCATTCTCTCCAATACAATGCCTAGGCGATAACTACCATTTAAAATAAAAATATTATTTTATTAGTGTGAAATTTAAGATTTCAATGAAACATGTTGTTGTGTATCAGGTACTCAATAGAATGTAGAAACACCTTTAAAGTAAAAAGAATATTTAATTCAGAATATATTAATAATAATAAAAATGTATTATTTCAATATTTTCATGGGATGTTACATCCTTCCCCCCTTTTGGGAATTTCACCCTTGCAATTTTAATCACAAAACAAATAAATGGGGGTATTCATCCCTCGTAGAATTTCCATATTCTCACGTTGCCTCATCAACCATATAGTTTATTCAAATAAATTTACCTAGTGAATTACCTTATTCTTCAACACTTCCTCTCTTCAGAAAAGAATCTGTATTGGTTGTTCCTCGTAAGAGATATTATCTTCCAACTGAACTGCATCTGGGCACAAAACATGAGAGGGATCAGGAATATACTTTATCAACATTGAAACATGAAAAACATTGTGTAACTGTGATAAAAATGGAGGTAAAGAAACTCTGTATGCAACTGATCCAACTTTATCCAAGATTTCATAGGTTTTAATGAGCCTCGAACTCAACATTCCATTCTTACCAAAACACATCACACTTTTCCATGGAGAAGCTTTGAGAGAGACATGATCACCTACCTCAAAATAAAGATCCTTCCTATGGTTATCCGCATAGATTTTCTGTCTACTCTGAGCTGTTCTCATGTGCTTCTAAATCAAATGAACTTTTTCAGCCATCGCTTTTACCAATTCATGTCCCTTGAGTTTCTTTTCACCTACTTCATCCCAAAAACATAGAGTTCGACAACACCTTCCATATAATGACTCAAATGTAGCCATATGTATACTGGAATGACAACTATTATTATCAGAAAATTCAAACAGAGAAATATATTTGTCCAAAATTACCTGGAAATCCAGTGAAAAAGAACGTAGCATATCCCCCATGGTCCGAATTGTTCATTCTAAATGCCCATCATGATTGAGGATGGAAGGTTGGACTAAGATTTATTTCAGTACCCAACGACTACTGATGGACTTTCATTAATTTAGAAGTCAACCTGGGATCATGATCAGATACAATGGACAGGGGAACACCATGGAAACTTACTAAATCTTTAACATACAAACAAGAAAGTTGATCTAGAGACAAAGTATCTAGAATTGGAATGAAATGAGAATATTTTGTCAATCGATCAACAATAACCCATATTTCATTATTACTATGAGATGTATTTGGTAATCCCACAACAAAGTCCATGTATATATTTTACATTTCCACTTTGGCACCGATAATGACGGAGGCATGTCTTTCGGTAACTGCCACTCTGCTTTAACCTACTGACAAGTCCATCACTTCACAGTAAAATCAGTAACATCTCTTTTCATTCCATCCCACCCATAATACTTCTGTTGATCTATGTACATATTAGTATGACCAGGATGAACTGAAAACAGGGAACTATGACAATCACATAACAACTCATTCTTCAACTATGAATCGCAAGGCACACATAATATCTTTACAATCCTCAGTACACAATAATTATGAACTTTTAAATCAGAAAACATACCCGTCAAAACCAACTCTAAATTTTTTTGTAACTCACTATCTTCATTCTGCGCTTTCTTTATTCTATCTAATAGGGATGATCTCACTGACACCTGAAACAAAATAGAAGGATTTACTAAACCAAAAACATATATTCCAAATTTCATAAAATCAAAAACCAAAGGATCTCTTTCCAAGAGTATCATGGCTAACGAAGCATTAATTTTCAGACACAAAGCATCAACCACATTATTTTCATTTCTTAGATTGTAATGGATCATGAAATCATAATCATTGATTAATTCCAGACATCTCCTCTGTATCATTTTCAATAGTTTTTGAGGGAATATATACATGAAACATTTGTGATTAGTATATATTTCACACTTTAATCCATACAAATGATTCCTCCAAATTTTTAAAGCAAAAACAACAGCATCTAATTCCACATCTTGGGTAGTGTAATTTAACTCATGAGACTTCAAATGATGTGAAGAATATGAAATTAACAGGTTATTCTAAATAAAAACACAACCATGTCTTTTCAATGAAGAATCGCTGCAAATAACAAACTCACCATTTCTAGAAGGTAGTGGCAGAACTGGAGCACTCACCTTTCTTCTTTTCAATTCCTGGAAACTATCATCACATTATTTTCTCCAAATGAACATAACCCCTTTTTGAGTTAACTTAGCTATTGGACTAGTTAAAAATGAAAAATTATCAACAAACCTCAAGCAATAACTTGATAAACCAATAAAACTAGGGATCTTAATTATATTTTTTGGTCTTTTCCATTCTTCAACAAATTTTGTTTTAGAAGGATCAACAATAATTACATTTTTGGAAACAATGTGACCATGGAAAGAAATTAGTTGTAACCGAAACTCACACTGCATAAATTTCCGAAATTGTTTCTTTTCTTTTAAGTTTTACATGACATCCCTTAAATGACATTCATGATCCTCTTTACATTTTGAATAATAAAAAATATCATCAATGATCCCAACCACAAGTTTATCCACAATCTCACGAAAAATTCTATTCATAAGATCCATTAATACAGTATGTACATTAGTTAACCCAAAATGCATAACTACAAATTCATAATGGCCATATCTAGTATGAAACACGATCTTCAGAATGTCTTCTTCCTTTACTTTCAACTGATGGTACCCCGACCTCAAATCAATTTGTGAAAAATACTGAGCTCGATGGATATGATCAAACAAATCATTGATATGAGGCAAAGGATACATGTTCATAACAGTGATGTTATTCAATTAACTATAATCAATGAATAGTCTCATTGAACCAACTTTCTTTTTAACAAAAAAGATAAAATCACCCCATGGTTATGTGCAAGGTAAAATGATACCTTTATCTAATAAGTCCTGCAATTGCTTCTTTAACTCCAAAAGTTCAATTTGAGCCAATTGATAAGAGGGTTTAAAAATTGGCTTAGCATCTTGAAGTAAATCTACAGTAAATTCAACTATCTGATCAGGTATAATACCAGTCAACTCATCAGTAAAAACATCAAGGTAATAATTTACTACGAGAACATCATAATTCCAAACAATTCCTTTATTGTCAACAATATGTGCAAGGAAACATTCATTTCCATATTTTTCTAATTACTCAGCTTCCTAGTATGTTATCAAAACCAAGGGTTCATTCTTGTACACAAACTAAAAATAATTCAATAAGAAACCTCTTGAGATTTGCAATAAATCTTATCATGATAAACATAAAGCCAATCTATACACAAAATAACATTAAACTCTTCTTGAAGAAAAACAATAAGGTTTTAGGTAGATTATTTCCACACACAAGGACATGAAGGTTATTATAATTTTTTTTCTCAATATTTCCTCCATGTGTTTTAACTATATTTCTAGGATTCATATCTTGAGATGGAATTAACAATTTTCAAGAAAACTTATCAGAAATGAAAGAGTGTGTAGACCCTGAATCAGAAAACACATTAGTATAATATGAACAAACAAAAAGTGTACCTGATATTACATCAATTTATGATCCAACATATGTTGAAGTTGTTGCAAAAGATATCCCCACCCCTTTATACTTTTAGTCTTTTTACTTTTCCATAATTGAGTTCTTCGTTGGACACTCATTTGCATAATGACCCATTTAATTGAACTTAAAACATTTTACTGACTGTAAATCAAATTTTGTCTTACCATTACTCTGATCTTTTTCAGTGCAATTACAATCCTTATGTACCATTTTAACACATTGGTAGAACTTACCATAAATAAAATGACATTTCACAACATGATTTTTACCGCAATTTTCACAAACTACACACTTAAGTTTTTACAATCATACATTTTTGAAGAGTTCTTCCCTTTCTCCTGCAACCTCGACCTCTTATTTTGTTGTTTGACAAAGAAGACCTGATAATAAAAAAAACTCTATTTCCACCTTCTCCACACAACGAAAAAGTCTTTCATAACTTTTGAACTCACGAGAAGCTAAGGACCTTTGATACATTGGCTTTAATCCTGAGTAAAAATGATTTATTTTACTATCAAGATCTTGTATGAAATTTGGACCATACCTTGCCAGTTGAGTGAATTTTTCTTATTATGTAACCACCAAGTCATCCTCCTACCTCAAGTTTAGGAATTTTTTTCCATCCTAAGACGAACCACGTCAAGAAAATACTTCTTAATAAACATACCTTTGAATTTATCCCAATCAAGAGCATCAATCTCCTCACTATCCCTAATATTTTTTTACCATCATCCACCACTAATCAGCTTCCCCTTCAAAATAGTTAACAAAAAAACTAACCATTTGATTTTCTAAACACCCCATGAAATCAAAAATCTTCTCATGTGCTTTAATCCACACATCAGCTAGCACATGGTCATATTATTGGTAAAAAAACTATTTTTTTGAATATTTTATTAATAATAAATGAAAAAATTTCCTCACATTGTACTAAATATGTTCATTTATGAAATATTTGGAATTAGATCATCCATTTGAATATTTGATTAATATTCCAGTTTTACCGATTTTAAAATGCACTATAGTATTTCACACTTAAAGATTTTAATATTACTTATTTTGAACATAATATTCTGTAACAGTGTTCATAACATAATTTTCTTCAACTTTTATTCAGGACATTAGAGCTAAATAATAAATTTGGATGGAGTAAGTGGACCATTAAGTCAATGGTGGGATGGACTCGGCAAAATGGACATGGGGTTTGTATTTGGGCCATAACTTCTCCATCTATTCTTGGATCAGGACAAAATAATGAGAGGAGCTACATGAATCTTTTTTTCATGAATCATACTACTGGAAGGATTGCTGATTCACTCGTTTTTTTGGTCAAATGTGCGGTGCAATTTGGTAAAAAAATATTTGGCCGAGATTCCCCATTCACTCTTGAAACCAATTTGAACCTATCCTACACAACACTCAATAAATTGGTCTTTTTCTAATTTGGTGGTGTTGGGACGTGAATTTCAAAGTTGAGGGAATATGATAAGTGTATTTACTCCAATTATCCAACAATTTCAATAAGGGTACCTCTTGATGCAAGGATCCCTTCGACGGAGCCTTCTTCTACTCTTTCATGTTGTATTGCTATTGTTTGTCTAATAAATTTCATTGTACCTCTTTTATTTATTTTCTTTTCTAATGTTTTATTCCAATTTATTCTTCTCTTTATCTTCCTCTTCGGGCTGGAATTCTTGGGTAGAAGCGTTATTGGGTTATACTCATTATAATCCGTTTCAAATGCAATTCGCTTCTATGATGATTACTCCACCCATGGAAGAGTAGTCTTTTAGTAATCGATATATCTCTTAGCTTCTACATTCAATTATTTTGAATCAATGACTTTATTTAATTCACATAATATGATCAATTAATTGTGTTTTTAATTTTAATGAAACTAATCAAGAAATTGAATAGTTAACACAAAACACGCGAGGTTGGGAATTGTGTGAAACGTTAGTGCACAACCTAATCCGGTAATTCAAAACCACATGGGATTAATTTGTAGAGTTAAAACATAATCCCTATACTCAATTAGTCATCATATCTAGAATGGATATGTTCCTTAATTTACCACTAGCCAAAATCTATCCTTAGAACATCTGTCAAAGTAGGGTACTGTGATTACATGTTCCGAAGATAACCTAGGGTTTAATTCACATCATCATTGTGGTATGGTTAATTCTTGTTGGGTTCAGGGGTTAACAAGTTAACGGATCATAATTAAGTTGATGTTAATTTAATTGATAATGATAAGTAATTTTATTATGTGGTAGAGTTAGATCTATTATGTATTTTAAATATTGTCTAAAAACATCTTCTTGTTGTATCATTTTAATCGAAATTCATTTCAAAACAAAAAACAAAACAAATACAATCTTATTCCAGAAAAATTCTTCGAGATTTATAAACTACAACCAAACCCCATCCTATCAAGTAGTGTTTTCATTATTATTTTTTTATTTTTAGAATACCTCTAAAAAGTTATTTTAATTTACTTCCTCCTTTGAGAGACAACCTTGGTTAGCCACTCTGCTACACCTAAGTACCCCAAAACCACACTAATCCTTTGAGGGCGCCCATGACAGTGCCCTTCCAAATTGGCGCCACTGTCGGAGAGGAAAGTAATTTATTCAACAATTTAGAGGTATTTCTTTTATTATTTTCTTCACCTCTCTCTTTCATTTTTCCCCTTTCTCAATTTTTCAAATTTTTTTCATCCTCTTCTTTTTTTTGGACCATCAAATCAAGCATCTCATTTTTCTTATGGTCCACTTTTCCTATTTCAATTTATGATGTGTGACAAGAACTAATCCTAAGGATCTCATAGATCTTGAACCTGATATTTAACGTATCCTTCGAGCTCGAATCAGACAGACTCAGTCTATGGGATGTTTCAATATTCAACAAGTTGGAGAATTCCTCACATCTGGAAACATTGAAATTGGAAGCAATTAAAATTCAAACATAAAAGAAGAGCTAATAGCTGGAAATAATAACAATGAACTAAATAGAACCATTCATGAACTGGATACACCTAATATTAATTATCAACCAAATTTTATTGCATACGAAAATATTGAATCAGACTTTGAACTTAAATCTAGGTTAATTAAATTACATCCAAAGTTCCGTGGCCTCTCTGGTGAGGATACCAATAAACATTTGAAAGAATTTAATGTGTTATTCTCAAACCTAAAACCTTAAAATGTCCCTAAAGATCAAATAAAATCAAGATAATTCTCATTTTCACTTGATGGAGCTGTAAAGGATTAGATGTACTATTTACAACCTAAAGATGTAACATGTTGGAATGATTTGAAACGTCTTTTCTTGTAGTGATTTTTTCCAGCATCGAGGACTACTTCCATTAGTAAAGATATCTTGGGGATCAAGCAAGCACATGTGGAGTCAATGTATGAGTACTGGGAGTGATTCAAGGTGTTGTGTGCAAGTTTTCCACATCACTACATCAGTGAGCAAATACTCATCTAGTACTTCTACGAAGGACTCACACCTATGGAGAAAAGAATGGTGGATTCTGCGGCTGGGGGAGCATTGGTGGACAAGACACCAACATCTAAACATGCATTGATCGACAAAATGGCTGAAAAAATCCACCAATTTTGGTGATCGAGGTACACCACATGTCAGGGGAGTACATCAGGTATGCCATTCTTTTATTGAGAGTCATTTTATTGATACCAAGTTAAATGAATTGAAAACAATGGTGAGGCAGGTTCCTATGGCACAAAAGACATCCCAATCCCCTCTTTCAAGTCCTTGTGGCATTTTCACCAAGACAAGCCATCCAACTGATTGTTTCCCCCAACAAAAAGAAACAAGAAAATTGTGTAGCATTGTTTCCTATGCGACCTTGTCAACAACAACAACCATATCTCCAACAGAATCATGATTCCATTACACTAACATACATCCTAGGGTGGAAGGATCAATCAGACATGAGTTATGGCTCTAGACAACAACAAAGGCCCCCTTTTAACACACTTCTGTAGCCTCCACCATACCTACAGGGTTTCCCACAACACCAAAAGAGATTTGAAGCTCAAACATCCACAAGTCAGAAAAAAGGAAATCTAAAACACAAGGTCAAGTCTAACACTGATGATATTTTGAAGCAGATTGTTGTAAATCAACAGAATGTGCTGGAGCATCAAGGTTCGGAGTTGAGGGAGTAGAAGACTCGAATGAGCCAGATTGCCACTCCCCTCCATGAAATAGTAAGTAATAATTCTATAAATCATCCTTCCCAACATACTCCCAATCCAAAGGGGAATTTTAATGGCATTACATTCAGAAGAAGGAAGCAAACAACTGATGCTTCTCCACCTATCATACCACTGGGATTCATTTCAACTCTGGAGAAGCCCCATTCCATACCTACTAATGAGAAACCCAAGTAGAAAGATAAAGGTAAGAAAAAGGTTGATGATGTTCTTCCTAAACGTCTTCCCTTTCCAAATGGGGTTATTTAAACCAAGAATATGGTTTAGGAAGCAATGAAAATGGATGTTCTGGATACATTCAAGTGTGTGGAGAAAAACATTACTCTACTTAAAGCCATCAAACAAATCCAAAGGTATGAAAAATTCGTAAAAGAACTCTGAAAAAATTGAAGAGGGCCCAATGCAAATGAGAGGATAAACCATGGAAGGAATGTCTCAAAACTCATTACACCAACTCTAGAAATGCCATCAAAGTGCAAGGATCCCGGGACATTCACCATCCCATGTACAATAGGAGAGTTGCACTTCTCTGATTCATTTTGTGATTTAGGAGCTTCAATAAATTTGATGCCTCACTCTGTATTCTCTTCTTTACCGGTTTGTGAGATGAAGTTGATGAGAGTAGGGGTGAAATTGGTGAATAGAGCTACGACATATCTACTGGGAGTCCATTAGGATGTACTTGTCCGGGTAAGAGACAAGATCATTCCAGCATACTTCTATGTTTTCAAAATTGTGGATGATTAGGTAAGATATCGTTCTCCCATTATATTTGGTAGAACCTTCCTCAAAAATGAAAAATCTATCATAAATGTTCAAGAGGGTACAATTTACATGGATTTTGGAGATGCAGTTGTAATTTTTAAGGTCATGGACTCTATGAAGTACCCATTTGAGGACCATTCTACTTTCGTTATCTCCCATTTTGAACCACTAAGTAAAAACTCCATGTATTTTTATTGTCCTATGCTTAGGGTGATTATGAGTATTGGTTCTAGTTTGACGACTAAGAGTACTTCCACACATGTTTTTGACGGCCAAAACTCTCTTGGATTTGATTTTGTTGTGGATTCCAATTCTGATCATATAAACTCTGATTATGACATGGCTATTGAGTATGCTGATAGATTTGATGCATTATTTTGTAATTTTGATGATTTTTAATCTGATAATGATGTTCATTGTTCATATATGTCTGTTGCATGAATTTCTTCATCCATACATCACCCCCTACATTGGAACTCAAGCCATTTCCCCCAAATAATAAATATGCATACCTGTTGAGTGTTGATAGATTTCCTTTTATCATTGCTAAAAATATATCTTTTGAACATGAAGAAAAACATTTGAATCCTTTGATATATATCATTTGGGCAATTGGTTGGGCATTGGCAGACATATCAGGTATTAGCACCTCCATTTTCATGAATAGGGTTCTCATAGAGGATGGGGCTAAACCGATTAGGTACACACAATGGAAACTTAATCCAACACTTTTGGAAGTTGTTATGAAAGAAGTTGAAAAATTACTTGAGGTGGGTATCATTTTCCCTATTTCTGTCTCACAATGTGTTATCCCTCTATAGGTTCTACAAAAGAAAACTGGTTTCACTGTTATAAAAATTAAAAATGATGAGTTAGTTCCTCTGAGAGTACAAAACAATTGGTGAGTGTGTATTGATTATAGAAAACTAAATCAATCCACTTGTAAGGACCATTGTCAACATCCATTCATTGACCAGATGCTTGAGAGACTTGCAGGTATGACACATTATATCTTCTTGGTTGGTTTATCTGGCTATTTTCAGGTTCCCATTGTAGCAGAGGACCAGGAGAAGATGACATTCACCTGCCCATTATGTACCTTTCCCTACCGAAGGATGCCATTTGGACTTTGTAATGCCCCAGGTACCTTCCAGAGATGCATGGTGAGTATTTTCTCAGATTTCATTGAGACCTGTATGGAGGTATTTATGGATGATTTTACGGTTTATGAATCCTCATTTGAAGAATGTATCCCTAGTTTGGGTGATGTGTTGCATCATTGTATTGAGAAAAATCGGTTGTTGAATTTTGAAAAATGTGATTTCATGGTCGAAAAGTGAATTGTATTAGGTCATATAGTCTCACAACATGTAATTGAAGTTGAAAAATATATGGTAGAAATTATTTCATCAATGAAATATCCTACATGTGTGCGTGATGTTCGATCATTCCGTTGACATGCTAGATTTTATCGACGTTTCATCGGAGATTTTAGTAAGATCGCTCTACCCTTATCTCGATTGCTTCAAAAAGATATAAACATAAATTTTGATGATTCATGCAGGGTATTATAAGATGAGATAAAGAAGTGTCTGACCACTCAACTGATCATACAACCCTTGTGGTTGGACCTTCCATTTGAGCATATGTGTGATGCGTCTAACTACGTGGTTGGAGCTGGCTTATCTCAGAGGGTTGAGGGATGTTCACATGTGATTTTTTATGCATTGAGGACGTTGTTTTCTACCCAATCAAACTACACCACAATAGAAAAGGAGTTTCTTGTTGTTATATTGGCTTTAGATAAATTTCAGTCATATTTATTGATATCTATAGTAGTTTTTTTTAACATGCAGCTTTGAGGTACCTCCTTATGTAGCCAGATGAAAATCCACGACTAATCTATTGGATACTACTTCTTCAAGAGTTTGACATCGAGATAAAGATAATAAGGGGTAAGAGAATTTGGTGGTAGACCACATGAGTAGGCTTACTCACACACCAGAGGGTGACACCATGGACCATGTACCACTTCGAGACACTTTCCCTGATGAGAATCTCTATACCATATCATGTATGCATCATTTCTATGCTGATTTAGTTAATTACATTGTTGCCTCTGAAATCCCAGTCAATTTGAAGATAAATCAAGTCCAAAAATTAAAAAGTGAGTCTAAGTATTATGTTAGGGATTATCCTTAACTCTGGCACATGTGTATTGACTAAGTCATTAGGAGGTGTGTTCCCGATTATGAGTTTGAGTCTGTTTTGCATTTCTGTCATACACTTGCTTGTGGTGGACACATTGGACCCCAACGGACAGCTAGAAATGTTTTGGATTCTGGATTATATTGGCTTAGCTTATTCCATGATTCTCCTGTGTTTTTTAAGTCATTCTCTCGTTGCCAACACACTGAGAACATTTCTAAGAGGTAAGAGATACCCCAACCACCCATACTATTATGTGAGATTTTTGATGAATGGTGCATTGAATTTATGGGTCCTTTTTGTAGTTAATTTTTTTTTATATTTTGGTTGCTGTTTATTATGTGAGTAAATGGGTGGAGGCTAAGGCCACTGGGACTAATGATTCTCATGTTGTTGGGAACTTTTTCAATGCACAAATGTTTTGCACGTTTCCAGTACTAAAGGCCGTCATCAGTGACCAAAGGACAAACTTCTGCAATCATTATTTTTCTTCCCTTCTTCGGAAGTATTGGGTGACACACAAAACATCAACACCATACCACCCTCAAACAAATGATCAAGATGAGGTTTCAAACAGGGAATTGAAACAAATTTTTGAGAAAATAGTGCATCCAAATAGGAATGATTGGAGCAAGTGCATGTATGATTCATTGTGGTCATATAGGATAGCATACAAGGCACCCATTGGTATGTCCCCATTTTGGATTTTTTTGGGAATGTGTGGCATCTCCCTGTGGAAGTTGGGAATCAGGATTATTGGGCTACAATGAAATGCAACATGGATTTGGCCCAAGATGGATTCCAAAGGAAGATGTAAATTCAAGATCTTGAGTAGATTCGACTGTCTTCATATGATAATTCATGTCTATAAACGGAAAAATCAAAAGCATCTCATGATAGAATGATAACAAAAAAGCAGTTTCTTGTTGGAGACAAAGTCCTTCTCTATAGTTCACGACTGAAGCTGATGCATGGTAAGTTGCATTGTAGATGGTTAGGTCCTTATGATGTGACTAATATTTTTCTTTATGGTGTAGTGATGATCACACAAGAGGACACATGAAGGAACATTACAGTCAATGGGCAACGATTGAAGAGATACATTAAGGGACTTCCTACTAATGCACTGGATTTTATCACACTACATGACCCCATCATCACTTGAGCACATCAGGATGTTACTAACCCTTTAACTTTTTTAAATTATTTGTCCTATTTAAAATTATACATTTCATGTGCATATATAATCTCATGGGTTCACATTCAGTACTTTTCCGTAATTTATGTGTGGGGGAGGTAACCTTTTAGTTCAGTAATTTCAATTTTTTCTTATTAAAAAAACAAAAACAAAAACAAAAAAATTGTGTCTTTTTCAAATTTTGTGTGTTTATTTTTCAATTTTCTATGTGTTTTTGAAACTTTTGATCTGAAATGATTCTCATCTCCATTTTTAAATCCATATCAATAAGTGACACAATTTATCCCTTGAAACTACGATTAAATTAATGCTGAAATGACTTTGTTTCAAGTTCAAATATTTAGTAATTTCATGAAAAGTACACTAAATTTTGAATCCCATGCCACATCTCACAGTCTTTATATTTGAAACCACTTTCCAGTGAGGCTTCTAAAAAATTATTTTCATATTCTTTACATTCATATCACATCTTGAGAGAATAAAACCATGCTTGATTTAACCATAATTTCATTTATTCTTATTAAAACATGAGGGTTTGATGTACCTATGTATAAATGATTGAGGTATTTGTATGGTATTATAGCACCTATTTCAAAGAATCTATTCTTATAATGGCCTACCTTTCAAATTTAATCCTTTTAACCCTTAGAAAACATGAAAATATTGTTAGGATAACCACATTACAAGCCAACTGTCCCTATCCAACCAACTCTTGAAGTAAAATTTCCTAATCTAGTTGAGATTAAGTGTGGGGGAAGTTTTCTTGTGTTGTGATACCACATTTTGTGATACATCGGGTGAAAAATTAAATTATGAAGAGACATTTTTTCTGCTAGAGAAAAACATTATATTGAAATATATGCCTTTGTGGTGCTTTCATGATAAAAGAATTTGTGCCTTTCTAGAGCTTCTAATAGAGGGGGAAATTTGTGCCTATCTGGAGCTTTTAAGAAAATCATGTTATAGAAGATTGACATTTTTACTGATAAAATGATGAATGGTGTGCACATTCCTTTATTTTTCAAGATGATGAACATGAATCAATGCTATGTCGATTGGGTAGGAGACCGTATTTAAGATAAAATTAGATTACTTCCATTTTTCTTCAAAAAGAGTGAAGCCCTCCTCATTATGCCTAAGAATTTTTCACATCTTAATCATACCAATTGAAAGCCACAGAACAACCCTAAAAAGTCAACATGATAAAAATATGTCCTTGACTCCAATCGGGAAGCAATGTAGAAATTTTTCAAGCCTATGGTGACCCTTGTATGAGGTTGGATTAGAATGACATTGCAAAAAAATAACATTTGTGTCATAAGAGAAAATTTAATTGAGTTAGTTTTTTTTTGCATAAGGGGATAAATAATGTGAAAATATATTGAATGATAAAAAAGAAGAACATTAAATAATGGTTTTTTATGAAGCATGATATCTTTTTTTCTAGGTTTGTAATTTTTTGATCTCATGGATATGTGTTTTGAAATTGGTTTGGACTTGATATTGATGTTTACTTGATATGATGTTTTTACCTAGAGTGAAAAAGGGTAATGTGGGGGAGTTGATAAAACACTATTTTGTTGAATATTTTATTGATAATAAATGACATAACTTCCTCACATTATTCTAAATATGATCATTTATGAAATATTTTGGATTAGATCATTCATTTGAAAATTTGATTAAAATTCTAGTTTTACCCATTTAAAATTCATTGTAGTAATTCACACTTAAATATTTTATTATGAATTATTTGAAATTAATAATTGTTATAAGTTTTCATAACGTAATTTTCTACAACTTTTATTCAGGACAGTAGATCTAAATAGTGCATTGGGATGGAGTAAATGGGTCATTAAATCAATGGTGGGCTGGACACGGTAGAGTGGACATGAGTTTTGTATTTGGGCCATAAATTCCTCATCTGTGCTTGGATATGACCCAAATTTTGAGAGGAGTTACGAGACACATTTTCGTGAAAATTATCCTTCTAGAAGGATAGCTGATTAACGATATTTTGTGGTCAAATTGGTGGTGCAATTTGTAATAAAATATTTGTCCGATATTCCCCATTCACATTTGAAACTACATTGAACCTAGCCTCCCCACCACTCTATATATTGGTTTTTTTCTCATTTTGTAGGGTTGAGACGTGCATTTGATATTTTAGGGCAGAGTAAAAGTGGATCCACTCCAATTATCCAACCATTTCAATATGCGTTTCTCTTGAAAAAAATAATTCCTTCGACGAAGCCTTCTTCTTCTCCTTCGGGTTGTAATGCTTTTGTTTGTGTAATAAATTTGTTTGTAATTCTTTTATTTATTGACATTTCTTCTGTTTTATTCAAATTTATTATTCTATTAACTTTCCTATTTGGGCTGGATTTCATGAGGAGAAGCATTATTGGGTTATACCCATTATAAATTGTTGCAAATGCAATTCTCTTCTACGATGATTATGTCACCCATGGAAGAGTAGTCTTTTAGTAATCAATCAATATCTCACCTTCTACAATAATTTATTTTGAATAAATGATATAATATAATTTACATAATATGATAAATTTATTAATTATTTAATTTGAATGAATCTAAGAAAGAAATTTAATAGTTAACACAAAACACGTGAGGTCAAGAATTGTGTGAACTGTTAGAGCACAACCATAACCGGTAACTCAAAACCACATGGGATTAATTTATAGAGTTAAAACATAATCCCTGAACTCAATTAGTCAAAAATTTTAGAATTTAAATGTGCCTTATTTTACCACTGACCATAAGCTATCCTATGAACATCAATCAATGCCAGGTCCTGCGATTGCATGTTTTGAAGATAACCAAGGGTTTAATTAACGTCATCTTTGTGGTCAGGTTAGTTATCATAGGGTTCGGGGGTTAACAAGTTATAGGATCATAATTAAGTAGATGTTAATTTAAATGATAATTATTAATAATTGATTGAAGATTTAGAGTTAGATCGATTTCGTCTTTTAAATATTGTCTAAGAAAACATCTTCTTGTTGTGTCATTTTAATGGATACTCATTTGAAAACTAAAAACAAAAAATATACAATCTTCTTCCATAAAACTTATTCTAGATTTATAAAATATAACCAAACACCGTCCTTTACATTAGTTTTTTCATTACGTTTTATTTTATTTTTAGAATACCTCTAAAAAGTTGTTTTAATTAACTTCCTCTTTTGAGAGACGACCCTGTTCAGCCACTCTGCTGCACCTAAGTACCCCAAAATCACACTATTCATTTGAGGGATCCCACAAAAGTGCCATTCAAATGACCATCTGATTGATGGGGGATGTTGACTAATGAATTTCTACACTAATGAAATGTTTTTCTTTTGTTGATCGAGCGGATCTCATGCATGGATACCACCACCATTTATAGACTGATTCAACTGTTCCATCATTGCAAATAAATATTCATTTCCGATTCCAACAATCTCAGATTTCATATTTGGAATTTTGTCTTCCTCCTGACGTCTTCCCAACATCACTGCCATGTTTCCTCTGCAGAAAACCATTCCAAAAAGATAAATATCTTAGGCTAATCAACATGGTAATCTATAAATTCTATATCATTTCAATATCAACATAAATTAATTTATGGATATTAATTTAACAATACCATGACTCTTAAAGTTTTCTAAACCGAACATTTATACGAACAATAGGGATCCGGCCTTAAAACATTACATAACCATGAATTAAATGAATAATTTACGTTGAGGATCTTTTCATTTTAGATGTTTTAGAGAATTTTTCCATAACAATTACATAACATCTCAATTTGTAAAAAGTGGACACTTCTACTCTATTTCCATTTTTTCACAATATAATAACTCCTGAAAAATGATTCATGTCTAGTTCCATGTTTTAGACTACATTACTTTTCCTTGATCCCATCCTTAACCCTATTCTTCTTTATGTTCCATGAAAATCATTTTGAAACATGGTATGAGTATAAAAATCTCACTCAGGGTTATAAAACATGGAATGAAAACATTAGATTATCATTACATACATAGAATAAGTTATCTAACATACCTCATGAAATCATATGATTTATGAATAACACATAGAAATCATAAAACATAAAGGTAACTTGTGGCATCAATATCATACTTACATTATAGCTATCTCAACTACGTAGGGAGTTACATATGAAATATCTATCACTATATATTCCCTAATTCTCTTTGGAGAAACATTTAAGTTTACCTCCATCACGTTACCCAATTCATTGGAGAGCTATATCGGGATCACCCACCCTAGGTTTATCATGGAACCACCAGTATACGTAAACAATTCCCAAGAACTGTAACATATTTATAATGCATAAAACAATCATAAAGGAAAGATAAAATTTCCACATACCAATAAAAATTTATCATTTAAATATATTGACATAAAAAATCCATTATCAAACCATTTTCAATACCAAAATATGTAAAAAGAGTATATGGTATTTATTTTCCTTTTGAAAAAATTTCTTCTTGTTATGGGAGCTAAAAGTCAAATAAGACTCGTGACGGAAGAAAGGTCATTGTCAACACTTACGTTAAAAAGAATAATTCATTTTTCTTCATTTAATAAAACTCTTCATTGAAAAATATTCCATTTTAATGAAATGAACATTAAAAGGTGATTATATTGCGTATAAAATAATTTCTTGTATTAAAACAAAATATTCCTCAATTAAAAGGAGATTGAGACGAAGTCCCTTACCTCATGTCTGACTTGACCCGTTCATTATTTAATCTCCAAAATAATAAGATAAAGATAATTTCTACTTACTTAAGAACCTTTTTAATGTTTATTATTCCTTTTATATCACTTATTACCATGTTATATACATTATTTAATCATTTACGTTAATAATGGTTATTTTGTCAATATTTGGTACTTGAGTCAAAAATAAACTTATTGTAATTACAAGTTGTACATGTGGTAAAATATAAATTATCTCCAGATTGATAAAAATAAATTAGATATCATATATACCTTATATATCTAGTATATATATGTAATTATTACAGTACATAACATTTTGAGATAAGAAATGAAATCCACCGTTCGTAGAGACGGTAAGCCATACGTACGCACGAACGATACTTTCATTCATTTTTCTTATTTTAATGGAATTAACCATAATTATACATAGGTATATAATAATTACAGTATAATATCATATATAATATCATTAACTACGTCCTTTATATGTCCCACATAAGGCAGTAATGAGTCATATAACTTTGAGGGGGCGGTAGTCCTCACTACCTCAAATGAAATTATCACATTTACCTATAATGAAACCATAAAGGAATGACATAAATTTAAAATATAGAAGAATAAATACAACATAAACATAATATATATCATATATAAATACATTTCCATCATAATGGCCACCATGAGAGGCGGTAAGAGATAATTTAAAAAACATCATTTCGTGAGCCGTTAATTTTCTATCCACGGAAACACTATGTTCATTACACTTTAGATGGAGGTGTGTGAAAGTGTATGAAAAATCCTTATCATAAAAAAATCATTTTATATTGATTATACTTTGGTTGTTATAAAAGAAAGTAATAAAAAGAGTTTATGGGGTTGGATAAGTAAGATAAAGGAAATGATATTAAGATAAATAATTTCCTTTAATTTGGGTAACTCACTTTGGTATGAACCAAAAGGACTTATTTAAGTTCATTATGCGTATGTTAAGGTTTCTAAGAGGAGGATAGGGATGTATGGAGCTTATTTGGGAAGAGGTTTTATGAGCCAAAAGGATTTAGAGGTGTGAGGAATTGGTTAGAAGTGAGGGTTTTTTATAAGGGGGAGGAGGGGCACTTTAAGAAATTTTTAATAAATTATTTTATTATAAACATATATTCGGATTCAGAATGTCCAAAAATAATTAAAGTCAATGATAATATGACTCTTGGTCTAAATAAAATCATCCAATAATAAATGGATAGGTTATGGATATTATTTTAACCTTTATAATCTTATTTATTTCAATAATTTATTAATGAAGTAATCACTACATCATTATTGGGTCATAAATAATTTTATATATTTGATTTATAACAATTATAAAAAAAATACCATGATGTATTAAATATTTTCATCTTTCCAAAGAATATTTATAGGCTAAATGGTATTTTATATTACCCTATGTAAAATTTAATTTACTAAAAGAAATATGTTTGTGTCATTTTTGACTTCACTTTAAATTAATTAATCTAAAGTGTCCTTATAAGTCTTATGTCGCTCTATGGGTCCCAAAATCGACAAAAGGATGTCCAAGGTCCTCCATGACTCTTCCAGTAATGCTAGATCAAGTGTTAAGGTAATTTTTTATTATTATGATATTCTTTTTTACGTTGGATAACCCTATTTTCCTTTAACCGCGTGGTAGATAAATGTTAAAATTTTCGATTCACCAAAAATTATTTTAATATTATTAATCCAAATTTTACTTACTAATTAAACCATGTATGCCTAATTTTCAGAATTCAATTCACAGAAGTGGTAAGATATCTTTTAAATGAAAAACAAGTTTTTAACTACTTCTTAGTGGTTTCACCATTCATAAAAAATGATGTTTTTCAGAAAAATTACAAAATATCATCCTAAAATATATATGATATTACAAACTAAAAAATGATTCTTATTTTACAATATACAAAACAAATATTTTTCAATTATTAATTTAAAATTAATTATCGTTGTCAAAACAAATATAGTGTTTTTTTGAAAAAATATCTATCAAAAGATTGACACCTGTTTATGTCCAATTTCAAAGTGAAATTAACTCCAATGACCACCATTGGATTAAATTGTAATAATATAATCTAAATACACTTTAAAATCAATTAAAATGATAATTTAAACATATAAATAAATTATATTAAAAGGAAATTTTTAATTAAAATACATTATTTTTCACTAGTCATTAGAAAATGAACTTTATTATAAAAATACGAAAAATTGACCCAATGTAAATTTTGATTTCTTGATTCTAAAAAAGTATTTTATTTTGTAAAATATAACATATAAAACTGAAAAAAACTAGATTTAAAAACGGTTCTCCATCAAAATGTGTAAATCGACCTTTTAAAGAATGTTAGAGTGTTTTGTGCTTAAAATTGGAATCATTAACATTTTAAGCCTCTAAAATTTATTCAGTAAATGTAAAGAAATTTCACAAAAAAGTATAATATTATTTCAGTTAATTATATTCATTCCCTCTAATATAATGGCTAATCATTAACTACTATTTAATATAATACTATTATATTTTTAGTGTGCAACGTAGGATTTCAAAGAAACCTATTGTTGTTTACCGGGTACGCCATCGAACATAGCAACCCATTTAAAGTAAAATTAAAATTAAATTCACAAAATATTAATTAAAATGAATATGTATTATTTCTTTATTTACCTGGTTTGTTACAGATATATTCTCCCATTTCCATTATGTCACTGGAAAATGTTATAGCATCCTATTCGGTAACTGCCGCTCTCATTTAAGCTATTGAGAATTCAAACATTTAACAGTTAATCCTGCAATATCCAATTTCATTCTATCCCCCTGGTAATAATCCAAAAGATTTTTTTACAGCTTAGTACATCCAGGATGAACTAAAATTGGAGAACTATGTGCTTTCCACAACAAGTATTTCTTTAACTAGGAATCACAAACCACACACAAACTTTTTCCAAATCTTATTACAAAATCTTTATCAAGGTTAAATTTAGGAAACGTACCTATTTTAACCAATTATTCCTTTTTTTGTAGGTCATAGTATTCCTATTGTTCTTGATTAATTCACTGTGATAAAGATGACTACACCATTAACCTGAATCAAAATAGATGTATTCTATGCAACAATAAAATCTATGCCAAAATTCATCAAATAATTAATCAAGAGATCATGTTCCAAACATAACTTGGTTAATGATGCATGATTTTTTCAACTCAAGGAATCCACCTCTTTGTTTTCTTTTCCCAGGTGGTAATGGATTGTGAAATCATAATCCTTTATCAGTAAAAGACATAATCTCTGCCACATGTTTAATTCCATCTGAGTGAAGATATAGTTTAGAAATTTATGGTCTATATATTTTTCTTTCATTTGGATCCTTATAAATGATGCCTCCAAAATTTCAAATCAAAAACCAGAGCAACCAATTTCAAATAATTTGTATGTTAATTTAACTCATGGGGTTTTAGTTTTATTACAACATAAAAAATTACATGATCACTATTTTTTAAAACACAACCATGAACCTTCCAAGGAACATCAATATAGATGATAGACTCACCATTTAGTCAAGTAAATTACAAAACTGAGCATTCTAGAATCTCTTCTGCACTTCATCAAAAGAAACATCACATTTTCTGTCCAAAGGAATTTAAACCGTTTTCACGTTAACATGTTTAGTAGGCTATCTAACCATGCAATGTTATTAACAAACTGTCAGTAATAACCTGCTTATCTAATAAAACAGTGAATATATGTAATTGTCTTGGGTCTTGGACATTCCTCAACAACTATTTTTTTGGAAGGATCAACTATTATTCCATTCATATTTACAATGTTCCCAGGAAATGATATTTTTTATATACAAAAATCACACTTTCTGAATTTTCCATATAGTTTATTTTCTATTATGGTTTTCAAAAGAGCCTGTATATGTTTTTCATGCTCATATTTACTCTTAGAAAATACCATAATTTCATCAATAAAAACAACCAAAAACATATCCAAGAACTCTTGAAATATTATATTCATATGAACCATGAATACAACATGTCCAATAGATTTCCTAAGAGGCATAAGAAAAAATTTATAATGCCCATATTTATTATAAAAAGTTGTTTTGGGATGTCATCAACCTTAACCTTCAGCTGATGGTTTCATGATCGTAATTCATTCTTTGAAAAGTGATGACCTACATGGAGCTGATCAAAGAATTCATCGATGTGAGGAACATGATACATGTTTTTAATAGGGATTTTATTAAAAATAAAATAATAATCACAAAGCCTCATGAAACCATATTTCATTTTAATAAAAAAATAGGACCTCCCCATGGTGTTGTTCTTGGATGAATGGAGACTTTATCAAGATAATCGGGCATCCGATTATTCAATTCATGATGTTCTATTTGAGCAAGATGATATGGGATTTTTTAAATTGGTTTAGTGTCAGGAACTAATTCAATTGTGAATTCGACTTCATGATCAGGTATGACCCCAGGTAACTCATTAGGAGAAACATCAAGGCATTCATCTACGACTAGGAGATCAGTAAACTGAGGGGGTTCCTATGTTTTTAATTATATGAGCTATAAAACATTCATTTCCATCATTGAATAGTTTTTCAGTTTCCTGGTACATTATCAATTATATGGGTTCATTCTTGTATAAAAATGATAAATATTTCGGAAAATCAACTTATTTATAACTGCTGTCAATCTTAGCATGATAAATAGAAATCCAATCCATTCCCAGAAAAACAACAAACATGAGTAAGGGTAAATCAACAATGTGTTCTGGTAAAGTATCTCCACATGCCATAGTATGAAGATTGTTAAAATTACTATTTTCTATAATAATTCCCCTAGGTGTTTTAACAACATGTTTTGGTCTCATTTGATGAGGTGATATTTACAATTTTCATGAAAATTTCTCATAGATAAAGGAATGTGTAGACCCTGTATCAAATAAAACATTAGAAAAATATGAGTAAATGAATAGAGTACCTGATATCACTTTGTTGGATGGACTGAAATTTTATAATGTTGTTTCAAAGGATCTCACTACTCATTTTTTCTTATAGTATGGACTCTTTGTATCATTCAAATCTCTCTTTGGGTATGAATTTTCAAAATTAAAAATCTCACCACATTTAAAACACACAACAATTTACTTATCAGGATTAGTCTTAGGATCATTTTTATTACAATATCGGGCCACATTTATATACTTACCACATCAAAAACACATCCTCATATTTCAAAGACATTCCCAGGGTACTTCTTGCCACACATTTCACAAAGTGAAAAATGGATTTTCTTAGCCTCAGGTTTCATTAGTTGATTCTTACACATCACTTTCCATCTAGACCTCTTATTCTCCTTGTTTCCAAAATGAATTTGATCATCATCAAACTCATTCTCTACACACTCATCACATTGGACAAGTTTCTCATAACTTTTGAATTCACAGGAGGCCAACTCCTTTCAATACCTTAGCACCAGTCTTGAGTAAAGGAGATTGATTTTTCTATCAAGATTTAGAATAATATTTGGAGCATACCTCAACCGTCGGGTGATGTTCGCTTCATACACATCCACTGAATATTTCTCCTTCTATTTTAATTCAATGAATTTCTTCTCCATCCTAAGTCGCACCATCTTTGGAAAATATTGTTCAAGGAAAAGAATTTTGAATTCATCCCACTCAAAGGAATAAATATCATCTCTATCCCGGATATTATTTGTCATTGACCACCACTAATCAACTTCACAATAAAAATGATAAATGGAAAGACTTACCTTCTGATAATCTTACCATCACATAACATCAAATATATTTTCAAGGTCCTTAATTTATCCTTCATCCGCTACTCGGTTAGAGAATCCATTGAATGTAAGAGGGTTTTGTCACGTAAAAAGTTCTCCTATTGTTATATTTTGTTGTGGTGCCTCTATTGGTTCCCTTAAATGGATTTGACCACCATTTATTGCCTGCCGTAGTAGAGCCAATACTATCACAAACTGCCTGGTTCCAATCCGTACCATTCCAGGCTGTAGATTCGGAAGGATTTCATTCTGTCGATGCTTCTACTATTCAGCGTCCTGATTACATCTATGGACAACCATTCTGAACAATAATATCTTAGTTGAAGCAACATGGTAATCTTTAAATTCTATATCATATAAAATTGACCATACTATAATAAAACATTTACTTTAACATATTATCATCTTCGTAACCCTTAATGTTATCTAAACCATCCTCTCATACCAACTATATGGTGTTGGCATTAAAACGTTACATAATATTGAAATATAGTCAAGAATATCTATTATTACCGATTGTGGATCTTTTGAGTTTAGAGTTTTAGAGAGTTATCATAACTTACATACATTTTATACCACAATCATACAAGAGGATACTACTAAAAACAGTTACCATTATTTTTTCAAAATATAAAACATTATATATAAAAAAATTATTTCTTTGGAAACACTCTAAATAATTCATCACAAATACCATATTTCTCTTAAACATCCTTATATCCTGTGAAAAACATTTAAAAATTTGGGATGAGTATAAAACTCAGTAAGGGGTATAATGAAAGAAATCATTGGTCCAGTGATAACATAAAATCAAATAAAATCCATAATAATAAAAACTCATATGCTAATAAAAATAATTTAGTTTACTTGGGAAATATTTACCATATCACACTTACATTCACCATTTCACATGGAATAACCTTTTGTACAACTTCCATCTCCGGAGTGCCCAATGCATTGGAGAGCTATAATGGGGCTCACCCATCATATTTTTAACTATAATGGGATCATCCCAGCATATCATGAGCTATAATGGGATCATACCAACATAAGTAATTTCCATGGAACATATTAGTGTAATAAAGTATAAATAAAATCAAAAGAAACCACTCATTCTATATACATATAAAAAACAATCCATTTGAATTTTATTAAAGAGTGTTTTAAGAGGATTTTAAAAAGAAGGTCCTGTAAAATATAATTTGAGTGAAATTAATAGAATGGAATGGATATGTGTATATACTCTAAATAAACATTATACAACAAAATATAAACAAAAATTCATCATATCAACAGTCATAATACACCATCATGAATAAAGAAAAATCATAACCCAAAGAATGGAAATTGGGTTATGAATTCCCTTACCTCAGGTTTTTCTTACTTCAATATTGTTTAAATATCCTGTATATTGGTCAAAATATTGTTATTAATATCTTACATATACATATCCATCTTTATAATATCTTATATGATCATTTCATTACATCATTTCACCCTTTAATTGTTCGTATTTCATTCCTAGCATTGTTTTGTGTGTGTTTCCTTACATGATTTCCATGATTGGTTCATGATGGATATTATTGTAGATTGGAAGAGAAACACCAGAATTTGAATAGAAATGTATTTACATATTTACAATACCTTAAATTATACCATTTTTCATTTTTACTTTTGATATGAGTAAGATTCAAAATTTAAAACATTAATGACATTTTTTAGATCATTTTAGTTGTTCTTTGATAATAATGACCCCATTTGGATTAATAAATTAATACCAAGTGTACAAAATATTTCCAGAACCTTGGATGAGGCATAATACATATGTCATAACTAGGTTCAACCAGAAAAAAGGTTTCATTACCTTAATTGAATTAATTAATGTAAATTGAAATCACATCATCCACGATGTCAGTAATTTGACACATCACAGACAATATTTTTATTCCTTGAATAAGTTGGAGAAGATAAGAATAATTTTATATAATTTTACATGAACATGAGAACATAAAAAAAATAATTGATTTATGGAGCTTTCATGCCTATTGGGAAAGATGATATGATGAATGATTAAGAAATGAAAGAAACTCAAAATAAAAGAACAATTGAGAAATCCCTTCCAAAAATCAGCAGCCCAATGGCTATAAAAAATGGTTTTAGAAAACATTAAAAAGAAGGGGGAATAGATTTAACCATCCAGAAAAGAGTCATAATACATAATTGGGAAATAATATGAAAAATAAAAGCATGGTTTTGAATCATAAACTATTTACCACATAAAAGAGAACTTGATTGGAAAAAGAAAGAAGTTGATAATTTTATTACCTTGCTGAGTAACTCCTAAGACATGAATGTTGGGACCTTGTGCACTTGAGGAAACTGTGTGGGGGAAACTAGGGAGTTTAGGAGGCTGAAGATTTGTTGATGGGGAATTAGAAATGATTTTACTGAAAGAATGGGTTGGTATTTATAGAAAAATTGACGGAATATTTTAATAATTTTCAAGGGACACCTCATTAGTGGTATTTGCAATACCATGGGCGTTCCCATGGTATTTTCCCATGGTATTAGACATGTGAAAAAACCTCATAACATATTTTACTATAAAAATGTCTACCATAATTATTACATCATTATTCCATCATTAATTATCTCATTAAACACAACAGAACTCAAAACTGTATTTTTACAATTCACCAAAATTTCAACTATTTCAGAAAAATCTCAAAAATATACCCATTCCATTTATCGATGTGTTGAATTAAAAAATGAACAAAATTTTGTGAATATAATTTTCTAAATAATATTTATTTAAATTTTAAATAAAATCATAATTAATTCAAAAATTAACAATTTTAATTCTATAACTAATTTTATATCACATTGAAAAATTAACCATGATGTCATTATCTTAATGCCTTAAGGAAATAAAATTATAATAAAATATATTATTAATTGGGTCATATATGTATTCATATTACTATTCAACAGGGTATTTTACTATTTACCAAAAAAAGTTGGTTATTTAAGACTCAAAATCAGCTATTGATCACAATTGTAGATGACCGTTTTAAGAAATTCAAGACATAAAAGTCGTAAAATTATTGTTAAATGATAGTTATTATTATCTACTTAAAACAAATACTCATGAATTTAAATTTATTATTAGAAAACCATGGGTTGTTACTCCATATGGAGACCTCTCTAAGTTTTTACACTTTTTAAAAACATTAATAGAAATGTAAAAAAACCAATCGATTTTTAAAATAAAAAAAAATTAATTATATCTAAAAGAACATGAACACTTATCTTTTTGCCTAATAAATTTCTATGATCCACATCAATAATATTATAAATCTATAAAAAAATTTAATTACATATTGAAAACAAAGAAAACAGCCCAACTAATAATTGAAATGAAATTAAATACTTAAATTTAATCTTACTGAAAAAGATCGAAGTAATTTAATTTTCAAAATATTTAAATAATTTCTAATAAATTTTTAAAGTTTTAAAACCACCTATTCAATAATTATTATAACACCACATGTTCGATTGAAATTCCACACGCTCACACACATCACAAGTAATAATATGTTGATTTTCCTATGATTTCTTGTATTTGCGATTTAGTTTTCTATGTTCATCACTATTAAAAGAATTTTTCATTTATTAACACTAAAAGTACATTTTCTATTGTCCTAGTAAAATGAAACAACCGATAGACAAATTGTATAATCGATCATTCCAAAAATTACTCCGTAGTTTTTTTCGTCTAATTTGCTGGCATTCATAGGTTTTTCGGATGGTTTTGACCCACTTAGACCCCCTTTTAAATGGAATAAAATCTTTAAAACCACATTTTATTTCACTCCCTATAGACCACATGGATGATTCATGTGTTGTAAACTCATATATGTCATGAAGAAAAATAATATTTTTTTCCCATGACTTCTAGTCATTCTCAGATAATTTTTATTTGAATTTGTCCATTAAAAGTTTATTTTGGTTTTTTACAACATAAAAGATCATTTTTTTTCTTATAAGTATATGTCAAAATAGATTGATACTCTTTATACATTGCAATTTCACAATTCACTCTGTAGTACTTTTTTTGTATTTAATGGAATTCAGTGATCGTTCGGTTGTTTCTGGCCCCTAGAAACACCTTTTTAAGCGAAACAAATCATTAAAATCAATATATTCAGTTTTTTCATGAATATTTCATGTCCAATAAAAAATATTCAAGATATTACACATAAAAAAAAAATAAGACTTCTTTTTTATGATTTCAAATCTTTTTGATATCATTTTTATAGATCTGACCATCAAACACGCATTTTTGTGTTTTAGTACGCAAAAGTGTGTTTTCAGTCACCTCGAAAAAAATCTACCAGTGAATGATGTTTCTTCTAAATGACTATTTCAGAATTAATTATATGATTGTTATTGTTTGATTTTAGATCATTTGAATGTCATTCAGTTGATTTTGACCCCCGAATAAACACTTCTTAAAGGGAATTAAATCGATAAGAACCATGAATTCAGTCATTCGGGGAAGAACACATTTCCGATTGACATGTTTTCTTACAATATAAGTCATTAATAAAAATGATAATGTATTAACTTTATTTCATGTCATTAAGAGGCCATTTTCCATGTATATGATAGATAAATGCTGGTTTTTGTATTTTAGGACACTATTTTTGTGTTTTCTGTCATCATGGTCAAACGACACTTGCAATTTATCTATCATCTACTAGAACATTTAAAAACTAACTAAATAGTTATTGTCATCTAGTTTCATGGAATTATGAGGTTTTCACCACTGGACGCACCTTTTCATGGGGAATCAAAGATGTAAAAACCAAATATTTAGTCGTACCTCATAAAACTCACTTCTGATTGATTTTTCATCATCTCGTACATGTCAAAAAAATTATAATATGATTATAACATTATTTAAAGTTATTATGAGGCTATTTTCTATTAATCTAACGATTAAAGACATGTTCATGTTTTTCTGACACTAAAAGTGTGTTTTCAGTCCTTTTCGGTAGGAACAAACTTATATTAACATTTTTTCTGTTCAATCATTTTAAAATTCATGATATTTTTGATTTCCAATAATTTCATTGATTTAGTGGTTATTATATAGTTTTTGATCCTTGAATTCATCTTTTTAAAGGACATCAATTCTTTAAAAACTAAATTTTCAATTGTTCCAATTAGACTACTCATCTGGTTGATGTATTTTCTCTTATGACATGTCATAATTAATAATAAAATGATTTCTCTATTTTGTCATGTTATTATGATATTGTTTGTGATGAATTTGACCATTAATCAAACATTTTGGTTTTCTATGATAGTGAACATTTATTTTCAATCCTCCTATGAAAATGGAATCTCAGATTGATGTTTAATCTAATAAACCATTTATAAATTCACTGGGAAATTTTTTCATCCAATTTAATTGTTTTTTGGTCTTTCGGTTGGGTTTATCCCTCATATGCACATTCATAAAGGGTATAAAATCATTAAAAACCACGTATTTGGATGTTTCATGCATACCACATCTACAATTGATGTGACTAATGATCTTACATGTCATGAACAATAATAATATAGTTTTCATATGATTTAGTTTAATTCAATGGTTATTAGGTATGAATTTTACAATTAAACTTCTGTTTTGGTGTTTTATAGCACTATGGGAGAATTTTCGTTCCACCAAATAATTCCAATATGGATTGGAATTCCATCTATTTGAATATTTCTCAATTCAAACATGGTTTTATAATCTGATTTCACAGAATTTTGGATGTCATTTGTGTAGTGTTACCCCATGGAAACACCAATTTAATGGGATCCAAATCCTTACAAAACAATATTTAGTTATTTCTGAAATAACATGAATACGATAGATTTTTTTTCAAATAGTACAAAAAATGAATAATAATAAGATATTTTTTCTGTTATTTCAAGTAATTTATAGGACATAATCTATGTATTTAACATTTAAAAGTGGGTTTTGGTGTTTTAAGACACTAATTGTGTGTTTTCCGTCCTCCTTAGACAACTCAATCTCCAAATCACAAATGTTTTGCTCGAAAATTTTGAAATGTACTATATATTCATTAGAATCTTATTTCATGGCATTAAGATATCATTCAGTAGGTTGTAAACCCCAAAAACAACTTTATAAAGGGAGTTAAATCCCCAAAACCCCCACAATCAATCATTCCGAGTGGACTACATGTCTGATTGACATGATTTCCCGTAAGAGAAATAAAAAATAATAATTAGATGGTACTCCTATTATTTCATGCCATTCTAACGTCGTTTTATATAGATCCTACTATTAAACGCCTATTTTGGTGTTTTACCACACTACAAGTGTGTCTTCTGTCATTATGGTCAAACAACACCTAATATTGACATACATTCTACTTCACCATGTCAAAATTCAAGCAAATGTCATATTCATCTTATTTCATGTCATCTAAGCGTTGTTCATGTAAAATCATGGATCTGGTTGCCACACAAGAGGTGCCTCAAACACTATTGGTCACATGACCTCTAGAGCACTTCCCTAAATGCTAGAGGCTGCCAATGAGCATCGAGGGCCAAGGACTAATAGTGGGGAAACTATATCCTCATTTGTCAAAGTGTAGCGCAGTAGAAATAAATATAAACACACAATAGTAGAATAAGTAAACAATATAAAGTATAAATGGAGAATAGAAGGAAAGATACATAGTAGTCATAAATATATGATGGTGCAATATGTCCTATGTACAAGAAATAAGTCAAAATAATATACACTTCAATAAAATACCTTAAAGTACCTATAAATCAAAGAAAAACTAAACAGTGCAGCAGGAACTCAGCAGCATCACAAGCCTAAGCTTGGTCCCATGATCTCCTACTCCTCTTCCACAATCAGGTACCTGTATAGAGTCTGTTTCACTTATCGACACATGAAACAATATAGTGTGTTTGGCCTCAAGACATGAACCAAACTGGGTGTGAGAAATAAATACTTGTGGGTAACCACCAAGGGCCCATGCCCAACTGATAGTGAAAAATGTGCAATAGGAGTGTGCACTAATGTAAAGTAGTAAACTAGGAAGTAGTCACAAGTAACTATCTAAGCAATTACATTACCATTTTAATAATTATTTATCAATTCCAAGCTTATTCTTTAGCTTGGAACATAAAACATATGAAATCAACATAGTGAATATTCCAAGTAATCAGTGTTATCAGACAGAAAAATCCTTACCGTCAAGTAATTAGAATCAAATCCCTCAGGTGATTGCCCTTATAGTAAATGAATATTTCCCTCTGGCATACGAGATATTTATCTTAGGCAAAGAAGCCACGGCCCTCCGACATAAGAAATGTTACCCTCAGGCTAACAAACACTACACTCAGGATAAACAAAAACATTCTCTCAGGCAAATCAAAACAATGCCCTCGGGCTAAACAAAATACTGCCCTCATGCATTCCATAGGAAATCATGTAATCGGGACAAGCCCAACATAAAAACAAGTAGTTATATATTTTTCATCTCATTAATACTCAAAAAAAATTTTATAATCACAGCATAGCCCCGGGTATCCTGCCCAAATGACTAAATAAGGGAAACACACCCATGGGGTGTCCCTGGTTCCAAGGAATGATCCCAAATAGCAGTTTATATTCATCATTAGATCATCTATGAAATTCTAGATATCTTAACATTTAAGGCCTCAACCACATGGCACCCTGAACATGGTTGCATGGCACAACGATACACACAAATCGCTAGAATATTGGAAATAAACACCAGACCACCTACCTCTATCTCCACTTATCAGTATACAGGAACGATACCCCCTGAAACTTCTGAGAAGAACGTTGATCTGGGATAAACGTTTATCTGTTAAAACATAAATAACTTCCCCTTAGGAAATAATTTGAAGGAGACACTCATGAAGAGAGAAGAACTCAACCACACGGTTCCAACGATATCGATAGCGGAAGAATACGAGTTCTAGTGTGCGATCAGGATCTCCTCCAAGCCTCGGCCTCCTCTCCCAAGCTCTAAACGAGTTCTAATCCTCCTCTCCCGAATGAGGAGTCTACTACATATTTTACGCAAAAAAACATAACAACATGGCGTGTACTCTTAAGAAAACGACATGTACTTTCAATTTTTCAACTGTTCCTCTTGCGGATACTTTTCACTACCACACTATTTATCCGTCGACATGATTACATGTCATGTATTTATGAGGACATGGTGTGTACTACCGTTCTGCTGGTGGCTACTTCCACCTCATTACTATTCACTTACTAACTGATTACAGAGGGTGTTTACTAAGTACACAGCATGTAGTCATTTTTAACATCCTTCATTACCGATAGGCCTACACACCCTTTGTACTAATCCCACATGGCCATAGTAAAAGGCATGTGGAAATGTACATGGAGTGTACCCACAAATTATTCTATTTTTTCATTTTTCTATATTTTCTCAAAAACACATAATAAAAATGGAAAATAAGAAACCCATACCTCAAGAAAAAGAAACAGGTTCTTACTAACTTCCCCCCTTAATTAAATTCATCCACAAATTTCCCTTCCAAGGGTGTTGAAGATAATGATGTGAACAACTCTAGACATAGAGCATGTACGTCGGTCTCCTGCTCCCAGGATTCATCCTGAACATTTCCATGCTGCCATAGCACCTGTACGAGAGGAACTGACCGACCTTGGATAACCATTATGATCCTATCAACAATATGAATAATATGGTCCTCAAAGGATGCATCTACCTGAAGCTCAACCTCCTCAGGATTAAAGATGTGAGATAGTACTGAGTGACAACAGCATAGTTGAGATATGTGGAAGATGTTGTGTTTGGCCTGGTGCCTCTGTGGTAACGTAAACCGATAGGCAACCAGCACGACTCTTCCCAAAATCTCAAATGGGCCCACATATCTCGGGGAAGGTTTACCATATCTCTAGATCTGCATGTATCCCAACCACTGTGAAACAAGCAAGGAAACTGAATCCCTGACCACAAATTCCAAGGGTGATCAGCATGGCCTACCATATAAAGCCTTGTAAGGTGCCATCTCAATAGTTTCCTATAATCAATTATTATAAGAAAACTCAACCAGGGGTATACAGTTTTTCCAAGATCCCCCAAAGTCTAGGACACATGAACACATCATGTCCTCTAATACCTGTATCATATTCTCGGATTGGGAATCGTTCTGAGGGTGGTAAGCTATGCTCTGAAGCACCAGTGTACCTAGTTCCCTCTGAAAACTATGCAAAAAACAAGACATAAAATGGGAATCCCTATCAGAAATGATAGAATGAGGGATCCCATGAAGTCTTACTACTTCTCAGATATATAACATTCCATGCTCGTCAACAAAAAAGGTCTACTTGATCGAAAAAAGTGAGCTACCTTCATGAGTCTGTCCACAACAACCCACATGACATCATTGCCTCTTGGTGACCTTAGCAACCCAGTCACGAAGTCTGTCATGACATCACCCCATTTCCACTCTAGGATGGGTATCTACTATAACAGTCTGGCTGGCCTCTAATGCTCCGCCTTCACCCGCTGACAGGTGGAACATCTCGTAAAAAAACTAGCTACCTCTCTTTTCATACCCGGTCAACATTACTAATATCTCAAGTCACATTACATATTGGAAACTCTGGGATGGAAAACCCAAGATGAAGCATGGAACTCCCACATTAGATCCTCATGTATATCCCCTGGAACCCACACTCATCCGTGGATACACTGTACCTCTTCATCGCCTATCGTCCAACCAGGAGGAGGGTCCTCACTAGCTGCTGACTCATGTAGAACTAGTCCTTCTGAATCTGATAGTGGATTCATCCTAACTCTATCCAGGATGGTATAAGTCACAGCTAATGTTGAAAGATAGGTTTACCCCTGACTATCTTGCACCTCCAAATGCATCTCCGAGAAGAAAGTCATAAGCTTCCACTCACCACTGGCCTCCTGCACTGCCTGTATCTATGTCCTCCTACTCATTAGATCATCTATTGCATTACCTTAACCAGGTGTATATGCAATATCAATGTTGAAGGATTGTAGGTATTCAAACCACCTTCACTGTCTCATGTTCAAGTCACACTGGGTGAAGATGTATTTGAGACTTTTGTGGTCCATAAACACCACAAAATGATCTCCCAAAAGATAATTTCTCCAACAGAATAACACATGTACAACTACAGACAACTTAAGATCATGCATCGGGTAATTCCTCTCATGTTCCCTCAACTGCCGAGACCCATACACAACTACTCAATCACCTTGCATCAAAAGTACTCCATGCCCAATACCTGATGCAACATAGTAAACTGTATAGATCTTCCCTTGATCTGGAAGTATCAGGACTAGTGCTGATGTAAACCATCCCTTCATCCCCTGAAAGGCTATCTCGCAAGCTTCTAACCAAACGAACATGACACCCTTCTTAGTCAAACCCGTCAACGGCACTGATAAGTGCGAGAAGTCAAGTACAAATCACCTTTAGTAACCAGCTAGACCCAATAATCTCCATATATGAAACATGTTCTTAGGATGCTCCCAGCAAACTACTACTCTTACTTTCTCTGGGTCTACTGCAACACCTGCCTCTGAGATAATATGACCCATGAAGTGTAACTAGTTTATCCAAAAGTGGAATTTTGTGAGCTTATCATATAACAGATGCTCTCTTAGTGTACTCAATACGATCTCAAGATAGATGGCATGGTCATGTCGAGTGTGAGTGTACCCCAAGATATCTCCCATGAAGACTACCAATAATGAATTCAAATATGGGTGGAACACACAATTCATCAGATCCATGGAAACTGATGGTGTGTTTGTGATTCTGAACGACATAACCAAGTACTCATATAGACCCTATCATCTCAAAAATGGTGTAAGATATATCTACAATGTTTTATCGTGCAACTAATGATATATGGATCTCAAATAAATATTAAACAACACTCTTTCTCCTTGAAGTTGATCAAAATATCCTCAATAATCGGTAAGGGATATCGATTCTTAACCTTAAACTGGTTTAACTTCTGATAATCGACACAGAGACTGAGAGTACCATCGTCCTTTTTATCAAACAGGATAGGAGAAAACCAAGGTGAAGTAACAGGACAGATTAAACCCTTTTCCAACAAATCCTCCAATTGCTTCTTGAGCTCCTACAATTATGGTGTAGCCATCCTATAGGGAAAAATGGACAGAGGTGCCACTCTGGGCACAATCTCAAAAGGAAAGTCTACCTCAGACTCCGAAGGTAAACCTAATAATTCCTCTAGAAAGACATCTCTAAAATGATCTACGCCTGAAGGGAAAGACTAACTGTGAAGTCCCCTGGTCATCCAGATATAATCTCACAATCTGGGTTGTCACTCCACATTGCTCACAATGCATGGGTCCAGCTCGGCTCGCTAGAACTTCCCATTCACCCTTGAATAGAAACTCTCTTCCCTCTAGTGACTTGAAAATCTCCCTATGATGATAGTTATCCACAAAGACTCAGAAGGGTACCAACGAGTCCATCTTGAGAATGACATCATATCTAATCATCTTTAAGACATAGAGTTCCCATATGAAGTGACACCCTGCAACCTCTAGAGGGCACTCCTTGCACTGATGCACAACAGTCATTCTAATCCAAAATGGAGTGTCTAGTATCATATAATAAGAATAAGAATAAACACAGAGCCCAAGGATCTCCACAACGGGCACAGATATAAATCTATTTGTAGTACCCATATTGAAAAGTACTGAAGATAAAATAGAGTCTACTAGAACAGTCCCTATGATAGTTGAAGGTCCATGATCCGGCTCCTGTTGGGTTTGTTTCACTACATATGTCTGCCCAGTGTTGCAGACCTACGACATGGCCTGGATACCCTATACTGACCCACCCATCTGTCTCTGAGATTCTGGTGTATGGCTACCAAGACCATGACCACCACCTCGGCCTGAACGTCCCGATGTATTCCAATATCCTAACTGATTAGAAGCTGCTAGCCCTTCTCCCGCACAAGGATTCTACACAGAATCCCTCTCACTAGAACCGGTTGAAACTCCTTGAAAAAACTCTGGAGATGGCCCACCTTGCCGCAAGCTCGGCACTCCACTGTGTCATGTGGAGACTAGGGTCTCATGTGCCCCACTTTACCACACTTGAAGAATATTACCTATCCACATGAAGAATTCCTATAGCTAGTACTACCACCATGATAGAAATACATCTTCCCCATCCTCTTGCGGGTAGAAATATTACTATATATTGGTGCTGAACTGCCCTGGTTCACACAACTAGAATCCAACAGGTTCTGCTCAGTAATTAGTGCCTGGATTACAATTTCATGGACTATAGATGACCTAAAAACAATCACTAGTTCCCGGATGTCATGTCGCAGTCCATCCTCAAAGATTCTTGCCCTTAACGCCTCATCACCCACCAGAAAATGTGAAAATGCTAAATCTCGGTGAAATGGGAAGAAAAATCCATAACTGACATGGCGCCCTACTGGAGATTCATGAACTCTCAAGCACAATCTTCCCATAGCATCTCAAGAAAGAAAAATTCATAGATCATTTCCTAGAAATCTTCCCACACCATGTCTCGGTGATTCTATATCTGGGTGGTAATGTACCATCATCTCTGGGTGGAATCAAACAACAAGTATGTAGTGAGCTTGATCCTCCTCCCTGGAGGCCTCTCTAGATGCTCAAAAATAGTATGCATTGAACCCATCCAAGACTCCACATCATGTGGTCTTCGATCCCTAAAAATTTTTGGAAGATGTTTCTACTGGAATATACGTTTCAGCTCTTCCATAGATGTGGTAGCTGGCGGTGCACCGTAGAAGGACAACATGAACCTCATGAAGCCTTCACAGAACTGTGCATCCGCACCTGCATCTAGTATAACGGCTGGCACCACATCTGGCACTGATAGGGGATCCATTGATTGCCCATGTCCTACCATCTATAGAGTAAAATTGTGGCCTCCCTCTTGGAGAAAAACTGGTGGTCGTCTCGGAAGCATGACTCTACAAGGTCAAACACACACCTTAGATTATGATCATAAAGGACCAGGAACTGAAAACGTAATAAGGGAGCATGAAAAAGAACACATTCACGTTTTACAAAACAAGAATAAACGACATGCTTAATAACTACACTGTGTGTTACTTTAAGTCTTTCACATGGGTGTGTACTTCTTCCAGAACTGGCTATGTAACACCCCAAACACAAGACAAGTTACCCTTACACATGGCGTGTACATGAATTCTCTTCCCCTGGATGAGTCCTTTTACATGTCCAATCCAGAAAGATCTCTTTTGAAGAATAAAACATGGTGTGTATAAAGTCTAAACGGTGTATACCCATAAACCCTTACATGTTCATGTTATGATGGTGGATTGGGCATGTCTCAACCCTAGGTACACAGCGTGTTACACCCAAAATGGTGTGTACACCACTCTGTCTCCATAGCCACACGAAAAATCCCACATGGTCTTTCACCGGTGAAGACTGCACGACATGTCCCTCTACTACACGGTGTGTCCTAGAAGTTCTTTTCCGACCCGTGTTGTTCGAGACACGGCCGGATACACGGCTCACAATACACGACATGTTCTATAGGGACACGACGTGTACGAGACTAGGTATCACAGACCCGTGTTGTTAGTTTCACGGTTGGGTCCCAAGATTAAACTGCATTTCCTGTTTGTCATTAACATGATGTGTTTAAGAAACAATTTCCTCCATCTCGGGTTGTTTGTTTCACGGAGAACACATGGTGAACACGACACGGCGTGTAAAACCTGTACAAGACATTTTCCCTCATGAGTTTCCATATCCCGTGTTTCTTCCGACACTACCAATGACACAGTTAAAAACTACACGGCGTGTAATTTCGATACACAGTGTGTACTTAATTTTTTTTATTTCTTCCCGAATAGAAGATTACATGGATTGTAGTCAAAACTACATAGCGTGTATTCTGAGTTTTTCTGGATAGTAACCCTTAGAAACTTCTCCATATCCCATTTATCTTAAAATCCAAGTGCCAGTATTCCAAATTCTGATCCATGGGGGCCCATACTCCCTGCAAATCAAAGTTTGACACACGACCATTCAAATTATAGTACAAAACGCTACAAAAGGCTGGATTATGATCCGCTAAATTCTGTTCCAAGAGATCCCATACATCTCAGGAACCAATGTTTAGCATCCATCAACCCAACCATACCATGTACCAATACCCAATCAAATAGAAGGTATTTTTTCAAATCATCTGTCACTACAACATGCTTTGTCTAGCACAACATCTATCACGACAACATTCAATTTCTAATTCACCTACATTGCATGGAATCTATGCATGGCATGTAATTCTAACATGTGCCTAAATGATGCATGTGATGGTATACCCTCTTATCATTGGGTTGTGACTAAAATAGAACCCAGTATAAAAATATAAATTGCACACCACAAGTGTGTCACACAATGTTGAAATCAAATCAATAGTAAAAGTGAAAAATCAGAAAAAATGAAACACGAGTTAAATTGGATTTTCCATGTACACAGGTTAGCTACTCCCGGGCACAACTTATTAACAAGTACCTATTCCGTCATATCCTTGAATATAGGCTCCAAACAGTAAGTCAATGAAAATAAACTTTCCTTTGATACCACTTTGTATCATCCCGGATCTGGGTGCCACACAACGGGTGACCCGAACACGGTTGGTCACATGACCTCAAGCTCATTTCCCCAAATTCCAGAGGCTGTCGACTAGCAGTGAGGGCCAAGGAATGATATTGGGGAAACTATGCCATCATTTTTTCAAACTGTAGCGCAGTGGAAATAAATATAAACATACAACAATAGAAATAGTAAACAATATAAAGAAGAAATGGACAAAAGAATGAAAGATAAATGGATTTAATACATATATAATGATGAAATATGTTCTATGTCCAAGAAAGTATTAAAAAAGGATACAGTGCAATAAAATAAATTACAGTACAAGTACATCAAAGCAAAACTAAGCAGTGCAGCAGGAACTCAGTAGCATCACAAGCCCAAGCTCGATCTTATGCTTTCCAACTCCTATTCAACAATTTGGTACTTGTATAGGGTCCCTTGCCCTTATCGAAACCTGTAGCAATATAATCTGGTCGGGCCCAAGACATAACCCAAATAGGGTGTGAGAAATAAATCCCAATAGGAAACCACCAAAGGCCCGTACCCAACTAATAGTGAAAAATGTGCCACATCAGTGTATAGTAATTTAAAGCAATAAACTAAGAAGTACTCACAAGTAAATATCCTATTAATAACATTAAAATTTTAATAATTATTTATTAATTCATACAATGTGTTTTATCTTGGAAAGTACAACTTATGAAATCAAAACTATGAACATTCAATGTAATTAGTGTCCTCAGACCTACAAATCCTTACCCTCAAGAAATCAAAAACAAAACCCTCAGGTGACTGCCCTCAGGCTAAAAGAATATTTCCCTCAGGAATAAGATATATTTCCCTCAGGCATAGAAGCTACTACCCTCAAACATAGAATATGTTACCCTCAGGATAACAAACACTACCCTCAGGCTAAATAGAAACTTGCCCTTAGGAAAATCAAAACACTGCCCTCGGGCTAAACAAAATACCTCCCTCAGGCATTCCATAGGAATCCAAGTATCCGAGCCGAGCCCAACATACAAACAAGAAATTATTTATGGTTCCTCTCAATAAAACACAAAAAAATCTTATAATCATGGAATACCCATGGGTATCCTGTCCAAACGACTAAACAAGGGAAACACACCCACGGGGTGGCCCTGGATCAAAGAAATGATCCCAAATAGTAGTTTATATTCCCCATTAGTTAATCTATGAAATTATAGATATCTTAACATCTAAGGCATCCGCCACATAAGACCCCGAACATGGGATCATGGCATAACAGTACACAAAAATCACTCGAAAGTTGGAAATAAACACCAGAACACCTACCTCGATATCCTCTGATCGGTATATGCGAACGATGCCTCCCAAAACGTTCGAGATGAACATAGATATGGGATAAATGATTATACATTCTAACTCAAATAACATCCCATCAACAATGAATTGGAAAAAGACACTCAAGAAGAGAGAGGAACCCACCTGTGCGATTCCAACAAGATCTACGATGGAAGAATCCGAGTTCTGGCATGAAATCATGAGCTCCACCAAGCCTTGACGTCCGATACCAAGTTCCAAATGAGTTCTAAGCCTCATCTCCCAAATGAGGAGGCTACAATCAGTTATAAGAAAAAAAACATTACTACACAGCATGTACTCTCATGTACATGGTGTGTACTTTTCATTTTTTTACAGTTCCCCTAGCGTCAACTTTTCACCACCACACTGTTCATACGTCGACATGATTACATGGCGTGTATTTCTAAGGACATGGCCTATACTACCGTTACACTGGCGGATACTTCCACCGAATTACTGTTCACCTACAAACTGATTACATGGTGTGTGTACTATGTATATAGTGTGTAGTCAGTTTTTACACCATTCATTGACGACTATCCTACACAACCTGTGTAATCATCCCACATGGCTATAGTACATGGTGTGTGGAAATGTACACAGCATGTTAACAATTTTTTTTGGATTTTCCCCATTTTCCTTATTATTCCAAAAAACACCTATGGAAAATGGAAAAGAATAAACACATATCTCATGAATAAGAACTGGGATCTTACAGTTCAACTGTTTTTAACCACCATACACAGATTTTTAGTGAGCAAAAAATCTCTAAAAAAACATATTTATCCATACAATGAATACCACATGATTGATTGATGTTTCCCCATACCGTACCATCACGATTAAAAATAATATAGTTTTTTGATGATTTCACATTATTATGAGGCCATTCTCTTGGGATATGACCGTTAAACATGTGTTTTAGTGTTTTATGGAAGTAAAAGTGAATATTTAGTCATCCTCCACAAATACTAGCTCAGATTGATTGTATGTGTCCTTAAAAATTTAAAAATTCATGATATATTTATTTTAATTAATTTAATGGAATTCAGAGTTCATTTGACTTGTTTTTGTAACACCTCGACCCCAGTTACCTAAAGTCGGTGCATTATTACATAACATTGGCATGATCACGAAAAAGATCAAATCTCGAAAGACCGATTGGTTTAGTAGCCTTGGAACCACTAGATATATTCATAATGTTTTACATTACATAATAAAGAGAAAAAATACAACAACAACATATTTTCTCCATTGTCCACACTATTATCCCCTCATAATATCCCTGCAGGTCATTCATAATATACTTCTTCACATCCTGGGAAAAATAAATCATTGAAAAGGGGTGAGCTCAAATACCCAGTAAGGATAATAATATAGCCGAAAATTTCATAAATAAGAATAAACATTTAAGGCAGTGTATAACTAAAACAAAAGCCTTTTAAACTTGAACTTAAACATATTATGGAAAAAATAAAATGAAATAATTCGATTTACTTATTCACATGGATATTCTACTAATCTAATAATCACATGCAATAACAATAACCACTTTCATAATGATGGAATACATAATGCCAGACTATCATAACCACATTGCAAAGGCCTCATGGAAAGACTACAAATAAGATTTTGTCAAGTCCTTGTGCCAAGACACTAGTTTTTCTCATGAGACCTACCGATGCATAGAGGAGCTATAGTGGGCTCCACCAGTAACATATAAAGCCCAATGCATTCCCATATAAAAATGTTTAAACATAACATAAATAACATAAACATTCGTATTAAAACTAGCATACGAAATGTAAATACATCATCCATAAACCATGAATGGTATAAAAATAACACATCCACAGTCAAACATATCACAAAACCTTCAATAAAATATAGATGTTTTGTTTCATAAGAAAATCAACTTCAAATAAGCGTAAAATACATCAAAGAATGTTGACATAGATGAAATCAAAACTCTTTTTAGAGAAATATCTCTTTTTATTCTGAAATCATTTAAGATTCATATATTTTTAAAATAAAACATTTTATTTGAAAATATTCTTATAAGATCGTAAGGGAAGCATTGAAGATTTTATAATGGTGGAAAACAGCCACACCCGCCGTATAAGTTAAAAAAACATTCTTACCTTAATTTTGTCGAAAAGGTTAAAAAAGCACCTTGTTTGGAAATCGACGGAAATATTACTTTTTAAAACACTTTAAAAAGTCAAAAAGGGTATAAATGACCCTAACCCATATTTTAGTAAATAGTAAAAATTCTTTGAAATACATTTTTATGAAACATGGATGTGGATAATAATGAAGTCCCAGTAGATTACTACGTATTAACAACCTCGGATAATGAAGAGATTGAAAAATAAACCCTTACAATTTTCTTTTCCTTGGATGGGGTAGGTTAACCTCCTGTATAATGGTGAAATAAGTTTTATTAAATTATACAATAATATGATATCATATATGATCTTTTAATATTGATTTGTTAATAATATCTTAGTATTATCGTTGTTTCGGGTGTTAACTTACTTGTTTTATTTTATATGTTTTGTTACATAAGATGTCTTTTCATGGATAGGTTGTATATTAATAATATATATAATTATATCAAGTCCTTAGATACTATTATTAATCATCAAATTATAATTATACTTGAATAGATACAATGGATAATGAATCTTATCGCGTTAATGGAGACAGTAGTCCGTACGTACGCACAAGCGAAAATATCATTCTTTTGATATTAAAATAATATATAATTGGATGGTATAACATATATACAGAATCATTATAATGTTATATTTATTATTTACATGAGTTACACATCATTATTATACCCATCCAAATAATAATTTATTGAATAACAATTACACCACGACGTGGAGACGGTAAGCCGTACGTACACACGTATGGTGACATGTTATTCAATGGATGGATAGAATACTGAATATGGTTGCACCATATTTATAATAACATCAAAGTATATATAAGATACTTGATTTATTATTTTATAATGGTAATAACAAATAAGGAAGAAGTGGAAGAAAAAGGAACTTGGAAAAGGGAGGTGAAATCATTACCTCTTCTTCGGGTTCTTCCTTTTGATTTGATCAAAAGGGCTCTTAGGTTGGAATTATGACTAAAGAAAGGCCTCTAGGATGAAGTTAGGGAAGTTGAGAGACTATTTGGGCAGATTTTGGCCGATCCAAAAGGCTTTGAAGGTGTGAGTTAATGAGAAGGGAGAGTGCCCTTTTAAAAGAGGGGTGAGGGGCACCTTTGGAAAAGCTAGAAATATTATTTCATAATAAATTCATATTAGGTTTATAATGGCTCAAAATTGGATTATTTAAGGTTTAAGGTGGGGATAGGTCTAAAACAACTCTACCAAAAGAATTTAGACAGGTTTGGGTTACTATATTAACCTTATCATTAAGTATTAACTCTTAGTTAATTAGTTTCACTTTTACAATGTCTCTTTGTATTTTTATATTATATGGTTAATAAACATACTATATACATCCAAAAGACCTCCAAGTAGTCCATTAATGATACACCTGTCATTAAATAAGTCTCTTGGCCGAACCTTATATTTTTAGGAATTTAATATCAATTATTGATATAATATTTGTTTTAAAAAACACTTTTATGTCAATTTTGACACTATTCAATAATTGATTTTTGTAAAACTCATAACAAAATGATTAGTTCGAAAAAAGTCAATTAAAGAAATCCTAATATGTCATAGTATCCTAGAAAATTAGTGTAATTCATTAAAAGTCTCAAATTATATTTATTCTGGTATTTATAATATCAATTATTTTAGTTGTTCACTATTATGGTAATTACTGCATCATCTTTGTGTCATAAATAAATTATATTATATAATATATAAAAATTATAAATAAATTATCATTATGTATGAAATCATTTTATATTTCTAATGAATATTTACAATCATATTTATCTTATGTATAACCCTATATTAAAAACTTTTTAGTAAATAAACTTTGATTTTAACTCTTTTAACTCTTCTTTTAATTAAATAATAATAAATGTGCTAATCTAATCCAAGTGGACCTAAATGATAATATTTTATTACTAAGGTTGATTTTTGATCTAGATACACTTGTCCAATAGAATTAGGACATGTGTTAAGGTAATATTAATATCATTTTTACCCTTAATTACCCTATTTAATTTTAATAGTGGTAAATAGAAGTAAAAAGTTACTATTCACCAAAAATTATTTTCATATCATTGAACCACATTTTACTCCTTTATATTAACCGTGTCTCTAGTATTTTCGAAATTCCAATAACAGAAGTGGTAAAATTAAGTTTTATGAAAAATTCAGTTTTTAACTACCACTTAATAGTTTCACTATTCATCAAAAATTTATGTTTTTCAGAACAATGTCAAAATTTTACCCTAAGCTATAATTGATATTACGAATTCAAAACTGATGTCTATTTTACAAAATTCCAAACATAAAAGTTGCATTAATTAATTTTATAATTAATTCCCGCTGTCACAACAAATAGCGTGTTTTTAAAAAACAATATATATCAAAAGATTGACAATTGTTTATGTCCAATTTCGAAGTGAAATTAATTATAATGAACACCATTGGATAAAATGGTAAAAATAAATTCTAATTATACTTTAAAACCACTCTATAATATAATTTATCACTATAATTTGTTTTTATTAAAAAAGTTGTTTTTAAGTATTTTTCACTATTCATAAAAATTGGATGTTCTTAGAAAAATACCAAAAATTCAACATAGGATAATTTCGATATTATGAATCCAAAAATGAAGTCCATTTTGAAATATAAAATATATATAATTTCAAAAATTTGGTATTACTATTCATAACGGCTAGTTTGATTGTCTGTGGTGTGTTAGAACTCGATATTGCGTACAACACATGCTATCACATTATTCCAAGAGAAGCATACGGTAGAAGCTTGGGGTGTTACATTATCCCCTCCTTCAAATAATTTCATCCTCGAAATTTATAGAATACTACATCATGAAGAGAATCGGGTGGTTCTTCATCATAAGTTCCTCGTGTTCCCATGTTACCTCTTCCATCTTATGGTTTCTCCACAAGACTTTTACGAGACGAGACATCCGGTTTCTCAGTACTTGTTCTCTCATATCAAGGATCCTAACATGATCTTCGCAATAAGACAGATCGGGTTCCAGTTCTAATTCCTCATAGGTGAGTACATGTGTTGGGTCAGGCATATATTTGCTCAACAAAGATATGTGGAACACATCATGAACTTTGGAGAGACTTGGCAACATTGCAAATTGGTAAGCTACAACCCCAATTCATTCTAGAATATCGAATGGTCCAATGTACCTGGGACTCAATTTACCTTTCTTACCAAAACGTATGACTCCCTTCCATGGATAAACCTTCAATAAAACATGATCACTGACTTGAAATTCCAAATCCTTCCTTTGATTATCAGCATAGCTCTTTTTCCTACATTGAGCTGCTTTGATATGGTTTTGGATTACCTTCACCTTTTCCATAGTTTCCTCCACCAGTTCTGGGCCTACATGATTTCTTTCACTGACGTCATCCCAACAGGTTGGTGTGCGACATCTCTTTCCATATAACGCTTTATATGGTGCCATATAAATACTCTAATGGAAGCTATTGTTATAGGAAAATTCTACCAGAGGTAAATATTGATCCCACATGCCCTGAAAGTCTTGTGAGTAGGATCTCAACATATCTTCTAGGGGTTGAATAGTTCATTCAGATTGTCCATCTGTTTGAGGGTGGTAGGCAGTGCTCAAATGATGTTCAGTATCCAAGGCTTTCTGAAGACTTTTCTAGAATATTGAAGTAAAATGGGGATCACGATCAGAAAGAATCGATAGGGGTACTCCATGAAGTTTCACAACTTCATGAATATATAGTCTTGCTAGATGTTTCAGTGGTAGATCTTCTCTTATAGCACGAAAATGTGCTGACTTGGTAAGACGGTCAACAATGACGCATATTGCATCATTCCTTCTAGGAGTCTTTGGTAGCCCCATGACAAAGTCCATCGTAATATTGTCCTATTTCCACTCCGATATGGGAAGAGGTTTCATGACTCCTCCAGGATGTTGCCTTCCAGCTTTCAGTTGTTGACAAACCATACATCTTGAAACAAAATTAGCAATCTCCCTCTTTATGTTTTCCACCAAAAATTTTCCTTCAAATATCTATACATTTTGGTGCTCCCATGGTGTATAGAAAAATTGTAACTATGAGCATCATCCAGCAATTCCCTTTCTAGATCAGGTATATCAAGAATAAAAAGCCTCTTCCCTAATTTCAAAATTCCTTCTTCATACACAAAGTCTCTCAATCTCCCATCATTCACAAATTTAACCATCTTTTCAAATTCTTCACCATCGGTCTGAGAACTCTTAATCCTTACTAGTAAAGACGGTTTGGCAACCATTTGAAAAACCATTGATCTTTCACCTTCCCTGGTTATTCCCATGTCCATCTTCACTAGATCCATGAAAATTGGATCCCTTTCAATTCTCAAATTGTTAAAAACTCCATGGTATTTTCTACTCAAATAATCTGCCACCATGTTTGCCTTCCCCGGGTGGTAGTGTATCGTGCAATCATAATCCTTGAGTAATTCATGCCATATCCTTTGCCTCATGTTGAGTTCTTTTTGTGAGAAAATATACTTCAAACTCTTTTGATCAGTATAAATCTCGCATTTTTCACCATAGAGGTAGTTACTCCATATCTTCAATGCAAAGATCACAACTGCTAACTCAAGATCATGAGTAGGATAGTTTTGATCATTAATTTTCAACTGTCGTGATGCATAGGCAATAACCCTATCATTCTTCATAAGAACACAACCAAGTCCTTTTTCGTTGCATCACTATAAATAATGAACCCATCATTCCCTGATGGTAGAGTCAATATAGGAGTATTGACTAATCTTCTCTTCAGTTCTTCTAAACATTCTTCACACACTTTTGTCCAAACAAATTTAACCCCTTTATGTGTGACCTTCGTTAATGGGTTTGCTAATCGGTCAAAATTCTAGAAGAAATGTCGATAATAACCTACCAAACCAATAGAACTGCTTACCTCAGATATACTCGTAGGTGTTGGCCATTCTTGGATAGCCTTGGTCTTAGAAGGATCAACAAAGATTCCATATTTCGAGACAATATGCCCACGAAATGAAATCTCTTGAAGCCAGAATTCACACTTGCTAAACTTCGCAGATAATTCTTGTGTTCTCAGAGTCTTCAGGATAATGCACAAGTGACTTTCATGATCCTCGTAACTTATAGAGTTTACCAAGATATCAACAATAAATACCACCACAAATTCATCGAGATATTCCTTGAAAACTGTATTCATCAGATCCATGAATACAAGTGGTACATTAGTCAATCCAAATGGCATTACAGTAAACTCGTAATGCCCATACCTGGTTCGAAATGCTGTCTTTGGAATTTCTTCCTTCTTTACACACAACTGATGGTATCTAGATCGAAGGTCAATCTTTGAAAAGTATTGAGCTCCAGGAAGTTGGTCAAATAAATCATCAATGCGAGGTAGGGGATACTTGTTCTTTATTGTAATAGCATTGATATCCCTGTAGTTGATACATAACCTCATAGATCCAACTTTCTTTTTAACAAAAAGAACAGGGGATCCCCATGGAGAAACACTAGGGAGAATAAATCCATTATTACTAAATTCCTCTTGTTGTTTCTTTAGTTCAGATAATTCTACAGTGGCCATTCTATAAGGGGTCTTTGATATAGGCCTTGATTCTAGAATTAAATCATTGGAAAACTCAACTTCTCGTTCTGGAGGATGTCCAGGTAAATCTTCCAGAAACACATCTACATATTCTTTCACAATAGTTACATCCTCTATTTGAACATTCCTTTCCTCACCCACTGTAATTTCATCCTCTTCCTCCCCAATAAATGAATTTAGTTGAGCTACTGGGGGTTTATCTAGATAAGAATTTGGTGGTGATGATTCTTCTCTATTGATAAGGTGCTCCTTATCATCATCATAAAAAATAGTAACCTCCTTCTTCTTACAATAAATATTCGCATCATAGTCCGAAAGCCAATCCATACCAAGGATCATATCAAACTCAATCATAGGTATGACGATGAGATCAGAAGATAAAGAAAATTTATGTGCTCTAATGGGGATTGATTCATAAAACATTGTTGCAATGATACTTCCCTTAGGAGTTTTAACTGAAAACTCCCTTGTTAACTCAAATTGGAAATATCTAATTTTCTAAGAAAAATGGGAAGATAGGAAACAATGTGATGATCCAGAATCAAATAATGCATTCTCTAAACTTTAGAAACCATTAAATTACCTGCCACCACGTCATTCGGAGCTTCTACCTCAGCAGTAGTGATAGCATATGCTTGGCCTTGATCCCTTGGCCTTTTCTGAGGTAAGTTACCCTGAAACTTAGGAAATTAATTTGAATAATTTCCCATCTCCCTGTAATTGTATTATTGAAAATTGGTAGCATCCTTCTTCTCTTTGCTTTCATGAGCTTGGTGGCCTTTTTCACCACACTTGTAACAGACACCCATTCCCTTCAAGCATGTACCAGGGTGTTTCTTCCAACATTTACCATAGTAGGGTTATTCAACCTTTCCCTTATTCACCTTATTTCCATTCCCATATTGATCAGAAGATCTCTTCTTCTTTTTCATTGCTTTAAAGTCATAAGACTTAGAGAATTCCTTTTCGGTCTTGATAGCACATGAGACAATGTCTTCGTACGACGAGAAGGATTGTGAGACTAATGATCGATGGAGAAATGGTTTAAAACCATCAAAGAAACAATCAATCTTACTTCTTGGGTTACGTATATAATCTCCAACATACCTTGCTAACCTTGTAAAGTTAGCCACATACTTTGCGACATTCTCATCCTCCTTTTGTCTCAGACTCAGAAATTGCCTTTCCATATCTTCTCGATGGTCACTGAGAAAGTATATTTCTAAAAATAGATCTTCAAACTCCCTCCATTCCATATTTGATACTTCATCGTCTTCCTTCATGTTTTGAATCAATGAACACTATTGATCGGCATCTCTAGTGAGGTGGTAAACTACCATGATAACTTATTCCCTTTCACTACTCCCCAAAGTCGGAAATATTTTCTCTATGGAACTTATCCATTGCTCAGCTACTAGTGGATTTTTACTCCCATTGAATGTTGGTGGTTTCTGCCTCATGAAGCGATATAACATTGATCCTCCACGCTGCGGATCAGGGTGCTCCATAACGGTAAGGTTATTATTCATAACCTGAGTGAGTTGTCCCAGTATGGTGTTTAGGTGATCGGCACCAGTTGCATCACCATCTCCACTATAATTATCTTGAGCAGGAGGTCAATCCCTACATGGAGTGCGTGCATTGATACGGTTTCCATTTCTTCCACTAGGTGCCATTTCTACACAATGGCATAAACTAGATCAGTTTATGAATCAAAATACAAAATTCCGTACTTATAAAACATGTAACCTAAATTGATCTATTTATGGATATAATTCATAATCATAAAAAAAGTTTTCTTTGAGGAAGTATATACTCATAAACCTTTCAAAATGATTTGTAAAGAAAATGATAGTTATCCTAAACATATCCCCCGGGAGTGTCATAACAAAGAGTTCAGCAAGGCCCGTTGTCGTGCACCAGTTCTCGTTCGAGTCTACCTCAAAGCGGTGTTTTCGGGTTTTACCCCTAGGTACATCTATGCCAAAGCCGCCTCTACCTGCTCGTATCCAGACATGGATTTATTGCTCGGAAAACCCACAAAATCTCTACAATACCAAAATTCTAGGAAGTTCTTCTATATTAATCCTCAAAGTCCATCACAAGTGTATGTGCTCTAATCAGAGTTTATCTAAATCTAGCTTCCAAGGTTTGTACTATACTTCCTCTGATACCAACTGTAACACCCCAACCCAAGTTACCCAAAGTTAGTGCATTATTACATAACATTGGCATGATCACAAGAAAGATCAAATCTCGAAAGGCCGATTGGTTTAGTAGCCTTAGAAACACTATATATATTCATAAAGTTCTACATTGCATCATAAAGTAAAAAACTACTACAACAAGATATTGTATCTATAGACCACACTATTATCCCCTCATAATATCCCAGAAGGTCATTCATAATTTACTTCGTCACATCCTGGGAAAAATAAAACACATAAAAGTGGTGAGCTCAAATGCCCAGTAAGGATAACAATATAGCAGAAACCTTCATAAATAAGAATAAAAATTTAAGGCAGTGTATAACTAAAACAAAAGCCTTTTAAACTTTAACATCAATATAGTTTGGCAAAAACAAAATGAAATAATTTGATTTACTTATTCACATAGATATTCTACTAATCGAATAATCACATGCAATATCAATAACCACTTTCATAATGATGGAATGCATAATGCCAGACAATCATAACCACATAGCCAAGGCCTCATGCCAAGAATACAAATTAGATTCTGTCAAGGACTTGTGCCAAGACACTAGTTTGTCTCATGAGACCTACCGATGCATCGAGGAGCTATAGCGGGCTCCACCTGTCACATATTAGGTCCATTGCATTCCGATATGAAAATTTTTAAACATAACATAAACATTTGTATTAAAACTAGCACACAAAATGTAAATAAATCATCCATAAACCATTAATGGTATAAAAATAACACATCCATAGTCAAACATATCACAAAACCATCAATAAAATATAGATGTTTTGTTTCATAATAAATCAACTTCAAATAAGCTTAAAATCCATCAAAGGATGTTGACATAGATGAAATCAAAACTCTTTTTAGAGAAATATCTCTTTTTATTTTGAAATCATTTAAGATTCATATATTTCCAAAATAAAACATTTTCTTTGAAAATGTTCTTATAATATTGTTAGGGAAGCTTCTAAAATTTTATAACGTCAGAAAATAGCCACACCCGCTGTATAAGTTAAAGAAAACATTCTTACCTTAATTCTGTCGAAAAGGTTAAAAAAGCACCTTGTTTGGAAAACGACGGAGAGATTCCTTTATAAACTACTTATAAAATCCAACAAGGGTATAAATGAATTTAACCCATATTCTAGTAAATAGTATAAATGCTTTGAAATACATTTTTAAGAAACATGGATGTGGATGATAAAGAAGTCCCAATTGATTATTATGTATAAACAATCTCGGATAATGAAGAGATTGTGAAATAAACCCTTACCTTGTACTTTTCCTTGGATGTGGCAGGATAACCTCTTATATAATGGAGAAATAATTGTTATTAAATTATACTTGAATATGATATAATATATAATCTTTTAACATTGATTTGTTAATAATATCTTAGTATTATCGTTGTTTCGGGTGTTAACTTACTCATTTTCTTTTATTTGTTTTGTCACGTAAGCTGTGTTTGTAATGGATAGGTTGTATCTTAATCATATACAGAATGATATAAAGTCCTTAGATACTATTATTAATCATCAAATGAGAATTATACTTGAATGGATACAATAGAGAAAGAATCTTATAGCGTTCGTGGAGACAGTAGTCCGTACGTACGCACGAGCGACAATATCATTCTTTTGATATTAAAATAATATATAATTGGATGGTATAACATATATACAGAGTCATTATAATGTTATATTTATTATTTACATGAGTTACACATCATTATTATACCCATCCAAATAATAATTTATTGATTAACAATTACACCACGACGTGGAGACGGTAAGCCGTACGTACACACGTATGGTGACATGTTATTCAATGGATGGATAGAATACTGAATATGGTTGTACCATATTTATAATAACATCACAGTATATATATGATATTGGAGTTATTATTTTAGAATGTTAATAACAAAGAAGGAAGAAGTGGAAGAAGAAAGGAACTTGGAAAAGGGTGGTGAAATCATTACCTCTTCTTCGGGTTCTTCCTTAAGATTTGATCAAAAGGGATCTTAGGATGGCTTTCTGACTAAAGTATGGCCTATAGGCTAAAGTGAGGGAATTTGGGAGAGTATTTGGGCAGAGTTTGTCCGAGCCAGAAGGATTTGAAGGTTTGAGTTAATGAGAAGGGAGAGTGCCCTTTTATAAGAGGGGTGAGGGGCACCTTTGGAAAAGCTAGAAATATTATTTTATAATAAATTCATATTCGGTTTCTAATGGCTCTAAAGTGGATTATTTAAAGGTTAAGGTGGGGATAGGTCGAAAACCACTCAACCAATAGAATTTATACAGGTTTGGGTTACTATATTAACCTTATCATTAAGTATTAACTCTTAGTTAATTAGTTTCACTTTTACAATGTCACTTTGTATTTTTATGTTATATGGTTAATAAACTTACTATACATCCAAGCGACCCCCAAGTGGTCCATTGATGATACACCTATCATTATATAAGTCTATTTTCCGAACCATAGATTTTTATGAATTTAATATTAATTAATAATATAATATTTGTTTTAAAAAACTCTTATGTCAATTTTGACACTATTCAATAAATGATTTTTGTAAAAATCATAACAGAATGATTACTTCTAAAAAAGTCAATTTAATCAATACTAATAAGTCATATTATCCTAGAAAATTAGTTTAATTCATTAAAAGTCTCAAATTAAATTTATTTGGGTATTTATAATATCAATTATTTTAATATTTCACTATTATGGTAATTACTGCATCATCATTGTGTCATAAATAAATTAAGTTATTTAATATCTAAAAATTATAAATAAAATATTATTATATATAAATTTGTTTTATCTTTCTATGGAATATTTACAATCGAATTTATCTTATTCATATCCCTATATTAAAAATGTTTTAGTAAATAAACTTTGATTTTAACTCTTTTAACTATTCATTGAATTAAATAATAATAAATGTCCTAATCTAATCCAAGTGGGCCTAAATGATAATATTTTATTTATAAGGTTGTTTTTGGTTGAGATACACTTGTCCAGTAGAATTAGGTCATGTGTTAGGGTAATATTAATATCATTTTTACCCTTAATTACCATATTTACTTTTAACCGTGGTAAATAAAAGTAAAAAAGTTACTATTCACCAAAAATTATTTTAATCTCATTGAACCACATTTTACTCCTTGATATTAACTGTGTCTCTCGGATTTTTGAAATTCCAATTACAGAAGCGGTAAAATTAAGTTTTATGAAAAATTCAGTTTTTTAACTACCACTTAGTAGTTTCACTATTCATCAAAAATTGATGTTTTTCAGAACAATGCCAATATTTCACCCTATGATATAATTGGTATTCCGAATTGAAAAATGATGTCTATTTTAAAAAATTTCAAACATAAAAGTTTCATTAATTAATTTTATAATTAATTCCCGCTGTCACAACAAATAGCGTGTTTTTAAGAAACAATATATATCAAAATATTGACAATTGTTTATGTCCAATTTCAAAGTGAAAATAATTATAATGAACACCATTGGATAAAATGGTAAAAATATATTCTAATTATACATTATAAGCACTAAATAATATAATTTATCACTATAAATTATTTTGATTAAAAAAGTTGCTTTTAAGTATTTTTCAATATTCATAAAAATTGGAAGTTCTCAGAAAAATTCAAAAAATTCAACTTGGGATAATTTCGATATTCTGAATCCAAAAATGAAGTCCATTTTGAATTATAAAATATATATAATTTCAAAAAGTATGTATTACTATTCATAACGGCTAGTTTTATTGGTTGTGGTGTGTTGGAAGTCGATGTTGCGTACAACACACGCTGTCGCATTATTCCAAGAGATGAATATCATAGAAGCTTGGGGTGTTACAGTTTTAACCTCCCTCCCCCCCTAAACACACTTTTTCAAAGGAAAAAATCACTAAAAACCACATATTTAGTCGTTTCGAGCTCAACGAAAGTCTGGTTGATGTGGTGTCTACTATTACATGTCATGAATAATAATATGATGTTTTTATTGTGATTTATTTTCATTTTGAAGGAGTTTTTATATATATGGGCATTATAATAATATTTTGATGTTTTCTGACACAAAAATTTTAGTTTCAACCATCCCAGGAAAACAGCTTTTTAGATTTAGGTTTCATCTACTCAACAATTTTATAGTTAACTCCATATTTTTTTTCTGATTTCATAGAAATTGTAGGTCATTCGGGTGGTATTGACCCCCCAGGTCTACCTTTTTAAAGGGCATAACATCATTAAAAAACCTACTCAGTAGTTTTACAGAGACTATAAATTTGATTTAGGGTTGGTCTACAATTAGAGATCATTAGTAATAATAAGATGTGTTTTACTTTGATTGCATATCCTTATGAGGACATTATCTAGGGATCTTGTGGTAAAACATGAGTTTTGGTATTTTATGATGCTAGTAGTGTGTTTTTTGTCCTCCCAAGAAAAAAATAGCTCTGATTGATGTTGCATCTACTCTACCATCTCATAATTCACATCATAGTTTCTTTATTCTGATTTCATGGTATGCACAGTTCGTTCACGTGGTTTTGAACCTCAAATTCTTTTAAAGCATGAAAAAAAATTATAAACATTCTATTCGGTCATTCCTTGAAAAATTCACTTATTATTAACATATTTTCTCATATTATAGGTCACAAAAAAATAACAATTGTTTTATTGGATTAAAAGTAATTATGTTTCCTTTTTATATAGATCTGACCATTAAACTTATTTTTTGGTGTTTTATGGCACTAAAAGTAAATTATCGATACCCTCATGAAAAAAAACTCTAATGAAGTGGCGTATACAGAAGCACACAATTAATAATATTGATGTTGTTATCCATGCATTTCAAGTAATTACATGGTTTTCTTCTATATATCTAAACGTTATGAAGACATTTTGGTGTATTATGACACTAAATGTGCGTTTTTCATCATCTCATACTAACAGAACCTCTGATTGATGTACCCTATACTCGACCATTTCAAAATAAAATGCATGGTTATTTTTGTCTAAATTCATTGAATTTAGAGGATGTTCTTTTGGTTTTGACCCCCTATGTGTTTTTAATATGCATTAAACCAATAAATACTACACTCGGGTCTTGAATGTCTTAAGGATCCATGAAATGTTATACATTGGTAGTAATGGTTTGTAGTGTATGTTTAGAGGCTAAGAAAGAGTAGTACCTAGAATAAAAAAACTATACTTTTAACTATCTATATGTTTGAAATAGGTTGGTATCTATTATGAATAGATGGACCAAGTGAATTAGAAGTGGAAGATGTATGAGGTGATGGAATATGAAGAGATAAATGGGCATGGATAGAAGAGATGGTATTATAAATGTATGGTTCCATGATCCAGGTAAAGTCACTCATAGCTCATGATATGTGTTTCATTATTTGAAAATAAAATTCCTTCTCTATATTAAATTCAGCTAAAAGTGTTTATAACACCATTTATTTATCCCCTATCACCCCAAGCTTTTACGGTATGCTTTTTTGGAATAATGCGATAGCATGTGTTGTACGAAACATCGAGTTCTAACACACCACAACCAATCAAACTAGCCGTTATGAATAGTAATACCTACTTTTTAAAATTTTATATATTTTATATTTCAAAATAGACATCATTTTTGGATTCAGATTATCGAAATTATCCTAAGTTGAATTTTTGGTATTTTTCTGACAACTTCCAATTTTTATGAATAGTGAAAAATACTTAAAAACAACATTTAAAAATAATAATTTATAGTGATAAATTATATTATTTAGGGGTTTAAAAGTATAATTAGAAAACATTTTTACCATTTTATCCAATGGTGTTCATTATAATTTATTTCACTTTGAAATTGGACATAAAAAATTGTCAATCTTTTGATATATATTGTTTCTTAAAAACACGATATTTGTTGTAACAGCGGGAATTAATTATAAAATTAATTAATGAAACTTATATGTATGGAATTTTGTAAAATAAGAATGATTTTTGAATTCGGAATATCAATTATATCTTACGGTGAAATTTTGGCATTATTCAGAAAAACATCAATTTTAGATGAATAGTGAAACCACTAAGTGGTAGTTAAAAACTGAATTTTTCATAAAACATAATTTTACCGCTTCTGTGAGTGGAATTTTGAAAATCCGAGACACACAGTTAATATCAGGGAGTAAAATGTGGTTCAATGAGATTAAAATAATTTTTGGTGAATAGTAACTTTTTACTTTTATTTACCACGGTTAAACGTAAATAGGGTAATTAAGGGTAAAAATGATATTAATATTACCCTAACACATGTCCTAATTCTATTGGACAAGTTTATCTCGACCAAAGACAACCTTAGGAGTAAAATATTATCATTTAGGCCCACTTAGATTAGATTAGGACATTTATTATTATTTAATTAAAAAAAGAGTTAAAAGAGTTAAAATCAATGTTTATTAACTAAAACATTTTTAATATAGGGTTATACATAAGATAAATTAGATTGTAAATATTAATTAGAAATAAAAAACGATTTCCTACATAATGATATTTTATTTTTAATTTTTAGATATTAAATAATTTAAATTATTTATGACACAATAATGATGTAGTAATTACCATAATAGTAAAAAATTAAAATAATTGATATTATAAATACCCAAATAAATATAATTTGAGACTTTTAATGAATTACACTAATTTTATAGGATAATATGACATATTAGAATTGATTTAATTCACTTTTTTCGAAGTAATCATTCTGTTATGATTTTTACAAAAATCAATTATTGAATAGTGTCAAAATTGACATAAAAGAGTTTTTTAAAACAAATATTATATTAATAATTGATATTAAATTCCTAAAATTCTAAGGTTCGGACAAGAGACTTATATCATGATATATGTATCATTAATGGACCACTTGGGGGTCTCTTTGATGTATATAGTATGTTCATTAACCATATAATATAAAAATACAAAGAGACATTGTAAAAGTGAAACTAATTAACTAAGAGTTAATACTTAATGATAGGGTTAATATAGTAACCCAAACCTGTCTAAATTCTATTGGTTGAGTGGTTTTCGACCTATACCCACCTTAACCTTTAAATAATCCACTTTTGAGCCATTATAAATCGAATATGAATTTATTATAAATTAATATTTATAGCTTTTCCAAAGGTACCCCTCACCCCACTTATAAAAGGGCACTCTCCCTTCTCATTAACTAACACCTTCAAAGCCTTTTGGAACGGACAAACAATTAAAAAATACTCTCTCAACTTCCCTCACTTCATCCTAGAGGCCTTCCATTAGTCATAAAGCCAACCTAAGAGCTCTTTTGATCAAATCAAAAGGAAGAACCCGAAGAAAAGGTAATGATTTCCCCACACTTTTCCAAGTTCCTTTCTTCTTCCACTTCTTCCTTCTTTGTTATTACCATTTGTTGGCGCCAAAATAAAGCCCAAAAGAACGGAACGAAAAAGGCTGGCGCGCTGCCTCGCGAAGCACCGCCGCGAAGCACCGACGCGAAGCCCCGCCGCGAAGTGCCCCGACCATGGCGGCCTCACGAAGCTCCGGAGGCGGTGATGCTCCGCGAACGCTTTTGACGTTCGCGAGCCGCCGCGAAGCTCCCGAGGCGGTGATGCTCCGCGAACACATTTGACGTTCGCAAGCTACCGCGATGCTCCCGAGGCGGTGATGCTCCGCGAACACATTTGACGTTCGCGAGCCACCGCGAAGCACCAGAGGCGGCGCGCGAGTTCTGCTTCGCGGTGCCCCTTCCCTATAAATACCGGACTCCCCCTGAGTCCCGAGGATGGACAATCCGACCTTTCGGCTTCTCCTCTCCCGAATCGCGAAGCACCCTTTTCCCCGGGAATCATGAGCTCCGTGAGGTATTTCTACTTCACGAGACACCTCTGTTTTGTCTCATTTTGAGCCCATCTTCCGAGAGGGATGCCCTTCACGAAGCTCAAGGGCATTCGCGAAGGAAAGGGATTCCCAAGGGAACCTGGGCAGCCGCGGAGCAATTATGATTCGCGAAACACCCGACCCATACTAGTGATCCTTATGCTAAGGCAGGATCGCTTCTCATCGTGAAGCACACTGCTTCGCAGGACCCTGCTTCGAGAGACACCCCTTCTTCACGAGGCAGTGCTCCGCGAACACTGTTCCACTTCACGAAGCACCTTCCACTCATACCCATGCCCCATGCCGGGGCCATGGCACTCCACTTCGCGAAGCACACTCCTTTTCTTAGCGATTCCACTTCTCTTGCGACCATCCAAGTTTTCATGATGTGATTTCAAAGTCCCATGGACAATACCACTTATAGCGTTTCTTCGCCTATTGCTTCTTCCCATAGGCACGCTAACGGCTATTTCTTCTTCGCATAGCCACGCTAACGTGGACCCCCTGATGGTTCGTTCCACAACCCCCCTTGACCAAGGCCTTAGTGGTACCTTCCCTCCCCCAAGGACCAGAGGGTACCAGTTATGTAAGTCCTAGGGGTGCGGAGTGAACCCACCTCGTCTGAGCTACAGGATGTTAAACTGCCAAGCACCACGTCCTCAACACATGGAGTTAAATTGTGACCCAACCTCGTCTCCCTCACGAAGGGTCCCCCCAGGTCGAACATTATTTACACCACTCGTCTCCACGAGAATGGAATCATCCATCCACAAGGGATGATATCCTCCTTATCGGAGTGGCGTATGTTCACAGGAGAAGGGCGACTCTAGTTCCCCAACGGATGACTGCACCTCTGCATCTCCGTACTTCCCCACTACCAAGGTCAGTGGAGGGCGTGATAGGGAATGAGGCACCTCACACCATTGGTCCCAAATCCCTCTTTTGCTGCGCTTTGTCGCACTCTGGGCCTCCATCCTGGAGTAAGTCCCAACACCATGGGCCACCTAACGCATAAGCCCCTTTTCACTTCTCACGGACGCACCCTTCGCGACGTGATCGTCAGGTCCTTGCAACCTCTTGTTTCTCACATCGAGCATGACTCACGTGGGCTTAGAGTGAGCACCGACCCTGAACCCTCATCCTTCTGAACTACGAGGACTTTGATCCATGTCAAGGCATGGTACGTAGGAAGCCTCCACGAGGTTCAATCCCACCCGTCGTTTCTTCCTCGTCTGAGCTGCAGGACGTTAAACTGTCAAGCACCACGTCCTCAACACATGACGTTAAACTGTGACCCAACATCGTCTCCCTCACGAAGGGTCCCCCCAGGTCGAACATTTTTTACACCACTTATCTCCACGGGAATGGAATCATCCATCCACAAGGTATGACATCCTCCTTATCGGAGTGGTGTATGTTCACGGGATTAGGACGACCCTAGTTCCCCAATGGATGACTGCACCTCTGCATCTCCGTACTTCCCCACTACCAAGGTCAGTGGAGGGCGTGATAGGGAACGAGGCACCTCCCACCATTGGTCCCAAATCCCTCTTTCGTTGCGCTTTGTCGCGCCCTGGGCCTCCATCCTTGAGTAAGTCCCAACACCATGGGCCGCCTAACACGTAAGCCCCTTTTCGCTTCTCACGGACGCACCCTTCGCGACGTGAGCATCAGGTCCTTGCAACCTCTTGTTTCTCACATCGATCATGACTCACGTGGGCTTAGAGTGAGCACTGACCCTGACCCCTCATCCTTCCGAACTACGAGGACTTTGATCCATGTCAAGGCATGGTACGTAGGAAGCCTCCATGAGGTTCAATCCCACCCGTCATTTCTTCACGTCGGGTCCTACCTACGTCTGGAACGACGTTAAACTGCATTCCCCAACCTAAACTACAAGGTCTTTGATCCATGCCAAGGCATGGTATGTAGGAAGCCTTCACGAGGTTCAAGCCCACCAAAAGTGGACCCCCGGGTCTACTTTCACGTCGGTTCACCGACGAACCAATCCTTCCGAACTACGAGGTCTTTGATCCATGTCAAGGCATGATACGTAGGAAGCCTCTTTGAGGTTCAAACCCACCCATCATCCAATTCACGTCGAGTTTTGCCTTCGTCCAGCATGACGTTAAACTGTATGCCCATCCCTTTTTCCCGCATGACATTAAACTGTACACCCATTCCCACCTGAACTACGAGGTCTTTGATCCACGTCAAGGCATGGTACGTAGGAAGCCTTCCAGAGGTTCAAGCCCACCACTCATAGGACCAAGGTCCACCTTTACGTCGGTTCGCCAACAAAGCCCCATATGAACTACGAGGTCTTTGATCCATGTCAAGGTGTGGTACGTAGGAAGCCTCCACGAGGTTCAAGCCCACCCACCATCCAGTCATTCCGACCTCATTCACGTCAGGGTTCACTATCGTCCCGCATGACGTTAAACTGTATTCCACAACCCGAACTACGAGGACTTTGATCCATGTCAAGGCATGGTACGTAGGAATCCTTCCAGAGGTTCAAGACCATCTCCCATCGGACCAAGGTCCCTCACTTACGTCGGTTCGCCGACACCCACCGCCCGTCGTTTATTCACGTCAAGGTTCACTACCGTCCTGCAGGACATTAAACTGTATTCCATCAATCCTTTGAACTACGAGGTCTTTGATCCAAGTCAAAGCATGGTATGTAGGAAACCTTCCCAAGGTTCAAGCCCACTACTAGTGGACCCATGGGTCTACTTTCACGTCGGTTCACTGACGATGTCCATCGGACCAAGGTCCACATTCATGTCGTTTCACTGACGACGCCCATCAGACAAAGGTTCACCTTCACGTTGGTTCGCCGACGCCATCCTGAACTACGCGGACTTTGATTCACTGCAACAGGGATACGTAGGAAGCCTCTTCAAGGCTCAAGCCCAACTTCAATGTCACCCCCTGCGATGGTCCCATTTCATTTCCCCTCCACTCCATTCATCCACCTATCACCCATCCTGATTCTCGCCCGGACCTCATGTCTCGGTGAGACCATGTCTGTATGCTCTTCTTCGCAGCCGCCCATGGGCTGGCCCCGGTATCGGCATTCCTTCAAGGGAAATCCCTCAATCCGATCTATCCTATCTAATGCTCTGGTCGGGTTGATCCGTCTCCGCTAGACGTTAAAGTCGCGGCATACCCTGTGTTAAACGTCGGAAGCTGAGGAAAACCTCAGACATGTGTCTATGACATATAATTCCCCGCGCTCGATGTAGGATTCCTCGGGCTTCCACGCCCTCAAGAAGCCCTGTGACCAGGGGTAACAGACAGACATGCCAGGCCCCCAGCATCCAGACACACTACTGATGCCTCAACGTGACTACTCCCCCGACTGAAGGTTGCTTCCCTGACCGGACCCTTTGGAATGTCCTGACAGAAGTAGTGTAATTAACCGGCGTCCATGGAAACATGGCACTGGGAAGAGTTTCACGAACAACGTATGAAATCTATGAGGGAGACCCGGACTAGGTGACGAGTTCTGAGGAGGAATCCCCAGAAGGAAGAATCGACATCCCATCATCCCGTTTCGATCAAGGAGCAGACGTACCTGAACAAGGAATGAATGCTGCCCGCCTTTGGAAAGCGGGAATGCGGGGCAACCGAGCTGTGCGTCCTCCTCAGCGCGACGGACGGATGCACGCGCGCCCCGGTGAAAGCGTCGGAAACAGAAATGGTGAACCCGACGTGAAGTTCTTCTCCTCAATATGGAGATTAGTAGAGTTCGAGATGCCAGTAGATTGATGTGTCACCGGATCCAGATATCCGGCGCCTTTTCCTGCAAACCAAATAGCGGGTCTGTCGTGAAACTCACCGAAAGTCGGGGCAGTAGAACGTGAGGCACTCCATTCTGCAGCATGTTGGTGTGGATCCTTCTTACAGACGTGGAGAATGGAAGGACGCTGGGGCACTGGTTGTCAATCCTTTTCCCTCTCAGTGCTGATGAGTTGATCCCTTCGTTTCTCAGGAACCAAGTTTCTGTTACAAAGACACGATCACTGCCCGCTCGCCTACGCAGGGGAAGGGGCAACGTTGCCACAACCGCCCCACACGGCGCCCCTACCGCCACAACGGCTGCCAAATCGCGGAATACGGGGCGCCCACGTCCCCTTTCCCCATCAGAGGTCATCCAGCGAAGGGTGAGCAACAACCTCGTGCGCAGGTACGAGGAGGAAGGGGTCATCCCAACCAGGGATATGGACCGCCTGGACCTGGAGGTGTCCAGGCCCCGCCATCAACGCCGCCCTAATAGGCCGCGCAGGGAGCCCCTGCTCCCCACCCCAACGTGCAACCGTTTCGGGAGCCTGTATCCAGAACGCCTTGACGACTCCTCACCTTACGCTGAGGAGGCGGGCGCCGTCCGGCTCAGCCAGCTCAGGGCCCCAACCCAAGGGCTCCAGGCGAGAGCTCCCGCTCGGCCGCATCAGCGCCGCCGTCTGGCCCCACCGAAAGAGCAGGCAGACTACGTCCCTGCACCACCTGCACCAGCTCGCCTGACTCAACGTCAGCGCTGGGCCCGGGCCGAGGACGCTCGCCTAGGCACGTCAACGTCGACAGCTACAGTGGCCCGAGCCACCGCTGGCGCGCATCATGAAGCCCCCGCATACACTGAGCAGGGGCACTCTTTCACCCAACCAGGACCGAGACCCCGACCTCCCCACGGGCAGGCTGGGTTGATTCTCTGGGTTGCGGGCCCAAGTGGTGATTGCCGCGAACTAACCCGCAGTGATGTCACCTCGTACGGAGGTCCTCCCCGTACCACTACTCCACAGAGCTCGGGCCTTCCCCGATCCTAATTTCGTCATGGAGGCATGCCTCGTGCTACCCCCATCCCGAAGGAAGACCTGCCCCAAGGCAGTGACGCTCAGCGCGGAAATCTTTCCCGCACCCACTCTACAGGGTATGGAGTCCATCCTCCTACCCCTGATCGCCGATCTGAAGGAGCCGTCCCTCCGGTCCTTCTCCAACGTGGGGGCCCTCCCTACGTCCTCTCTGCAACCAGCGAAGGTCCTCCTCGCCCCAGCAACTCGAGGAATGAAGGTCAGCCTCGCTCCGCCGCAGCGACTATGGAGGTCCTCCCCATGCTCCTGCCAATTCCAACAGAGGCCCCTCCTGCATGATTGTTGTTCATGGAGGTCCTCCCCATGTACCCGTCGACATTTTCCCCGGTGCCCCTCGCACCTCAGCCATCTCAAGTGGGGGCCCTCTCCGCCACGGCGCAGGTGCCGCCCCGAGACTCCATGATAGGGATCAACCCTATCCCGAAGAGCCACCCCGGGGAAGGAGAGCAGTTCGTCGCCGCCACGAGAAGAGTTCTGGGAAAGCCCAGGCAGAGATCAAACCCGCCGGCTTCTCCGACTCTGAAGCGGAATGTGATTCTGCGATGGAACCTTCTCCCCACTCCTCCATATCAAGGACCGGGGTAGGAACCAGACGCGTTAGCCTCATTCTCCCGGAATGTGAATTCCACCAGATTCCCATCTCTCTCCACAGGTATATCCAGGAGGAAGAAATCGTGGGAATTCCGTAGGTATCGACCGCGCAATCATCGCCATCGTCACCAGAAGCGCCCTCTACCTCTACCAGAGATCACAGAGAGCTGTTTTGGGGGCCAGCAACGGTAGAACGGCGACATGACCGGCCACCGGTAGCCGTGACTCCTATACCAGAAGTTGTGGCTATAAGCCCATCATACCGTGACATCATGGCCAGGTCACCTTGTTCTTTGGAGGATGGCCCAGAATTCGGTGGCCAGTCAGCTCGTTTGCCATATTCTCCGCCGCCGAGTTTGCTATCCCAGAGGTCCGCCTCAGTACCGCTGTCGGTCCCTCATCTGCCCTCGGTTGACGAGTGGGGCAACACAGGGCCGAACCCCGAGTCCGAACCCAGGATCTTCTGGAGTATTCTTGCAGCATATTACTTCCCAGAAAAGTTCTGGCAGACGGCAGCGCTGAATTTTCACGTACCGGAGTCTCTTACCCCTGAAGAAGTGGGGTGATTTTGTCGAACCCTATGTGCGACACACTTCCACCTCCGTTACGAACGGGTGGTGTACCCCTGAAGTCAAGAGAACTTCGATGAAATTGGAGAGCAGTGCCGCCTGATCGATGCGGCCGCACTCCTTGTGGCCCAGCACCCTGAGTCGCCAGGCCACCAAAGCACCCTTTAACGAAAATGCGTTCCGAGTTTTAAGTCACTCCGCAGGATCGTCAGGGAAGCCACCCCCCATGTGCAAGTCCATGGTTGGGGACATTATGACGCTCTCCTCTTCGACCCTATCTGACGGTAGCCCGATTCATTATGTGATATCGAGGACATGCCCTTGAGAGGAGTCGCGGTCCACATGGCCGACGTCGTGGACAAGGAGGACGAGCTTGAATTACTTGATGGAGACTTACCCCCTGAGGGTGTACCACAGCTGCTGGACCCATCAGGGAGAGTTACCCGTCAGCAAAGGAACCTGCTGGGCCTCCCCGTACCCACTGAATCACTGGTGCTCGGTCGAAACACCGGCAAGGGTAAGGAGCACGTCGGAACTGTCAAGCACTCCGACCTGTCCGCCTCTGTGCATAAAACGGATGAGGATCCTGAGAAGGACACGTTACACCAACAGCTTGCTGAGCAGAAGAGGCTGGTTGACGAACTCTTGGCTGAGCGTGCCGTAGAGTGGTGACCCGACTATGGTGATCCCAGGCCGGGGCAGCAGGGGCTGGAACAATTTCCCCCCGGTGAGATGCCTTCGGGTAACCCTGATCATGCTACTGCCGAAGACAGGGCAGAAGCCAGAACTTATGGCAAGAGGGCGCGATACGTCTCGCCGAATCCCCCCGAGCGACGGGGCAATCTGAAGAATCCAGTCCGGGTCCCCCTAGTCGCCCCGCAAGTCATCCAGCCAGTTGACCCACGAGCGGCCGAAGCCGTCTACAGTGTTGAAGAACCTGGCAATGCACTTGTGGTTAGGGATCCCCGTCAAGATAGGGACCCCCGCCCAGATGATCTTATTGTGGCACTCACAGCCCGCCTCGAAGCGTTAAAGACGCGACAGGTGGCGGTCCCACCTGATGGCAAGCCTTATGCCGCGTGGGTGGATGATATGCCCGCGCCTCCAGGTTTTGGGAACCCCACTTTCTCTCCCTTCAACGGGACATGGGACCCACCCCAGCACTTGGCTCATTTCTCTTCCAGGTGTGGCCCCATGCTGGGGACCCCGACCCAGCAAGAATCCGCCAAACTCCGATGTTTTGTACAGACATTGGAAGGTCCGGCATTCGTCTGGTACAGCCAGCTCCCTATCGGATCAGTGACCGGTTGGGAGGATCTTCGTCGGCAGTTCTTGTACCAGTTCAGCTCCACCACGTGGAAGACCAGCATCGCGGACCTCTTCAAGTGCAAGAAGAGGCCTGATGAGCGGGTTGCAGATTTCATCGCCCTGTGGAAGGGACTTACGTATTCCCTCGATATGCCACTGAATCAGGAGCAATTACTGATGATGTGTGTGGGGAACTTCAAGACAGAGCCGGTACCCTCCCTGATCACCCAGAACTACCTTGGAGGGTTCAGAGATTTCTCAGATAAGGCTCAGCGCCTTGAGGAAGCCCTGCAATAGGCTAGTTAGGCATGTTTGTTGCCCCCTATGATCCCGGCCAGGAGGGCCGCCAGGGCTGAATCTGCCGCGGTGGCCCAAATAGAAGCCCCGAGGTAGCTGGAGTTGCTGCCGGTGGAACAACCCCTGCAACCCCGCAGAGGTCCTCCACCTCAAGCACAGGCTCCCGCCCAACAGCGACCACCTCAGAACCGACAGGTTTCCCCGCGCAATGCGCCACCACCACCTAGGTGAGACAATCAGGCGCCGCCTCCTCGGCAGGCCCCTCCGGCCCCTCGTCAGGGCTAGGCCCCTAGGGCCCCATATCCGGGAAAAAGGCACCAGACTTATTTGTTTAACGAAAATCAGGTCCCTGGCAATTTCCAAAGTCCTCTAGAGCAAGGAATCGTGCGCCTGCCTGAGTGAAGAAGGCCGGCAGAGGCAAATCTTACCGATCACCCCAACTACTGCCCGAATCATCGGATTCCGGGGCACACCCTCAAGCAATGTTATGTGTTTAAAGACTGGATTCAAGACCAGGTCAATAAAAACATAGTAAAGTTGGGTCCAGCACTAGCACAAGTGGCGGGTGTCTTTACAGGATCAGAGATCGGCAGCGACAGCAAAGGCGAGTGGCAGCAGGTCCCCAGCCACGGTTCCCGGAAATACGACGACTGGATGGCTCCAAAAACCGTCGTTCATGCCCAAGGTATCATCAGGGAGTGCCTGAAGTAGTCAGAACCTTCAGAAGAAGTAGTCGATGCCTCCACATCATCTTCACAGTCAGCCTCTTCCCAAAAGGGCAAGCAGCGGCGATGCAAGAAGAAGCAACGCGCACCGCTGGTGTCGTCGTCATCCCGCACTCTCGGTGATTTTATTCCCCCTGAAATGAGGATTCCTCCTAGAATCCGCCCAGCGGTGGATGACTACTCGAGCGACAGCCAGGGGTACGCTTCGGTTAACACTGTGGAGCTGGTAAAGCCCTATATGGCCCCTGATGAGGGGGAATGCTAGGCAGACCTCCCCAAGGTTCCCAGCCGACGTCAACGTCAGCGGAGTCGCAATCGCGTCAGTCATCGAGGCACGTCAGTAGGCCCTTTTGGCCAATCCATGCACGCTTCTGAGACCAGGCAGTAGGCTCAGCACAGAGCCCATCACGCGCAACCCCATCTAACGCCCTCGGCTCTACCTCCACCGCTGTTCGTGCTACTGGATAGGGGAGAGCTGCCTCATTCACATCACAGTCAGTCTTGCCCGGATACAGGCCAGCCTCCGCTATCCAATCCTAGCCCGGCGACTACTCTCCAGGCTTCTACTAGTAGGCAGCAAGATGTGCCTAGTACTATCCAATCGCCGGTTCAACCGACAGGACCCGCCGTGCCTCCAAGTGCCGAGCGACCTTCTGCAAGCAGAGGTTCGCTTTTGACACGAAAGTATGATGTCCTGAAGCAGCTGGCCGGCATTCCGGCGAGGCTCTCCATCCTTGAGGCCCTTCTCCTTTCATCTGAAATGCACGAGGCCCTTGCTGAGGCCCTAAGGAGCCCCCTCTAGTTTGAGACGGAGGTGGAAGCTGTAGAAGCCATCCATACCGAGGCGATTGAAAACACCGAATGACAGGCGGTTATCTCGTTCTCTGGTGAAGATGAGGACCCTCCTATACAGGGGCACATTCGCCTGTTGTACATCACTGGCCACTTCAATGGCATGTAAATCCGTCGCTACCTCGTTGACACGGGTTCCAGAATCAATATAATTCCGACCCAGACGTTGCGAAATCTGGGTCTGTCTGAAGGTGATTTAACTCCCTCTGACCTCAGGATCCAGGGGTACGACAGGACAGAGAAAACCCCAGTCGGAAAGATCCGCCTGAAGACTCAGTTTGGTGGCCTAATTGCCAGCACCGAGTTCATGGTCGTCTCTCAGTACACCGCCTACAATGCACTGATGGGTAGACCATGGCACCATCTACACGCGATGGTCCCTTCGTCGTATCACCAGTGCCTTAAGTACTCGCTCAACGGTCGAGTAGGCGTGCTCCAAGGAGACGCGTCACCTTTTTCTTCTTGTGAGGCCCGCTACCTGGATGTGGGTTATTACAAAAGTAAGGATTAACAGATCCTAGTAAGTGAGGATGAGCCCGCCCCGGTCACAAGTGATCCCTGGGTAAGCATGGATGACGCCTACATCCTCCCGATCCACTGGTTGGAGGCCACGACCCCCGACATGGGGCAATGTTTTGTTGTTTCGGGTACGCAAGGAAGGCATGTTCCCGTGTCCAAGAGACGGCGGAAGATCACCTCGTACTCCTACATCAACCAGGCTTAGGTGATCCCGGAATCTCCTACCCCTATACGGTACCGGGACCTCAAGCTGATGATAACGGCGGTGCGTCATACGTGTCTCTTCCGCCGGGTTGGAATCCACCGACTCAGGCCGACACGCCACCACTGCTTTGATATAATCAAATGGGGCCCCTTAGGCCAAAGGCCAGATGGGATAGGGTCGACTGCCTTCATTGCTGCGGTCTCGATGGCAAGTGAGTCTCCCGATGTGATGACCGCTGTTGCCCGAGCCAGCACCAGCTTCCCCGCGGATCTTGATAGCCCAGAAGCACCTTCCGTCGCGGGAAGTCCCCCCACGGGTGGGGAGGAAGACCTGGAGGATGCTCCCCCCGCCTTTGAAGAAGGCGTCTCTACCACGGTTGATGAACTGGTACAAGTGAACCTTGGCAGCGAGGCAGATCCGAGACCCACATTGATCAGTGCAGCCATGTCCCTCGATGAGCGGAAGCAGTACGTAGAATTCCTCAAACAACATTGTGATGTGTTTTCCTGGAGTTACGATGAGATGCCAGGGCTGGATCCCCAGGTGGCCGTCCACTGTCTGGGCCTCCCGGCAAGACATCGTGGGTTTATGCAGCCTCCTAGGAAGATGCACCCTTCTCATGGTGCCATGGTTGAGGCCGAAGTTGATAAGCTAATCAAAGCCAACATTGTTAAAGAGGTCCAGTATCCCAAGTGGCTTGCCAACATTGTGCCAGTCAGGAAGAAGAATGGGCAGATTAGAGTCTGCATCGACTTCCGCGATCTTAATCGCCACTGCCCAAAGGATGACTTCCCACTCCCGGTGACGGAATTGTTGATTGATGCCACGGCCGGGTTCCAAGCCCTCTCTTTCATGGATGGATACTCCGGTTACAACCAGATCTGGATGGCCCCCGAAGACAAGGAGTCCAATGCCTTCAGGGCTCCCCAAGTTACCTTTTACTACCAGGTTATGCCATTCGGTTTGAAAAATGCAGGTGCCACTTATCAGAGGGCCATGCATCGCATATTCAAACCGATCCTCGAGACATTGGTGGAATGATACGTGGATGACCTCGTGGTCAAATCATGTCAGTGCCAGGACCATCTCAAAGACCTTGATAAAGTGTTCGGTTTCCTCTGTTCCCGTCACCTGAAGATGAACCCGTTGAAGTGTGCCTTCGGGGTCACCTCCTGGAAGTTTCTGGGCTTTGTTGTCAGATACCGAGGTATTGAGATCGACCCGGAGAAGATTAAGGCCATCAGCCAAATTCCTCCCCCGATCAACATTCGAGAGCTTCGAGGCCTTCAAGGCCACTTAGCCTATATACGCCGATTCATCGTGAATCTGTCCGGCAAGTGTAAGCCCTTTTCCCGGCTCATGAAGAAGGGCACCACCTACGAATGGGATGAGGAGTGCCGGACCGCCTTCAAGGAAATCAAGCAGTATCTACTCCAACCTCCGGTCTTGATGCTGCCCATCTCCGGAAAGATGTTGGTCCTTTATGTGACCGCCCTGGAGAGATCCCTTGGTGCACTGCTCGCCCAGAAGAATAATGAGGGTACTGAGAATAGTCTCTACTATCTCAGCCGCATGCTTCTCGATACGGAGGTAAGATACTCCCCAATCGAAAAGAGCTGCCTTGCGCTCGTATTCGCAGTGCAGAATTTGCGACATTACCTACAGCACCATGAGGTGCAGTTGGTCTCCTGGGTGGACCCACTGAAGTACATCCTAAACCGCCCCATGCTGACTGGCCGACTAGCACGGTGGGCGGTGATTCTCCAGCAGTTTGATATCAGGTTTGTACCTCAGAAGGCTATTAAGGGACAGACATTGGCAGAATATTTAGCTGCCCATCCAACCTCCGCGGATCAATCCCTGGACCTAGATTTCCCTGATGAGACCATCCTCTCAGTCAATCATGTTGTCCCGTGTTGGAAAATGCATTTCGACGGCGCCTCCCGGAGCCCCACCGGTAGGAGGCTCAACGATCCCAAGCTCAACAGAGTGGGCCTGGGTATTGTCTTCATTACCCCAGCATAGGCCGTCCTGCCATACTCATTTCTGTTGTCAGAAGGTTGTACGAACAACGATGCAGAGTACCAGGCTCTCATCACCAGCCTCGAGTTGGACCTTGAGATCCATGTTCCCCATCTACATGTGAAGGGCGATTCCGAGCTGGTAATCAAACAGGTTAATGGCGACTACGTCGTCAGGAAGCCAGAGCTTGCACTGTTGCTGGAGTACACCCTCCTCCTAATGGCCCAATTCCCTTCTCGACCAGAGGTTTCCCATGTCCCACAATCACAGAACGGCCAAGCAGACGCCCTGGCTACTTTAGCCACGTCGCTCACAGAACCCGAGCAAGATGATTTGATCATACACGTGGCACACCGGAGAGTCATTGCCCCCGTCACCCAAAAGGATAATGATGGACTGCGGGTGAGTCATCACACTGCTGGACCCTCTATGCCAGGGGTCCCAGGTTCGCCAGACGCAGTGATTGAAGCCAGTCCCGACTGGAGGGCACCTTTTGTCGAGTATCTCCAAAATGGTCGCCTCCATGACGGTCGGGCCGAGTGCGAGTGAATCCGACGTCGTGCGCTGCAATTTAACCTCTAGAGCAGCCCCAGTCTTGAACAGATCCTTTATAAGAGGAGTTTCGATGGTGTCCTCCTCTGTTGCATCCAAGGAGTAGAGATACCTCATGTTATGCAAGAGGTTCACGCCGGTTCCTGTGGCGCCCATCAAGCTGGGCCAAAGCTGTCCCATCAAATCCGGAGGTTAGGGTACTTTTGGCCCTCTATGTTCCACGATTGTATTGGGTATGCCAAGAGATGCCACGCGTGCCAAGTTCACGCCAACTTCCTGCATCGGCCGCCGGAGCCCCTCCACCCCACCAAGTACTCTTGGCCATTTGCGGTATGGGGGCATGATGTAGTGGGACCGTATCCACCGGCAACAGCCCGCCAGTGTAGGTTCATCCTGACTGCTACAGATTTCTTCTCCAAGTGGGCAGAGGTAGTTCCGCTCAATGTGGTCAAGGCCCGTTCCATCGTTGACTTTGTGAGCTCCAACATTATCCACCGATTTGGGGTACCTCACGCCGTCCTCACCGATAACGGCACCAACTTCCGAGCAGCTGAATTAATGAAATTGTATGCCAAGTACGACATCCGGTCGAATCATACTTCCCGCTACCACGCACAGGCAAATGGACAGATTGAGGCATTCAATAAGACCCTATATAACATTCTGCAGAAGATGGTTGGTCAGAACAAGAAAAGTTGTCCGGACAAGCTCCCCAACGTCCTCTGGGATTACCGGACGACGACTCAAAACTCTACCCAGGTGACCCCATATTCCCTGGTGTATGGAGCTGAGGCCGTCCTACCCATTGAGATCCAGCTGTCGTCGCTACGCACTGCAGTTTATGATCACCAGACATCAGATGAGGTAGCCGAGATCCGTCTAGCAGAATTGGAAGCATTGGACGAGAACCGGCTTCGTGCCCTGCACAATCTGGAAAGGCATCAGGACAAGATAGTGATGGCCTTCAACAAGAAGGTTCATCTCCGCTCTTTTCTACAGGGCGACCTGGTACTGGCCCTTTGAGCGCCAATGATTCCCGGTAGGAAACCGCCCAAATTTGAACCTAAATGGGAAGGGCCCTATATCATCCATAAGGTTTATCCCAATGGAGAATACTCCTTGGTGACCACAGATGGAGGGCGTATAACCACCCCCCACCACCAATGCCAAATTCCTCAAGCGATACTTTGCCTAGGGCAAAATGGTCCTGCATGACCCAAAACTGCAAGATGGTCCTGCACGACCAAAAACTGCGAGATGGCCCTGCACGACCCAAAACTGCGAGATGGTCCTGCACGACCCAAAACTGCGAGATGGTCCTGCATGACCCAAAACTGCGAGATGGTCCGGCATGACCCAAAACAACGAGATGGTCCTGCAGGACCCAAAACTGCGAGATGGTCCTGCACGACCCAAAACTGCGAGATGGTCCTGCACGACCCTAAACTGCGAGAGGGTCCTGTACGACCTTAAACTGCGAGATGGTCCTGCACGACCCTAAACTGCGAGAGGGTCCTGGACGACCTTAAAATGCGAGATGGTCCTGCATGACCCTAAACTGCGAGAGGGTCCTGCACGACCTTAAACTACGAGATGGTCCTGTACGACCTTAAACTGCATCTCCGTCCTTACTACAAGACGTTAAACTGCAAGCCGGTCAGGCCTTCCTGACTGAGGCCCAGCCTCAGGCCCCTTGGCCTCCTTGGGCCCCTGGCCCCCCGTCTTCACCGCGAGACGTTAAACCCCAAGATGGTCAGGTCTCCCTGACCGCGGTCTGGCCCCAGGGCCCCTTGGTTTTTCCCCCAACGTACCCTCTTACGGGATCGTATGGTGTGTTGTAGGACTACATCCTCATTCACGTCAGATTACTTGCTGCACCATACACATCCCCGAATGAGATGCCCCTCGTCCCGCATGACGTTAAACTACACGTCAAGAACTACGTGTGGCTTGATTCCCATCTTCATGAGATACGTAGGAACGCTCGGACGCCTCGTCCTGAGCCCAGCCCCATGATTTTCTCTTCCACTATCCCCCCTGGGGGATAGTTTCCTTGGAAGATATTTGTGTAGCAGGAAGTAGGCTTTCTTAGCCCTGCTCATACATCCCCGCTCGCACAAGGATTTTAAGGGTCACACCATGTGCCCCCTCTTGTTCTTCTATCTTCCCACGTCCTCATCGCACGACGATAAACTGCATGGCCTTCAAGAACTACGTGTGGCTTGATTCTCATCCTCATGAGATACGTAGGAACGCCCGGACATTTTTTCCGTTGGCCCAGCCCAAAAGCCAAAATCATCCCCTCCGGTCAGATATGGCAGGGTGCACACTTTTGCCCCAACTCACATCGAGCAAGCCTCGACCCGGCTGCACATCCCCCTAGAGAAGTTTGCCTCTTTAATGGATGGATACAGCTATGCTTCACCTACTCTTTGACTGGGATTCCATCATTTTTTTTGCACACGCAGAGGGATCCCCAAGAACGGCCTAGATACTACGCCCAAGGGCTCTCCTACCGATATGGGCCAATGCCCCCGAGTGTTTTCAAGCAACAAGACGATACAAGTCCCGCGTTGCGAATTTGGTCAGCAGTCGACGCTCATTTGTTGCTCCCATATCGGGTCACCATAGGAACGCTGTCTTTCAAACATGGTCAACAGTGTCCTGGATTTTGGGTCCACCCTGAGATGTCCCAGACATTGAGTGCAGTGATTCATTCCGCCCCATCCCGAGGTGACAAACTCCCCTGGGGTGGTACTAGTTATCGGGCCCACGACCCTGATTCCCCGTAGGGGGTGTACGATGTGACATATGACTACGTCCTCATTCACGTAGGCTTCTTCACCATGCCGTACTCCCCCTTATCGAGGACCATACTCAGGCCCCTCGGCCTTCTCGGGTCCCCGACCCTCGTCTTCATGTAAGACGTTAAACTGCAGACCCGTCAGGCCTTCCTGACTGATGCCTGACCTTAGGCCCCAATGACTTCTCGGGCCCCCCGGCCCAGGTCACCACTTATTCGGAGTGTATGGTGTGGTGTGGGATTATGTCCTCCATTCACGTCGGGATCATGTACCATGCCATAAGCCTCCCTTTTCGAGGCCCAGCCTCAGGCCCCTCGGCCTTCTCGGGTCCCCGACCCTCGTCCTCATGTAAGACGTTAAACTGCAGACCCTTCAGGCCTTCCTGACTGATCCCTGACCTTAGGCCCCAATGCCTTCTCGGGGCCCCCCGGCCCAGGTCACCACTTATTCGGAGTGTATGGTGTGGTGTGGGATTATGTCCTCCATTCACGTCGGGATCATGTACCATGCCGTACACCTCCCTTTTCGAGGCCCAGCCTCAGGCCCCTCGGCCTTCTCAGGTCCCCGACCCTCGTCCTCTTTGCAAGACGTTAAACTGCAAGCCAGTCAGGCCTTCCTGACCGAGGCTCAGCCTCAGGCCCCTTGGCCTTTCCGGGCCACGACCGAGGTCTCATCTTATAGGATCGTATGGTATGACATAGGGCTACATCCTCATTCATGTCGGCTTCTTCACTATACCGTACACCTCCCTTGTTTAGGGTTATATTGCCCCCCTCCACATCCCGTATGACGTTAAACTACATTTGGAGAACTACATGTGGCTTGATTCCCATCCTAATGGGATACGTAGGACCCCCTGAATGTCTAGGATTCGGGTCCAGCCCCATCCCTCGGGAATCTTCATCCCATCATGGCCCCTTGGCCTATCCTTCCTTCATGAGAGGAATATATGGTGTGGTGTAGAATTATGTCCTCATTCGCGTCGGTCACGTAATGACCGCCATGTACCTCTCTCTACTGAGCTGTTTCATCTATCCCTATCCGGCAGTCCACCGATGTGCCTAAGAGTACTCTAGTTTATTACCCAGAATGCTAAGCTTTACTCGGACATGTCCGCACCACCTTCCAGGATTTGTGTATCCCTGCATCAGGGATTTCATCATCCTTCACACCTGGAGGGACCCCCAAGAACGGTATGGATACTACGCCCAAGGGCTCTCCTACCGTTACGGGCCAATGCCCCCGAGGGTTTAGGACAGAAAATCGATAAAATCCGGCGTTGTGAATATGGTCAGCGGTCGATGCTCCTTTACTGTTCCCACCTCAGGCTAACGCGATATGGATGCTATGTTTCCACCATGGTTAACAGTTTTCCTCTCTTGCCACACCAACCCATTAGGCCCAAAATGTCGGGTGCAAAATTCACGCCCTTCATCACTTCATCCTGTCCAAGTAGAGTTTTGAAACTCTTGGTAATTTTCCTACGTGCACATCTGCATGTTGGGGAAACAAGCCGTGTCGAAGGTGTCCTTCGGGGCTCTCTACCAACTCCCGTTTGACTCCCCCAAGTATTGCGATGAGGGTACCCCCCTTGTTTCCCACACCGAGTTTAGCTCACGTGGGCTTAGGGATCGGGTTGACATCTGTGCTTACTCGGGAAGTTGTCACCGTCCATGGTCCGAGCTCTAAGACCATAAACTAAGATTCTCATCTGGAACTACGTTCAGCGTGATTCCCATATTAATGGGATACAAAGGAATACCCAGACCCCTTGACTCTGGGCCCAGCTTGAGTTCAGCAAATTCACCTCTCTGGTCCTGCCTTCAGGACCACGAATACGGGACCGCGTGGCGTAGTACAGGATTATGTCCTCATTCACGTCAAGTCTGCAAAGGCTGCACCATGCACACCCCCGTTCTGAGAGTTAGTCCTCCTTTTCCTTGTCCAGCATGACACTAAAAGGAACCTTTCAGAACTACGTGTAGCTTGATTCCCCTCTTCATGGGATACGTAGGACCACCCAGACGCCCTGTCATCGGGTACAGCCCATTTGGGGAACCAGTCTTCCCCCCTTGTTTCACCTCTTACCTTTATATAGGCCCCTTGTCCTGAGGTCTCCCTCTTGGAGTGGCGTACGATTTGATGTGGGATCATGTCTCCGTCAATTGTGTTTTATAACTCTGCACACATTCCCCGCCTAGCATCGCCTCTGCTACGTCTGCGCTGTAGGAAGATAAAATGCACGCATGGTCCTATCATACGACCCTAAACTGTGACATTATCGTCATGGTCGCACGATGAAAAACGAAACTTCATTGTGATGACCTCGTTGTAGAGGACATCACGTTGGGTATTGGTCACGTGCCATGCCATTTTTCAACGGCCATCACGGCTTGATCCTTGTGGAGACATCACAGTCTACTACTCTAGGCCTGTCGCGTCACAAAAAAAACCATTCACCTTAAAGAAAAAACATGATTCATCAAATTCCGCTTGTTTTAGTTCAAGGGCCACGCCCGCACTCCCCCTTTTCCCATGGCACTGGTACCTTACCGTGCCACCTTTCAGAACTACGTATTTATTGATTATCATCCTTATGAGATACGTAGGAGCGCCCGGGGACTTCCCCGCAGGCCCAGCCTAACCTTCGTGTTCGGTCCCTCGACTCGAGCATTTCCCCAGAGAATGCATGGTAAGTAGGTCTGAGGTCCTCATTCACGTCGGGTTTTGTAACCACCTTTCCATGTATCCCCTGCTCCACTTACCCATCCATGGTCCGAATTCTACGACCCTAAACTAAGATCTCCCCATAGGAAAGGAATCTACTCCCTCTCTCTAATACGTCTCGTTGTCGTATTCAGATGTGTTTTGACAAAGATCCCAAAGTGTGGTACTTTCATGAGAACATTCCCCTCGTCCCATGACCATGCTTCGTGAGCTCTCTATTTGGATCCTCATCCTCTTCCACATCCAAAGGACCCTCGGACGACATGGATACCAGGCTTAAGGGATCTCCATGAATGCTGGACCTAAGGTCCCTCCAATCATTTTGGGCCAACGTCCCTACAGATATTTGACAACATTTGTGACATGGTCCCGTGTTTCGAACGTGGTCAACGGTCAACCCTCATTTGTCTGTCCCCATTCTAGGCTAACGCGATAGAATGCTGTGTTGCGAACATGGTCAGCAGTTATCCTCCATCGTCACTCCGTCATCATCGTGATCTGAATCTCGAGCGCTATGATTCTCACGTTTCCACTTCCTCATGTTCATGTGGAGTTCCATCATACTCGGCTCTTTCTCTTCGCGCATCTGGGTGAACTAAATGATCGTGTTAGTGTCATTGGCCCGGTATTCACCGAGCATCCCTTTTCCCTAGCCTGCCCCTTTTTGTGTCGGGAAATCCTCACCACGACTACTTGTTTCCCACACCGAGCACAAATCACGTGGGCTTAGTAGTTTTGGCAGGATGTGTACCAACACGGCTGGGATTTTTATCATCCTACATGACGTTAAACTGCGCTTCCAGAACTACGTATGGCTTGATTCCCATCCTCATGGGGTACGTAGGAATGCCCGACCACTCTGCTTCGGGCCCAGCCCAATCCTCACTCTTGGTCCCTTGACCTGAAGAGTTTCCTCCGGGGGTATGTGGTATGATTTGGACTCCAAGTCCTCATTCACGTCGGTTTCATATCTACCACGCCACACGTTCCCTGGGATATTTCCTTTTGTTCCACATCCTATCATATGACGTTAAACTACAGGAGTCCATGTGTCCTCAACGCATGACACTAAACTGCGGTTTTACACTGAACAAGTTCAGGATGCCCCAAGATCCCATTGGGAAGTGACAGATCCCCTTGCCAGAGAGGCCCTGTCCCAAAGAAGGAATGATCCATGATCAAACCAATGCGCCCATATGGCGTACTCCCACCACGGTGGTGTAATTACATGAGTGTTGGATTCTGTTCAGACAAACCATCACCCCATATTCCACGCTTTGCGTGCCCCTTATTCGGACCCTCGTCCTCTTTCATGTCTAAAGGAACCCCCTAACGGCCTGGTCTCATGCCGCATCGGCTCACCTACCGTCCTGGGCCGATGTTCCGGAAGACTGATCATGTTTAGAAAGACCCACTAACAGTATGGATGTTTGACCTATAGTCTGCCTACTGTCCTGGGCCAAGGTCCCGAAAGATTGATCGACGACAAAATGATAAAATCTCGCGTTGCGAATACGGTCAGCGGTCGATGCTCATTTGTTGTCCCCATTTCAGGCTTACGCAATAAGGATACCATTTCTCTGCCACGGCTAACAGTGGTCCTTTATTGTCGTGCCGCCTTCATAGTGTTCCGGATTTTGGGTATTGTGATTCACACTTCCCATTTTCATCTGTCTGGATCGATTTCAGCGCCCCTGGCATTGCCCCATTCGTGCATAAGAGCACGCTGAAGAAATGGTAATTCGGTTATCCTGGAAGTTCCTCCTCCGATCAAGCCTCCCCCATCTTTCGGGAATCTGGACTAGCTTGGGGAATTGTCACCGAACGTCCCGCAATCATTGCAGGGATGTAACAAGGCAATTCAAGCAGTGGAAATCGTGCACGCTACGTCATTCAAAACAAAAAAATTAAAGCACGAAAGTACCAATAAAAGGGTTTTGGGTTTGTTACAATACTCAGGGGTTGACTCCCCACATGGAAGGGTTGACCACGTCAAAAGAGCGTTGCAGATCCACCACCCGTTGACTTGCGGCATCCAAGGCTTTCTGCCGCTGAATCAGCTCCCGCTTCTCTTCAACAGCGGCGGGGCGCGGTTCGTCAGTTCTGGCTTTGGCCCTCTCTACGTCAGCTTGAATGGCAACCATCTGTTCAGAGGTCTGCCTCATATGCTCTTCTGCCTATGCAAGCTAGGCCTTCAACCGTGAGACCAGCTCAGATTGTGCACCAAGAGATGTTGAAAGCTCATCTGCCCGGGTCTGAATATGTTGCACCTCGCCTTCAGCCTCCTGGAGCTTCTTAATACTGGACTCCTTCCTCCACTGCCAGCCCATGTTAAGCCCACGACCATGCTCCCAGATCTTCTCAGCCATAAGATCTCGGATGAGTGCGTGAGGACGTTGGGAATCCACTCCCCCAACACACAGTTCGCGCAATCGCGAGCGAAGTCTATCCATTTCGGCCAGCCATTACGCTTGGGGGGTGTCCTCGATAAAGCGCGCGATCAGCTTCCACGACTGACGGTGGACTATGCTGCTGTCTTCCTCGTCGGAGGCCATTTCATCCCAGTCTGCGCGATTGGCAGGCTCGTACACAGGGTACACCCACAAGAAATCCTCGGCAGGATCTACATCTGGTGTTGAATCCGGTACGACACCCGGCGCCGAAGCAGGCGTGACAGGACTGGGACAGACCAGTTGATCCTCTTCCTCGGAGTCCACCTCAATGACCTCGAGTACGGACCTGCTGATGGTCCCGCCAATGATGGTGTGTGTCACAGCCTGAGGAGATGGGGGGACTATCGCCACCATCACCGGCATTCCCCTAGGAGGGGCGCCACCAGACATCCCGACTAGTCTTGCCGCAGCGGCCCACGCCAGTCGAAGAACTGTACGACAGAGAGGGACATAAACGTTAGTTGGCATGGCCTACATGTGACAACAAGGAGACCAGTAGAGGAGACTTACGAAGATCAACCTCCTGGCGCTACTCTTGATCTGGTGCTGATGGGACCCCGAGACGAGGCCCTCCGTATACTGTTGGAAGGTCTGAAGATTCCGGAGGAGCCACCTCGGGCGCCCTAGTCGCACCAGACGCGGAACTGGACGCAGCCATAGGCGCGGGTTCTGAAGGTCCTGCATCATCACCCTCCAAGGAGCAAGAACGAGGCCTGAGAACAAGTTCCTCCTGCATGGCTCAAACATTGGTGAGAAGTCCATAGAGACCCAAGAACAGATTGCAGCGAGAGAAGTTCGGAATGCTACCTCTAGAGCCTCCGCGAAGTCATCGAATTCTATGCCTCGGTCTCCGACCTCACCCTCCTCCAACAGACTCCTTCCTCCAACCTCATCATCCCGAGTGGAGTCCTCTGATTCCTCCGGCAAGGGGAAGCGCTCCCTCAGATCGGCAGCCGATGACTGTGGGTGGACCGTCTGATTCAACGGTACCCTCACCCGGTCTGTCATTGGGCGAGGGACACCACTGGAGTGGACATAATCCTCCAGCTCGTCCAGGTATTGTTCTGCCTCAGCCGGAGATGCCATGAATCCAGCCCGAACTGGGCCTATACCCGGTAATTCCATCCTGAGGCGATTCAGGTGGGAACATATCTCGAGTGGGCTGAGGAATTGCCGGTTGACATCCCAAATGTCCCAAGCTTCTGGGAAGACGGCATCCTCTGCCATGTCAATATGACACAGATGCTTCCCCGGAGCCTATTTGGATATCCTACGAAATCCCCTCGGTGGCCGCCCCTCTGGATGACCTTGCTCTTCCGGAATCACCGGGTCCACCGTTGCTGCCATACCCTCGGCCGGTGTGGGTCTCACCGCCATGGTAGCCCCACTACCGCGAGCGGTCCTAGCTGCCCTCCGACCCCGACCGCGAGATAGAGGAGGCCCGCCGTCACCGACCCAGATAGTTGATTGCTTCATCATCTCCCCTGGGTAAGCATCCTCCCAACTGAGGGCATACTCCTTCACCAATCTGAAAGCGGCGATGGATGGAGGCAATGCAATCCGAATCTTCCCATCTTCCCGTGTGAACATGAGCCACAGCTGCCTCATCACACATGGGTGCTCCTCGTGACGCACCTCCCAGTAGACCTGCGGGGTCAGCCGCTGGAGGCACCGGAACTGCCTCGCAAATCGATGTGGGGTGTACGATTCGCAGAGCGGCTGACGACCTATCTGTGCCACCAAAAATCCACCTCAAAAGGCCAGGAGGTAAGCCCGATGTTCTTCTGTTCCCCGCCCATCATCAGTAAGCATCCCCGTTGGCAAGGGGAAGGGGTGGAAATTAAACTCGTCCTCCCTCCACACCCGATTCAGTACCATCGGAACGGCCAGTTTGAACGGGAAGCTCCCGACCGCATTCAGGATGGAGGGGCGGAAGTTTGATCCCAGTGGCGAAATGGGGTTTGGATACTCGTAAATCCCCATGATATGCGCTGCGATCCAACCATACAGGAGGTGGAAGGGCCCACATATCCTTGGCGGCTTCATGCCCTCACTAACATGCCATAGCATTCTGTACAATTTGGTGAGCATCGGAATCCCCAGATTAATCTGTTGCCCCATGGCCAACATCGACGCCATGACAAACGAGCTGGGCCGCACCCCCATGCATGTGTCTCTCACCGGTAGGATCCAGCGACATATGAGAGCCGCGATGAATGCCGCCAGCCTGATTATCGGCTGTTGTTTAGTGCCGACACTGAGACCCCAAGTCTTCCATTGGCTGTCCTCCAAGACCCGCCAATACGAGTGCCCCTTGCCCTGTTGGGCCGCCCTCGGACAAGTTAGAGTCCTCAGAGGGAACTCTCGATCCTCTGGGAAATTCAGGAAGCATTTGAACCATCTCCTAAAATGGACATCCCTCAATGCCTCCTTATCCTTTCCAGGGATGAGTGCCATCAGCGCTGACGCCAGTCGTGGAATTTGCTCCGTATCCTCCCATCCGCTGATGACGGGGAGGAATTCGTCATACAGGGCTCCCAAGATCGGAACCCCAGAAATCTGGTGGACGTCCCACAGGCTGATTCCCACCTCCCCGTGATGCAAGTGGAAAGTGTTGGTCCTAGAAGACCATCTGCTCAACTGCTCTGGCATCAGTTGCTTCGGTTGGTAAATGTGTAATTGGGAGGCCCATGCCACCTCATACAACCCCACTCTCCTTAGCTCGGCCCCAAACTCCTCGCACGAGGCGCCTATCCAGTAGGCCCAGGCCCAGTCATCAGTAAAGTTACCGCCCTGGCGCAGATCCCACTCATCGGACCATCCCTTCTTCGAATCCTGCAAGGCCGCCTTCAGCATGGTACGGTAGAGTGGAGGGGACGTCTCTGGTTGCAATGGCCTCCCATCAATATCGTTCACATGGTTTTAGAGACAGTCAGTGGTGATGGGTGTGATGTCCTCCCACGCATGACCATCAGCCACCCTGAACCATTGGTGCTGGCATGGTGTGCTCCTGAACCAGCAAGCTGGTTCATCCCTACTCGCCTCAGGGATAAAGACATCATCCCTCATCCCAAAGCCATACAATGGCAGCTTCTTGCACTGCAGATAATCCTTCTGACCCTCCGATAGGAGATCTGTCAAAAAAGTATGGTCTGAGTGGCTTCGGACCATCTCCCCCAGGCCTGGACGGTTGGCCATCTCATCCCAACGAGCAGCATCTGCAAGCACCCCCAATACAGCCCCTTGATAGGGAAATTTTAACTCTGGCCCTCCGAAAAGAATCTTTTTCGGATAGACCGCAAAGCTCGACCACGAAGCTCGACTGCGAAGCTGAATCGCAAAGCCGGATCATGAAGATCGGTCGCAAGACCAAGCCGCGAAGTCTGGCCAAGGCCGACAAGCAGAGGATTTGCTTAGCACGGACGCGGAGCCGAGGACCCGCGGTTCGCCGCGAAGCTCGATTCGCGAAGTGCTGTCGCGGAGTACGCGGAGCTTCGCGAAGTCGAGAGCACAAAAAGTCAAGGAAGGCACGTAAAGACAAAATCGGTCGACCCCCCTATTTATAGGCGGCGACCCCGGAGCATCGCGGTGCGCCTCACCCACGCAGAGCATCGCGGCGCGCCCATATCGGTGGCCCCGGTGAGCACCGCAGGGCCCCTTCGCGTAGCGGCATCGCGAACCACCGACAATTTTGGCGATTTTCCCTCAGACTTCGACCCTTCGCCCTCCGCGGCTCCATGTATGAGGGGGGCATTTGTTGGCACCAAAATAAGGCCCGAAAGAATAGAACAAAAAAGGCTGGCGCGCTGCCTCACGAAGCACCGCCGCGAACCACCGACGCGAAGCCCTGCAGCGAAGTGCCCCGACCATGGCAGCCTCTCGAAGCTCCAGAGGCGGTGATGCTCCGCGAATGCATTTGACGTTCACGAGCTGCCGCGAAGCTCCCGAGGCGGTGATGCTCCGCGAACGCATTTGACGTTCGCGAGCCTCCGCGAAGCTCCCGAGGCGGTGATGCTCCGCGAACGCATTTAACGTTCACGAGCCGCCGCAAAGCACCGGAGGCGACGCGTGAGTTCTTCTTCGCGGCGCCCCTTCCCTATAAATACCGGAATCCCCCTGAGTCCCAAGGATGGACAATCCGACCTTTCAGCTTCTCCTCTCCCGAATCGCGAAGCACCCTTTGCCCCGGGAATCATGAGCTCCGCAAGGTATTTCTACTTCGTGAGACGCCTCTGTTTTGTCTCGTTTTGAGCCCCTATTCTGAGAGGGATGCCCTTTGCGAAGCTCAAGGGCATTCGCGAAGGAAGGGGATTCCCAAAGGAACCAGGGCAGCCGCGGATCTCTTATGCCTCGCGAAACACCCGACCCATACTAGTGATCCTTATGCTAAGGCAGGATCGCTTCACATCGCGAAGCACACTGCTTCGCAGGACCCTGCTTCGCGAGACACCCCTTCTTCATGAGGCAGTGCTCCGCGAACACTGTTCCACTTCGCGAAGCACCTTCCACTCATACCCATGCCCCAGAACATGGCCAAGGCACTCCACTTCGCGAAGCACACTCCTTTTCTTAGCGATTCCACTTCTCGTGCGACCATCCGGGTTTGCACGATGTGATTTCAAAGTCCCATAGACAATACCACTTGTAGCGTTGCTTCGCCTAATGCTTCTTGGCATAGGCACGCTAACGGCTATTGCTTCATTGCATAGCCACGCTAACGTGGACCCCCTGATGGTTCGTTCCACAACCCCCCTAGACCATGTCCTTACTGGTACTTTCCCTCCCCTAAGGACCAGAGGGTACCGGTTATGTAAGTCCTAGGGGTGCGGAGTGAACCCACCTCGTCCGAGCTGCAGGACGTTAAACTGCCAAGCACCACGTCCTCAACACATGACGTTAAACTGTGACCCAACCTCGTCTCCCTCACGAAGGGTCCCCCCAGGTTGAACATTTTTTACACCACTCGTCTCCACGGGAATGGAATCATCCATCCACAAGGGATGATATCCTATTTATCAGAGTGGCTTATGTTCACGGGAGAAGGGCGACCCTAGTTCCCCAACGGATGATTGTACCTCTGCATCTTCGTACTTCCCCACTACCAAGGTCAGTGGAGGGCGTGATAGGGAACAAGGCACCTCCCACCATTGGTCCCAAATCCCAATTTCGCTTCGCTTTTTCGCGCTCTGGGCCTCCATCCTATAGTAAGTCCCAACACCATGGGCCGCCTAACGCATAAGCCCCTTTTTGCTTCTCACGGACGCACCCTTCGCGACGTGATCGTCAGGTCCATACAACCTCTTGTTTCTCACATCGAGCATGACTCACATGGGCTTAGAGTGAGAACCGACCCTGACCCCTCATCCTTTCGAACTACGAGGAATTTGATCCATGTCAAGGCATGGTACGTAGGAAGCCTCCATGAGGTTCAAGCCCACCCGTCGTTTCTTCCTCGTCTGAGCTGCAGGACGTTAAACTCCCAAGCACCACGTCCCCAACACAAGACGTTAAACTGTGACCCAACCTCGTCTCGCTCACGAAGGGTCCCCCCAGGTCGAACATTTTTTACACCACTCGTCTCCACGGGAATGGAATCATCCATCCACAAGGGATGATATCCTCATTATCAGAGTAGAGTATGTTCACAGTAGAAGGAAGACCCTAGTTCCCTAACGAATGACTGCACCTCTTCATCTCCGTACTTCCCCACTACCAAGGTCAGTGGAGGGCGTGATAGGGAACGAGGCACCTCCCACCATTGGTCCCAAATCCCTCTTTCTCTGCGCTTTTTCCCGCCCTGGGCCTCCATCCTGGAGTAAGTCACAACACCATGGGCCGCCTAACGCGTAAGCCCCTTTTCGCTTCTCACAGACGCACCCTTCGCGACGTGATCATCAGGTCCTTGCAACCTCTTGTTTCTCACATCGAACATGACTCACGTGGGCTTAGAGTGAGCACCGAACCTGACCCCTCATCCTTCCAAACTATGAGGACTTTGATCCATGTCAAGGCATGGTACGTAGGAAGCCTCCATGAGGTTCAAGCCCACCTGTCGTTTCTTCACGTCGGGTCCTACCTACGTCTGACATGGCGTTAAACTGCATTCCCCAACCTGAACTACGAGGTCTTTGATCCATGACAAGGCATGGTACGTAGGAAGCCTTCACGAGGTTCAAGCCCACCAATAGTGGACTCCCGGGTCTACTTTCACGTCGGTTCACCGACTAACCCATCCTTCCGAACTACGAGGTCTTTGATCCATGTCAAGGCATGGTATGTAGGAAGCCTCTTTGAGGTTCAAACCCACCCATCATCCAATTCACGTCGAGTTTTGACTTCGTCCAGCATGACGTTAATCTGTATGCCCATCCCTTTGTCCCGCATGACATTAAACTGTACACCCATTCCCACCATAACTACGAGGTCTTTGATCCACGTCAAGGAATGGTACGTAGGAAGCCTTCCAGAAGTTCAATCCCACCACTCATAGGACCAAGGTCCACCTTTATGTCGGTTCGCCGACAAAGCCCCATATGAACTACGAGGTATTTGATCCATGTCAAGGTGTGGTACATAGGAAGCCTCCACAAGGATCAAGCCCACCCACCATCCAGTCATTCCGACCTCATTCACGTCAGGGTTCACTATCGTCCCGCATGACGTTAAACTGTATTCCACAACCCGAACTACGAAGACTTTGATCCATGTCAATGAATGGTACATAGGAATCCTCCCAGAGGTTCAAGCCCATCTCCCATCGGACCAAGGTCCCTCACTTACGTCGGTTCGCCGACATCCACCGCCCGTCGTCTATTCATGTCAGGGTTCACTACCGTCCCGCAGGACGTTAAACTGTATTCCATCAATCCTTTGAACTACGAGGTCTTTGATCCATGTCAAGGAATGGTACGTAGGAAACCTTCCCAAGGTTCAAGCCCACCGCCAGTGGACCCACGGGTCTACTTTCACGTCGGTTCGCTAACGATGTCCATCGGAACAAGGTGCATGTTCATGTCGGTTCGCTGACGACGCCCATCGGACCAAGGTTCACCTTCACGTTGGTTCACCGACGCCATCATGAACTACGCGGACTTTGATTCCATGCAATGGGGATACGTAGGAAGCCTCTTCAAGGATCAAACCCAACTTCACTGTCTCCCCCTACGATGGTCCCATTTCATTTCCCCTCCACTCCATTCATCCACCTATCACACATCCTGATTCTCGCCCGGACCTCATGTCTCGGTGAGACCATGTCGGTATGCTCTTCTTCGCAGCCGCCCATGGGCTGGCCCCGGTATCGGCATTCCTTCAAGGGAAATCCCTCAATCCGATCTATCCTAGATAATGCTCTGGTTGGGTTGATCCGTCTCCGCTAGACGTTAAACTCGCGGCGTACCCTGTGTTAAACGCGGGAAGCTAAGGAAAACCTCAGACATGTGTCTATGACATATAATTCCCCGCACTCGATGTGGGATTCCTCGGGCTTCCACGCCCTCGAGAAGCCCTGTGACCAGGGGTGACAGGCAGACATGCTAGGCCCCCAACATCCAGACACGCTACTGATGCCTCAACGTGACTACTCCCCCGACTGAAGGTTGCTACCCTGACCGGACCCTTTGGAATGTCCTGATAGAAGTAGTGTAATTAACCGGTGTCCATGGAAACATGGCACTGGGAAGAGTTTCACGAACTACGTATGAAATCTATGAGGGAGACCCGGACTAGGTGACGAGTTCTGAGGAGGAATCCCCAGAAGGAAGAACCGACATCCCATCATCCTGTTTCGATCATGGAGCAGATGTACCTGAACAAGGAATGAATGTCTCCCACCTTTGGAAAGCGGGAATGCGGGGAAACAGAGCCGCACGTCCTCCTCCGCGCGACGGACAGATGCGCGCGCGCCCCGACGAAAGCGTCAGAAACACCATTCTAAAATAAAATCTCCAGTATCTTATATATACATTGATTTTATTATAAATATGGTACAACCATATTCATTATTCTATCCATCTGTTGAATAACATGTCACCATACGTGTGTACGTACGGCTTACCGTCTCCACGTCGTGCTGTAACTGTTATTCAATAAATTATTATTTGGATGGGTATAATAATGATGTGTAACTCATTTAAATAATAAATATAACATGATAATGATTCTTTATATATGTTATACCATCCAATTATATATTATTTAAATATCAAAAGAATGATATTGTCACTCGTACGTACGTACGGACTACCGTCTCCACGAACACGATGAGATTCATTCTCCATCGTATCCATTAAAGTAAAATTATAATTTGATGATTAATAATAGTATCTAAGGACTTGATATCATTCTAGATATGATTAAGATACAACCTATCCATGAAAAATACAGCTTACGTAACAAAACATATAAAGGAAAACGAGATAGATAACACCCGAAACAACGATAATACTAAGATATTATTAACAAATCAATGATAAAAGATCATATATGACGTCATATTCTTATATAAATAACAATTATTTCACCATTATATAGGAGTTTAACCTACCCCAACCAAGGAAAATAACATGTTAAGGGTTTATTTCGCAATCTCTTCATTATCCGAGGTTGTTTATACGTAATTATCTACTGGGATCTCCTTATCATCCACATCCATGTTTCTTAAAAATGTATTCCAAAACATTTTGACTATTTACAAGAATATTGGTTAAAGTCATTTATACCATTGTTTTACTTTTTATAAGAGATTTATAAAGGAATCTTTCCGTCGTTTTCCAAACAAGGTTCTTTTTAACCTTTTCGACAGAATTAATGTAAATTTTTTTTAAAGTATACTGCAGATGTGGCTATTTTCTGCAGTTATAAATTCTTCGAAGCTTATCTTACAAGCTTATAAGAATATTTTCAAAATAAAGGTTTTCTATTATAATTATGTGATTTTTAAATAATTTCAAAATAGATATATTTCTCTAAAATATATGAAAATCCAGTGAAAATGTTTACGTATTTAACGCAAGATTAAAAATGTTTTTAGAAAACCCGACTCTCGAGTGTGGTAGAGAGGAAGGGATTGGGAGTGGACCCATCATGGCATGTAATTAGTCGAGTAGTCTCCGAATTAGGTATTTTGTTTTCATAATCTTGCATAATGTTTTCAGAAAAACACAGGAGTATATTTGAGCAATTTTAAACGTATGTATCTTCTAAAGAAACTGCATCGGTAGGTCTCATGAGACAAACTAGTGTCTTGGAACAAGCCTTGACAAAATATTATTTGTAGTCTTGGCACAAGGCCTTGGCTATGTGGTTATGATAGTCTGGCATTATGAATTCCGTCATTATGAAAGTGGTTATTGATATTCAATGTGATTATTCGATTAGTAGAATATCCATGAGAATAAGTAAATGGTGTTATTTCATTTTATTTTAGCCATACTATGTTGAAGTTCAAGTTTAATAGGCTTTTGTTTTAGTTATACATTGCCTTAAATGTTTATTCTTATTTATGAAAGTTTCTGCTATATTTTTATCCTTACTGGGGTTTTGAGCTCACCCCTTTTCTATGTTTAATTTTTCCCAGGATGTGAAGAAGTAAATTATGAATGAACTGTAGGGATATTATGAGGGGATAAAAGTGTAGACTTTGGAGACTATGTTGTCGTAGTTTTCATTTTTATGATATAATATAAACTTTATGAATATATCTAGTGTTTACAAGGCTATTAAACTAATCAGTCATTCGAGATTTGATCTTTCTTGTGATCATCCCAATGTTGTGTAATAATGGACTGACTCTAGGTAACTGGGGTTGGGGCGTTACAGTTGGTATCAGAGGAAGTTTAGTGCAAAACTTGGAAACTGTATTTAGATAAACTCTAATTAGAGAACGTAGATCTATGATGAAATTTGAGGATTAGTATAGAATAACTTCCTAGAATTTTGGTATCGTAGAGATTTTGTGAGTTTTCCGAGCAATACATCCCTGTCTGGATACGACCAGGTAGAGGCGGCTCTGGAACATATGTTCCTAGGGTTAAAACCCGAAAACACCAGTTTGAGCTAGACTCGAACGGGAACTGGTGCACGACAATGGGCCTTGCTGCACACTTGGTTACGACACTCCCAGGAGATATGCTTAGGATAACACTCATTTTCTTTAAATATCATTATGAAAGGTTTATGAGTATATAATTCTTGAAAGAAAACATTTTTATGATTATGGATTATATCCATAAATAGTTCAATTTATGTTAAGTGTTTTATAAGTATGGAATTATGTATTTTGATTCATAAAATGGTCTAGTTTATGCCATTGTTTAGAAATGGAACCTAGTGGAAGAAATGGAAACCATATCAATGCACGCACACCATGTAGGGATTTCCCTCCTGCTCACGTTAATTATAGTGGAGTTGGTGATGCAACTAGTTCCGATCAGCTAATCACCATATTGGGACAACTCACTCAGGTTATGAATAATAACCTTACCCATATGGAGAACCCTGATCCGCAGCATGGAGGATTAATGTTAGATCTCTTAATAAGGTAGCAACCACCAATGTTAAATGGGAGTATAAATCCCTTAGTAGCTGAGCAATGGATAAATTCTCTAGAGAAAATTTTTTAGGATTTGGGGAGTAGTGTAAGGGAAAAAGTTATCATGGTAGTTTACCACCTCACTAGAGATGCTGATCAATGGTGGCCATTGATTTGAAACATGAAGGCTGATGATAAAGTATCAAATATGGAATGGAGGGAGTTCAAATATTAGTTTTTAGAAAAATACTTTCCTCATGACCATCGAGCAGATATGGAAAGGCAATTTCAGAGTCAAAGACAAAAGGAGGATGAGAATGTCGCAAATTATGATGCTAACTTTACAAGGTTAGCAAGGAATGCTGGATATTATATACTTAACCCAAGAATTAAGATTGATCATTTCATTGATGGGTTAAAACCATTTCTCCATTGAGAATTAGTCTCACAATCCTTCTCTTCGTACGAAGACATTGTCTCATGTGATATCAAAACAGAAAATGAATTCTCTAAGTCTTATGACTTTAAAGAAAAGAAAGTAAAGAAGAGATCTTTTGATCAATATGGGAATTGAAATAAGGGGAAGAAGGGAAAGGTTGAATATCCATCCTATGGTAAATGTAGGAAGAAACACCCCGTTACTTGCTTGAAGGGAATGGGTGTCTGTTACAAGTGTAGTGAAAAAGGCCACCAAGCTCGTGAATGCAAAGGGAAGAAGGAAGCTACCAATGTTCAATACTAAAATTTCAGCGAGATGGTACATTATTCAAATGAATGTCCTAAGCGTCAGGGGAACATACCTCAGAAAATGCCAAGGGATCAAGGCCAAGCTGATGCTATCACTACTGCTGAGGTAGAAGATCCAAAAGACGTGGTGGCAGGTAATTTAATGGTTTCCTCAAGTTTAGAAAATGCATTATTTGATTCTGGATCATCGCATTGTTTCATATCTCCCCAGTTTGCTAAGAATATTAGATATTTCCAATTTTATTTAACAAGTGAGTTGTCAGTTAAAACTCTTAAGGGAAGTATCATTGCAACAATTTTTTGTGAATCATTCCCCATTAGAGCACATAAATGTTCTTTATCTGGTGATCTCATCGTCATACCTATGATTGAGTTTGATATAATCCTCGGTATTCATTGGATTTCATACTATGATGCGAAGATTTATTGTAAGAAGAAGGAGGTTATGATTCTTGATGATGATGATAAGGAACACCTTTTATTTAGAGCAAAATCATTACCACCTAATTCTTATCTAGATCCACCCCCAGTAGCTCAACTAAATTCAATTATTGGGGAGGAAGGGAATGAAATGACTGTGGGTGAGGAATGGAATGTTCAAATAGAGGATGTACCTGTTGTAAAAGAATATGTGGATGCATTTCCAGATGATTTACCTGAACATCCTCCAGAATGAGAAGTTGAGTTTTCCATTTATTTAATTCCTGGATCAAGGCCTATATTGAAGTCCCCTTATTGAATGGCCACTGTATAATTAGTTGAACTAAAGAAACAACTAGAGTAATTGAGTAATAAGGGATTTATTCTCCCTAGTGTTTCTCCATGGGGAGCCCCTGTTCTTTTTGTTAAAAAGAAAGATGGATCTATGAGGTTATGTATCGACTACAGGGAGATCAATACTATAACAATAAAGAAAAAGTATCCCCTACCTCGCATTGATGATTTATTTGACCAACTATATGGAGCTCAATACTTTTCAAAGATTGACCCTTGATCTGGATACCATCGGTTGTTTGTTAAGAAGGAAGACATTCCGAAGACAGAATTTCGAACCCGGTATGGGCATTACGTGTTTACTATAATGCCTTTTGGATTGACTAATGTACCCTCTGTATTCATGTATCTGATTAATAGAGTTTTCAAGGAATATCTCGATGATCTTGTTCCCGTATTTATTGATGATATCTTGGTATACTCTAAAATTTACGAGGACCATGAAATTCTCTTGCGCATTATCCTGAAGACTCTGAGAAGACATGAATTATATGGGATGTTTAGCAACTGTGAATTATGGCTTCATGAGATTTCTTTTCTTGGCCATATTATCTATAAAGATGGAATCTCTGTTGATCCTTATATGACCAAGGAAATCCAAGAATGGCCAGCACCTACGAATATAACTGAGGTATGCAGTTTTATTGGTTTGGCAGGTTATTATCAACGTTTCGTCCAGAATTTTGCCCAATTGGCAAACCCATTAACAAAGCTCACACACAAAGGGGTTAAATTTGTTTAGACAATAGTGTCTGAAGAATGTTTTGACGAACTGAAGAAAAGATTAGTCAATGCTCCTATATTGACTCTACCATCGGGGAATGATGGGTTCATTATTTATAGTGATGCATCGAAGAAAGGACTTGGATGTGTCTTTATGCAGAATGATAGGGTTATTTCCTATGCATCACGACAGTTGAAAATTCATGAGAAAAACTATCCTACTCATGATTTTGAGTTAGAAGTTGTGATCTTTGCTTTGAAGATATGGAGGCACTACCTCTATGGTGAAAATAGGAGATTTATACTGATCACAAGAGTTTGAAGTATATTTTCTCACAAAAAAACTCAAGATGAGGCAAAGGAGATGTGTTAAATTACTCAAGGATTATGATTGTATGATACACTACCAACCGGGGAAAGCAAACAAGGTGGAATATTCTTTGAGCAGAAAAGATCATGGAGTTTTGAAAAATATGAGAATTGAAAGGGATCCAATTTTCATGGATCTAGTGATGATGGACATGGGAATAACCAGGGAAGGTGAAACATCAATTATTTTTCAAATGGTTTCCAATCCATCTTTACTAGAAAGGATTAAGAGTTCTCAGACTGATGATGAATAATTTCAAAAGAAGATTAAAGCTGTGAATGATGGGAGATTGAGAGACATTGTGTATGAAGAAGGAATTTTGAAATTCAGGAAGAAGCTTTTTGTTCCCAATATACCAGATCTAAAAAAGGAATTGTTGGATGATGATCATAGTTCCAATTTCTCTATACACCCTGGGAGAACCAAAATGTAGAGATATTTGAAGGAACATTTTTGTTGGGACAACAGAAAGAGAGAGATTGCTGAATTTGTGTCAAGATGTATGGTTTTTCAACAAGTGAAATCTAGAAGGCAACATCCTGGTGGAGTATTGCAACCTCTTCCCATACTGGAGTGGAAATGGGACAATATTACGATGGACATTGTCATGGGGCAACCAAAGACTCCTAGAAGGAATGATGCAATATGGGTCATTGTTGATCATCTTACCAAGTCAGAACATTTTCTTGCTATAAGGGAAGATTTACCACTTGAACGACTACCAAGGCTATATATTAATGAAGTTGTGAGACTTCATGGAGTACCCCAATCGATTGTTTCTGATTGTGATCCCCGTTTTACTTCAAGATTCTGGAAAAGTCTTCAAAAAGCCTTTGATACTGAACTTTATTTGAGCACTGCCTACCAACCTCAAACAGATGGACAGTCAGAACGAACTATTCAAACCATAGAAGACATGTTGAGATCCTGCTCACTTGACTTTCAGGGTATGTGGGATCAATATTTACCTCTGGTAGAATTTTCCTATAATAATAGCTTCCATTCGAGTATTCAGATGGCACCATATGAAGTGTTATATGGAAAGAGATGTCGTACACCAACCTGCTGAGATGACGTTGCTGAAAGAAAACTTATAGGACCAGAACTGGTGGAGGAAACGATGGAAAAAGTGAAGGTAATCCAAAATCACATCAAAGAAGCTCAAAGTAGGCAGAAGAGCTATGCTGATAATCTAAGGAAGGATTTGGAATTTCAAGTCAGTGATCATGTTTTCTTGAAGGTATCTCCATGGAAGGGAGTCATACATTTTGGTAAGAAAGGTAAATTGAGTCCCAGGTATATTGGACCTTTCGACATTCTAGAACGAATTAGGGATGTAGCTTACCGATTGGCAATGCCGCGATGTCTCTCTCAAAGTTCACGATGTGTTCCACATATCTCTGTTGAGGAGATACATGCCTGGCCCAACGCATGTACTCACCTGTGAGGAATTATAACTGGAACCCAATCTATATTATTGCGAAGAGCCCGTCAGGATTCATGATACGAGAGAAAAAGTACTGAGAAACCAGATAACTCGTTTGGTAAAAGTCTTATGGAGAAACCATAAGATGGAAGAGGCAATGTGGGAACCCGAGAAAATTATGATGAAGAACCACCCGAGTCTTTTCATGCAGTAGTATTCTAGAAATTTCGAGATCAAAATTATTTGAAGGAGGGTAGATTTTAACACCCCAAGCTTTTACGGTAAGCTTCTCTTGGAATAATGAGATAGCGTGTGTTGTACGCAACGTCGAGTTCTAACACACCACAACCAATCAAAATAGCCGTTATGAATAGTAATACATACTTATTGAAATTTTATATATTTTATATTTCAAAATGGACTTCATTTTTTGATTCAGAATATCGAAATTTTCCTAAGTTGAATTTTTGGTATTTTTCTGAGAACTTCCAATTTTTATGAATAGTGAAAAATACTTAAAAACAACTTTTTTAATCAAAATAATTTATAGTGATTAATTATATAATTTAGTGGTTTTAAAGTATAATTAGAATATATTTTTACCATTTTATCCAATGGTGTTCATTATAATTAATTTCACTTTGAAATTGGACATAAACAATTGTCAATATTTTGATATATATTGTTTCTTAAAAACACGCTAATTGTTGTAACAACGGAAATTAATTATAAAATTAATTAATGCAACTTATATGTTTGAAATTTTGTAAAATAGACAGAATTTTTGAATTCATAATTTCAAATATATCTTAGGGTGAAATTTTGGCATTATTCAAAAAAACTTCACTTTTTGATGAATAGTGAAACCACTAAGTTGTAGTTAGAAAACTGATTTTTTTCATAAAAATAATTTTACCGCTTCTGTGAGTGGAATTTTGAAAATCCGAGAGACACAGTAAATATCATGGATAAAATGTGGTTCAATGAGATGAAAATAATTTTTGGTGAATAGTAACTTTTTACTTTTATTTACCACTGTTAAAAGTATATAGGGTAATTAAGGGTAAAAATGATATTAATATTACCCTAACACTAGTCATAATATTATTGGACAAATGTATTTCGAACAAAAACAACCTTAGGAGTAAGAAATTATCATTTAGGTCCACTTGGATTAGATTAGGACTTTTATTATTATTAATTAAAAGAAGAGTTAAAAGAGTTAAAATCAAAGTTTATTTACTAAAACATTTTTAATATAGGGTTATACATAAGATAAATTCGATTGTAAATATTCATTATAAATCTAAAGAGATTTCAAACATAATTATATTTTATTTATAATTTTTAGATATTAATTAATTTAGTTTATTTATGACACAATGATGATGTAGTAATTACAATAATAGTGAAAAATTAAAATAATTGAAATTATAAATACCCAAATAAATATAATTTGACCCTTTTAATGAATTACACTAATTTTATAAGATAATATGACATATTTGAATTGAATTAATTTCATTTGTTCGAAGTAATAATTTTTTTATGATTTTTAAAAAAATCTATTATTGAATAGTGTCAAAATTGACAAAAAAGAGTTTTCTAAAACAAATATTATATTATTAATTGATATTAAATTCCTAAAAATCTACGGTTAGGCCAAGAGATTTATATCATGATTGGGGTATCATTATGGATCACTTTTGGGTCTCTTGGATATATATAGTTTGTTTATTAACCATATAATATAAAAATACAAAGAGACATTATAAAAGTGAAACTAATTAACTAAGAGTTAATACTTAATGATAAGGTTAATATAGTAACCCAAACCTGTCTAAATTCTTTTGGTTGATTGGTTTTCGAACTATCCCACCATTAAAGTATAAATAATACACTTTGGAGCCATTAGAAACCAAATATGAATTTATTATAAAATAATATTTATAGCTTTTCCAAAGGTGCCCCTCACCCCTCTTATAAAAGGGCACTCTCCCTTCTCATTAACTCACACCATAAAAGCCTTTTGGATCAGCCAAACTCTGAAAAACTACTCTCTCAACATCCCTCACTTCATCCTAGAGGCCTTTCCATAGTCAGAAAGCCATCCTAAGAGCCTTTTTGATCAAATCAAAAGGAAGAACCCGAAGAAGAGGTAATGATTTCACCACCCTTTTCCAAGTTCCTTTCTTCTTCCACATCTTCCTTCTTTGTTATTACCATTCTAAAATAATAAATCCATTATCTTATATATACTGTGATGTTATTATAAATATGGTACAACCATATTCAGTATTTTATCCATCCTTTGAATAACATGTCACCATACGTGCGTACGTACAGCATACCGTCTCCACGTCGTGGTGTAATTGTTATTCAATAAATTATTATTTGGATGGGTATAATAATGATTTGTAACTCATGTAAATAATAAATATAACATGATAATGATTTTGTACATATTTTATACCATCCAATTATATATTATTTTAATATAAAAAAATGATATTGTTTCTTGTGTGTACGAATGGACTACCGTATCCATGAACACGATGAGATTCATTCTCCATCATATCCGTTCAAGTATAATTCTAATTTGATGATGAATAATAGTATATAAGGACTTGATATCATTCTGGAAATGATTAAGATACAATCTACCCATGACAAACACAGCTTACGTAACAAAATATATAAAATAAAACTTGTAAGTTAACACCCGAAACAACGATAATACTAAGATATTATTAACAAATAAATGTTAAAAGATCAAATATGATATCATATTCTTGTATAAATAACAATTATTTCACCATTATACAGGTGGTTAACCTACCCCAACCAAGGAAAAGAACAAGGTAAGGGTTTATTTCGTAATCTCTTCATTATCTGAGGTTGTTTATAAGTAATAATCTACTGGGATCTCTTTATCATCCACATCCATGTTTCTTAAAAATGTATTTCAAAACATTTTTACTATTTACAAGAATATTGGTTAAAGTTATTTATACCATTGTATGAATTTTTATAAGAGGTTTATAAAGGAATATTTCAGTCGTTTTCCAAACAAGGTGCTTTTTAACCTTTTCGACGGAATTATGGTATGAATGTTTTTTAACGTATAGGGAAGGTACAGCTAGTTTCCGCCGTTATAAAATCATCGAAGCTTCCCTTACAAGATTATTATAATATTTTCAAAATAAAGGTTTTCTATTATAATTATGTGTTTTTTAAATGATTTCAAAAAAGAGACATTTCTCTCAAATATATGAAAATCCAGTGCAAATGTATACGTATTTAACGCAAGCTTAGAAATGTTATCAGAAAACCCGAATCTCGAGTGTAGTAGACAGGAAGGGATTGGGAGTGGACCCATCATGGCATGTAATTAGTCGAGCAGTCTCAGAATTAGTTATTTGTTTTTCATAATCTTGCATAATTTTTTCAGAAAAACACTGGAGTATATTTGAGAAATTTTAAACGTAAGTATCTTCTAAAAAAATTGCATCGATAGGTCTCATGAGACAAACCAGTGTCTTGGCACAAGGCCTTGACAAAATATTATTTGTAGTCTTGGCACGAGGACTTGGCTATGTGGTTATGATAGTCTGGAATTATGAATTCCATCATTATGAAAGTGGTTATTGATATTGCATGTGATTATTCGATTAGTAAAATATCCGTGTGAGTAAGTAAATGGAATTATTTCATTTTATTTTTTCCATACTATATTGAAGTTCATGTTTAAAAGGATTTTGTTTTAGTTATACAATTCCTTAAATGTTTATTCTTATTTATGAATGTTTCCGCTATATTGTTATCATTATTGGGAATTTGAGCTCACACCTTTTCTATGTTTTATTTTTCACAGGATGTGAAGAAGTAAATTATTAATGACCTGTAGGGATATTATGAGGGTATAAGAGTGTAGACTATGGAGACTATATTTTTGCAGTTTTCATTTTTATGATGTAATATAAAACATTATGAATATTTCTACTGTTTCCAAGGATACTAAAATAATCGGTCTTTCGATATTTGATCATTCTTGTGATCATGCCAATATTGTGTAATAATGCACCGACTTTAGGTAACAGGGGTCGGGGCGTTACACCCTTGATACTAATAATCCAAATTCAGTGGAGTAATTTTAAGATCAATGGGTATGGATCTAACCATTTACATTAAATTACATTTTTTAAAAATCATACTTAGATAACAATCAATGTTACTTTTTCTAAATTTTTAATATTTTTTCCTTTTCTTAATATCCCATTGAAAATTATCATTTATTTGAGTATTGTGGGTTTTAATAACACTCTTACAACCATCTATCAGTTTTTATAATATTCACCCTTATTTTTTTCTCATATTTTAAAATATAACGAACCGAGTTATCATTAATGGAAATGTTCAATATACTGGTAGTAGTTAAATCTACATGAGGTGTAGTAGATGAGTATGGATAAGAATCCACATCCAAAATCTTTTGATCTATCTTAAGAATAATTTCCTTTAGGTATTCTTGAAATGTTCACACTTTACCTATTAAATGTTTTATCCCATTATTCATTAGATCTTTATTGAAAAATAGACCTGTTTAAATGTGTTAAATTACGTGGGACACTATCCTTTAGATTTTATCTTATTTAATGGGTTCAATAGAATTTCCAAAACCATGTAATAGTTACTTCATGGCATTCATAAAATCATTTTTTAACTCATTCAACTCTTCAATAGTAGCAAAAAATATAGAAGAATCCTCACAATATTTTATACGTGTAGAAACAAAAATCTAATCAAGAACTAGTTTAATTGATAAATTAAAATTATCAATAGGAAATATTGAATTATAAATATATATATCAACCGTTTATGAAAACTAATTTCACATATCTTGATTTTTGAAATTAAAAAAGATAATCCTTATGGTGTTCATGTACTACCTATATCAATCAATTCATGCATTATAAAAAATATTTTTTATATACAATAGTATTTTGAAATTTTTTCAAACAAATGATCCAGTAATCTCAAAATATGTATCAAAATAAAAAAAAACTCAATTAATTAAATTTCTAATGATACTGTATCATTCATTGAATTAAAAAATTCTATGGAAACTTCATTATTATAACACACACTTTAACAATCCTGGGAAACCTATTTGGATTAATAAATATTGAAATCAGTTGAAAAGAATTAAATTAAATGGGAAATAGATAATATCACCATTACCAATAGAAACGAACTCTAAGAAAAAATCTTCTTAAAGAAATTGAATGACTATACAACTTAGTAATTGTATTTCATTGTGATATTAGTAGAAATAGAAACAATGATGAAAGAAATAAAAGTAAAATCGAATAAAATAAAAAAAGTATTCACCCCAAAAATCATGAAACAAATTGATTCAGTTTTTCATGAAATGTTCACATTTATTAGACATGTGAATTGTGGTTGATCAGCGATTTTCCACCAAGGGTTTTTTATCTGTATTCCTATTTCAATTTGTATTTATAAGTATTTATTTTTCCAAAATTATAGACTAGTTTATATTCTTGAGGTTCTTATATTGGAATTGTATTAAAGTTTTTTATTAATAGCTAGAAAGTTAATAATGAGGCATAAAATGAGAATAAATTATACTAGTAAGTGTTTATATAGTGATTTAAAATTTTGTTTCCATAGAAAACCAAAAGCAGTGATAAATGTTTAGTCAAAGAAACACCTCGTGTTAAAAGGTGTACATAAGATCTATTCAGAAAAGTAAAATGCACTGAATAAATTATTGATAAGAATATAGAGAGAGAACCTTAATCGTATATAATGTGCATTGATATGAATATATCTATGTAAATAGGGAGATAAAAATATGTTATTCTCCCAATTAATTTCATGTTGTCAGTAAAATTCATAAAAATCATTTATATGATGATTATCATTGTAATATTTAAATCATCAAGAAAGAACATAAAATTTCATGCAAATATAATATAGTGAAAAATATAATTTAATTTTTTACTTGATTTCTTACTCGATAAGACACCTAATAATATAAATCACTACAAAAACTGCTAATTTAGATAAAATTCCAGACAAGAGAAAACATTTATCATTTTTTTAAAGAATAATAAAATGAAATATAAGTACACATATAAGATATTTAGGTGATATAATTTTTGAACTAATATTGAATTTTTATTGACCAAAAAATATCAGTATTATACCATTAAAATCCATACCCCTTAATAGCATGATACACATCCACATATGAAGATTTTATTTATAATGATCAAAAATCTAAATTAAATAATATTGTTTCAACAATTCTAAATTAAAAAAGAAAAACATAGAAATAATGAAAAGTTGGATGATTTATTAGAGTAACATTAATGATGATAAATATTTACTCGGAAATGAAATAAATAACAAATAATAAAAAACGGAATTTAAAACCATGCATAATGAGTCTTATATTCCTTTGATGATGAATCATACAAATGCATGTTTTCCTTTAATGAATTATTTGAGCTAGAGATTGTATATCATAATTTCCCCAGTCAAAAATATCTCGTCATGTTTGAGGGTTTCACTATTATGAAATTCTATTAATCAACGGGTGGAAACATCATTCCTATAAAAATTCAATGATACAATGAAAATATGATATGTTTGTTTCAGAAGTATTGATACAAAAAAATTGAAATATACAACAAAGTACACAGTTATTATCTCTTATAAAATATTTAATGATTTCTAATTATTATGATGAATCATGGAAAAAATTTATTGATTTTTCATTATTATGGTGACTCATAGAACTACATTATGTATCATTCATGGTAACAACCTAGGGGCCTATACTAATTAAAGGGTGAATTGTGGTAGATATGAATCTTGGTTGTAATTTTTATCTTCCTTTTCGAATTTTAGTAGAATTAAATAATTAATATGGGTATTAAATAATAATATTTAAATGAATATTAGAAATAACACATTTGGAAGTATTGGATAGACTGTGAAAAATATTAAAGGAAATTAATTGAAATAAGAGAATAATATTTCAAATGAATCATTCCAAGTAATTATAATTATTAAATTTTATGGATTATCCTCATTATCTTTTTTTTGTTTAATCTAAAATTATGTAAATAAAATTCCACTTATATATTCTCTCTTTCATGTTAGAGTATGTGTTTATAAATGAAAAGTATGGAAACATATAAGATGTAAGACCAAGAATTTTATGAAATAATTTCATAAAATATTCATCAAATGGATAATTTTACAAAATATAATGACATAAAATGTTATGAAATTATATCATAATGAAATTGATTATAAAAAATAAATATGTATTCATTATTGATCATGTATAATATATATAAATTATTGTTTTTATGAAATTAGGACATTAATATAAGTTGATATATAGTTTTATGATGCATACCATCTCCTTTCACCAACATTAAGAAACTTTGGAAAAATCTTATACCCTAAAATATCATCTATAGATTATGAAATTGATGTTTTTAATGTTCTCTCGGAGCCATGGATGTTGCAGATAAATGATTTCATAAGAATAAAGACATAGAAATATAAGAATAAAAAATTTAAGTGGATCCATTGCTTTTAACTTATTATAGTCCAGAAATTGGACATACACAATATTTGTAAAATGAAAAACATCCTGAATTTGTACTCATAAAAAATAATGCATTATTAGGAGATAACTATAAATTTTATATAATACAAAGATGAATTGAACAAACAACTACTATACAATAAAAGAGTTATGATTCCTAATAATATAACCCAGAAACATAAAGAAGATAAATACATATTTATGTGGTCAAATAATAATACTGATAAAGTAAATAACATCAATAAATCACCACCATAAAATAAAATAGAAGGATGCGAAATAATAAATTGGAATCAGAAACATTAATGAATGTATTACCTAATATAAGGGATATTGGTTGCACTTTCTAGATATTTATTTTGTGAGATCTGAATTCAGTTGAAGAAATGATTAAATTAAATAAAAAATATCAATCTTAGGAAAAATTAGATTTAATAAATAAAATGACATATCTAGATCGATGAAAAGTGTAAAAAAATAAAAACTCTTATATTGATCACTACATGCATAGAGTTGATTTTTATGATGATTTTAATTTAATACAATGAGGGAAATAAGACAGATTGATTATTAGGAAGAATATTGGTGGATAAAATATTTAGAAAAAATATGTATAAAAAGAAATTCATATCTAATCATGGATAAAACCACGACTTTTACGAGTAGCAAGGTGTAGAGGTATGGTCACGACTAATCCTAATTACATATATATAGTTTCATTCCATGCTAGAAATTGAATGTAGTATAATAAATACAAAAATAATATAAAAATATTATTGGGTATACATTTTTATAAAAAATATAATCTTGAAATATAATGTAGACTCTTGTAGTGATCAACGACTAGGTAAAGATAGAAAACACATAATATATAGTAAGCTAATACATAAGAACACTATGAAATAGAGAAATTTAAAAAACAAACATGTTAGATGTGAGTCTAACCAAAACTACCCATTATTATACATTTCAATAAAGAACCCAATGAACCCATAAATATGAAAGAATCTATAAAAAACATTCTATATTAATGATGATGTTTATTCACATTGACAATAACTGTCCATTTAATACTAAATACCAAATGTATGAGATGAGTAGTATGCTTCAAAAAGGAGAGTATATAGGCATTCCTTCACTTCACATAACATGTATATGTTTTTTTAAAACACATAATGGTATTAAACCTAAAATAATGGAAAATAAATGAAAAAATGAATAACATTATACTGTAATAATTTATGGATGTATGGTTTTGTTGACAATGAAAAAAATATAGTTACATAGAAATCAAACCGACTAATAAGAAAAATAAGAAGCACCCATTATGATTAGGGCTCTTGGGAATAAAATTAAATAATGTAAAAAACCACATTGAACGACATAGTGAGTGGGGACAACATGCATTTTGATTTACGAATTTTTTCTTCGCAGAGTTGATAATATATAATGGAACTGGGGTTATGTATTCATAGAATAGGGACTGTTGCTAGAGGGCGGTTGGCACCAAGCGGACTCGATGAGGAGAGAGTGTGAGATTCGGTGGCCTACATGGGGGTTCAACCATGGAATCCATGGAATTATGTTTTCCAAAGGGAATTTAGGAATATTTTTCCCTTCTAAATAGATAAATTATCATCAATAATGATGAAGTGAATAATAAATATGATAAAAAATATTAAAAACTATCTATAATAAAATTTCAAAATATTTACTCTTAAAAATAATAATAGTGCTGATGATAAATTGGAGTAATAAAATTAGCTCAAAGGAAATCAATGTATACAGTTTACCAGGCTCATTCCTAGAGAAGGGGTTAAATGACTTATAATAAAATCACCATTGTACATTTTTTTCAATAACATTACTACACATTGTTTCATCATAAATCTTAATCCATATATGAATACCGAATATCAATGACGTAGACCATAATTAAAAGAAAAAAATAAATAATAGTGCACTAACATTCACTCCAACTCAAACTCCTGAACCTTGATTAAGTCTTTTCTAGTTGGTTTATGCCTATAAGACATCATATTGAGGTAGATAAAATTAAAGGAAAACATGATGGTAGATGGGGAGCCACAAATTGGGGCATCGTGGCACCAGTAGGTCCAAGTTGAGACAGGGAGGAAAACCAATGTCACTTTAGGCATTCCAAAGGGTCAAGAAACATGGGAGAGTCAATCTATATGGGGGCATCGATGTAGTTTGATTGGATGGGGTCTTATGGTGGGTGTAGAGTGGGGTGGAAGGGTGGGGGGAAATAGAAGGGAGTGGCAGGGATGGGGGATTAATGGTGAGGTAGGTGTGGGGATTGATGGCGGCAAGGCCTGATGACATGAGGATGAGTAGAATGACACATCACAATGGTAATGTTGGGGTCTCAATGTGGGAGTAGGAGGGAGGGGTTCTTGATAGGGGTGAGGTAGGGAAAATTATAATAGTAATCAACAAAAATTAAATATAAAGTTGAAAATTAAAAATTATCATTAGATCCAATGGATTGATTTATATTATTAAACTATTTAATGCACATCCTAAAAAAAGTTTACATATATTTTAATTCAATATAATAATGATGAGATAATAATTTCTTAATTAATAACTAAATAATAACAGATACAAAACTAGAATATTAATAACATATTAGTAGACACCAAAATATTGGATTTTTTATGCATAAAAATTTTATTTTATAATTATCTAATTAAATAACTGATGATAAATAATATATTATAGAAATTTAATTAATAGATGATATATAAAATATTTGAAAATAAAAAACTCATGGTTTATACTTTATAATGTCCCTTGTTTCTATTGATATAGTTTCTTCATTTTTTGTCACTCCCGGATTATCTCTTTAAAATAAATATGGTATGACAAAATTCAACTGGAAAAATATTATGTCCTATCAAATTTTTAGAGAGCTATGTATCTAAAAAACCCACTTAAACTATGAAATAATTTTCATATACAACCCATGTAAAAAATTATTAAATTCCATCGATGGATTTTAGTCACATCTGTATATGAGGCACCCATATTCACATAAACAATCTATAAAAGAGAAGAGGAGAATCATAATCCATGTTCTCCGAACATAGGTAGAGTAGAGTGGGATGGAAACACAAGCGGAGAAAAAGGTGTAGGTTGTAATAGGAATTGCGGATTGAGTGAAGGTAACGTCAGGTATCACTGAAGAAAAATAGAATTTGGTCCATGCAAGGTGATGATAACAAATCAATGGTGAATAATTTTGAGACCCTAGTCTAGATTGGAGCTCAATGGCTAGTGGAGATGGTGTGGCGCATGGAGGAGCTCCACAACAGATGGTAGTGATGGGGAGGGGAGAGGGGCCACTGAGTGGGGGAGAATTCCAATGACAGTGAGCGGTAGGGGAGGATGATCCGAAGTAATATTTTAGGGTAGATGATGGATGACACTAAGCTGCAGGGACTATCCTCTGTGAGTGTGGTAGATGGAAAACAACATCAAGGATGAGGAGACCAGGCATTGAGAGTTGGGGAGATGGTGGAAGACAACTAGGGGTGTATGAGTGGGATCAATGATTGGGGGGGGGCAATGTGAGTGAGGTGGGTTGTCTGTGGGGAGTGAAAAAATATAGTGAACACCACTAGGCAGTCACAAATAGTTTATGTAGTAGCTACCAAATTGCAGTCTCTTAATTCCACCCTCCACAAAAAAATCTATATAACATGGATAATCATCACAATTTTCTAGATTCCCTATATTGAGTTTATTTGATTAAAATTTCACATTAGGATCTAGAGTTCTTATTTATAATATTTCAAAAAATATGTATAATAATTTGACACTAGAGGTACAACTACCAGATGCATCCATGAGGTAAGTACTTATGATTCCTTACCACCCTTAAATGAACAACCAATTAATTAAATAACCATTGAGATGAGAAAACATGTTTTCAACTACATGATGGAACAAATATGATTGACTCATGTATGAACTTTATTCTCTTTTACTAATCATTACAATGATCTGTATCAAGAACATTAGTTCAATGAATGTTATAATGTAGCCTATCAGTATTGTCAATTCAAGAAGAATCAACCATGTAAACCCCAGATCCAACCAGGTAATGGATTCAAACATAACCAAAAACAACCCCCATTTCATAATCAATACCATAATCATTGTTTCTTAGAACAACCATATGAAATGATGTACTAGTAGAATCTATAACAACCCATACCTTTAATACATAGATAAAAAATCTAAATAGATGAATATTCATTATATAAAATAACTAAATCATGCCATAACTGTATAGTTTTAGTATATTTGGAATCTTTGAATCATAAAAATCTGAGTCATAATACATATATATCGACTCTCTCTTGTTCACTGATAACTATAATAATTTTTGTTGGGTCATGCATAATATCATTCCATATATCTATGGGAAAATAAATAGATGAATTGGTGAGCTCAGAAGAATAATAAGGGTTATGAAAAGAGATATCGATCATATCATAATCATAAGTCATTATAATAAAAAAAAAAACATTTGAAAATTATATCATTCATATCAAAGATCACGATATCTAATCGAGGGATAAATCATAGATGTTTGCAAATAATCAAATAACCTATTGTACAAGAGGATAAATAAACACATAGGAGTGTGGAATACATATAATCATATAAAAATATATACATATTAGTGAATTATCATATCCAATACCATCATAGTGGATTATGGCCTTTACTGAACCAGGTTCACTCCCCATTCCAACCATTTATTTCTAAACCGAGTTCACTATTACTTCCATTCCTATCTATATCATGATATATAAATAATAACCCATTGATTTAGTGTGCGATATTGTTCCCACCAATAACATAATGAAAACCATATATATATATATATATATATATCTATCTATGTGTTTGTGTGTGTGTTCCACATTAACGAAATTTACTCATCATGTCTGAACCCATAAAATGAAAAGGGTTCTATAAATATATTTCCATAACAATATTACCTATATAAATTAAATCGGAATAATAAATATCATTAAATAAATAAAATGAACAAACCATAGAAATAATAAGGATATTTTCATTGAAAATATCCCCGATAAATAATTAAAAATGTCAAATAATATTATTTTCAATAGAATGCAATTTTGAGAGATCACATGAAAATAATTCTTGAGGAAATATCCATTAATCAATAAAACTATTACATTTCATAATTTGAAAATAAATTTTAAAATATAAAATATTGTTTTTAAAACCCCATTTAATAGTGTATGTAAATATTCATGACATTATGGTGTTAAGAAAGAGAAAACATCCATTAATGTCCTATAAGAAAAAAAATATTATTTTCATACTCTTTCCAGAAATGTCCTAGAGTACATCGTTTGGAAATTGGAGAAAATATTTGTTCCACACTATTTAGTAAAAATTTACAAATGGGTAAAAATGACATTTGAACATTTTTGATGAATTGTAAAATTATTTTTAAGATATTTTTACGTAAGATATATGTATGATATTAACTATTACCACATTATGATATATAGAATTGTATTTTCCATTAATGGATGAAAATTATAGAGATATTAAAATACCTTATTATTTTGAATAATATTAATTAAATACGTTTATGGAAAGTATATACACCAAACAAAAGAAACAATAAGTGTATGTTGTATGTGTCCCATATAAATAAAAGTGAAGCACAAATCCATTTCCTCAGGTATGATTTCCTTGAAACATATCACAAAATACTATATAGTGGTTTAGATTATGTTACTAATTTATTAAATAAGTATAATAATTATTAGGATATCCTATAAAATCTCTATATATCATCTAATCACCTGTTTGTTAATAATATTTCATTATTACACTTATTTCACGTGATAGTTGCTTCATTATCCGATGTATGTTTTTCATATATGTAGAGGTTCTTATTTATAGGATATAGTTCCGTCATTTATAGAATAATACAAATGTAATATATTTCATGTTTATTTATTATTTAATTTTATATTATCATTCTTGAATGGTGAATATGTAAAATTAATCGCATTACATCTATGAGGTGGAAGGTCGTACGTACGCACGAGCGATGATATCATTCCCTTAATGATGAAATGGAAAATAATTGGAAGGTATATTTTTTTATAGAATCAAAAAATGTTATAATTTTCATATCTATTATTTCCATAATTATACCCATACAAACAAAGTGGTGATGAAAAATGTATTACACAACGACATGGAGATGATAAGACATATGTATTCATGTGCAATGATTTTTCATAGGATGGATAACAAGTGGAATATAGTTTTCCATTATTGTAATAAAATATTTTAATATTGATTATAATAATGTTTTTATTTTTTTAAATAAATATGTCATTTGTATATGGTTTTTAATTAGAAGTAATCTTTAATGAGTCATTAAATAAAATTACCTCTTCTTTGTCAAACTTCTTAATATCATTTTTTGGAAACTATGGTTGATATTTTAAGAGTAAACACAACTATAAAATTTTACAAGGGATATTGAGAAGGAATATATTTTGTGGATTTCCAAAAACGGATTCTCATTGTGATATGAAGTAACGAGTGAGGAGGTTCCCATTTATAATTTATATAAGTGGAACTTTTGTAATTTGAAAAAAATATTAATTTATAATTAATTAAATCCCAATCCAAATATTTCCAATATACCATTTATTCGAAGATAATATGTGTTATGGTTGTGATATTTGTAACCAAGACATTTTATACATGTTTTTGAAGTATTATTATTAATATCATTATGATTAACCCATAGTTAAACTACATTAATATTAACTATGGGAAAAAATTCAATATTAAAATGTTTCACTTTTTAATTATTGGATTTAAACTGATCATGAAATGTAATCTTTTTAACATTTTCTCAATATTATTATTATTATTTAATATTTTTATAGACTTTTTATTATTTTTAAATATTTTAATAAATTATTATTTTAATAAATATAATTATTTCCAATATTACACTTTTCATTATTTCAACATTTAAAACTATCATGAAAACATGCTAACATTAAGAAAATATTTAACCACATATCTATGTGGATATAGTAAAATATAAAATTAATTTATCCTGTTAATTAACAAAAATTAGTTTTGTTTAAATATTTTTAATAACATTTATTTGATACTTCCATCAATAAAATAATTTCTACATCAGCACAGTTTAATTATTTAATGAAATTATTTCTATAATACAAACTACAAATAAAATAACATTATGTAGTTAATTCTTAATGACTTAATAAGAAAATTTATGATCAAATATATTTTGTGAAACTATATATTGAAAATGATATAATATTTAAAACATGAATGGGTATCATTAATATTTTAGGAAATAAAATATTATAAATATGATAATTTCATCTACGTGACCCGAATGGTTAGAAATTATATTTAATTTAGGAAATATGTTTATAACATTTAAAAAATATATTTATATTCGTTCATAACATAATATATTATCCATGTGTACACATATGAAATATTGAAGACCAAGAATGTGACATTTTATGAGTTTTATAGATATAATAATTATATATGTCAAATTCATGGCTAGGTGTCCATTAATCAACTTAATTTATATCCTCATGTATCAATTAACAAATTATCCTAATCAAATTAAATTTTTTCTTGTGTTAGAGTCATTTATTTTCTTTATCATTTTATTTGTAACCTAAATTACGCAATTTACACTTTTCTATAGTAACAAAAATTACAAATGTTACTATTCATGTTTCCCAAAAGTAAAATGGAACTACCCACCAAATTTTGACATTACGAATACAAATATTTCATTTATATTTTAAAATAAAAATCATTGAATATGTATAATTTTATTTAAAATAAAACCTGTAAAACGCCATGAAGAACTTTTTCATTTTGAAAAATTCCCTTTCAAAACAGGGAATTTATATAAAATGAATACATGTATAAAATCCATTTTATAAACCATATTTGGATTATTTTAAATCAGTATGAACTAAATAAATTTTAAAACTAAAAGAAGACATAATTTTGACGTTCAAATGACATTAAAATAAAACATAGTTTTCAAACAAATCAATATTTTCACTATTTCAGAGAACAAATAATTATAAGAGAATTTTTATATGTTTAATTCCAAAACTAAATTCATTATGTCAAATTTATTATGAAGAAATTAAAAATAGCAATAAAATAAAGAAAAAAAATTTGATGAAAAATTATTGTGATGAATTATGTGATTTTACTAAAAATGTATACTTTTTTTACAAGAACATAAAAATATATTCATATTCAGTATTAAATTTATATAAATTTCATAAATTAGTTATTCATATTTATTCTAAAAAATTTAATTTCTAGTTTATTCAAATTTTCTCCTTCATTTTTTTAAAATCCAAGTTATGTACAACACATTCTATTGAATAATTAAAATTATTTAATGAAAAATATTTTTTAAAAAATTGGGGGGGTTACATTATACCCCTCTCAAAATGAATTTTTACATCAAAATTCATCACTTGGATACAAAATGGTGAAGATATACCTACCTCGCCACATCTTTGGGATACCATTGGCTTAATCATATTGCGTTTTACTCCACAAAACATTATCCAAGTGAGTTGTACTGTTTTGTTGATCTTTTTCTCTATAATCCAGAATCTCTATCAGTTTCTCTTTGTAATAATCATCATTTTATAGCTATATGAATTCAGATTATAGTACATGTGAGTATCATTTATATACTTTATTTGGAGGGATACATGGAGCACAACATTAGTATGAGAGAGATTCAGTGGATTTTCCAATAAATAAGCCACTTCCCTACCATTATCCAAAATTTCAAAAGGACCTATATATACCTAGGGATTATATTTCCATTATTTCCCAATCTGATAATTCTTTTTTAAGGAGTTATTCAGTGAATTGCCTTATAGACCACTACAATTTCTAATTTTTTTTATTTATTATTGGAAAAACTCTTTCTTCAAATATGAGATAGACTTATATGATGTTGAATAACTCTAATCTTATATTCATGTTCCCCCACTAGATCAGGTACCAATAGCTTTCATTCACCATATTCATTCTATCATTTTATAGTTATTAACTTCTTACTATATAGGTATAAATAAAGGTACATCTAAATACTATAGTGAATGATATTGTTGTATGACAATTCTATAGAAGATCGTTTCTAATACAAATAACCTTTGAAATATATAAGTAAAACTCTCAAGATGACTATTATGGTTTGATTTTTCTTCTCGTACTGAACATAGGGCGAAGGATGATAATTTGTGATGAAACATAACTATGTATCAAGACCATGCTAAAGACTTTTTCAAAACATTGAGTTAAACCTCATATTTCAATCATATAAAATGTAAAGTTGTACTCTATGAAATCTCACCACTTATATAGTATATATTCTAGAATATTTATCAATATATAAACATTCTCTTATAGAAATTAAGTGTGGTTCCTTTATAAGGTGATCAACTATAACCAATATAGGATTATGACCCTTGGATATTTTGGGTTGTCTGATGAAAAAATCCATAGAGGAGTTTCTCCAAATCTATTGTAGTATGAATAATGGTTGTAACATCCTATTAGACATATATCTATCTACATTATCTTACAAATAATGACGCACTAGCTAACAAAATTTTCTTTATCTCACTTCAATCCATCCCAATCGAAAAACTCTTTTAGGAATATATACATCTTGTTTCTTCAAGGATAAATAGATAATGACGGATTATGATCCTCACATAACATATCTTTATTTTATTCTAGTATGGGATGGATTAAAGCACTGTTCCCGAAACATAATATTCACTTACAATCAAAGAGTAACTCTTGAAAAATTATCTCCTTATATTGAAACCCTGTATTTTCCTTATGTTCCTCCTTAATCAGTACTTATTTTGATGTTTGATCATTCATTTGATCTAGATATGATTTTTCCATTAATTTTAAATGCTGTTATCCATAATTTAAAAATACATAAATGATTTTTTATTTAGTTTTCCTCGTAGTTGATTGGATATCATTGTCCTTTTAACTAAAAAAATATTCAACCTTGATTACTTTCTAAGGGTAACAATTTATTGAGTAGTCATAATCATTAGTCACCCCCAAAATCATTCTATAGAAAATATTTATCTCATATTTAGTGTAAATATACATTAAACATATTTTATAAGTATATATGTACCACCATTCTCAATAATGTTAGTTCCTCCATATCTTTAATTGGAAGATTATGGAATTTAACAAAAACGCATGAGTTGAATAATTTTTTCTCATGTATTTTAAGATGTCATGATGCATAAGATATCACCAAATAATTCTTCATGAGAACACATCACATACCCTTCTTGGATGCACCACTATATATCACCAAACATTATCCACTACATGGTAGTGTGAGAAAAAGTTCACTGACTAAAAATATTTTCTATTGCCTGAAAAAATATTCAAATTATTTCATATATATAATCCAATCACATTTTTTTATAAATATGGCGATATTTTAAGATTATAATCAAAAATAATTCACAATAGATTGATAAAATCAAGCCAAACCAAGAAAACTCTTGATCTGATTTAATGTTTTGGTCTATTCCAATGTTCAATAACTTCGAACTTTACAGATCCACAGTTATCCCCTCTCTTGATATTATGTAACCCAAATAAGTAACTTTCGGATTCTATAATTCACACTTGATAATTATTTCATAAATATTATCTTTTATGAGTGTATTATGTACAATTCACAAGTGATCTTAATGTATTTTCCTTTCAAATTTTGTCTAAAAGAATATTATCTATAAATACTACCACAAACATATCAAGATAGTCTCTAAATAATATATTAATTATATCTATGTTGTAATAGGGGGAATTAGTAAGACCAAAAGTATTCAATATAAATATATAGTTTTCATACCTTTTAAGGAATTTATTTATGGAAATATCCTCCTCTTTGAACCCCAATTAATGACTACAAAAATAATGATCAATCTTAGAAATGTATTGAGCTCTATGTAGTTTATCAAATAAGATATCAATATGGGGGAGAGAATAATTTTTTATGGACTATAATCTTCGTAACTTCGTGATAATCAAGGGAGAGTCTCATTGATCCATCTTCAATCATAACAAATTAAACAGGTTCACCTAATGGTAGTGTAAAAGGTAATATGAGTCCCTTTTCAAAATTATTTTGAATTTTCTTCTAGATTTCCACTAAATTAATTGGATACAATCCATAAGGATATGTTTAAATAATAAAATAAAATATTTTATGTTTTATTGAAAAATACAATAGGATATGGTCTAAGGCCTAAAAAATCATCTTGAAAGACATCAAAAAAATATTCCATATATAAGGTGTATTCTTATTGGTTAGTTTCTCCTACAAAATATGTAATATATCACCTTAATTTATAGAAATTTATACACACAATATGAATGTAATTTAAACTAGAAGTTCATATTCATCCATTGATTGATATATGATCATATATTTAATTAAAATATGAAATGCGACTTATGTTCCTCATAAATTGATATGAGCTTTATAGAGTGAAAGGAAATCCATTCAAAAGAATCAAATAAATTTCAACTAAAGGAAGGATCGTGAGATTGTCTTGATATACCTTCCCATAAACTACAAACGAAGTAGAATTTATAATCATTTGATGAAAACACTTTTCTATTTACTGTTTTTACATCTAACTCAACATTTAATTGTAGTGGTAATAAAGAGATACCCATAGAGAATAATATAGAAATAAAGGTTTGGGTGGATCCATAATCTAATAAATCATTAACTTATTTAGAGTGGATGCTATGTGTACCTTTCACCAAGTCATTGTATTAATTAACATCAATAGTAGTGATTACTTGTGATTTCTATTTTTCTATGACCTTAATTGTTGTATGATTCCAATAATCAATAATAAACCTCAAGTTTTGGAATAATTTTTCATAATGACAATTTTACTTGCAATAAAACCATTAATGTTTGGGAGTTTCATTTGGTAAATCATTTTCTCAATTCTTGTCATTACACCCTTTTTCCTATAACAACGATAGTCAATCTCCAAAATAACATCATTGCCAAATATAAAAAATTTACTAGGAAACTTAATATTGTTTCACCCATGTTTATTTCTATACATTAAGTGTCAAGAAAAATTCATCTTTTTTTCACTATGGTTTTCATATTTTCTCATGAATTCTATTTTTATCTTCTAAAATAACCCCTGATATTGTTGGGTATCTCTAATTTCCTTATGAACATTGATAGAAAATTGAAGCATTTATTCCTATATACTAATGTACATTATTGATAACAACATTTAAGGACATGGTTTTAAGACACAAAATAATTATTTAACCTTACATTCTTGTTGCTTGATAAATACTGAAGTGTTCATTTAATGTATTGTGATATTTTCCAAATAGTTTCCAAGGGATTCATAATCCATTTTACCATGCTCATGGAAATACTACTCTATATTCGTATAAATAATTAGAGAAAAGTACATATTGAAAAATGAGTTCTTAAAATCGTCTCATTCCATGGATTCAGTCGCATTTAATTTCCTCATATTCATTATATGATTCCACCACTGATTAAATACACCTACTTAATTATAGACTACCAAAATTACTTTCCCATATTCTGAACATTGAAAAACTAAAAATATATTCTCAGTGTTACTGGTTCATTAGTCCACCACCAGTGTAACAGAAGGCCCACTTAAAGAAGGTGGATGTTGCCACATGGATGAATAAACATAATATTGATCCCTAATATTACTATTTGGAAGTCCTTCAATATTCATTCTTGAGAAATATGTTTGATAATATCAACAAGATATTTCATTCCATAACCCATAACATTTGGTTTCTCAAGAGGAATTTTTCTTCATTTCTAATCACATTCACCATTCACACAGTTCATTTTCATTCCATCCAACAACTGAAAACAAAATGAATAATGTTAGAAACAAAAATTATAATTGTATAACCTCATAATAAAGGGAAATTAATTATAATATTTTGATTTATAACACCTTAGGTTTTATTGTATGTTATTTATTATCTTCCCAAAAAATCCGAGATTATATATTATACATTGAATTATCATTAGATTTTATATTATGGATATCTCATCCTATTTTCCAAATGTCCTGACTCATCCCTCGAGGTCCATGTCATGACTACCCCAATCCCGCCTCCCGAAGGCTTGGGGATGGCCACTAGCGCTGATGGCGTAAACCTACAAGTGGGAGGCATTTTCTTGGATACCTTTACTCACATTAAAACCCAACCATGTACCAACACAAAAAAAAGATAGTATACAACAGAGAGGAAACATAGTACACTCATACTTGAAAGTAAGTGGGATAGAATACAAACCCAAAAATAATGTACTGAAAGTAGTAAAGTTCCAGAGTTCTCTAATTTAAATCCATATAAAACCCCACATGATCTTAGGAGTAGTGTGGCTATTGGATGCCTAGGTAGTACGTCTCATCTGTCGGATCTCACTATGGTCGGCCTAGCCCAACGCCACCAAGTCCGTCGTCAAAGTTTCAATCGTTTGCATGGGACACAACACACACAAGTGAAAGGCCTGTTCAAGGGAAGAGTATCCCTAAACTGATTAGGGAACCCCAAAAAACAAGGAAAGACCACACAATAATCTGGAATTATAGCACAAAGCAAAAGTACACAACACAAGTCACCTCACATGTGGTATCACTTTAGGTGAACGATAGAAGGATCATCAATCATATCATCAAAATCGTCGGATATGGGATACATCCTCCTCTGATGAGAATATTGGGACTGTTAGGTCACATAGTTCCACATTCCACTAACCTTGGACTGATGTGGTACTCATCCTTGATGTTATAGTGGGCATGCCAGGTCACACAGAGCCGCTTCCCACCGTGGGCCTCCTAGGTCACATAGACCCACTTCCCACTAACCTTCGAATGTTGTGGTACTCATCATGGATTGGTACCATGGGAATGATAGGTCACATAGAGCCGCTTCCCACCATGGGATTGCTGGGTCACACAGAGCCGCTTCCCACTTACCTTGGACTATTGTGGTACTCATCCCTGATGTGTATCATAGGCATGCCATGTCACAAAGAAAAGCTTCCCATTGTGGACCTTCTCAGCCACAAAGAGTCACTTCCCACCATGTCCAGACTGAGGTACACATCCCTGATGGGTACCATGGGTATGATGGGTCACATAGAGTTGCTTCCCACTGGTCCAGTCGTCAAGTCGTAAGGAGTCCAAGGTCAACTATCTTCAGGTCTTAGTCAGTCGCATGGTTTCGTACATATTATGCTTGTGAGAACCGCTCCTCTAGACACTCTATGCATCTTTGTATCCATATAAGTCACTGAAACATACTCCAAAAGATCTGTCTCCACAAGAGAGTACCAATGCCACAAATGGCTCGACAATCAGAGGAACAATTTTAAAAATAAAGGTGTCTTAGTGTCGAGGGACCAGTTGGATTCATGTTTGATCCAACCTAGACATAACTCAAAATTCTCCAAAATTCATGTGGATTATCTCAAGAGTGCTGCATTGTCCAATGTATCCTGATTCCACAGACGGTTCATCAATCAGATGTCTGCTTTAGATGTTAAGGCTCGTTTAGGGTAATTGGTCGGTACTGGGTCTAGGTCCGGTCCCCCCCCCCCCCCCCCCCGCGGTCGGACCAGCCTGACCCTGTTCAACAAGGGACAACCCAGATCGATCTAGGTCCAACCGACCCGGCTCTACCCTGCCTGACCCGGCTGGCCGTGGCTCTGCCCACTGTGCCATGGGTCGGCCCACTGGGCAGCGGGTCGGTCCACTAGGCTGGCTCGATTTTTCCACCCACCTGGCAGCGCAAACCACTAGGGTAACCAGGTCGTGGTACTTCCGGTTAGGGATGAGGTGGTGTAGATCCACATCAGAGGGTCATCTCATGGGGGGTTTGACCCAACACATTGCCATGCGGTACCATGGGTTCCTTAATGCCGCGACAGATGGGAAGCGGCTTCGCCGCTGGCTGGTGCCCCATCCTCTGGCCACCCGCCGAACGTGCGGCCCCTACCTCCGTCGCGACAGATGCTAGCGGCGGCCCTACCTCCGCATGGGCATGCCGCTGGGGTAACTCCCTAGCCATGTTCCTCCACAACTCAGGGTGGAGACCATATCATCCACCGGGCACACTATCGGTGCCGTCGTGTGCCGCTGCCCTGCATCTCTGCGGCACATCCGGCAGCAAGATGGTCGTCGGGCCACCATTCATGCACCAGTGGCCCGTTTCTTGTGCATGCGGCCTCCTGGGATCACTTTCTCTACTACATTTATCCCCGATCTGGCTTGACGTCTACATCAAATTGGGCGATCACATTCATGGCACAAGCGGAGGTGCTATGGCCTCAGTGGTGTCATCATGCGCCCACCGTGTTAGAGATAAATATGGGGGTTTTAGGGAGAATTTGTTCAACTAGATCTCATGAATTAATTTAAATCTCGATCCCAACAATAATACAAACTCTACCACATATATATATATATCAAATAATAGATCAATGTGTTCATCAGTTGATCTGTTCTTATCATTTTGGAAAATAATTATGTGGAAAAAAAAATAACAAAAACTGCCCCTACTTATAAAACTGATGGGGATCGTCCACGTTGGAATAAGTCTGATGTTCTTCATTCCCGCAATAGGCTTCTACTGACACCTCTCTTATACTGTTATTCAGTTCAGGGTTTTTGTGTTGCTCGTCACTGCTCGATGGAACTGTCACTATCCTATAAGGACTTGGCGTCTTGGCACTCTTTCAGCACTTCATTGCTTTGCTAAACATTTTCAATAAATTCCCCCATGATATATAAAAATAGGATATTGGATGGTAATTAATGATGTTGGGAATTAATGAGAGCTCATTAATTAGGATGCTTCCTAATATCCCCAACGTTGTTGTTACTTAGATTGGAGTGTCAAGCCATTCAATGGCTTGACACATCGGTGGTCCCACCTCTGCTTGTCCGTTGGAGGATAAGTTAGAAAAAAATAATGAAGTTATTTTATTTTATTTATTTTAAAATTTCCATAACTTATCTTTTTCTCTAGATCTACTGCGATACAAGAAAATCCTCCCGTAAGAAAATCCTGGCGCTGCAGATTGAATAGTGAACTCAGATTTTTAGTCAGAGCACTGGTTCAAATATTATAAAATTCCACTCACGCGTTTACTGAACATACCATAACAAATTGTCAAAAATTAATTCTGGGAACATTAGGCCTCAGAATCATGAGCCATCAATTTTTTATTACTCCTAATAATTCCATCTAATTAAAAAAAATTACACGGAAAATATGGGTCTTTACACCGAAGTTTAGGTATACCTTTCTCCAATACCAATTATAACAGACCAAACATTTCATTCATATAAATTACATCAAAATTGATGAATATTCATTACATAACATCAAATATCTGATCCAAAAGCTTATAGGTTTAGGGTCTTTGGATACTGGCAAAAAAACAACTAATTCATTAAATATTTGTATCATATTCCACTTATTCATTCTTAACAAGAACCCTTGTTGACACAACATGATTAATATATTTCTTTATATCCAAGGAAAAGAAACATATAAAATAGAGACACCTGAGGCCAGGAAAGGGTAAATATGGGTGATATCCCTAATATAATAATCATAATACTATATAACATAAAAAACATGTGAATGTTATATCATTCATATCAATGATCTTGATATAGTATTGTGTAATAAATCATAGATGTTTATAAAAAAATTTAGAACATATTACATGAGATCATAAAAAAAATACATTAAATTTTTGGAATACACATAAGCCCATAAAATCAATTCTATATTAGTCAAGGCTCAATGACAAGAACCACATAGTTGATAATGTACTCTATTTTACGAGCTTACCTCCCCCTTAAAACCCTATATTTCATAATCGAGTTCACTCATCATTCTAGTGTTGTTTCTTTCATAAGATATGAATATTAAACCAATGAATCAGATGGAGATATATGTTCTAGAAATCACATAATAAAAACCGTACATATCTGTTCCATTTGAACATAATTCATTCATCATATCCAAACCCATAATAATAATATAGTTTCACAAATATCATTCCATCATACTATAACCCATGTAAAATAAATTAGTATCATAAATATCATTCCATCGTAAAAAGAAACAAACCATATTAACTCTTGGGATAATATCATTTAAAAATATCCCCAATAAATTACATGTATTATAAAATAATGTAATTGTAAAGGGAAAATAATTTTTAGAGATCACATGAAAATATTTATGTTGGAATATATCATTTATTCTTTTAACGGATTTATTTTCATCAATTACAATTAAATTTTAAAAGAAAAAATTTCATTGAAAATTACATTTTGTTCTTGTAACTAATATTATAAGAATTAATATGTAATAAAATTGTAAAAGAATCTCATCCTATATAAGATATATAATCATTCTTGTCATAGTTTTCCAAAAAAATTAATAATGTCCTTTATTCGGAAAACTACATTAATATTTCATTCAAAATATATAGTAAAAATTCAAAAGTGAGAAAAAATTAAATTAAAGATTTATAAAATAATAATAATAATATTTTTTAGAGCTTTCTTTTTGAATCATGAAAATATAAGATATATAATCCCCAATATATACTTATGTATAAACTGTTCAAAATGAAAATTAGATTATTAAATTAATCCTTACCACATTATAATTTTTAGAATTGTATAGGCCATGAATGAAAAAAATATGGATATTTAAATACGATAATATTAATTATAGTACTTATTGAATACATTCATTCTATATATAAACATCACAAAAAATATGTTTGTAGTTTATAAATCATTTTTCCTGGATAAATAAAAGTGAGTAAAAAATATATTACCTAAGGACTAATTTCCTTTGTACGTATCAAAAACTCATGTATAATTTTTTAAATAATGTGATTATTTTATTCTAGAACTATATTAATTTTTATGATATCATATATGATCTTCTTATATCATTTTATCATCCATTTGTTAATAATATTTCATTATTAGCATTCTGTCGGGCATTAAAAACTATATTTTACTATGAATCATTTATATTATATTTCTTAATAAATATGAAATGAATATAGTTCCATCATCTCCATAATTATATTAAGGTAATATATATCATATTTTCTCTGTATATAAATTCAAATAATCATTCTCGAATGGTGATTAGGGATAATTAATCACATCATTTCATAGTGATTGTATACCGTACATATGCCAGAGCAATGGTATCTTTCCCTTAATGATGAAATGGTAACGAAGTGGATGGTATATATTTTTTATTATAGAAGGAATATAATTTTATAATTATAAAATATATATATATATATATATATATATATATTATTTCCACCATTATAGCTGTCAAATTAATGTGGTGAAGAAAAACATATTACACAATTATGTGAGACTGTAAGCCATATGTATGCACGTGCGATGATTATATTATTAATAGGGTGGTCAAAAAGACTAATATGGTCATTAAATAATCATAATAACTAATCATAATATAGCTGATTCTAGATTTAGTACATTATAATGGGGAAAACACCATAATATGATCTATAAGATGAATTAAACTTCAATTATTCAGAAAATATGAGTACCTCTTTGATAAAAAAATATCCATTTTATATCCTATAAGGAACATTAGGGTTTGTATTTTGTGAAGACTATAAGTACAAGAATGTAAAAATGGATTATTAATAGGAAATTGTTTGGGTAATTTTGAGCTCGAAGGATGAATGTAATGTGAATAAGTGATGGAGGAGGTTCCATTTTATAATAGAAATGAGGGGAAATTTTGGAATTTCTAATATTATTTATTTGTATAAAATTCAATGTAAATTATAATTCCTCTAGTTTGACATGTATTCCATGAAAGGATGTGATATGTTTTATGTAACATCCCTAGTAAATTAAGAATATGGAATATTTCATATTTATTAATATTTGTGAATTAAATATTAATTTTACTTTAAATGGGTTGCTATGTTCGATAGCGTACCTGATACGCCACAACCAGTTTCATTGGAATCGTACGTTGCACCCTAATAATATAATATTATAATTTTAAATAGTAGTTAACTCCTAGTCATTGTATTGGTGGGAATGAACAGAACTAACTACCATATGATTATACATGTTTTTTAAATGCATTTACATTTATCCAATAAAAAGTTAGGGGCTTAAAATGTGAAGGAATCTAATTTTAATCATAATTTACATTAAAAGGTAGATTTATCATCTTTTAATGGTGAACCCTTTTCAAATATATTTTTGGTCACTTTAATAAATTCTAATTGACCAAATAAAATCCTTCTTTATAATGGAGTCATCAAAATTTACATTGTCTAAATTTTTGGGATTTTTCCGATAAAGATCATTTTTAATGAATAGTGATAATATTGTATTCTAATTCAAAAGTTCCTTTTAATATAATTAATTTATATTGTTAGATTATGTTTTTAATTGGTTTTAAAGTATAATTATAATATATTTTTACGATTCAATCCAATTTTTATTATTGGAATTAGTTTCACATTGAAATTGGACATAAACAAGTGTCAATCTTTTGATAGTTATTGTTTTTTAAAAACACGCTATTTATTTTAACAATGAGGCTTAATTTTAAAATTAATCTATGACACTTTTATGTTTTGAATTTGTCAAAATAAACATCATTTTCTAATTTGGAATATCAAATATAGCTTAGGCTGAATTTTTTTATTTTTCTGAAAAAAATCATTTTTTGATGAATAGTGAAACCACTTAGTAGTAGTTAAAAAACAGACTTCTCCATTTAAATGAAATTTTACCACTTATGTGAATTTTATTTCAAAAATCCAACATACATTGTTGTTATCAAGTAGTAAAATTTGGTTGAATAAGATGAATTTTTTTTTCGGTGAATAGAAACTTTTGACTTTTATTTACAGCGGTTAAAGGTAAATAAGAAAATTAACGGTTAAAAGAATATTATAATAATTATAAAAAACATTAACACCTATCCAAACCTTATTGGATGAGTCATGGACAACCATGGAATTATTTCAGTCTATTTTTGGACCCCATGGAGCGACTTATGATTGATAATGACACTTTAGATTAATTAATTTAATGTAAAGGAAAAAATGACATAAACAAAAATCTTTTAGTTAATTAATTTTTATATAGTGTTATATAAGTAATCATTTATACTATAAATATTCATTGGAAAGAAAAAAATATTTCCTACATCATGGTGTCTGTTTTATAAGTTTTATTCATTAAATAAATTAAATTATTTATGACACAATAATGGTGTAGTATTTACCTCATTAATAAATGATTTATATAAATAAGCTTATAACGCTTTAAATATTATCCAAAACATGTACAATTCTGATTCGATGATTTTATTTTAAAAATGAGTCATCTTATATTTGAAATTACAGATTTTTGAACCTTTTGAAACCGATCATATGTTTATAATAAAATAATGTTTTCAGATGTTCCTAAAGAGCCTATCCTCTCCCTTATAAAAAATGACCACTTATAACCAATTACAGACACCTCTCAAGCCTTTTGTCTCATCCAAACTCTTCCTAGTTAATCTCCCTAAATACATATCCTCCTCCTAGATTCCTTACCTTTGGTTGAAGGCACTTCAATAAGTCCTTGGGTTCAAACCAAAGGGAGTTACCCAAATTAAAGGTAACAGTTTCTCTTAAATTGTTTTATTTTATTTTACTTCTCCAACCCCTAAACTCTGTTTATTACATTCCTTTATAACAAAACCAGTATCCTCAATATACTAGGATTTTTTTAGAATAAGTATTAGAAATACACTTACACACACCTCCATCAAATGGTTGAATAACATAATGTTTCTGTGGATGGAAAACTAACGCCTCACGAAAAGATGATTGTTCAATTATCTATTACCACCTCTCATGGTGGCCGTTATTATGTCACCATATTTTTATTTGATATATATTATGTTTATGTTTTCTTTATTCTTATGAAATTTCCATATGTAGCATGAATTTATGGTTTCCATTATGGGTAAACGCGATAATATCATTAGAGGAAGTGCGGACTACCACACCCTCAAAGTGATATGACTTGTTAATGCCATATGTGGGACGTATAAAAGATGGAGTTAATGATAATATATATGATATTATATAGAAAATTATACTAGAACTATAATATACCTTTGTATCAATGTTATTTAATTCCATTAAAATAAGAAATTGAAATGAAAGTAGCGTTCATGCGTACATACGACTTACTGTCTCTATGAACGGTGCCTTTCATTTCTTATCTCAAAATGTTATATACTATTATAAATACATGTATATACCAGATATATAGGATATATTTTATATCTAAATCATGAATATCATTGTGGATATAATGGACTATCAACCACATGGACAACTTGTAAATATAAGGTCTTCATTTTTTACTCAAGTTCCAAATATCGAAAAAACAAACACTATTGACTTAAATGATTACATAATTTTTATAACATGGTAATAAGTGATATAGAAGAAATAATAAACTTCAAAAATGTTCTTAATCAAGTAGGAATTATCTTTAATTTAGTATTTAGGAGATTAAAGAACGATCGAGTCAAGTAGGATATGAGGTAAGTGACTTCGTCTCAATCTCCATTCATTAAGGAATATTTAGTTTTATTCACGAAATTATTTTATACGGTGTATAAACCCATTTTAATTTTCATTTCATTCAATTGGAATCTTTTTATACGAAGAATTTTACTAAATTACATAAAGGAATCAATTTTTACGTAAGCGGTGACAACGACATTTTCGCTGCTGCGAGTATTATTTGATCTTTGGCTTCCTTAACAAGTCAAGATGTTTTTAAAAGGAAAAATAAATACCATATACACTTTTTTACGTATTTTGGTTTTGAATGTGATTTTGAGAACTGATTTATTATTTAAATATCTTGAATTGATATTTTGTTATTTCAATGTGGAAATGTTATCTTTCCTTTATTCTGATGTTATGTGTTATGATCGTGTAATGGTTCTTGGGCGTTATTTACGTATACGGGTGGTTCCATTATAAACGTAGGGTGGGTGAGACTACGATAGCTCTCCAATGCATTGTGTAACATGAATAAGGTAAACATTGATGTTTATTCTAAGATATTTAGGGAATATACTGTGATGGGTATTCCAAAGTAACTTCCTATGTGTAACATCCTGGTTCTGGAAGGCACCCATAGGCACCCCGTACTCGGTTGGTCAAATGGCCTCAAGAGCATTTTTTCAAATGCCAGAGGCTGCCGACTAGCAGCGAGGACCTTGGGTGCGATAGTAGGGAAACTATACACTCATTGGCAGAGTACACAACAGATTTAAATAAACATGCAACAACGGATGAAGAAATAACCAACAATAGTAAACAGCTGAAGACTAAATCAACAAACCGGAGCACATATGTATTTATAAAATTATGCATGTTACATATCTAGGAAATTATCCAAACAAGTCACAATGATAGAAAACACGACAATACCAAAACAAGTACAAAATAAAGTAAATAGCTCTTCAACATCGCAAGACAAAGCTTGGTCACATGCCCTCCTGCTCCAAAAAATCAAGTACATGAAGTAGAAGAGTGATTTCCCATGTCTATACCTACATCAAAAAAGGATGATTGGGCCGAAAAGCATGACCCAAACAGGGTGTGAGACTAAATCACAGTAGGAAACCAACCGAAGATCTGTGCCTAAAAGTCAGTGAGTATATGGCAGGTAATATTACAGTAAGCAGTAAACAGTAGCAGAAACAGAAGGCAATAATCAGTAAGTAGTAAAAAGGATAATGCACAACAGTAATCAATCCACAGAACAACAACAAGCAGTAGTAAGAAATAATCTAACCATAATAGGAAACCCTCTGGGATGTACTCACAACCATCCCCACTGGTCCTAACCAAGAAGTACCACAACCCTCTGGGTTGTGCACTCAGCCTAACCCCTCTATTTTGGTCGTACGAATTTATAATACTCTATGGGGAAGCTCACTCGGTCAATTTTCCTTATAGTCTAGGGTAGTCAGGGACTCTCTCAGAATGATCACGTGGTCTAACCCTCTTGGCCCCAAGGTCTAGAAACTCTATGGGGAAGCTCACTCAGTCAATTCCTCCTATAGTTCCAGGTCTATCTCAGACTCTCTAAGGATACTCACTAAGTCAATTCCTTCTCTAGACTATAAAAGGTTTTAAAATCGATTCAAACATGTAAAGAATCTCTAAGGATGCTCACTCAGTCTACCCTCCTGTAGTCTATAAGATTCAAGGCACTCTAGGATGATCACTCGATCTATCCCATGTATCCTATAGTGTCCAAAGGAACTCTGGGAATATCACTCATTCAATCCCCTATAGCCTATAATGTCAAGGACTCTCTAGGATGCTCGATCGGTCAATCCCATATAGTCTATAGCACCAGGTCCTCACAGCCCAGTTCCAGTCAGTGCATAATAATGTTTTAAGGACAAAGTACACCTAAGGAGCCACTTGGATAACCAAAGTACACCTATAGAGCTACTTGGATAAATGGTCTATAGAAAACAAGCATGTTATCATCATCACTCCATCTTACGGTCACAAGGCATGGAAACAGGCAAAATGGCCAAGGATAACAAAGACCCAAAGGCCGTAATCACAATAAATTATGGGAAAAGCATCAAAGCACAACTATTATCCACAAACATGATCAATTTACCTATACACAATCATGCAAGCAAGGCATAAATAACCATAAGGGAAAAATGGTAAACACACAATTCCCCGTTCACAGGTATTGGTGGAATTTGCACATAAAACTCAAATACATCAAAAGGAAAGGCACAAACCACCTACTTGGATGCTAGGAGATCAATATACATTGGCTACAAAGATTTATTCTCCTTAAAATGTCGAAGATCTGAGAAAAACTCTAAAATGTTAAACTAAAGATAACTTGAAAAAGAAGAGGAATTTGAAAACAAGGCTCTAGGAGAAGGAAGGACTCACCGCTGCGGTTCCAATGCAATCAACGGATATCGAATTGGAAAAACGGACGGAGATACGGGGGATCATCAAATATCTGTGACCGTATGGTTTCTCTCAGATGAAGAAGCTAGAGAAGAAGAGTGTTCTGTTGATGAGATGCGACCCCGGTCCGTTTAATGATGAAAAATAAAATACACGGCGTGTACTTCTTGAGTACAGGATGTGTACTCTATTTTTTTCCATAATCCACTTTAAGTGGCCTCCACTTCATCCCTACACACTATGTGTGTGGCTCAGACATGGCCAGCACATGGCCTGGCGTGGCAAGGGAGTACACGACGTGTACTCAAAAAGTACACGGCATGCACTTCAAAAATTTCCATAAATTCCTCTTTTCTGAAAAAACATCAGAAAAATTAAAGACATACTTAAAAACAAAGATCTGGGTTCTTAAAAACTTCCCCCCTTAAATAAATTCATCCATGAATTTCCCTAGAGAGGCGTAGAAGAAGAAATCCCAAACATCTCTAGCCACTGCGATCATACCTTGGCCTCCCTCAACCATGTTTCGTCCTGTACTCTCCCGTGCTGCCATAACACCCGTACCGGAGGAACAGACCGGCCTTAGAGAACCTTCATACTACGATTGAAAATCCGGATAGGATTCTCCTCAAGCAATGCATCCGCTTCGAGCTCAACCTCCTCGGGCTGAAGGACATGAGATGGGTCTGAATAGTAACGTTAGAGCTGTGAGACGTGGAAGACGTCATGCATATCCTGATACCTCTGAGGTAACTGAAACTGAATGGTTTCAAGAAAAACACTCTCCAACTCCTCTAACGTCCCAACGTACAGTGGTGAATTCTTACCCAGTCTTCGAATCCACTTGTGTCCCAACCTCGGTGTGACACACATGAAAACCTGATCACCGACCTCGAACTCTAGAGGTCGTCTTTGCTGATCAAAATAAGACTTCTGCTGAGACTGTATTGTAGCCATCTTTTTTCCAAATCAACTCTATCTTCTCAGAGGTCTCTTGAACAAGATATGGTCCTAGCAAAGCTTCCTTTCTGGCCTCCAGCCATCATAAAGGTGATCGAAATGGCCTACCATACAATGTGGCATAAGGTGCCATCTAAATAGTCACCTGAAAACTGTTGTTGTAGGAAAACTCAACAAGAGAAATATGCTTCTCCCAAGAATTTCCAATGTCTGTAATGTAAGCTCAGAGCATATCCTAAAGAACCTGGATCATTCGCTCGGACTAGCTATCAGTCTGGGGATGGTATGTTGAACTCAAAATCACATGTGTAGCCAAGGCCTTCTGATGTCCTTGCCAGAACCGAGAATAAAAGCGCACATCCCTGTCTGAAATAATGGATAGTGGAACTCCATATAGAAGTACAATCTATCAGATGTAAAACCATCCAATATCATCAACATTGATGGTCTCCTTAATCGGAAAGAAGTAAGAAACCTTTGTAAGCCTGTCGATGACAACCCAAACAACATCACTCCCTCAGGGTGACCACGACAACCCAGTCACAATGTCCATCGCGACATCGTTCCACTTCCACTCAGGAATGGGTAAGTGCTGTAAAAGGCCTTCTGGTTTCTGATGCTCTACTTTCACCTACTGACAAGTAGGAAATCTCATTACAAAACCAACAACATATCTCTTCATACCTGGCCACCAATACTGGAGATGAAGATCTCGATACATCTTGGTAACTCAAAGGATGAACATCCCAAACTGAGGAGTGAAAATCCCACAACAGCTCCTCGCGTATATCTGCTGGCACCCATACGCATCCCTGGAAACGACAAATCTCATCCTCACCCACTATCCATATAGGAAGAGGGGCCTCTATTGACACACTCTCTCGCAGGACTAAGCCTTCTGAGTCTAATAGCTGCCTCATCCATACCCGATCAAGAAGAGTAGTGGTAACAATTACAGAAGATTAAAAGTCTGTCCATGTCTGTCATGCACCTCCAAGTGTATCTCGGAGAACAGAGCCATATGTTTCCACTCACGGCTGGCCTCCCAATCTACCTGAATCTGAGTTCTCCTACTCAACGCATCTGCCACTACGTTTCCCTTTACCGGTGTATTGGCGAGCTCGAAGTCGAATGACTGAAGATACTCGACCCACATGTGCTGTCTCAGATTCAGATCATGCTGAGTGAAGATGTACTTGAGACTCTTGTGGTCGGTGAAAACAACAAAGTGCTATCCAAAAAGGTAGTGACTACAACAGTGTAAGGAATGAATGACAGATGAAAACTCCAGATCGTGTGTCAAGTAGTTCCTATCATGTGGTCTCGACTACCAAGTCCCAAATGCAACAACTACATGTCCCTGCATAAGCACGACTACCAGCCTGATACCTAAAGAATCATAATAAATAGTATAGCTCTTGCCTGGGTCTGGAAGGACTTGTATTAGTGCTGAAGTCAACCTATCCTTCAACTTATTAAAGGATGACTCACAAGAATCTGACCGTAAGAACTTCTCCCCTTTCTTGGTCAGACCTGTCAACGGTGCTTCTAGGCGCGATAAGTCCTGAATGAAGTGCCTGTAGTATCCAGCCATCCCTAGGAAACTTTTCACCTCATAGATTTTCTTCGGCTGCTCCTAGGAAACTACATCTCTCAATTTCTCCGGGTCCACTGAAACTCCTTTCTTCGAGATGACGTGGCCCAAGAAGTGAATCTAATCCATCCAAAAGTGGCACATCAAGAGTTTTCCATAATGTCGATGCTCTCTCAGTGTACTCAAAACGATATCAAGATGGGTATCATGGTCGTGTCGAGTGTGAGAGTACACCAATATATCATACACGAAGACCACGACAATGTAATCCATGTAAAGATGGAACACTCAGTTCATCACTGCCATGAAGACTGCCGGCACATTTGTGAGACCAAACGGCATAACCGTTTACATGTATAGACCATACCTACACCAGAAGGCTGTAAGAGGTATATATTGTGGTCTAACACGCAACTGTTGATAACTGGATCCCAAGTCAATATTTGAGAACACTCCGGCTCCTCTAATCTGATCGAAGAGATCATTAATCCTCTGCAAAGGATATCGGTTTAGGACTGTCAACTAGTTCAAATTCCGATAACCCACGTAATTCCTAAGAGTACTGTCTGCCTTCTTTGTAAAAAGGATAGGTGAACCCCAATGAGAATTACTAGGTCAGATGAATCCCTTTTCTTGCAACACCTCCAACTACTACTTGATCTCCTGCGACTTAGGTGTAGCCATCCTATAGGGAGGAATGGACACCGGTGATGCTCGAGGAACGATCTCAATTGAGAAGTATACCTCACGATCCGGAGGTAAACCTAAAAAGACCTCTGGAAAGACATATCTGAAATGATCCACCACTTGAAGAAATTTAAACTATGAAGCCCCATGGTCATCCAGATAAATACTGGCAATCTGGGCTATAACTCCCCCTAGCTCACGAAGCTCTTGTCCAGCTCTACCAACCTAGACATCCCACTTAGCTCTATAAAAGAATGATCCACCCTATAGTCATACAAAACTCACCCTAAATCGATAGAAATTAACGACTTCCTAGAAGGGAACCAACCAGTCCATCCCGATAATGACATCATAGCCTGTAATCTCCATGACATAGAGGTCCCATATGAAAAGACACCCTACAACCTCAACAGGGAACTCTCTGCACTGACGTACGCTAGATATCCTCATTCCCAACGGCATGTCAGGAGTCAACATGTCGGTAGAATAAAAGATACAGAGCCCAAGGATATCCACAACAACAACAAAGATAAAACAATGTGAAGCACCAGTATTGAAAGGAGTTGAAGATAAAACTAAGGATACATAGATCGTACCTCAAACTATAGAAGGTTCAGGATCCTGCTCCTGATAGGTCTTCTCCATGGCGAAAGACTGGCCTGCACCGCGACCCTACGCTCCTGGATGACCACTCAGAGCTGATCTACTCTACTGTTGTTGATGACTGGGTGACTGAACACCATGACCGCGACCTCTACCTCTGCTCGACCAGCCATAAGAACTCCAGTTCCCGGACTCGTGAGAAACTGGTGAAGCATCTCTAGATTGCAGTGTCATAGTATAACCCCTACCACTAGTTGAAGGTGAGATATCTGACAAAACCGTTGTAGATGGACCATCTTTCCACAAGATTGGGACTCCATCATATCACTCTAGCACTGAGCCCTAGTATGCCCACTACTACCGTACTGGTAGCATACAACCTGGCTGCCAGAAGATACATCCCGTGAACCTCGATCTCCTCAAGATGACTCTCTACAACGCTTCCTACTATCTATAAGAGGAATACCAGCTCTGGATGTCGAACTTCCCTGTATCAATGCTCTAGAATCCCTCAGATTGCACTCAGTGATAACCACCTGGTTGATGATTATAACGAACCATAATTTACATACATTTTTATTACTTCATAATTGAATCACACTTATTACAACATATAACAAAACCTGGAAAGGACCTTATAGGTATAGATTCTTTAGAAACTGGGAAACATAAACAACTGGTTCATAAAGCATCTACTTTTCCTCACTTTTATTTCATTATATCTAGAGTCCCTTTTGTCATATCCAAGTTAATAACCTTCTTCCTGACCTGGGGAAATAAAAAATACAAAAGGGTGAGCTCAAATGCTCAGTAAGGGTAAACAAAAGAAATGTCAATCACATCATATTCATAAGAACATAACATTTTTGAGATCTTAACCTGGAAAAGAGAGCATAATTTCATAACATGGGATAAATCATTGTAGTGAAAAGAAATCCCAATAATCATAAATTAAAACATTAAACTTTGTTTCATACACACATAATCATAGAGAATCATTTCTTATTAGTCAAGACTCATTTCCAAGACTATCTTTGTGGACAATGTCCATTTTTGAACTGAGTTCATTCCTCATTTCAGTCCTGTTTCACTGAACCAGTTTAACCTGCTGTTACACCCATGTCTATCTCATGAGATATAAAATCTTTACCCAATGCATTTGGAGGGAGATATAGGTCCCACCAATCTCATAATGATACCATTCTTATGTGTGCCACAAAATCATAAACCATACATCATAGCATAGCCCATGTAATAAAAATGGGATTCTTAAACATTGTGACATCATAATACAATTCTTATAAAATAAAGGAATTCATAAAAATAATTCCATCCCAACATAATCAAATCAATGTAATAATAGGGATATAAATAGAACCCTTTATTATCTTATATTGAAAATAATTTTGATAAAACACTTGAACTCCATTCTTGAAGAAAACATCCTTTCTACTTGAAAAACACTTTTCCTTTCTTAACATGTCATACAATTATAAACTACAAGAAGTTGATGAAAAATAAACATGAAAAATTGTAAAGAAAGCTTCTTGGAAATAAGGTTTTAAAAATCCATTCATGTCGTAAAAGTTAAAAAAACATCCTTCTCGTACTTTGGTCAGAAAAGTCAAAAAGTACCTCGTACGAAAAACGACAAAAGATTCCTTTCATATCAATTACTAAAAACTCACCGAAGGGTAAAATTGGATTTAAACAATTGTATGTGGATGGAAATAATATTAAATATTGAGGAAACAAGGATGTGGATGATAAAATACACCCTGGTAAATTTTAAATTATAAAAAATCTTGGATAAAAATGAGATTGTGATATTTCCCTTACCTTAGTTCCGATATGCTTTGTACGTGTCCGAACCTCTTGTATAATGATTTAAATAATGTCATTGACTTATTAAAGAATAATATTCATTGTCATGATATCATATAGGATATAGATAAATCATTTACATAATGGTATTACTGTAATATATATCATATTCATTCATTCAATTCATTTATGTAAACATTACTCAATGAAGATCATATAGAACGAGTCGCATCACATCGTGGAGACGGTAGGCCGTACGTTCGCACGAGCGATGATATCATTACCATGATCATGGAATTGTATTGAAGTGTATGTATACTATTTCAGAATCAATATCACATTACAATAATCATATATAGTTATTCATTACACCATTATACCCATCCAAGTAAGGTGGTGGTGGAAAACAGATTACACCACGGTGTGGAGACGATATTCCGTACGTACGCACTCGCGGTGATTTCGTTTTCCATAGGATGGATAAGAGGTGAAATAGGGTTGTTTGATATTTATAATAACATATCAATATATTAGGGATGCTGATTTTATTACCTTATAATGAAACATCTAATGAAGTGGGAGTAGATGAAGAATTTAACTTGAAGAAAACGGTAGAAGGTATTACCTCTTTCTCAAAGTTCCTCCTTTAAACTTTCTCTTATGGCACTAGAGTTGGTCTTTTGATAAGAGCAGTACCTCTAGTAGGTTTCTAAGGAAGTGGGAATGTTAAATGGGCAGGGGCTGGCCGAGATTGAAGGCTCAAATTGGTGTGAGGAAGAGAGGGAGGAGGTTCCCTTTTATAAGAGAGGAGAGGGGCACCTTTGGAATAACAAAATATATTATTTTATTATAAAGTCAAATTCTGTTTTTAATATCTCCAAATTGATATATTTATATGATAAGGTGGGGATGGGTCTAAATACTCTCATCCAATAGAATTTATACAAGTTTAGGTATCAATTGTAACCTTATCATTTAGATTTAACTTTAAGTTAGATAATTTAACTTTTACCGTGTCTTCTTGTTTTCTTACACTATAAGGTTAATAAACATAATATGTCAAGCCAAACGAACCCCAAGATGTTTATTATTAATATATATAACCTTATCTAAGTCATTTGGCCGGACCTCAGATTTTTAAGAATAAAATAACAATTAATAATATAGTATTTGTTTTAAAAACTATATTATGTCAATTTTGACACTATGTGGTAATTGATTTTTGTGAAAATCATAACAGAATTATTAGTTCGAAAACATTTAATTAAATTAATACTAACATGTCATATTAACATATAAAATTATGGAATTCATAAAAAGTCTCAAATTACATTTATTTGGGGATTTATAACATCGATTATTTCAATATTTCATTAATAAGATAATTACTGCATCATCATTGTGTCATATATAAATTAAATTATTTAATGTCTAAAAATTATAAATAAAATACTATTATGTAGGAATGATTTTTAGATTTATAATGAATATTTATAGTCTAATTTTTCTTATGTTTATCCCTATATAAAAAATGCTTTAATTGTTAATCTTTGATTTTAACTATTCTAACCCTTCTTTAAATAAATTGAAAATAAATGTCCTAATTTAATCCAAGTGGGGCTAAATGGTCATATTTTATTTCTAAGTTTGTTTTTGATCGAATTACACTTATCCAATCGAATTAGGACATGTGTTAGGGTAATAATAATATCATTTTTACCATTAACTACCCTATATACTTCTAACTGTGGTAACAAAAAGTAAAAAGTTACTATTCATCAAAAATTAATTTCATCTCATTGAACCACATTTTAGTCCTTGATATTAACCGTGTCTCTCGTATTTTCGAAATTCCACTCACATAAGCTGTAAAATTATGTTTTATGAAAAAATTCAGTTTTTTAACTACCACTTAGTGGTTTCACTATTCATCAAAAAATGAAAGTTTCCAGAAAAATACCAAAACATAGGCCTAAGATATATTTGATATTATGAATTCAAAAATGATGTTTATTTTACCAAATTCAAAACACATTAGTCACATTAACTAATTTACAAATTAATTCCCGTCGTCAAGACAAATAGCATGTTTTTAAGAGATAATAACTATCAAAAGATTGACACTTGTTTATGTATGGCTTAAATGTGAAATTACATCCAATGAACAAAATTGTATTAAATTGTAAAAATATATTCTAAATATACTTTAAAACCACTCAAATTAATAATTTATCACTATTAATTATTTCGATTAAAAAAGTTGTTTTTTATTAAAATTTAATAATTTTCACTATTCATCAGAATATGAAAGTTATCTGAAAAGTACCAAAAGTTCACCCTAAGATAATTTTGATATTCCTAATCCAAAAATTAAGTCAATTTTGAAAAATAACATTTACAAATTTTCAATAAGTGGTTATTACTATTCATAACAGCTAGTTTTAATAATATTTTAATAGTATATCATTGGATAGTGAAACTCAGTATTGCATACGACACAAGCTATCAAGGAAGGTCACGATTGCGTGTAAAGAAAGCCAAGATAGTGTTGTGTGTATTGAAAGATTCCTTTGATGATTTATATAAAATAAAAAGAAAATATTTCTTATAAAATTCTTGGGTGTTACATTCTACCCCCCATAAAATGAATTTCTCCCTCGAAATTCATCACTTGTAACAAACAGATGAGGATACGTCTCCCTCATAATATCCTCAATCTCCCATGTAGCTTCTTCTAATTTGTGGTTCCTCTATAAAACTTTCACCAAGCGAGTGGTCTTGTTCTGTAGGGATTTTTCACTACGATCGAGAATCTCTATCGGCTGTTCTTCATAAGAAAGATCTTGTTCCAATAGTACAACTTCTAAGCTAAGTACATGTGAAGGATCAGGTATGTACTTTCTCAGGATAGATACATGGAACACATCGTGAAATTGAGAGAGATTCGGTGGAAGCGCCAATCAGTAAGATACCTTCCCAACACGATCCAGTATTTCGAAAGGACCGATATACCTAGGGCTCAACTTTCCCTTCTTTCCAAATCTCATTACTCTCTTACAAGGAGATATTCGTAATAACACTTTATCACCCACTTCAAACTCTAAGACTTTTCTTCGGTTGTTGGCATAACTTTTTTGTCGACTCTGAGATGCTCTTATGTGTTGTTGAATAGATCGGACCTTTTCTGCCATATCATCAACAATATCAGGTCCAAATAGCTTTCTTTCCCCAACTTCATCCTAGCATGTTGGAGTCCTATATTTCTTTCCATATAGAGATTCATATGGAGCCATATGAATACTGGAGTGAAAGCTATTATTATAAGAAAATTCCACTAAAGGTAGGTGTTGATCCCAACCACCTTTGAAATACATAGAGAAATATCTCAACATATATTCTAGAGTTTGAATTGTCCTCTCAGACTGACCGTCTATCTAAGGATGATAAGCAGTGCTGAAAATCAACTCTGTATCCAGAGTATGCTGAAGACTTAGCCAGAACTTTGAGGTAAACCTCAGATCTCGATCAGATATAATAGAAAGTGGTACTCCATGCAATCTTACAACTTCTTTTACATATATCCTGGAAAGATGATCCAGAGAGAAATCCTCTCTAATAGCAATGAAGTGTGAAGACTTCGTAAGACATTCAACTATGACCCAGATAGCATTATTGCCTTAAGATGTTTTAGTAAGTCCTGTGAAAAAGTCTATAGTGATGTTTTACCATTTCTATTCAGGTATGGGTAATGGTTGTAACATCCCCTTAGACTTCTGTCTCTCAGCTTTAACTTTCTGACAAACCAAGTATCGAGAGACATATTCAGGAACATCTCATTTCATGCCATCCCACCATAAGTACTCTTTCAGGTCCCTATACATCTTTGTGCTTCTAGGATGAATAGAGAATGATGAACTATGAGCCTCATCCAGCTGTTCCTTCTTTAATTCTGGAATGGGAGGAACACAAACCCGATTCCTGAACTTTATTATCCTGTCACAATAAAGGTTGAATTCAGGAATATTTCTCACCTTCATTTGTAACTCTACATCTTCTTTCTGTGCCTCTCTAATCATCACATGTATAGATGGTTGAACATTCATTTGAGAAAGATACAATTTTCCCCCTTCCATTAAAATTCCATGATCCATCCTTTGTAAATCCATAAATATTGGATCTTTTGTGATCCTCATCATGGATAAGCTAGCATGGTCTTGTCGACTGAATGCATCTGCCACCTTGTTTGCTTTCCTAGGGTGGTAATGAATTAAGCAGTCGTAATCCTTAATCAGCTCCAACCATCTTCTTTGGTGCATATTTAGCTCCTTTTTTGTGAAAATATACTTTAAACTTTTATGATCAGTATAAATATCACACCTTTCTCCATAAAGATAATGCCTCCAAATCATTAATGCAATGATTATAGTAGCTAACTCTAAATCATGTGTTGGGTAATTTTTTTCATGGATTTTTAACTGTTGTGAGGCATAAGCTATCACCATATCATTTTCCATAAGAACAAACCCCAACCCCTTCTTGGATGCATCACTGTAGATCACAAACCCTTCTCTACTACAAGGCAGTGTGAGCATAGGTGCACTGGATAACCTTCTTTTCAACTCCTTGAAATTCTATTCATATTCCTCCATCCAAACAAACATAACTCCATTTCGAGTCAACCTGGTGAGTGGATTAGATAATCGTGAAAAATATTTCACAAAACGTCGATAATATCCAGCCAAACCAAGAAAACATCATATCTCAGTTATTGTTGTTGGTCTTGAACATCTTTCGATGGCCTCTATTTTTGCTGGATCCACAGATATCCCCTCTTTTGAGATTATTTGTCCCAAATATGAAACTTTTGGAATCCAAAATTCACACTTGGTAAATTTGGCATAAAGCTTCTCCTTTATCAGGGTCTTCAATATAATTCTCAAGTGATCATCATGTTCTTACTTGCACTTTGAATAGACAAGAATATCGTCTATAAATACTTCCTCAAATTGATCAAGATAGTCTATAAAGACTCTATTCATTAGATCCATGAAGATAGCAGGGGCATTAGTAAGACCAAATGGAATCACTATAAATTCATAGTGTACATACCTTGTATGGAAAGCCTTATTTGGTATATCCTCCCTTTTGACCCTTAATTGATGATACCCGGAACGAAGATTAATCTTCTAAAAGTATTGAGCTCCACGTATTTTGGTCAAATAAGTCATGAATCCATGTGAGAGGATATTTGTTCTTGATAGTGATCTTGTTAAGTTCTCGATAATCAATGCAGAGTCTCATTGATCCATCATTCTTCTTAACAAATAGAACAAGTGCTCCCCAAGGTGAAGTAGTAGGGTGTATGAATCCCTTATCAAGATTCTCTTAGAGTTGCTTCTTCAATTCCTGTAACTCAATTGGGGCCATTCTATAAGGTGTCTTTGAAATAGGCAAAGCACCCGGTAAGAGTTCAATTGAAAACTCGACTTTGCGATTTGGTGGAAGACCTGGCAATTCCTCTGGAAAGACATCATCAAACTACCGTACAATGGGAATATTCTTAATAATGAGTTCCTTACCAACCATTTGAGATAAATAACCTTCATTTATTGGAATAAAGACCCATAAGATGGAAGAAATTTCCACTGGAAGGTTATGTTCATCCTTGCATTGATAGACGATCATAGATTGATCTGGAATATGAAATGTGACATCCCTTCTTTGGAAATTGATATGAGATCCATATAAAGAAAGTCAATCCATGCCAAGAATCACATCAAATTCCACTATTGGAAGGATCAAAAGATTTTCAGGAAGCACTTTCCCACAAACTTCAATCGGGGAAGAATTATAAACTTTTGATGCGACTGTTGTGCCATTAGGGGTTGTCATAGCTAACTCAACATCTAATTGTTGAGGTAATACGGTGATACTCTTAGAAAATTCATCAGAAATAAATGAGTGGGTGGATCCAGAATCAAATAAAACATTTTCTACTTTAGAGTGGATGGTATGTGTACCTTTCACCACATCGTTATCGTACTCCACATCGCTGATAGAAATTGCATGTGACATTCCTTTGTCTTTAGCCTTAAGAGTTTGTTGACATCGACCATTATCATCTACCCTTGGATTAGAGAATTTATTGGCATAATTCCCCATCTCCTTGCAGTTGAAACATTGATGTGTAGTAGGTTCATTCTCTGTATCCCTTCCTTTTTTTCATGATTAGACATCTTCTTTCCCATCATTGTCGCATTCAAATGCCCGATGACCTTCCTTTCCACATTTGAAACATTTACTTGTCCCTTTAAGATAACTCCCTCCATGTTTCTTTCTACACTTTGATCATAAGGGAAAGCTTATATTCTTTTCAGTGTGCTCTTTAGATTTTTCTTTGAATTCCATTTTCCTATTCTTATCAAACCCATATGACTGATGGGTTACTCCAATCTCCATATCAACTTTGAGAGCACATCGAACTATTTCATCGTAGCTATTGAAGTCCCTTATGGCTAATTCCCTTCGAAGACTAGGTTTTAAGCCACTAAAGAATCGATCGATCTTACTCTCAGGTTGGATAATAATACCAGAAGCGTACCTTGAAGGTCTTGTAAAATTTTCTTCATAGGTACCAACAGATTCATCATCATTTTGCTTCAGTTCAAGAAACTCTTTCTCTATATTTGTTCGGAGAATACGAGGGAAGTACTTATTGAAAAATAAGTTCTTGAACCTGTCCCATTCCATGGACTCAATTTCATCCCTTTGCCTCATACTCTTAATAAGATTCCACCATTGATCAGCATCTCCTTCCAAACGATACACAGCTTGGATGACTTTATCATGTTCAGAACATTGAAGAACTGAAAATATCTTTTCCGTAGTACTAATCCATTGTTCAGTAACTAATGGATCAGTAGACCTGCTGAATGAAGGTGGAAACTGCCTCATGAAGGATTCAACAGAATGTTTCTCCTTCCTTTGCTTGTTTGGAAGTCCTGCATGATTCATAGCTTGAGAAAGTTGTGTGAGCATGGATACAAGGTTTTGCATTCTAGCTCCCATAACGTTTGGTTGCTCAGGGGGACAATCATTGCATTTCCCGTCGCATTTCGCATTAACACGGTTCCTTCAGGTTCTAGCCATTGAATAAAACCAAGAAGAATAGTGTGAGCAACACTAATTATAATAGGAAAACGACATAATCAAGAATAAAATTTCACACATAATGTCTTATCCTAGGTTATTCATGGTCATTTCTAAAACACTAAGATTGTTTTCTATGCTTAGACATATCCTTAGGGTTCTTACTAAGGCTTTCACATCCTAGTTTCCAATGGTTGACTATACCTTTCCTTTGATACCAACTATAACGACCCGTACATTACATAAATTTTTATTACTTCAGAATTGAAGCACACTTATTACAACATATAACAAAACCAGGAAAAGACCGTATAGGTATAGAGACTTTAGAAACTGGGAAACATAAACAACTGGTTCATAAAGCATCTACTTTGCCTCCCATTTATTTCATCAAATCTAGAGTCCCTTTTGGCATATCCTACTTAATAACCTTCTTCCTGACCTGGGGAAATAAAGCATACAAAAGGGTGAGCTCAAATGCTCATTAAGGGTAAACAAAAGAAATATCAATCACATCATATTCATAAGAACATAACATTTTGGAAATCCTAACCTGCAAAAGAGATCATAATTTCATAACATGGGATAAATCATAGTAGTGAAAAGAAATCCCAATAATCAAAACATAAAACATGAAAAGTTGTGGAATACACACATAATCATAGAGAATCATTTGTTATTAGTCAAGAATAATTACCAAGAATATCTTAGTTGACAAAGTTTATTTCTGAACCAAGTTCATTCCTCGTTTCGGTCCTGTTTCACTGAACCGGTTTAACCTACTGTTCTAGCCATGTCTATTTCATGAGATATAAAATCTTTACCCAATGCATTGGAGGGAGATATAGGTCTCACCCATCTCATAATGATACCATTCTTATGTGTGCCACAAAATCATAAACCATACATCATAGCATAACCCATATAATAAAAATGGGATTCTTAAACATCGTGACATCATAAAACAATTCATATAAAATAAAGGAAATCATAAAAATAATTCCATCACAACATAATCAAATCAATGTAATAATAGGTATAGAAACCGAACCTTGTATTATCTTATATGGAAAATAATTTTGATAAAACATTTGAACTCCATTCTTGAGGAAAATATATTTTCTACTTCAAAAACACTTTTCCTTTCTTAACATGTCAAACAATTATAAAATAAAAGAATTTTATTAAAAATAAACTTGAAAAATTATAAATGAAGCTTCTTGGAATAAATGTTTTAAAAATCCATTAATGCCATAAAAGTTGAAAAAAACATTCTTCTCGTACTTTTGTCAGAAAAGTCAAAAATTACCTCATACGAAAAACGACAAAAGATTCCTTAAAAATATTTTACTAAAAACTCACCGAAGGGTAAAATTGGATTTAAAAAATTGTATGTCTATGGAAATAATATTACATATTGAGGAAAAATGGATGTGGATGATAAAATATACCCCAGTAAATTCCATAATATAAACAATCTCGGATAAAAATGAGATTGTGATATTTCCCATACCTTAGGTCTGATATGCTTTGTACATGTTTGAACCTCTTGTATAATGATTTAAATAATGTCATTGACTTATTAAAGAATCATATTCATTGTTATGTTACCATATATGGTCATATTTTTTAGCTTCTTATTAATAATATTTCATTACTACTTGTTATTCGTGTGTTTATTACTTTTTGTCCTTATACGTGTTTTGTCGAATAAATTATTATGCCTATTTATAGGATATAGATACATCATTTACAAAATTTTATTAGTGTAATATATATCATATTAATTCATTAAATTTATTTATATAATCATTATTCAATTACGATCATATAAAACGAGTCACATCACATCGTGGAGACGGTAGGCCGTACGTACGCACGAGCGATGATATCGTTCCCATGATCATGGAATTGTATTGAAGTGTATGTATACTATTTCAGAATCAATATCACTTTACAATAATCATATATAGTTATTATTTTCACCATTATACCCATCCAAATAAGGTGGTGGTGGAAAACAGATTACACCACGGCGGGGGGACGATATTCCGTACGTACGCACGCGCGGTGATTTCGTTTTCCATAGGATGGATAAGAGGTGAAACATGGTTGTTTCTTATTTATAATAACATATAAGTATATGAGGGATACTGATGTTATTACCTCATAATTAAACAACTAAAGAAGAGGGAGTAGAAGAAGAATGGAACTTGAAGAAAACGGTAGAAGGTATTACCTCTTTCTCGACGTGCCTCCTTTAAACTTTCTCTTAAGGCACTAGAGTTGGTCTTTTGATAAGAGAAGTACATATAGTAGGTTTATAAGGAAGTGGGAAAGTGAAATGGGCAGGGGTTGGCCAAGCTTGAAGGCTCAAATTGGTGTGAGGAAGAGAGGGAGGAGGCTCCCTTTTATAAGGGAGGAGAGGGGCACCTTTGGAATAACAATAACTTTTATTTTATTATAAAGTCAATTGGGTTTTTAATAGCTCCAAATTGATATATTTAGAATCTAAGGTGGGGATGGGTCGAAATACTCTCATAAAATAGAATTTAGACAAGATTAGGTATCAATTTTAACCATATCATTTAGATTTATCTTTAAGTTAGATAATTTAACTTTTACCGTGTCTTCTGGTTTTATTACACTATAAGGTTAATTAACTTACTATATCAAGCCAAACGAACCCAAAGATGTTTATTATTAAGATATATAACCTTATCTAAGTCATTTAGCCGAACCTTAGGCTTTTAGGAACAAAATAACTATTAATAATATAGTATTTGTTTTAAAAACTATTTTATGTCAATTTTGACAGTATTTGGTAATTGATTTTTGTGAAAATCATAACAGAATGATTAGTTCGAAAAAATTTAATTAAATCAATACTAACATGTCATATTAACATATAAAATTATTGTAATTCATATAAAGTCTAAAATTACATTTATTTGGGTATTTATAATATCAATTATTTCAATATTTCATTAATAAGATAATTCCTACATCATCATTGTGTCAAAAATAAATTAAATTATTTAATGTCTAAAAATTATAAAAAAATACCATTATGTAGGAAAGCCTTTTATATTTCTAATTAATATTTATAGTCTAATTTATCTTATGTATAACCCTATATTAAAAATGCTTTAGTTATTAAACATTGATTTTAACTATTTTAACCCTTCTTTAAATAAATTGAAAATAAATGTCCTAATCTAATCCAAGTGGGTCTAAATGGTCATATTTTATTCCTAAGGTTGTTTTTGGTCGAATTTCAATTATCCAATAGAATTAGGACATGTTTTAGGGTAATAATAATATCATTTTTACCCTTAACTACCCGATTTTCTTTTAACCTTGAAAAAATAAAATAAAAAGTTACTATTCACCAAAAATTATTTTCATCTCATTGAAGCACATTTTAGTCCTTGATATTAACCGTGTCTCTCGGATTTTTGAAATTCCACTCACAGAAGCTGTAAAATTAAGTTTTATGAAAAAATTCAGTTTTTTAACTACAACTTAGTGGTTTCACTATTCATCAAAAAATGAAAGTTTCCAGAAAAATACCAAAAATTAAGCCTAAGCTATATTTGATATTAGGAAATCAAAAATGATGTTTATTTTACCAAATTCAAAACATATCAGTTGCATTGACTAATTTAAAAATTAATTCCCATCATCAAGACAAATAGTGTGTTTTTAAGAGATAATAAATATCAAAAGATTGACACTTGTTTATGTCTGGTTTAAATGTGAAAATACATCCAACGAACAAAATTGTATTAAATTTTAAAAATATATTCTAAATATACTTTAAAACCACTCAAATTAATAATTTATCACTATTAATTATTTTGATTAAAAAAGTTCTTTTTAATTAAAATTTAATAATTTTCATTATTCATCAGAATATAAATGTTATCCGAAAAGTACCAAAATTTCACCCTAAGCTAATTTCGATATTCTGAATCCAAAAATGAAGTCCATTTTGAAAAATAAAATTTACAAAATTTCAAAAACTGGTTATTACTATTCATAATAGCTAGTTTTAATAATATTTTAATAGCATATCGTTGTTTAGTGAAACTCGGTATTGCGTACGATGCAAGCTATCAAGGAAGGTCACGATTCTATGTAAAGTAATCCAAGCTAGTGTTGTGTGTAGTGAAAGATTCCTTTGATGATTTATATAAAATAAAAACAAAATATTTCTTATAAATGTCTCGGGTGTTACAACGATAGAGGATATCGAAGTCAACCTAAAGATATTCACCTGGGAACAGATCTCCTGCCTGAGACCATCCTCGAACTTCCTCGATAGGAAAAACTCATCACCTACTGGGATCAGTGTGAAACGCTGCAGTTTATTAAAGTGAGATGAGTACTCCATAACAGAAAGAGTACCCTGCTGTAGACTCATAAAATCCTGGGCTCAATCGGCCCTCATGGTCTCTGTATAGAAGTAGTCATAGAAGGTGCACCGAAACTCATCCCATGACATACTCTGCTGGCGCCCGGACTATGAGATCACCTCCCACAAACTCTTGGCCATGTCTCAGAGCATATAGGTGGGCATCTGACCCTCTTCTCTGGGGGTATCTTGAGATTCTCGAAGATAGTCAGTGTGGACTCTAACCATGACTCAGTAGCCTAGGGTCCTCCATCCCCTTATAAAGTAGGAGGATGCTGTTGTTGAATGACCCGCGTCAATTCGGCCACCAATGGGGCAGGAGGTGATTCTCCCTGAAAAGTCTGCATCATCCTCAGGAAGCCCTCCCTAAACAGTGTATCAGCTCATGTGACAGGTATAACTGCTGGTCCCAAGGCTGTTACATCCAGAGGATCTGTAGGAGGATCCCGATTGGCCGTATCCGGTGTCTGATCACCATCTGGCCACTGACGTACAATCATAGGATGTCTTGGAGGCATATCTTTGAATGATCAAAAGCATACCTTGGATCAGGATTATCAACGACTGAGAACAGAAGAGTACAAAAAAGGAACAAGAGAAAAAAAATCCAGTTTTAGAAAACATGACTACATGGCGTGTATTAAAAACTACACGGCGTGTTCTCTTAAACCATTCACATGGGCGTGTATTCTGGCCAAGCTGGTCGTGTAACAACACAAACTACACGACATGTTGTCCCCACACACGTCATGCACTTGAACTTTACTCCCCTTCCCCAGTCTCATTACATGGCTAACCCACATGGTCCACTTAAACTTATACTACACAGCGTGTTCCCTATGGACACGACGTTTACTAAAGAAGGTTTCGGCAACCCATGTTGTTAGTTACACAATCGGCTACACGGCTGACCCTTACACGGCGTGTTCTGAACAAACACAACATGTATAGGAGAAGATAACACCGACCTGTATTGTTCGTGACACGGTCGGGTACCTGGAACAAAACTACACGGAATGTTCCTACCAAACACGGCGTGTTTTACTCTAGCTTCCCCAGCCCGTGTTGTTAGTGACACGGCTGGTCACATGACTCACTACTACATGGTGTGTATCTACCGTACACAGCGTGTTATTGATGATTTTCCACAACTCCGTGTTCCTACTCACATAGTCAATAACACGTTTTAAAAACTACACGGCTTGTATATATAATGTACACGCTGTGTAATTTGGGTTTTTTCGGGTAGTAGCTCAGAAATTGCACCAAAGTCCAGAAAACACCGAAACAAGGCATAAAGGTGCCTAATTCCGATCCGTGAGGGCCCATACTCCCCGCGAATCAAATCTTGGCATTCAATACAGTCATATAAAAGGAAAAACAGATCAGTGATCCACCAATTTCCGATTCAAGAGTTCCCATAACACCTCAAGATCAAAAATTCGGCGTTCATAAAATAAATAACAATATAAACAGTCCTCTAACAAGCAGCATAGATTCTATCAAGCATCTATCACAATATCATGCATAATCTACACAATGTCTATCACAACAACATAAAATCACTAATTCACCATAGTTGGCATGGCAAGAATGCATGAAATGTGATTTTTAACATGTGCTTGTATAATTCATGAGATGGAATACCCTCATCTCATAGGGTTGAGACAGAAATAAGAACCATAATAACATCAACAATAACAACACATGTCATGTGAATCACACTAGGTGAAATCATATTAACCATAAATCTCAAAACTAGAAAACCGCATTTAATGTGGTAGTATGTTTTTTCCCCGTACACGAGTTAGATACACCCAGGGACAACATAAAACCAAGTACCGAATACGTCTTATCCCTGGATAAGGCTCCAAATAGTATGTCAAGAGAAAAGAGTTCCTCTGATACAACTTTGTAACGTCCCGGTTCTGAAATCCACCCAGAGGTGCCCCGTACCCGGTTAGTCACATAGTCACAAGCACATTTCCCCAAATGCCAGAGGATGCTGACTAGAAGTGAGGGCCTTGGGTGTGGTAGTGGGGAAAATATTCCCTCATAGGCAGAGTACACTATATAATTAAATAAACATGAAATAGCAAAAGTAGTAAATAACAAATAGTAGTAAACAACGGAAGCCTAAATAAAAAAAATGGAGCACATATGTATATATGAAATGATATATGTTACATATCTAGGGAAGCAGCCAAATAAGTCACAATGCTGGAAAACAACACAGTACCAAAACAAGTACAAAATAAAGTAAACAGCTCCTCATCATCGCCATACAAAGCTTGGTTCCATGCTCTCCTGCTATAATCAATCAAGAACCAAAAGTTGAAGGGCCCTTTCCCTTGTCTATACCTGCAACGACAGATTCTGATTGGGCCCAAAAGCATGGCCCAAACAGGGTGTAATAATAAATCATAGTATCCAACCACTCAATGATCTATGCCTAACATTCAGTTTGTGTATGGAAAGAAATAGTACAGTACGTAGTAAACAGTAGCAGCAACAACATGAAATAATCAGTATGTAGTAAACAGGATAATGCACAACAGTAATCAATCCACAGAACCACAACAAGAAGTAGTAAGAAGAAAAGCTCACCACAACAAGAAACCCTCTAGGAAGTACTCACGACCATCCCCTCATGTCCTAACCAAGAAGTACCACAACCCTCTGGGCAGTGCACTTAGCCTAACCCCTCTGGTTTGGTCATACGAATATAAGAATCTTTGGGGAAGCTCACTCGGTCAATTCCTCTTATTGTCTAGGGTACTCATGGACTCTTTGAGGAAGACCATGCGATCTAACCCTCTTGGCCCAAGGACTAGAAACTCTCTGAGGAAGCTCAATCGGTCAATTCCTCCTATTGTTCTAGGTCTATCACAGACTCTCTAAGGATGCTCACTCAGTCAATTCCTTCTCTAGCCTGGAAAAGGTTTTAAAAGATATTCAAACAAGTAAAGACTCTCTGAGGAAGTTCAGTCGGTCAACCTTCCTATAGTCTATAATATTCAAGGAACTCTGGGAAGCTCACTCGGTCTATCCCCTATAGTATATAATTTCCAAAGGCACTCTAGGAAGATCACTCGATCTATCCCTTGTAGCCTATAATGTCAAGGACTCTATGGGAAGCTCACTCAGTCTATCCCTTATAGTCTATAGCACCAGGTTCTCATAGCCCCGTTCCAATTAGTGCATAATAATTCAATAAGGACATATTACACCTATAGAGATACTTGGCTAACCAAAGTACACCTATAGAGATACTTGGCTAAACGGTCTACAACAAATAAACTTGTTATCATCATCACTCCATCCTACAGTCACAAGGCATGGAAACAGGCAAAACTGCCAAGTCTAACAAAGACCCAAAGTTCGTAAATTGAACAAAGCATGGGAAAAACATACAAGAACAACAATTATCCACAAGCATGATCAATTTAACTCTACACAATAATGCAATCATGGAAGGAATAACCGCAAGGGAGAAACGATAAACATGCAATACCCCATTCGTTGGTATTAGTGGAATTTTCACATAAAACTCAAATACATCGAAAGGAAAGTCACAAACCACCTACTTGGATGCTAGGAGATGAATATACGTGAGCCAAGAAGATTGAATCCCCTTAGAAAATCAATGATCTAATAAAATGTCCAAAACGTTCAACGGACGATAACTTGAGAAAGAAGAGGAATTGTAAAACAAGGATCTAGGAGAAGGAAGGACTCACCGCTATAGTTCCAATGCAATCGACGATGATCGAATCATAGAACGAATGGAGAAATGGGGGCTTGTCAACAATCTGTGGCTTTACGGTTTCTCTCGGATGAAGAAGCAGGAGAAGAAGAGAATTCTGTCAATGAGACCCGACCCTGGTCCGTTTAATGACAAAAAATAAAATACACGGCGTGTACTTATTGAGTACACATCGTGTACTCTATTTTTTCTGTACTCCACTTTAAGCGGCCTCCACTTCATCCCTACACACCGTGTGTGTGGCCGGGACCCGACCAGCACACGGCCTGAGCCAACAAGGGAGTACACTGTGTTTAGTCAAAAATTAAAAGCCATGTACTTCGAAAATTCCAAGAAATTCATCTTTTCTCAAAAACGTAAGAAAAATTAAATACATACCTGAAAACGAATATCCGGGTTCTTACACTATGTAGCTGTGATAGCTACAATGTAAGTATTTTATGGATGCCCCATGTTACCTTTATGATATATGATTTCTATGTGTCTTTCATAAATCTTATTATTTCATGAGATATGTAAAAGAGTTCATGTTTTTTATGTATTTATGAACAAATGTTTTCATTCTTTGTTTTATAACACTTAATGGGATTTTTATGCTAATCCAATGTTTTGAAATGTATTCAAAGGACATAAAGATTAATAGGTTCAAGGATGGGATCAAGGAAAAGTAATGCTGTCTAAAACCTGGAACTAGACACAAATCTTTTTTTCAAGAGTTTTTTATGAAAAAATGGAAACTTTGTAGAAGTGTCTACTTTGTAATCTTTTGAGATGTAATAGTTATGTTCTAAATCTATAAAACTCTAAACCTGAAAAGATCCTCAAGGTGAATTATTCATTTAATTCAAGATTATGTAATGTTTAAGGCCGGGTCTAGATAGTTGGAAACAGAGGTCAGTTTAGATAACTTTAGTAGTTAGGGTATTGTTAAATTAATATCCATAATGTAATTTTTTTATATATTGAAATCCTTTTTCATTTATAGATAACCATGTCGCATCGCCTAAGATATTTCTATGTTCAGAATGGTTTTTCGTAGAGGAAACAAGGTAGCTATGTTGGGACGACCTCAGGAGGAAGACAACCTTCCAAATCAGCAACCTGAGATGGTTATAATCAGAACTGAACAATTTGTTGCAGTGATGGAACAATTGAATGAGGCGATAAATGGTGGTGGTGTCCATGTACGAGATCATCTAGATCAACCACAGAAGAACATGTTAGTAGTGGGGAATTTCATGAGGAAACATCCCCCATCATTTAGAGGATCATATGATCCGGTGCTAGCAGAAGGCTATATTAAAACACTGGAAATGATTTTAAATGTCATGGGTTGTTCAAAACATCAAAATGTTATTCTTGTTGTTTACCATTTTGATGGTGATGATGATAAGTAGTGGTTGATTGTGAAAAATTTCAGGGATAGTGAGGAGATTGATGCTCTTGATTTGGATGAATTCAAATGTATGTTTCTGGAGATATATTTTCCTAAGGTGGTTCGTCTTAGGATGGAAAAACAATTCCTATAATTGAGGCAGGAGGATGACTATGTGGCTTCTTATGAAGAAAAATTCACTCGACTGGCAGGGTATGCTTCAAATTTCATATGTGATCTTAATAGTATAATAAACCATTTTTAATCAGTATTAAACTCAATATATCGACGGGATTTAGGTTTTAGTGAGATAAAATGTTATGAAAAACTTGTTCGTTATGCGGAGAAGGTGGAAATGGAGTTTTATGATGATCATGTATTCTTTGACAAACAACAGAATAAGTGGCCGAGGTGGTAGGTGAAAGGGAAGAACTCTTTAAAAATTATTATGGAATGAAACTTAAGTTTACAATTTCGGAAAATTGTAGTAAAAAGTATTTTGGGGAATGTCTTTTGAATTCTATTAAGTGCTACCGATGTGGTAAAATGGGATATAAGGCTTGTAATTACACTGAAAAAGGACAGGGTAATGGTAAGACAAAATCTGGTTTACAGTCAGTAAAATGTTTTAAGTAAAATTAAATGGGTCATTATGCAACTGAGTGTCCAACAAATTACTCAATCGAAGGAAAGCATCCAGACTACTAGAAGAAAGAGGTGGTAAAATTCTTTGCAACTACTTCAGTGGATATTGGTCCATCAAATGAAGTAGTATTAGGTATATTGTTTGTTTGTTTAGATTATGCCAATGTGTTATTTGATTGAGGATCTACAAATTCTTTCATTTCTGAGATGTTTTTTTAGTAAATTGGGAATTCAATATCAAGATATGAATACATAACTTATAGAAAAAACACCTGGATGGAATTTTGAGACAAAAAGAAAACATAAGAACATTTGTGTCCTTGTGTGCGGAAAGAATCTACCTGCAATCCTTATTGTTTTGCCGATAGTAGAGTTTGATGTTATTTTGGGTGTGGAATTTCTTTCTATTTATCATGATAATATTGGCTGCAGAGCTAAAGAGGGTTCTTTTCAAAATAATTTTCAGTTTGTGTACATGATTGAACCCTTTCTTTAGATAACAAATCAGGTAGCTGAGAATCTTGTAAAAGATGGAAATGAATGTTACCTTGCACATAGTGTTGAAAATAAAGGAACTGTTCAGATTAATGATGTGCCAGTGTTAAATGGGCACCTTGATGTGTTTCCTGATAAGTTTCTAGGTATTATGACTGATTAGAAAGTTGTATTTACTATTTACTTAGTTCCTGAGGATAATTGAATTTCAAAACCACCTTATCGAATGGCTGAAATTGAACTTTTAATGTTAAAGAAGAAATTAAAAGATTTATTAGATAAGGTATCATTCAACCTACCACATCACCATGGGGTTCTATTTTATATTTTGTTAAAAAGAAATATGGTTCAATGAGACATTGCGTTGATTATAGAGCATTGAATTACATCACTGTTAAGAATATGTATCCTTTTCAATGTATCGATGATTTGTTTGATCAGCTCCAGGGAGCTTTGTATTTTTAGAAGATTGACTTGAGGTCAGGGTACCATCAGTTGAATGTAAAGGAAGAAGACATTTCGAAGACCTCGTTTTGTACTATATAAGGCTTTTATGAATTTGTAGTTATGCCTTTTGGGTTAACCAATGCACCTACAGTATTCATGGATCGTATGAACAGAATATTCAGTGAGTTCTTGGATAAGTTTGTGGTTTTATTCATTGATGATATTTTGGTTTATTCGAAAAGTAAGGAGGAACATGAAAGTAATTTAAGGGATGTCTTGGAAACCTTAAATGAAAATAATCTACATGGGAAATTCAGCAAGTTTGAGTTTTGGTTACAACAAATTTCATTCAGTGGTCCCATTGTTTCAAAAATTGGCATAAATGTTGATCCTGCTGAAATAAAAATTGTTGAAGAATGGCCTAGACCCACAAATATAACCAAGATTCGTATTTTTCTTGGTTTGGAAGGTTATTACCAGAGGCTTCTTGAAAACTATTCCCAGTTATCTTTTCGAATGACTATGTTAACTCGAAAAGGTGTTATGTTCATTTGGACAAAAGAATGTGATGATTGTTTTCAGATATTGAAAAGGATATTGGTGAATGCTCTAGTTTTGGCACATACATCCATAAATGTTGAGTTTGTTTTCTATAATGATGCTTCATTGAATGGACTGGGTTGTGTTCTAATGTAGAATGATCAGGTAGTTGCTTATACTTCACGTCAGTAGAAACCTCATGAGTTAAATAAACCTACAAATGATATGGAATTATCTTCTATTGTTTTTTAATTAAATATTTAGAGGCATCATTTGTATGGAGTGAAATGTTAAATATATACTGACCACAAAAGTTTAAAGTATATATTCACTCAAAAAATTGAACATGAGATAGAGGATATGGATAGAATTAATCACGGATTATAATTGCATGATCCATTACCATTCGAGAAAAGAAAATAAAGTGGTTGATGTTTTGAGTAGAAAAAGTTATTCTCCATTGACCATGTTACGTTTAGAACAAGATCCTTTGGGTTTTTATTTGATAAACATTGAAATAGAAGTGGTTGGTGCAGGAAATTATTCTATTTTGTTTCAGGCGTCACTGAAATCATCTCTACTGACAGAATAAAGCAAGCGCAGAAAGAAGACATTGAGTTGCAGAAAAAGGTATTGTTGGTTTAGAAGGGTAAGTTTCCTAAGTTGAACATTCATAATTAATTTTTTTTAGATTTGGAAAGAGATTATGTGTGCCCTGTGATTCACATTTGAACAATGATTTGTTATGTAAAGCTCATAGTTCCTCATTTTTAGTTCATCTTGGTAGTACTAAGATGTACATAGATAATCAAGAGTATTACTAGAGGAATGGAGTCAAAAGAGATTTTACCAATTTTACTGTGAAGTGTTTGACTTGTCAGTAGGTTAAAGTAGAGAAGCAGTTACCGAAAGGGATTCTTCATCCTTTACTGGGGCCAGAGTGGAAATGAGAATATATATAAATGGACTTTGTTGTGGGATTAACAAAAACATATCGAAGTAATAATGAAATCTAGGTTATTATTGATCGATTGACTAAATATGACCATTTCCTTCCTATTTGGGATACATTGTCCCTAGATTAGAATTCTCTATTGTATGTTAAAGAGATAGTAAGGTTGAATGGAGTTCCCCTCTTCATTGTATCTGGTCGTGATCCTAGGTTTACATATATGTTTTGGAAAGGCCTTCAGAAGACATTGGGTACTGGATTGAATTTTAGTACATATTTTCATCCTCAATCAGATTGGCAGTCAGAATGAACAATTTAGAACTTGGATGACATGTAATGTGCTTGTTCATTAGATTATCAGGAAATCTTGGACCACCATCTATTTTTGGTTGAATTTTCATATAAAAACATTTTTCATTCCAGTATACAGATGGCTCCATATGAGGCATTATATGGTAAGATAATTCTAACTCCAACTTTTGGGGATGATGTGGGCGAAATGAAACTGATGAGAACAGAATTGGTAGAATAAATGGGGGGGAAAGATTAGTTGATTCAGAAGCACATGAGAACAGGTCAGAGCAGACAGAAAAGTTATGCAGATAACCGAAGGAAGGATCATTCTTTAGAGGTAGGTGATCATGTCTTTCTCAAAGTTTCTCCATGGAAAAGTGTGATGTGTTTTGGTAAGAAGGGAAAGTTGAGTCTAAGGTTCAATGGACCTTATGAAAATCTAGAGAAACTTTGATCAGTTGAGTACAGAGTGGCTTTACCTCCATGTTCATCCCAGATACACTATTTTTTTCATGTTTTGATGTTGAGAAAGTATATGCCAGATCAATATCATATTTTGTGCCCAGAGGTAGTTTAGTACGAAGATAATCACTCTTGTGAAGAACAACCAATTCATATTCGTGACCATTAATAGAAAGTGTTGCAGAATAAGGTAATTCACCAGGTAAAGGTTTCTTATAAAACCATATTGTTGAATAGGAAATGTGGGAATCTGAAAATTCTATGAGCTATAAATACCCCACTTATTTTAATAAGTGAATAGAATTTGCGAGGACGCAATTTACAAAAGTGAGGATGGATGTAACGACTCAAGGAAATGAAGAATATGACATATTTTATATCTATTAATATTGGTGAATTAAATACTATCTTTACTTTAAATGGGTTTCTATGTTTGATAGCATACCCGATACACAACAACAGGTTTCTTTGGAATCTTCCGTTGCACACTAATAATATAATAATATTATTTTAAATGGTATTTAACTCTTAGCCACTGTGTTGGAGGGAATAAACAAAACAAACTAAAATATGATTATACATGTTTGTTAAATCTGTTTTCATTTATCCAATAAAAAGTTAGTGGTCTAAAATGTGAATAAATTTTATTTTAAGAATAATTTACATTAAAAAGTCGATTTATCGCCTTTTAATGGAGAACCCTTTTTAAATATAGTTTTAGTCACATAAATACATTATAATTGACCAAATAAAATCCTTCTTCATAATTTGGATATCATAATTTTCTTTATGTAAATTTTTGGTATTCTTCCGATAAAGTTAATGTTTTAATGAATAATGAAAATATTGTATTTTAATTAAAAAGAGACTTTTAATATAATTTATTTACATGGTTATATAATGTTTTTGATTAGTTTTAACGAGTAATTAGAATATATTTTTACCATTCAATCCAATTTTGGTCATTGCAATTAATTTCACATTGAAATTGGACATAAATAAGTGTCAATCTTTTGATAGTTATTGTTTCTTAAAAACACGCTATTTGTTTTAACAATGAGAATTAATTTTAAATTTAATTAATGACACTTTTATGTTTTGAATTTGAAAAAATAATCATCATTTTTTAATTTGGAATATCAAATATAGATTAGGCTTAATTTTCATTATTTTTCTGGAAAACATCAATTTTTGATGAATAGTGAAACCACTTAGTAGTAGATAAAAAACCGACTTGTCATTTAAATGAAATTTTACCACTTATGTGAATTGAATTTCAAAAATCCAACATATATGGTTTTTATTAGGTAGTAAATTTTAGTTCAATAAGATTAAAATTGTTTTTGGTGAATAGTAACTTTTAACTTTTATTTTCCGCGGTTAAAGGTGAATAAGTTAATTAAAGGTAAAAAATATTATAATAATTTAAAATTTCCTTAACACTTATAAAAACATTATTGGATGAGTCTTGGCCGACCATGGACATCAATGGGTCGATTTGAGGCCCCATGGAGCCACATATGAAAGATAATGAAACATTAGATTAATTAATTTAATGTAAAGGCTAAAATGACATAAACAAAAATCTTTTATTTAATTAATATTTATATGGTGTTATATAAGTAATCATTATGACTATAAAAATTCATCTGAAAGATAAAACAATTTCCTACATCATGGTATTATTTTTATAATTTTTATACATCAAATAAATTAAATTTTTATGACATAATAATGATGCAGTATTTACCTAATTTATAAATGATTTAAATAAATAAGATTACAATGATTAAAATATTACCCAAAAAATGTCCAAATCTGATTGGAGTATTTCATTAATAATATGAGTCATCTTAACATAGACTTTAATGATTTTGGGTCCTTTTGAAACCGAAGATAAGTTTTTAATAAAATAATGTTTTCACACTTTCCTAAAGAGCCCCTCCTCTTGCTTATAAAAGGAGACCACTTCTAACCAATTAAACAAACCTTGAAAGACTTTTGGCTCAACCTAAGTATGCTAATTAATATGCCTACATCCCTCTCCTACTCTTATAATCCTTACCTTAGGAATAAGGCACTTCAAAAAGTCTTTTGGTTCAAACCATAGGGAGTTACCCAAATTAAAGGTAACTATTTCTCTTAAATTGTTTTCTTTTATTTTACTTCTCAAACCCATAAACTCTTTTTATTACTTTATTTTATAACAGAACAATTATCCTCAATACACTAATATGTTTTTATGAGAATTATTAAAACTACACATACACACACCCCCATATAATGTGTGAAGAACATAATGTTTCTGTGGAAAGAAAACTAACGCCTCACGAAACGATGATTGTTCGATTATCTCCTACCACCTCTCATGGTGGCCATTATTATGGAACTATATTTATATATGATTTATATATGTTTATGTTTTCTTTATTATTCTATTATTTCCATTTCTATCGTGCCTTTATTGTTTCCATTATGGGTAAACGCGATAATCTCATTAGAGGAAGTGCGGACTACCGCCCCCTCAAAGTGATATGACTCGTTAATGCCATATGTGGGATGTATAATGTAAGGAGTTAATGATATTATATATGATATTATATATGAAATTATACTGTAATTATAATATACATATGTATCATTATGTTTTAATTCCATTAAAATAATAAAAAGAAAGGAATGTAATGTTCATGTGTACGTACGGCTTACCGTCTCTATGAACGGTGCATTTCATTTCATACCTCCAATTTTTTTTAATATTATTAATACATGTATATACCGGATATATATGATATATATGATATCTAAAACATGGATATCATTCTGGATATAATGGACTATTAACCAAATGGACAACATGTAAATATAAGTTGTTCACTTTTGACTCAAGTACCAAATATCGACAAAATGAACATTATTAACATAAATGATTTCATAATGTTTATAACATGGTAATAAGTGATATAAAAAAAATAATAAACCTGAAAAAGGTTCTTATGAAAATAGAAATAAATTTAGTTATTAATCACGAAATTAAATAACTATTGAGTCAAGTCAGACACTAGTTAAGGGACTTCTTCTCAATCACCTTTCATTGAGGCATATTTACTTTTATACACGACTTTATATTATACGGGGTATAAAACCATCTGACTTTTCACTTAATTAAAATGTAATATTCTTGTATGAATCGTTTTACTAAATAAATAAAAGGAATGATTTTTTTACATAAGAGGTGACAACGACCTTTCCGCCGCCACGAGTATTATTTGATGTTTGGCTTCCTTAAAAAGCCGAAATGTTTTTAAAATGAAAAATAAATACCATATACTCTTTTTTACTTATTTTGGTATTTAAAGTGATTTTGAGAATGTATTAATTATTTCAATATCTTGAAATGGTATTTTTTTATTGTAATGTGGAAATGTTATCTTTCTTTTATGATGATGTTATGTGTCATGATCATGTTATGTTTCTTGGGCATTATTTACGTATACGGGTGGTCCTGTGATAAACCTAGGGCCGGTGAGCCTGAGATAGCTCTACAATGTATTGGGTAACGCGGCATAGGTAAACATGGATGTTTCTCCTAAGAGTTTTAAGTAATAGTTTGTGATGGGTATTCCAAAGTAACACTCTATATAGCTATGATAGCTAAAATGTATGTATGTTATGGATGCCGCAAGTTACCTTTATGATATATGATTTCTATGTGTCTTTCATAAATCTTATGATTTCATGAGGTAAGTAAAAGAGTTCATGTTTTTCATGTATTTATGAAAAATGTTTTCATTCATTGTTTTATAACCCTTACTGAGCTTTTAATGCTCATCCCAAGTTTTGAAATGTATTCATTGGACATAAATATAAATAGGGTCAAGAATGGGATCAAAGAAAAGTTATGCTATCTAGAACCTTGTACTAGGCACAACTCCTTTTTTCAAGAGTTTTTATTTTATGTTAAAAATGGAAACTGTGTAGAAGTGTCTACTTTGTAATCTTATGAGATGTAATAGTTATGTCCTAATTCTCTAATACTCTAATCCTGAAAAGATCCTCAAGGATAATTATTCATTTAATTCATGATTATTTAATGTTTATGGTCGAGATATAATATTTTCAATATCTTCATCCAATACATTTTAGAAAAGATTCAATATTATTTTGAACCTTATAATTTTAATTATTCCCTAGTTTACATATTTTAATATTAAATAAGTTAATATCTTTTTCAATAAAAAGGATAGTAATTTTTTATATAGGTGATGTCAATCAGACCATAGATGAACAATTTATAATAATTTTGACCAGAATATAATATATTTTTTATCTGTTCTTAATTATTCATATATAATTTTATAAATTAATATTATGATAAAATATCATTAGTGTAAAATTTTAAACTATTCATTATTTTGAAATTTTAAAACATCATGATGACAATATATATTTAACAAGAACTTAAATTATTATATACATAAGTGGTAAATTTCAATAATAAAATGTGTTTATCATCATAATTATCTCAAAACCATTTTATTTGGATATTTTTTGTAATGTTTTTTTGATATTACGAGCAGTAAACTAATTACCTCATCAGCATTGTGTAAATATTTTATAAACTTATTTGTTTAATAAAAAATAAAAAAGCAACTTGATGAAGATAGATCTTATGGATTTCATAATAAAATTATAGTCAAATATATCTATTGGTTAATTCAATATAAAAAATGATATATTATTTAAAAAATTAATATGAAAAAATTAAAATTTTATTAAATAAAATATGATAAATATGATAATCACATCTAAGGTGTTGAAAGATTCAAAAATAAACTTTAAACATGGTAATATGTTAAAAAGTTAAATATTATTATTTATATTCATTCATAACATACATTATTACTCATATGGTGACATAAGAGATATTTAAGAGGAAGAATGTTACTTTTTTTTCATTATTTGATTTAAATATTATATCAGTCATTTTTTTGATAACATTTCTAGTAAAAAACATATTTTATGTCCATATGTGTTAATGGTATAAATATTTTTGTAAAATAAAATAATACAATGTTTCAGATTCATCTTTAAATCTTTATGATTTTATTTTCAATGTAAATTACCCAATTTATCCTTTACCATGGTAAGAAAATATATTAATGTTACTATTAATATTCACCTAATGTAAAATATAAATGCTCATAAAATTAGGGCTTTCTAAATTCATGTTTTGAATATAGTTTTCACAATTCAGAACAAATAAGTTTTTTAATTTAATTAAGAAAACTGAAAAACTACACGAAAAGTAGTTTTTTAAATGAACTTTAAGAAATTATATATATTTATGATAAATTCGTGAATAAAATCATTTTAAAAAATTACATTGTTTTAAATTAAATTTATGTAATTAAAAATCAAATATAATACAAAAAATAATTTCACCTTCTAAATTCTATAAAAGAAATTATATTTTTCTATAAGAAATAATAATATAATGATTACTTTGTAAAAATAATTGTATTATTATTTTGAAATGATGAAGTCAATTTTTTATTCAAAATCATTTTTTAGAATATAAATAACTCATTTTTAAAGAAAACATATTTTTTATGAATAAATTGATTTTACTAAATTAGTGTTACTATTATTTAATAAATTACCAATACATTAATATTAAGTTAGAACTTAATATTAATTTCATATATTAGTTATTATTTTTGATTTCCAGTAATTTAATGGTTAAATTATATTAATAGTGACTCATGGTTCATTAACCTCTAGGTTTTATGAATTACAAGTTATTGAAGAATTAAAATTACTAAAAGAGAAATATTTATCAATGTATCAATGTGATAACGAAACCATATGAATAAACCTAAACATGTTATAAAAAAAATCACAAATAAATGATAATTAATGAACTAAAGTAGATATTAATAAATTTTGATTATATTATTGACAACATTATGGATATTATAATGTATATTCAAGACAAACATTTGGTGAAAATAATTCTAATTCTGACGGAATGCGTAAGTGTGAGTACAACACAGAGCAGAATAGTGCACCAACAACCTGAACAAAACGAGGATAAATAATATTAAAAATATTTTGATGATCCAATAATCTAGAAAACAAAATATAATATGGAACAATAAAATTCAACGATCGATTCAAGAAGAAATTCGATAATTCACTTTTAATAAACAATAGAGGTAGAAAAATGATATCCAAAAACCCTTCCCTTCTTCATTAGTTTTTTCGAAGAAGGTTGAGGAGGGGAAAAATCATTGTAAAATTATTGAAACCATCCAGAAATTATAGCTCAACATCCCACTACAACATGGTATCTGGGAAATTATAAAATATGGAAAAATAATAAAGAGAATGTGTAATAAAATAATGTGGATGGATGGAAACCAAATAATCGTATGTGAAATAATTGTATTAGAAATACTTACACCACCAATAAAAAAATGATAATGATTTATCCAAATGACCAATTAAATTTACTATTGGGTCTTAAATGTTTTAACAGTTCACTATGTGATATGGGAGCATCATTATATGTTAATAATCACTCTTTATTTCTATATGTGTTGATGAGAGGAATAAACCCCACTCAATTAGTTGTGAAATTTGATAATAGATGCAAAATTTTGAAAAACAAGAGATATATAATATTTAATCATCTAAATGAAAGGATTGATCATTCCAAAATACTATTATATCGTTACCATTGAATAGGATAGATAAAAACCCAAAATCATGTGGATACCCTTCTCGAAGACAACAAATACCATCATCGATGACTATGAATGAACACTGACAATGAAAATTTCTAATAGTATAATATGTTATATCGTTCTTTATGTAATGAAACATCCTTCTATAAGTCACTCAATTTATGAGATATACCATGAATAATGTAGAGACCCAATTAAATTTACCGATATTATTCATGAATTCATAACAATACTAATACCATTTTCATTTGAAAATAAAAATTCACAAAGACCTAGAAATCATGATCTCATGTTAGTGGTATGTGTATATTCTAATTTTTTGTATGATTTTTTATAAATGGATGACATATGACATTGGAGTAAATCATTATAAGTTCAGTACATCACCTCATTCTAATCACTAGAATGACCCCATGCATATAGTGAAATCCATTTCCAAGTGATTTTATGTAATTTAAAATAATAATGCAGAGAAGATATAAGTGATACTTTCCAATAACTTATGTAATTCCCATGATCAAACATTCTTTTGACTGTCCAAATATAAATTAAAATAAATAGGATAGTGTTTTAGTTATATTCTTTGAATGAACCCTAAAAGTATTCTCTAATAGCAACACTGAATAATTTTATTATTGAAAAGTTAGAAAACCATAGATAGCACATAATCTTACAATCATGGAGTTTTTTTAGGAAATGTATAGAGAAAAATATAACAATCGACAAAATTTTACCAATAATTTATTCATAATGGCTCAACCCCATTTGTATGGTGCCAAATAAAATGGGATTATTAATTGTAAAGAATGAGAAAAATGAACATATCCCCATTATTGTCAAAATAGTAGGAGTGTGTGTATAACATATAATATGCAATGTCTGGTTTCAAAAAATTCCACATTATAATTCCATTAATCGATCAAATGATATAATGGATAGTTGAAAACCTCAATTAATATATTTATATTGGATTTCATGAACATCGAGGTACATCCCACAATTGAAGACTAGTAGAATATGACCATCACTTAGTCATCTGAAACATTAACATACTGAAGGATTCATTTCAAGCCTTGAAATTACCTAATATATTTTAGCATTAAATGATGTATATTTTATCTGATCATGTTGAGGACAACCTAGATGAATTTCTCAATGATTTCACAGTTTTGGGTAAGGCATTTTAATATTTATTTATAAATTTGTAATAGAAATACCTTCAATATATAAAATAATTTTTTAATCATTTAACGAAATGTAATTTCATGGTTGAAAAGGGTATAATTTTAGGCCATTTATCTCAATAAATTGAATTCAATTATATAAGTAAATGGATGATGTTTTCAACTCATTGTCAAATATTCTTTTTCTATTTAAGGTTTTATCATTTTTAAGTAATGTAAGATTCTATAAAATATTTCTAAAATATTTTAGTAATATTTCCCTACCTTTGAAAACGAAAATATTAAAATAATATGTGTTTAATTTTAACGATTAATGTAGAAAGGAATTTTATTAATTAAACCAATGGTTGATCACACTACCAATAATATGGCCACCTAACTGAGACCATATTTTCATGCTTCTCTGTGATGAATCAAATAAAGTTGTGGGAGTTGAAATGTCACAAATAATTGATATATAGCCTCAAGTCATGGAATATGTTTCATGAAAATTGGATTCCATGTAGAACATCTATATGACTACAGAAAATAATTTCATTGTAGTCATATTTTCTCTTGATAAAATTAGATATTATCTATTTGGAACTAATGTAATTGTTATATCTAATCATGATGATGTTATGTCTCAAAGGAAGAATCTATATTCCAGGATGTGACTTTTGAGATGGATGAATATCGTGCATGTTTTCCACCTGGATATTAAGGATAAAAAGGGAGTTGAAAATCAAGTGGCTTATCATCTGAGTCGAACAACCCACTCCATAGAAGCATATATTTGAAATAAAAACCACTCGATGATCAACTTACATGTAAAACCATTACATCATTGATGAATAAATATTGTTGGTCTAAAAATTTTCAACTATTATGTAACATATCATATACCATATCAACAAAAATATGATAAAAAACAAAAACATAAAACAATAAAAGACATTATATTTGGGAAATCCAATTTCAATAGAGAATTCATTTTGATAAAATCATATAATGGTTATTACCATGTAGTGAAATTGAACCAATGATTCAATTATTTAAGACATTATCTTGTGGAGGCCACCTTAGTCCTTATAATATATCCTTGAAAGCATTAGAATCGTTAATTTATAGGTAAACATTATTCAGATATGCATAAAAATTTTATTATTTTTTTTAAATATGATTTCAGGGTAATATCACAGAAGGATATTAAATTACACAGAAGCCAATTACATAACATGAATGTTTTGATGAATGGGTATATGAATTCATGGGATCAATCATAATTTTATTCAGTAATTCATATATTCTATTTGTTGAGGATAATTTCTAAAAATTGGTTGAAAAAAAGCCACCAGGGCTGAGGATGATATTCTTTATTCTGATTTTATTATGTATGAAATATTACACTATTTTAGAGTTCTATGAGTAATATACAATGACTAATGAAACCATGTATGAAATACAAATATGTAGTTATTATCGAAAACGTATGAGGTTCATAGTAAAACATCAAAACTATACCATCCAAAATAATATGGACTAGAGGAATATTCCAATAGTGAAATAAAAGTAATTTTTGGAAAGGATTGTTTATCCCAATATAAAAAACCGATGCTAAAGGCTAGGTGATAAATATTGGCTTAAATGATATACTATAAGAAACCCATAGGGACGTCTACCTATAGTTATATTTATGGAAGTATTTCCGACCATCTTATGGAATTGGAGCACAAATTATATTGGGAAATAAGTGAGATGAATGTGGATATTGATAAATCTTTGAAAGAGATGAGATTGGAACTACAATATGTAGAGGAAATAAAAAGGGAATATTATGAAATTACAATGATTTTCTTAGAGGGAAAAAATATGTCCCATGAAAAGATGATACATTGAAGAAACTTCACCCATAGAGGTAAAGAGTTTTTATAAAATTATAAATAATAAACTGATGTTAGGTAAAATTTATTCCCAATGGGAAGGTTGCTTTACTTTTATTCATTTATTCCCCTTTCGTGTTGTTCATACTATAATATAAATGGAATAAAAACAATTCAATATAAATGATGTAATTCAAAATATGTTTCATAGAATCATTCCTTAAATATGTTGGACTATATTACACTAATTCACCCAGATTACTACTGAAGACCCACTTGGTTTAACCTTTCCAATACAGTTGATTACATTTACCAATTAAATTTTTAATATAAATAAATTATTAAATTTTAAAAATGCATTTTTTCAAGTAAATAAATTTTAAGTGGGGTAGATAATTCATTAGTTCAGGATTTTTCTAATTTTTTTTATTAGTTCAGAAAATTAAATTAAACAAAAAATATTATAGGAAGAATCCCATATTTTTTATGAATTTTTACATCGTTTACTTTTCCAAATTTTAAGTATTATGGAATAGGCCTTCATGACCAATTTCCTTTGTTTTCATTTTGATGGTATCTAAAAGAATTTAAATCTGTGAAAGATAATTGAGAAACTAAACAGAATGAATGTTGTGAAATGAATACCCGTCCGGAAATGTATATATGCCATGAAAGTGCAACAAAAAATAACTGAAGGTACATGAACATCTCATTCCAACTGTATCATCATTTATAAAAGAATTTTTTTTAAACTAAATATATTCTAAATTCCCTATTTTTTTGAAAATATTTTTGTGAGAATTAATGTAATATGACATGCTCTTAATTATCATTCATGATTTTCGTGACTGATCTAGGATACATTCATTTTCTAGGAACCTCATGATGCCATTTTTTAAAGTATTTGATATTGAATGTGTATAATGGATAATTTTACTAATTTTCTAGAAGTAATCATATTTAATTAATTAATGATTATTTAATGAAATTAGTTGATTCAAGAAAATTAAATTTCCATAATGTTTTGACACATTGAATTTTAGGAATTTATTTTGATTTATTTTTTAATGCTATTATATTCCCTGAGTGATGGTCCAAAATTATATGTTACATTACTTAGTATACATATATTTAAAATAGATAATATTTTTATGAAAATATTTCATGATTGATCATGTAGAATGCCACCTACTAGAACATGAATTGGAACTTACCAAGCCTTGTCAATATATATCCAAATTTAATATGATTGAATAATTTTTTATTATTGTTATTAACCTAACTATAGACCCACCATTATATTAAATCTCTGTTATCCCATATTATCCATGAATTTAAATTCTTGTAATGAGCCATATATAAATCCATTTTTATACATTCCTTCCCTACTATATTTATATTTAATGATATTTTAATTTTTCTGTGTGGGGATTTTGGAATTATTATAAAAATGATGTATTAAATTATTTAGAAAAATAGTGGTAGGGCGTTATTTTGAGTATTGAGGAAGGTTTACAAATAATTCCATGTACATTTTATTTTTACCATCTTGAATAAAAAAATAATGAAATGGGTTTTAATATAAGAGAATTAAAAATTACCATTACCAGACGGATGTTTTTGATCATTTTTGGTTAGGTAGTAGATGTGCGATAAATTTTAATCATAACATTCAAATAACTATAAATACAAAAAAAAATTATTTCAAAAAATATAACAAAAAATTATTAAAGGAAACAAATTAATGACATTGCACAAATAGATTTTTTATAATTACACTCATCATGGCATTACATTGACCAAAAAGAATGTAAGAGTTTCTAATTTTAAGGTGATGATGTAATTGAACTCATAAATTTGATATCATTATTTACAATTTACTGATAATCCTACAATATTGAGCTTTAATTTTTTTTAAAAATCCAACCAAACTTTTTCATTATATTCATCATAACCTTTATTGAAAAATAATTCATTTTATTATATGTATTTTTTATGTGGAGGATAACATAGTCTAATTTAAAACCTATAGAAATTTAACATTTATTTAGGATTAGGGTATAAATTTTCTTCATTTTTTAATCAATCTTGATGAGTGAAAATAATTTATTTTGAGGTAAAATTGATGTGGTGGGTTTGAAAAATAATTAATTAGGATATATATGTTAATGGTAAGATAAGAATCAGTAGTTTTAAATGAGAAAAATTAAAATACATGGTTCAATTAGTTTATTTGAATAGTGTAATTTTGAATTGATGTTTTATGCGAATCCTGAAAGGATTACCCCATACTGAAAATTATTTTATTTAATCTCTTGGATCTTTGAATATTGACTGCATGTTGTACCCCATTTATTTCTATTGTGATTACATGATCGTGAAAAACCATGTTCTACATGTGTGTGAATAGATAAAACCATTATATATATATATATTAATATAAAATGGAATATATGATAGTTTTAATTAATGAAAGTTGTTAACATTTACTTGTTTTTATATTTTAGGGAAGGATAAAATGTTCGATAAAAAATATAAAAAAAGAGAAAAAATTATGAAGTCGAATCCACTTTGTTTCACACAGTGTTCATGCATGGTGTGACATCATATTTGTGATTATTAATGTATATGGAACATGGTCACAAGTCAAACCTGGATCCTGGAAATGATGAACTCTTCTAAAATGGGAAAAACATAATGGAAATAAAAAATTAAACTTTGTGAATGAAATTTTATAGGACATGTAATTGGGTATATATACAGGATGTGAATAATTAATAATAATGAATATTTTTTATGACCCCACACATTACCCGTCTTGTACACTATATAAAGATCATTGCATTTTTGACAAAGATACATGAACCATTTATTTTTATGAAATTTAATATAGTATCAAACAATTTAGAAATTGTTCCCACCAGGGATGACTAATACGATCCATTTTAAGGAAAAACACTCTTATATTTCTATAAATAAAATGATAGGGGTGGATTAATGATCATCGACATATTTGGGAAGGTCATTATTATATCCTACTACATATTTATTTCCCTAAATTCATTTTATTTTATTTTTTGAATTCCCCAATGTCTCCCCTCTAATCCATCAAATCTACTTCTCCATCCATGGATGGATAGTTTATATGACAGACTAGTAAAGGGAGAGGATGGACCTATGTGATTTTCTTGTGTTTTTTTTGATTCAATTAAATAAATTTTTTTCTACTTATAAATCTTTTTTAATTTCAAATTTTAGTCTCAAAATATGATTGATATTATGTTAGATTATTATTTTATTAATTTTTATTTCATTATGAATGAGGAAATTCACCCTTAAATTATTTATTCTATGTATATGGTGGAATATGTTAGGGTTGTATAGTTGGTGATTGATTGTCATCATCAAGTGTATAATATTCCATGTGGAGAATATTGGATAATTTGGGGAAAACATTCTTAGTTAGGGATCACCTAGATTGTTTAAGAAAACTATCTACAACTCCACATTATAGTTGAAGGACGAAATAACAAGACAAAGGTTTCAGATAGAAATATTCTCATCATAACAATATGGAAATGGGAGATAGAGTACTTGGTAGACGCATCTCTCTCTTAAAATATGGAAAAAGAAAATAATGCAAAATTGGAATCCCTGATAGTACTAAAAAATTTCAATCCAAGTGTTCACTCATCCCCATATATCCTATTGTTTTTAAAATAAATTAAATTAATATATTTCTTTCTATAACTTTATCAGAAATAATTAAATCCAATTTTTCAATGAACCAATATAGTGCCAACATTGTTTTGTGTAAAATATTTTTAATGAGACTCACTATAGTCAAAATTTGTATTACATAAAAGTAATTTTTTTTTCATTTCCCATGAATGGTGTGAATCAAGACTACATAAACATTTTTTACTAGTTATAGTTCCAATAATCCCAGGTTCTTGATTTGGAATGGTGTTGCACACATTGAGTATTAAAACTCTAATTTCCTTATTCCCTTTATGGGATCAATTTAGGAAGGGATATAACTTATATGAAATTACATTTTAATCATTAAAATATATATCATGAAAACCATATAATACAATTTATAGGGTGGATATTCATATATTATCCTAATATCTAAAAGTACAAATTGTTCTATATAATTCCAAATAAAATGACACATCCTTAGAAAATATATAAATTGTATCCTTTGGAATGATCTAAATTTACGGGATTCCTTGATAACATTTATGTTATTCGATTTATTATCATATTCCATCACACTTATATAAATAAATATTTCATTAAAAAGTGGACAGATCAACTCACTATACATTCTTCATTCTATATTTTACATTTATGAAATAAAAACATCTCTTCTTTTGAATAATATTTATTATTACAAAGTTAAAATCCTTAGTGTCACTACTAATCCTTTAAATAATACGAAACAAATATGAAAATGGAGGGTTTAAAACTAGAACATATTAGGGGACGTAGAAAAATATTTAAATAAACATGTTAGTCCATGAATATCAGAAGAAATATTCCATTTGGAATTTAATTTTGTTCTGAAGATAAATTTTTTATTCCTAAAAATAAACTTCTCATCCCAAATTATTTTAGAAAACATTTGAAAAAACAATAATAATGGGAAAATTAAACTCTAAAAGGTTTCATTATAGTTATGAAAAACCATAGAATATCTTATAACTAGGTTTTACATTTCACCCATAATAATTATTGTAAAAATCACTTTAATCATAAGGGAATTATCATATCACGTTCTATCATTATTTTTCAAGAAAATACCAAATCAGGAATAGAGAAATATGATTCATATCTTTGGAAATCATTATCATATCACCAATAAATTGGATTAAATATCCTAGTAAAATATAATAATATTTTAGGAGAAACCAAACTATTTAAATCCTTCAATATTCCCTTTTCATTTTGGAGTTATATAGGGCTCACATGTCATTAGATTATATTGAAAGCAATTATACATGGTTTATAACATTCCATCACAACAATGACTTATAATGGAACCTTCTGTTATCATAAAAAAAACCTAATAATAGTAACATAATTGTAATAGATGAAAGTATACATTTTCTTTAATAAATCATTTGGTCCCTTAGGAAAATCATTTTTGGATATTGAAGTGTCCATTCCATTTAAAACAATATTTTATAATAACAAGATATTATGAAGTGACATGTTTTCTTTAAATAAAATAAGAAATATTTTAATGGAAGGCCATAATAAAAAAAGTTCAGAGTGGGACAAATAATATTAACGTTGTATACATTAAAATAAAACATCTATTTTTCCCATTTTTTCAAACCATTCCATATATTATACATTAAAATATTATTTTTAAAACATTTTAACGAATGTAAAATGAGAAATATAATTTATTTTATAATTATTTATCATCATATGAATACGTAATTAATTTTTTTTAATTTTTAAATTGAAGAAATATATTTAGAAAATAAATTTATAAATGTTTTAAAATAATGTATGAAAGGATAAGTGACCCTTTATTCGAGTCTTACTCATCATGTAAATTACTTTTCATTATTAGTTATAATATTATATATATTTCATAAAATATATGCACTCTTTCCAAGAATATTATTCCCATTATTTAATAAATTACCATATTGTATACAATTAGTTAATCAATTATTATCACATCATTTGTTTTGATTATATTTAACTAAAGTGTCCAAAATTACTTTAATAGTTTTATAATTTTCCAAGAGTTCATTATTCCGTAATTTTTTATATTATAATTAATACATGATTATCATTTTCATTCATTAATTATAATTCTAAATGAATTCATGATTTATTGTTAAAAAATTAATTTTGTTGAAAAAATCAAGATGATAGACCAAATGTACACATGAGTAATTTTATTAATTTCCCAATACCATTATAGAAATAAGGTGTCACGTACTATGTTTTTGGTGCATGTAAAAATCCTCATCCATTTTGAATTTTATGAGTTTGGTGGGAGGCCAATTGTTTTTGAGTTCATTTAATTAATTATGAGGGTTTCATTCAAAAAAGAAATATTTTTAGATGGGGTTCAAAACCATATAATTCCCATAATTGTTTTGGGTTTTCTGTGCGTCAAATGATGAAAATCCATTTTTTCTCTGGTCCACAGACAAGGGTGAAAAACTTGGAAAACCATGTCTTAGCCTAGGAGACACCTTGTGTCCCTCTAGGTGAAATGAGAAGAGTTTTCTAAACCATGCTATATTTGGAGAACAACATTGTGACACATCTACATGTTTTAGTATACATGATTGTTCGGTTGATGCACTATTTGGAAAATCAGGGGGGTCAATAGTGTGAGGATCCCCTTTGAGAAGTAGGTTTTACACCGTTAGCTAAATTATGTGAAGCAATTATGCATATCATTTAAAAATTAATATTTTCCAATTTACCAGTACTCCATTTTTTTCATTCAACTATTTTGTTTCCCCATATTTGTTTCTTCCTAATACAAGCACAATGGATCTCCCTTTTATCCTCCCTATGGTGTTGAGATAAAATCTTCCTTCATACTTTGTTTCTCAATCCGTGTAGAGTAATGGATGTATGTCTTTAAGGATTTAACTCATCTAGATTTTTTCATATTTTACCACACCATAAAAAATAGAAAATTAATGTTAGTCGATAAATCCATGTTTTAGGGAAATATTATAAGAAATGACTCATTCAAAACAAATTTGAATTAGGGCCTCAGATCAGATGCGTGGGAATCCTCTAACACGAGTTAGGAGGTTCTTGTCATTCTCCATGATTTCTTTTTAGTCTTTAGGGTAAATCAAAGAGTAAACCATTGTGTTGATCGAGAGAGGACCTACAAATTTAATGGTTTCCATTTACCTATTGAATTAAACCTATGAGATTTCAATGGATATGATTAATCTAGGCTACAAGTTTCTTGAGCTGAGTGAGAGGCTTTGGATCTTGGGAAGATTAAACAAGTGCGATGATTTATTTAAATTACATTTTTTATATGAAATGTTATGAATTTATGATTTCTTTGACAATGTGATGGGATCAACCTAAGTATTGAAATTGTGTTTTCAATATAGAATTAGGCGATGTCACCAATATGTTTTGAGTGGAATAGATTGTATGAGTGATGCTGGTCACTGGTTGAGCGACTTGGTTTTAATTTTGTGGCTGATTTATCACCATGTTTCGAGAAAGCACCAAGGAATATTATATTTATATGAATATCAGGTTTAGTTACATATTCATAGGGGTGTGAGTTAATATATAATTTGTATTGGGAACTCAGTTAGTAATTTATGCTCTCCTACAATGGCCAAAGCTCTATTGGGAGTCGTGTGCACACATTAGTACTCAGACGATAATACAGTGCACTCATGTGGGAATATGACTATGTTAGTAGAGGATTGATATGATGGATGTACGTTCATTTTATAGAGATCCACATGAATTTTTAGGGGATATAGGTTAATGGGTTTGAGACTATCAGTTGGGTGGTAGAGTCTCATAGTACATGAGGACATTGGGCCATGATTGTTTTTGAGGACATACTTCCCCATTCCATGGAACATCGGCTCTTGAGTTGATGGTGATATTATTATGGGGTAATTATCATTGTTCCTCCAATTTCATTCCCTAAGATGATGGTTTTTATTAGGATTTGTGTTTTTATGGACTATTTATTGATTATTGGGCATGCCTTCTGGATGCTAGTTACTTGTTCGGGACATGAGATATTGGTTGGAACATTGTGCTAGGAATCTATTAGAGGTGGATCATGTGGTCTCACTACATTGATATACATCAAGTTATTCCTTGTAATCTATTCCTAGAATCCTATCCACTTCAATGATACTTGACATTGTCGAAGAATGTGATTCCTTCCATGGGTTTGTAGAGCGTAAGTGATCCAATAATGTTATATTATGTGCGTGTGTTGATTTGTTATTTTTCATACATATGGTTAATAACATTTTTAGGATAGGAACACATTGGTGGTGGAATATTCAGATTCATTAGAACATCATAAATATAACTATAATGATACATGTAAACTTCAATTCTTTGTTACCTGGTATGGGTTTAGTCTCCAGAGATGGGCCATTGTTTTGGGTTGTTTATCATGATACAAATGTCAAGGGATCTTGAAGTTCATACATTATCTTGGGATACCTTTATTCATTCTTCTCTATATCAGCATGCTATAATATGTATGTACATAGTTCATCCATGAGTGACCATCCTTTATTAATTTTATTATATGGCCTTTCATGGAATCATGTTTACAAATAGTGACTTGTAATGATTTAAATCTGCAATTGGATACTTTGATTATGATGTTTAGTTATATCATCTATTTTTCTGCTTCCACCAAGGGTGGGTTACTAGTCTAGTGTCTGTGGGAAATTATTTTCTTCATGTTTATATGTATTAGACCATTATTATTATTCTCACTAGAGTGTACAGTCTCCCATCGATGGGATATTTAGCCCCTCCCTACTAGTAAACATCATTTTGTAAATGGGGAGGGGTACTTAAGGCCTAGTGAAACATGTCCCATTGAGTAGTTATGGTGGAAAAACCAGGTTTGGAAGATTCATGTGGTTTCAGATAAGCTTATTTTACATCTTTTGGGGTTCTACTACTTGGGATATAGTATACTGGACATTGGTATTTTTTTCAGAATTGGTTTTAGAACTCATTTGTGTGTTCCACTAGCCCCATGCACATGAGATATACCATATTTCCATGAGTGGGAATTATTTTTATACCTTTATCATTTTACTAATTATATTTTACCATCTTCAATATATACACATCAATTTTAGTGTTATCTAATGTGGCATGGGGCCATTGGTCTCCTAAGGTAAAGTAGGATATGGGCCCCTGGCCCCGTAATGTGAGGTGTGCTTACATTTCTTTAATATTTCATTAGGAATCTATGATTATCTAAATATATATATATATATTAATATATTAATGTTCCTTGAGAAAATTTTTGTTATTGTCATAGGGTTCATAGATTTCACTAAGAGGGTTTGGGTTGTTTTAAGGGTCTTCTATGCAAGATAAAAATCATTTTCCTTCATAGACTTTCTTTAATGGAATGTTACTTAACTAACCTAGAAAAGTGGACACAATTAAATCTACATGTGACATATTATATGAATAAGATATATTTTTATAAGCTTGGATCATATAAGATAATGATTGTATGATGTTATGGGATGGTGATGATCACCTGGTTGGGTGATATGGACATTGATTTGAGGAAAGATGGTTTGTCAAAATGGGTTTGGCCTGAGGCATAAGGGTGTGTGAATAAAATAAAATTTTAATAAAGGAATATAAATTAGTATATGATGTCATTCATTTGTGGAATCATAACCATCTACCATACATTTACATGTAATTCTGGACCCTGAAGTGGGTACATGAGTGGCCAAGATGCGAGATTTATATTTTATACCATACTATAATATAGGCGGGTAAGGGGAAAAGAGGAAGGATGTCATGTAACATGATTGTTAATGAAGAGGATTAGGGTATTGAGATTGTATGACCTATTACTAATTTATATTTCATCTTTTTTATATTTCATATGGGATATCTGACCATGGTATTGGTATTCACTAGGATACCGCAAAGATGAGATCAATGGGCATGAAAAGCAGGTTGTGATGTGGTGCAGAAGGAGAATGAACAATTTGAGAAACACGAGGGTAAGTTTTTGGCACATGATGGTCTGATTGAGCCAGAGCTACAGGTTTATTCCCAGTTATAGGATGGACACAAATCTAAATTGAAACCATTAGGGTAGTGAAGCAATGAGCATCTCAGGGAGAGCTTGGTACATGCCATCCGTGGTATTGATAAAGAATCATAGGGAGATGATTCTTCCATAGATCCATTGACTCATGAATTAAAATAATATCTCCCATATATGTAGTAGGGATAGGGTGGACCATAGGTGTATGATATCTGTATTGAGTCGATGTAGATGATCATTCAGCATCTAGAGACAATGACTAGACAGTGGGTGAAGCTAGATAAATATATTCAAGGGGGAACAAATTTACACTAGTGGGATATTAAAGTTCTAGAGAGAGTGATGAGGGACTCTCCTCAAAGGATTTTGTGCTTGGGATCTTTCGGCACTAATTTATAGGGATTCCAAGGTAAGAGAGATCATGTGATTTCTCAACTACACAACATGAATACATGTTCATCAAATACTATGCTGCTACTTTCACAATCTTTCCTCACTTTTTACCTATTATGGGGGTAAATGAAACATCCCTGGTGATGAATTTGATGTATGGTTTACATAAAACCATTATAGTGTATTTTACTATCATTAGGTTGGCCTCATTCTAAGTGGTGGTGAATCGGGAGCTCATAGTTGAGGTTAATTTGACTTATCATTCTTATATAAACCGGGTGAGTGCTACAAGTGATGTTAGAAGTGATGCACCATATAGTAGAAAGAGAGTAGGTGAAGAGATCTATTTGGATGGACAAAATAGTTACTCAAGAAGAAAACTATAGTATTGGTCATCAACAATTTTATTCTAGCATGGGAAACTGAGACATGTGTGAACATATTGTGATGAGGGACCAAAGTACTTATATTATGTTGGCATGATACTTATCATGATTGATTATTAAAAGAGCCTTATCATATGAACAAATTTCTAGGACCATTCCATGATTAGGTTTAGTAGGTCAGACATGGAGCGATTCCTTGAGCTGGTAGCTGAGATTCAGCTGCACATTGAGGGTGTGATAGACAGTTTGGTTAACAATAGCAGGGTCAACGGCTGGTGGATATTGTAAAAAAATAGGGATGTCATGCCTCTTATAGTAGGTAACTAGTACATGCCCGTGCATTTTCACGGTGATAAAACAAAATTCATAGTTCATGCGTTCTCACAATGATATGGTTTAATACATTTATGAAGGTAATAAAATACTTTGGAAAAACAAAAGACAATGGGAAAGTAGTCAACTATACAATGGGTAGTAATTAGAAACCAGAATTATGTTGAAATAAATCATTGAAAAGAACAACAGTTATATAACTATTGTGAAAAAGACTTAAAAATATCTGCATGATCCACTACTGAAACAAAATAAATTGTCCTATGATCTATGAAACATCCAATGCTCCAATTAAGAAGCTCATCCACTGCTCAAACATAGTACAACATCCAGTTTTAAAAAACATGTATCATAAGTAAATCCCCATTAAACTTCACTATATTGAAAAGAACTCCCTTAATAAAAGTTAGAATTCTCATGTTAATGGAAGGAAACAAAAGTATTGGGGGAGAGATGCATCATGAGCTAAGAGAAGGTTTTCCTAGAGGTAGTAGTATATAATTTTTTGGAGGAGATCTTGATGATGATTGACAATCCAACATTTCAGCAGATGGTAATTCCCTACCCATGTATTATACTATGGAGTAAACATTTCAGCACTCCCTGCATTATCTTAGTTGGTACCCTATAATTAACGGTAGAATAATAAACATCTTCTGAAAAGAAAAAATACCTTATTTTGACCTAAAATATCCTACAGGTGCAATAGAGCATGTTGGCCTATGTAGAAGATTAGAACAACGTCAGGGATGAACCCATGATGAGGTAGTGACAGAACATTATGCCTCATCTACATCAGATTATACAAGACCCAAAAAATGAAAGATTATATCCATCAGGAGTGATATAATAGAGAGTACTGCATTCATGATAAGATAGAAAAAAACATGGGATAATCTAATTAATAAAACCTGAATTTTTAATGTACGTATGAATAAATGAAATATAATAAATTAAATTGTATTAATGTTGGGAAGACCTGTGCACCAGTGGAAACTTTGTTGGAACCAGGTTCTTCAAAGAATGATTTGGTGTATGGTTTGTGTTTGTTGTCAATCCTCAGTGGAAGTTCAGGGTGTGTACCAACAAAGCGATCATACCGTTCAAGCAGAAAATAGTAGTGAAGGTGGCGCTGTTTCCCAGTGTTTGCCAAATTTTTGGGCCTAAAAATCGGCCAATAAAGTAAAGTGTTTTGGCAAAGGTACTTGCGCGCCGTGCTCTTGGAGGATAAAAGACTTGCGCGCCATATGTTTTTGAGGATCAGAACATCAAAATTTGGCTAAGGAAAGAAGGTCGCGCAAGTGTTGGTTGGGTCGCGCAAGTGAGTTGCGCGATAGAGTTTATTGAAGACAAGACTTGCGCGCCGTCGAGGACTTGCGCGCCGCCGCGCAGGGGGTCCAGTTTGCCTATAAATACTGGACCACCCCTCCTCATTTTCAACGAAGTTCAAAGCTGAGAGATTGCTCGAGCTCTCATCGCGCAGGTGGTTGAGTCGCGCAGGAGGTGGTTTTGTCGCGCAAGTAGAGCTTGCGCGCCGGTTTTTGGCTGTGCGCCCAAGGTGGTTTGGAAGAGAAAGGAAGTGGACCGTGCAAGTTTGTAGTTGGGGAAGGAAGAGTCGCGCATGTGTGTTGATGAAACTTGCGCGCCAGTTTGGACTTGCGCGCCATAGTGGGATTTGCGCGACTGTCTTGGAAAAGCGCGCCTGGTTTTGCTGAAGCCCACTGGCGTGTTTGGAGCTGCACAAAAGCCGAGAGACTACTCGGTACATTCGAGGAAAAGAGATATTCTTCTTCTGGTGAGAATCGAACTTCAATAGAGCATCTACATACAACAAAGGATGCACTCTTATGAAAATGAAGAAGAGACATCACGTCTATAAACTGAGTGGGACTTCACCAACGGCAGTGAGCCAGGGGGAGTCAACGGGAGTGACCCGAGGGACGCAGTGAGCTATCCCTGAACAATTGTAAAGGCAGTGAGCCTGGGACAGAGTGTCTGTACCCGAACTTTTTTATCCGTAGCTAGTGAAGCATAGTGGATTTAGGTACGACCGGCAACCTGTCGGCGTATGCTCCTTGGACGTAGCCCTTAGTGGTGAACCATGTAAAAATGGCTGTGTCTTCTCTGTGCATGTGAATGTTTTCATTCTGATCATAATCATTATACAGGTTCAACAAGTTCCTACCAACATGGGAACAAGATCCAACACATTAAAAGAAAAAGTGGTCACCCTGATTCACCCCTCCCCTCTCAGGGTGTCCCGGGGTCCTTCAAGTGGTATCAGAGCATAAAGGTTGCTGGTGTTGAATCTGACCTTCTTCGTCATGGAAAACGCCGTCAATGTCAGGGGAGTCCCTCACTTCGATGGAAGCAATTTCCAGATCTGGAAGAATAGAATGAGATCTCATCTAAGATCTCTTGGAATGGAAGTTCTTTTTTCTACTGTGCAAGGAATACATGTCACTGATCCAACAGGTCTGGCTATGACTGAAACAGACAGGAAACTTCTTGATGCATATGCTAAAGCACAGAATGCTCTCACTGCAGCCCTTTCTGATCAGATTTACCTGAAGGTGATGAATTGCACCTCAGCAAAATCTATGTGGGATAAACTTGATAATATTTATGAAGGTGATAGCAAAGTGAAGGAGGCGAAACTACAAGTGCTACACAATCATTTTGATGATCTGAAGATGCATCCAGACGAGAATGCAGACTCTTTCTTCAATCGAATTACTGAAGTGGTTGGAGCAATTCGGGGTCTAGGCGAAGAAATCAAAGACATTGATATTGTAAAGAAAATATTAAGAAGACTTCCACCTCTGTATAATGCGAAGGTGTCAGCTCTTGAGGAAAGAGATCTTTCCAAACTTTCTCTAGATGACTTACTGAGCAGTTTGGTAGCATATGAAATGAGAGTCAAACCAGAAGATGCTACGACTCGGGTGAGCAAGGAAATGGCATTCAAGGCCATGGATAAATTGAAAATCTCAAAGGATAGTAGCGGTGATGATGACGAAGAGAAAGAAATTCTTTCTCTCATTGCAAAGAAGTTCCAGAAGGGGAAAGGGAAATTCAAAGGGAAGTTACCTCTCGCATGTTTCCGTTGTGGAAAAGTTGGGCACATTGCCTCTCAGTGCTTGAATAATATCAATGATGATGATAGTGAAGATGAAAACTTCAAGAAGCCTCAAAGAAGGTTCTTCAAAAAGGGAGACTTCAAATCTGGTAAGAAAATGCAAAGGAAGAGTTTTGTCTGTGAAGAGGAAGAAGATAAAAATGAATTCTGTGATGAAGAAGAACCAAAATTCAAAACTGGGAACCATGCTTCTATGATGGCCACTGTTGAAAAGTCAGGATATAATGATGGTGAAAAACAACTGAGAACTTGTGTAGATCCTGAGGTGCAACTTAAGGATGCAGTTAGTAAGCTTAAGATTAAATGTAAGAGCTGCAATAAGTGGAAATCAATTGTAGAAGAATCAACTGAATATGTTGATCAACTTGAAGCTGAAATTGAACGACTGGAAGAATTTGTGAAGGTACAGTCTAAAATAATTGAAAGAAATGATGATGCAGTTGATATGAAGCTGAGAATTGAAGAGCAGGCAAAGGTCATCAATGACCTCACATCCAGACTGGATGAAAAATCCAAGACTGTTGAGGGTCTTGAGGAGGAAGTAGTTACTCTAAGGAGTATAATGGAGACAAAATCAGTTCCAAAAGAATCGAGGAAGAAAATATAGTTCGGAAGATTCTCAGATGCAGAATTACTTGCAAGAACCAAGTGTGGTTCAGATGGGGTTGGAAAAGTCTTGAGTGATCAAAGACCTGCTTGCATGGGAAAGAGTGGAATTGGCTGTGAGGCTGAGTCATCAACTGCTGGAAGTGAAAAGATCCAAAAGAAAGACAAGATGAATGTTGAACATGATGAAATGTTACCTAGAGTGCTGAAAACGGAACCCTCAATCCAAACTAAAAGGAGACCTAAAAATTATCCTCAAACATTCAAAAATGACAGACATTCTTACTATTCTCCCAAGGAATAAGGTATAAGGAGAAATTCAAGTGAGAAGACATTTCCTCTCATGAAGTGTCAGTTCTGTGGCTATCTGGGCCATACCATGTCTTATTGTGAAGAGGCACGAAGCTATCTGAATGCAGAAGATATAGATGCTCAACAAAGGAGAACAATCTCATATCCTAATTCTCATAGAAGAAATAATTTCTATGGATATTGTTTTTGTTGTTCTAACTTTGGTCATAAGGCCATTAATTTCAGGCAGAAGAGAGACATAGGCACCTCATACCGAAGTTCAAGACATGTCAAGTCTTGTCAGCAAGACAATGTTGCTCTTTTAAACAGGTTCTCACCTCTCACAGAATACTTTGACTATGAAGAACTTGGGTATGCGGAAGAGATAGTTGAAAGGCCATCAGTCCTATATACTCAATCTAATGTCTCATGGAAGGAAAGGAAGAAGATTGAGAAATCAGACCTTGCAGAGGTAGCCCTCAAAGCTACAAAGAACAACAGTACCTGGATTCTGGATAGCAGTTGTTCATCTCATATGACGGGTAATGCCGGCCTACTAACGAATATCATAAAGAATGTTGATGGTACAATAAGATTTGGTAATGATGGGGCTCTGAAAATCAAAGGGAGTGGAAGTACCCAATTAGCTAATGGAGAACTAAAGAAGACTGAAGTCCTTTACGTAGATGGCCTACGCCATAATCTCCTTAGCGTGAGTCAACTCTGTGACTCAGGACTTATAGTTACTTTTAATCAGAAAGGCTGCACCATGAAGGGAAAAACCGGCAATTCACTTATGAAAGGATACAGAACAGAAGGCAACTTGTATCAGGTTGATAGTGAAGAAAATGTATGTTACATGACTGTTGAAGAAGAAAACAATTTGTGGCATCGGAGATTGGGACACATAAATCAACAAGACATGGAGAAAATATCAAAATTGAGAATTGTCATGGACATCCCCAACCTGAAGCGTGAGCGTGAAAAATCCTGTGATGCTTGTATTCGTGGGAAGCTGGTCTGCAGTTCATATCGGCCAAAGAAGAAAAAGGCATCTCACCTTCTTGATCTGATTCATACAGATGTTTGTGGTCCAATAAATGTTGCCGGAACTCATGGAGAAAGGTACTTTGTCCTTTTCATAGATGATTACAGTCGAATGGCATGTGTGATGGTCATTCACCGGAAACGACAGGTCCTTGACTGCATGAAAACATATCGGCGAATCGCCGAGAATGATACTGGACGAACAATCAAAGTGTTGCGATCTGACAATGGAGGAGAATACACGTCCATTGAATTTGAAAATTATCTGGAGAAGCATGGGATACAACATGAGGTAGCTGCTGTGAGAACTCCACAACAAAATGGAGTTATTGAACGAAGGAATCGACAGGTGAACAACATGGCACGAACTATGCTGATTGAGAGTCCTATTCCACGACATTACTGGAAAGAGGTTGTTCAAGCTGCAGTGTACATTTAGAATCGAACAGAACTTTATATGGGTGAGACGAGGACACCATATGAATTGTGGCATGGACGGAAGCCTTCTCTAAAATACTTTCATGTCTTTGGAAGTAAGTGCTTCATCAGGAACAAAGAAGGAAATCAGGGGAAATATGGTGACAACACAGATGAAGGAATCTTCCTCGGTTACTCAATGAACAGCAAAGCCTACAAATGTTTCAACAATCGTTTGGGAAGGATTGTGGAAAGCAATGATGTTAAGATAATTGAAGAGAAAACCACAAATGCTTCACGGACGTCATATGCTGATGTGATAGAAAGTCATGAAGAGTGTGGACATGAAGAAACTACAAATGCAGAAATAGAGGAAGCTGTTCAAAACACTCATCAATCACATAATGATGTTGACTCAGAAGAAGAATCTGAAGAAGAATCTATGGCTGAAGAGAATTCTACTGAACCTCGCAGGAGAAATCGAAGAGCTGAGATTGATCCATCCAACATAATTGGGGATAGGAGTGCACCCACTCAAACTAGAAGGATGAGGAATACCACGCAATCTGCATTTCTATCAGTTGTAGAGCCATCCTCATTCGAAGAAGCTGCAAAAGATGAATCTTGGGTGAAAGCCATGAATGATGAATTAGATCAGATTGATAAGAATCAGACATGGGATCTTGTCCAGAGACCCGAAGGTCACAATGTGATTGGTACCAAATGGATCTTCAAAAATAAGTTTGATGAGCATGGATGTGTTATCAGAAACAAGGCACGACTGGTATGTAAAGGATACTCCCATATTGAAGGTATCGATGTTGAAGAAACCTTTGCTCCAGTTGCTAGACTGGAATCAATCAGGCTTTTCCTTGCCATGGCACTCCAAAGAGGATATAAAGTATATCAAATGGATGTTAAGACAACATTATTGAATAGTGTACTCGAAGAAGAAGTCTACATTGAACAACCGGTGGGGTTTGTCTTGGGTACCGATGAAACAAAGGTCTGCAAACTAAAGAAAGCTCTATATGGTTTGAAGCAGGAACCACAGGCATGGTACTCACGGCTAGATTCATATCTCAAGAAGTTGGAATTCAAAAGAGGAGGAGTTGATCACAATCTCTATGTGAAGAATTCTCCAAAAGATCAGTTCATGGTTCTTGCCTACGTTGATGATATCATTTTTGGTGGCAGCAGGCAGAAATCAGTGGATGAATTTGCCAACCACATGAAATCAGAATTTGAAATGTCTATGATTGGGGAGCTCACATATTTCTTGGGGTTACAAGTGATTCAAAAGAAGGAATACACTTTCATTTCTCAGGAAAAATATGCAAGAGAGTTGCTGAAGAAGTTCAATATGCAAGACTCCAAACCAATGTCAACTCCGATTGCTGTTGGAACTAAACTTGGAAAGCATGAGGATGGGAACTCTGTTGATCCCACCATGTACAGGAGGATCATTGGAAGCCTACTGTATCTGACATCGACAAGGCCAGATATTGTCTTTGCAACATGCCTTGCGGCCCGCTTTCAGAGTAATCCAAAGGAGGAACATATGTCAGCAGTAAAAAGAATCATGAGGTATATTCAAGGCACACATAACTTCGGGTTATTTTTTGCTGCAGGCAGGGACAGTGAATTATCAGCGTTTTCTGATGCTGACTGGGCTGGGGATGTAGTAGACAGAAAGTCCAATAGTGGTGGAGCTTTCTATATTGGGCATAAATGTGTTGGCTGGTTGAGCAAGAAGCAAGAAAGTACTTCTCTTAGTACTGTTGAAGCTGAATATATCTCCGCCACAAAAGCATGCACTCAACTTCTTTGGATGAAGCAGCAGCTAACAAATATTGGTGATAAAGTGCAGCAACCAATGGTGATTTATTGCGATAACAAAAGTGCAATTGATCTTACGAAGAATCCGGTTCAACATTCTCGTACAAAACATATTGAAATACGGTATCATTTTATCAAAGAAAAGGTTGAACAAGGAGTGATTAAAATGGATCGTTTTGGAACTAATGAGAAAGTGGCTGATATCCTAACCAAGCCATTGTCCGCGGCTGTGTTCGAGAAGCATCAGTTGAACCTCGGTGTTCGACCACCTCCTACTGCATAAGGAGGCACCGGAAGTCCCCTCTCCCCGTTTGTTTTAACTGTTTTTATCTGCTTATGGCTGTGATGCAGGTTTATGGGGGAGATACTATCCAGGGGGAGTATGGCTTGAGCTGAACGTTGAACAAACTTTTCGGTCTTTGGTTTTATTGTCAATGGGGGAGAAAGGAATAAATTCAAGGCAAGAAATTCTTCTGTGATGGGAAGTGTAAGATTGTGATGAGAAGTTTAATAAAGATAACATCGGGCGTCATGGAGAATTTCAAAACACTAAGACCCAATTTAAGCTTTCTCTCTTGTTTTCTACACCGAGCATTGCTCACGTAGACTTAGAGTGTTGGCTGAGTTGATTCTTGCATTTTGGATTTGCTCATGGTTGGAGATCTATTGAATTTATTCTGATTGCCAACAAACCCAAAGGGGGAGATTGTTGGAACCAGGTTCTTCAAAGTATGATTTGGTGTATGGTTTGTGTTTGTTGTCAATCCTCAGTGGAAGTTTAGGGTGTGTACCAACAAAGCGATCATACCGTTCAAGCAGAAAACAGTAGTGAAGGTGGCGCTGTTTCCCAGTGTTTGCCAAATTTTTTGGGCCTAAAAATCAGCCAATAAAGTAAAGTGTTTTTGGCAATGGTACTTGCGCGCCGTGCTCTTGGAGGATAAAAGACTTGCGTGCCATATGTTTTTGAGGATCAGAACATCAAAATTTGGCTAAGGAAAGAAGGTCGCGCAAGTGTTGGTTGGGTCGCGCAAGTGAGTTGCGCGACAGAGTTTATTGAAGACAAGACTTGCGCGCCGTCGAGGACTTGCGCGCCGCCGCGCAGGGGGTCCAGTTTGCCTATAAATACTGGACCACCCCTCCTCATTTGCAACGAAGTTCAAGGCCAAGATATTGCTCGAGATCTCATCACGCAGGTGGTTGAGTCGCGCAGGAGGTGGTTTTGTCACGCAAGTAGAGCTTGCGCGCCGGTTTTTGGCTGTGCACCCAAGGTGGTTTGGAAGAGAAAGGAAGTGGACCGCGCAAGTTTGTAGTTGGGGAAGGAAGAGTCGCGCATGTGTGTTGCTGACACTTGCGCGCCAGTTTGGACTTGCGCGCCGTAGTGGGACTTGCGCGACTGTCTTGGAAAAGCGCGCCTGGTTTTGCTGAAGCCCACCTGCGTGTTTGGAGCTGCACAAAAGCCGAGAGACTACTCGGTACATTCGAGGAAAAGAGATATTCTTCTTCTGGTGAGAATCGAACTTCAATAGAGCATCTAAATACAACAAAGGATGCACTCTTATGCAAATGAAGAAGAGACCCTCATGTCTATAAACTGAGTGGGACTTCACCAACGGCAGTGAGCCAGGGGGAGTCAACGGGAGTGACTCGAGGGACGCAGTGAGCTATCCCTGAACAATTGTAAAGGCAGTGAGCCTAGGACAGAGTGTTTGTACCCGAACTTTTGTATCCGCAGCTAGTGAAGCATAGTGGATTTAGGTACGACCGGCAACCTGTCGGCGTATGCTCCTTGGACGTATCCGTTAGTGGTGAACCAAGTAAAAATGGTTGTGTCTTCTCTGTGCATGTGAATGTTTTTATTCTGATCATAATCATCATACAGGTACAACAAGTTCCTACCAACGTGGGAACAAGATCCAACACATTAAAAGAAAAAGTGGTCACCCTGATTCACCCCTCCCCTCTTAGGGTGTCCCGGGGTCCTTCAAACTTCTTATGACCAACCACTCCCTACAAGATGGACACCATGACCCCTCCCCCATAATCATGTGCACCATCTCGAGAATAAAAATATCTAAATTAATGGTAAAAACACAAAATTATTATTAGAAATCAAGAAAAAACTGTATAAAATAGCTAATAATAAATGAAAATTGCAATTACCAATTTTTGATAATTTTTCTCATACGGAAACCTAAGTAACCACCTAGAAATGAAAGCATATTTTAGTGTAGTAATAGTATTAAGGATTGTTATAATGTGAAAAAGTTGGCTTTAGAAAATTATTACACAAAAAAAGGCATTAACCAATATAATGCAATCAGTTTTCACATATATGCTTCAAACAAACATGTCCTAAAAAATGGGACAACATTAGAATATATATAGATATATAGATATTTTAGTTTATGATTCCCTATTTAGCTATTCCCAAAAAAAAATCAAATTAAGAATGAATGAAAAGAATATAAAATTTTTGGGGCCAATATCCAATCATGGCCCAAAGATAAATATCATGATAAATTGAGGATTTGGGAAAGACTAATCTTTTTTTCATAATGAATGGTACATCAAAAGACAAAAAAATGAAATAAGCAGGGATCTGGAATACTGTACAGGATCATGCATAAATAGAAGCCTTATCAAGAATAAGTCGCATAGAAAATGATATGTCTACACTGAGAAAGAGCATACCATGGATGAACATTAAACCTGAGGAATCCTTGTCATTTAGAATCTGCAATTGCCCATACCTTTTAAACTGCAAATGAAAAAACAAAACAGTTAAGAACAATTGAAATTTGCAATCGATCTGAGAGTGCAAATGATAACACAGATATGAGCTTCAAATCTACAAGTTATTCAGAAAATGGAATTTCAACTAAAAACTACACGTTATTTTGAAGAACGTTAACATCATACTTACATAATCGAAGTGGAGATTCTCCATAGTCATGTTGTCTTTGCATTTTATTGTTTGATCCTATAGATATTGTTATCTCGACTTTCAATTCTGTGGGAACTGTCGACATAAAAGAAGTTTGATATGACTAATATGTGTTAGACTATAATGTAGTTATAAGTATATAGATTTAGATAGTAAAATTAGACAGAACTAACCACTGATAGGCTATGGTGTTAATGGCATGTGTTTCCCTACTTATGTATGATGCCATTTGTTGGAAGTGGTCCACTAATTGTTGTACAAGAGAGATGAATGGATATAATTGAATAATTCACAATAGATCTCGAAACTATTATTGTGTTATTTGTAATGTATATATATACTAAAATAAATATCATAAATACAGAATTTTAAAGTGAACCTAATAGATAACTAACAATTTTTTTTTTGCATTCCTTCATTAGTAATCTCATATGAAACCTTGCATCTTAAGAGGTTATTCAGCAATGCATGTCTGTAATGGTATTCATTATATTTAATAGTCAATGTGTGAAATGTAACCATATTATGCACAGTGGACAGTAATAATGATAATAACATGTAGAATCAATACCGGATGAAAAATTACCATGAATCATTTTGAATACTCCATTGAATAACCAGAGTTGCTGATAACAAAACCTGAATAGAAGAAGAAATGTCAAATCATTGGGCAACATTATATTGATATTGGAATGTGGAGTCAATGTCGAAGTTGTTAATAAAATTGCAAACGGAATAATGTGAATCAAATAAGAAATATACAGAAAACAAAAAAAATGAATAGACTTCACAGTCAAATGGAAACAGAATGTGAGCGTAATGTTTGAAGATGATCCGTCCACATTGATGTTGAAACCTAATAACCTAGATCCAAAAAAATGATTTGCATTCTGCCAGATCTATTTCAACCAACAACAAACCAACTCAATGAAGATGAGCCGCCAGCGTCTGAAGGACCACTTGAGCTTGGATCTGAATGAAATGTAGCATTTTCATGATTACGAAGAGTATTTCAACAAAACCCTAGTTTGCATAAAGTAATCACATTGAAGAAAATAAACATCAATAAATAAATCAAACCGGATGACGATTGGATGATCCATTGAGGGTATTCCAAGAAGAAAGAAGTCATATATTTTCGAGAAATGGTAGTGGATTGGAGTTTAGGATAATGATGATAACATGGTTAAAGGAGATTTCAAGGAGGATACCAGAAGCATATGTGGAGGGGAGGTGTTGTGTGGTGTGGCTTGAGAGGAGATCTGTGAAGGGAGACGTCGATATTCAGCTGGAAACGTAGGAACATCGGAGGAAAATTGCGAGTGGGATGGGTGAAATTATTGTAGCTTGAGCTGATAGCGAGAGGAAGAAAATGGAATAAGCCCACACTAATCGCGATGTTGGGTCGCATTTATAAATTTTTCAGAGATGAGACACTTGGGTTATTGCGGGGTTGCGAGCGGATATTGGGGAGCAGATTGGTAAAAGGATACAAAAATTGGGTGATGTGGTGTAATGTGATGGTGACACAATAGATCGGAGAAACTCAGCATGAGTATATTTATATAGTGGATGACAAGTACTGTAACAATACAATGAAATTAACAATTTACAAAGATGCGGTTAAAATACAAGAAAAATGTTAAAATATAAGAATATAGGTTAATAATGAGAACTGTCAACTATAATTGTTTTTCCCAGATCCCATAACTGGAAATGTTATCAAGCTTAAAAAATTGCAGAGTGCCCAGTAACAGTTTATGCCTTCTCTTCCTCCACCAGAACCATCAATTTCTACATCAAAGAAACATTGAATTAATCAATATTTATTTACATAGTTCAGGATCAGTTAAGGATTACACCCCATTTTCCTCAATTCATGTCCAAAAATTAATGTACCGAAGAAATAAAACTAATTTTATTGACCATATGTTTTGTACTTATTAATTACAATAAAATTTCAAGGGAGTATGAATCATTTAGCATGTTTCCATTATACTATAAAATTGAAAATATTCATATGCTAGTAATATTGTTTGTGATAGAAAATTTTGTAGTGATTTGAATGTCATACCTTATTATTGTAGGAAGAAATTCATTCTTCATGACCATTGTGGTGGAAGTCCACTTAATCTATCCACACAAGAAAAATATATCATGTAAAAAATGAGACTCCTATAAAAAAATGATACAAACTGAATAATGTATAAATCATATAGTATTCAAACATGTGACATATAATTGGTAGAAGTAAATAATAATCTAAATCATTATTGAATTCTACAAAAGAATATGATAAAAAAATAAAAAATAATAAAAGGATCCACTGATACCTCAAAATGCAAAATCAGTTCTGCTCACATTCATCACTATGCCTTCCAAATCATTGTCCAACTGGTACCTGGAAATGAAAAATCATTTATGATTTGAACAACTATCACATGCATATATAAATGGTCTAAAAAACAAAGGAAAATCAGTATTGGGATGTGGTCATTCAATAGAACATCATGTTAACCACAAATCTTCATACCCAAAAAATATTTCCTCAGAGCAGATTCCCAGATATCACCTTCAAGAATAGTAACATCAAAATATTAGCTTCTCCTTTTGTTGTCCCCAGAGTACTGGGTCGTTAGAGATACCATAAGTGAAATATCTATTTTCTTATGAAATAGATATTATTTATCATTTATAGTTTATAATAACATCTATGGAATCTAATGTGTTGGTATGTGACTTTGCTTTAAGGAAATACGAATTTCATCACCCGGAAGTAGTAGTTTCCCACATAATTTCCTTATTTCAATAAAGGTGGATGGAATTTCCTATGTTCAAAATAGCAGCATTAGCAGTTTCCCTGATAAATAGAAGTAATATATTCATTAATATACCAATAATGAAAATGAAGATATAAGTTGTTGCTCAGATAACCAAAATACATATATCTGCAGCAGCATCACCAACATATCTAGTACTCCCTGCTCGGATATTTGTTGATGATAAACAAAAGAAAAAGAAGATATAATTGGATCCAGATATAGTTGAATGGAGTTTCATTGTTTTAATATATTGATGAAAATATCAGAAGATTCCATGTGTTAAAGGCAACCAAAGAAGATAATCATATAACTGTAAGATCACATACCAATCAGTTGAAGAGTAAAGTTGTAATTTTTGGGCTCCAAAAAATAGTGAAATCAACATTGGCCAGTCTTGTTATTTATTCATCTTGCTCTGATCTGAGAACATATATATGTCAGCGGCTTGGTCACCAATACTGACATGAAAAAAATGTGGGAAATTTATATCAGATTTGTTTCATATGTTTTCAGTTCATAAAAAACAATACAGAGTGTAGTCAATAGTGAAAACATTTTACCTATATTCATATGCTAGACAAATGATGGATTAACTCCACGATTTTACAACAAAAAACCTGTATTCAATTACAATCCATGTTGATACAATAACATCTACTGAGAAAACAGTTTTAAAATAGTCAAACTAAACAACACACATTTAACGATGAATATAAGAGAAAAAAATTCGTAACTATATTAACCATGAGATGGATGTATCGTGTGGAAACTTGATTTAACATGGAGTGGGTCTACTAAACATGAATGCATGGTCAGTAGAAAATATCATCATATAGTAACTCTTCATCCTATGATTCTGCATTGAATCTTAAACCATTGCGTGTGCATTTAGTTTTACGTGAATAAACCAACATAGCATAACAATATAAAAAAGGGAAATTGATTGAAATATATTGGAATGAATAATATATGTGAAATAATTTATATTGGTGTACAATATGAGAGGATGAAAATCCCATTTTATGTAAGATTTAGTGTTTTTTCAACATCTAAGATGGTGAAGCCATGGAAGGGGAAAACTCATACTAAACAAATGGTTGAAGGTGTATCCAATAACATGTTCACTTAAGGCCTCCACTCACTGCAATTAGTAGCCTATAAAAAAATGTAGTAGGTTTAAAAACAACTTGTTCTCACTTCATGAAGTAACATAACTCCTTGTAACTAAAAGGCAATAATTCATTAACTATAAAATTTTAATCTGAACACTTCGGTTCAGATAATGCACATCACATTAGGTACACTGATGTTACAGTCACCTTTAATAGGATTCACTGTAGGTATAAAAACCATTCAAATCATATATTTTGGTGATTTTTTATCCCTTCTAAACAATAGAAACATCAAATTGTCAATTTTACAAAAATTTATATGAAATCAAGATATTTCCAATAGAATAAATAAAACATTAATATGTATTCTATATCATTCTATATCATCACAAAATAGTGAAATATATAAACCAAACTTGTAGAATAAAATAACTGAAATGTGTAAGAACACCATCCATTTTAAAATGAACAAATCAAACCGACCAGTTTAATTACTATGACAGTATATGAAATTAAAAACATAAAACACATAAGATATACTCTATGCAGATGAGAAGAAGATTTGGCTACTGCAAATGATAGTGTAGAGGTCGACCATGAAGACATACCTGAACATTTTGCGTGAGTTCGTCTCTAGTGTTTTCTTGTGGAATGAGTAAGAGTAATTGATAGAATATGTGAGGGGGATGAAGTGTAATTGTATTGTTGCTTATCAAAATCATTCAATTTAATTACCTAGAGCAAGACGTCAGCTGTTTTATTCGGGAGCCATAGGAGGCAGTGGTAGATGACGAAACAATAGCCGGAGGCGATGAAGGGGTTATCGAGTTTATCCCATAACCTGAGATCTGTATTAGACAGAGGAGAATAAACTGGTATATGATGAGGATGAAGTCGTAGTAGGGGGGAGGAAGACGCCGGAGTCAGGAGGAGGAAGACTCTGGTGTCGAGGTTTTGTGTGAACCGTAGGTTGCGATGATCTGATTCCCAACCACAAGCGGTAGAAGGAAAACCACATAGAGTGGACTTGAAACCAGAAGGATGAGGATGGCGCAGACAGAGGTCGACGGAGTGTGTTTTGACTGGTAGAGGGAGGACGATAGAGGCGACAGTTTGAGGGGAGTTGATGCGCGAGGTCGCGTGGTCGTGAGGACGCGATGCGCGATATTTAAGAGGGGACGGTATGCCGGAGGAGAGGAGCATATTTGACTGATGCTGTATTGATTGGAGATTTCTCGAAACCCTATGTGCGGCTGAAGACCAGGTATAGAAAGAAAGCTGAATGACATTCTTCGAGCGGGGAGAATTGCGTGAGGAGGTAGGGCGCGATGGAGTGGGAGAATAATCGGAAATGCAAGTGTAGTTTGTGTGACGTGGATGATTTTGGAGGCGACATATCATCTTGGAGGCACCCAAATTTAGTAGATACAGTGGATAAGGCTAGGTTCATTCTATTTATCATCCAGGGTCATAACTGGATTGTGAGTCAGTTAAAGGATATTTTACGGTGTGGGCATAGCTGTGTGTATTTTTGATTTTTTTGATTGTCCTATTGAGTATGCATGATTGTTTTTAGTTCTCTAAGTGCCGAAGAGATATATATGGTCTAATAAAACACTATTTAGTATATTTTAATAGTCTTAGAAGAATTATATATATATATATATATAATGTTTGGGGTAGTTGAATTTAAATATAAGAATATATGTACTTAATGAATGATGAGTATCCTTTGCATCTGAGCATCAATACGATGTAGGTTTGATGGGATGTGTAAGGTACCAGGACTTTTGAGAATCCTTTGATATTTGGGACATCAAACGTACCACATGTAGAATTGGAATGAGGCATGAAACTAATGAAATGTTGTACTTGATGAGTACCAATTGTGGCATGTTTATGATATGAGAACCTAGTGAGGTGCATATGTGATGACCCATACTGGGAGGCAATTCCGTTTTATGATGGTTGATGGAAAATCTATTTTATTTGAGTTTTGGGTTTGGATGTGACTGTGGCAGGTTACTACTAATGTGACAATATCTTGAGGTAGTCGGCCTATTCCCATTTATATTTGTGTAGTGAAAATTTATAATAATAAGATGGGTCTGGTTATACCATATCTAGGTTTTTTTATTGATCTAGGATGATCTATGATTAGGGGTATATTTTATCGTATAGGGTTTTGAACCATTCAGAATCCTCACTCATTTTGAATTTTCAAACATTTGCGGGTAGTCCAAATTTATTATTGATTATCAGTACATAATTCTGATAGTTTCATATACCCCAGGAATGTTTTCTGATTGGTATTACCCCACTATTGTTTCCTTGGGGTTTCATTTATTATTTATGTTTGTCAATAGCTGAAAAACAATGATTTTAAGGATTCATAGACAACATCGCATGATTAGAAAAAACCATGCAATATCCTAGATGAAATAGTGTGGCCCTCTAGGTGGTACATCCACAATTTTCTAAAAAGTGTTATATGGGAAGAATTTCCATACAGAACCATTGATAGTTTCTATAGAAGTTATTTGCAAGGTTGCCTCATGTTTTGGAAAAGTGTGTGGCTTAAAAGAACGAGGATCCCCTTTGGGCAGTGTGTGTCTCATGGTTGGTACGTAATTACCTAAATTTTGATAGCTAATAGTGTTCCTAATTTAAGAAGGATAATTTACCATTATACACCATCCAACATTATCTTTCCTTTATATTTAATTCCAATGACATGTGTATTCCTCTTCCAAGAACAGTAGTCCTCCATTCATCCTCCTCATAGGCATTGAGCTCAAATCTTCATATGGACTCCTTTTCAGGATATGTTTAATACATTGGATTGGTATTGGTAAGGCTTATAATCCTTTATATTTTAATCCTATATTCTCTAAAATTAAGGATATTGAAATATATGTGAGATAATTTACACAAATTTTATGGAGTTCCACTAAAACAACGATTTATTCAAAATCTACTCCAATTAGAGGCTATGAGCGGACATCCTGGCCTCTACCAAAAGGAGGGTGAAGGTGCTTTGATTTCTCAGTGGAATCAATTTTTTTGGGGAGTGGGATTTATCTCTCCGTTATATTGATTGATTGAGACCCTAATAATATAATAGTTTTATTTTAATTGATAAATTTTAACAATGAGATTCCAATGATCATGCTCAATCAACACTAACTAATTGTAGTGGCTAGTATGAGTCTTTGGAACATGGGTATAGTGGGGAATGTTATTTTATTATTTAAAATAAAATATTTATATTTTATCTTATACATTAATAAGTTCCTTGGAAATATTATGGTCTTGAACAGATGACTGAGATTGTATTGGCCATATATAATGAGGTGATGCGATTGTCAAGTTGGGTGAGGCACAAATTGTACAAGTGATGTTGACAAAATTTATTGAAACATGGTACATATATTGAGGAGGTGAGGACTTCATGTTATGAGAAAGGCCTGATGAATATGAAATTGTGATGTAAATATAGTTGAGAGACATAGTCATAGGGGAATGTGGTGTCGTATGATGTTGAGTAATAATTTATTTGGTTTTTTTGATCACCCACGTTGGCCAATACACTATTTGGAGTCATGTGATCATTGTAAAACATTGATGATTGCGTGCTTTTAGGATCTCTTGTGGGTAAAGGCCTCTGGTAGTTTTATATTATAATGATGGATAGAGTTTCATGTCTAAGAAATCCCTAAGGGTGGTGACGATTTATCGGTTGAAATTGATGGGACTATAAGCTGGTGGAAGAGGCTAACCAAATATGATACCATGAGGATATGACTATTTGGGAGGATGAACGTCATCATTCCTTAGGATTTCGACCATTTAACTGATGGTGATATTATTTTTAGGTAAGGTATCGCTATGACTTGGACACTGTGCCTTGATCTAATGGAGTCTATTATTAGATGAGGTCAATGCGACCTTGTATTGATTATTGGTGGAGCCTTTGAGACATCAGTTATTGTATTTGTAAACATGATTTCATTGGGAACGTGGTGATGAAACTCTAATATATAAGGTTATTGTGGGATATTTGGATTGATATACATTAGGGGATGCCTTAGTATTCAAGCAAATGATTATAATTTATTTATTGATACAATAAAATGGCTGAAGTAAGAGATTTCTTCATTATGATTTTTTTAATAAGGGATTATTTTTTAGATTTCGTTCATGGGCTACATTATACATACATCTTCTTCATCATAAATTTCAGATAGAAATATGCTGGTGGTGGCCTACCAAGATTCTTTCTCACATCCAACACTGGCTTTGTGAACCACGTATAGAATTTATGGTGTTTTGATTAGGGAATAGTTCATACTAGTGAACTGGATCATTTTTTTGGCTAATTATCGTCGGACGGAAGGTAAAAAACTATTAGTTTCATACATCAGCATGGGTTTCCTTATTTTATTCTCTATTGATCATAATTATATTATATGATCATATTGATTGTATCCTTGAACAACCCTCCTTTATTTACTATCCTTTATGGCCTCTCAAGGATGCAAGATTACAATTGTTTCCTATAACTTTTTAAATATTTAATTTGTTATTTTGATGTTGTTGAGTAGTTATTTTTGTGCTTCTTCCATTGGTGGGTTACATGTATAATGTCTATTGGTCTTTGTTTTCCCTTATGATATATGCATTAGACCTTTATTATTATTATTATTATCACCAGAGGGTATAGTATCCCCATTAACAACACTTTACTGCATCGCTACTACTTGGTAGCCTTTGTCGTATGGGGAGGCATGCCACATGCCAAGTTTGAGACAACCCATATCTGAATTTGAGTGGGTAAATGGATTAGGGATATATATATGGTAATAATTATTTTATATTTATATAATTATGATTATATAATAAATTTTAAAAAAATTCAAGAATAACAAAAATATAGAAGCCTTGTGATGATGTAATGAGAAAAAAACACATCACTTCGTAGAGGTACTAATACACATGTAGAAATATATGAAAATTTCATTATTAAATACATAGAAATGTATGAAATTACAAGATATAATATCTTTACATGATGATGAATATGTAATGAGTATCATTTAATACCTACTACGATAGGTTGTTGGGTAAAAATAATAAAAAGGTTTCATTATGTTGTAGTCCTCTATAAATATAAACAATTATTTTTTACCTATTTGAAGGATGAAACGTTTAATTTATTCCATTAAATTCAAATAAAAAAAATGTGTACATAGAATATATTTTTTATATTATTTTATCATGTTTTAAAATTATCTCAAGGATAAATATGACGAAATAAATTGGAAATCTGTGGTTTTGAATTGCTCCAATTCATTGGATATCTTACGGTTTATACCTAAAGACATCCCATGGTTTTTTTGGTCAAACCAAGGCCTCTATTGTCATAAAGAGGGATGTAGTGATGTGATATGAATACATATTATAATATATAGAAGGATAATAATTTGTGAATAATAGTGGAGAACATCTTCCCTTTTATTTGTAAGTGGAGGGGTAGTTATGGAATTAATTAAATGATAAAATGAAACAGGGTTATGACAATAATTTCAAGTGCAACTAATGAACAATAATGTATATTATAAGGGGTCATAAGGCTGAAATTAATTAAAATAATTTCATTTAAAATGTTTTTATACATTTTATGAAATATATCCACGTTAGACCACAATCAACTCATTTTCACAAGAACAGGTAAAAATTAACCATTTACGATAATAACATAGTTTTATAAAAAAATAAGTGTCCATATTGAGAACATAATGGATTCTGATTAAATATTTTGATTCAATTTTACCTAGATAAATTTATATATATGTAATAATTTAATTTTAATATAACATCCCAAAACACAAGCAAAATATATTTTAAAAAATTACAAGTTTTTTGGGTAGAGAACAATTAAAATATAAATAAATTAAAAAAATAATGATTTTCATGCATTTTATGGTTAAAAATAAATAAATGCACAATTTTATACTTTTCAAGAAAGAAAACAATTAATGGAATCATCCAACCATTCCATTATAAGGAATGAAATAAAAAATTATTTTCATAATTTGAATTAAATATAACAAGATATCTCGAAAGTCATGGTTGTATTCAAAAATAATAAATAATGGGTAAAAATAAATAAGCTAAAATCAAAGAAAAAATATTTTTTCATTATTAAATCACATTGAAATGAATAAATTTTTTTTAAAAAAAATATTAACTGCTTACTTATTTATTATAATACATTGCAATCATCTTTAAACCTTATTACTGTTAACTAATTTTTACAATATCACAATTCATTATGGAAATAATTTTTATTTCACATATTATATTGTATTAGCTGTGATGAGTAAAAATATATAATCTATTTTATTAAATTAAATTAAAATAATTGGAAGATTTTATTTATAATTAAACCTGTAAAATGAGATTAAAAGTGGTTCTTCATAAAAATGCATTTTAATAAACAAAAATGTTTTATAAAAACATCATTTTTACTATTGATTCTTATGTAATTTATTTGAGTATGGTAAATTGAAATGACCAAATGAAATTTTATTATAGAACCAAAATAAAATATTACCTTCTAAATACTTCAAAATAAAATATATTTTTCAAATAAAATAAGATTTTTCACTGTTCATGAAAAAAAATATGCTCATTAAAATCATAAAAAATATTTCTAAAAAAATCATGACATGAAAAAAACAAAAGTCAATATCATTTTTTCAAATAAAAAATCTATAATTTCAATATCATTTTTCAAAAAAATCTTATATTATGTATTAAATCCTAATTTCGTTAAAACAGCCACTTTTCTCTCTAGACTAAAAAATATCCATTATTTGTATAACAAATATAACACTATTAAATATACATAAATATTATAAACAATAATTGAAAATAATTTTTTTTACATTTCGTTGGTTTTAATGTACATCAGCAAAAAATTAAATATAATTTGTTGAAAAATGGCCAAAGTGATTTCAGTTTCCACATACATAATTATTATGATTGAGAATAAAAAATATGTATATATAATAGATTTAAAAATAAGTGTTTTTATAGAAAATAATATAAATTTATTTTCAGCAGTGGATATAGTCTAATAATATTAATTTTTCCTTAATATGATTACTCGCTATACTCAATGTCTTTGGAATTGATGAATTGTGAAGATGATGTCATGGTTTGGGTCCAACATTAAAACATAAAGTGGGTAAAATATAAATATAGAAGAATACATGTTAGTTTTAGACTCTTGAAATGTTTCTCCTAGAATCATGTAATGGACATTCCAACCTACAATAATTAGAAAGGAAGAATAATTCTAACAGAATATGTAATTTTCAGCAATAACATAAATTGGAATATAGAACTCCATGGAATGTCATATATTAGTAGTATATAAATTAATTTTTTAGTTTTCAGGAATATATATTACAAAGCATGTATTATTATATTTTTTATAAATATATAAGAGGTCAAAATCATTGGAATGATAGAAAATATTGTATAATATATTTAAATTATAAAAAAATAATTTCTCATATGTGGAATTGGATTAATATGAATATATCATGATCGTATAGATCATCATAAAGGATGTAAATATTCAAATTAAATATTTAATTTGGTGAGAGTATTTTATTGTGAATTAAGTGTTATTAGGGGTTATATGATATGTAAATATATGATTACGAATTACAATATTATATCATATAAATGAGAGAAATAAATGGATAGAAAATTCAATTCAATGTGAAAAGTGATTGTGCAAATTTTCATTAAAATTTGAGGATTTTACATTCAATGTGTGAAATGTGGAAAGTATAAATTAACAATTTCATCATTTTAGTAACATTAAATTAAATAATAGAATACAATATTTTATATGGAAGAAATAAATAATTTAAAAATATTTTTGCATAACTGTAGTATAATGATGATTTTAAATAAAATGTAATTTTAGCATTTTATTAGAAAATTCCTATGAGAATAAATTCTATAAGAAGCTGGTGGGGGTTTTATTACATTTTAGACTCCATAGTTAACAATTTTAGATTACGCTAATTAATGAAAAAATTTAAATTTAACATTATTCTTGAAAGATATTAATATATGTTGTCATGGATTAAAAAATTCATTCAAGGAAAATAATGATTGGAATGGTTTCAATAATTATAATAATGTAAATATAAATATTTATATATAAAAATCAATGGTTTTTAATATATAATTATTTTATTTTTTGATATTGAGGAGTTTAAATAATTTTTTCAAGGATTTTATAATTTCGAATATTATACATGTTCCTTATTAATATTCAATCTAAACTGTTTCCATGATATTACAAAAAAAGTATTTTTATTGGGAGGGTTTTCATATTATTTATTGTATATTGGTAGATAGAATTTCATTTATATTTAATAATAAATAAAAACCATAAACATTTATCTTATATAAATCTAATATATAAAATTATCATATATGATATATTTGATCGATGATTAGGTAATCTTTTTTAATGTTCAAAAATATTCAATGAAATATAAAATGTTTCGCCTCATTAAAGAATGATATCAAGACTTTTACGAATCATTAAAATTTTAAATATATGAATAATTGGTAATAAATATAAAATATCTATTTATATTAATAGACTCTTCAATGTTTTTATTCATGATATCCCTAATTAATGTTCATCATAAAGTATTAAAAATTATGTTGTTGTTTTATGATTTTTTTAGTATGATTATTGTCTCGTGATATGTAATATTCTCAATAGGTAAAAAAGTCATTTTACCTAGGATAGAAAACAATGTATACTTGAAAAATATTGTTATAAAGTATGTATTGAGAACATTATTGGTGCATGGTTCACATATATTGTCTACACTACTTGATGTTAGTTTTATACCTATAATGAAAATATATATACTTTGAAAACATTATAATACAATACTCGAGACTTTTCTAATCATTGGGAGGCCGAGTTTGTTTTTATTTAGGTAATAAATCCATGATTAACCAATACAATATTTTTTCTATCATATAAAGAGTAATATATATACTACCTTGATTGAGAAAAACTCATAATGTTTTAACTTTTAAATAGATTAAACATATGATATACCTATATGTCATTTGATAAGAAGATTATGTCGTCATCTATGACAGAGAAATAAATATGATTGATATATAAATATTTCCTATAGATACTTGAATAATAGAGAATTTAATAATCAGGTGCATGAGATTGGAAAAATATATGTACTATAGTCTATCACTTTTGAATAAAAAATGGAACATACAAAGAAAAATCATTCCAAATGATGACACTCATGAATATATCACTACTAGAAATCTGATTTTCCCAACGCTTCTCTACCAACGGTTTGTAAAAACTGTTGGTATAGGTCCCCATTCCCAATGGTTTTGCCAAAACGTTGGGAAAGCCCACTTTGAGGCCACCTTTCCCAATGGTTTTGGCAAACCATTGGGAAAAGTCCACTTTGTGGACACCTTTCCCAACGGTTTGGCCAAACCGTTGGAAAAGGGTATACCTAAACCAACGGTTTGCCAAAACAGTTGGGAAAGGTCCCCTATAAATCAATCATCGGACCAAAATACAATCCTGACTCAGGACCGATACCAACGGTTTTGAGAACCGTTGGAATATGTTCTTTTATTTTTTATCAGATCTTCTTACCGATAACATTATATAAATCAAAATTTAAAATAATTATGATAATAAATATATATATTTATGTAATAATGTTCACAAAAGTCATGTTAGGTTAGTGGTTAAGTCGTTCAATGACAAACAAGGGGTCCTGGGATCAAATCCCAGTGAATGTTTTTTTTTGAAATACATATATCAATGGTTCCATAACCGTTGCTATAGATTTTCATATTACATATACCAACGGTTTTCCCAAGATCGTTGGTATAGACCTATCCCAACGGCTTACTTGGAAATGGTTCTCCAAACTATTGGTATATGTTAGTTTTCCCATAGTGTATGTATAGATAATCATTTTTTAATGGAGATCATTTTGGACCCATTAATTGGTTGTTTAACAAGGATTCATTAATCATTAATTCACATTAATAAAAAAATATTCGTGATTCAAAGACATTTTCACTGCTGCAAAGGCCCATGGGATGAGACATTTTGTCTTTATGAATAAGGATTAAAATGTACTCATAGATATTCTCTAAATGATTTTAGATATTTTTGAAAATGAAGGTATAGATGTATTTTCGAATGTTATTACATGTAATCTAATACTTGTTGATGTAGATGATATGTTTCGAAAATTTATTTCTGGTAACATTAAATATTTTTTTTGATATGATATCAAATGTTATTGTATACAATAAAATATAAGTTGAAAATAAAAAATATCTATAAATATTTTGAGTATGTTGTAGATAGAGGGAGATAGAAATAAAACTATTGTACATATTATTTCACTTTGCCCATACAATAACTAACGTTATAAAAATATAATAAGTTTTGTTATAAGATAACAAGACACAACTATAGTGAGTAGTATGATACAATTCACATTTACTGATGGATTTGATATAATGATATCATAACCACGTATTAACATGTAAATTTATCATTAATGAGGTCAACTTTACATATTATTATATTGGATATCATTAAATTTAATTGTTCATGAAATTAAAATCACGAGTGGATGGAATGGACATGGGACATAACCAATGTAATCACATGAATTTACTCATTACATTATATATAATATATTTTTATATCATGAGTGTCCTCCACAAAAATATATCGATAAAATATCCATTTTATAGGGGTGTGTATGAGTTTATGTCATTCTATGGAAATTATTATCTTCTTCAAAATTCAATCATTATTCTTTATCCTTTTCCTCGGGAGTTAATTTTGTACGTTTTATATGTGGCTGAACCCATTAATGAAAATGTTGATAATTGTATCCCCTAGATATACAATAGGGTGGGGATATAATTGGTCTTCCATTTCATATCATCATAAATAATTGAATATAGATTTAAGTAGCCTCCATTATCATTTAATCATATTCATTGGCTTCATTTCATATAATGATTGGTGTTGGGATTCATCCTTTATAAGAGTGATTTGTAGTTTATTATCGATTCAACCACACTATGGTACATTGAATCAATTATGTGATCCAACCCTTAATGTTTTCATGGAATGATAATTTAATAGGTCTATGTGGATATTATATATATAAATAATCGAATGTTTGTGGGTCGATGAAGAACTTATAAAACACCTATGATAATTGTTTCCACAATGCATGACTTCTCATATGTCAACATTAATATTTTGTTATAATAAGGTTTTATTCTATTTTTGTTTTTTATTTTCTTTCATTATCCAAAATAAAATTCAAAAATTGGTATATTTTGTTATATAATTCCCAAAAATCGATTGGTCGAACATTAAGAAATGGAATATGACACCTAATACACACTATGAGATTGTTGGTATATTAATATAAATTAACATCATGTTATCACATAAATTATTTATTAGACATTATTTAGAGGATCATTGAATGGTATCCATAAATGTCTTACTATAATGATATGTGATAAAAAAAGAGATACCCTCTATATAAAATTTAACATTAATGACCTATTTATGTAAGAGAATTATATTCCTCTCCAAAACAAATATATTCCTCATTAGAGTTTATCATCATAACCAATACATATGAAACATATGTTTTACACATACACAGACTCTATTACATATATAAATGTCATCATCTTGTATTAGTCAAACATATATTGAAAAATTGAAGGCTTTGGAACTATTAATCACCCATATTTTGTTTTTTATCCTATCTTATGAGTTAACCATGAATACCCCTTTTTAAATATAAATATTCATTGGGTAAATGTGTTTTGTTAAACAGACATTCCATAATAAAAGAATAATATCAAGGAAACCTTATACTAATGCTTACTGGGTAATTTTTTACTATATAGAAAGGTTTCGGTAATTAGTATCATTCATTGTATATTTTGATATGTGATTTAAAATTAATTGTAGGAGAGGTGCATGTGATGCTAAGTTGATATGAAGAAAGGAATATATCATAGAAAATATCTTATTACCAAATATTTTCATATTTAATAGTGCTAAAGAAGTATACAAAGGGAATTAGTTATCAACTAAAATCATCTAAGCTATAGGTTATTCATGCATACAACATCAGGGACAACCTCTAATGACTTAATAATACTTCTCTGAAGAAAATATCCCGTATTAAAAAAAGGATAAAAATGTTCCTATAAGATTTCATAAATGTCATTACAATGTCTAGAGAATATTTTTATCTACATTGTTCTTGTGTTGCAGTATCTGTAATCATGGGTGTTTGATTTGTTACATGAAAAATTATACTCTATTCATAGTGGGTTTAAAATATGACTTCATTAAACTACTATTAAAATGTACTTCAAAAAATTATCTTTAGATTTCCAAAGTAGATGGTATAATATAGGTTCTAATATTTATTTTTTCAAAAAAAATAATATAATAATATTATTTTATAAAATGATTCCAAGTCCACCACATCATATCTCAGATGCCTGGTAGATGGGAACCTAATCACCATGTTTTCTGAGAATGTTAATCACTTACATCCCCATTTTAGAGACATACCCATTGATTATACCTCATTAATATAACTACCACCACTTTATTTAACATAGGTTGTACATAGTCACATTGAATAACAATCATCTTTCATTTTAATAATAATTGAGATTTATACCCTATTGATTGTGAGTTCATTCTTCATTTGTTTTTTACAATTAATTTTTTTTGAAATAAGATATTTTTAAGAATATTAATATTATTTATTATCAATTTTATTAATACTTATGGAATATATTATTATTTTATTAAATTAAATTTCTAATTTAAATAAATATAGTGATGTCTTTTAATTGTATTTATAATCATCAACCAAATAAATTTTATATAGGTGTAATTTTAAGTTTTATTGATTTGAAAAAGATTTTTGTCATAGGTATGCAGGTGATTTTTTGTTCTTATTATTAAATTTTATGATAAATTTAATTTTATAAATAGTTTATAGTAATGATAGTAAATTTCATTTATTATTTAATTTTTTATTTGGATTCAGGTGTAGTTTTTCTTATTTTTTGAGAATAATATTATTTTTCTACATTAATTTTCATTCTTCACTATTTTAATATATTCAATTACATTTATAAATGATTAATATATATATAAGTTTATATGTATTAAATTTAAAAATCTTATTGTTTTAAATTATTAATTATTATGTTTATCAATATTAAATTTACTATTCATATATTTAGATTAATATGTTTTATATTTATATTTGTGTTTTTTATATTTATATGGTTTAGATTTTTATATATTATATTTTTTTGTATTTAAATTTATAGGTCTATGTATCTACTTTATGATATATCATTACATGCTTCTATTAAATTCATATGTCATGAAATTATATCTATATGATCATATAGTTTTATGATTTTAATTTACATATTATAAATTTTGATGTTTATTTATTAGTATCATTATTTAATTAATATACATATATATATATATATATATGTTTTTAATGTTTTTATATTTTATTAGAAAATTATGAAATTAAAATGTTATATATTAACATTTTTTGTATATATGTACATCAATTTAAAATTAATATATTTTTATTTTTATATATGTATATATATATTATTAATTAATATATATATATATATAAACCCATTTTATTAAACATAAATACATTTTAAGTTGTTTTTTATTTCAGTTAATTATTTATGTTAATAATGGTTAGTAATTAGATAATGGCAGGCAGAACGAGTGATGTACATGAGAAATAGGAAGTTGAATTCTTGGAATACTCAAAATATAATCTTTGAAACTGATATATATTTTTATATCCATGCATAAAATATTTTAATATGTTAAAATGGTGATCTAAAGAAATCAATGATAATATTTTTTTTCTTTTAATCAAATATAATTATTTTAGATATCATATATAGATATAAATTTCAAGTAAACACCTATCATTAATGAAAGTGTTTAGTATTAGACCATGGGTAATAAAAATGATTTAATTCAAATATAGGCATAAGAACCATTGAAAAATAGAATGTTTTGATATAATATATGGATATATTGGAAAAATAATTTACTTATATCATAATAAATCTATAATATTTTTATATGTTATTTGATATATTAACAAACCAGTACGAAATTTTTTGTAGGATATTCATTTTATTGAATTATATGAAATTTTTACAAAGAATTCCAAAATGAAATTATCATAGAGATTCTAATCATGAAAATGAAAAATTATTATGTCAATTTAGATGATGATATAAGAAGATATATTATCTTCCCAATGAATTATTATTTAATCAAAGGGAATATAGAATACTACATCACCCAGTTGATTCACCAAAGTGGAAGAGAAATGAATATAGAATCCCTAATATTATAATTGACTTTCTAAATCAATTAATTAAATTGTTTAATGATGGAGTGAATTAATAACTGATCCACAATATCCAATATAGTTCATTGCATATTATGATGATAGTTAAAGTATTTTCCCAATGAAAATTCCTGATGAAAAAATATGTATGGATTAGAAATATTCCCTATAAAAGAAAAAATTTGAAATTATATATTTTTCATCTCAATAATGAATTATGTTTTGATGTTTCTGTTAGAGATATTTATTAATGTATTTCATTAATTCAATATAAGGTATTTAAAATTATGAGTTATGATATTATTTAATATTAGTGACTTTCCTCTATATGAAAACATATCATGATTTCATGTTATGTGATATAAATATTAGCTAATACATGAAGAAGGAACTTAAAATCATTAGTTATATAATGGTATAGTTATATTATATATTTTCTATGAATGATTTCGACAATGGTATAACCTTATAGAATTTTTATGAAGGAATAAAATGGTTTAAATGTGTTATCATTTTTATAAAAATATCATTTATAAAAACATTATAATGGAAATAAAAAACAATATTTTCATATATATGAAGATAGAATGTATGTTTCATCCACAAAAATTAATTTATGAAACTTGCTATCATATTTGAGGAAAAATGATAATGTTTTTGGGGGCTAAACATAAATATTCAGTCATGATTGATGTGAAAAACATTTTTTATAATTTAGTCAAAAATTCATTGATGTGAAATAAAATAGAATGATATATATTTCATGAAATTTTGGATTTAATATATATTTTATTGTTTATAGAGTTAAATACCACATTTGTAAGAAAAATAACTTATTTACCTCAAAAATTAAAAACAATGATACAAATATGAATTTATATCAATATATGTATTCTATTAACATAACATTTATATACATTAGAGATGTTTAAATTCTAGATTAATTAGTTTAGTCATTGTAATTCAAAATGAAATATAATTTCTGTCTTTTGTAGACAAAAAAAATGTATAAAAATCAACTTAGGCCACCCTAGATCTCAAAACAGTACCATACCATTGGAATGGCCTAAAAGTCATTCCTAGTCCATAAGGGAACACTAAAAATTTAAAGGAATTAAAAAATAAACATTTCAAATGATTTTATTGAGATATTTTTTGAGATGCCATTTTGTAAAAGCCCATTTCTCATATTGTTTTTTCGAAAATATTTTTTTAGATCTGGTTTAGACCTTAGTGAGTAAGCCATTTTATTGTTAGGTTCAATGTTCACATGATGTTGTAAAGGAAAAAAAGTTATTGTAGTGATACAATTTACATGTCGAATCTTCAATTCACACCTTGAATGGTTCTGTATAAGCATATTGATATTGACAGTCATTGTTATAATATACATTATGATGAGATGTTACCATTTTCAATATTTTTATTCCAAGGAGATATATTTATTAGAATATATAAAGTATATCATTCAAAATGTAAATACATATTAAAATCATGAATGTATCATTCCCAGTATCATTTTAAAACCCAGTTCACTAATTTCATAGAAAGTGAACTCGTAACTCAAACTGCATCCCGTCAATATTAAACATCAGAGAAATATCCAAACCTAATGAAAATTTGAATTGGATATTTACGTTCTGTATTGAGATTTTGAAGGCCTTAATTAAGTTATTTTTTTATTCTCCCCAATCCATTGTATTTTCTTTAGGGAACCCCTTTTGGGTTGGCTAATCAGTATTGAGATATAATTCATTTACCAATGAAATATTTTTTCTTTAGTGTAGGGAAGGAAAGAAGAACCTAGATACACCATGGAAATTACAGAATCATAATCATCTTATACTATTTTTGGGTTGTTGTTCTATAAAAATATCATATTGATTGACATATTTTAGTAGAATATGTTGTATATCTGATTACAGTAGATTGTTTCATGAATAATCTCATTAATTTTATAATTCACTATTGTGATAAAAACCTCATGCATAGACATCACGATGATGTTATTCATTCCATTGGAATTTGGACCAGAATTTGTTGTTACCCAAAAAGAGTTCAACATTTTAATAGTCGGAATTGATTATAATTGTCTTGATTTTTTACACATAGCATACCATATAAAATATGATAAATTCAAACCTATAGTAATTGCACATTGGTGATTCAATATGATTCATGAGAATCCACCATTTGTTATTGAATTGGATATAATTTGATTATTGGTGTAATTGACCTACATGGATTTGATAACCAGATATCATATTTATTTTTGGATAATTGATGAAAACTAAAGGTGATTTATAAAAATTGTAGACATTTTGTGGTTTGATTTGTATATGAATTTGGCATGATTGTACAAGATATTTTTGAAATAATTACCACTAATATATCCAATATCCCATGAGATGTAATACACATTATTTATCCTGATGATGGAGAATCCACAACATGAGATTTTTGACCTTCTCATTAGTTTAGAAGTGGAATCTCGAATGAAATGAGGTACTCCAAAAGAGTTATTCTCATGGATACATATATTATATTGGTTTCCTCACCCTCATATTGAAGTTATACTTTTGAAAATGTATGAATCTAAAATATATATAATTCCACAAGATCATAGTATACTACTATTGAATTATATCATTGGATTAGATGTGGAACCTAGAATATATAATTGACTCCAAATTATAAAATTCACACAGAGCTCATAGTTTATTGGTTACTTCCAAAATTTAATATTAGTTTAATATATGAAATGAAAAATATTCCTTGATATGAGTAATCTTTGATGATGGAGAAGCATCCACCACTTGATAGACATATCAAAGATGTTGGTAATGAACGGTTTGTTGACCTATTGTGTCATTCTAGAGTGTCAGGGTTGGAATGATTTATTTATATTACATATTAATTTATTAGTTATAATATTTATTTATTTATTATTTAATGTGCTATATAAAACTATACTAGATTTTTTAGACTGCGTGGTTGTTGTCTTATATAGTTGTACTCATGCCTTGTTAAGGCTTCCATTTTGTACTAGGGTATATTTCATGGTTACTATTATGGAAAAGGGAAACAAGAATTTTTTTGAATGATTGATTGTAGGATGGATAAGATCTTGTAGATGGTTCAAACATGGGGTTCAAGATTGGGATTTTTCAGTATCTATTATTGAATTGTTTTCATCATTTAATTGTATGATTTTATATAAGTAATTTAGTTACATTGAACATGTAAAAACATGCTATTTGTTATTATTTTGATTTATTGGATTTAACATATATCTACATTGGTTTATTAGTGATTATTTATATTATTTGGTTTTTATTATAACTCTGTAAGAAAGGGTAATGATTCCCCACATTATTTCTTAAACAATATATCCAAATCTACAGCCTTATGAAAATTGAGATGTGCGCATATGGTCTGGTAATAGGCCTTCCTAGACCATTTTAGGGAGAATCAAGCTAGGGAAATCAAAATATCATATCAAATGTGGTTCTTTTTAAATTTCCATGTTAAATCAGAAATGAATAAATACTGTTATATGTGTCATTTATGTAAATGAGAACATTTCTTAGAGTATCAAACATATTTATTTCGGGGGCTTAGTACTCATGGATGGTAATTTACTTCAGCTTGGTTTTTGATAATATTTTCAATATACTTCATCTCATTCAATTAACTAGTAGATTAATGTTACATTTTGATGAGATTTAACTAAAGGTTTTGTATGGCATGATATAGATATACATCCATCATGATTGACACATTGTGATATATATTTACATGTATTATTCATAAAATGGACATATCTATTTAATTTTACATATCTTCCCATAAAAATTGTGAGGAAAAATAGGGTATTTTAGATGATGAAATGAATGAACTATTTTTTTATTCCAATTAATTTGTTAATCCATGTATAGTAGAAACTTGAGATATATATTCCATATTATTTTCAAATTTTTATGTTGACCTTGGGGTGTAACATTTGTTCTATATATCGATTTTAAATTTTTAAAGTTATTGAATTAGAAAAATCATTGTACTTTAGAATAGGAAAGTGGTAATAAACACACTCCTACCTTATATGCTATAGATATTCTTACATCTCATGGGAACCAGATTGATGAAAAACTTTTTGATGGCTTCCAAAGGTTAATATTATCAATGTAGAGATATATTGTTTATGTTATACATTGACGGCAAATATAAAAAATACATTTATTGTTTCATCACCCTCTTATGTTCATTGAGGATGGATTATTGTGACCCAACCGTTTCTTACATTACTATTACATGATTTTAATGATAAAAAATACAATAGTTTTACACATAGAGGATCCAAAGGTTTAGTGTCTTTGGAAAACTAGGACCATACATAACAATCACAACATCAGTCATAATCATTTATTTAATTTCTTATTCTCTACCTTCTTATTGGCACGTGATCTCTACTTAGTACATGTACCAACATGAGGATATACATAAAAAAGAGTGATATAAAATCCCAATAAGAAGATAGAGAAGACCAATATATCATGGGGTGAGAATAATTATAACATTGGCAAAAGATCAAGAACACAAGTTGAAACATTAATAAGAGACATGAAATGTAGAAATTCATAAAAAAAGAAACCTCGTGTCTTTGTGGTTAACTTCCAAAAATAATTATGAAAAAGATATCATCGTTTTCACATATAATTTCACATTAACTCATGATATTCATTAACTTACCCAAATCATTAAAGAACTGTATAATTTCGGGATCACCTGTTACATTGAAACATTCATATTGGGCTATATAATTCGTATTGCACCTGTTATATCATAACATTATCATTGATCATTCATGAAACAATGAACATATATCAAAAATGAAAATATCTAACACATTAAAAGGAATAGGTTTCATCTCATAATAACACATTCATAAACATTGGGTTCCTAAAAGGAAGAGGGAATAACATACATGTTTCAAGAACCGTCAACCTTGAATGAGAAGTTGAAGGTGTCTTCTTAAAAGAAGAGTTATTTTGGAAAACATATATCTTGACATAAAAAGAACTGACATACATTTATATCCTAGAATCGGTTTGAAAATTATGAATTATTGATTTTTAAGGAGTAACCATATCAAATAATGAGTGAAAGAGGGAGAACCTGAAGGATGAAAGTTGGCTTCGTGAATTTCTCTTTACCTAGTATTCAAACACTTTCTTCTCATTAATATAGTATATAACCAAATTAGATTCAATATATTACAATTAAAGAACATTTTTTACATGAATATGGTTCATTATAGTTTCATTAAGTTATTTTATGGGCCTTTTGATGAGTTATAGAGTATAAAAATATTGTTCAGGAATGTTCATTTTTATTGTTTTCTTAAGCAGTACACATGTATTCATAAATGAATGTTCTTGTAGAATATGGATAAACATACAGAATGGATATTTAATTTTATTAATGATATTTTAGAAGATTAAATGTTCTTATAATGAATTATATTACATACCATGTGGATGAATAATTAGATATGAATTATCTGATGATTGTTGAGGTTAATTTAGGCTATTTTCGACCACAACGATATTGTTTTGCTTAATCATTTAGTTATATGTAGATAAGTTATTTAAACAACATTAAATATTAAATAATACATATACAATTTTCTAGTTCAGCCATAATAATGTTTTAATGACTATATATTAAATCCTTAAAGGAACTTGAAAATACGTAGTTCTTAAAGGTGATAGATTAACACCTCACAAACAACATATTATTTAAAAAAATAATAGGAAGAAGATAAGGTTGTTGGATGGTATAATATCCCATTATTATCATAAAATTACATTATATGTATGTTTTTGAAGTTATATTACCATTTCGATGAAGATTGGTGGGGAGAGAATTAGAAAAGAACTTGAAAGTGAAAGGAAATTAAAGGAAAAGACGGAGTGAAAATACCACTTGAATCCTCCTCTTGAGATCCTTCTTAAGGAAGCTAGGATTTGTCATATAATGAAACCAGAATCTCTAGGACGTGGTGGATGGGCTAAGGGAGTAGCTTGGGTAGAGTTTAGACTAGTATTGAAGCTTGAGAGGTGTGAGGTAAGGAGGGTGTGAAAGGTGGTATTTATAGTGGAGGGGAGAGGGGATTTCTCAATATAATATTCACTATGTTTTTATTTCCCAAAAAGACAAGGAATAGTGTGTAATCCATGACCATGAATATTAATTTTATCATGTGAACCTGAACCAATTGGGATTACATCAGCATAACATAATGCATGACTCTATAATTATCTTATTTAGCATATTTTTTAAATTATGGTATTTCATTTTCCATAAAAAATTTATGTATTTCTGAAAAATTCCAAAAATTCACCCTAACCATTTATTGACGAGTAGAATAAAAAAATGAATTATATTTTTCAAAACTAATTTATTATATATTATTATTTTAATTTTTATTTAAAATCATAATTTATTTTGAAAAACCAGTTTTAAAACCCACATTTACTTATTCTAAAATATAGGGATATTGTAATTTCAACTTGAATTTTTGTTATATAATATCATAGGGATGGTTACTATTAATTAGGTTATTTCAATATTCATATGAGTGTGTTACTATTCATATGGGAAGGTTACTATTCACCAAAAATTATGTTATTCTTATTGGTCTCCTAATAACTTACGGATCACAACCGTGTATGTCATATTTTCGAAATAGAAAACACAGATGTGAAAAACATATGTTTAATGGAAACATGGAACTTAGTTGTAACAACACAATATTTTATGATATGTGTTCTCTTTAATTTATTTGATGTCATGTGTTTTATGCTACAACAAGATTATCTTTTGCAATACGCCACACTGTATTAGCTTGAAGTAAACACAACACTATTCTTAGATTGTGTTACATACAATTTCAAGTTCGTTTTATAATAGTCATTCTATGAAAAATTGATTGTATATATAAATATATATTCAATTTATAAATGAAATATGGTTGTATTCTGTTATGAGAAATAATGAAGTATTATTTCACAACACGCAACCCTGACTTGGCTTGCATTACACGCAATCGCGACTTTCCTCGATAGCGTGTGTTGTACGCAATATCAGGTTTCACTAAACAATGATATATGGTTATAATATTATTAAAAACTAGCCTTTATGAACAGTATTAACTAAATTTTGAATGTCATAACATTATTATTTCATCTTACACATTTTCTACAACATGGTATGTGAACAAAATAAATGTTTCGGGTAAAATAAGTATTTTTCAAAAAATGCATTTTTGTCGCCTTTTGATGGCGCATCCACTTTAAATCTAGTATTTGACATGTTTTTAAGTTAAATTTGACAATATAAACTTCTTCTTTTAAATCAGGATATAAAAATTTACATTGGATAATGTTTTGATATTTTTCTGATAACTTTCATATTTTAATGAATAGTAAAAACACGCTATATTTTAATTAAAAACAACTTTTTTCATCGGAATAATTTATATAGTTAAATTAGAATATTTAGTGGTTTTAAAGTATAAATAGAATATATTTTTACCATTTAATATAATTTCTGTCATTAGCATTGATTTTACCTTGAATTCATAGGTTAAATCAATTCAATCTTTTGCAATGTTTTAAACAAAAACACATTTTCTTTCGACAATAGGATTAATTTTAATTTAATTTCTACAACTTTTTTGTATTGAATTTATAAAAATGGATTCCATATTTGGAATCAGTGGGTCCAAATTATGTTAATAGGCTACTTTTTATTTTTGTAAATTATGAATAGTAAGTACGGTAAATTTTATTTACCATAGTTAAAGGTAAATCAGGTAATTAAGGGTAAATATAATATTATAAAATTACCCTAACACATTCCAAAATTCTATTTGATGACTAAAAGTAGACCCATATCACCTAAGGGTCGTATTAGATTCATTTAATGTACTTTTATCCATGAAAATAATTTAATTATTATTAAAACCATAGAAAGTAACAACATGTCACCCTCTTAAATCTTATAAGTATAATAATTTTAATTTAGTGATAAACTTCATGAAACTTAAAACATGAGTATTCTACAGAAATCTAATAGAATTATCTACATAATATTAATTTATTTATAATTTTTAGGTATTAAATTATTATCATTAATTATGACACAATAGTGATGCAGAAATAGTTTATCTAGTGAAAAATCAAGAATATAGTTTTTATTAAACAAATAGTGACCATATAATGCACAAAACCCTGGACAAAACTTATTGGTCATGTAAATTTAAACCATAATCATCCAATGGTCTAATATTTGACCATTGGGAGCCTTATAAAACAGATTATGACACTTATATTATTTTATTTCAAATGATCCCAAAGTTGACTCCTTCATAATTTAATAAATATATCAATTTAAATATTGTGATTTTAAGATGATAAATTCGAGTAAAAGTATTATTGTGAAAGGTAATAGATTTATATTCATCATAGGATTTTATTTTTAATTTTTATGAAACAAATAAGTATATTAAATAATAATAAAAAAATATTGTAATATTTATTTTATTAAGACATAAAACAAATAAATGGTATTAAAAATAATAAAATAAATATTATATGAACTATTTAATGTTCTACACTAATTTTCTAGATACATATGAAATTTTATGAATCTATTAATGCTTTTAGTTTGAACATATCTTCTTTATATATTTTATTTAAATTCAAATAAATGAATAGTATCATAATTGACACTATTGTTATTTTATAAAAAATAACCATATTATAAAATTGTTTAAAAGTCACAAAAATATTTAAAAATTATGAATTTAAATTAATATGGTATAAAATGGTATTATGTATCCAATTATGCAAAACTGACAACAAATAAGTAATTATTTGTTATAATTTAAAATTTATAATTTTATTACCCCAAATAACATTAAATTTATTAAATAAGGATAAATCAAGTTGATAATGTATAAAATAAATTCCTAACATGTCTAAATTTTATTTGTTGATGAGATTAAAACACTATATCATCTAATCTTCGGATATGAGTCATTTTGAAAGTTTTTATCTGGGGTTAGTTTTTAATATAAACTAATATTTCTTATATTTCCAAAGGTGCCCCTCTCCTCCCTTATAAAAGGGCACCTCCTCCCTCTCCTCTTAACACCAATTTGAGACTTCAAGCTTGGCCAAACCCTACACATTTCCCTTCCCCACTTCCCTAGAAACATCCTAGAGGTCATGGTCTTCTTCAAATACCAATTTTAGTTTCCCTAAGAGGAGGTCTCAAAGAGGCGCTTCAAAGAATATGTGATGTCCGTTACCGATTCTTTCAACTTTTATTTCTTCTTCCACTTCTTCTTATTAGGATGTTTCATTATGAAGTAATAACATAAGTATAACTCATATACTGATATGTTATTATATGTATGAAACAACCCTATTTCACCATCAATCCAACCTACGGAAAACGAAATCACCGCGTGCGCGTACGTACAGAATACCGTCTCCCCGCCGGGGTGTAATCTATTTTCCACCACCACCTTACTTGGATGAGTATAATGGTGTAAATAATAACTATATATGATTATTGTAAATTGATATTGATTCTGTAATAGTATACATACACTCCAATAAAATTCCAAGATCAATGGAACGATATCATCGCTCGTGCGTACGTATGGAATACCGTCTCTACGGCGCGATGAGATTCATTCTCAAAGATTAACCATTCATAAATGATTATAAAGTATATATAATAAGTAATCATGAAATATATGACATTATAATGATACTTTATTTATGTATATATATATGTATATCATCCAATTAATTCCATTCAATTCAATGAGGAAACAAAAACAACGTTCATGCATACGTACGGCCTACCGTCTCCATGAACGGTGTATTTCATTCCATTTATAGATCCATTATATATATGTATATTCAGAATATATATTATATATAAATCATGTTTTACATTCTGGATGTATGTAATCATGATCTTTATAATCATAAGAATATTTACAAGTTAAAACACGAATGACAAATGAAACGATTTTACCAAAAACGCTACTTTAACAAGAATTTACAAAAGAACGGGTAATATAATGTCATAAGTGAACCATATAAGATATAATAACAATGAATATGATTCTTTAATAAGTCAATAAAATTATTTAAATTATTATACAAGAGGTTCGGACACTTACGAAGCAAATCAGATCTAAGGTAAGGGAAAATATCACAATCTCATTTTTTATCCGAAATTGTTTATACTTTGGTATTTTCTGGGGCATATTTTATCATCCACATCCATGTTACCTCAATATGTAATATTTTTTCCATCCACCTACAATTGTTTAAATCCAATTTTACCCTTCTATGAGGTTTTAGTAAAGGATATGAATGGAATCTTTTGTCGTTTTTCGCATGAGGTACTTTTTGACTTTTCCGAAAAAAGTAAGAGAAGACTGTTTTTTTAACTTATACGGCATGAATGGATTTTTACGGTTTTATAAAACATTATTTTCATGAATCTTTCTCAAAAATATTTCATGACTATTTTCAAGAAAATCCTTTTCTTTTAAAAATGCATGACATTTTGGGAAAAGAAAATGATTTTAAAGAAGAAAGGATATTTTCCTCAAGAATTCATTTCAAGTGTTTTATCAAAACCATTTTCCATCTAGAATGAAATTATTTCATATGTGTATGTTTTATGTATAATGTCTCTATGATTTATATGGTTTCACTTTTCTTATTATGAAATTATATCCATTTCTTTTATATGGATTATGTTATGATGGGATGATGTTTATAAAACCCATTTTATTCGTTGGGTTATTATGAATGATGTATGTTTATTTTGTGTCACATGTAAGAATGATTTCATTATGATATGGGTGGGACCTATATCTCCCTCCAATTCCTTGGGTAGAGATTTATATCTCATGAGATAGACATGGATGGAATGGTAAGTTAATCCGGTTCTGTATTACAGGATTGGAACGAGGAGTGAACTCGATTCAGAAAGGGACTTTGTCCACTAAGATGTTCTTGGCAGCAATGCCTTGGATACTATAGAAATCATTACATGTGGTTAATGGATGCCACAATTAAAAGTTTTATTCCCATGCTATTTCATCATGATTTATGTTCCATTATGATCTATGCATTATGAACTTCCATGTTTTATGTTGTTGCTCAAGATTTTTAATGTTCATGTTTTTTTTATGTTCTAATGTATATGGTATGTTTTATTTTATCCATGCTTACCCTTACTGAGCATTTGAGCTCACCCTTTTTATGTTTTTTCCCCCATGATTAAAAGAATGATTTTAGGTAAGGAAACAAAAAATGGGAAGATCTTTATGGGAGATGTTGAAGATCTTTCACCACGATTAGAATATTACGTTCCATGTTTCCAAAGACACTAAAATATTTTGGTCCTTGTGTGTCTTTTTTTGTTATATACTAATTATTCTGAAAAAGTAATGTAATGTCTATGTACGTCAAGCCTTGGGTCTCTACAGTTGTTATTAGAGGAAAGGTTTAGTTAACCTTTGGAAACTAGGATGCGAAAACGTTAGTGAGATCCCTAGAGATATTTCTAAGGTATGTCTAGGGATGTCCCTAAGGACAAGTATAAGTATAGGATATAGTCATAGAACTATGGTAACAATATTAGAATTTAACCTATGACGTTAGATATTGAGGGTACTCCCCATTTACTATGTTTTTTTCCCTAGCATGATTTTTTCCTCTCACACTATTCTTTTTGGGTTTTAGAAAATGGCTGGAAACAAGATGATTCACGATAATAGAGGATATGATGGAAAATGGAAGGATATTATTCATGAGAAACCAAATGAAATGGGATTTGTAAGTCCAAACAACATTATTATTCTGAATCAAAAATCTCATAATATGATCAATAAACTCAAATTTGGTAAGTTTTCTTCACTCGACTAATAAGAGAAATATGGAGTTTCATGATGATCATAGAGGAATGAAAGTTCAATTTCCCCGATGTAAATCATGTGGGAAGAGGAATCAAGGAGAATGTTTCAAAGGAACTGGAAGATGCTTTGGGTGTGGAAAAGAAGGACACAAAGCCAGTAAGTGCAAAGGAAAAGGTTCAGTTAACACCATGGATATGGATAATGGTATTTCTATGACATCAACAATGGTTAAATGTTGTAAGTGTGGAATGTACGGGCATTATGCAAACCAATGACTTATGGGAAAGTCTCATGAAGAGAATCAATATGGTCGTATCGGTAGTATTTATGTTGATGATGATGAAGAGACTACAAATGATATGTGAGATGAAATAATTGTTGAAGCTCGATAAATGGTTTAATGAGGTAGTGGAATGATTACATGTTTATCAAGTGTAATGTTGTATAAGTAATCTCATGGTACTATAGAATAAAGAGACATTTAAGGATTGTTACACTGTTCCCTTTCCTTAAGTTTTGAAAGTGTGTGATGAATGGTACCCATATTTTTGGAAAGTAGATGATATGCGCATGATGAAGGGATAAGGGGAAAATTAAATTTTTGATAGTATTCATGAGATCATGACTGATATAAGGAGAAGGTTATATCATGGTTTGAGTATATAGAATTTTTGGATTTTGGTATGTGGAAAGAGTTAACTTTTGACAGCATTCATGTTTTCACTAAGGTTTAATGGATATTAATTTTTCAATAGAATACATGATTAAGGTATTCACATGATTGGAATGTGACCAACAAGATAATGGGGGATAAATGATGGTTGGTTGATGACATTTCAAGTAATAGTTTTCTTTATACTATGAGCTTGGACCAAATTATTTTAGATAAATATTGGAAAGTATTATGTTGGACATAAGATAGTATTGTTTAAGGATAGAAGTTTTTTTTCTTGATATTATTGATGGGATGTTATAGTAATGTAGTTTTCGAAAAAGGACAACTTGCAGGATGGGCAATAGCCCATCGCATCGGACAAGGCTGTGGGAATCGAACCCACAACCGAAGTGCGACTGACCTTTATTGCCAACCACTGGCCTACAAGAAGTCCATGTTTAGTAGAAACTAGTTTTATTATATTAAGCAGTATGATATTTGAATTATAAGTCCATTTTAAGAACCATATATGATTAATCTCACCATAGATGGACTTATGTATACTTGATAACTTTTGATAACATTTTGTTTGAAACAGATGGAATGACCCATCATTCTATCACATGATCTTTTAACACTTCACAAATAACAAATTCAACTTCATTTCTTTAAGAGATGAAGTGGAAATTGGTCAAAGCACGAACAAAAGTGAGATTGTACCAAAATCAAGCAAGTAATTCTTCTAATTCAAAATTTTCAACTTTAGGGAAATGACATTGAAAACCAAAAATGTTGTCCTAGTGATCTTATATATGATGAATTATATGGTACCTTATATCATCACAAATTTATGGATTTGTGATTGATGGATTTCTCATAGCCATGTTATCTACCACTCTCCATCAGAACTTGATGGTTAGATTTTTCTTCCATATCCATAATTTCACCTATGATCTCCTATATGGAAACCCAGTGTTGAGTAACATTGGGTAATCTTTACATTTCATACATTAGTTTTTAAAATTACATTTCATTATTCCTTTTTACGATGTGGGTTCTTATTAACAGTAAACGATTTATAACCCCGACGAATTTCAAGGGAGAAAATCATTTTAAGGGGGGTAGAATGTTACAACCCGATATTTTATGATATGTGTTCTCTTTAATTTATTTGATGTCATGTGTTTTATGCTACAAAAAGATTATCATCTGCAATACGCCACACTGTATAAGCTTGAAGTATAAACAACACTGTTTTTAGATTGTGTTACACATAATTTCAAGTTCGTTTTATAATAGTCATTCTATGCATCATTGAGTATATATATATATATATATTCCATGTATAAATGAAATATGGTTGGATTCTGTTATACAAAACAACAAAGGATTATTTCACAACACGCAACCCTAACTTGGCTTGCATTACATGCAATCACGACTTTCCTCGATAGCATGTGTTGTACGCAATATCAGGTTTCACTAAACAATGATATATGGTTATAATATTATTACGAACTAGCCTTTATGAATAGTATTAACTAAATTTCGAATTTTATAACATTATTATTTCATCTTACACATTTTCTAGATCATGGTATGTGAACAAAATAAATTTTTCGGGTAAAATAAGAATTTTTAAAAAAATGAATTTTTGCCTCCTTTTGATGGCGCACCCACTTTAAATCTTTTTTTGACATGTTTATAAGTTAAATATTACAAAATAAACTTCTTCTTTTGAATCAGGATATAAAAATTTACATTGGATAATGTTTTGATATTTTTATGATAACTTTCATCTTTTAATGAATAGTAAAAACACGCTATATTTTAATTTAAAACAACTTTTTCATCATAATAATTTATATGGATAAATTATAATATTGAATGGATTTAATGTATAAAGAGAATATATTTTTACCAATTAATATAATGTATGTCATTATCATTGATTTTACCTTTAATTCGTAGGTTAAATCAATTCAATCGTTTGCAATGTTTTAAACAAAAACCCGTTTTCTTTTGACGACAAGATTAATTTTAATTTAATTTATGAAACATTTTGTGTATTTAATTTAAAAAAATGGATTCAATATTTGGAATAAGTGGGTCCAAATTATGTTAATAGGCTACTTTTTTGTAAATTATGAAAAGTAACTACGGTAAATTTTATTTACCTTAGTTAAAGGTAAATCAGGTAATTAAGGGTAAATAAAATATTATAAAATTAACCTAACACATTCCAAAATTCTATTGGATGACTAAAATTCGACCCATATCACCTAAGGGTCTGATTAGATTCATTTAATGGACTTTTTTCCATGAAAATAATTTAATTATTATTAAAACCAAAGAAAGTGACAATATGTCACTCTCTTAAATATTATAAGTATAATAATTTTAATTTAGTGATAAACTTCATGAAATTCAAACATGAGTATTATAAAGAAATCTAATAAAATTATATACATCATATGAATTTATTTATAATTTTTAGGGATTAAATAATTATCATTAATTTTGACACAATAGTGATGCAGAAATTGTTTATCTAGTGAAAAATCAAGAATCTAGTTTTTATTAAAATAATAGTGACCATAAAATGCACAAAACTGTGACCAAAACTTATTGGTCATGTACCTGTAAACCATAATCATACAATGGTCGAATATTTGACCATTTGTATCCTTATAAAAGCGATTATGACACTTATATTATTTTATTTTAAATGATGCCAAAGTTGACACCTTCACAATTTAATAAATATATCAATTTAAATATTTTATTTTTAAGATGATTAATTCTAGTAAAAGTATTATTGTGAAAGGTAATAGATTTATCTTCATCATAGGATTTTATTTTTAATTTTTATGCAAAAAATAATAATATTAAATAATTATACAAAAATGTTGTAGTATTTATTTTATTAAGAGATAAACCAAATAAATTGTTTTAAAAATAATAAAATAAATATTATATGAACTATTTAATGTGCTACACAAATTTTCTAGATACATATGAAATTTTATGAATCTATTAAGACTTTTATTTCCAACATATCTTCATTATATATTTTATTTAAATTCAAATAAATGAATAGTGTCAAAATTGACACTATTGTTATTTTATAAAAATATCATATTATAAATTTTTTTAAAAATCACAAAAATATTTAAAAATTATTAATTTACATTATTATGGTCTAACATGTTATTAAGTATCAAATATGGAAAATTCACAACAAATAAGTAATTATTTGTTATAATTTAAAATTTAGAATGTTATTACCACAAATAAAATTAAATTGATTAAATAAGGATCAATCAAGTTGATAATGTTTAAAATAAATTCCTAACATGTATAAATTTTATTGGTTGATTATATTTTTACCCTATCGCATCTAATATTCATATATGATTCATTTTGAACGTTTTTATGTGGGGTTGGTTTTTAATATAAACTAATATTTCTTATATTTCCAAAGGTGCCCCTGTCCTCCCTTATAAAAGGTCCTCCTCCCTCTCCTCCTCACACCAATTTGAGCCTTCAAGCTCGGCCAACCTCTACCCATTTCCCTTCCCCACTTCCCTAGAAACATATTAGAGGTCATGTTCTTCTTCAAAGACCAATTTTAGTTCCCTAAGAGGAGGTCTCAAAGAGGTGCTTCAAAGAAGAGGTAATGTCCGTTACCGATTTTTTCAACTTTATTTCTTCTTCCACTTCTTCTTCATCAGTTGTTTCATTATGAAGTAATAACATCAGTATCACTAATATACTTATATGTTATTATAAGTATTCAACAACCCTATTTCACCATCTATCTATCCTACGGAAAACCAAATCACCGCAGGTGCATATGTACGGAATATCGTCTCCCCGCCGTGGTGTGATCTATTTTCCACCACCACCTTAAATGGATGGGTATAATGGTGTAAATAATAACTATATATGATTATTTTAAAGTGATATTGATTCTGTAATAGTATACATACACTCCAATAAAATTCCACCATCATGGGAACGATATCATCGCTCGTGCGTACGTACAGAATACCGTCTCCATGACACGATGAGATTCATTCTCAATGATTTACCACTAATAAATGATTATAAAGTATATATAATAAGTAATAATCAAATATATGACATTATAATGATACTGTATTTATGTGTATATATATATATATGTATGTCATCCAATTAATTCCATTCAATTCAATGAGGAAACGAAAACAACATTCATGCGTACGTACGACTTACCGTCTCCATGAACTATGTATTTCTTTCCATTTATAGATCTATTATATATATATATATTCAGAATATATATTATATATAAATCATGTTTTACATTCTTAATGTAAGTAATCATTATCTATGTAATCATATGAATAATTACAAGTTAAAACACAAATGACAAATGAAACGATTTTACCGAAAACACTACTTTAACATGAATTTACAAAATAACGGGTAATATAAAGTCATAAGTGAACCATATATGATATAATAACAATGAATATGATTCTGTAATAATTCAATAACATTATTTAAATCATTATACAGGAGGTTCGGACACTTACGAAGAAAATCGGACCTAAGGTAAGGGAAAACATCACAATCTCATTTTTATCCGAGATTGTTTATACTTTGGTATTTACTGGGGTGTATTTTATCATCCACATCCATGTTCCCTAAATATGTAATATTGTTTCCATAAACCTACAATTGTTTAAATCCAATTTTACCCTTCGGTTCGTTTTTAGTAAAGGATATGAAAGGAATCATTTGTCATTTTTCGTACGAGGTACTTTTTGACTTTTCCGGAAAAAGTACGAGAAGATTGTTTTTTAACTTATACGGCACGAATGGATTTTTAAGGTTTTATAAAGATTTATTTTAATGAAGCTACCTCAAAAATATTTCATTAATATTTTTAGGAAAATCCTTATCTTTTAAAAATGCATGACATTTTGTGAAAAGAAAATGATTTTAATGAAGAAAGGATATTTTCCTCAAGAATTCATTTCAAGTGTTTTATCATAACCATTTTCCATCTAAAATGAAATTATTTCATATGTGTATGTTTTAAGTATAATGTCTCTATGATTTACATGGTTTCACTTTTCTTATTATGAAATGATATCCATTTCTTTTATATGGATTATGTTATGATGGGATGATGTTTATGAAACCCATTTTATTCGTTGGGTTATTATGAATGATGTATGTTTATTTTGTGGCACAATAAAGAATGATTTCATTATGAGATATGTGGGACCTATATATCCCTCTAATTTATTGGGTAAAGATTTATATCTCTTGAGATAGACATGGATGGAACGGTATGTTAATCTGGTTCAGTATTACAGGACTGGAACGAGGAATGAACTCAATTCAAAAAGGGACTTTTCCCACTAAGATGGTCTTGGAAGAAATGCCTTGGCTATTATGGAAATCATTACATGTGCTTAATGGATTCCACAATTAAATGTTTTATTCCCAAGCTATTTTATCATGATTTATGTTCCATTATTATCTATGCATTATGTACTTCCATGTTTTATGTCGTTGCTCAAGATTTTTAATGTTCATGTTTTTTTAAGTTCAAATGTATATGGTATGTTATATTTTATCCATGTTTACCCTTACTAAGCATTTGAGCTCACCCTTTTTATGTTTTCCTTTCCCCCAGGATTAAAAGAAAGATTTCAGGTAAGGAAAAAAAAATGGGACGATCATTATCTGAGATGTTGAATATCTTTCACCACAATTAGAAGATTACGTTCTATGTTTCCAAATACACTCAACTATTACGGTCCTTGTTTATCTATTTTTGTTATGTACTAAAATTCCTTAAAAGTAATGTACAGTCTATGTACGTCAAGATTCAGGTCTCTACATTAGTAGTTCATTATGATGTGTTCTCATGTGATTTTATGAAATATTTATATGAAAAAAAATTCCATTGAAAAACATTGGGTCGTCACTTTCTTCCCCCCATTAGAAATTTCGCCCTTGAAATTTCACTTTACATAAATAGGTGAGGGTACTTCTCCTTCATCGCCTCTTCTGGCTCCCAAGTAGATTCTTGAAACATATTATTAATACACAACACATTAATAAGGTGGGTTGTATTTTTGCGTAGAACCTTATCTCTTCAGTACAGAATCTCTACTGGATGCTCCTCAAAGGATAGATCCTCTTCCAGTTGTGCAACCTCCGAGTTCAGTACATGTGAAATTTCATGTTTTTACTTCTTTAAGAGTGATTTATAAAAAACATCCCGATAATGAGTCGTATTCGGTGGAAGTGCATGCCGATAGGCCATGGATCCTATGCAGTCAACAATATCAAAGGCACCAATGTACGTTGGTCTTAATTTCCCATTCTTTCTAAATCGCATGACTCTCTTCCATGGTGATATTCTAAGGGATACATTATCGCCAAAGACGAAATCCATGTCCCATCAATGTTTATTAGCAAAGATCTTTTGCTGACTTTGAGAAGATTGGATGTGTTTCTGGATGACATGAAACTTCGTGGTCATATATTGCATAAATCAGGTCCAATTAGCATTCTTTCTCCAACTTCATCCCAATAGGTTGGAGTTCTACAGATATGTCCATAAAAAACTTCATATGATTCCATCTAAATACTTTAATGGATGGTATTGTTTTATGATAACTCAACCAACAAGTGATGTTGATACCATCCACCTTTGAATTCTAGAGAGAAGTCTCTTAGCGTATCTTCAAGCCTTTGAATGTTCCTTTCAGATTGGCCATCAGTATGGAGATTATAGGCCATGCTAAAATTTAATTCAATACTCAAATAATGTTGAAGGCTCCTCCAAAATTTAGATGTGAACCTTGGATCATGATCAGATAAAATTTAGAGTGGAACTCCATGACGTGTCACCACTTCCTTCACATATACCTTGTCACGTTATTCAAACGAGAGGTCTTCCTGTATTGCAATAAAATGGATAGTCTTGGTGAGTCGGTCAACCACAACCCATATCACATTATTTCCCTTCGATGTCTTCGGGAGACCCATGACAAATTCCATAGTCACGTTCTCCCATTTCCAGTTGGGTATATTAAATTGATGCTTCATCCCTTTGGACTTTTTTCACTCTACTTTAACTTGTTGTCATACCAAGAACCTTGATATATATTCTGTAATCTCCTTAATTTTATCCCACAAGAAGTGTTCTCAGAGATCACTGTACATATTGGTAATCCCAGGATTGATAGATAATATTGAGCTATGTTCATTGTCCAATATCTTCTTCTTTATCTCGGGTGATGAAGGCACACAAAGACGCCTTCCAAACAAAATCACATCATCAATGTTGATATGGAACTCTTAGAGGTTCCCTTCCTTTACTCCATTCACCCTCTATTGTATCTCCACATCATCCCACTATGTTTCCTAAATCATATCTTTGAAGGATTGTTGCACAATAATTTGCAGAATGTAGGATTTAACCCCTCCTCTTATGATTTTTAAATCCATCCATTGCATATCCAAGAAGACAAGGTCCTTCTCAATCTGAAATATGGATAGAGTTGTAGGTTATTTTCTTCATAGTTCATCAGATTCATTGTTCTCCTTTCAATTATGATAGTGAATAGGACATTTGTAATCATTAATTTTATCTTAACATCTCCTTCGACGCATGTTGATCTCCTTTTGTGTGAGTATATACTTTAGGCTCTTGTGGTCGGTGTATATTTCACACATATCGCCATTAAGGTAGTGCCGCTAGATTTTCAAGGCAAAAATCACAGCTGCCAGCTCAAGATCATGTGTCTTGTAGTTCTTCTCATAGATCATCAACTATCGTGAGGCATAGGCTATCAAAATTTCATTTTACAGGAATACACAACCCAAGCCTCTCAATGAAGCATCAATGTATATCACATAAAATTCTCCACTTTTTGGTACTGTGAGTATAGGTGAAGTGATCAGCTTTCCCATTATCTCCATGACGCTTCCCTCACATTTTTCCATCTAGACATACATTACCCCTTTCTTTATTAACATAGTTATCGGCCTTGAAAATCATGATAAATTTCTCACAAAACGTCGACAGTAACCAGCTAATCCCAAAAAACTACAAATATCTGTTACACTAGAGGGCATGATCCATTTCTCAATCGCCATTGTTTTTGAAGGTTCCACAGAAATTACATCACTTGTGATGACATGTCCAAACAACACGACATTATTCATCCAATAGTTACACTTACTGATCTTGGTGTACCACTTATTTTTTACCAATGTAGCCAACATAAAGGCATTAATTTTCATCACGTTCCTCCTTTCTCATTGAGTAGTTGTGAATATCATCAATAAACACTACAAAAAATTTGACGAGGTAATTTATAATGAATCTAATCATTAAAACCATGAATATTGTAGTGGAATTAGTAAGTCCAAAGGGCATCACCAGCAACTCCTAGTGCTCATACCTTTTATGAAAGGCAGTCTCTTGAATATCCCCCTTCTTCACCATTTGTTGATGATATCAAGAACGAAGATCAACCATTGAGAAGTATTGAGATCCTCTTAATTGATCAAACAATCCTTTAATCCTTGTAATATGATACTTTTCCTTTATGGTGATCTTGTTGAGATCTCGATAATAGATAAACAACCACATTATTGCATCCTTCTTCTTCATAAAGAGCTCTAGCGTGCCCCCAGGTGATGCACTAGGGTGTGCAAGCCCTTTATCCATATACACTTGTAGCTACTACATTAACTCTCCCAGTTCGATGGGAGCCATCCTATAGGGACACATTGAGACCAGAGTAGCTTTGGGTATGAGTTCTATTTAAAAATCTACCTCACAATACGGGAGAATTCTAGGCAACTCTTGAAGAAATAAATCACTGTATTCCCTCACGATGGGAATTTATGAAAGGCTGGAACTTTCCATCGAGCCAACCATTTGAGTGAGGTATGCTTCTTCATAAGGAATCAACACCCACATTAATGAAGGATTTTTCAATGGAGATTCATGATATTCCTTGAATTTGTAGAGGAGCATGAGATTGTTTGGAATATGAAAACTCATATCCTTTTCCCAATAGTTGATATGTGCTCTATATAATGAGATCCTATCCATTCCCATTATATCATCGAACTCCACCAAGGGATGTATTACATGATTCGATGGAAGAATCTTCTCACTTACACCAATAGGAGAAGTGTCAAACATTTTGGTATAAATGAATGCACCACTTGGTGTTTTTACATATAACTTTACTTCATGGTTTCATGGAATCGATTATATAGTAATAGAAAACATGAAATATAGATAGGAGTGCGTAAAACCATCATAAAATAATATTTTTTCAATTCATGAGTGAATAGGAAGTGTACCTTATATGACTTCATTATCTTTCTCCACTTCTACAATAGTGACGACATAAGCCTTCCATTGTTCCTTTGGAATTGGTGGCTTCTAATGCTAATTACCATCATGAACTCGAGGTTTACTCCCCTGCCTTTCATAGTGCCCTATATCCCTACAGTTGTAGCATTGTATCATGGGTGGTTCTCTCCTGACATCCACCACATTATGCTTCTTTTTCATTCCCATTAGACACTCTTGATCATGATGTGCTTCTTTCCAATACCTAAACCACATCCCCATCCCTTTAAGGCAGTTCCGATGGTGTAATTTCCCACATTTTTGGCATCTGGGTCGTTCTGTTTTCATCCCACCATTGTCATTAGATCCACCATCTTGAAACTGCATCTTTCGTTTCATATTACCATAGCCATGAGACCATTATCCATGCTCCATATCCAATTTGAGAGTACATTGAACAATTTCTTCATAACTCTAAAAGTATCGAATTGCAAGATCCTTTCAATGGTTTGGTTTTAATCCACTAAAGAATCCATGAATTATGCTATCATTTTTTATAACAATATCGAAAGTGCACCTTGAATGTCATGTGAAATTCACTTCATAGGTTGTGATAGATTCTCCTTCTTTTTTCTTGATCTCTATGAATTCTATCTCCACCATTGTGCAATGAGTTCATGGGAAATACTTGTTAAGAAACATTATCTTAAAGTCATCACATTCCATCTCTTCAATTTCATCCCTCATCTTGGTGTTCTTAATCAAATCCCAACATTGATCGGTCTATCCATCTAGACGATAAAAGGCTAGAGTCACCTTCTCGTTCTTAGAAAAGAAAAGCATAGAAACGACTTTCTCCAGGATGTTGACCCACTCTTCTGCAACCAGTGGATCATAAGATCCACTAAGTGTCGGTGGTCATTGTCGCATAAGACATTCGATAGCCATTTTCTACCTCTTTAGTGATGGAGGAAGTTCCCCATTATCATGGTTGTTGATCAAAATGTTATATAGTCTAGTAAGAATATTAATGAAGTTCTGAACTCTACCTCCCAAATCATTGGGGATGTCGTTCGGGCAATCGTTGCATTGGACCTCGCATGATTTGTTGGCCTGGTTTCTCCATGATCCAACCATTTTATAATATATAAATGGATATAAAAAAAAGATAATTCAACAAGTCACGAATAACTTATTCATTTGTATGATTTATACAAAAATAATAACATATGGGTTCCCTATGTAAAGACTATTGTGTGCATATTTCTACGTATTCTCATACTAGAGGTTTTCTCTAGGGTTCACTAATCCTAATTCCTAAATTTACTAAACCTTGCCTCTAATACCAACTATTGAGACACACAATTTTATTACATTAATATTAAATCATTTAAAAGATAAAAACATAATAGTATTACAAATAGATGTTTCAAAGGTTTAGTGTCTTGTGAAAACTAGGACCCTAATAAAAATTACAATATCAACCATAAACATTTATTTCATTCCTTCTTCTATAACTTCGTATTGAAACATGCCCTATCCTTAGTACATGTATCCACCATAAGATATACATCAAATGGCAAGAGCTAAAATACCAATAAGATGATAGATAAAAAAAATATAGCATATGGCTGAGCATTATCATAACATAGGTAAAAGATCATGAACATGACAGGAAACATTAATAAGAGACTTTAAATGTGGTAATGCATAAAAAAATCAACATCATGTCTCAGTGGTTAGATACCACACATACTTGTGAAAAAGGCTAAAATATTTTTCACAAATAATATCACATTAACTCATCAGATTAATCACTTTACCCAATGAATCGGATCACTGTATAATTCAGATTGCACCTGTCACATTGAAACATTCATATTTGGCTATATAATTCGGGGTGCACCCGTCACATCATAACATTATCATTTATCATGCATGCCAAAATAATCATATAAAGAAAATGAAAATAACTAATCTATGAAAAGTAATGAGTTTCACCTCATAAGAACACAATCATAAACATTGGGTTCACAAATGAACGATGGAATAACATACATGTTACAAGAACCGTCAAACTTGAATGAGAAGTAAAAGGTGTGTTCTTAAAAGAATATTTCTTTTTGAAATCATTTTGTTTGACATAAACACCAGTGAAAAACATTTATATCCCATAAAAGGAAAGAAAATGATGAAAAAATAATTTTTATAGAGTAATCATATCAAAAAATGATTGAATGAGGGAGAACTTGAAGGGTGAATGTTGGGTTCGAGAATTTCCGCTAACCTTGTATTTAAACGCTTTCATCATATTAATGTCCTATATTACAATAGTAGATTAATTAATTGAAAAATAAAGAACTTTTTTTACATTAATATTTTTCATTATAGTTTCATTAAGTTATTTTATGGGGCTTTGGATGAGTTATATTATTTAAAAATAGTGTTCAGGAATGTTCATTTTTATGGATTGTTTGAGTAGTTCACATGTATTCATAAATGAATGTTCCTATAGAAAATTGATAAACATCCAGAACTTATATTTCATGATATTAAAGATATTCATGAATATTAAAATCTCTTATAATGAATTATGTTATATACCATTTGGATGAATCATTAGATAAGAATTAAATGATGATTGTTTGGGTTAATTGGGGATGTTTTTTGACCACAAAGAACTTGTTTTGTTAAATCATTTTTTAATTTGTACATAATATTTTTCAGAACATTAAATAGGAAATAATACATACAAATTATTCTAGTTAAATTATAAAAAATGGTTTTATGACCAGATCCAAATGAATTAATGGAAATTGAAAACATGTCGTTCTTGAAGGTGATAGATTAAGACCTCACAAACAATGTTTTCTTTTATAAAATAAGAGGTATTGGAGAAGGGGATAAGATGGTAAAATATAACATCAGTGTCATAAAATTTTATTATATGTATTATTATGGAGTAGACATAACATTTTTATAAATATAGGTTGGGAGAGAATAAAAAATGAACATGAAATTGAAAATGAAAATAATGGAAAAGAGGGAGAGAATGTACCTCTTGAATTCTACACATGAGATCCTCCTTAAAGATGCTAGGCATGTAAATTTTATGAGACCAGAATCTATTGGACATGGTGAGTGTCTAGGGATTATTATTGTTTAGTGTTTAGACTAGGATTTAAGCTTGAGAGGTGTGCAGAAATGAGGGTGTGAAGGGTGGAATTTATAGTGGAGGGGAGATGATATTTCTCAATATAAAATTCATTAATTTATTATTTCCTAACATGTCAACGAATTGTGAGTATTCCATGAAAAATAATAGAAATTTTATCATGTGAATGTGAACCAATTGGGACTCCATAAACATAAAATCAGGCATGTCTCTATTATTAGCTTATTTAGCCTATTTGGTAAATTATGGAATTTCATTATTCATAAAAAATTCAAGTATTTCAGAAAAATCCAAAAAATTCACCATAAGAATTTTTCGATGTGTAGAATCCAAAAATGAAGTCAATTTTTCGAAAATAAATCACTAAATATTATTATTTTAATATTTTATTTAAATCACAATTTCTTATGAAAAAGCCAATTTCAAAACCTCAATTTTCTTAATCTAAAATATATGTATATCATACAATCAACATTAAATTTATTTATATGTTACCAAATGTAAGGTTACTATTCATTAGGGTATAGCACGATTCCTAAGGACATGTTAGTATTCATAATGGTTGGATACTATTCCCCGAAAGTTATGTTTTTCTTATTGGAATTGAAATTACTTATTTATTATGTCAGATTTTCAAAATTCCTAACAGAGAAGTGAAAAAGTTATGTTTAAAGGTCACATAGAACTTAGTAGTTTGTTATATTGTTTTTTCATGTCATTTTATGAAATATTTATAATAAGGGAATTTCTATTGAAAATTATTTGATCGTTACATGTATTATTCTCTGAAAATATGTTATAGATTATTTATTTCCATATTATCATCATGAACCTCGATAAACCCACATATATGACAGTGAAGCTGGAAGTTTACATGTTATGCAGAGAATACAATTGTTGGTAAGACATTGTGGATCTAGCTAGTTAGATATAAGTTCAATCTTAGAAATAAATTTTGGTGAATTTCCTCATCCACATCTATATTAGTATGTTGATGGATGTGAGACCTCTTGTTTTCAAACCCAAGATACATGGAAACATATTAGTGAAGGAATATTCTATACACCTTATTGAGGAGTAGTATTTTTATCTGTACCTTTTTTGAGATCATCCCAATAAAATGTTCCCATTATGGTATTATCTTGTATGTAATGATATATAAGAATGTTTTTTTACTAATACACATCATGGACATGATGAAAAATGATCCCATAACATATCAAACCCCCAGGGAGGACCTGATTATTATCCATATAGTTGTTGTTGGATGATTTGATAGATATAAATTAAGATGTAAGGAGAACACCTATTATATTTACCATGAGGGTGGTACTGAAAATTGTACCCATAGGATTGGGTATTTAAATTAAAATGGTATCCCATATTTTTTTACTTGTGAAAAAGGTTTTGTAAGAATCCCCAAAAGTATTATTCAATCACTAAAGAGTTTTATGACTCTGTAATTATGGGTCATGAGTAATAGTCTTGTAAGTTCCCACAAAAGTAGATAATATGAATTAGATCAATAAATAATCCATGTATCAAAATTTTCTTGGATACCCCTCAATAGATAGGGAATTGTATTTCCATTAATGTTCCATGTTAGTATGAGGGGAATAATACCCAGATGATGAGTAAAAGTACCAAAATAATGGAGTAACATAGGGTAGTTATCCTAGAACCCCAAAAGAAGCAGAGATTCATTTTTTTCTATATATATTATTCAAACTTGTTCAGATAATTTTCCTTCAACCATCATAGGTACAATTATGGTATCAACTATCATATCATATTTTTCATATATAAGTATAATACAATTGTTTTTTATTTTATCAACAAGAAATTTATTTTTTAGAGATGTTTGATTCTAAAAAGACTATCATAACACTATTAATAATGTCATTAGAGGATATCAGATATATAAATAAATGTTCTCTAGAACATAGTATCTACCATTCCCTTTTTGATCTTTTGGAGAAGTAAATGGAAAACTTTAATTTGATAAATGTTATGGATTGGATAGTTCTCTAGCTATCTCATATTGACATTTATCGTAGGAGAGATACAACTATATCTCTAGAATGGGGAATCTATTATCACCTAGGTGATTCTGAAATTTAGGATAGTCTAGATGAAGAAATAATGTGATGATTTTATTGTCTCACACCTCAGTGATCAATCCATGTTCCAGAAGATGGTGGAAAATAATAAGATACCATTCTTATAGTGGTGGGAATTTTTTGTCTCATATTATATGATTAAATATCAATAATACAACCCAATACAAAGATTGATTTCATTATCAAGTTGGTGGGAATAATTGAATGAGTTTCTATTCGTTTATATAACATGATAACCGAAGTTAATCATTAATTGAAGGTTAAGTTGGATGATCATGAAGCAAAGTGACTCATATGACCAAGTACATATCCATAGGATTCTTACAAAATATTTTAAACAAATGAATATGGGTCATTTAACATATATTTTTATTATAATTTATTGGTCAAATTAAAATAAATAACCAGTATCACAATCAACACATTGATGAACTTATAGATCCACATTAATGTTCTAGGATCACATCTAATTTTGATTTTAGGTCAGGGTACATTTAGAGGAGATTGGTACCATAAAACATACCATGGAGTAACATGAGAATTATTTGTAGGTTATATATATTTGATGGAATTTCAATTGGTCTTAAAAGTATAGTAGTGGTATTCAGGGCCATGAATAATGATATGTCACACATATTTCTAGAGAAGTTGTTGGTAGTTTTTAATGATTACATGTTTTTGTAATCTCATTAGGTAGAAGATAATTCCCAACATCTTGACATAGTACAAAGTAAGATAGGATATATCCATTATTATACCAATATATTCAATTGGATCGTCTAGGCTAATATAGTAATTTTCTTGGTCAAAGTTATCTTATAGGATTAAGTAGTAGTGTACCTAGAGAATGTTACAGTTGTGGAATCTTGGGATGGAAAAAGGTTTCCTTCATTAGTGAGAGATTTTTTGTACATTTAATCTCTTTGTTGTATTTCAATATATAAATTTCTCATCTAGAAGAACTGATGTCTAGGATGATGAATAATATAGTCATTTTTGATTGGTCATATTCATTAATGTGATCATAGTAGGATCTAAAGATTTGGCTGCACTCATTACCTATACTAACCAATCCTGTTATGGATTTAGAAAATACCATATAGTGAAACACTTCATGGGAAGAACATATAGTAGTTTTTATATAGGTAGATCTAGTGGTTAATTTTGGATCCATTTAATTTAGACTGCATTAGAGTAATTACCATACTCATGATCAAGAGATAACTGCGGTGGTGGATGACCTGAGATGATGGGGACACTATGATTTTGTGTCAGGGTTTTTGGGTGAACCTATAGTACAATAGCTACAAGTACATGTTTTATTAGTGAGGAATGATCTTTATTAGTGTTGATGGATGGAGTATATGTAGATCATTTACATGGATATAGATTACACGAAAGGAGAAGAAAATGGGTTTACCATTTCATTGAGTTAGAATACATAAAGAGAGGTTATAGGTTAGTACGATGATGATTAGAAGCTAATGGATCCCTTTTATGAAATGAATCTAGATGTTTATGAGCTAATTAGTTGACCAGTTCTATCTATAAAATTTGTTATAATTGTTCTACTAGACTATATAATGACATCATAGTTATTTAATTCAAAGGACTTTGCTCTGATGGATAACATATAATTTTTGAAGACATAATTGGGATGGAATTTTGTATAGAAATGTGTTCTTATAATCCATGGTTGTCAATGAGTTCTGTTTGGAATACAAAAGGAGAGGGTGAGAGACATATATTCTTATAGATGGGCTGTACAACCTATTCTACAAATGCATAACATGATCTCTATATATCATACTGGTGTATTGGGGAGAAATATGATATTTGTTCATTCATAGAATGTATGTTATTTTATAATAGGTTATGTTCAAATTCAAGAGTCCTTATGGGATGTTTTAGCATATACCTATTCAATAATGAAATTGAGATGATGTCACAATGGACTATATGACCGAATCACCCTGGGCACCACAAAAGAAAAATATAATTTGGGTGACCATTGATCGACTTATGATTTTTCCCATTAAATTCATAATAGTTATTCCTTAACTATTGATAATATGATAAGTATTATAATGTTGGAAATAGTTACACTGCATGATAAATAGAGGATTTTCATCTCTAATCGATATCCTTATTTTAAATATAAGTTCGGGAATGGTCTTCAAAATAAAATATAATTGTAGGTATTTTTGAGTAATTCCTATCATACATATATTGATAAAAAATCTAACCACATGATACATAATCTAGAGTATATTATAAAATGTGGTTTATTTGTCTTCTTTGGTTTGGGGGGGGGGGGAAGCATGTAGACCTCGTAGTGTTTTCCTATAAAAAATATTTTCATGTATCAATAAAAAAGGCTCATTTTGGGGTTTTATATGTCTTTTCATAAAATTAAATTATTTTAATTTTAGTATTAGGTTATCACTACTTTCATTGGAACTATTCTCATTCATTTAATGTATATGTAAGATCATTTGATATGAATAGATGTAAGAAAGAATACACTGACAATCAATAACGACCATTATTTTTTGACTTTTTCAACATATTCTTATTCATGTGTTCTCCATAATAGGGAAAAATTAATCAATAAGTTTGGTAATATCATGCATAGGTTTAATGGGCCATTTCAAATAGTTGAAGGAGCATTTATAGTGATTTACATGTTTTACCTTCAACAAATAAATAGTGCAATGCATATCATCTTCCATGTGTCACAACATTGAATGCATAATCATTATAATTCAAAAATAATATAAACCAATGACATGGTCCTTAGAGTTTATATTACAATGAGGAGTAGATGATTCATTTCATGGACCATAGTGAGAATTATTTTTGAGGGAATATTATATGTTAGAAACAAGTATATAAGAAGCATATAAATGATCAATAAGAGGATTGTGAGAGGGAGTTTGATATACTGACGTAGTTGGTAATCTTATTTTATTATCATCTTATATATTAATTAGTTATTAGATTGAAGGATTCATGTTATATGTTGGGGATGATATATGATCTCATTTTCATTAGGTACAAACCTCTTCGAGGTTTTTAACCACTTTTTGTTTTGTTATTTCTTGTTTGGTTAATGGAGACCTAGACCACGAATAGTGTTTTTTACTATTCATAGGAATCATAAAAGGGAGATGACATTGTCCACAACAAAAATTCAAATTGTTAATTATCAATTCATGATGTGAATTATCCTATCCAAACCCCATATATGATGAAAATAGACTAAATTGTTAAGGATTTCCTAATTAACATCATTCAAACCATGAATTGTTGTTAAGAGACATCATTAAATGATAACTCATTTGGTTAATATGTTTTCTGATCTCTGGATTCCTTTTATTGTGTCTTCAAATCCAAACTAATATAATTATCAATGTATTCGGGATATAGTTTATTCACAATGTGAACACCGTATTCACATTGTCAATGTACAACAAACAATTCCCTTTTAAATTCTAGTTTTTTAGTTGGACAGACTATTATCCCTTATCTCAAACTATAGCCTCTCCATAGTTGACATCCAAGATCTCTCTAAACTGGTAGTGTGTTTTTGTAAGATATTTTCATATAGTTTGAAGTGTTTCAGTTTTATAGCTCAATTATATTCTTATTCTACTCCCCGATATATTTGATTTACTTTTTGGAACCCTCATTTAGTTCTTCCAAAGTGTATAGAGTTATCATGTCTAATGTTGAAAATCATTTTGGTCATTATAGAAGGTATTGATGAAAAAACCTGGATACAAAGTGAATGTTATGGAATCTTCATTATCATATCATATTTTGTGTTTTGTGGTCTAGAACAAATACAAAATATCTAAAACCTTTTTCAAGAAAATTAAATAACTATGTTTTCACTTGCATACTATTAATGAGAAAATATTAATTGTTTATCTCATTATTATCGTAACTCCCTTAGGTATAGACCTATCTAGGATCAATTTAGGTGTATTAGAATAATTAATGATACCTTAAACCATCTAGTAGTTGTGAAAAACCCTTTATTAATGGAATTTGTATTTGGATGGGCTTATCTGCTCTTAATTTTCATAAAAAATGAACTATGATGAACAAATACGTAGAATATTATGAAATTGGTGATTTATACATATGTATGTGAATACACTAGTCATGTAATATTGGTTTGTAAATTAGTTATTAAAATAATTGATCATCCTAGATGATGATGACCTAAAAAATGATAATATTTGGTTATTCGATGCATTCCATCAGTGATTCGTACTATTGTCGGGGAGTCCAACTTATGATTATTACATGCATCATTGGTGATCCAACTCGATATTTTAGAACAGATGCTAGAATATTGATCAAATATGAGTTATTCTCATGGTTCCCAATATGATATTGCTAGCATTCAAATTTATTATTAATTTTCACCTTGTAAATACTCACGTGACTCTATCATGTGTAATTACCATTGATTCTAGTATGATACTATTGGTTATATCTCACATCTCCTTCTCTCGATGCCATAGGTGATGGTCCCTCCAGTTACTCCTCTAATTGGTCACTCCAGACCAGATGGGAGAGGATATTATTCTTCCTACAACTTCCTCTCATCACCCCTCTAATTTCAATCCATTTACATAACCATCCACTTTGCCCATTTCACCTCCATTCATAGTATCCACAAATATCAGTAGATCTTCGATGGAATCCCAATGGTTCTTCCCCCTTTTTATTGGAGTATATAAATGCCTCCACAATGATGGATCTTTCTTTTTTATCCCACATCAATAAGTGAATTACCATTGTTGATGACTTATAGAATTTATTTCCAATGAGTGGAATCTTTAGGACATGGTGATTCTTGTTATCCTTGACTCAATAAACCTCCTTGTTCATTACTTGTCAGAATAAGATATTATCTATGATTGGGAAAATTCTCCATGTTTTATCTCGGGATTGAAATTATTTCTTCTTTGGTGGTCATCTGATTTCCTCCAAAAGAGAGACCCACAAATCCTGGTGATTTGGGTCCTACTCCGTGACATTCCCCTACCATTTCAGTATCCAGTGATATTTCATTTGATTGGTAATATTTTGGAACAATTCCAATGCCCATATCAGTAAATGAACATCATATGCAGCCTGATTTTCCCTATAATTTTTGTTGAATATAACGTTTATATGAATCAATGGGATACCATCAACATAGAGATTTATGTTTAGCTTCAGTGATTTCAAATGTTTTTCTATAAATCTTGGGACTCCTTATGTTCATCCTACAATCCTCTCTGTCATGATATCTCTAGTCTCAGGAACTGATAAATGGGTGCCTCTCAAATGTCTCTTTCTTCTGCATTATTAGAAGAGGGTCTCCAATATATGACATTAGGGATTTTTCAAAGTTCAATTCTATTAATGAATCAATAGGTAACTGGTTTAAGGATGCCAAACCTGGATCCATTGTGGTCATGATGGTTCCCTTGGTTTCTGATGCACCTTCTTGTCATCCATAAGTGATTTCACTGGGAACCAGGGAGATCTGGATTACCCCACTAAACCCTAAAGAATTATAGTCATTTTAATTGGATCCTATATTGGGTGATGTGATTTCTTATTTGAGACATGAATTGAGGGGAATTTCAGTGGTACATATGGATACTGATGGATGTAGAAGCTTATCATTTGTACATGATTTTCATTCATCTTGTGTTGTTTATCAAAAACATATTCCCATTGAGGGTTGCCCAAAGTCCCATATTCCAGGGCTGTAAGTGCATGATAATTCTTGGGGAATGTCATTTTCTCTAGGTATAATTTCCACCATTATACATAGGAATCAGCTCAAATGATTTAACTATGTATGTTCTTCTGACTATAGATCTGTCATATCTTGGGAGACAGAACATGAAGAAGATTATTTGCAGTCCTCTTCAAAAAAAGGCTTGAATACAATCAGAGATGTTGATTAGTTTATATAGAATGAGCGAAATACATGTAGAGAAAAATTACTCCAATTTACATATCCCTTCAGTTAAAAGGGCATCGAGCAATGGTCGGCACCCTCAAAGTGTATTTTTACCAAAGTTGGCACCCCCATAGAGAAAATTCAAGGGATCTGTAATGCCTATGGATAGGGAAGCCTTCCATCTTGAGGAGGCTATTGAAACACGGGAAGGGGAACCAACTAACATTGACATATAGAATAATGATAAGGAGGACGTGGAATTAGAGGAAATTTAGGAAAACCTATTGAATTTTAAGGAAGAAATACTATAAGTTTCATTTAGTATCAACAACTTTAAGGAGGACTCCCAAATAATGATTGAATGACCATTTCATATTTACTTGAATGTGGAACAATGCTCCTATACTGATAAACAGAGTATGATTTTGATCTGAGGGTTCAATGAGGGGATGAAACGTTTGATGGAATGTGTTAAAACATGGGACATGAATGATTTTTTAATTTATGATCACATTATGGACAGTCCCGATATAGATGTTACCTCAATCAAATAATCGTAATTCAATGTAAAAAAACTATAACTGATTAAATTTTTTTTGCAATTACATGATGATTTCTTATTAGGTTTGATACTTTTGTATCCTGAAAGTTAATGGTTTACCAATTTTCCATTAAAATTATTTGGAAATAAAAAATAATGATTATGGAGAAGTATGATACTATTAATTTTTACCTTTCCATGGGTTCACATCCATGGAATATGTATGTGTCTGCAGCACTATGAATTATTATAGTCCACAACATTTCATGATTACATGAGACATTATATAGGTAATTCATCCTAGATAAAATAATTTTACATGGAATAAGTGATCCATACAGATATATGAGGATCCAACACATGATAGAGTTATCTAACATAGAACCCAAACATGACTAGGAGGCCCATAGTTTCAACCTGGATCCTAAAATTTTGAATATTTATGTGATATTATATATTATTTTCTAATTAATAATTTTTTTATCATATTATCATATTCATTATATATTTTTATAGTAAACTAATTATGTAGCATAGGTATCATAAAATATAATTTTACTCAAAACTTTTTCATCTTGGCATTGTTTACCCTGTAGAATTTCTTGGCTTCAGGTCTGGAAAATGGACAAAAATGATGTGTTGACTGATTTTCCTCATGATGGGTTAGAGCATTCGTAATATTTAAATGTGGGGTTTTTGTATATGGAATTTTTACACTTTTAATTACAAAATATAGTATTTTAATTTAATTTTTATAATTCCAATTAATTACATTCAACATATCATTACATGATATTTATTTTTATTTAGATTATTTGGGATTTCCTTATTTCTTACAAGTTCTATGATTAATTATGAATATTATTACACTAATATTTTTACTCGGTACTAACTGTTATATCCACCCCATTATGTTATATAAAATATAACTACTAGTAAACATAATCTAGCATATGGGGTGGCATTCCTATCAACTACTAACCTACATAGTAAGTCCATATGAAAGAGAACATTGAAGTGGATTTAAAATAATAAATATGTAACATAGTTCTAACATACTGAATATACACATTGAACATCGATAAAAATAAGAATAAAATGATTCATACAAATTTAATATAAATAGTTCATAATGAACAATAAAAATCCAACATAAATAAAATAATATATGAATTTATAAAATATAAAAACAATTAAATTGATTTCTAACAACTAAAATTCAAAAATAATATAATATAATTATATTAAAAAAATACCATAATATGTTATCATATATTCCTAGATTAATGATGGCCCCAGGAGTGTCCAAAATGACTAATTCCATAGAGACAAAGAATCTAAAAACCCAACAAACATGTCAAAAAATACAATCTATTTAAAATCTCTAATTGTTATATGAAATGTTTAACCTAATAAACTAGTATTATTTCATTCAAAAGTCTATGTATTACATATTGGAAAAAATTTAGATAAACTATTATTATGTATAATAATTTAAATAGGTTAATGTATTTTTTTATGAATGAAAATTCTCAACCATATTATAAATTAAAATACTAGAACAAAATTATTCTAAAGAAAATAAACAATTTTTTAGAATAAAAACTCCAAATAAAGGCTCAAACCAGACATGTGTTTTGATAAACAAGGATTATAGTGAATAATAGTTAGCCAGAACCATACATGTACACCCCACCTTTGTCTTGATGATGATCCCATTCTCTAGATTTCCTATAAATAACACAAAGTACAGAAAACCACAATCTAATACCAATTTTTTTGAGAACAAACTAATGTCTTACATATAGTGGTTATTCATGAAAAACTGTTATATAAGCATCTGAACAGAATAAATCCACAACAATGATCATCAAGAGATCAACCCCATGAGGAAAAATATCCTCTGATATCTCAATAGTAAATTATGGAAATCATGAAAACCCTGCAGAGAGTCTAGTTCCCTTGTTTCTACTAGTGCACTAGAATATATTGTCTGTATACACCCCAGGTCATATGTAATGTTTGAAGAAAAAATCATTTTAGGATATCACAATTAATATATTTAAGGATTATATAATCATGAAAACTATTAATCATCTATTGAAAACTCTTTTTTCAAAAATATGTTCACCATTTTAAAAATATTTAATTTGGAAATAATAATTTGAAATACTTTTTGTTTTTATAAAAACCATCTATTAAAAGAATTATAAACATGAGAAATTTCCAAAATATTATTAATGATTTCAAAGAATAATGAAATGAATACACCATGTAATTCATGAAAAATTGAAACAATCATAGAATAAACATGATCATAATGATACCATCATTTATAAAAACTGGTTTTGGAAATTAAAAAAATCATAAAATAATTTAAATAATATAAAATGATAAATAGTTAATGATAAAAATGCAAAACATAATATAAATGAAGCTAACACCATGTATAAAGCATATAAAATCATCCTGGAATCAGTAATGTGCTCTATGGTCTCCCATCATAAGGATCTATTTTGACAGTCAAAAAATGATTTTTTATCCATATAGACTAATATCACTTTTTTTTATACCATGGTCTTTACAAGACCCCACTCTTAAGATCAATCTCAACATCCTAGACCACATATAAGAGCTCACTTGGTCATCCTATCGAAAGGATGTCACTTTCACTTTGAAATTTTTTTTAAACCTTATCAATATTCTTCCACAATGGGTATTATGGTGCACAAAAAAATAAACCCGAATATTTCTAATTAGAAACTATGTTATATGTCTCTATGCAACTAGAGATGTAACCACTTTCAGTTATTTACTACATATTTTGTAACACACAATAATCATAAGTGAAAAAACACTATTTAAAAAACCATTTTAATAATAATAAATTTTCACTTTTAAAACAGCACCATCACTCATTGTAAAACCTAACCATATAAATACTTCACATTAAACTACATTTTGAGCCAAAAAACTATTTTCCAGTGAATATTTTTTAAAAAAATTCATAAACCAGTTGTTCCCAAAAATAATTTCATCTTTTAAAATAATGAAATTTAAATTTGAACAAACTTCCACACCCCCATTTGAAATTAATAATTATCTTAAATCCACCTTATCTAAGATTATTTTATAATAAAACCAACCATATTAAGGAAACCCCACATCAGAAAGCTGATTTCTAATTTAATATATGAAATTAATACAAAATGTATGAAAAATAATTAAAAAATGAATTCAATGTAAATTTAAATAAAAAATTAAAAGGAAATGGGGAAATAATGGTTAATCATGGATATTTCCATAAGTTGGGAAACCTACCTTATAATCTCTAAAAATCATTTAACATTCAATAAAACCAACTATATTCGAGGAGAAATCATCCTAAAACATCTAATAAATATAGAAAAATAAAATCCTTCATAACAAATAGAATTGTATAGAATGAGTTATACAGTTCACAGCCTCCATTGAAATAGAAGATTAATCATTGAAGTGCTGAAGAATATGATAAATTTACAAGAAAATGGATTACCATAATCCCAAAGACCAATAAATCAAGGATAATCCACCATGGATCAATGAAAGGAGATAATAAGGTAAATCATCAGAATTTTCTTGTGTGGGTGTTATAATTGGGATATAAGGATTTAATATTTGTAATAAAATGATGTAAAATTTCCATAATCTTGATGATCTAGAAAAACCAAAATGTTTGGACACATGGTTAGGAAAAAAATACATCAACCATAAATTAGTCACTATCTCTAAAAACCCAAAGTTTAATTATTACTCGTCTATCTAATAATATTTTAAACATGTTTATCAATCTGATAAAAACAGTACTACACCATATCAATTTATGTAGAACAATTAACTGCATATTAGACATATCATGAGGCAATCATATGTCATGTTCTGTGTAAATTTTTTTTATGAATTGGTATGAATAGAAATATGGGAGAATTTATTCCCAACATAGGTATACTAGTGAACTAAAAATTTCTATATTTTATTTATATAAAATTATACAACAAACCATTTTTGTGAGTTTCGAAAAAATAAATTACATCAACTTTTAGAGATAGTAGTATGCACTATCACACATGTGGCGTTTTAATTTGAAAAAAATGAATAAAAATATGTTAACAAATAATATATATCAATAGGATCATAATTATTTTCTAAATATTTCATATATTCATTTAATCTATATATAATACCATTCTATGCTACGATGATGAAAAATTAAACACCCTACATCGTAGATACGGTTGTCTACATAAACCTATAAATGAAATTTTTATTTTACTTTATATATAAAGGAGTTCGATAATGAATATTATATAAAAAAGGACATTGAAAAATAATAATGATACTTATGATATTATTTTCGAAAGTATGTAACTCATTTTGATATCTTGAAATAAGAAAAAAACATAATATGGAATGGTTACGAAATTTACACTTCTATGAGTATCCACTATTATAATACACATTAATCATTTATAATGTGATATATTAGAGAAACCAAATATTTAATGATGTGGTAAAAAGATTTGGGATTTTATTTTTTAATTTTCTTTGTTGGGATATTGTTCTCAATGTGCATTATGAAGGTTGAGGAGGAGGTTCATTTTTATAAGGGAAGCATGTGGTGACCTAGTAAATAACATTGACATTAATAAAATATAGTCATTATCAAGGGAAAACTGAACAAAATAATATTAATTTAATATTTATGGTGGGGGGCTTAAATAAACTAAAAAAATAATATAAATATATCACTATCATCATATTTAAATACATACCATGTATTATAACACCTTTAAACCAAATTTAAGATTTACGTTGATTATAAAACATTTAAAATTGGAAATTATTTCTTCAACAAATACGAAATTTACCTTACTATATAATTTTTACATTTCAATTCAAAAACTATAATAAATCATATTATATTGAATTTGTAATCAAGATATAATGTTATTTTAATATATATGGATAAAAAGAAACAAAACCATTTTATGAAAAAGTATCATTAACCATAATATTTTTATTTTCAATCCCTTCGTATCCAAAATAAATAATTAAATTTAATATATTTTATGTTAAATATTGACAATATATTTCAATAAAATAATTTTTTCATAATTTTAAATGCAATTTATTAATAAAAACACACATTTAACATAAAATATTATTTTATGAATAACATCTTTTTTTACATTAAGATGATTTTTTCATCATTTATAACCCATTGATTATAAATGTATTAATTTCCCTTCATTTTTATTATTATTTAATCATATAATTTCTATATATTAAATAATCAATATAAGTTATATTTTATTTCAACTATAACATTTATAAAAAATAATGTTTTCAAAAAACATTTCCGTTTATCAAATAATAATTAGACTACTATTCAATTTCATTACACCACTATTTCAATTATTTAATTCATAGATTTTATTAATTATTTATTAATATTTTTAAATAGTTTTTATTTATATAATTTATCAAAAGTAATAATATTATAAAAATGGATAATACATCAAAATAGGTTAAAAAAATCAATATTTTAAAATAGCTCCTTTCCCAGAATAAACTGAGGCTTTGGCCTTATCAGTTAATGAAATGACTTATATTTTCTCTAGTTTTATTATAAATTATTTTGAGAAATTATAATAACAGGTTCTATGTTGATGTGAGATTCTGAGACCGTATGTTCTAGGAACAACTCATCGAAAAATGTTAATCATTTAATAAAGCATGCAGGTGCCTTTTTATTAAACTAGAATTACTTCTAAATGGGTGACCAAATTAGAAATATAAGAGAACTATTTTGTTCCTTACCTAAATGATGTAACATAAGGGGGCTAATATTGCTCGACTCGGGGTAAATGAAAAAGTTAGTTTTTGGACGTATAAACAACAAAATATTTAATAAAAATAATTTATTGTGATGCAACAAGGGCATATTTTTTTAAATGTGTTTTTTGAATTATGGGTTATCTTAATAACCTTGGAACTGTTATGACATGTGGAGAAGTAGGTATATCCAACAAATGCTGCCGAATCGTGAATCCGTGATGATGGATCGAAGATTGGATCTTGGTTTAAAGATTGACAGATCAATAAAATAAGATGAAGAAACATCAACCTTCATCAACGACCAATCCAAACCCCAAGTAGGGTGTTTGATCTCATTGTGAATTTCATTCCCCTTCTTAGATTACACATTAATTGGAGACTATCCAATGAACATGCTAATATATGGATTGGTCATTCTTCTAGGATGGTTAAAGTGTGGGGTTGACGGGTTATAGATATTTGTGATTATCATTATCGTTCATTGTTAATACTATAACTAGGATGAATCGATACCGACAAGAAAAATGATCAAGATAATTTCTTTTGATATTTTTGTGATTCTCCTTTTCACTTCAGCAATCATATTCCTCATGTTCTTCTCATTCTTCATGATTATATAAGTGGATGAGTTTTGGTGCTTCTATTTAAGGCCTAAAAACCCATAATCCAGGATCTGACAACCCAACAACACCTCAATGTCTCAATGGAGAAGACACGACACAATTTTTCAAAGGAAACGACTTACCATGACACATGGTGGTGGCGCAAAATGGAACCCAGTGCAATGGTCATGGTCGGTCTAGGTGGGCCTCCAGTGGGGGCATCCGTTTGCTGTGGTAGGACACAGTCTGGCAGGGTGTGTCCATATAGATTGTGAGGGATGGATGGGGGGTCGTCGGTAGGGTGTCTAATAGTGGAAAAATATGTGGTCTAGGGCAGACTATGTGGGAGCCCTTGGAAATAATAGTGCCATGAGTAGTGACTGTGGAACATGGTGAGGATGGGTCACGTCAGCAGAAGGATAGTCTTGTTGACCAAGTAGTGGCGGTGACGCCCTGAGGTTTGTATAAAACAAGCTGACCACATGAATATGGTGAAACACCATGTGAACCGAGTGACAAAGTGTTCAGGGTGTATCGTATGTGGCGCACCACGCAGGCCAGCAGCATTGGCCGGACTGGAGGAGCCAGGCCCCTCCAGTGGCTCAGTGGGTTGGACCAAATGACCAATGGGGCTGAAGAATAGTAGACATGGTCGGGTCGGTGGGTGGCTTTGGTTGGCTGATGGGTCAGGTTGTTCGGTGGGTAAGATGGGCCCAAAATCGGACCTAGGTGAGAACTTTTTATTAAAACAATAGTAATATTAAATTTGTGTGTTCTTTTGATGACCCATTGGTGGCATTGGGACCACTGTGATGAGATTTTTATTTTGAGGCTCACTAACTGAGTTGTAGTGGAAGTTGACATAAGATCTAATCGATTTTTGAGTAGGTTCTCCTGATGCAACTGTGCTATGTGGTGAGTCTTATTGGTGTATTTGACTTGGTGACAATGATTCTTGGAGACTCCATGGAATCAGGGATTTAGGACTTATCAAAACACCACATGTTATCAAAACTTTGTGGGTTATCGAAACATCGTTTATTATCGAAACTCTGTGTGTTATTGATACTCCATGTGTTATCGACACTCAATGGGTTATCGACATGCCCAGTATTATCAACAGTTCATGTGTTATCGAAATGTCTTGTGTAATATATAATTCTCGTGTTATTGACCCACTCTATCTTTCTAATACTAGGTGTTAGGGGTGTTCTGGGAGTTCTCTAGGTGTTCTTTAATTTTTGTGTTTCATTTGGGGTACATTGTGTATTTCATCATTGTATACTTTTTGTTTTTATTTGTGTTATAAAATTTAATTATTTGTTGTATAATTCATGTATTTCCTTATGGTGTACATCATATATTTCTCAGCGGTATTCCATTTCTGTTTCAGGGTGTAATAGAGTGTATTGTTTTACTCACCCCTGCATGAGCTTTTCCAACACATGTCATGTATTGTACAGATGAACGACGATTTGATTGAGTCCTAGGTGGACCAGAACCAGATGGTTCTTTGATTGATCCGATACATGAGGTGTGATCCAGAATATTCAGAATGCAATCCGACAGCTACATTTCTAGTAGGGTTTTCTATAGATGAGTTTCTGGAACATGTGTATTTAATTTAATAGACTCATTCTTTTTATGTTCTTACATTCTTCCCTTGTATACATTTCTAGGTTCCAACTATCATACAATCTAGTTGGAATCATAGTGTATGAATTCATTAATTAATTAGTGTTTTTACATTCCTGTATTTTGGTCTTGGAGATGTGTGCTTGTGTACATTTACTTAGGGAAATTCCTCCAATTTTGGGATATGCCTGCTCAGTGCAAGTCTCCAGTGCATGGACTATTGGAGTTAGGCTTCGGGTAGTCACAAAACAGGCCCATATGGGATGGGTCATGATAGTGTTGTATCTCAAGTTGTCAGTAATACATATGGACTAGGATACACTGACGTTCGTTTGGGGAAATAGTGTTGAGTGTTTCAAGTTTTTCTTTTAGGCCAGGGAATCCGACATTGGTGCGGTAGCCAACGTATCGATGCATTAGTAATCTGGAATCATTTTTTCAACTCAATACAAGAAAACACTAGATGTAGGTGAAACAATGGTATATTCATAATATATAATTTGGGTGTGTCCCCATATCACTATATAGTCATATCTCCAGGTATACTCCATTGATTGTGGTACATCTTGACCTGTTTTAGGATGCCTCCATGCAGATATCCGGCTAGGATTCTGTTGTGTGATGGAAAAGATAATCCTCATAGTATTGAGGATTTGTTATAGGGACCTATACCAGAGATACCACATATACTAGATAGAGCACCTTTAGGTGGTTTACCAGCGATAAAACCACCTGTTGGGTAGCAGTTACTACTATCCCTACAAGTTGATGATTCACACACGCTATGTGTGTTGGATGAATTTTATAGGCAATGATATCCCAATTTATGGGGTGAGACAGAACCCTTGATAGATGAGGACTTGATGGTGGTAGATACATGCATATTTCTTCTTGTCAGGATACATGTCGACCATATAGAATTCATAGCTAAAAGTCATTTTAGGGCATAGTAGAGTGATATTTGAGCTTAGTGACCTAGACACATGTTGAGGTGACTCTCTCTTAGGAATAATTTGATTGACTCTTGAGAGATGAGTTATTCCCAGAAACATATTTCATAGTGCACATATAATAGATCATGTATCTACAGAAGGGTTGTAAATACTATTTCAGAGTACTCAGGTTGGTTTACTAATATTTATCGTTACTCTAGGGATATTGTAACGACCCAACATTTTTTTAATGAAAATTACTCTTAAAAGAATTAAATTTCTTATTATGTAATATGGTTTTATAACATATTTACTTCCATGGTTTTATTTTTGTGGATTTTAAAATACCATTAATAATATTTATTGTTTCCAGTATAGCCATTGAAAAGTGATCACATGATTAGTATAAATATAGTTCTTTAAAAAATCCAATTTACCCAGACAAAGGAAGCGATGGCCTCATCCTGCAGACTTTCCCCATATGAAGCCCATTTTTTTGAGCCTAGAAAGGAGGTGGCATCATTGTGAATCACTCATGACCAAGTCCAAGACGTGCTTCAACATATTAAGATCAAACAGAACCACCAACGTTGAAGTGGAAGTTGATATAGATTACCAGTCAAGGGAAGTTATTTGAACCACCCTTGGAGTCTATCCCCATCGCACACCTTACCCTTCGGTCTTATGCAGTTGTTATAGGGTGGTTATGTAACAGGAACTTATCAATATGATTATTTGCACAATTTTTGTATATAATAATGTATTTACATTAATTTTATTATTTTTGTTTCTTTGTAAATAGTTTTAAAAGCACAAATAATATTTTTAAATAATATAAAACTAAGAAATATATTTTGATAAATTATTTTATTTTTGAATTACATATATTTTAATAAAATATTATTATATTTAATTATGTTTTATTAATTATACATGATCATATAATTTTTTAGGAGTATAATAATAATATTTATTATGGATTGATAGCAGTTTTTTTCAAAACCTATGAAAATTAGATAAATGTAATTTTTAATTTTAAAAGTTAAAATTCAAATATTTAGAAAATTATTTAGATAAAATGAATATTATTTTTTGAATCAGAACATTGAAATTATTTTATTGTTAATTTTTCATAATTTTCTGAGACTACGGAATTTTTGGGTAAAAGTTAAATACTGTTTACATATATAAATTGTTTGATGACATCTTAATGACCCAATTGTAATGTAATAAAAAATCATAGACATTATATTTGTCCAATATATGTTTTTAACATTAATATAATTTAATTTTAGGTCTTTTTGATTTATTTTACAAAGCCTCAGTGGACCCTCCAAGTCATATAAAACATTATATCTTTTTAAATTGATTTCCTTGAGAGTGTGACTCACCTCCACATAATAAACTATATTATTTTAAGAATTTAGTCCATTTAATTATATAATAATATAATCCAATCCACTTTGTAAAAACCCATAGGAAAAAATGATGGTCTGGATTGTGGTTTTGATTAGTTTAATGTGTGGTGTCCCAAACCCAAATAATAATGAATTCCCACTCCATTCCATTATACACCCACCCAAACACCAACTTCCTCTCACTCTAAGACTTTTATGTTTTTCTAAAATATGATCTTCTATCTCTAAAATCATCTAAAGGTTCTCGACACTCCCACAATGCTTCTCTAAAGCCCCTTCCAATCCGTTGGGATCACACTTCCATGTGAAGGATTTCTTCCTTTCTCATTTTTGTCCAAACTTCATTATGTTGTTATACCATTTAAGATTCAACTAAAAAGGTTGGGTTATGATTTTATATCTACCCCATACCTCCCTATAAATGTTTTAATGATATGATACCCCTTTTATCTCTCATTAATGCCTCCAATGTACACATGTTACCATGCCAAAATTCCATAAGGAATTTCTCTCTCATCATTTACATTCAAGAAAATATTTTATATTATGAATATAAATTCTATTCCACATGTTAGTATATTTTGCCCCGTGACACCCATACTGTACATTTAATGTGTAAATGATGAGATAACCCGTTCACTCTCATCATTCCATTTTACTAATTTTAATTTTACGTCGTTATGCTGTCGAAATTACACTAAAATTTCAATGCCAAAATCATTGTGTAGTGAATACCATACACACTCCTATATCAAGTGTATTCGCCATTATGAACATGTACTATCTCATTTAGGACGACCATTTATTTATTCTACATATCTTAATCGTGTAATTAATTATGATGTTAATGAATCTGTGTGGAATGATCTATGTGGAACACTTATGCTTGAAATGAAATTATTGTGAAGGATGTGCCCTGATAGCGATCCAATGAATTGGATAAAGTATAATATCATGATACATCATGTGAAATGAGTGTTGAATCGTGATAATTAAAATGAAATGAGGTTATACACATTATTCATATGAAATGAGGGTTTACTCATGCTTTATGTGCAATGAGCCTTAGCTGATGCTAATTCCATGTCAAGTTTTATTGCCACATTTCCTTGTTATGATTGTTATGCTTTATCATGCATTTATGTTCATGTTTATCTTGTGCTCAATTGATATGCTTGTTTTCTAACTTTTATTTTATTCCTTGTGTTATTCTATGTTTATTCCCTTGTTGGGATTTATTGCTCACCCCTTTCTTATGTATGTCCTCATGTTATCCTTGGAAATATTATGTATGAAGGAATATTGTGGTCATTTAAAGGACGTTTTCAATGAAGATATTTTATTTCGTGTTTTAAGTAGGTATGTAATGATCCTAATCCCCAAATACACTAGACCACTCGATCATCTAATTTGTATCAAGTGAATATTTTATGTAATAAATCATGTTTAATTGTGTATTAAAAAGTGGTATTCTTATAGTTGGTATCAGAGGATAGGTTCAATTATTTTTTGGATTAGGTATAGAAAACCCCAGTGAAAGCCAAAAGAATATGTATAAGTACATTAAACAAATCCATGAAATTAGGATGAATATTTAGTAAGTGGATTATCAAGTAAATAAATTGATGTCTAGATATGATCTAATAGAGGCGGCTCAGGCACAGATGTACCTAGGAGTGGGAACTCTAACAAGGAGTTTTGGGCTTTACCTAAGGTATCCTAGTACACGACAAAAGGCATTGCTACACTCTTGTTTATGACACTCGCATGGGATATTCTTTGGTAAATTCACAAGCATAGTATGATCCTTTTTTAATTTAATTAAAAACTATTCCCCTAATAATATATAATAGAAAATATATTATGGATAACATAGATTGAAGCCTATAGATTAATAAGTTATGTCATCAATTTTTTCCTTGGATCCCCTTTTATGTGTTGAATAGTTTTATGTACTCATCCTGTGTCTATATCAGATAAGGTAGAACCAGAATCAAAAATTAAACTTTAGAGTTATCTTTTATGGTTCTACACATTCTTTTTTATCCCAAAAGATTAGTAGAACAATCCAAACACCACCAAAAATCATGGAAGTAAAGATGTCGGTGATAATGGAAAATGGGGAAATCATTGAAAAACATGAATTTAACTCCTCCCCTATCATAAAAAGTGGATTTAGATTCCCCAAAAACCTCATTATACTCCCTCGGGTGGAATTTGATTCAATTATTATCATGGATAGACTTTACCTATATAGAGCCAAAATAAATTTGTGTGAGAGGGAAATCACTCTCAATATGGAGAATCGACCCCCCGATTATATACAAGATCAAAGAGGAAGATGAATCTTCTTTAGTATACCATCATCTCAAGAATGGATATTACTTCCCTATGAGCATGTGTATCAGAGTTAGATGATCGAGTCCATGGAGGCAACCATCCATGAAGACATTCATATTTTGATAGAATTTGCTGAAGTGTTTCCCGAGGAATTGTTTTGTATTCCTCCAAGAAGAGATATTGAATTCTCAATTGAATTTATACCTAGGACATTTCCAATATCCAAGAAATTGTATAGAATGGATATTGTGGACCATGACGAGCTGAAGAAAAAACTACAGGAGAATCTGGATAAAGGGTTTATACAACCAATTGTTTTACCATGAGGTACACTAGTCCTCTTCATAAAGAATAAGGATGGGACAATACACAAATGCATTGATTATCATGAACTCAACAAAATCACAATAAAGAAAAAGTTTCCTCTGCCAAAAATTGATGAATTTTTTTATCAGCTACATTGAGCACAATACATCTCTAAGGTGGACTTGTAGTCGAGATATTGTCATGTAATGGTGAATAAGGAAGACATCCCCAAGACATCTTTTCGTACAAGATACGAGCAATATGTATTCATTTTAATACCTTTAGAACTCACTAATTCTCCAGCAATCCATATGCACTCGATGATTTGAGTCATTAGAGAATACCTTTACAAATTTGTCATAGTCTTTATAGATGATATTCTAATATACTCCAAAAAATAAGGAGGATCATGAGAAGCATCTAAGAACTATACTACAGACCTTGTAAAAAGATAATATCTATGAAAATTACATCATGTGTGAGTTCAGGTTTAATGTGGTTTCATTCTTGGGACATATCATCATAAGAAATTGGATATTTGTTGACCCCTCCAAGGAATAAGAAATAAAGGGATGAACGAGGCCAACATTGGTAATGGATATCTGTAGAATCTTGGGGTTAGCTGAATATTATCGATGATTTGTGAGAAAGTTCTCATGATTTTCCATCCCTCTAACCAGGCTAACATGGAAGGGATTAATTATTTAATGGAGTGATGAATGTGAAGAAAGCTTCATGGAGTTGAAAAGAAGGATTATCACTGCACCTGTTCTCACATTATAAACAAGTGGAGAAATTTTTGTGGTATTTAGTGATACTTAGAAGAAGGTCATGTGCTGTGTGATGATCAAAAAATCACAAGGTAATTTCATATTAGTAATGTAAATTGAATGTTCATGAGAAAAACTATCCAACTTATGATCTGGAGTTTTCTGTAAAGATAATTTCATTAAAAATTTGACAACATTATCTATCTGGGGAGAACATTGAAATATACATGGATCAAAATAGCCTCAATTATATATTCACACAAAAATAGTTGAATATTCTCCAATGAATATTTTTATAGCTGATCAAAGATAATGACTACTGAATCCATTACCACCTAGGAAAAGGGGACAAGGTGGAAGATAAACTAAGTAGAAGGGATCCTGCAATTCACTCAATGATTAAAATTGAGAAGAATCCAATCTTCATAGATTTATAGATAATGGACATGCGAATCATTACTGTAGGAACATCATTAATCCTTTCTCAAATAATTTCTCATCCACCCCTGATGGTGAAAATAAAGGACTATCAAAGACATGATGTGGAAATTCTGAAAAGGGTGGAAGCTATAAAAAATGGGAAATCCTTAGAGTTCATGGTTGAAAAGGATGGAATTTTAATATTTTGGTCACGATTATGTGTACTATCCAATCCATAGAAAAATAACAAGCTTTTTAATGATGCACATAGCTTAACCTTATTTATTCACTTAGGGAGCACAAAGATGTAACGAGAATTTTGATAAGTCATTTTGTGCTATAATATGAAAACGTATATTGATGAATATACATCAATGTTCATGGTATGTCAATAAGTGAAGGCTAATAGGAATAAGTCTTAGGAGATGATGCAACCACTACCCCCCCCCCCAACATGATAGTGGGGAAAACTTTCCATGGGCTTTGTCACTGGAAATCCAGAGGAAACAATGCTATACTGATCATTGTGGATCGTCTTATTAATACAACTCACTTTATCACGATTTAGGAGGACCTCTCATTGGATCAACTTTCACGTATTTACATCAAAGAAGTGGTAAGGCTTCAGGAGGTACCAATATCTATTGTATCCGATCGTGATCCAAGATTCACCTTGATGTTCAAGAAAAGTCTCCAACATGCTCTAAGCACAGAACTGAACTTCTGTATGGCCTATCATCCTCAAACTGATGGAAATTTTTAGATAACTATTCAGAAACAGGAAGATATGTTAAGATCATGTTTTATGGACTTCAATGGGGATGGTACCAACGTCTTCTACTGGTTGAATTCCCATCCAAAAACAGTTTCTACATGAGCATCTGAATGGAACCATATGAAGACCTTTATGGGAAAAGGTGTAAAACACCAGTGAGTTGGGATGAAGTCAGTGAGCATAAGCTCCTAGGACCCGAAATGGTTGAAGAAATGGTGGAGAGGTGAAACCCATTCAGTACTATATCAAGACTCCCCAAAGTCGAAAAAAGAGTTCTGTAGATAACCATCAATGGTACATTGAGTTTAAAGATGAATACATGTTATTTCTACACATATCTCCATGTAAAAATGAAATGAGATTAGTAATAAAAGGGATGCTAAATCCTAGGTACATTGAACCCTTAGATATTTTAGATCGTGTTGGGTTTGTGGCCTATCGACTAGAACTTACACCTACAATGGCCAAAGTACACGATGTCTTCAATTTATCCCTCTTAAAGAAGTACATAAAATACATTTCAAATGTACTTATTTCAGAGGTAGTATGATTAGAGGATACTCTTTTATATGAGGAGAAACAATGGAAGATCATAGATCGTAGAGAGAAATTCCTATAAAATAAGATAATGCCCCACATCAATGTGTTGTGGTGAAACCACACGTTTGAAGAAGAAACATGGGAGTCATAGAAAGTAATGAGGCATAGTTTCCCACATCTATTTTAGTGTGGAAAATAGAAATATTCAGGGAAATTTTTCTTAAGGGGGGAAGACTGTAACGACCAATATTTATATTAATGAAAAATACCCATGATCTAATTTAATGCATTATTATGTAACATGTTTATATATATTATGAACTTATTTGGTTTTGTGTTTTTGTATTTCAATATTCTATTAAAAATTGTGACCATTTATAGTATATCCATTGAATAGTGATCACATAATTAGTAGAAATGTAGGGCTTTAACAAATCAAATTCACTCAAACAAAGGATGTAATGACCTAATCATGTAGACATTCCACATAGGAAGCCCATTTTTCAGACCCCGAAAGGAGGATGCATCATTGGGCTTTACTATTGACCAAGTCTAATCCTAGCTTCAATATGTTAATCTCGAACGGAACTGGCAACATGAGAAGTAGATGTTGATAGATATTTCCACCTGAGTGATGTTATCCGAGCCACCACGGGAGGTTGTCACCATCGTACTCCTTACCCTTCAGTCTTATGTAGGTGTCATAAAGGGTAATGTAACAAGACCTTATCACTATGATTATGTTCATTATGTTTTTATATAATTAGTAATATACGATCATTTTATTATTTTTGTTACTTTTTAAATAGTTGTTAAGGCGCAAATCGTATTTGTAGTTAATATTCAACTAAGAAATCTATTTTTATCAATTAATGGATTTTTTATTTAAATAATACTTTAATAAAATATTATTATTATTGAAAAACATTTTATTAAGTATAAATGATTGTATAATTTTTGAGGAATACAATTGTAATATTTATTATGGTTTGAAAGCCGTTTTTGTCAAAACCCTTGAATTTTCGAAAAATATAGCTTTTTATTTAAATTGTTAAAATTCACATATTTGTAGAATTATCTAGATAAAATGATTATTATTTTTGGAATCATGATTTTGGATATATCCAATGGTTATTTCTTCATAATTTTCTGAGACAATTGAATTTTGGGGTAAAAATTAAATATTCTTTAAATATATAATGTGATTTATAACATCATAATGACCTAATAGTGAAGTAATAAAATACTATGAAAATTATTTTTGGACAATATATGTTTTACCATTAAAAACATGTAAATTTTTGTTTGTTTTATTTATTTTACAATGCCTTAGTGGACACTCCAAGACTTATATAGAATTTTAGCGTTTTAAATTGATTTCCTTGAGACTGTAACTTACCTCCACAATATAAATCCTATTATTATAAGAAGTTAGGAAATTTCCCATATAAAATATTTTTTTCCACTCTCCATTGGAAAATAAAATGGACAAAAATCGTGGTATGGTTTGTGGTTTTGATTAGTTTAATGTGTGGTGTCCCAAATTAAAAAAATAGGGAATTCCCCCTCTTTTCCTATATAAAACCACCCAATATCCCACATTCTCTTCACTAAAATACTTTATAGTTCTTAAAAATTCTCCCCTCTCTCTATAATACTTCTAAGGCGCCATAATCTCCCAATAATCCTCTCTCTAGACCCTCCCAAGCCATTGGAATCACACATCACAGTAAGGGATTTCATCCTTTCTAATTTTTCGTCCAAATTTCATTATGTTGTTATTCTCTGTTATTTTCAATTAAAAATGTTGGGGTATTATTTCATTCCTACGCCATATTTCTCTCAAAATGTTTGAGTGATGAGAGACCCCTTTTCTCTTCATTAATTCCTCCCATGTACACCTGTTACCATGCCAACATTCCATATGTAATTTCTCTCTCCTCATTTACATTCAAGCAATTATTTTATATCATGAATATAAATTTCATAAAATATGATGGTATATTATGTACCATGATACCCTTACATTCCATTTAATGTATAAATGTTGATAGACTCCTTTCGCTATCATAAACCCATTTTAGGAATTTCTATTTGACGTCGTTATGCTACCGAAATTACACCAAAATTTCCATGCCAAAATATTTTTGTAGTGAATACCATACCCACTCCTATATCATGGGTATTCACCTTTATGCACATTTACTTGTTTATTGAAGAAATAAATGTATGTATTACACATCTCTTATTTTCGTAATGTATTTTGATTTTAATGAATATGTGTTTTATGATCTTTGTGCACACTTATGCATGAAATGAAATGATTATGAAGGCTGTTACCTGATAGAACTCCAATGCATTGGGTAAAGTATAGTATAATGATACGTCATGTTAAATGAGTTTTTACTCATGATAATTCATGTGCAACGATGGATTACTCGAGCTTCATGTTCAATGTTGTTTTACTCCTGCTACATGTACAATGAGCCTTAACTCATGCTAATTCCTAGTTAAGTGTTGTTGTCACGTCTCTATATTATGATTATCATGATTCAAAATGCCTTTATTTTCATGTTTATCTTGTGATCCATTAAAATTCCTATTGTATAACTTGTATTGTAATCCTCATGTTATTCCCTGTTTATTCCCTTACTAGGCTTTATAGCTCTCCAATTATTATGTATGTCCTCTGGTTATCCCAGAAATTGTTAAGTAAGAGGGAATATTGTCGTCATGTAAATGATGATTTCAATAAACATGTTGTCTTTATTGTATTATGTTGTCATGTAATGATCCTAATCACCAAATACACTAGACCTCTAGATCTTCTATGTGGTATCAAGTGATAATTTTATGTTATAAATCATGTGTATGTTTATAAAAAAAAGTAGGGTTGTTATAGAAATGGTATGGGACCCATTATTTTAGGATCAATCATTTGATAAGGGATTACATAGGGAGATAAGGGAATACATGTTATTCCATATAAATACTGAATATCTTGGGGTATTGGAGTGATCTCTTCTAGAAGAGTGATTTTTGGTAGAGAAGATGCCTGAAATGAGAGATTCCAGTCAGCACTAGGCAATTATGTCATCATCGGTAGGTATCCAAAAACAATCATAGGATCCTAAACGTGTCCGAAACTGAAGGGGTGACCCTGGTACACAGTATCAGTGGTACATGGATCCATGGGTAGAGAAATTCAGCTAAGGTATTGTCTATGAAACTCATGCAGTGGTTGAAGACATATAGAACAATATTGATAGAACCGTTGTACGATTGATCAAGAAATAGTTGAGGAACCACTAAGGAAGAGGAGGAAGCGGTATCATAGTGGTCTATATGGTGGAGGATTTGGAAGAAGAGTTTGTTTGGTAGAAAGTGGTGGGAAGAGGTGTGATGTATTACCACCACCACCCCCTGGTTGTCCACCATGGGTTATGGAGTTAGTGGACATGGATGTGGCTAGATTCAGGTGATGGAGGCTTATGACCCCAAGTGTCTAGTGTTGATTAGAGGTACGATATGTGTGTTTTTATCCTTATCTACAATTTTTTAGACATACGTTAAACTCATTATTTAATATTCATGACCGTTTTTTGGGACTTAAAGACTCCATTAAACCCATTGACTCCATCTCTACACATAGTGACTCTAATGGGAGGAGACATGATGGTCACAGACTAGGGGCGATAGTTGTAGTATATATTTGGAGGAGATAGTTTGAGTTGAAATATCATGTTTGCGGTGTTTAGGCCTTACAAACTCATTTTTAGTATGGACTAGTCATCCACAACCCATGAATAGATTGATTATTTTAGGTGTAGAGAGTTGTGTGTCTGTGATGATAGGACCAGGTTTTTATTTTTTTGATGAAAAGGAAATGTATGTGGTGCAATATGGAATTACTCATAGGAGGGTGAATCCTATTACTAATGTGTTAGATAGTCTCAACCTAGATGAAGTGGATTATATGATTACTTAGTTTCTAACATTGGTGAAGAAGTATGAGGGAATGTTTCCTAAAGATGTACCTGGATGACCTTTCCAAAGGTAGGTTGACTTCTTTATTTATCTGTACAACGGGAAAAAACCGATATAAATTTTTTTATATCAAATGGCTCCTGCGATGATTTGTGAGTGGAGGGTATATCTAGAAGACGTACATATTAAGGGATTCACAAGACGTAATTTTTCACCTTAGGATGACCATGTTTTGTTTTCCAAAAAGGAAGACCTTATCTTGAGGTTTTATTTGGACTTTTGATGCATGTATTAGGTGAACATGAAGAAAATGAATCCACTAACAAGGATCAACGACCTCTAAAATCATATTAATGGAGAGAGGTGGTTTTCAAATATTGACCTTAGGTCTGGCAATCAAAAACCTTGTGTATAAGATGAGGATGTATCGATGACATCATTAAGATGTCAGTACAGCCACAACGAGTACTTGGTGGAGTTTTTGGGTGTTTCATATTCCCTCTAAGTGTTCATGGGATTCCTGAACATGATCATCCAGCCTTACATAGTCCAGTTTGTTGGGGTCTTCATTGATGAAATACAAGTTTACTCAATGATTGAGGAGGAGAATGACACACTTCAGGATGGTCATGGACATAATATTAGAGCACCAGCTTACAAGGAATATCTCTAAGTGTATGTTCATTATTCAAGAAGTCCACTTTCTTGGTTACATATTTTTAGAGGCTGTATATTTAAAAGATTTTAGGAGGATTAGGGGGGTTCTTTCTTGGGATCCACTCATGATTGTTATCGTGGTGTAGAGTTTCCTAGGATTTTATAGGTACTATAAATGGTTTTTAGGTGACTTTTATAGAGAATGGTCACCCTTATTGGACTTTTCATAGAATGGGTATCCATATTATGGAAAAACAAGTGTCAAGAGCTCTTTAAGAATCTAAGGAAGAGGTTGAAAATCACTCCCTTCATGAGATTACCAGTGGATGGAATTGGGTATGTAGTGTTCTGTAATGTATCAAGGACCCAACATAGTTCTGTCTTAATGTAGGGGAAAATGGTGATTGTTTATGGTTTTCACCAGTTGATATAGTGTTATTAGTACAACTTGACCCATGATCTTCAGCTCGAAGAAATAGTCTTTTCATTGAATATGTGGTGACTCTACCTGATGGGTGAGTGTTTTACCATATACACTAACGACAAGAGTCTCAATTATATCCTCTCTCAGAAGGATCTAAACATTTTTAAAATGTTATAGATATAAGTCCTCAAGGACTAGGACATTGAGATTTTCTATACTCATGTGAAGGGGAATGTTGTGGCGTACACTCTAAGAAGGAGATCTATGATGTAGTTACTGAGTGAGGTGTCAGAGAAATTAACTGCTTAGAGTATATACTTTTGGGATGGATATGGATTAGATTATCTCCAATTGACGGTTGTCAGCCCTCCAATATTACAAAATGTCAGGGATTAATAGTTTAGGGATATCGATTGTGAGAACTGACATGCTTAGTTGTCTGCACAACATGCCCTTGATGGATATCCAATCAGTGGGGATAAATTCGTTCTTTTATTAGGGATCACAGTTGTACTAGTGGCGTTGTATGAGGACTTTATGTGGGATTTCCACATATCCAATTTATAAGTACATATGTGTGTGGTGAAGATGCACTGGGTCCTTTGACATTAGTTCTGGTGGCTGAGGTTGAGGAAGGCAGTGGAAAAGCATGTTTCTCGATGCCTCACTTGTTAGAAAGTGAAGGATGATCACCTGATTCCATCATTCTTCTCCCAACCACTTGAGGTGTTAGAGTGGAAGTGGGATGGTATATCATTGTAGTTTTGTCAAGTTTACCATGTAAATCTGGGGGACGTAATACCATATTGGTGGTCATTGACCAACTCACCATGTCGACCCACTTCCTACAAATCTGTGATAAAAGTTCAGTAGAGAGATCAGGACACCTCTACATAGGAGGTAGTTTGGATTCATGGAGATCTATTGATATTAATATTAGATCATGATTCTTGTTCCACATCCGGACTATGGAATGGATTGTAAGACGTTTTTGGGAATAATTTTTTTAGCATGACATTTCAAACCTAGACGGATGGCCAAATGTAGAGGACCATTCAGGTTCTGGAGGACATGATACAGGCTTGTACTTGTGATGTTGGCCTTGTTTGTATGATCACCTAACTCTGGTGGAGTATTAGTGAAAAAAATATACCACTTCACCATGGGAATGGAACTATTTGAGGCATTTTACTGGTGGCCATGCCTATCACCACATTGTTGGACTCACCTAGGATAGTCTACACTCATTGGTGTAGAGTTTTTGCGGGATAAAACCAACAAGGTGAAGATCATACAAAATCTAATGATGATTCAAAGATCTAGAAAAATTCATATGATGTTAGGAGATGAAGTCCCTTAGATCTTAAAGAGGTAAAACATGGGTTCCTTATAGTCTTACCTTGATGGGGATGATAAGGAATTTTCTAGGGTGATAAGTTATCTCCGAGATACATTGGCCGTTTTTCATATTCTCAGTAGAGTTGGAGAGGTGTCATACCACATAGCTCTACCCCTAAAGTTTCACCGGGTGCATGATGTCTTCCACAGGTCATAGTTGATGAGTTAATTGCATGATTAATGACACAATATCGACTGGGGTGATCTTGACATTGATGATGGGGAGAATTTTGATGAGTTCCAAATAGATATCAAGGATTAGAAGGAGAGGATCATTCCTAGGTCATGGATTTCATTAGTGAACATTGGATTGTAACAAGAAAATCTCCAGGAGGGCACTTGTGTGTAGGAGGCTCAAATTCATGTTCAGTGCGCTCATCTTTCTATTGAGTAGCCTTTATTTTGGATATTGGGGAAGTAAATACCTATGTTGGGGAGACTTTAATGATTCATAATTTTTCCTATTTTTTAATTTAATTGGTAATATTCAGATACCAGGCACTGAGACGATGTGAGATTACGAGGGCCGATCATCCCAAAAAAAGCGTTAATTTTTTTATGCTTCTAATAAAGAGTGCATGGGTTTTTCTCTAAATAATAATAACATTTAATAGGTTCCTGAATCAAAAACTGAATGCGTCCATTTCATTCCTAACAAGAACATTAAATTAGAAGGTCCTGATATAATTCACTTCCAGCCAAACAAACAAATATATTTAATAGAAGTATCGAAAAAAAATGTTCTAAAAAAATATATTTTTTATGCCACATCAAGAGGTTTTTGAAAAAAATAACTTTTTCAGATAATTTAGAGTTATCATATTATGCATATAATTTCTCTACCATGCGGAGAAGTAGATCTCTTTAACGAACACTAGAGGATTGAGAATCTCTTATGACATTTCGAAGATCTGATATTGGATCAAGGATCAATGGATCGACGAATGAAGAAGATGATGCTTCTCCCCTCTTTAGTGACCAATATAATATCAAATTAATGTGTTTGATCTCCTTATGATTTTCTAAAACCTTCTTTAGATCCAGTGACGAATATGAAAAAACCAATGAATAAACTGATATGTAGTCCAGTCAATCTTGTGGGATTGTTAAATTGTGGGGTTAATATGTGATGGAACTGTTTTATTATCCTTATCATTATTCGTTAATCCGTATAATAAGGATGAATCAAGGCATACCTGACCAAATGCCATTATCCTCCCTCATTTTCTGTTGTGATTCTCATTTTCCCAAGTTCATCGTATTCTTTATGTTCTTCTAAATTGTGTGAGGTCTGATTATTATGCCTCCGATTTGTGGCGTAGAATCCCGAAATGTTGGATATGACACTCCAACAACACCACAGAGGAATGACGGTGAAGGAGAAACACAATTTGGCTGAGAAAGAGGCATATGAAAAAGTGGGTGGTGGTTGGAAGTGGAACCCATAGAAGTGGTTTCAGTTGGTCTAGGCAAGTCATTGATTGGGTGACAGTTGGTTATGGAAGGACGTAGCCATATAAGGCCAGTACAAGCGGAGATCAAGGCCTTTACCACATGCCACCAGTCGGGTGTGTGATGATTGCTATAAGATGAGGTCTAGTTGGGACCACGTGGGATCCCACGGTCAGATTGGTGTCGCAGTAAGCAACCAAGAGACGCGATGATGATGGGTGGCGTCGATAGTCTTCGTGGACCCCAAAGTGGTGGGACAACCGCATGAATGAGGTGCATGACAACCTTTAGTTGTGTGAAACAAGGTTTTTCATAACCGTGTGTGATGAAAAGAGCTGGCCCGTAGCACATGCTTGACCATACCATTTTGGGTTGGTCGGTGGGTTGGTCCGGGTTTGGCAGGTTGGATCGTACCCTGGTTGGGAATTTTTATAAAAATAGCCATAAGATTATAAACATGTATCCTTTTGTCAAATCATTTAGTGTGTTGAGACCCTTGAGGTGAGAATGTCCTATAGAGGTACCCTATTTGAGATGTTTTGGATGATGGGAGATGACCTAATAGCATGAGGTGTAGGTTCTCCAGGGGTATGTGTGCTACAGAAGGAATCCTGAAGCTTGATGTGACTATGTGACTTGATTGTTATGAGAGGCAGGGGAATCATGAATTATCTACCTTCTCTGTGCTATCAAAACTCTGTGTCTTATCGACACTCCATGTGTTATCAAAACTCCATATATATTGCAAACTCCATGATTTAACAAAACTCCATGTGTTGCCAATTCTAGGTGTTCTGTGGATTAAGTCAAATAATCCTACTTTTCATGCTATAGACCTTTACATGTGTGTGTTGACTGTACATTATGTGTTTCCTTTGGGTCATACTGTATATTTTTTCGTGGTATACATCATGTATTTATTTTTGGAATGCCATGCATTTCTTTGTGGTATACTTAATGTATTTACATTGGGTGTTCTTCATTTTTTTTTGGTATTACATTGTGGTTTAAATGTTTACTACTAAGTATTGTTTGACTCTCCCCTATCTGTGATTTTCTACATGTGTCATGTCTTGTTTAGAAAATCGGCACATTGACGGAGTTCTAGGAAGAATAGGACAGAGTGGTTCTTAGCAGGATAAAATAGATGTCATGTCCTCCAGTAGAATCACATAGCTATCCTACACCTACCTATCATGTATGGTTTTCTATGGATGAGTTTTTGGAACATTTTTATTAACATTGACGAACTAATTCTTTTGGTGGGATTGTATTCTAGCCCTCTTTTCATTCAATTTTCCTACTATTGTACTCCATTTAAGGTGTCTTAGTGTGTGCATTAATTTTTTCTTAGTGTTTCTTTACATTCTATAATTTTGGTCTTGGATATGTTTCTGTGTGTACATGTATTTTGGAAAATTTCTCCTACAATAAGATATGCCTACTTGGTGCTAGTCTCTAGCCCTTGGAATATCACAGGAGGGATTGTGGTAGTAATGGAACATGCCCCTATGGGGTGGGTCATGAAATTTATGTTATTCTATTATATATTTTAATTGAAAATAATTTACATATACTTAGAGTTTCTTGCGTCAAAAGCTATCAAAAAAATAAATTTAGCAAAAAAATATTCTAAAATATCAAGTGTGTAACAGTATCAGAAAAATAATATAATTATTATATATATATATATGACAATTATTAAAAACACTGACATTATTATTTTTCCATTAACTATTTTACTGGTCAAATGAATTTTATAATTATGTAATAATATTCATTATAATGGAATTTATGGTAAATAATTTTTATATTATTTTATATGGCATGATATTTTTATTTATTACACAAGAATGAATTACATATTTTTCAGGAACATTTGAGATTTAAAGTCACACAAAATATTAAGATTAAATTAATTGAAATGTTTTATTACTTTTATTTTTATTCCTTAATATTAAATACTTCTTATTGTATATATTTTGGTAATTAACATATCAAAATAATATTTTTCTTTATATGCGTTGAACATTTTTCACATTCCTAAAAAAATATAGATCTAATTAATTATGCTCAGGTGTAGGTAGATATCATTAAAAATATTTAACATATGTCTTATATTTTATATTTATATAATATAAATTATTTTAAATGTTATCATCCATAATATTAGTTTAACTGTATTTGAGGAAATTTTTAATATAGTTATTACGTTTTATAATAAATCTCTTTATGTAATCACAATTTTGATGATAATTGATATTAAATATGTTTAATTCCTTTATAAATAATATATTATAAACTATTATGTTTTAATTTAAATTTTTTAAAATTTAATATTTTTACCATAATAAATTATTTATCATTGAATTTTGAAAATTATTGAATCCATCGTTGTGGAATATTCATTGATTAGTTTTTATTCTCGATTAATTTTTTGATGTGTATCTATATTTTATTTTGAAATAATATTATTTAAATTATTACCCTAGGAATAATTTTACTTTTTTGTTTGATGATCCTTTTTGTTCTATAATTTTTTGTTATCATTAACATTAAATTATATAGTATATATTTGAAAATGAAATAAATGTTTTTTCTGTGTTCATCATGATGATATTTGACTAAAATGAATAATTTGATATCAATTTTAATGGAAACCAACATATATTTTATTGATTCCATGATTTACACATCAATTTTTATTATAATATATTTAAAAAATATTCATTTTTTAATATTTAGGAAGAAGGGAAAAATAATTTTAAAATAATTTTAGTTGTTTTATAATTTTGGTAGATGTTCAAATGAAAAACAAACATGTATTATTTCAGAATTTTTAGTAACAAAAGGTTTTAGACCATTGATAACATGGTTGAAACCCACATGTGTATGGGTGTCACTCATTACACCACGCACACTTGTTGGCTAAGTTTAAAAACAATTATAATTACTAAATGATCTAATATCTCATTTAACCACCAATCCACATGACTAGACATAGAAATGGGTTAATTGAAACGCTTTTTTCTACATGATCTTAAAAATGAAATACATAAACCAATTTCATATAGTATACATGTAATTTCCAAAAATAATTAAAATTTTAAAATATTTTGAATTATTAAAGATATATTACTGAAAGGTGAGACATTAAAATTTAATTTTAATATAATTTCAATATAATCATGATTCATAGCCCATAAAAAATCATAGTAAAATAAAATAGTAATGAAAATGGATAATAAGGATTTGTAGGAATCTTGAGTGACTTTTTGAGATCCCCAAAATCTACAATATACCCTATTTATTTAAAATACTCCATGAATTATCCTCTATAATGATAAAATATTCAACAATTTCATATTCCATCAAATTGTTATCAGTAACATCCTATGTTTCTCAATTCTCCCAAAATAGTCATCGCACCATGGTGTCCGTATGAGGGATCATGGATTAATTTTGTAATGTCTTATAATTGTTTATATATGTTTCCACATGGATAGTTGACTTCCCCCACCATAAATTTACTACTCATCTCTTTAGTAATAGTTTTCTACTTGCCTCCTCTGTTGATTTCTAAATTGTTAGTTTATCAGGAGAAATTGCATTTTTTTAGTAAGATAGTTTGTGGGAATATGATTTTGGTTCCCAAATAATACCCATGGATGTCATGTCTAACTCGATCCTTAATAACAAGGATTTTTTCTATTCCATTTCTAAAATGAGTCCAAAAAAAATTCTACTCCCTTTTTTAGTGATAATTAATTGCATTAGAGGAATCATCTAAATGTCTTGGATGTTTTGGAAATTCAGTAGTAAATGTAGAATTCTTTGCTAAGATGTTGTAGTGTGACACTTTTTCACAAGACCTTTTTAGATTGTGAATACTCACATCCTGGGGGATTGAGGGTCCAAAACGGTAAGAATAATGTAACATCCATTAACATAAAAAAATTTCTATGTTCGATAGCATATTATAAAATACAACACCATGATTAAATTAGTAATTAAATATTATTATTTAAATGATACCATTATATCATAGCCATAAAATTCATGGGAATTAATAGATTTAATAGATTTATTAAATATATAATGGACATACTCATTTCTATTTTATCAATTAATATTATTTAAATAAATAATATATTTTTAGTAAATCCATTTTATCTAAAAAAAACTTTTTAATTTAAATATGTTTTATTTATTTTCATAGGTGATTATTATATTTAATATATTGTAATATAAGAATATTTATTTAATAATTAAAATTCATTTTTAGTCAAATTTTCAAAATTTTCTTTGGATGTGTTTTTTATAATTTTCTAGAATTTTTTATTTTCCAAATAATGGTGAAAACTAATGATTTTTTATTGAAAAGTATATTTTATTTTAAATTATTTACATGGTAAAATAATGATTTGGAATATTTTTACATAGTAATTTGTTCTTTTTTATATTAATCTTTTTTTGGTACTTAATATTATTATATAATTGAATTTACTAATAAATAGTTTATATTTAGAAATTTAATTTTAATGAAAAAATAGTTTTCATTATGTATTTTATGTTTAATTTTATAATAAATAATGAAAATTCTAGTTTCTGAATTTCTATAAATTGATATAATATTTTGAATCAACGAATCCTTATTTATTATAGTGGTTTTTTAATTTTGGGTTAATATAAATAGAAACATCTGTTCTTTTTGTTACCATGTAAAATAAAAAATTGGGTAATTTAGGTGAAAATGATATTATGATATCCGTAAAATTAACCAATATGGCATAAATTTTATTTTATGAGTCCAGATCGACCATATTCATCCATGGGTATAATTTTTGACCATTTGGGGCCACATGGATAAGACTATGACTGTTATAGTATTTTATTATTTGAAATATTTTTAATACGATGTAATCTATTCAATACGTTTGACTATGAAAATAATTTCTAATGATAATAGACTTTTCATCTTCATGGAAATCTATAATTATGTTTTAACAAATGAATAATTCCATTAAATTCTTGAACATTGAATATTCATAAATTATCTAATTAAAAGTAAAAATAATAATGGTTTTGAAATTCATTAAGATAAATATAAATTTTTATAACTAATGTAATCAATGAATTTCATAGATTCCCATAACAGGTAAAGAGTATGATAAATTTCTTGGTTCTAATTATATATAATGAATATATATTATTAATTCCAAAATAATGAATAGTTCTATTTATTAACAATATTCGTATTTTTTAATTGATATTTTTTTAATGATATAATATTGAAGAAAAACTTATATTAAGGAAAGTGAGTAGGAATATTTTGAAAATATCTACCAGGTTCTATTTATTTCACATTTCCATTATACTAACAATATCAACCCTCAATGTATATAAATATATGATGACATAGTAAGAGTTAAGGGGATTGAATAATGGAATAAACCAAAATATAAGGGTAGAAATATTTTCAAAAAAACTTATTTTTATTTTATTAAGTTATTTTTATCCATCCCTATATTGAAAAAATTAATTAATTAATTCTTATACATTTTATATTAAATATTAATTTATATTCGTTTATTAATTTGAGAAATCCCAAGAGTTCCCCTCCACTCTCTTATAAATGTGTAACTATTTTTTCACATCTTCACACCTTAATCAATATTGGGTTTTTCCAATTGCTTCCCTAATTGTAATGTCCCAAATATGAAGGCCACCAAACCAGTGCCTCGAGTCGGGTTTCCACATGACCTCAAGTGTGCCTTCGAATATGCTAGAGGTTTACGACTAGCAGCATAGGTTTTATAGGATACATGTGGAGATAATACCATCTCTTCCAAAGTAAGCCACATCAGAAAATATTTTAAATAGCATAAACAATAGGGAACAATGAATAACATATATTAATATCCAATTTCCAAACTATGTTCAACCATATACAATAGTAAATAAATCATGCCATGCTACAGTTCCAAGTGATTGAAGACCGAAAAAGAAATAAAAAATGAAGGATCCCAAAGGGCAATATTGCCCTTTCCCTTGTCCTGGCCAGCAACCATGAAATCTTCTCGGGTACCCAGTCCCAACCTGAGCAGGGTGTGAGTATAACTCAGTAGGCCACAAGAAATGGAGTCTACAAAATATCCACTAAATAAGGTAGACATGTAATGGATAAATAATATAAAATAATGGTGAACAGTTCAACAATACTTTCTAGACTATGATCCATTAATTCATGCTACTATTGAATCCAGGTTCACTAATTAGACATATCACAGTTAAATCTACATTTTTCCTGTGATCAATGGATTATAAAAATTCAACATTCTCGAGCTTGGGGGAATAAAAATAATGTTCTAAATCAATAATAATTACATTATAACATCCTCATAATACATAATTTGAATCCTCAGTCTGGATGGAATTCAACTATTACGGGAATAGAACTCGGTTCCCTTCCCAAAACTTGTGCTTTTTGGGGGGTTGATCTAAAACCTCGGTCAAAATCGACCAGTGTGCATATAAACTCAAGTATATACCCACTCTCCCAAGCCATGTTCACATGTTTATTTATCATTCACTAAAATTAACCATATCAAAAAAAAATCATAGAAAATATAATTTGAAACATCACAAAAATATATATAGATGGGGATATAACATTTTTCCTTAATCAATTATGACATTAATAATTTGTATAACATACCCCTTTAGTTATATTTTCTTTTTCCCATACCTAATACTCTATGAATATTCATTTTTAATCATTATTACTTATCATATCCCAATTAATCCGATTTTACAGATTTAAATGTCAACTAATGATCTCTTAGCCTGTCTCCACTCTTGAAAAAACATGTCACCATCCACTATAACCAATTTACTAAACCAATTATCCTATTAACTAAGTCTATACATCATCATGTGTCAACATCACACCCCATATTTCTGGTTAACCCATCATAAGGGCCAAGACACCCCATGGGTGGCCCAATTCTTTTTCACATCATCCTTCGTGAATCCCATGGGGATAAAGAAGGGTTAAATTAATTGTTTCGACTCCAAATACATCACATCTCATAAATGGAATCAAGAGAACACCTAGAAGAGAAAAACGATTGATACCCTACTTGCACAAATTTATACAAAAAACAAGGGATATGACTTTTAGACCACCTACCTTTAATCGGTTAGGGAACACACTCTGAATCAAGTATTTAGATCCTGATTCAACACACCATTGAAGAATCACCATAAAAATCACCATAAAATAAAGGGTTTTTGATCTTTGTAAGGATAAGGATAAATGGTGGGAACCCTAAACCAAAAAAAAAAGAGAAACAATGAGAGGATTAGGCTAACCCAGATCTTTAATTTTCCACTGAATGCACTCCAAACGGCCTCATATTGAAGGAGAATCACCATTGGGAGATATTGGGAGAATTGGTTCGTTCATATGGTTACAAAAGGGGGAGTGTTGCTAAATCCGGAGTGAAATACAAAAACTAAGTAATGGATTTTTTAATTTTTTAAAAGATCCGGGGCCACACTATTACCATCACAGTTTTTTAAACTGTGTGAAAACCATACAAAGGATACTATCCAAGTATCATTATTTTTCACGGTTAACTTTGGCTATATTTATGGTTAGTTCAATCCATGTGCAGACTATGCGTCTTTCCCATAAAACTCTTTTTCCACCTTTTTGATTTCCGAAACCTCAAGAACACCCCAAATCCTTCTTAAGGACATAGGAAAACACTTAATTGACAAAAATAGGGTCCTTAAAATTAATCACAATAAAAAATATTCCTTAATGGATATCTGAGATCTTATAACCTCCCCACCATATAACGTCTCATCATCAAGACACTCATCCCAAAAATCATTGATTTCTAAAAGAAAAGAGTCCGGGACACTATGCTCATAAATATGATTATGTCTCCCGAGTTTCTAAATAAACATTTCAATGTTTCCATAGAACACGAGACAAAGGGACCACCCTTCACCATAATAAATTCTCACTTTAATAAAAAATATAAACTAGGTGATTCCCAAAGGATGCATCAGCCTCATGCTCAACATCATCTGCATTAAACACATGAGACAGAACGTGGTGATACTGATGGAGATGTGAAACATGAAAAACATCATGCATCCCACTATACTGTTGTGGAAAATCCAATCCTTATGCCACCAGTCCAATCCTTTCCACATCCTAAAATGGCCCCAAATATCTAGGGGACAACTTTTCCAACATCCAAATTCAATGGTGACCCAACATTGGTGACACCTGTGGAAGCACACTATCACCCACCATTAATCAAATAGGTCTACGATGCCGATTTGAATATGACTTCTACCTACTCTACATTATTTTAATATGATTTCGAATTAAATTTTACTTTGATGGCGTCTCCTTCACAAAGCTTGGTCCCAATAGCTCAAACTATATAGCCTCTAAAAAACACAACAATGATCTACATGGTCTCCTATAAATTTCCCCAAAAGGTTCTATCTGAATAGTATCCAGCAAGCTATTGTTGTATGAAAACTCAAAAAGTGACAATTTATTTTATCATGAACTAATTAAATCAAAAACACATGCTCTCAACATGTCATTTAATACCAAAATTTTATTTTATGACATCCCATCAGTATGTGGATGGTATGTCATAATCAAAAACACATATGTCCCAATTGCATTATATAACCCCTTCTAGAAGCGTGAGGTGAAACATTGATCATGATATGAAACTATGGTACATGGAACACCATGAAACCCTACAATTTACTGAACATAAAATTCCATCAACTAGTCAAATGTAGAGGTTTCTTTGTTTGGTATGAAATGATCAAATTTTGTTAACCAATATACCACCACCCAAATTGCATCATTCGTCTGAGGAATCACCGAAATACCCACTACAAAGTACATCATGATATCATTACACTTCTACTATAGAATATGAAATGACTACAACAACCCTCCTTGATGGTTATGTTCTATATGCACCTGTTGATTTGTGAGGAATTGTTCCACAAAAATCACAACATCTCTCTACATTCATGGCCAACAAAAAGGAATATTAATATAATGGTACATTTTAGTGAAGCTCGGATTCACATACCACATTGAGGCGTGAAACCTGTCCAATGACTCACCCCATACATATGCTGGTACCACAACAAGACCACTAATAGAAGGTGAGTACCCACCATTAAGACATTATTTCACACCCAAACACTTTGGGTCTACCTGTTGACTCTCTTTAACTCATCTCAAAATCACATACTCGGATGATATAAATGCATGTGTAATTTTTTCATTAGACCCTCATATCTCTAAATGCATATCAACAATCAGGGCCATCAAAAACCACTCTGAATTGGATTCTTGAACTAACTAATTCTAATTCATAATGACCAAAGCATCAATGACACTATTCCCCTTCCCTGGTGTGTACAGCAACTCAAAATACATAGACTATAGGTACTCAACCCACTGTCTCTGTCAAAGATTCTAATCATGCCGATTAAAGCTATATTTGAGCCTTTCATGGTCATTAAAAATCTTAAAGGGTTATCCCAACATGTAATTCATCCAACACATTAATGCATGAACCTAAGTGGCTAGATACAAGTCATGGGTTGGATAATTCATTTCTTGAGGGCTCTACTATATCGACCCATAATCTGTAACCCAATCATCATGTATCCACACTGCCTTAGGTTTAACAACAGAAAAATCACATAACAAGGTATAACTCTTACCTAGTTTGGGTGAGAACAAAATTAGTGTGGTGGTCAACCATTTCTTCAGCTCCTGAGAAGAAAATTTTCCAACCTATGACCAATAAATCTTAACCCCCTTATTGGTTAGGCCCCTGAATGGAACTTACAAACAATTGAAATATCTTATAAACATATGGTAATAACCCACCAAACCCAGAAAACTACAAACATCAAATTATTTCAGGGAATTATCCTATGAAACGATAGCCTCCACCATTTCTGGTTCCACTGACACACCAGACATAGAATTAATTTTCCCAAAAAGTGAATCTCACCAATCCAAAACTGAAATTTTGATAGCTAGACATAAATCATATGACCTATTAGTTTACTAAAGATAATATAAAAATGTTTTTCATGATCTCCACAAGTTCTATATTACACCAAGATGACATAAAAGAATAAAACTATGAACTCATCATGATACTGGTGAAATATATAATTTATCAGGGTCACGAACATCGTTGGTGTTTTGGTCAATTAAAACAGAATCACCATAAATTTATAAAAATGGTACCTACTTTAGAAAGTTTTCCAGGGTATGTTAAAAGGTATAAACCTAAAATAATGGTATCTAAATCTAAAATACATCTTATAAAACACTGAGGAACCTCTGATATGATCAAATATGTCATTGATTCTCAAAAGAGGGTATCAGTTCTTACCCATCATCTAGTCCAGCTTTCTATAATCAAAAGATATCCTAAGTGATTCATCATAATTCTTAGAAAAAAAAATCTAATATACCCAAGGAGAAATATTAGGATGTATAAACCACTTATGCTCAAATTACCCTTACTAATTCTCCAGTTCTTGGATCTCTACTGGTGCTTTTTTATATGGTGTAATGGAAAATGGATCTACTCCGTGAAAATATTCGATCGTAAACTGAACGTCTCTCTCATGTGGTAACCCAGATAGGTCCACAGTAAACACATCCTAAAATTGGACCAAAAAAAGGGAAGAAGAGATGTACTCTATCCTCATTATCATACAGAAGGCATGACACTCAGGCTGAGAGTTCCCCCAACTCCTGGAATAGCGGCCATGTGCAGCCCGTTTGAGTATCCCACTCACCACAAAAGATATAAGTGATTCCATTAAGAGATTTAAACATTACACATAGCTGGTAATAGTTGATATGAACTTTATATAACATCAAACAATCCATTCCCATAATTATATCAAAACCTGACATCTCTAAGACAAACAGATCCCACAAAAAATGATACCCACCAATATCCAGAGAAAAACCCTTACACTGACTGATGTCCTCAACATGTACACCAACTAGAGTATCAAAAGACATTTCCCACAAGTAGTCTCCATGGTTAATCACAAAATAACTATAAACTAAGTAGAAATAAAGGAATTCATGTCACCTGTATTAAATAAAGCACTAGAAAGTGTGGAAGCTATAAGAAGCGTACCTTGAAGAGTATATGGTCAGGCCTCACCAACTTCAGGTGTAGCATGAACTGCATGGAGTTGACCTTCCGCTTTACCATGTGCTCCAGCTAGATTACCCAACACTACACTTTTCTTTTGGTAAGGATGATATCACCCCATGGTTCCTCATGCACTGCCTCTACTAGTATGACACATGAAGCTCTCAATGCCTGCATGGTACAGGGTATCTAACCCCATTCCGACACTCTGCATCTACCTCGAACATCAATCATTCCATGAATTTCATAGGTTCCTGCAAAACCCTTGCATGTGGCCTATCCAGCCACATGTTTGGCAGTCGACTGATGGACAAGGTCACAGGTCACGCTTGTGCCTCATATTTCCACAATGATTACAGAAGTCCTGGTCACCACCCTAAGATGTTGACCCCCTATTATGACTATTTATGCGCTTCCACCCTGAATAAATATTCCAAAGTGGAGCATCCAACAATCCAAATCTTCAAAACATTATTCCCCAAATGGTGCCAATAATTCACTACCTATATCCCCATTCATGTTCAACTCATAGACTAGGGATTGACCCATCACTTTAAAAAACCTTTTTAGATGAATTATATTCACCTGATATCTAATCTCATGTCTTAGAACATTTAAGAAGCCTTTCGGTATGGCCACCTCGTCTCATGTCAATGTCGAAATGAAGCATCTCACATCAGTGAAATTAATGTAATAGTCCATTGATGGCATTATACCATATTATAACCTCGTAAAAACTACATCTTTGTCATGTGTCACAGTTTCGGGGTAGTTGTTATCAAGGAATTTATCCTGAAAATCCATTCACATCATTCTTTCAACCTACTTCGTTGGGAGCATGATGTCACACCCATATATTTCTTGACCACTCAGCATATAGTCCACCAACTTTAATCACTTCTAAATACGTGTATCTAAATGGTAAATATTAGTTTGATGGACTCTATAAATAACTCTACTTCATCTGGTCCACCCTCTCTGGTAATGGTCGGAGGGAGCTGTCGTTGAAACTCCTTGGTCAACTCAAACATACTTGGTTCAACCCGCCATGGGTCACATTCAAGAATATTCATTAAACGAGAAATTTTCTCAAGGATAGGCTCTTCCCTATTTTCTTGTATCAGAACATTCTCCATCTCTACTACTGGAGGACTGTTCTTGACAACGTCCTTATGTCTCTTAATTGACCCACGTCTTTGAGGTGTAATTTATCTATAATTCCAAACATGATATTTAGAATGAAAATATAACACTTTTACAAAGGGAGAACGACATATATGTAGACTAATCACATTCCATAAATAGTAAAGCTAACATACACTACCCAAAAAAGTCCTATCATGACCGGATCACTACCCCTTACCATCTTGTAAGGCCACGACTAACCCAGGTATCCAACATACATGGCTACAAGACCTATCTTTTTCAACTATTAAAAACCATTTACATATTCAATTTTACTCTTAAAAAAACTTAATCCTATTTTTATTCTTTGTTAGGAAATTTTTTAAAATTACTACATACCCTTTTGACGTTCCTTTTTAACCATTCATACAATTCCATTAGGAAAATTTTCATTACTATTATGAAAAACAAATTTATACTATTCCTTATATGCCACACATCCATGACATGTTTTTTCCTACCACGATGTATGTCATTTATGTACATAGTTTCCTTGAATGATTCATGAATGCACAACCTCGAACCCCTTTCTAAATATGAGATAAAAATCCCAAAACCATCAAATCACACAATAAGTGCATCACCCAATAGTGAAATATCATCAAATATAACAACACACAAGAAGAACAAAAATACCCCCCCCCCAGGGTAACATGGGTTTTCCATTATACGTGGGTTATCTATGGCCACGAATCAGCTAATTACCAAGGACCCACACATTCCTGGACAACTATCTACCATCCCCAAATAGTAAAAAAGAGTAATGAACTCTTCTGATACAACTTTGTATGGTTCCTGACCCATAATCCACGAAACGGGTGCCCCGAGTCAGGTCTCTAGATGAACTCAAGCACATCTCCATGCATTCCATAGGTTTCCGACTAGAATCATGTGTCTTATAGGATATGTGGGGAGACTATAACCTCTATAACAAAGTATTCCACATTTCAAAATATTTTAAATAGTTGTAAATATATAGAACAATCAATAACATACATATATAACCAATTTACAAATTGGGTTTAACCATATAGGACAATAAACATGTCATTCCATGCTACAGTTCCAATTGAATAAAAACCCCAAAAGAAAGGAAAAATGTATGATCCCCAAAATTTTCTTGACTCCAATTCTAGAACAACACCTATACATGTCCCATGTCCAACTCAACTCCCTTAAATAATGTCGTTCCCCTTGTACTCATGTGCATGAATTAAATATGCCCGGGTACCCAATTGCGGCCTCAGTAGGGTGGAAGTATATATTAATAGGACACCACCAATGGTGTCTACAAAATATCTAGGAAAAGTATACAGTGCATGCAAGTTATAAATAATATCAAATAATGGTGAATAGTTCAATAGGCATTTCTAGACTATGCACTTTTAATTTATGCTGCTAATGAATCTAGGTTCACTACATAGACATTTTATAGTTAAATCTACAATTTTCATGTGTAAAATGGATTATGCATGTTAAATATTCTCATGAATGTGTGATAAAAAAAATTCTATCTGAATAAGACTCACATTATAATAACATCATAATCCCCACCTTGAAGCCTCAGTCTGGGTGGAATGAAACCATTTTGGGAGTAGAACTATGTCCTCTTCCCTAACCTGTTCATTTGGGGGGGATTAGAACCTTAGTCGAACTTTAACCATGAGAATATAACCTCATGTCTATACCCCACTCTACCTAGCCATGCACACATGCTTATTTATCATTCACCACAATTTACAATATCTCAATGAGCATATAGAATATCATTTGCAACATCACAAAAATATCAATAGATAAGTAATTAACATTATGCCTCAATACATTATAAAATTCATTATTTTTATTACTTACCCCTTTGACTCCATTTCCCATTTCCCATTCCTATCTCACTAAGCATATTCATCGGAAAAAATTATTTTTTTAATATTCCCATTACTTCTATTTAACCAATTTAAATGTCAACTGATGACCCCTTAGCCTGTAAACACAATAGAAAAAACTTGTCACTATCCATTATAACCCATTACCTAGAACAATTTTCATACTCATTGATATTCTACATAATCATGTGTCAACATCAATCCTTATATTTCTGATAGTTCCATCGAAAGGGCTGAGACACCACATGGATGGCCCTATTATGGTCTTGTCATCCTTCTTGCATCCCATGGGGATGATGAGGGTTCAAATAATTATTTAGATATGAAATAAATAACATATCATTAATTTCATCAAGTGCACACCAAGAATAAAAATAATAATGAAACCCTAACACAAAATCGACGCCTTTTCTATCGATTCAACACACCATTGAAGCATCAACATAAAAATCACCAAAACACAATTTTGTTTAGAAATGTGGAAGGATGTGGGGAAAAGGTGTGAACCCTAACCAAAAAATATAGACAAAGAGAATATTAGTTTTACACAGATATTCAATCCGCAACTGATGGAACTCTAATCCTCCTAGGATTGAAGGAGACTCCATTTTGCGAGCACATGGGATATTTCATTCATTCATTGGTTTGTAAGAGGGGATTATGCGGTAAATCGCGAGTGGAACATAGAAAATCATTAATGGAATTTTCGTATTTTTATAAATGTTTCAAGGCTTCACAGTTTACCCCCATGGTTTTCCAAACCATGCGCAAATGTGAGGAGGATACTATTTGAAAATTCCTCTTCAGCACAATTTACTGGGGCTTTCTGTAGGGTTTTATCTAATAATGTGAAAACCATGCAGCTGGACAAGAAAGCACCTTTCCCCCCTATTTCTTAACTCAAACCTCTGAAACATCCCCAAGACTTCATAAGGACTTAGGAAAACACATTATTGATCAAAATAATGTGTTGAAAATGAAATGGAAGAAAAAAACATACCGTAATGGAGATCAAGAATATTATAATAATTGCTTCTTAGAATACATTCGCTAATTATGGACGAAATTGTTTAGGTACAACTCTGATAAAAGGTTCATAAGGTGTAAAGAAATGAAGAGGGCCTGAAGAAGACTTATCCTTTTAAAATGAGCTTTTCTATTTTTCTTATTAATCCACACACTTAAAACCATAATAGAAAAAAAATACAGATAAATACATATATTGAGATGTTATTATATTATTAGAATGACCTATATCCATCGCCACAAAACTGATTTTAGATGATAATTAATTTTTAATGTGTACCATATACTACCGCTTCACAATCCAATTTAATTCATTTTGTATAACCATATCTGAAGAATACTTATAATGATGGAATTAATTTTTGGATTTTATATTAATTAAATATTTATCATTCTTAAAATAAGTTATGTGATTTATTTTTATACTATTACATGTATATAAAATTGATAACATTGATCACTCATACCTGTGTACTACCACCTTCATAAGATATGTGGTTTGTTTTAATCACCACATGAAGTAAATGAAATATTATGTATATTTAATGGATTTATAATATATTAATTACATTATAATAATTATGGAATGTTATGGTAATACTTACATTAATTATATAATTATTATTGATAATTGTAAGAATTACTCATGTGTATGTTTGACATACCATCCTAATGATTGTAACATATTTAATTATTCATAACCATATTTAATGGATGGGTTTAAAATTCATATTGATGTATAATGATACATATATGAAATGAAAATAATTAAATAGATGATGGAATTATGTCCAATTTTACCATACTCAACATAAAAATGTCATTTTGCTATTAATTATCGAATATGATCAAAACATCTAATGTGAACACAAATGATAATTTTTTTATAAAATAATAATATGTGATATAATAGGAATAATGGAAATAAAAAAGGATCTAAAATTGTTTTAAAATTATCACATTTTTAATATTTAATATGATAAATGACATTCATGAATAATCATTCTCAGGGTAAGAGATTTTTTTTAAATATCACCCTTTAATGTTCCTCTTTTAACACTTTTCACAAAAGTCAAAAGGAATATATATATATAGAATGAATTGAAATTACCTTAGTCATGATGAATAAATTATTTGATGTGTAATTTTTTATTTTTTCAATTATATTTCAATAAAGATGTGTTTTTTATTACAAGAAATATTTTGTAAATTTAAAATATATTTTAAGAAAATATTGTATTTTATTTTTGAAAGTTTTGTTCAAATGGGTTAAAAAGAATTTTTATATTTGTTATTCATAATATTTTCCTTGGAAATAATTTATGAAGGGTTGAACAATATTACAGTTCTTGTGTGAGCTCGATACAATATATACACAAGGTGACCCCCATTACTGCTCTCCAATGCATTGGGAAATGTGTGGTAGCTTACCCAGATGGGTTTTCCTAGATAATATATAGCAGTTAATATATTAGTATATATAATGGTTATTATAAATGAAAATTAGAAATTTAACCATGAAGGTCTCCCCTGAGTAGATTTGAAGGCTACTTTAAATTTAAACATGACTGTTAATATATGTGTAATGGTAAATCTAATAGATATTCTTTTTTTAAGAGTGGGATGTAAAAAATTGTGAAAATATTTTCATGTGATTTTAAAATTTTCCCAGAAACTGTTATGATTTTATTTTACATTAATAATTTAAAACTAAATGTTTTAGGAAATTTTTGGGGTATTAAAAAGACATATATTTGACCGAAGGTTAATTTTAAGAAATAAAATATTTAATAAGTACTCACAGAATAATAGTTTCATTCATTCCTTTAATTTCCCTTGTTTATATTTTCGTACAGATCTTTCATTTTATGAATTTATTCATTGGTATTAACAAATATTATATACATGGATGAGGTGAAGTTGAAAATTTTGAATATTTATCATGAATAGAAATATTGTTTTATAACGTTTTTCATAGTGGAAAATTTCATAATATGTATAACTATTAACTTATAATGAATAGTTTTTCTAGGTATGGTTTTCTACAAATTCCCCAAATAAGATAAACTAAAATGTTCATCAAGATTATATGAAATTGATTAACAGATCAATGTCACTAGAATTTATATATATTTTAGATGAGTCTATATAGTTTGTATCAATGGGTGGTTAAAATAACATTATAGGTTATGATATTGTTAATAAAATTACCTTTAATGAATTTTTATTTTGGTAATGATGAAATTATATATAATTTTAACATTACCATGTTGCATATTTTACACTCTTTAGGTATATAATCATTTAGCACTATGGAAACATGTAATATTTAGTAGAAATTCACTCTGAGGAAGATATCAATCGAAATCGACAACTGGGAATGGTTGAAATTCGAACTGACCATCTATCTATTGTAATGGATTAGTTGACACAAGGTATGAATAGTGTCACAAGTAATGCTAAATATAATATAGATCTACCTTAGAATACAACATCAATATTGAATCATTTTATAAAAACCTCCCATCATTTTTGGATCATATGGCCCTGTGGTGGCTAAAGGACGATTCAATTCTCCGGAGAAGATATTTCATGTCATGGGATCTTCAGAATGTCAAATTAAACTCATTCCATTCACCCTTTTCAAGGTGAATTAGATCGAAAGTTGTTTTTATGTTATGAGTAATATAAATAATTATTACCGTGATGATATTAAATGGGAAACATTTAAGAATATTTTTGATGAGAAATATTTTCTATGAGTTCCTTATATTAGGATAGATAGACAATTCTTCGAATCGAGTGAAAATGATTAACTCTCATTGGCTACATATGGATCATATTTTACATAGTTTGATAGATATATATCAACATTTCTTTAGGGAATTGATAATTATATTTTTAGGTTTTATTCAATATTGTATCCTATAATATGAAGATAATAGATCGCAAGATAATTAATAGTTATGATGAATGAATTTCATTATGATGAGATAGTTGTGATGTAATTATCTAACATATATTTTACTTGAGATGAAAAGGGTAATAAATAGTCTATGTGGAAGGAATGGGAATACAAACCAACAAAAAACACAAGTGGTAATCCCACATCATTTTCCATGTTTCGTAAATTAAATTTTTAATGAACATTTAATAGGTTCTAGAATGTGTTAGCGTTTTTTGTGTTTTGGTATATAGATTATGACTGGAAGAAAAATATCTTGGTATTGGAAATAATAATTTTTATAAGAAATATGTAATGTATTTTTTATCTAGTGAGATAGGACATTACAAATATGAGTGTCTAAATAAGTTAATTGATGATTTTAATAAATCATAATGTGATCATAATGGTTTGGGGAAAAAATATTCAACCACTATAGATGATGTTGGGATATATGGTGAAGTGATATAAACTGCAGAAGGAGTGGTTTTTTGGATGTATAATCATGTGTTCATAGTCTTATTATCCCATCTATTATTGATTTAAGTAAGGGAAATAAATTACGAGTCAATTTTTGTGTTTTGGTAATTGTTTGAGTTACATGCAACCATTATGTTTATGTTATAAACAAGGTTACATAGGAAAAAATACATCTTTTTGGTGAAAAAATGATTTATGGTATTGATATCCTTTATGGTATATATGACCAATTATATTGTTGAAATTATGTCTTCATTCATTCTGGGAACCAAAAATAAAATTTATCTAATAACCTTGTATGTTAAAACATTTAATTAATATTGAATATATGATGCTTAATTTTTAGTTTGTTTCTCAAATTTATAGAATTTTTGTGAATTTATTTTATTTTAGTATTTTTATAGAAATCATTATCAAATAATGGTTGTTATTTTATTTTTCAAATAAAAATATTGTATGATATATTAGGAGTCACTGATGTATTATGTATTTAAATATTAACACTATCTTATAAGAATATGTGATCTAATATATCTGAATTATGGGTATTAATATTATTCAAGAATAAATATTAGAAATTATTAGGATTTTTTTTAATTAAATGATCTATGTTGAGGACTGGGTATTACTGTTGAATTTTAAAGATTAAATAAAATTTTCATCTTTTAAAGGTTTATTGTTTTTGGATAATTATAATATATAATACTAATAATTTTGTCTTTGGTTAATAAAGAAATATATGATGAATATGTATTTATTATTTTGTGAATTGTATTATTCATAGAAGTTTGTTCTAGTCCTTCAGACATAGAAATTATATCTTGATGAATGATCATTCAAAAAAAAAAAGATATTGTGCTGGAGATTAATTAAAGAATGAAGTTATAATGATCGTGTATGTTTTTTTCATTATGTTCATTTTTCTTGTGGTAAAATAAATTTTCTACATCAGGAAAATTATTTTTAAGAAACTATATTCATTTACTTTTGAAACCAAGTAATCCTTATACTTTTAACACATCATGGATTTATTGTTTTGTGAAGGTTATCTTTATCAATACCATTTTTTCCATCTATGTATGTCCTTGGGTGTTATATATTACCATCCATGTCAATTTATTTGTACCTAGAAACCTTGTATATTTTATCATAGGCATCTTCCACACTTTCCATCGTATGCCTTCCATAGGTAGCCTAATTGATGCTTTTTCCGATGTCAGCGTTCAATGAAGTTATTTTACTAAGTCAAAAACCTAGTCTTAGATCCTCGGTTTAAATTAGAATGGATAAATTTCATAATGTTTTAATGAAAAATCATGATTCTTAAAATAAAATCTAAGACCTATAGCATACCTCATACACAATGTCGATATGAAACAAATAAACAAATATTAACATTTAAATGTAACCCTTATATCCTAGAAGTTGAAATAGTTTGACTAAATGATATTAATGTCTTAATAAAATATATAATGGTCCTACTCAATTATAATTAATTAAATATTTAATTTTAAAAAAGTAAAGTATTTTAATTAAAATCATTTTATTCTAAAAAATATGTTTTCAGGACAAATTATTTTCATTCTATTTTATGGGTGATTACTATAACTAATTTATGGAATCAAATTAACCAACATTTGAAAAAAAATCAACTTTAATTCATCATATCAATATTTTTATAATAGGAATTTTTTTTTCTCTAAATAATTTTGTTTTTCAGGAAATAGTGAAAAATAATAATATTTACTAATTTCTTTTTTTATTTTTAACTATTTACAGTTTCATATAAATATTTGGATTAATTTTAAACACTAATTTGATTAGTTTTATATATGATTATTCAGTAGTGGTTTTTGAAATATACATTATATATTCATTTAAATAAAAACATTATATATTTAAAATGGATTTTCCTAAAAAGATGTTCATAGTGTTTGTCGTTTTCATTTTTAAAATAATTTCAATTTTTTAAAAAAGTAATAAAAGTCATTCCATTCTTCTAATTATTGGGTTCAATTTTGTTGAAACATTTCCCTTTTATTTTAGTTCAATATGAAAATCATCATTAATAGTTTTAGTAACCATGAAAATGGGTAAATATAAAAATTTAGGTTAAAAATAAAATGATAGAACCCATAAAGTGACCCAAAATTTAATCTCAGTGTAATTTAAAGAGTTTATATCGGCTATAATAATATATTGGTTGAACATATGCGTTTTATTTGGCCACATGGATATGATTATGATGTTTATAGTCTTCTAATAGAACAAAATTGAAAGATGTCACTATTTTTTTTATATGTGATTTTTTTATTAATGTTCTTTCCATTCAATTTTTGAATACATGTACTATTTTTAAAGTTCATTGATTTATATTCATAATGTTTATTTAATTACTATATTTTTAAGGAAATAAGTACACTATATCCATGCACAACACTAATTTTTTTAATTATTTATTTAATTAAAATAAAATAAATTTTTTTATAATATATTCAAATATATAAATTTTTGATATTTATGGTAATAAAATAATATAAAACATTCCCAAAACTTGTTAGGGTTATAATAAATAATTAAATTCAAATTATAATTTTCTTATATTATTAATGTTAATTTAATGAATAGTCTTAAAAGTGAACATTATGATTATTTTATAATAAATAATATATTAATTAATCATATAATCATCTTAAAAACCATAGATATATAATAATTATTAATATTTATTTTAAATGATTAAAAATGATAATTTTATTGGTAGTTTTTTACTTTACAGGAACTGTATTATCCCATAAAATGAAAAAACCATTGTTGTCATGGTAAGAGGTAATGAGGTTAAATATGGGTAAAAAAATTATAAGGGTTGAAATAAAGTCCAAACATTACTAATTTTACCATTTAATTATTATTTCGACCCATTATCATCTTATCATTGATATTAATAAGTTATGATCCATTTGGTAATAATTATTCTTTTATATTACTTTATTATTTTTTGATGTTTCACGAGTACCCCTCCCAACTATTATAAAAGGTTACAACATAATCTCATTTCATCATACATGAAAAAATGTTTTGTTTGGATATATTTTACCAAGAAAACTTTCTATAGTACATATTATAAACTTGTAATATATATTATTAGCCTAATATTAAAAAAGTGTTCTTAATCTGATAGGAAAAAGAGATTATGTGAATAAGAGGTATCTTTTTTAATTGAGAATTTCTATTTTCCGTAGTCTACCACATCCCTAAGACCATATTAAACCAAGAGAAAATTATTAGTAATGTTTAATAAATATATTTATATGTTTTTATGTAATTTTAATGACATATATTCTTCTCCACTTCTATAAAATTGAAAAAACATTCATCATTTTGTTGTATGGAGGAAAACCACCTTGCAAACCGATGTAATTAATTTTTCATCCTTGTCTCTCAATAATAGGTAAATGATATAATGTATGTTGAAATATTATATTATTTAAAATTGTATCATTAAAAAAATGTAATAAATAATTTAAATCAATTCCATTCCATCTATAGAAAAATGACAGCGTTAGTCATGCCTACCTATGGACTACCACCTCCCTAAAGTGATGTGATTCCTTTTTCATCACAAATCACATGTATTTTGTATTTAATTGTGTTGAATAGGGTAATATTATATTATAGATATTATTATCATTCTGAAAAGATTAAATATTACTTACCATATATCCATGATCATTGATTTAAAATGGAATCATTACTCATGTGTATGTGAGACCAAAATCCACAATGATTGTACTGGAGTTCATTTTTTATACCCATATTTAATCGATGAGGTTAAAAATCAAAATAATATATAAAAATTATATATATTTCATTATTAGTGTTAAATATATGATCGAATAATAACCAATTTCATCTGATGCATTATACTAAAGTCACTTTGGGCTTAAGAATCAAATATAATTAAAATAACAAACATGAACATAAATTATTATGTAATTGTAAATAAAAAAAGTTATATGTGGTAAAATATACAGTGAACATGAAAAAATATCATATGGATTTATAAAATAAAATTAATTTTATTATTCAAGAATATATATTACATACCTTGCAAATCATACTTTATATATGTGACTTTCATTAAAAAAACACTTATTAAAATTTCATCGTTCAACTCATTCATAAATAGAAAAAAGGAATTATCATTTCATACATATATAGAGTGAATAAAATTGTCCACAATCATGAATAAATTTTTTTTGAAGTTTAATTTCTTCAATTATTCATGCATCTTTTCAATGAAATTGATTCCAGATTACGAGTTTTAATTTTTTAAAGTGTATTTTGTCAATCGAAGGTAATTTCTACATGAGATTAAAATATTTATCATGTTTTTTATTCATGATATTATCCTTTGGAATTTTTTACTAAGGGGTTATCCCTATTATATCTCATAGATGAGACCAATATTGATTATAACAATGGTGAGACCCATTATAAATCCTTATTTAATTAGGTAAAGTATGAAACATGAATGTGATGCTTATTTCTTGATTACCATTGATGGTTAATCGATGAGTAACTTTGATTTTCACACTGATGTAACATTCAATTATAATCTATTAAGCTCTTCCTATATTATCTATGATGGTTACTCCAAATATAAATTTGATGGTTAATACAAGTCTAAAAAAGAGGGACACTCCATTAATAAAAATAATGGATATTACATTTTTAATATTGAAGATTAACCCATTGTGACAAATTTTTCATGTAATTTTCCTGTATTTTAAAATCCATAAAATGTTTATTTAATGGAGAATACTTGTAATGTTAGTTTTTACAAATTATCTTCCACAGAATTTGGATTCTTTGTCTGGAAAATTAACTTATATTTATTAATTTTTTAATTATTAAAATTAATGTTTTTATTACTAATCATTAACTAATGGTTTCATTCATTAATTTTAGGTCTGTTATGGAGCTTATACTCCCATCCAATGTTTATAAATTTTTTTCCTAGGTGATACAGATGATTCAGTGCATTGATAATTTCCTGATAAAACATTAATTATTATTCTGAAAAAGAAATCATGTTTTTTAAAAAAATTTAATTGGTGGGGAAAATGGGTACTGATTATAATTTTTCAATTATAATATAATGGATTACTATGTAATATTTTGTTATAATTCTCTAAATCACTAAACTAAAAAGATTTTTTGGATTGGAAGATTGTGAATTCTACATCAATTACATTACAATATGTTATTATTAATGGATGTTCCTTAAAAATATATTTTTATATATTTGGATAATCATTTTATTAGACACACCTTGATTGGATTGAGACAAAATCATGATTTAAGGAATGTTTGAGAAAAATATGATCTTAGGGATGAATATTAAGGACTTGAGACAAAAACGTTATTATTTTTTATTGAATATGATCCAAAATAATATTTTAGTTGTTCTATAAATTATTTAATGAGTTATTTATGATTGGATTGGGCATGTTTAAAGTGATGTATTTTGTTTAAAATTAAAAAATTACATTCAAACATTCTAGAAATAATTGTTCATTTGAATGATAAAGGATCTATGGTGGTTTGAACATGTTTTGATGTTTTTTTATCATTTTTAAAATATAGAGTATTATTAATAGAACATATTAATTTTTATACCCATTGTAATGTTTTTGTAGGGAAGTTAATATTGAGTTTATTAATGAAAATATAGAGTTGTATTCAGTCTGGAACATTATCATTGACTAAATATAGAGTTTTTACTAGACTAAATATATAATTTATTTCCTACATTGATCTTATATATAATGCCCCAGCCTTAAACACTACTTAATCTTGAGTTATTAAAAGATTACACATTGAGGATCTTTTCAGGTTTAGAGTTTTAGAGAATTAGATCATGAAACTTGCATTACATTCCACATTTAAACAAAGTGGTTACATAAAAGACAGTATTCATTCTTCCCATCAACAAAAACATATTGAAACTAAAACATGGATTCTTTCTTAACACATCCTTGAAATTATAATCACATCATGTACCTTTCCCTTGACCTGTGAAAAACATTTCAAAAACTTGGGATGAGCATAAAAAGCTCAGTAAGGGTTATAAAAATATGAAAAGAAAACATGAGTTCATATATACAAAATAATGAAATCATATTTTACCCATAAAACATAGCACTTTATCATACCACATCAAACCATGAATAAATCATAGAAATCATAAGACATAAATGTAACTTGAGGCATTCATAACATTCTTACGTAGGGAGTAACCCACTTGGTTACGTTTAGAATACCCATCACAGTATATTCCCTAAATCTCTTCGGAGAAACCTTAACGTTTCACTCCTTCACGTTACCCAATGCATTGGAGAGCTATATCGGGCTCACCCGCCCTTAGTTTATCATGGAACCACCCGTATTCATAATAATGCCCAAGAACCTCAACATAATTGTATGAAATAAAACATGCATAAAGGAAACATAACATTTCCACCTTTCAATCGCAAGATATCAATACAACACATTGATATAAAAACATTATGAAAACAATTTTCAATTCCAAAATAAAAGAAAATTAAAACATGGTATTTATTTTTATTTTAAAAAGAAGGTATGGCTTGTAGAGGAAGCTGAAACTCAAATAACGGTCACAGCAGCAGAGAAGTCATTATCGCCGCATACGTACGACAAAAACATTCCCTTTTGTCGTTTAGTAAAATGATTTGTATAAATAAGATTCCTTTTGGATAAACGTAAAAGTCAAAGGGGTTTATACACCGTATAAAAGAAGGCTGTGTATAAAACAAAATATGCCTCAATGAAAGGAGATTGAGACGAAGTCCCATACAAAGACGATATCCTTGCTTTAAGGATAAATCAATTACATAATTATGTGTGACAAACGAATACACCAAATATAAGTGGATATTAAGTGTAAAATAATCAGAGGTCATTCACACATATTCAAAGGATTACATATTCAATAACTACATGTTGAACCCAAAGAAATCGAAATTGGGTTAAGAAGTTCCCTTGACAGCCTAAAGGCGTCACATCAAAATGAGTTAATGAGAGATAAAAAAAGGGTATCTCATCACTTGGACATAAAATTTACATAAATAAGGATATAGAAGAACATATCCCAAAATAATATTATGTGAATTAAAAGACATAAAAAAATAAGTCTTTTACAAAAGAGGAGGGTGAAAGGTTCCCTTACCGACATGGGTATCTTTCGAAACATACGCCCCGTGAAAGAAGGACAATACAAAATTGATGTAAATACTCATAAATGAAAGAATATTACACAATGAGTAAAATAATGGTCAGTACATACACCACTCAAAGGAAATTGTGGCAAATGTAGCATAAATCTCACGGGAATAAAAGTGAGATGAAAAATCCCTTACGAAAACTCGGCAGCCTAACAGCGCCACTTAAAACATCAAAAAATGTATTGATGAGATCAAATAGGGGATCTCATCACATTACAATAAAATGTATAGAAAGAGTAATATAAAATAACATCCCCCATCTTAACAGTGAGGATCTTAAAAGAAGTGATATAAAGGAGAGTACTTAAAGAGAAAGAGAGAGGTTAGATCCCTTACGAAAATTCGGCAGCCTAACGGCGCCACTCAAAACATTTAAAATGGATTGATGAGAGAGAATAGGGTCTCTCATAATATGAACATAAAAATTACAGTAATATTAATATAAAAGAACATCCCAATAACAAGAAATATGAGCTTAGAAGGAATGACATAAAAGAGTGTACTTAAAAAGAAAGAGAGGAGTAGGATCCCTTACCTCAAGTCCAACTTGTCTTGTTTGTTTCTTTATATTCCTGAATAATAATCTTTGGTCAATTAATAATTGCCTAAGTACCTCCTTTAGATATTATTATTCAGTTCATATCACATATTATAATTTTATAATAATTGTTTAATAATGTTATTTCATATTAGACGTTTTTGCCGATGTTTGGTACATGAGTCAAAAATGAACTTGTTTGAAAAAAGATTGCCCATGTAGTTATAAGTAAATAATTTCCAAAATATTATTAATGATTAAAATATCATATATATCGATTAAATATTCATTTCATACTATTCCATATCATTTGGAGATAAAAAACGAAAAGCACCGTTCATGGAGACGGTAGGCCGTACGTACGCATGAACGCTACTTTCATTTTTTGTCATATTAATGCAATAAAAAAATGAGAGAGATATATATATTTTATAATTCCAGAATTATATCCATAATTTTGATGTAATATATTACATATATATCCATTATATATATGTACTTATAATATTACATAACATTTTGAGATATGAAAAGAAATGTACCGTTCATGGAGACAGTAAGCCGTACGTACGCATGAACGCTACTTCCATTTCTATTTCATATTTAATGGAATTAAAACATAATGATAAATAATAGTATTTCAATTATAGTATGTTATCATATATAATATCATTAAATATATCCTTTATACGTACCACATATCGTATTAACGAATCAAATCACTTTGAGGGGGAGGTAGTCCACACTTCCTTAAATAAAGATATCGCGTTTACCCATAATGGAAACTATAAAGGTATGCCCAAAATGAAAAAAACATAAGCATAAGGAAAACATAAACATATTATATATCATATATAAATATAGTTTCATCTTAATGTCCACCTTTTAAGGTGTTAAAAGAATGTTGAACAATCATCGTTTCGGGAGGCCGAAATTCGCCATCCACAGAAACAACATGGTCTTTAACCATTAGATGTTGGTGAATGAAAGTGTAGCTCGAATACTTCTTATAAAAACATCCTAGTATATTGATGACACTGGATTTGTTACAAAAAAAAATGAATAAAAAGAGTTTAGGGGGTTGGAGAAGCAAAATAAAACAAAAGGACTCAAGTGAAGACATTACCTTAAAATCGGGTAACTCCCTTTGGTTTGAGCTCAAAGGCTTCCTTGGTAAGACTTATGCCCAAAGAGAGGATTCAAGGAGTAAGAGAGGGATGTGGAGAGACAAAATGGGCAGAGTTTGGCCTAGCTAAAGGCTTTGGGAGTGTAGGTAAGGAGGTAGAGGTGGGGGCCTTTTATAAGAGGAGAGGAGGGGCACTCTTGGAAGGTAAAAAAAAGTCACTTTATTTTAAAATGGTATTCGGATTTAAGAGGTCCCACATTAATGTGTTTCGAGGCTAAGGTGATAAGGGTTCAAAATCCACTAATCCAATAGGTTTTGGACATGTGTAGGTCTTAGATATTACATTATCTTTCCATTTTATTTAAATCGTTAAATAATGAGGTCATCGCTGCATCATCATGATATCATAAATAATTTAATTTATTTAATGTCTAAAAATTATAGAAAAATTACTATGATGTAGGAAAGCTTTTAGATTTCCAATTAATATTTATAGTCAAAAATCTTATTTGTATAACCCCATGTAAAAATTGTTTTAGTAAAACATTTCATGTTTGTCTCATTTTTACATTAACTGTAAATAAAAAGATATTAATGTCATTTTCCAACCAAAGTGGCATCATGGGGACCCAATGTTGACCCATGGGTTTTCATGGTCGGCCATGACAAATCCAATAAGGTTAGGACATGTGTAAAGTTAATTTCATATTATTAAAACATTATTTTTACCTTAACCTACACTAATTACCTCTAATCGCGATTAAAAACCTAATAAGTTACTATTCACCAAAAAATTATTTTTATCCTATTGAACCACATTTTACTTCTTAATGACAACCATGTATGTTGGATTTTTTGAAATTAAAAACACATATATGGAAAAATTTCATTTAAACGGAAAAATTCAGTTTTTATAAGTACCACTTAGTAATTTCACTATTCATCAAAAATTGAAGTTTTTTCAGAAAAATACCAAAAATTCACCCTAAGCTATATATGATATTCCGAATTAAAAAATGAATTCTATTTTACAAAAATCAAAACATTTAAGTCACATTAATTAATTTAATAATTAATTCCCACTGTCAGAGAAAAAATAGCGTGTTTTTATGAAACAATAAGTATCAAAAGATTGACACTATTTTAAGTCTGATTTCAATGTGAAATTAATTCCAACAACCAATATTGGATTTAATGGTAAAAATATAGTCTAATTTAACTTTAAAACCAATTCAAAATATAATCTAATAATATAAATAAATTATATTAAAAAGAGGCTTTGAATTAAAATACAACATTTTACACTATTCATTAAAAAATGAACTTTATCAGAAAGATACCAAAAATTTACACAAATTAAATTTTGATGTCCCATTTCTTAAGAAGAGTTTTTATTTGGTCCAAAAGGATGTATAAGAGTGAAAAAAACTATATTTAATTATGGATCTCCATCAAAAGGTGATAAGTGAACCTTTAGTGAAAACTAGGGAATATACACCTAAAATCGAATTATTTCCATATTTTATGCCTTTATCATTTATTGGATAAATGTAAAAACATTTAAAAATATATATAATAATATTTTAGATGTTTATATCCAATCTCGCCAATACAATGGCTACATGTTACTACCATTTAAAATAATATTATTTTGTTATTAGAGTGCAACGTAAGATTCCCAACAAACTCGTTGTTGAGTGTTGGGTACGCCATAGAGCATAGCGTCCCCTTTAAAGTAATATTAATATTTTATTCACAAATATGGTTAAATATTAAAATTTCATATTCTTGATTTACCTGGGGTGTTACATCCTTCCCCCCTTTTGGGAATTACGTCCTCGCAATTTTTAAAATTGAGCTTGGAAACATCCTTGAAAGTCCCACATCGGAACAAGAGTCGGTAAAACAATCACTTTAAAATAAAGGAAGATAAGTACAAAGGTCACCCGATTTAACCCATATGTAGAAAAACATGGACATGGAAGAAAAAGCAAAGGTTCATGTTCTTGAGGGAGATTGATAGAAAACATGTCTAGGAGAAAGTTAACCATAAGAAAATCACAAACTTGTGATGGGTTAAACGGTATTCGATTCCCCAGAAGGAAAAGTTGATAGACAAGATTTTTGTTTTAAGTTACTTTTTATTGAAGAATTTATTCATAAGGAAATATACTCACTTATCATGTTGACTTTCAACTTTTACTAGATTCCTTAATCAAACTCATATTTTTTTCCAAAAGACGATTATTTAGGGAGACTTGTTCGCATTAAGAGTACTATAATCATCTTCTAGAGAATCACCTAATCCACCAAAGAGAACTATATACTTCCCATTTCTTTAGGCTTTAACCAAAACCAAAACCAAAAGGTTAGTACAAGGTCAGATAATCCAGAAAAGGATAACCCTTTAAAAAGAAAATCTATGCTTAATCTCCAAAATATGTCCAACAAAACCCAAAGTTCAACGAGGACCATTCGATAAACAATTTGTCCATAAAATTCTTCAATGTAAACCAATATAAGATTGAAACCCAAATATTTGAAGGATTTAGTCACATAGTCTTCCAAGTTAAATCGTAACATTTATCTCCAAACAATATCAGTTGCTCCTAAAGTCTCGTATTGAAGGGTAATTAACCTAATCACATATCCTCCATGATAGGTTAATCATTTTCATAAATAACCCAAAATTAACTTACTCTTAATTCATAAAATCATATAACTATAAAAGAATCAGTCAAACTAACCAGGGACTTCATGTAGTCCAGTGGTGGGCGATAAATACCAGTCGCACTTTGGTTGTGGGTTCAATTCCCGCAGCTTTGTCCGACGCGACGGGTAGTCACACGGTCTGTGTGTTGTCCTTTTTCTGAAACTATATAATTCTCAAATCATTACCCAAAAAGGGATAAAATCATCAAAAATATCCATAACATAATTTAACCTCAATTTTATCTCATACTTTTCACTTCAATCATAACATATAGTAACCCATAATTACCTCAAAAGTAAGGATCATATAAACCCAAATGGTTCTTTATAACTATGTCCACAAAAGAAAAGAAAACTATTCCTTGAATAAAATTTTCCAATATTAAACATCAGGGTTATACATAATATAAAAAGTCTTCTAATGTAACCCCATCATCAAAAGAGACTTATTACTCTTAAGAATTTCACCATAACTCTTGAAGCCCTTATATGTTGACATCTTACTCATTCAACATTCTTCATGATCCATTAACCATTCCTTTCCAACTTATTCCGAAATACCTATTTCTTACAAACAAAATCATGAATCATATCCTAAGATTCGAAAATATGAAAACAATAGTCATGAAATAATACATACCTTTGATTAGTCATTGTCAGTTTCTTCATCCCCAATCAGAATGGCATTAGGTATTGGTAAATGAACATTTTTATGATCTTGGTGATCCCATTCATGAAACATCTTCATAGGACATGTGTTTGCATAATGACCATTCACACCACATTTAAAACATTCAATTGATCCCTCAGAAAGAACTTCTTTCCCTTTACTCGAGTCTACTGGATGCTTCCTTTTTCCATGGCAGGTTCTTGCATTATGACCTTTATTTCCACATCTATAGCATATTTTCTGTCCCTTTGAAACATTTTCCTAGGTGTTTCTTTCCACATCTTTGACACATAGGTTTTTGAACACACATACCATTATGATTAGTACCTGTACTTCCATAGGGATTTGTTTCTCGTATATAGATGCCTTAGAGAAATCACCAATGTTTAGGTGGTCAATCATGACTCCAGATAGTTGGTTGAGGATAATCACAAGAGTTCACATTGTAGCTCCCATATCATTCAGTTTCTTGCTAAAAAAATGGCACAATTTCCTTTCACATCCACGGTTAATTTGGTGCCTTCTAGATCCTTCCATTTACTAAAACGAAAAATTTCAGTGTGAGTATATCAAAAAAAACAATCATGTACTAATGAGGAAGAAAAACACTATGATATACTTACTCAATCACTTTATCTAAAACTAGGAATCTTTCTGAAATCCTAACCATTATGATAATGCCACTTATGCTTAAAGAATACTCTAACCTCTAATGTTATCTAAACCGACCTTTGATACCAAATATAAGGCCCCATCCTTAAACCATACTTAAGCTTGAGTTATTACAAGATTACACATTGAGGATCTTTTCAGGTTTAGAGTTTTAGAAAATTAGATCATGAAACTTGCATTACATTCCACATTTAAACAAAGTGGTTACATAAAAGACAGTATTCATTCTTCCCATCAACCGAAACATATAGAAAATAAAACATGGATTCTTTCTTGACACATCCTTGACACTATAATCACATCATGTACCTTTCCCTTGACGTAAGAAAAACATTTCAAAAACTTGTTATGAGCATAAAAATATCAGTAAGGATTATAAAAATATGGAAAGGAAACATGAGTCCATATATACATAATAATGAAATCATACATTACCCATAAAACATAGGCACTTTATCATACCTCATTAAACCATGAATAAATTATAGAAATCATAAGACATAAAGGTAACTTGAGGCATTCATAACATTCTTACGTAGGGAGTAACCCTCTTGGTTACGTTTGGAATACCCATCACAGTATATTCCTTAAATATCTTCGGAGAAACCTTAACGTTTCACTCATTCGTGTTACCCAATGCATTAGAGAGCTATATCGGGATCACCCGCCCTTATTTTATCACGGAACCACCTGTATTCATAATAATTCCCAAGAACCTCAACATAATCGTATGACATAAAACATGCATAATGGAAACATAACATTTCCACCTTTCAATCGTAAGATATCAATACAACACATTGATATAAAAACATTATGAAGACCATATTCAATACCAAAATAAAATAAAATTAAAATATGGTATTTATTTTTCTTTTAAAAAGAAGGTATGGCTTGTAGAGGAAGCCGGAACTCACATAACGGTCACGGCGGCGGAGAAGTCGTTGTCACCGCATACGTACGACAAAAACATTCCCTTTTGTCGTTTCATAAAACACTTCTTATAAAAAATATTCCTTTTGGATAAACGTAAAAGTCAAAGGGTTTTATACACCGTATAAAAGAAGGTTGTGTATAAAACAAAATATGCCTCAATGAAAGGAGATTGAGACGAAGTCCCATACAAAGACGATATCCTTGGTTTAAGGATAAATCAATTACATATTTATGTGTGACAAACGAATACTCCAAATATAAGTGGATATTATGTGTAAAATAATCAATGGTCATTCACACATATTCAAAGGATGACATATTCAATAACTACATGTTGAACCCAAAGAAATCGAAATTGGGTCAAGAAGTTCCCTTGACAGCCTAACGGCGTCACATCAAAATGAGTTGATGAGAGATAAAAAAAGGGTATCTCATCACTTGGACATAAAATTTACATCAATAAGGATGTATAAGAACATATCCCAAAATAATATTATGTGAATTAAAAGACATAACAAAATAAGTCTTTTAAAAATAGGAGGGTGAAAGGTTCCCTTACCGACATGGGTATCTTTCGAAACATACGCCCCGTGAAAGAAAGACAATACAACATTGACGTAAATACTCATAAATGAGAGAATATTACACAATTAGTAAAATAATGTCCAGTACATACACCACTGAAAGGAAATTGTGGCAAATGTACCATAAATCTCACGGGAATAAAAGTGAGATGAAAAATCCCTTACGAAAAATCGGCAGCCTAACGACGCCACTTAAAACATCCAAAAATGGATTGATGAGATCAAATAGGGTATCTCATCACATTAAAATAAAATGTATAGAAAGAGGAATATAAAATTACATCCCCCATCCTAACAAAGTGGAGCTTAAAAGAAGTGATATAAAGGAGAGTACTTAAAGAGAAAGAGAGAGGTTAGATCTCTTATGAAAATTTGGCAGCCTAACGGAGCCACTCAAAACATCCAAAATGGATTGATGAGAGAGAATAGGGTCTCTCATCATATGAACATAAAAATTACAGTACGAGTAATATAAAATAACATACCAATAACAAGAAAGATGAGCTTAGAAGGAATGACATAAAAGAGTGTACTTAAAAAGAAAGAGAGTAGTTGGATCCCTTACCTCAAGTCCAACTTGTCTTGTTCGTTTCTATATATTCCTGAAAAATAAAATTTGGTCAATTAATAATTTCCTAAGTACCTCCTTTAGATATTATTATTCTGTTCATATCACATATTATAATGTTATAATAAATGTTTAATAATGTTAGTTCATATCAGACGTTTTTGCCGATGTTTGGTACATGAGTCAAAAATGAACATGTTTGAAAAAATATTTCCCATGTAGTTATAAGTAAATAATTTCCAGAATAGTATTAATGATTAAAATATCATATATATCTACTAAATATTCATTTCATACTATTCCATATCATTTGGAGATAAAAAAACGAAAAGCACCATTCATGGAGACGGTAGGCCGTATGTACGCATGAACGCTACAATCATTTTTTGTCATATTAATGGAATTAAAACAAAATGAGAGAGATATATATATGTTATAATTCCAGAATGATATCCATAAATTTTATGTAATATATTTCATATATATCCATTATATATATGTACTTATAATATTACATAACATTTTGAGATAAGAAATGAAATGTACCGTTCATGGAGACGGTAAGCCGTACGTACGCATCAACGCTACTTCCATTTATATTTCATATTTAATGGAATTAAAACATAATGATAAATGATAGTATTTTAATTAAAGTATGGTATCATATATAATATCATTAAATATATCCCTTATACGTACCACATATGGTATTAACGAATCAAATCACTTTGAGGGGGCGGTAGTCCGCACATCCTTAAATGAAGATATCACGTTTACCCATAATGGAAACCATAAATGTTTGCCCAAAATGAAAAATACAGAATATTAAGGAAAACATAAACATATTATATATCATATATAAATATAGTGTCATCTTAATGGCCACCTTTGAAGGTGTTAAAATAATGTTCAACAACCATCGTTTCGGGAGGCTGAGATTCGCCATCCACAGAAACTGCATGTTCTTTAACCATTAGATGTAGGTGTGTGAAAGTGTAGCTATAATATTTCTTATAAAAACATCCTAGTATATTGATGATACTGTATTTTTTACAAAATAAATGAATAAAAAGAGTTTAGGGGGTTGGAGAAGCAAAACAAAACAAAAGGACTCAAGTGAAGACATTACCTTAAAATCGGGTAACTCCCTTTGTTTGAGCTCAAAGGCTTCCTTGGGATGAATTATGCCCAAATTGAGGCTTCAAGGAGTGAGATAGGGAAGTGGAGAGACAAAATGGGCAGAGTTTGGCCGAGCCAAAGGCTTTGGGAGTGTGGGTAAGGAGGTAGAGGTGGGGGCCTTTTATAAGAGGAGAGGAGGGGCACTCTTGGAAGGTAAAGAAAAGTCACTTTATTTTAAAATGGTATTCGGATTTAAGAGGTCCCACATTGATGTGTTTCGAGTATAAGGTGATAATGGTTCGATATACACTCATCAAATAGGTTTTGGACATGTGTAGGTCTTAGATATTACATTTTCTTTCAATTTTATTTAAATCGTTAAATAATGAGGTCATCGCTACATCATCATGATGTCATAAATAATTTAATTTATTTAATGTCTTAAAATTATAAAAAAAATAATATGATGTATTAAATATTTTAGCTTTCCAATTAATATTTATATTCAAAAATATGATTTGTATAACCCCATGTAAAAAGTGTTTTAGTAAAACATTTCATGTTTGTCTCATTTTTACTTTAACTGTAAATAAAACGATATTAATGTCATTTTCCAACCAAAGTGGCTTCATGGGGTCCCCAAGTTGACCCATGGGTTGTCGTGGTCGGCCATGACAAATAAAATGAGGTTAGGACATGTGTCGAGTTAATTTCTTATTATTAAAACATTTTTTTTACCTTAAACTACACTAATTACCTCTAATCGCGATTAAAAACCTAATAAGTTACAATTCACCAAAAATTTATTTTTATCCCATTGAACCACATTTTACTTCTTAATGGAAACCATGTATGTTGGATATTTTGAAATTCAAAACACAAATATTGAAAAATTTCATTTAAACGGAAAAAATCAGTTTTTATAAGTACCACTTAGTGGTTTCACTATTCATAAAAAATTTATGTTTTTCAGAAAAATCCCAAAAATTCACCCTAAGCTACATTTGATATTATGAATTAAAAAATGAAGTCTATTTTACAAAAAAGCAAAACATATAAGTCACATTAATTAATTTAATAATTAATTCCTGCTGTCAGACCAAATAGCGTGTTTTTATGAAACAATATGTATCAAAATATTGACACTAGTTTAAGTCTGATTTCAAAGTGAAATTAATTCCAACGAACAATATTAGATTTAATGGTAAAAATATATTCTAATTTCACTTTAAAACCAATTCAAAATATAATCTAATCATATAAAAAAATTATATTAAAAAGTGGTTTTGAATTAAAATACAACATTTTACACTATTCATTAATAAATGAACTTTATCAGAAAGATACCAAAAATTTACAAAAAGTAAATTTTGATGTCCCAATTCTTAAGAAGAGTTTTTATTTGGTCCAAAAGAATGTATAAGAGTGAGAAAAACTATATTTAATGACGGCTCTCCATCAAAAGGTGATAAGTGAACCTTCAGTAAAAATTAGGGCATATACGCCTAAAATCGAATTATTTCCGTATTTTATGCCTTTATCTTTTATTGGATAAATGTAAAAACATTTAAAAAAATATATAATCATATTTTAGTTATTTCTATCCATTCTCTCCAATACAACGGCTACATGATACTACCATTTAAAATAATATTATTTTGTTATTAGAGTGCAACGTAAGATTCCCAACAAACTCGTTGTTGCGTGTTGGGTATGCCATCGAGCATAGCGTCCCCTTTAAAGTCATATTAATATTTTATTCAAAAATATGGATAAATATGAAAATTTCATATTCTTGATTTACCTGGGGTGTTACATCCTTCCCCCCTTTTGGGAATTGCATCCTCGCAATTATTAAAATTGAGCATGGAAACATCCTTGAAAGTCCCACATCAGAACAAGAGTCGGTAAAACAATCACTTTAAAATAAAGGAAGATAAGTACAGAGGTCACCCGAGTTAACCCATATGTAGAAAAACATGGACATGGAAGAAAAATCAAAGGTTCATGTTCTTGAGGGAGAGTGATAGTAAACATGTCTAGGAGAATGTTAACCATAAAAAAATCGCAAACTTGTGATGGGTTAAACGGTATTCGATTCCCCAGTAGGAAAAGTTAATAGACATGATTTTTGTTTTAAGTTACTTTTTATTGAGGAATTTATTCATAAGGAAACATAATCACTTATCATGTTGACTTTCAACTTTTACTAGATTCCTTAATCAAACTCATATTTTTTTTCCAAAAGACGAGTATTTAGGGAGACTTGTTCGTATTAAGAGTACTATAATCAACTTCTAGAGAATCACCTAATCCACCAAAGAGAACTATATACTTCCCATTTCATTAGGCTTTAACCAAACCCAAAACCAAAAGGTTAGTACAAGGTCAGATAATCCAGAAAAGGATAACCCTTTAAAAAGAAAATCTATGCTTAATCTCCAAAATTTGTCCAACAAAACCCAAAGTTCAACGAGGACCATCCGATAAACAATTTTTCCATAAAATTCTTCAAAGTAAACCAATATAAGATTGAAACCCAAATATTTTAAGGATTTAGTCACATAGTCTTCCAAGTTAAATCGTAACATTTATCTCCAAACAATATTAGTTTCTCCTAAAGTCTCGTATTGAAAAGTAATTAACCTAATTACATATCCTCCATGATAGGTTAATAATTTTCATAAATAACCCAAAATAAACTTACTCTTAATTCATAAAATCATATAACTATAAATGAATCAGTCAAACTAACCAGGGGATTCACGTAGTCCAGTGGTAGGCGATAAATACCAGTCGCACTTTGGTTGTGGGTTCAATTCCCGCAGCTTTGTCCGACGCGACGAGTAGTCACACGGTCTACGTGTTGTCCTTTTTCCAAAACTATATAATTCTCAAATCGTTCCCCAAAAAGGGATAAAATCATCAAAAATAACCATAACATAATTTAACCTCAATTTTATCTCATGCCTTTCACTTCAATCATAACATATAGTAACCCATAATTACCTCAAAAGTAAAGATCATATAAACCCAAATGGTTATTTATAACTATGTACAAAAAAGAAAAGATAACTATTCATTGAATAAAATTTTCCTATATTAAACATCAGGGTTACACATAATATAAAAAGTCTTCTAATGTAACTCCATCATCAAAAGAGACTTAATACTCTTAAGAATTTCACCATAACTCTTGAAGCCCTTATATGTTGACATCTTTCTCATTCAACATTCTTCATTATCCATTAACCATTCGTTTAAAACTTATTCCGAAATACCTCTTTCCTACAAACAAAATCATGAATCATATCCTAAGATTCGAAAATAGGAAACCAATAGTCATGAAATAATACATACCTTTGATTGGTCATTGTCAGTTTCTTCATGCTCAATCAGAATGGCATTAGGTATTGGTAAACGAACATTTGTATGCTCTTGGTGATCCCATTCAAAAAACTTCTGCATTGGACATGTGTTTGCATAATGACCATGCACACCACATTTAAAACATTCAATTGATCCCTCAGAAAGAACTTCTTTCCCTTTCCTCGAGTCAACTGGATGCTTCCTTTTTCCATGGAAGGCTATTGCTTTATGACCTTTATTTCCACATCTATAGCATATTTCTGTCCCTTTGAATCATTTTCATAGGTGTTTCTTTCCACATCTTTGACACATAGGTCTTTGAACACACTTACCTTAATGATTATTACCTGTACTTCCATAGGTATTTGTTTCTCGCATATATGATGCCTTAGAGAAATCACCAATGTTTAGGTGTTCAATCATGACTCTAGATAGTTGGTTGAGGATAATCACAAGAGTTCTCATTGTAGCTCCCATATCATTCGGTTGCTTGCTAAAAAAACAATCACAGTTTCCTTCACATCCACTGTTACTTTGGTGCCTGCTAGATCCAGCCATTTACTAAAACCAAAAAGGTCAGTGTGAGTATATCAAAAAAAACCATCATGTACTAATGAGGAAGATAAACACTAAGATATACTTACTCATTCACTTTATCTAAAACTAGGAATCTTTCTGAAATCCTAACCATTATGGTAATGCCACTTATGCTTAAATAATACCCTAACGTCTAATGTTATCTAAACAGACCTTTGATACCAAATATAAGGCCCCAGCCTTAAACCTTACTTAATCATGAGTTATTACAAGATTACACATTGAGGATCTTTTTAGGTTTAGAGTTTTAGAGAATTAGATCATGAAACTTGCATTACATTCCACATTTAAACAAAGTGGTTACATAAAAGACAGTATTCTTTCTTCCCATCAACAGAAACATATTGAAAATAAAACATGGATTCTTTCTTGACACATCCTTGACACTATCATTACATCATGTACCTTTCCCTTGACCTGTGAAAAACATTGCAAAAACTTGGGATGAGCATAAAAAGCTCAGTAAGGGTTATACAAATATGGAAAGGAATCATGAGTTCATATATACATAAGAATGAAATCATACTTTACCCATAAAACATAGGCACTTTATCATACCTCATTAATCCATGAATAAATCATAGAAATCATAAGACATAAAGGTAACTTGAGGCATTCATAACATTCTTACGTAGGGAGTAACCCTCTTGGTTACGTTTGGAATACCCATCACAGTATATTCCCTAAATCTCTTCGGAGAAACCTTAACGTTTCACTCCTTCGCGTTACACAATGCATTAGAGAGCTATATCGGGCTCACCCGCCCTTAGTTTATCACGGAACCACCCATATTCATAATAATTCCCAAGAACCTCAGCATAATCGTATGACATAAAACATGCATAAAGGAAACATAACATTTCCACCTTTCAATTGCAAGATATCAATGCAATACATTGATATAAAAACATTATGAAAACCATTTTCCATACCAAAATAAAAGAAAATTAAAACATGGTATTTAATTTTCTTTTAAAAAGAAGTTATGGCTTGTAGAGTAAGCCGAAACTCAAATAACGGTCACGACGGCGGAGAAGTCGTTGTCACCGCATATGTACGACAAAAACATTCCCTTTTGTCGTTTAGTAAAATGCTTTGTATAAAAATTTTCCTTTTGGATAAACGTAAAAGTAAAAGGGGTTTATATACCATATAAAAGAAGGTTGTGTATAAAACAAATTATGCCTCAATGAAAGGAGATTGGGACGAAGTCCCATACAAAGACGATATCCTTGGTTTAAGAATAAATCAATTACATAATCATGTGTGACAAACGAATACACCAAATATAAGTGGATATTAATTGTAAAATAATCAAAGGTCATTCACACATATTAAAAGGATGACATATTCAACAACTACATGTTGAACCCAAAGAAATCTAAATTGGGTTAAGAAGTTCCCTTGACAGCCTAACAACGTCACATCAAAATGAGTTGATGAGAGATAAAAAAAGGGTATCTCATCACTTGGACATAAAATTTACATCAATAAGGATATATAAGAACATATCCCAAAATAATATTATGTGAATTAAAATACATAACAAAATAATTCTTTTAATAAAGAGGAGGGATAAAGGTTCCCTTACCGACATGGATATCTTTCGAAACATACGCCCCGTGAAAGAAGGACAATACAACATTTATGTAAATACTCATAAATGAGAAAATATTACACAATGAGTAAAATAATGGTCAGTAAATACACCACTGAAAGGAAATTGTGGAAAATGTAGCATAAATCTCACGGGAATAAAAGTGAGATGAAAAATAGCTTACGAAAACTCGGCAGCCTAACATCGCCACTTAAAACATCAAAAAATGGATTGATGAGATCAAATAGGGTATCTCATCACATTAAAATAAAATTTATAGCAAGAGAAATATAAAATAACATCCCCCATCCTATCAAATAAGAGCTTAAAATAAGTGATATAAAGGAGAGTACATAAAGAGAAAGAGAGAGGTTAGATCTTTTACGAAAATTCGGCAGCCTAACGGCGCCACTCAAAACTTCCAAAATGGATTGATGAGAGAGAATAGGTTCTCTCATCATATAAACATAATAATTAAAGTAAGATTAATATAAAATAACGTCCCAATAACAAGAAATATGAGCTTAGATGGAATGACATAAAAGAGTGTACTTAAAAAGAAAGAGAGGAGTAGGATCCCTTACCTCAAGTCCAACTTGTCTTGTTCGTTTCTTTATATTCCTAAATAATAATATTGGTCAATTAATAATTTCCTAAGTACCTCCTTTATAGATTATTATTCAGTTAATATCACATATTATAATGTTATAATAAATGTTTAATAATGTTAGTTCATATCAGACGTTTTTGCCGATGTTTGGTACATGAGTCAAAAATGAACTTGTTTGAAAAAAGATTGACCATGTAGTTATAAGTAAATAATTTCCAGAATAGTATTAATGATTAAAATATCATATATAACCATTAAATATTCATTTCATACTATTCCATATCATTTGGAGATAAAAAAACGAAAAGCACCATTCATGGAGACGGTAGGCCGTACGTACGCATGAACGCAACTTTCATTTTTTGTCATATGAATGAAATTAAAAAAAATGAGAGAGATATATATATGTTATAATTACGGATTTATATACATAATTTTGATGTAATATATTACATATATATCCATTATATATATGTACTTATAATATTACATAACATTTTGAGATAAGAAATGAAATGTACCATTCATGGAGACGGTAAGTCGTACGTACGCAAGAACGCTACTTCCATTTCTATTTCATATTTAATGGAATTAAAACATAATGATAAATAATAGTATTTTAATTCCAGTATGGTATCATATATAATATCATTAAATATATTCTTTATACGTACCACATATGTTGTTAACGAATCAAATCACTTTGAGGGGGCGGTAGTCCGCACTTCCTTAAATGAAGATATCGCATTTACCCATAATGGAAACCATAAAGGTATTAACAAAATGAAAAATACAGAAGATTAAGGAAAACATAAACATATTATATATCATATATAAATATAGTGTCATCTTAATGGCCACCTTTGAAGGTGTTAAAAGAATGTTGAACAATCATCGTTTCGGGAGGCCGAAATTCGCCATCCACAGAAACAGTATGTTCTTTAACCATTAGATGTAGGTGTGTGAAAGTTTATCTCGAATAATTCTTATAAAAACATCCTAGTATATTTATGATACTGGATTTGCTACAAAATAAATGAATAAAAAGTGTTTAGGGGGTTGTAGAAGCAAAATAAAACAAAAGGACTCAAGTGAAGACATTACCTTAAAATCGGGTAACTATCTTTGGTTTGAGCTCAAAGGCTTCCTTGAGAAGACTTATTCCCAATGTGAGGCTTCAAGGAGTAATAGAGGGAAGTGGAGAGACAAAATGGGCAGAGGTTGGACGAGCCAAATACTTTTGGAGTGTGGGTAAGGAGGTAGAGGTGGGGGCTTTTTATAAGAGGAGAGGAGGGGCACTCTTGGAAGGTAAAGAAAAGTCACTTTATTTTAAAATGGTATTCAGATTTAAGAGGTCCCACATTGATGTGTTTCGAGGATAAGGTGATAAGGGTTATAAATCCACTCATACAATAGGTTTCGGACATCTGTAGGTCTTAAATATTACATTACCTTTCTATTTTATTTGAATCGTTAAATAATTAGGTCATCGCTGCATCATCATGATGTCATAAATAATTTAATTTATTTAATGTCTAAAAATTATAAAAAAAATACTATCATGTAGGAAATCGTTTTATCCTTCCAATTAATATTTATAGTCAAAAATATTATTTTTATAACCCCATGTAAAAATTGTTTTAGTAAAACATTTCATATTTGTCTCATTTTTACTTTAACTTTAAATAAAAATATATTAATGCCATTTGCCAACCAAAGTGGCTTCATGGGGTCCCCAAGTTGACCCATGGGTTTTCTTGGTCGGCCATGACACATCCAATGATGTTAGTACATGTGTCAAGTTCATTTCATATTATTAAAACATTATTTTTACCTTAAACTACACTAATTACCACTAATCGCGATTAAAAACGTAATAAGTTACCATTCATAAAAAAATTATTTTTATCCCATTGAACCACATTTTACTTCTTAATGACAACCATGTATGTCGGATTTTTTAAATTCAAAACACAAATATGGCAAAATTTCATTTAAACGGAAAAAATCAGTTTTTATTAGTACCACTTAGTGGTTTCACTATTCATAAAAAATTGAAGTTTTTCAGAAAAATCCCAAAAATTCACCCTAATATATATTTGATATTCTGAATTAAAAAATGAATTCTATTTTAAAAAATTCAAAACATATAAGTCACATTAATTAATTTAATAATTAATTTCCGCTGTCAGAGCAAATAGCGTGTTTTATGAAAGAATAAGTATCAAAAGATTGACACTAGTTTAAGTCTGATTTCAAAGTGAAATTAATTCCAACGACCAATATTGGATTTAATGGTAAAAATATATTCTAATTTAACTTTAAAACCAATTAAAAATTTAATCTAATCATATAAATAAATTAGATTAAAAAGTGGTTTTGAATTAAAATACAACATTTTACACTATTCATTAAAAAATGAACTTTATCAGAAAGATACCAAAAATTTACACAAAGTAAATTTTGATGTCCCAATTCTTAAGAAGAGTTTTTATTTTGTCCAAAAGAATGTATAAGAGTGAACAAAACTATATTTAATGACGGATTTCCATCAAAAGGCGATAAGTGAACCTTTATTGAAAACTAGGGAATATACGCCTAAAATCAAATTATTTCCGTATTTTATGCCTTTATCTTTTATTGGATAAATGTAAAAACATTTAAAAACATATATAATCATATTTTAGTTATTTATATCCATTCTCTCCAATACAACGGCTACATGTTACTACCATTTAAAATAATATTATTTTTTTACTAGAGTGCAATGTAAGATTCCCAAGAAACTTGTTGTTGCGTGTTGGGTACGCCATTGAGCATAGCGTCCCCTTTAAAGTCGTATTAATATTTTATTCACAAATATGGATAAATATGAAAATGTCATATTCTTTATTTACCTAGGGTGTTACATTATATATTGAGTTTATTCTAATGAACGTACAATAAGTGAGGAATCATAAAAATTGCATTGATCAACAGAGAGTTTAATTTTTTGCTATATTTATGAACATAATGTTTATCTCAAATGAATGTATATTTTTAAATGACAGTCATCAAGTATATTATAGAATATTGTATAGTTAATATTTAATTTATTTTTATCCAATATATTTTTTATAACAATGTATATTTAAAGATTATACATATATGAGGTAAATTACATATATTTTTGAATATATCATTATAAATTAGAATAGAGTTTTCCCAATACATTGTGAATATTTGAGTAATGAAGTAAACTTTTAAATCAAAAATTAAATGTTGGGATATTTCATTAGACTATTTTAATAAATTATATGTCTTTTAAAATAATTAAAAGGATCATAAAACTAAATTAGTTTATTTTCATGTTCATATGTATGGAGTCAATATAATGAATAAGTATACTTGTAATAAAATATGTAAGGAGGTTTACCCTCCTACAAATGGAAATTTATTGAGAATATGTCTAAATTGAATCTCTATAGAGAGATTGGTGTTGTGAATTTATGATCAACAACAGTATCATTTTAATTTTTTATTTACATATTGACATGTTATATTATTTAATGAAGTTATTATATATGGATAAATATTTAAAGGGTAATTTTAATTTATTGGAGAAAAAAGAGATAATTTATTAGGTAATTCAAATTCAAAAACCCATAACTGTTTTGAAGATACACAACCAAAAAGAATGAAAATCAGTTTGATTGTCATTGAAGAATTTATTTGAATACATTTTAAATAATTGAAAAACATAAATAGATGAAAATTTCTAGACCGTAAAATTGTAATGGAAAATCAAGTGTGTTGGACATTAATTTTATAAGGTGGGGGATGTTGAGAATAGTGATGGTGTAATTAAAATATACATTGAAGAACCATTATCAGAATGATGTTTCAATAAAATAATTTTTTTTAAAATGTTATCATTAAACATAAATATATTCTATACTGATATACATGAATAGAAGATGAAAAATAATATTTTTTCACATTTGATATCATAATAACAGTCTAGTATAGTACTAAATACTTGTTTTACCAAAAATCATGAACATTTTAGTCAGTTTTATTCCCTTATGTGTGGCATGAACCAATAAATTATTAGGAGGAATGAAATCATGAGTATCAAGGTTATAACCACCTCTATTTTATCGTGAGATTATTCTATGGGTAGTGTGATACTGGGGAAATACATATCACACAATGAAAAATAAATTTTTACAATATATAGCATATGGATAATCCACCCGGGAACGAAATACTTGTTTTAAAAATAATATTGGAAATATAAATGTATGGGATGCACTTATGTGCAGAATGCATAGATAAATATTTGAGTGACATGAAATCAAGATTTTCAATGTGATACCCTCCCCTATTTCACTCCTTGTATTATTCTAGTGGGTTGTGTGACAATGGAGAAATCGATTGAACAAAAATAATCGTACATCACCCATTTATTTCTTGCTTGTTTATGTGTTCTCTATTTGCCCATATTGGTTTCTGTATGGTAGTGAAAATAGAATACGTAAATAAATGTTTTCTAAATTGGATGGTTTATTTTTACATAAAATGAAAAATGAACAAATCCACCTAATAAGTGAATTTTTTTTAGATCTAAGATTAGTTAATATAAGTGGAATAATAATTATATTTCTTCATTTTTGATTGGATGTTTAGTGAGTAAAGTTAGATGTCCATTTCAATTAATTAACCATTCACTAATTTGTATTATCTATGTTGGATAATTAAAATCAATCATATAGAAAGATTTTTCACATAATTTATGAAAATATAATTCATATAAGACATGAAATAATTCTTCAACATCTCATATTTATTAGTTATGATGTCTTAGAAGCTGCATATATTGGATAAACCACTCATAATGCAGTTGTTTCCATTACAATAGGGATAAAAAAATATTAATAATAATGATCTAGTTTTTTAGTTTATTTCTCCCTCACATTTAGAGAGAATAATTATAAATGTAAAATGAATGAAACAATATTTTTTTGGGAATATAATGCACGACCCGGCACATGATGGGGCTCAATCTGTAACTAACCCATGCCAACCTCCATAGGCTAGGGAGAGGAATAAAGTGCTAAAGAAACAGCCGACTCTGAGAGGCCTTTTCCTAAGTACATGTACAAACCCACACTACCATTTCAAGGAAAAGTGTATGGGAATATGATGAAATGATATAGAAATTCTATACTAAAACAACAAACATGCATCAACCTCTAAAAAGTATAATAAAATAGTGTAAACTGAAAGGAAAAGGGGAAAATATATGCCCCATTAGAAAAGTTCCACAAGATGGAAATAACTAAAAAGTAAAATATCTAAGAGAGTCTCACTCCTGGATCCCCAGCTACAACCACAATACACCATCCAATCACCCATATCCCTAAGCTCTTATAAAGTCATGATAAACCTATCCATCATCTGAGTATGGCTTAACATGTGTGGGAAAATCCCATTCATGGGTTAGTATTAAAATACTCAATAGGACACCCCGAAAGGAAAAGGGGGAGTAGTAAGAGATTCAATTGAATAATAATGATGTAGATATAAAATAGTATAGTGAATGAATATAGCTCAACCCAAAAATATTTTGAATGAAAACTAAACTAAACACAAGGAGCTTGAAATGGTGAGAATATGATCTTTTCATCCTTACATTTCTTCCAATAGTAAGGCATCAGACTCACCCAACTATGAGAATCTACACACAAAAAGAACATGGAATATCACATGCATCATCAGATCTCCATGGAGGATAATATCTAAAATCAAAGGAATGAGTAATAAGATAATATATATATATATATATCCTCAGTCTACAAATCCCAATTTAGAGAGTAAGGGGATCTACATTTCACAGCTCAGCCCAAGAAAAGAGTTTCTAACTGTTTCATGTGTATCCATAAATGATGTCCAATATCCCACATGCCTACCATGAACATCAAATTCATCAGTGTTCCTACATTACCCCATGATATTATTCACACTGGGTGGAACTGAAATTCTATCATGGTTTTAGATCACATCACACGGATGTCTCTCGGTGGGAAAGGTTCCCCTCTTCTTTAGGGTAAAATTATTGCATAAAACCATGTCTTTTCACTGACCTATATAGTCAACCGATCATGCCTTAAGGATGAGAACCCATTACCATTCTAGATGGAGGGTTCCACACTAGTGACATCAAATACCCATTCCCTACCGAGTAGGAGGGTTTCACTCAGAATATGTCGAGGACCAATGCCAATCCATACAAGATGGTTCCACTACAGGGTTGTTGAGAACTCGTGTGCAGACTGGATCGAGGGTTCCTCTAGGAATAGGTTGCAGAACCATGTCCAATATCTCTAGAGGGTTCCACTATAGTTTCATCATGGACCAATTCCTACACCAGCTGGAGGGTTCCACTTAGTAAATCTATATGATAATACACTATCCATCCATGTTGGATTGTACATCATGGAGGTCATCGGGGAAGTCCAATAGCCCCCTACCTAGATGGTAAGATTAGAAGTATCTAATATTCTAGTGCATGATAACTACCACTACCAAGCATCTCCTTGGATAGTTATCTTTCTCATAAATCTCCGATTATATTTCTAAATCAACTACATAGATCACCATTCTATTCTACATAGAAAACCACATAGGATTAGCTACTCACATGTCGAAATCCGAGTCTAAAAGATGGAGATATAAGAGATATAACATTCTAAAAGTAATATAGTGAGCTTGTGGGGCCAACATGATTTGTGACCCCATCTAATTTCGTCGTAGTGTACCTAGCCACACTCAAGTACTGAACTATGCACTCATACCCCTTGGCATACCAATGCACCCTGAGAGTACATGGAAAATCCCACTTAAATGATGATGAGTGTGTGATGATTGTCACACTTTCGAATGGGAGATAATGCTATATTACTAAACATACTTATAATAAAGCCCTAGATAACCAAAAAGATGTCACCATTGTGATATTTTTAGAAAAGAACACATGATTGACTATTCATTCCCCAAAAATGAACACCCTATGAAGAAGACGCATCTCATAAATCGTCTATGATTGTGCACTGTAGGGCCCAAGCCTTGATACTAAAAGAAATCATTCAAATCACACCATTATGATTCCCATAAAAAGAAGCACATTTGTATATTTTCAATGGTCCAAAATGGACACCCGGTGAAGAAGTCACATTTCACCACAAACACCCAAATTGAGTTATGTGAGGCACACACCTCAATTTCAGTTTAAGTGATCAAAATTGTTCTTTAGACATCAGCCTCAAACTCGAGGCCATGATACCATTGAAAAAGTGTTAATCAGATGTCATATGAAAAGGTTATGGAGGGACAAAGTTTTAATAATATTAAAATATTATAATTTTATAAGTGTTTTTGGGTCCCAATCCGAAACCCTAAAAACATAAAATTCATAAACTAGACTCAAAAGGTCTATCTGAAAAGATTCATCTGGTGGATGTAAACATCACATAAAAATGATATACATTTTAGATGTTATATGGTTAGATGTTTCACTCAAATAATGGCACAACCTGCTTCGGCTTGGTATGCTCTGGGAGATTCCGGAGCACTATACTAATGTTGGCCCACTCCGGAAACCTCCACAACCCACAATCCCTATGGCTTCGTGCATTTTAGAACCTCTGTCGAACCACCATTCTCTAGTGGTCCCATCTGCATACCCCTAGGACAACTCTGTTTATTGAAAACATAAAATAGGAGTAGTTCCGAGATCATTAGGTCCAAATCTAAACAAACCAATGATCCATTCGAATTACGAGAGATGAAAATATAATTCTGTATATTAGGAATACCTAGATCAAGACTTTAACAAAACCCTACTTCGCTCAATGATCAGATGTTAATTCAATGAGTAAGGAAGTTAATTATGAATAACGCAGAAGAATGTCAAAGAAAAAGCAATGAACATTTGAATCGGTCTATGGTCATGTTAATTAAGACCTCAATAGACATAGAATAAGTAGTGAAAATTATAGAAGAGAAATTACAACTACAAAAAATTCAGTTGAGGAATGATGAATCTGAAATAAGATACCAACATGGATTTTATATACATTGTTTCATTCATTTTCCTATGATATTCGTAGATATGCAATCCTATCATGACACTCAAAGACCTGACATCATTTTTTTATCGAAAGGATATAGGAGATCTCTACAATCATCAGAGGAAATGATACAATACCTTTCTAATTTCCTTAAACACCAATTTATTGGAATCAACCTATGGCCACAGAAACCAATCATCATGTTCTCTCTCACACTATTTCTCATATATGTAAAACATCCCATTATGAACAAAACGGTGGTCTCATATTTCCAATATGAGTCTTAGTTCAAAATTTATAAGAATTAACATCTGGGGTAAAATAATTTAAATTAAATATTTTATTTACAGTTTCACACACCATGGTCTTTTCTATAGAAGACATGCACCAACCTATCTTATGTCCCACATTTGTTAAGATTCATGCTCCAAATTCAACCAGGGGCACACATTTCTGATCCAATATACCATTTGAGAGGTATATCATTTCCTCCGTGTTCGTAGTATAGAAACACCAAATGTTTTAATAAAATTATTTTAGGGCACACTGGGCCTCATAATAAAATGTTATCTCATTGTATATAACGAGAACTTTTATATAGAAATATTTCAAAATATTACAAGGAAAACTCGAGTCTCTACATCATTCCCTCTTTCATGTTTTTTGTCCCTAGAAAGTATAACTAAGGAAAAAACAACGGATTCTAACCTCAGTCTTGGAACTCCTACTCCCAGGAAGTCTCATACACATTAATCTGTTGACACATCATAAAAACCAAACAAATAGTCCATTCATTTAGGGTCCACTCCTGATTTTGATGTGCATAAGACTATAAATGTAACTCTGTAGCTGTGACACATGAAAAAAATTTCTCTCCCACTTCATCGTTGCGGGTAAGTAATTTTTGTAGGAACCGTCTCCCACCCTTCAAATGATCTCGAACCACCTGTTGAACATCGAGGATATCTTTACTCCACGATCAAAAACAATCCTTCAATCACTCAATATATCCTTCGACATCTGGATAGTGTGCTCGTTCTACCCATATGTATGGTGGAAAGGCTGTACATATTCGTATTTCGATCTTTAATGACTCTTGTAGGCCTCTCTACAATCAGGACATAAACTATATTTCACGATTGAAAATAATCATTTACGGTACACCGTGATAGAGGATGACTCCATGCATGCTCAATTGGCCCAAAATCTCCACCAAACTCTAGTTTTTGATAGTATAGAAGTTCCCCAACCTCGTGAGTTGGTATAAAATCACTCATATGGTGTCCTGGGGATTTTCTATATATAAAATCCCTGTGATGAAGTCAATGGATATGAAATATAATTTTCACTCTTGGATTTCATGAGGAACAAACAACCCACCATAACTCAGTGCTCTGCCTTTACCTACTGACAGGTGAGGCATCACGAGTTTAACTATCCTATGTTTCATCTCACTCTCGACCACCAAAACCACTATAGAAGATTATTTTACATCTTCCCCACACCAGAAGGTACATCTAAGGGAGTTGTTTGTATCTCTCACATCACATCCTCATACATCGCATCTAGATCCATTATTTGTCCATCCAACAATGTCTCACGATTCCCTCCTTCAAAGTATCCATTTTTCACTTCTCCTATAGATATCTGAGTTACGAATGGACTTTTAGATGATGTCTCATTGCTGGGACTATCTCACATACTCTAGAAGTGAATGAGTCAACACCATCAACTGAAAAACATTGTACCCTCCAACTCAAATAGGGTGAGCTGCAAGGAATCTAACTTCTCTGAAAAATAAAACAATAGAAGATATGAGAACTTCCTACAAATGAAATATTACAAAAAATTTACCTTTCCCAATGTATATACTATTGAGAAGTCATAGTCCAACTATATTTTCATCCTACATCTCCACCTCATGTTGAACTATCTCTAAGTGATGATGTACACGAAACTCCAGTGGTCTGAAAAACCCTTCAATCACTCTATTATAAAATACTGACTCTACATCCTAAAAGATATGACAACCACTACCATAAAAATGTAGTGGGTCACATATTCTAGTTCATGTGGTCTCTATCTCCTTGACTTGTACTTGATAACTAATATATCATGGATGATGTTGAGCATGAAAAGGCACCAACTAATAGGGATGGTGAGTAAACTCATCTGACCAAAAGAATCTAGACATGAAAATAATGTTTTGTACCCAACACATCCTTGATACTCTTGGAATGAAAGTACTCCCCAAACCAATCACTCTGACACACCCACTAGTGGCATTAAATTCAAAAGGAGGACAAGAAGAAAATTTCCACTGGTAATGCGAAGAGCTAAATTGACACTCCACTGTACAACCCCTCCATGAACAAAGAAGTCATAATCACTCATCCACCACACCTAGAGAGTATCAAATTTTTGTTGTACAAAATATTTGTGTTGAAGAACCTTTCGTCACAGAATTTAATGATTGGAAAAGGGGAATATCTAAGCTCAAAATGGTTCGACCTTTGATGAAAACATAAAAAATAGACAAAGGGATGAAAAAGGAAAACATTTCCCATAGGCCATGCAAGTTTCTTCATGGTCACGCATGTTGACTTGCGCGACACACCTTGGCGCGCAAGTGACTTGGGTGACCTAATTGATAACTGCCCGGTAACCGCCTGGGGTCTTCTCCTACCTATAAATAGACCCTGTGGGCCCTGCATGTGGGAGGATATTTTTTTTCCAAAAACATGGATTAATGCTCCCGACGCCCAAGTCTCTTCTCAAAGCTTCTGGAACACTTCTAAGGTAATTTCTTACTTAGAACGGAAGATCTAAAGATAGGGAGGAAGGCCTAAGTGTTGAAACTCATCAACACTTGCACGCCTGATTGGCTAGACCTTAAGGGTGGTGGCCACACTTGCGCGCCACCTTACTCCTTCGATAGAACTTACCCGTCCCTTTTCGAGAAGAACCTAAAGAGGATTCTAAAGGCTTTACTAAAGAGTCTCTCAAGTATTTCAATGCTGGTTGACCATCGCGCAAGTAAACCATGTGTTGCGCAGGTATACCTGCGCGACCAATACTTGTGCGCCCACGCAGTACTTGCGCGTCTTCCAAGACTTGAGCGCCCCTTCCTTTTTGGGTGCCCATCTTGCCCAGTTTACCCCTCTTAAGACATTACTCCTTTCCTATTTATGATTCAGTCTTCAAGACACTCTTCAAAGCCATTTATGGAATAATTTCTTGATTTGACTTCCTTATCTGAAAGGAATTCTACGGAATATCTCTCAAAACCTAGTGATTTAAATATCTTTATGTCACTGAATATGGAGAGTTCATTCATTCAACCTTATCATTTAAGATGAGAGAATCCTTAACCTGGGTCTCCTTTTTAGGAATAATCCCTAGTCATATGTCCTCTAATTTGGGCATCCTTCTCAGGAGTAATCCCCAAACCTTAATCTTTAACCTGGGCCTCCTTTTCAGTAATAAGTCCTAGTCATAATCCCTTAACCTGGGTATTCATTTCAGGAATAAGTCCCAGTCATTATTTTGGGCTTCCTTTTCAAGAATAAGCCCCAAGTCCCCTAACATGGGCCTCCTTTTTAGGAATAAGTCCCAGTCATAAATTTTGGGCTTCCTTTTCAGGAGTAATCCTCAAGTCCCTTAATTTCTCTTAAACTAGTCCTAATTTACGTTTGATCTGGGATTCCTTCTCAGGAGTAAAAACCAGTTATCAATCCTCTCCTAATTTGGGTTTTCTTTTCAGGAATAAGTCCCAAGTTAGAGTATTCAAATCTCCATGAAGCACATATACCTTTATGGACCCTGTTCCTGGATTTTCTCCATAAAGTAAATCTTAACCATCATTTATCTGGGCAGTCATACATACATAATCCCCAAACCATTTCTTATGATTACATCTTTCATGGCCCAATTGTCTATTTTATTACCAATACCTCCTGTTTCTCACACCGAGAATGACTCACGTGAGATTAGAGGGTAAAAGTAATTATGACATCCTGCTTTGAGCCATCAATCATAAACATCATACTCCCTTATTCGAACTACGTGGGTTCTGATTCCTTTTCCAAAATAAAGATACATAGGTAGCCCATCTACGGGTTCGATCCCAACTTTGAAATAATTCATGTCCTTCTGAATGACAATAAACTTCAAGTGCCCAACTGAGTGGCTTTAAAACCAGCCTGGTCATCATAATGACCAATAGACTTTTATATAAATGTTTTGAAGGATACCATTGACCAAGAATCTTTAAATAGTTATAGATGATTATCTATTGATCAAGAACCACAAATACATATAATAGATTCTCTAAATTTCTTACATATTTAATCATTGATTGTCAAAACTGATGGAAAGCTCATTTTATACTTGGTAATGTAATAAGGATTCATGAACATAACATAAATCTAAAAAGAGAGTCCAGGAATAGACAATAATTCCCCTAAAAAAGGTGCGATGAGTCCGACCTCCCATCTTATCGACCAATTCAAATTCCTAACCTCATCAGTTCTCAAGCTAATGAGCGCCTACCTTTGGAAAGTAGGTCCAAATGGATGTGGAATCATTGGATGTTTCTGGTTCTACGAACAAATCCGTTAGAAACCGACTGGAACGTTTGAATCTCCCATCCAGGAGGTCATCCCCAAATTCCGAGGGAAAAAATTGGTGAACCCGACGTGAATCCTTAACCAAGTTAAAATGATTTTTTACCTATTTGTTAAGACCCTATTTAAAACTCAATAATAGGGCTATCAAAAACAATCATTGACATGTGTGCTCATCCAAAGGATGAAGTAGATGAATTTATCTTGATTACGTCTGTTATATCAAAAGGCACTCTTTTCCAAGATCTTCTGTATTTCCATAATGGCTGCTCCCAAAATCACACCTATGAATACTGCTGCTACAAATACCACTGCTTCTATTCCTACTGGATCGTCATCCGATCTGAGGACGACATCACCTACTCATCGTCTTCAACGCTGGGTATCGAATGCGCTGGTTAAGGAGTACTGTCAACACGGTACCATCCCAACTCTGGAGGCTGCCCGACAGGCCCGCCAAGTGAACAACTCACACAGGTCATCTGGACAACGACGACTATTGATCACGAAGCAGGCGGTGCTGACTACAGTCTCCAACCATTTCGGGTCGTTATCCCCGAAACGCAATTTCCTTTCGCTCTCTTACTCTGAGGAAGTGAATGAGCAGGTCCCTCAAGGCCTTAATTCAAAAAGGCATGAGTCCTTCCCGAGGGCTCCCATCAACAATCGCCGCTAGAATCGTGAGGTAGTGCACCCTCAACATGATGAGGGTACTGACTCCAGGCATTCAGCTCAGGTTCCTCGAACCCGAGCAGGAAAGAAGAACCGCCATAGATGGAATCCGGTTATCATTGGGCAGGTTTTCATCCCTGCCATCTCCGGAGAAGTCCACCAACCTAACTTGGTGGCGAACAATGAACATGCACACACACCTATCCGTTTTAATTCCACTGTCCAGCAGACTCATTTGGCACCATCACTCCAATCCCGCCAGGAAATTCCGGTGGAGTACTATAGGTAGGAACATACACATGCTTATACATCATCAGTTAGTCAGCAAGCTCTCCTGACTACATATGATGGATCTTGTAAACCACGTTTGGCAAAGTGTAATCAGAAGGCACATACACATGCTAGTACTAATCAAGCCTACCAACAGTCTCGCATGGTAGCACATGGAGAAGTCAGTCGGAAAGCTCCGACAACAAACAGGAGGGAGACTCAACTCTCTACCTCTACATTTGAGTACTATCAAGATTCACTGACAGGAAAAGGAGGACAGGAGCAGGCACATACACCTACTCCAAGCCCGGAATGGACGTATATCCCCGTTCCGACAGCTGAAGTCACCAAGCATATTTTGTTAATGGTGAAAGAGCAGAAGAAAATTCCTGCTCATATTCTGGATGCTTTCCAGGATATCATAACAGCTTCAGCATCATCTAAGGGAAAGACACATAAATCTATCCCTAGCAGTGGAGTGACACATCAACGATTCACTCCGGAACAGACACACACATCTGTTCCTGTACAAGAGGGTTATGGGGCATATTCCCGCATATCATACGGACAACCAAGTCAGGCACATACACCTGATTTGAGTGGAGATCATCAGCCTAACCAGACCATATTTCCTGATCAAGCATTTACACCTGCTCAGAGCAACCACTTTCGTCAACAAGTGGTTTCCAAAGCGAGTAAGAAGGCATCTAAGAAAAAGATCCACCCAGCATAGTCAGGAGATCAAAGGCCAATCTGTAACAAGGCCTTTCTCGATGCTGGAGTTCTTGAAGCCCTCAGACATTTATCTATTGGAATTCAAAATTCTAGTCCCTCAGTCCCCAATAATGAGAACATTAATTCCGGAGGTCTTCAATAGACACTTCCTCATGAAGGCTTGCTTCATGAAAATTCGGTGAATCTTGACGTTTCATCTTCAGATGAGAGCCACAAGAACCCTCTGTGTGGTCAGAAGACCAAGGAGCAAGAGATCTCATCTTTTGTTGTATCCCATTATGGTGGTCCTCCCCATGATGATGAATTTCACTGCGAAAGTCCTCTCCGCAGTAGTGATTCACATTGCCTAGAAAATACTCCAGTGGACAATGTAGTGCCGAGAAAGACCTCTTATCTTGAGGCACTTGAAAATGAGAAACCAGTGATGTCTGATGCTTTATCACTAGAAAGTGAAATACTTTCTCAATCAGAAGATAGCCCAGGGTGTAGGTCATTTTCCAAAACACCCCTAAGTCATGCATCTTCTAGTTTGATCAATGATCTCTCTACCAATCTTGTTGAATCCGATGAAGCAACAAGGAAACACCAACTCTGGTCAAAACTGGTAGAGGAATCTTCATTTAATGATGAAGAGGAAATTCTGAACATGAGGAAAAAACTTGAAAATAATGAGGTACTAGTCATGTTTTGGCCTTTGGCTGACTCTGAGTATGACGTTCCAAAGATGTTGATGGAAGATGGAATCCATGATATTCGTCTCAACACATAGAAAACTCTTTTTCAATTGATGAATAATGTATTATATTATGATGAATATGAAAATCATCTTAAGGCAATAGAAGGGATACAACGTCAGATTGATTTGGAATCTTTGTCAATCTCTCGGTATCCGAAGGATGAAAAGAAACAGAGAACCCTTCAACGTTCATGCCTTGGCGCACTATGAAAATTGCGTCAGATAATTTCCAATGCTCCATCTAGTGTTCATATCAGAGGATGGGGTGTTCACGGAGCACTGCATTTCACAGTGCTTTCCAGTCAGCAAAGCCCACCGAAAATGGTCTCATGAAATGTTATTGCCCATGGCCGGCCACAGTCAATGGGCTTTGTTCGTAATCAAAAGCTTTCTCAAGAACTGGATTCAACTAGTTCCTCTGAAAATCAAACATATAAAGAACAAGTTGTTGAATTGCTCCTACATCAAGCAGGCGAGAATATTTCACAAGCCTCTCGTATGGAGAAAACACATCATCAAATGATAGAAGATTCAAAAATCATCCAACGGTCTGTTAAACCAGGTGATAAAAGTGGATACAGGTTAATGCATCCAGCTAATTTTCGAACTAAGATTCGCAAGATCAAGAGAGATTTTTAGAAGATCTCAGACATAGTATGTCAAGAGCCACCCCATCTTGTCAGACTGGGGACTCCTTTATCCTAACCCTCAGAGTCAACAAATGGGATTCGAGGAGTTGAGAGAAAGCAGTAGGAACATCCCTAGTTCACGAGACTAGGGACTCTTTCAAATCATCAATCCCCTTCTCAAAGAATATCGTTCTTTTCTCGATTGGGGAAGAAGCCCCAAGAGGAACGTAGAGACAAATTATCAGGAGATTCCTTCCAAATTATAGCTCATCAAGAAGTTCCTAAAGGATTAAATCAACAAAAGGCAATGTCTCATCACAGATATGAAAGAAGACAATATCACAGAAATGTTGATAGAAGGGATGTGATGCATTATGCATCAATCAATGTCATCAATGCCGTTATTACTAATCCACCAGGGGAGACTCACTCAGGGGACTCAGATGAAGAGCGTCCTGCTCAAGAAAATTTATGCGCCGATACAAATGAAGAAGGTGTGCGTACACGAAGTCAAAGGATTACTCAGAACCTAGTTAATCCACTTCCATCTCTCCAAAAGTATCCATCAAAGGGAGGGGAAAGAATCAGGTTACATATCCTTCCTCTGGAGAAGGTCAATCGCTCTCATTAGAGCAAAGGTTTGTACAACAGGAGGAAGAAATGGAAGAATTAAGATGTTTGAATGCAGAACTACTTGACGGTAGTCTTCTTATTAAGAATGCTGAAGTCCGACAGCCGAAGGAATTTTTTGCATCTACTAAGATGGATTAAGAATACCCTCCTTTATCAGTACACCCTCAGAGGTCTAATCCTACGGGTCAAACGCAACAACAGTTGGCAGTTCTACCATCAGTTGAAGCACCAATCCCCACATATGTCCAAGCTCCATTTATTGCACCTACCCAAGACCAAATTCAACCTGATGTTTCTCAAAAGTTAATAACTTCTACTGAGTTATTAACAGCTCGGTTAGAAACTATGGAAGGGAAACAGTCAAAAGTTCAACCAGAAAATAATGTTTATCCTGAATGGGTAGATTCAATTACTCCTCCATCCAGTTTTGTAAACCTTGTATTCCCTACTTTCAATGGATCATGCGACCCTGAACAACATTTGACGCTTTACGTGTCTTGTTGTGATCCTATGATGGGAACTCCAGAGTAGCAAGAAGCAGTGAAACTCAGATGCTTCGTGCGAACCTTGCAAGGACCAGCTTTTGTCTGGTATACAATCATGCAATCCCGGTCAATTATCGGATGGGGGGATCTTCGCCAAAAATTCCTTCTTCAATTTAGCTCAACTTTGCCAAAAACGACAGTTTTTGATCTTACAAACTGTAAGCAAAGGGAGAATGAAAGAGTCTCTGATTTCATTGCTCGTTGGAAGGGATTAACATATTTCCTGAGTTTAGCACTCCCTCAGGAAGAGCTATTTCCAATCTGTGTGGAAAATTTGCGTGATGAATTACGCACGCCATTGATCCATGTGAAATACATAAGAGGGTTTCGAGACCTTACTTCAATCGCTCAGCAGATTGAAGATTCCCTTATACAGGCTAGGGCTAAATCTCGTGTAATTCCATCAGCTCTAGGAAGAAGAATGGGTAAAGAAGAAATTGCTACAGTTATGCATAAACAAGCACCTGTACCTATCTCTACTTCAAAACCTTCATCTTCTCAAAGCGGTCCGCCTCCTGAACGCCAAAAACAAAGGCAGTTTCATCCAATTAATCAAAGATATCAACGACGAAAACAATTTGAGTATTTGAAGAGTAAAACATACACTTTCCAAAATGAGCATGTTCTTGGTTACGTCATTTCAACTCTGGAAAATAATTTGGTTCAATTACCAGTGCCCAAGAGGCCAAACAAGGAAGGAGATGAAGACTGCCCTAATTATTGTCCCTTTCATCAAATGTTGGGGCATCCCATCCAGGAGTGTTTTGTCTTCAAATACCTCCTTCAAAAGATGGTCGACTTGGGACAAGTCAAGTTGAAAGGTTCTTCGACTCAGGTAGCATGTGTTACTGCTACAGTTCTAGAGGAGGCAGGTGAATGGCAAGAAGTCAAAAGCAGAAATGCACAGAAGTATGGTGATTGGATGGTCAGAAAGACAATCAATCAGACTCATGCCATTTTGTGAACACAATTAAAGAAACCAATTGTGTCTTCTGCCATGAATATTGCGATAAAATCCTCTTCGTCAGATGGAAAGTCCTCAAACAAACGGTTTGATTCAAAGAAGGAAAAACAATGAGAAGAAGATGAGTATGTGTCAAAGCCTAAATTGTCTTTGACTCTGGCAGACTTTATGCCATCTACTTCAACGCCACGGGCACCGCCCCATCAAACGGCACAGCCTAAACAGGCTAGATAGGCAGAGTCTTTATTAGATGAAGAGTTAATCTTTGGTTCTGTTAATATGATTAAATTAACATATCCGTATTTCAGTCGAAATTTCAATTTTGATGAGCCTGAATTCCCTGTATCAAATAAGGGAATCCGAGGAAGTTCCAGAGGTTCAGGTTACAGGGGAAGACGTGGATATTTCCGAAGCCACTACTCCAATTCTACCCCTGCTAGCACTATGTATGCAGCAGAAACTCGTGGTAGAGCCCTTTTACGAGCTCAAAAAGAACAAGCAGGTTCTTCTGCTAATAGCCAACTTAGTCTTGGCACAGTTATTTTAGAAGACCGACTGAAGGTTCCATCTTCTTTATCTCAGCAAGTAAATGGATCTAATCGGTTTAATCTTCCAAAACCAAGGATGTTGCCAACTTCTATCCCAATACAAGATTCATCAGCTTCCAAATCATCTACTTCCAAGGTACCTGCTAAACCGCATATTCCAATTGGGAAACACAGACCTCTTGATCAAAAGTATTATATATTGAAACACTTGGCCCATGTACCAGCCAAGTTTTCAATTTTGGATTCTTTGAATCTGTCAAAAGATCTTCGGGAAGAACTAATCAAAGCTTTGTCAAGTCCTCAGGAATTTGAAGCTGAAATTGCTGCAGCTGAAAACTATCACATAGAGAATAATCCTGCAGAATGCCATGCAGTGATATCTTTTACTGATAAAGATGAATATGATGTTGTGCATGGGCACATAAAACCTCTGTACTTATCTGGAAAAGTTAATGGTATAGATATCCGAAGAGTTTTCATTGACAATGGTTTAGGAGTCAACCTCATGCACATTCGTACACTTCGTCGATTGGGCCTCACAGAATCTGATTTATCTCTTTATACCATGATGTTTCAAGGATATGATAAAAATGAAAAAGAACCACTAGGTAAAGTTACACTCAGAACTCAGTTTTTAGATCTTGTATCCAATTCGGATTTCATGATTGTTGATCAAGACTCAGCTTTCAACGTCTTGCTTGAAAGACCCTGGCTACATCAGCATGCGGCTATCCCTTCATCATACCATCAATGTCTCAAATACTATTTTAATGGTCAAGTTGGAACATTGTATGGTGATAAGGCCCCGTTCAAGACATGTGAGTCTCAATACATTAAGGCAGAAGTTTATCACATGAAGGGAAGAGAGAAATCTACAATAAAAGAAATTATCAAAGATAATGCTCTATATGGTTTTGAGAAGATTCCAATAAATCCATTTACACATGTGAGTACAGATTATGTGTTACCTATCAGTCAAATTGACAAAATAGGCCTAAATAAAAATACTCTTATGGAAAGATCAAAAATGTCAATTACGGCAATTGAGCCAGACAACATGGGAGAAATTGGTAACCTACCAAATAGTGATGAAAACACAAGTAGTGACGTTTTCATTTAATCTGCTAAAATCCCAGAGGTCTATACTTCGCCAATCATGCCAGAAGAAGTTATAGCAACATCGGAGTTGAATAATGATGTTAATTTTCATTCCATCATCTCCTCTTTATTTCCCAAAGAAGGCCCTTTGTCATTAATAGGGTCGGAAATGGAAGCTTCTTCTTCAAAATGTGAAAATTTTGACATCTCTTCTAATCATGAAAATTTCGTTTCGTCATCTACTATGCAAGTAGAAATGGAAGAAATAGATCATGATGAAGAGGAAGAGTAAGATCTTAGAGATACTCCTCCAGCATTTGAAGAGGGTATCTCTACCAGTGTGGATGAACTCAGAGAAATAAATTTGGGTACAGAAAAAGATCCACGCCCCACTTTAATTAGTGCGGCCATGACCCTTGAAGAAAAAGAGATGTATATTTCTTTTCTAAAGCAAAATAAAGATATTTTTGCTTGGAACTATATGGAAATGCCTGGGCTTGATCCTGATATTGCTACTCATCATTTGGGTTTACCAAAAGAACATCGAGGATTTAAGAAAACCGCGAGAAGAACACACCCAACTTATGCTTCCAAAATTGAAGCTGAAGTGGATAAGCTGATCAAAGATAGCATCGTAAGAGAAGTTCAATAACCCAATTGGTTGGATAATATTGTCCCTGTAAAGAAGAAGAACAGACAAATTACAGTTTGCATCAATTTCAGAGATCTTAATCGGTATTGTCCTAAAGATGATTTCCCAGTTCCGATTATAGAACTCTTAATTGATGCGACGGCTGGCTATGAATTAATTTCCTTCATGGATGGATATGACGGATATAATCAGATCCGAATGGCCCCAGAAGATGAGGAATATACATCCTTCAGAGCCCCTAAAGGTGTGTTTGGATACCGAGTGATGCCCTTTGGTTTAAAGAATGCAGGTGCAACATATCAACGCGCCATGCATCGTATCTTCAAACCTTTCTTAGGGAAGTTTGTTGAATGCTATGTAGAAGATTTGGTGGTTAAATCCAAACAGCGTTCTAATCACTTGGCTGATTTGGAAGTCATATTCCACAAGCTTCGACAACATAATTTGAAGATGAACCCCTTAAAATGTGCTTTTGGGGTAACCTTAGGAAAATTCCTTGGCTTTGTTGTACGCCATCGTGGTATTGAAGTCGATCCTGAGAAGAAAAAGTCAATTCTTGGTATGTCACCTCCTCATAATTTGAAATAATTAAGATTACTTCAAGGACACTTATCCTATATTCGGCGTTTCATCTCCAATTTGGCAGGCAAAAGTTTACCCTTTACCAAGTTATTGAAAAAAGGAGTAACTTACCAGTGGACTGAAGAATGTCAAGAAGAGTTTAATGTTCTCAAGAAATACCTCTTGAGTCCACCGGTACTCATGCCACCTGTTTAAGGAAGACCACTTATCCTCTATGTGATAGCTCTAGAGCGATCATTGGGTGCCTTTCTTGCTCAAAAGAATGATGCTGGGAATGAAAATAGCCTCTACTATCTCTGTAGAACTATGCTTGAAGCAGAAACCCGGTATTCAAGTATTGAGTAGTGCTGCCTAGCATTAATCTTTTCAGTTCAGAAATGGAGACACTACCTGCAACATCACGGGGTCCAATTGATATCTCGCAATAATCCACTCAAATTCATCCTTAGTCGTCCAATGCTTACAGGACGTCTAGCAAGGTGGGCAGTTATTTTTCAGCAGTTCGACATTCAGTATGTATCTCAAAAGGCAATAAAAGGCCATGCTCTGGCGGATTTCCTGGCTAAACATCTTTCAGTGGAAGACACGTCTTCAGATATTGAACTCCCTGATGAGGAAGTTTTCTCTATTCAAGAGAGTCCTCAAACATGGGAAATGTATTTTGATGGTGATTCCAGAAGTCCAATAGGGAAGAAAATGGAAAATCCTAAATTCAACAAAGTTGGTTTAGGAATTGTGCTCATTTCTCCAGATAAGGCAGTGTTACCTTATTCCTTTTTATTGTGGGAAGGTGGTACCAATAATGAAGTTGGATACCAAGATCTTATCATCGGCTTGGAGTTAGCGCTTCAAGCACAAGTGAATCACTTAAAGGTGAAAGGTGATTCAGACCTGGTAATCAAACAGTTCAATGGGGATTTTGCCATCAAAAAAGAAGAATTAATCCCTTTGTATGATTACATAAGAGAGTTAATGGCGGAATTCCCTTCATAACCGACATTTTCTTTTGTCCCAAGATCACAAAATGCTCAAGCTGGTGGGCTGGCTAATATAGCCACAGCTCTAGCAGATCCAAATCGGGATGAGACAACCATCAGTATTGCCCACCGTCGTTCAATTTCACCTTATTTTCAAGCCAGAACAGAGGAAATTAATGAAATTAGTCCCATTCCGGAATCGTATGGTCATACTATAGGATGGATGTCACCTATCAGGGAATACCTTCAAAATGGAACACTTCCACCTGATAGAGCCAAGAAAGAACAAATCTGGCGACGTGTGGTCAATTTTACTCATTATTATAGCCCAAACCACCTAGAAAAAATTCTCTACAAACGTGGATTTGATGGAGTTCTCTTCAGATTCATTGATGGTGAAGAGACAATGGATGTCATAAAAGAAGTGCATGCAAGAGTCTATGGTGCCCACCAGTCTGGACATAGAATGTCTGATCAAACTCGAAGGCTTGGATACTTTTGGCCTTCAATGATACAAGATTGTGTTAATTTCACAAAGAAGTGTCATTCATGTCAATTACATGCCAACTTCATTAATCAACCTCCAGAGTTTCTTCATACAGCTAAATACTCATGGCCATTTGCCACATGGGGAATGGATGTTGTGGTACCTTACCCTTCAGCTACAGCCAAGCAGTTTAAGTACATTCTTACTGCTTCTGATTTCTTTTCCAAATGGGCAGAGGTAGTACCTCTCAAAGAAGTCAGTTCTAAATGCATTGTTAGCTTCATCAAGTCTAACATCATTACTAGATTTGGTGTACCTCATACCATATTGACGGACAACGACACCAACTTCTGTTCTTCTGAGGTGAAGAAATTGTATAAAGAATACAACATTAAATCCAACCATTCATCTCGGTATCATGCGGCGGCCAATGGACAAATAGAATCCTTTAATAAGACTCTTTCAAATATACTTGAAAAGATGGTGGATAAAGATAAGAGGTCATGGCATGATAAACGCTTTCATTCTTTATGGGCTTATCGGACTACCAAACGCAATGCAATGCAGTCAACTCCATATTCATTGGTATATGGAACAGAAGTAGTCATGCCAATTGAAGTTAAATTGCCCTCACTTAGAGTAGCCATTTGTGATCAGTTATCTACATATGAGAAATCCCAAAAGCGATTGAATGAATTTGAACAGTTAGATGAGAAAAGATTGTGCACTTTTCACCACTTGGAAATCTATCAGAATCGAATTGCACGAGATTTTAACAAAAAAGTTCATCTTCGTTCATTCATTCAGGGAGAATTGGTATTAGTTCTCAGAACTCCAATGATACTAGGAAAGAAACCTCCCATATTTGAGCCAAAATGGGAGGAACCTTATTCAATACATAGGGTCTACTCCAATGGAGTTTATTCATTAATCTCGATGGATGGAGAACTCATTACTACTCCATCTAATACCAGATTTTTGAAGAAATATTTTGTATAAACTTCCAAATATTCACAAGATGTCCCTGCAACATGACACTAAACTGTGAAGCACCAGTTTGTCCTTACTATATGACGTTAAACTATACAGCAATGGTCTAGTATGACCTTAAACTCATCCTTGGTCCAGTATGACCTTAAACTATTCACAAGATGTCCCTGCAACATGACACTAAACTGTGCAGCACCAGTTCATCGTTGCTATATGACGTTAAACTATACAGAAATGGTCCAGTATGACCTTAAACTCCTCCTTGGTCCAGTATGACCTTAAACTATTCACAAGATGTCCCTGCAACATGACACTAAACTGTGCAGCACCAGTTCGTCCTTTCTATATGACGTTAAACTATATAGCAATGGTCCAGTATGACATTAAGCTGCAACTTCGTCCCACACGACGTTTAAACTATGAAAAAAGTTCCCTAAATGGTCCAGTATGACCATAAACTGCAACTAGGTCCTGTATGACCTTAAAATGCATCTTCAACGGTCAATGCCTATGACCCTAAACTGTATAAAAGTCCCTTACGTCCGGAAAGACATTAAACTACATAATCATCAAAGGTACTGTAAGACCTTAAACTGTACTTATGTCCAGCATGACATTAAACTGCACCATCCACGGTCTATGCATATGACCTTAAACTATTTGCACTTTCATCCAACATCACGCTAAACCGTATCATCCCTTTTTCGTCCAACATGAGGTTAAATTGTGGAAAAAATCTCCAATGCGTCCAACATGACGTTAAAATGGTGCACTCTTTTGTCCTCACTGCATGACATTAAACTACACAGTTTTCCCCCCTTTCTTTCATCCAACATGACGTTAAAATCTATTGTCCCCATCGTCCTAACTACATGACGCTAAACTGTATAGAAAGTTCGTTATACGTCCTACATGACATTAAACTATACTTTATCCCGGCTACATGACACTAAACTGTACTTTAAGGGACTATGCAGTTTAAAGTCTTGCAGTTAGGACTATTGGTGCTGCACATTTTAGTGTCATGTAGCAGGGATAAAGTACAGTTTAATGTCATATAGGACGTATAACGAACTTTCTGTACAGTTTAGCGTCATGTAGTTAGGACGATGGGGACAATAGATTTTAACGTCATGTTGGACAAAAGAAAGGGGGGGAAACTGTGCAGTTTAATGTCCTGCAGTGAGGACAAAAGAGTGCACCATTTTAACGTCATGTTGGACGCATTGGAGATTTTTTCCACAGTTTAACGTCGTGTTGGACGAAAAAGGGACGATACATTTTAGCGTCATGTTGGATGAAAGTGCGAATAGTTTAAGGTCATATGCATAGACCGTTGATGGTGTAGTTTAATGTCATGCTCGACATAAGTACAGTTTAAGGTCATACAGTACCTTTGATGATTATGTAGTTTAACGTCTTTTCGGACGTAAGGGACTTTTATACAGTTTAGGGTCATATGCATGGACCGTTGAAGATGCAGTTAAAGGTCATACAGGACCTAGTTGCAGTTTAAGGTCATACTGGACCATTTAGGGAACTTTTTTCATAGTTTAAACGTCGTGTGGGACGAAGTTGCAGCTTAATGTCATACTAGACCATTGCTATATAGTTTAACTTCATATAGCAAGGACGAACTGGTGTTGCACAGTTTAGTGTCATGTTGCAGGGACATATTTTGAATAGTTTAAGGTCATACTGGACCAAAGAGGAGTTTAAGGTCATGCTGGACCATTGCTGTATAGTTTAACATCATATAGCAAGGATGAACTGGTGCTGCATAGTTTAGTGTCATGTTGCAGGGAAATCTTGTGAATAGTTTAAGGTCATACTGGACCAAGGATGAGTTTAAGGTCATACTTGACCATTGCTGTATAGTTTAACATCATATAGCAAGGACAAACTGGTGCTGCACAGTTTAGTGTCATGTTTCAGGGACATCTTGTGAATATTTGGTAGTTTATACAAAATATTTCTTCAAAAATATGGCATTATTTGGAGTAGTAATGGGTTCTCCATCCATCGAGATTAATGAATAAGCTCCATTGGAGTAGACCCTATGTATTGAATAAGGTTCTTCTCATTTTGGCTCAAGCTTGGGAGGTTTCTTTCCTGGTATCATTGGAGTTCTGAGAACTAATACCAATTCTCCCTGAATGAATGAACGAAGATGAACTTTTTTGTTAAAAGCTCGTGCTATTCGATTCTGATAGATTTCCAAGTGGTGCAAAGTGAAAAATCTTTTCTCATCTAACTGTTCCAATTCATTCAATCACTTTTGGGATTTCTCATATGTAGATAACTGATCACAAATGGCTACTCTGAGTGAGGGAAATTGAACTTCAATTGGCATGACTGCTTCTGTTCCATATACCAATGAATATGGAGTTGACCGCATTGCATTGCAGGTGGTAGTCTGATAAGCCCATAAATAATGAAAGTGTTTATCATGCCATGACCTCTTATCTTTATCCACCATATTTTCAAGTATATTTGAAAGAGTCTTATTAAAGGATTCTATTTGTCCATTGGCCGCCGCATGATACTGAGATGAATGGTTGGATTTAATGTTGTATTCTTGATACAATTTCTTCACCTCATAAGAACAGAAGTTGGTGTCGTTGTCCGTCAATATGGTATGAGGGACACCAAATCTAGTAAAGATGTTAGACATGATGAAGCTAACAATGCATTTAGAACTGACTTCTTTGAGAGGTACTACCTCTGCCCATTTGGAAAAGAAATCAGAAGCAGTAAGAATGTACTTAAACTGCTTGGCCGTAGCTGAAGGGTAAGGTACCACAACATCCATTCCCCATGTGGCAAATGGCCATGAGTATTTAGCTGTATGAAGCAACTCTGGAGGTTGATGAATGAAGTTGGCACGTAATTGACATGAATGACACTTCTTTGTAAAATTAACACAATCTTATATCATTGAAGGCCAAAAGTATCCAAGCCATTGAGTTTGATCAGACATTCTATGTCCAGAATGGTGGGCACCATAGACTCCTGCATGCACTTCTTTCATGACATCCATTGTCTCTTCACCATCAATGCATCTGAAGAGAACTCCATCAAAACCACATTTGTAGAGAATTTTCTCTAGGTGGTTTGGGCTATAATAAAGAGTAAAATTGACCACACATCGCCAGATTTGTTCTTTCTTTACCCTTCACATGTACGAACCAAATTTGTACAAAGGGTAGTTCTAGAACTACGTGGGATTGATTCCCATCCTTATGGGATACATAGGAACGTTCAAGTATCCCTCGAATCCAGCCCCAAGTATTTTGGGCCTAACCCCAAATTTCACTTTTAGTCCCTTGGCTGAAAAGTCCTCATGAAAACACACCCTGTGTATTCATTATTATGGTCTGAACTCTATGAACCTAAACTAAGATCTCTCATACTTCGTCCTGCACGACGTTAAACTGCATTTCATGAACTACGTATGGCTTGATTCTCATTCTTATGAGATACGTAGTGAAGTCCAAAATTTCAATTCAGGATCCAACCACAACATGCTTATGGTTATCATTGACCTATGTATTTCTATATACATTGGACAACACCCATCTTTATGTGTTATAATCATAACCTTAAATATTTTCAGATCTTCATAACCCTTTTCACGACTTTTAGTCACAAAAATGTCAAACTTCTAATAATTCTTTTTCCTGACTATGCAGTACGTGCCCATAGGTGGCCTTGTATAAATATTCCACATAACAGACTTGTTAGCCAAAAGATACTATTTTATTTAACTATGCAGACAATGCCATTAGGTGTCCCTACATAATTCAACCCCCTAACGGGATTGTTAAATGATGGTAACTTCACTCTTGGGAAGAATGCCTATTTTGTCCTTATTTGTCTTAAAGGACAGTATGTAGGGATCCGCAAAACAAATAGCCATCCTTAACATATTTGTCCCATATCCATTTTCATGATATGAAAGTATTCAAGTCTATGGTTTATTCTTCTTCCCTACGTTTGGGTCAGACCTTCATAGGAGTGATATTCATCCAGTTCTTCGATAATCTTGTTTGGAAATATCTTCTCCATATTCAAGTACCTCTTTTCATACAGAAAACTCTATACTTTATAAAATTTGAATATCCATAAACTTTCACTGGACTTTAGCACTAGGAAAGTAAATTTCTGAGAAATCTGTTTGCCTGACTATGCAACACGTTCCCATAGGTGGCCTTGCATAAACAGTCTACATAATAGAATTGTTAGCCAAAAGATACTATTTTATTTAACTATGCATCCAATGCCCTTAGGTGGCCCTGCATAATTCAACCCCCTAACAGGTTTGTTAAATAATGGTAACTGCATTCTTGGAAACTACTTCTTCTAATGCCATTTAGCTCTCTTTCATATCATTCCTCAGATTAAAATATTCTTAAGTTATAGCTTACATATTTTCCCTCATAATTGAGTATGGTAGTATGTTTTTAGATGAATTTTCAAGGAATTGTGTCAATTATAATCCATTTCGATCAAAGCTATTTCGTCCTTAAACATTAGCCCCTTTATCTCCGGCATGGATGACTTCAAACTGCCCACAAAAGACAAAGGAACTCTGAATAAAAGTCAAGTTCTTGCTCACTAAACATACATTTTGTATGATTTAGGTAATATTGAGCAATTAAAAAGGTTCGAAGTTTGAAGGGTTATTTACATTAATCCTATTAAAAATCAAACTATGCTTACTAGGCCCATTGGCTTAGGTAAAATCTAAAGCATATAGAAAAAGAGGATGCAGGTACAAATAAGTGAAAGTGAAAGTGTTTTTCATTGATGCACAAGAGTTAGAAGGATATCCACAGGCTGGAGTCTCTTCTCTTTTTCAAGAATTACAAAAGGCTTTCAACATAACTCTTTATTTGATTTACTGCACCCCGAGCTTCATCAGCAACCACATGGAGTTCATTCAATCAACTGGATACAATAAGAGACGCTGTGATACCAACTCTTCTTGGAACAATTCAAAACGAATGTTCTTGAGTGCGTTTTGAGAAAATTTTCTATTGATCAAATAGTGACTCTATTTTTTGTCCAAGAGACTTGGAAGATGGATACATGGATTTGAGAATGGATCATTGGAAGTAAAGATCCATTTTGAGAGAACAACGGAAAAATTTTTAGCCCATGGGTTTTCCATTTTCATATCTGCAAGGAAATGGCATGGAAGGATAACTTGAAAGTTGACACCATTGTTATTGCTCTTAATGCATAGCATAACCGAAATAGAGGAGTAGCAATGCAGCTACATTTCAAATACATAGTTTTTTGCATTTGGAAGATTGACTCCTTGCAGATGACCATGACCACATAGAGGCAGATAGATTCTCTGTGGAAAATTAGGATGATATTTCTTCAAGTACTTAGCCAAATCTAGGAGAGTGCTGTCATAGATATCGTAGTAATCATGTCCAATGATGTTCATCATGTCATCAATCCGCTTGCTAGCCAGTTCATCAACCGTTCCAATTCCCTTGGGAATCAATGAATCTTCACAAAAGATGAATAAACTAACTCTTAAATGGGATTATGTTTTCATAAAATTTATGAAGAAATTTGAAAAAAATGGATAAGGCATTAAGGCGCGCAAGTCTAGAAATTGGCGCGCAAGTGTTCGTGTGTCGTGCTAGTGTTTGACGCGCAAGTATAAACCACGCAAATCCAGATACCTTGATAGCAGAACGTCATCAAGAAAATATTGGAAAACAGAGCAACTTTCACGGCTAAGATGACCTGCGTGACGAGAGCTCAATATGTTTGATGTCCGGAAATCCAGATGCTTTGTACGGAGGTGAGGTCATGTATTTATAGGCTGGGAAGCCTATCTGCGCGCCGTACCTAGTGCGCTTAAGCCCTGCGCGACGCGCACTTGCGCGCCGCCCTTTACGCATTGGAACACTTGCGCGCTATTATTCCTCTGGATATATTCGATTTACTCAGAGTCAAATCCTCATTTTCTCTCCGGATCCAACTCGGAGGGGGGAGTTTTGTTGACGCTCCATTCGCCACAGAATCTAAAGATTGGAAAAGGGGAATATCTGAGCCCAAAATGGTTCGACCTTTGAAGAAAACATAAAAAATTGACAAAGGGATAAACAAGGAAAACTTTTCCCATAGGCCGTGCATGTTTCCTCAGGGTCGCGCAAGTTGACTTGCGCGACGCATCTTGGTGGGCAAGTGACTTGCGAGACCTAATTGATAACCGCCAAGTAACTGCCTTGGGTCTTCTCCTGCCTATAAATAGACCCTGTGGGCCCCACATGCGGGAGGATATTTTTTTCCCACAAACTCAGATTTATGGTCCCGACGCCCAAGTCTCTTCTCAAAGCTTCCCGAACACTTCTAAAGTAATTTCTTACTTAGAACGGAAGATCTAAAGAGAGGGACTTAGGCCTATGTGTTGAAACTTATCAACACTTGCGCGCCTGATTGGCTAGCCCTTAAGGGAGGTGTCCACACTTTTGCGCCGCCTTACTCCTTTGATAGAACTTACGCGTCCCTTTTCTGGAAGAACCTCAAGAGGATTCTAAAGGCTTTACTAAAGAGTTGCTCAAGTATTTCAATGCGGGTTGACCATCGCGCTAGTACACCATGTGTCGCGCAGGTATACCTATGCGACCAATACTTGCATTCCCATGCAGTACTTGCACGTCTTCCAAGACTTGTGCGCCCCTTCCTTCTTGGGTGCCCAACTTACCCATTTTACCCCTCTTAAGCCATTACTCCTTTCCTATTTAAGATTCAGTCTTCAAGAAACTATTCAAATCCATTTATGGCATAATTTCATGATTTGACTTCATTATCTGAAAGGAATTCTGTGGAATATCTCTCAAAACCTAGTGATTTAAATATCTTTATGTCACTAAATATGGATAGTTCATTCATTCAAACTTATCCTTTAAGATGAGAGAATAATTAACCTAGGTCTCCTTTTTAGGAATAATCCCCAGTCACAAGTCCTCTAATTTGGGCATCCTTCTCAGAAGTGAGCCCCAAACCATAATCATTAACCTGGGCCTCCTTTTAAGGAATAAGTCCTAGTCATAATCCCTTAACCTGGGTCTTCTTTTAAGGAATATGTCCCAGTCATGATTTTGGGCTTCCTTTTCCGGAATAAGCCCCAAGTCCCCTAACCTGAGCCTCCTTTCTAGGAATAAGTCCCAGTCATAAATTTTGGGATTCCTTTTCAGGAGTAAGCCCCAAGTCCCTTAATTTATCATTAACCAGTCCTAATTTACGTTTGATCTGGGATTCCTTCTCAGAAGTAAAACCCAGTTATCAATCCTCTCCTAATTTGGGATTCCTTTTCAGGAATAAGTCCCAAGTTAGAGTATTCAAATCTCCATGAAGCACATATACCTTTATGGACCCTGTTCCTGGATTTTCTCCCTAAAGTAAATCCTAACCTTCATTTATCTGGGCAGTCATACATACATAAGCCCCAAACCATTTCTTATGATTACATCTTTCATGGACCAATTGTCTATTTTATTACCAATACCACTTGTTTCTCACACCGAGCATGACTCACGTGAGCTTAGAGGGTAAAAGTAATTATGACATCCTACATTGATCCATCAATCATAGAAATCACACTCCATTATTTGAACTACGTGGGTTCTGATTCCTTTTCCAAAACAAAGGATACCTAGGTAGCCCATCTACGGGTTCGATCCCAACTCTAAAATAATTCAGGTCCTTCTGAATGACAATAAACTTCAAGTGCCCCACTGAGTTGCTTTAAAACCAGCCTGGTCATCATAATGACCAGGAGACTTTTATATAAATGTTTTGAAGGATACTATTGACCAAGAATCTTTAAATAGATATAGATGATTCTCTATTGATGAATAACCTCGAATACATATAAAGGATTCTCTAAATTTCTTACATATTTAATCATTGATTGTCAAAAACTGAAGGAACGCTCATTTTATACTTGGTAATGTAATAAGGATTCATAAACATAACTTAAATCTAAAAAGGGAGTCCCAGAATAGACAATAATTCCCCTCAAAATGGTGTGATGAGTCTGACCTCCCATCCTCTCGACCAATGAAAATTCCTAAGCCTCGTCAGTTCACAAGCTAATGAGTGCCTACCTTTGGAAAGTAGGTCCAAATGGATGTGGAATCATTGGATTTTTCCGGTTCAACGAACAAACCCGTTAGAAACTGATCGGAACGTTTGAATCTCCCATCCAGGAGGTCATCCCCGAATTCCGAGGGAAACAATTTGTCATGGCTTTTCTCATTTCACAAAAAAAATCTCGGTGGGGGAAGTACCCTCTAGCATATTCATTTAGGGCTACATCAAAAAATGCCAACATATGGTTACACTGACATCCCATGACCCACTGGTAAAAATTAAATATTGATGCAAGGAGGATAGGGTGCATCATAGAGTGGATAAAAATAACTACTTCAAAAAATTTTAAAATAAACAAAGAGTACCTCTCATCATCTCGCGCAGTCCAGGAAAGTAAACATCCAACTCAAGAAGCAACATTCAGCCTTGGCCTCGAGATTCCATAGCCTGATGTGGTATACCTATTTGTGGTGAAAGGATATAGTAGCATCATCCACCACCCATATACCATCATGCTCTTCTACTAGCACTGACTCCCTAAGTACCACTCATTCCTTTCCTAAATGATCTCTAATCATGACATTGTCTTGGTCATTATAGTCCATATACCATCAGTTTGGGTTGCTCAACACATCTGGTTGGGCACTCAAATTCCATTTGGCATCACTGATTAAAAAAAATAACAGTTGTCCTATCTAGGCTGCCATGGTACTCTATGTTATCAATGACAAAGTGTCTGCATCTTATCCTATGGAGATCCCTAGTCTCAAGATCAAGTCAACTGACGTCTTCTAGCTGCGGCAGTTGTCTCAACTCTATTGCACCCACTACTTATTCCAGCCTACCATTGTCCCTCTGACATGAATATCTCTTTTACCAGTTTAGTATTATACCCTAGACATAGGTGGTTATTAAAAATGGTACTATGCTACTATATATCTTTCTATAGATTCCCTACTCAATCTTATGTGCATGGAAGTATCCATCACAGACCACGTCCAAGGAATACTGAGTAAGGTCTGTGATCCTAGTCGCATACTAATCCACCATCATCCCTCTCTATTAAAGCACCATAAACCTACTTAATCCAAATAAAGATTAATCATTTTGTCAGTACACCTCACAAAATAGCTGTTGGAAGTCATCCCATGAGTGTTAGGACTCAACATGCTTTTGAGTAACTAGGATCCATCAATGTCCAACCATTCCTTAGAAAAGTCTAGCTGTCATATCTAAGAATTAATCCCTAGATGTCTGAACAAGCCTAAAGAGGCAGACCACCAAATCTATACAATCCTATCCTGCCTAAGGATATCCCTCACCAAAGAACCTCAGCGGTCTCTAATGTGTGAAATCATGGAGTGTTCTCAGCATGTGCACATCCTAAGATTGCTCTATTAGGACTAATTGATAATCAATAGGTGGATGTGCTACTAAGTTCCCTCTTAAAGGATGTGTATCACAGGATGGATCCTAAACTGAGGCCTCATCACTCATGGAATCATCTTTATGAACAAGAGATGTTATCGAGGATGGCTGTCATCATGGAGAAATCATGATATTTTGACATTAATTTAATAAATATGGGGGATATTGACAAAAATGAAGGTTTAATTACAATATACAATGAAGAACCATTATCATAATGATGTTGTTGTAAATTATCATTTAATGTAATTTTATCATTAAAAATAAATACATTAAATACAAATTTATATGAATAGAACGATGCAAAAGAAGAAAATTTCACATTGGATATAATGATATTGGTCCAACAGAGTATGAAATATCAGTTTTCCCCAAAAATATCGATCATTGTAAAGTGTTTGATTCCCTTATGTGTGGCATAAACCAATGAATTATTGGGATGCATGAAATCAGGAGTATCAATGTTATATCTTCCTCTACTTAGATCATGGTATTATTCTAGGAGTAGTATGAAACAAGAGAACTCCATATCACACAAAGAAGAATAATTTTCCACAATATATAGATTTCGGATAGTCCACCAAAGTATCAAATATCAGATTTAACAATAATATTGATAATTGATTTGTGTGGGATGTGCATATGCGCAGAATGCATAGATGAATATTTGGGATACCTGAAATCAATATTTTCAAGTTGATACCCTCCTCTCTTTATCTCATGATATTATTCTTGTTGGTAGTGTAATACTGGATAAATCCCTAGAACACAAATAAGTGAACATCATTCTTTGATAGTTGACATGATTATGTGTTCTATGATATCACATATTGGTGTATGTATGGCTTTGAAAATATCATACATAATTGTAATATTACAGAATCAGATTGTTTTTTTGACAGAAAATGAAACATTTACAAAGTCTCCCTCCTTATTAGTGATCTTTTTTAGTTCTTGGAAGAGTTTATATAAGTTTAATAATAATTATGTTGCTTTATTTTTTATTGGATGGTTAGTGAGTAAAGTTTGAAGTCCATTTCTAGAAGAATAACCAATCACTAATTTCTATAATCTATAATGAATAATTTATATTCATCATATAAAAAGGTTATTCACATAATTTATGGGAAATTAATTTATATACAAAGCAAAATAATTCATCAACATATCATATTAATCAGTTATGAAGTCTTTGACGTTGCATATAGTAGATAAACCACACATAATGTAGTTGTTTTCATTACAATGGGGATAAAAATAATATTGAATATGATTATGTATATGTATATTTTATTATTTTGTCAAATTTAGAGATAATACTTCTAAATGTAAATTGAATGAAATGATATTTTTTGGGAATATATTTCATGACACAACCCATACTGGGGCATGAGCCGCAACTACCCCATTCCCGATTCCATAGGCCTGGGGGTGTGAAAAAGTGCTGAAGGCACAACAAACTCGGGTGGCCTTTTCCTAAGTATATGTACACACCCACACTACCAAATCAATGATAATGTGTATGGGAATAGGAACAAAAGATACAAAAATTCTATACTAAAACCAAAAAACCAATCATTATCCTCTAAAAAGAATAAGAAAAATACATTAAGTTGAATGGAGAAGGGAAATATACATGACCAACCAAAAAAGTGCCGCAACATGAAAATAACTGAAATGTAAAATAGCTATGAGAGTCTCACTCTTGGATCCCCAGATAATTCCACCATTTTCCATCCAAGCAACCATATTCCTAAGCACTTATGACATCACGATAAACATGTTTTTCATTTTGGTAAGGCATGACTTGTGTGGGAAAACCCTATGCATGTGTGAGTATAAATATACTCAATATGCCACCATGAAATGGAAAATGGGGAACAGTAATAGATAAAATTGAATAGTAAATAATTAGTTAAAATAAGGTACAATGATAGTGTACAGTTCAACCCAACAAGACAGTGAACGAAAACTCATCCAAACACATGTAGGTAGAAATGGTGAGATTATGAACTTCTCCTCATTTCTTTGCAAACAATAGTAGTGAAGTAGAATCATCCAACTATGATAATATATACATGAAGATAACATGACATACCCCATTCATCTTCACCTCTCCTGGGAGGAGACTATCCAAAATCAATGGAATGGTTACTGAAATAGGATATATATATATATATATATATGCTCAGTAAAAGAATCCCAATTGAGAGATTAAGGTGATCTCCATTTCACAACTCATCCTTGGAAATGAGTTTCCAATAGTTTCAAGTGTATCCATCAATGATGTTTAGTATCCCACAAGCCTACCATGAACATTAATGTCATAGGGGTTCAATCACTACACCTAGGTACTATTCTCTTTGGGGGCACTGATATTCCATAATGGATTTATATCACATTTCAAGGATGTTTCTCGGTGGGAAAAGTGTCTCTCTTCCTCGTGGTCCATTGTTACACCAAACCATGTATCTTTACTAACCCATATAGTACACAAGGCATGCCTTAAGGTTGAGGAGAAATTCACATCCCAGTTGGAGGGTTTAACTATATTGTGATCAAGGACCCATGCCCCTCCCAACTGTAGGTTTCTACTTAGAATATGTTATGGAACCATTCCCATCCGTGCTGGAGGGTTCCACTACAGTGTAGTTGAGAACCCATGTTCAGGTCGGCTGGAGGGTTCCTCTAGGATTAGGCTGGGGACCAATGTCTAGCAAGGATGTAGGGTTCCACTATAGTGTCACTAAAGACCCATGCCTAGCCTATCTAGAGAGGTCCATTTAGAATATCTCAATGCAACTACATTGGCCATCCTTGTTGGATCGTACATCATGGAAGGCATCAGGGAATGCCACTGGCCACCCTAGATGGAGGGTAAACTCAGTAGTCTCTTATATGATAATTTCATATCACTACCATCTTCGAACGTATCCTTGGATATGAATCATGTTCATAACATCTCCCATCATATTTGGAAATCCACTATATTAGGAACCTTCCTATTCTTTGTAGAAAATATACTTAGGATTGGCTACTCCCATTCTAACACCATAGTCCAAAAAATGAAGATACATGAGATATAACATTCAAAAAGTGGTATACATTGCATGTGGGGATGACATGATCATTGACCACACCTCATCACCTTGTAGTGTTCCTAGCCATACTCGAGAATTGAATATTCCACCAGCACCCCCAGGCATTCTAATTCCCTCTAATAGTGCACGGAATATCCATCTAAAATGATGATGAGTGTATGATGCTAGTCACTGGTCTCAATGGGAGAAAACATAACATTACTAAATTACATCATTGGATGGTCCGATATTTCAAAAAATATATCACCATTGCAATAATTATTTAAAAGAAAACATAATATACTATTCATTCACCTGAAACGAACTCCTTATGAAGAAGCTAAATCTCTCAGCATCATACAATAATAGTGCTTCGTGGTTCCCATGCGTTGACACTGAAAAACATCATACAAACCACACCATTTCGGGCTATAGGGGAAAACACATTGGTTGATCTTTTCATTGGTCCCAAATGGACACATGGGGAATAATTCACATTTCACCAAAAACATCCAAACCATGTTACATTGGTCACACACCTCAATTTCAGTTTATGTGCATGAAATCGATATTTAGATATCATCAGAAAATTCAAGGTTGTGACACCGATGATGGAGTGTCAATCGGATGTCATATACAGATGTTATGGAAGGTCAAAGTTATAATAATAATAACATATTATAATTATTTTAGTGTTTAGGGGGACTGAGCCACAATCCCGAAAACAAAAAATTACCTAACTATACTCAGAAGTTCAATATCAAAATTATGATCATGTGGATGTAGAAATCATGAAAAAAAGGTGTACGGTTTAGATGTTATGGGGGTTATAAGTTGTTCCCAAATAATGGCATGGCCTGCTTCAGCCCGGTCCGTTCCAGTGGGGTTTGGACCACTCTGTTGCTTCCATCCCACTCCAGCCACCTCCAGAACCCACAACCACCCTACCATCGTCCATATTTTGACTGCTGTCAGAACACCGTAAACCGGTGGTCCATTCTGTGGTCCACCAGGACAACTCCATTTCTTGAAAACATTAAACAAGCATAGATATGTGATTCTAGGGTCCCAATCTCCATAGACCATTGCTCTGTTCATTGATTAATCAATATTTCTTTGTGATGAAAATTATCCTCCACTTATTCATGCCATTGAGCCTCATCCAGCGCCTAGAACTCAATATTGTCGTAGATCATGAATCCCTAGATCATGAACATAAATGAACAATGCTTCACTCAATATTTTAATGTTGTTTTGGTGAAAAAAAAAAGATAATGCTGAATAACGATGAATAAATTCAAAGAACTTGAGATCCAGATTTGAACTAGTTGATGTCCATGTTAATTGGGCCATAGACAAGCACATAAGATGTATTAAAAATTATAAAAGATAAATTCCAACAAAAAATGTCAATCTAGGAATGTATAATCTCATAGAAGAATCCTTCTTCGATTTTATATCCATCGTTGACTTCATTATGATATGTTCTTCTCAGATACGCAATATTGTCGTGATCCACCAAGGACCAGACATCAATTTTCCATCAAATTTATAGGAGGAGCTCTCTCATGTCATGGGTGGAAATGAGACAAACCATTCTCATTTCATTAAACAACAATTTATTAGATTCAGCCAAGAGTCAATGAATCCAATATTCGTGTTCTATCACAAAATATGTCAGAAAAAGGTCAAAAACCCCCATTAGGAACACAATGGTTATATTTGATTTCCAATCTGAGTCCCTGTTCAACTATTATTTGAATACATTCCTGAGATAAAATAATTTACATTAAATATTTTATTTACGATTTCACACTCCATGTATTTTTCTATAAAAGTCCCACATCGACCTATCTTGTGTCCCACATATGGTAAAATCCATGCTCCAAAATCAACTATGGCCTCATCTTTTTTATCATAGATTCTATTTGAGATATATATAATCTCCTCTTTGTTAATAGTAAAAAACACTTAATATTTTTATAAAATTATTTTCGGGAAAACCATGCCTCAAAAGCACATGTCATCTCAATGCATAGCACTTGAAATTTATAAATAAATATTCCAAATTATTACCAGGAAAAACTGGTGTCTCTACATAATTTCCTCCTTCACTATTTATTTCCGTAAAATGTAAAACTAAGGAAACAACATTTGTTACTGATCTCAAACCTGGTTCACCATCTCCTAGGAACTCTCCTACCTGTTTCTATGTTACCTCATCAGGAAAACCAAATTTATGATCCCTGAATATAAGGAATTATCCATATGTTGATGTGCATAATATTATGCACATATTAACTCAATTGTGACACATGAAAAACATCATTCAGTAACTCCAAATTTGAGGGTAGGGAAATTTCGCAGGAAACCTCTCCCACTCTCTAAATGTTCTTGAGCGACCTGATTAACATCAGGGATAGCTTGCCTCCTCGAACGAAAACTAACATGAAATCACACTGTATATCCTTCAACACCTGGATAATGTGGTCGGTATTCCCATATGTATGGGGGAAAGTTTGTACTTATCATTAGTTCAGTCATGAATTCCTCTTGTACGACACTCCACAATCATAACATAAACTGTGTGTCACAATCAGATATAATCATTGAGGGTATAGTACCAAGGAGTATGATCTCCTATATGCTCAACTGACACAAAATATCCACCAAACTCAGGTATCTAAAAGTAAAGATCTTCCCCAACTCCGTGAGTCAATTTAAAATAACTCATATGGTGTCATGGACCTTCACTATCTGTGGAAAACCCTGTGACGAAGTCCGTCTATATGCCATCCCACAATGAAGGAGTAAACACCATCAACTGGAAAAAAAATCCCACATACTCTACTAGGGCGAGGAGCAGAGAAGATAACTAATATGAAACATCTCAAAGTAGGACATATGAGGACTTCCTACTTAGTTATCTTCTAAAAAAACATACAGCTCTGTAGTATGGACTAGCTCGAATTCATATTATTGAAATACGGTCATCCAGCCTAACTGCATTAGGTTTAATTCTCTCTACGACAATATATACTTGAAACACTAGGGGTCTAGAAAGACCCCAATGCTCACTACTAGACTGTACCGTCTCCACATACTAAAACAGATGACAACCACTGCCATCACAAGGTTGTAAAGACCGTAAAATTCAAGGGAAATTTTTTCTTAATTTTCTTTGGTTTTTTTTTACAAGAGCGCGGTTTCAGACGGCACCTGATTCCGAGGCCCGGAGTGCCCGGAATTAATTTCCGAAGTTTGGCTCGGGTACGTTCAGTGAACGAACGAGCGGGAATTCCTAACTTTTGATCCGGTGCTCGGAATTGAAATCCGAGGGCACCGATGAACTCGCAGTGCCGATATTCGCTTAAAGAGACCCTTTCGGGAGTTGCGTATGTTGCGGGTTGAAAGTTAGTTTTGGGGATTAAAAGATAAGTAAAATAAAATTGTGTGTAAATTTTATTTTATTCTAGGTGGTTAGACTCTCTCATGGGAAGTTGTTGGTGGGGCCCGCAACCACCCAACTTCCCATGTGTGGTTATGAGGGAGGTGGGGCCCACACGAACCCCCCACCTTTTCAAATTCCCTAACCCCTCTAAACCCCCTCTTTAATTTGTGACTCTCCCCTACATTAAAACTTGCCAACTTATCTTTCCATTTAATTTCTTGACAACTCAAGATTTTAATTAATGTAATAAATTCAACTTTTGAATTTTTGAAAGGTGGGCAAAGTGAAAATAAAATAAGGGTAGCTTATTTTATTTTGGGGGTTGCTGTGTTGTGTGGAGATTTGAGAGAGGAAGAGTTCTACACTTTGAAGAACTTCTTTTTCCTCCTTGAAGAACGCGAAGAACCTTCGAACATCGACGAAGAACGCCACGTACTCGGGAATCGTCTTTCGCGACGCCATACCCGCGACACCGACGACGTCTTCTTCCGCGTCATCTTTTCCCGCGACGAAATCGTCGTCAAAGAACTTTGAATCCTCGCTTCACGACATCGACGTCCTTCTTCCGTGACGCCGACCACCGCGACGCGTCTTCCGCGGGTCGTTGACGATCTTCGTTCTTGAAACCAGAGGTAGGGGATGATCTTTATTGATTATTTTTATTCCTTTCTTGAATCGTGGATTTTAGCATGACTTAACGTGTGACTTATTTTATTTAAGTTCCGTTTTTATTTCTTTAACGTGAGGGGGACCGGACCGCACGAACACGGCCGAATCCCCCTCCATCGTTCATGTTGTTCATGCTGGAGGAAACAAGTAACGTGGTGCCGTCGCACCACGCGGATGAACGTTCAGATATTTTTCCGCAACGCCGTCGCGCTTCGCCGAGGAGAGATTTCAAGAACGCGACGCCGTCGCGCCGCGTTGGGAGGATTCTTGGCACGGAGAAAGGGGCGCGGTGCCGTCGCACCGCGCCGGACGACGAACACCGCGGCCGGTTCCGGGCCGCGGTGAGACGAGGAGACCGCGGCCGGTTCCGGGCCGCGGCGGAAGGAAAGACCGGCGGCCGTGCCGCCGGCGTCGGAAATCAAGGGCGGGACCGGAATTTCCCGGTCCCGTTAGTAAAAACCGGCCGGCCAGCGGGCCGGCCGGATATCATAAAAACCGGGGGTTTAAACCCCCGGCCGGCTCTTCAAACCCCCCTCTTAAAGAGGGGGGCGGTTCATTTAAAGAGGGGGGGGCAACAGCCCCCCGGTTTTATCAAGCCGGCCCCCATTTGCGGGGGCCGTTTTTGTCAAAGGCACGGCCTTGAGCCGTGCCGCTTGAAGAAAAACGCGGGGCTATGCCCCGCGTGCCAATCACGTGCGGCGCCCAGCGCCGCCGCCGCGGCCCGCCGCCGCCGCCGCCGCGGCCCGCCGCCGCCGCCGCGCGGTCCGCCAGCCGCCGCCGCCACGCGGCCCGCCGCCGCCGCCACGCGGCCAGCCGCCGCCGCCGTCCGCCGCCGTCCGCCGCCGCCGTCCGCCGCCACCGGCCGCCGCGCCGTCCAGAGGGGGGGGGTCGGGCCGGGTCGGCCCGGACCCGGACCCCCCGTTTCGGACCAGATTAGGTTTTTGGCTCATAACTTGAGCCTCGGACCTCCGAATGACGAACCGTCTGCGGAAACGCGATCCTTGGATCGAGACGATCATTTCGGTATATCGCACTCAAGGTTTCGGGTTACTTTGAGTTCGGCCGGGTTGGTTCATTCACGAAACCAACCGGGCCTTCGGAGCGAAAACGCTCATATCTTGAGCTACGGACGTCCGATTGACGTGCCGTCAGTCGCGTAGTGTTCCTCTTAGTGAGACGGATCTTTTGGCATACTCCGCCCGAGGTTTGGACGCAGGTGGAGTACGGTCGGGTTGGTTTTGCCTTAAAAACCAACCGGGCCCCGGAGACGAAAATGCCATTATCTCTCAGACCGGGCGTCCGATCGACGCGCCGTCTGTTGCGTTGAGTTCCTTTTGACGATACGGAACTTTTGGATACATCAACTTCGGTCTTCGTGACAGTTGATGTATCAGCCTCTCGGCTCGTGGAGCGGATCCTCCGTACGAGCTTGCTGTGTGCGGGAACCCTAGTGCTGGCTGCGACTGTTCTACTGCTACGACTGCTACTCTGACTGCGACGACGACAGTACAGAGATCCTGTGTGGATTCGACGACGACAGTACAGAGATCCTGTGTGGATTCGACGACGACGACTACAGCACTCAGCGATCCTACATGGATCAGTGCTACAGGTTCTGTGTGAGCCCGATCCTGTGTGGGTCCTTGCGCTCAGCGGTTCTGTGTGAGCCAGCGCCTACAGGTTCTGTGTGAGCCCGATCCTGTGTGGGTCTTGCGGGGGTTAGTTACCTATCGATCCTTCGTGGGTCCGACGACTTAGATGGATCAGTGATCATCTTTATCGTCCCTGAAGAAGTATACCTGTGTGAGCTGAATCCTGTTACTTTCCTTTGTGGAATACGTATACTTTCCTGCGTGGACTGAGTTATACTTGGGCTCGGAGGTTGGAGCGTATTTGAATTGATGACTTAGGTATATGTATGGGCATATACCTAAGCAGTGTTGGTTGTTACTTCGTGATTGTACTTTGCTTCGTGGTTTATCCTTTGTGGATTTTGAGAGACCTTCAGGGGTCTCGGGGACCCTACTGAGTAGCTTATACTCACCCCTGCACGGGCTTCGCCCGCACTACGTTGTGTTGGTTGCAGACGACGGACAGCGTTGACCTTAGCTGAGGTTTGCGGAGCGGGACGGTACCCGGAGGTGGACCACTGGGCGGGACGAGCACGGAGCGGACGGTGGGACCCGTGGAGCAGAGGAGCTATCTGTACCCACCCTTCAGGTGGGATTTTCCAGTGGACAGCACGGAGTAGCGGCCTTTACTTTTCAGTTGCTGTTTTTCCCTTTTCGAGTTGTACTTTACTTTCAGTTTGGGTTTGTATTCTGGCCCATTTACTTTTCCGCACTTCAGTTGTACTCTGCTTGCTTAGTGTTTACTTTCCGCTTGTTTACTCTGTGGTGTGTGTTTACTTTTCAAAGGCAATGCCTTCCCAATTTGCTGGGATCTACGCCTTGGTGCTAGTCGCCAGCCCCTGGCCTATGGAAGGCGGGCTTGGGGTAGTCACGGCACGGACCCCGAGGGCGGGTCGTGACAAATTGGTATCAGAGGAGTTCGGTTCTACCGCGAACTCTGATCTTTTCTATGTGAAGCAATAATGTTTAGCGTATTGAGTGTGGTTATCAGTCCAGGGAGTCCAGTGTTGGTGCGGCGGCCGACGTATCCATACACCAGGACCCTGACTTCTGATTTCCGACTTAATGCACGGAAACATTGATTGCGTGTGTGTTTCAATGTTTTCTTTGTGATTACTTAATTCAGCTCACCAGGTATACTGTTCTGACTATGGCACTCTTGATCTCCTTTTCAGGATGGCCCCACGACGACAGCCAGCTAGGGTTCCGATGGTCGAGCGAGACGACAGCCCACCGAGCGACGAGGCCTCGGTGCAGGGCCCTTTTCCAGTAGTGGCACCGGCGGTAGCTTTACCCGCCGAGCCCCCGATGCTTCCAGCAGCAGCCGCTGACGATGCACGTCGCCTCAGCGCACTGCATGAGTTTCAGCGACAGCGACCGCCCAGGTTTCGCGGGGAGACGGATCCCCAGGCAGCAGAGGACTGGCTGGAGGCAGTGGTTCGAGTGTTTAGGCTAGTGAGGACACCAGCAGACCTCATGGTGATCCTCGCTGCGAGCCTACTACACGCAGCAGCAGGACGATGGTGGAGCCTGATGCTCCAGGTGCACGATGAGGCATCTCTACTCTGGACGGACTTCGAGAGCCTCTTCCGCTCTGAGTTCGTCCCGGCCACCCTTCGAGCGGTGCGTATCCAGGAGCTTCTACAGCTGCGGCAGGGCAGCATGACGGTCGCCCAGTACTCGGCGAGATTTACCGATCTCTCGCGCTACTCGACCGACATGGTACGGGACCCATTCTTCCGGGCCCGGACCTTCGAGCAGGGTTTGAGACACGAGATCAGGGCATCGCTGATCTCCCTCAGCATACCGACTCAGACAGGAGTACTGGAGCGGGCTCTTCTGATCGAGAGCTTCCTTGCTGAGTCTACACCAGCACAGCGACCCACCGCAGGGCGGCACGTGGCAGAGTCATCTGCAGCAGGCAGTCGACGGATGACTCAGGGGTCCAGACAGACCAGACCTTCAGGCAGACGATCTCAGGGCACTGGCTCAGCAGTGCGGGGCACACAGCGCGGAGCCAGTCTTCCGAGAGGCAGGCAGTGCTACTCGTGCGGCGGACAGGGCCACATGGCTCGTGACTGCCCGACCCGCCGTGCCGAGGAGCAGCAGTCAGTAGATGGACCACCGAGGCAGAGGCAGAGGGTCGACCGTGGCGGTCCGCAGGGAGGAGGCGGACGAGGCAGAGGAGCTGGACGAGCAGCTGGTGGTGGCCGACGCTTTGAGGCTTTACCACCACCACCACCACCAGGAGGTCCACCCCGACCACAGGGAGCTGGCGGGCAGCGACAGGCACAGCTCCAGGCAGCAGAGGCCTACGACCACGGCGCACCCGAGATGATTCGAGGTACTATCTGTGTCTATTCCACCCTTGCTGCAGTTCTTATAGACACAGGAGCGAGTCATTCTTTCATAGCCGCTGCCCTTGTTCGGAGCTCGGAGATTCCGACAGAGCCGTTGGCTCGATCCTTACGGCTAGAGACTCCTACGGGAGCAGACTCGACGATCACGCACTGGTGCCGGCAGTGTGAGCTTACTCTAGGAGGCGAGAGCTTCGGCTGGGATCTTCTTATAGCAGCGTCGAGGCCTTACGACGTCATCTTGGGCATGGATTGGCTGTCCACGGTCCATGCACAGATTGACTGTTTTAGGCGCAAGGTGCGATGTGTACGCACCGACGGGAGCAGGTTCACCTTCACCGGCGAGAAGGGAGCCTTAGCAGCACAGGATGGACTTCCGCGGAGGAGAGGACAGCCCATCACTCATCAGTTGGCTAGCCTTATCCTTGGAGCAGTTGACGTGCGGAGTCCTGGTTTTCCTGCAGTGGTGGATCAGTATGCGGACGTTTTTCCCGACGATGTTCCAGGGCTACCTCCTCGCAGAGAGGTAGACTTTTATATTGACTTGTACCCCGGGACAGCCCCGATATCCACTCCAGCATATCGGATGGCCCCCGCCGAGCTTCGAGAGCTACGGGTACAGTTGGAGGACTTGCAGGGCAAGGGATTCATCCGACCCAGTGTTTCACCCTGGGCTTCCCCGATATTGTTCGCCAAGAAGGCGGACGGAAGCTTGCGACTTTGTGTTGACTATCGTCGCCTGAACCAGGTGACAGTGAGGAACAAGTATCCGCTACCGAGGATTGATGACCTCTTTGATCAGCTCAAGGGAGCACGGTGGTTCTCGAAGATAGACCTCAGGTCAGGCTATCATCAGCTCAGAGTCAGAGACGAGGATGTGCAGAAGACGGCCTTCAGATGTCGGTATGGCCACTATGAGTTCTTGGTTATGCCTTTCGGTGTAACCAATGCTCCAGCAGTGTTCATGGCTCTCATGAACAGGATCTTTCAGCCATACCTCGATCGGTTTGTCGTGGTCTTCATCGACGACATTCTGATTTACTCTACGACAGAGGAGGAGCACGCCTATCACTTGCGAGTTGTTCTTGACACACTCCGAGAGCACCAGCTTTATGGTAAGCTCTCGAAGTGCCAGTTCTGGATACGTGAGGTCCACTTTTTGGGACACGTTATCTCTGAGGCGGGAGTTGCAGTGGATCCCGCGAAGATTGAGGCTGTGTTAGCATGGGAGCCACCCAGGAGCGTGACTGAGGTTCGGAGTTTCTTGGGACTAGCTGGATACTATCGGAGATTTGTGCCGAACTTCTCCAGAGTTGCGGCATCACTCACAGCGTTGACGAAGAAGGGGAAACCCTTCGTGTGGTCAGACAGTTGTCAGCAGAGCTTCGAGGAGCTGAGGCAGAGATTGACTAGCGCACCTATCTTGAGGTTGCCTGAGGAGGGAGTAGGGTACGTAGTCTACTGCGATGCATCAGGGACCGGACTCGGATGTGTTCTGATGCAGGAGCGGGCCGTGATCGCCTATGGATCACGTCAGTTGAGGCCGCATGAGCAGAACTACGCTACCCATGACCTAGAGTTAGCAGCAGTGGTCTTCGCTCTGAAGACATGGCGACACTATCTGATGGGCGAGCGCTTTACGGTCTTTTCCGATCATCAGAGTCTCAGGTATATCTTCTCGCAGAAGGACCTGAACCTGAGACAGCGACGATGGCTCGAGTTCCTCCAGGACTATGACTTTGAGATAGTCTATACTCCTGGGAAGGGGAACGTAGTAGCTGATGCCCTCAGCAGGAGGACGGGCATTCAACTACTTGAGGAGGCGACGGAGCAGCTAGCCTCTTTGCAGATATCCTTCGTGGATAGAGATGGAGCAGCCTTTCTACAGTCTCTCACAGTCACTCCTCCACTACTGCAGCGAGTCAGGGAGGCACAGCATGGGGACGCTGACTGTGAGACACGGCGTGCACAGATATCCTCGGGACAGACACCTGATGGTTTCTCCCTTGGAGCAGAGCACGACATCCTTTTCAGAGGACGTACCATGGTACCAGTCGCTTTGCGAGAGGAAGTGTTGAGGGAGTTTCACACTTCACCTTTAGCGGTACATCCTGGAGTGGCGAAGATGTACCAGGACCTCAGACGACAGCATTGGTGGCCGGGCATGAAGAAGGCTGTAGCAGAGTTCGTTTCTCGATGCCTTACCTGTCAGCAGGTGAAGGCAGAGCACCAGGTACCAGCAGGCTTGGTACAGCCCTTGGAGGTTCCGGAGTGGAAGTGGGACGGCATATCTATGGACTTCGTGACTGGACTTCCACACACTTCCAGAGGTCACGACTCCATCTGGGTGATTGTTGACCGACTCACCAAGTCGGCACACTTCTTACCCATCAGAGAGCAGGGCTCGGTGGAGAGCTTGGGACGTCTCTACGTTCAGGAGATTGTGCGGCTCCACGGCGTGCCATCATCTATCGTTTCCGATCGTGATGCCCGCTTTACTTCCCGGCTTTGGAAGGGGTTGCAGGAGGCGTTCGGGACGCAGCTACGTCTTAGCACAGCTTTTCACCCTCAGACGGATGGTCAGACGGAGAGGACCATTCAGACTCTCGAGGACATGCTCCGTGCATGTGTCCTTGACTTTGGTCGTAGCTGGGAGGACCACCTACCTTTGGTGGAATTCGCATACAACAACAGCTACCACTCCACCATCGGGATGGCACCGTACGAGGCGTTGTACGGCCGACCATGTAGATCTCCTTTGTGCTGGACAGACCCAGGGGAGTCAGCACTAGTGGGACCGGAGATGGTCCAGGCCACGACAGAGAAGGTCCAGGTCATCCAGGAGCGGATGAGGACAGCTCAGAGCCGGCAGAAGTCATATGCTGACAGGAGGCGGAGACCACTAGAGTTCGAGGATGGCGACCACGTCTTCTTGCGGGTCTCACCTCGACGTGGTATTCGGAGATTTGGCCGAGGCGGCAAGTTATCTCCGCGCTTCATCGGACCTTTTCAGATTCTCAGCAGGATTGGCGAGGTGGCTTATCGCCTGGCTCTACCACCTCAGTTGCACCGGGTGCACGACGTCTTTCACGTATCCCAGCTGAGAAGATACGTGCACGACCCGACGCACATCATTGACCATGGGGAGCTTGACGTTGACGATGGGGCGACTTTTACGGAGGTCCCGGTGGAGATAGAGGATCGACAGGAGCGGGTCCTACGTGGGCGATCGATTCCTCTTGTGCGCATCAGATGGCAGCACGGGAATCTCCAGGAGAGCACTTGGGAGCGGGAGGCTCAGATGCGTGCTCAGTACCCTCATTTGTTCCCCTAGTTTTTGTTGTATCTTTACGGGGACGTAAAGCCCTGAGGTGGGAGTAATGTAAAGACCGTAAAATTCAAGGGAAATTTTTTCTTAATTTTCTTTGGTTTTTTTTTACAAGAGCGCGGTTTCAGACGGCACCTGATTCCGAGGCCCGGAGTGCCCGGAATTAATTTCCGAAGTTTGGCTCGGGTACGTTCAGTGAACGAACGAGCGGGAATTCCTAACTTTTGATCCGGTGCTCGGAATTGAAATCCGAGGGCACCGATGAACTCGCAGTGCCGATATTCGCTTAAAGAGACCCTTTCGGGAGTTGCGTATGTTGCGGGTTGAAAGTTAGTTTTGGGGATTAAAAGATAAGTAAAATAAAATTGTGTGTAAATTTTATTTTATTCTAGGTGGTTAGACTCTCTCATGGGAAGTTGTTGGTGGGGCCCGCAACCACCCAACTTCCCATGTGTGGTTATGAGGGAGGTGGGGCCCACACGAACCCCCCACCTTTTCAAATTCCCTAACCCCTCTAAACCCCCTCTTTAATTTGTGACTCTCCCCTACATTAAAACTTGCCAACTTATCTTTCCATTTAATTTCTTGACAACTCAAGATTTTAATTAATGTAATAAATTCAACTTTTGAATTTTTGAAAGGTGGGCAAAGTGAAAATAAAATAAGGGTAGCTTATTTTATTTTGGGGGTTGCTGTGTTGTGTGGAGATTTGAGAGAGGAAGAGTTCTACACTTTGAAGAACTTCTTTTTCCTCCTTGAAGAACGCGAAGAACCTTCGAACATCGACGAAGAACGCCACGTACTCGGGAATCGTCTTTCGCGACGCCATACCCGCGACACCGACGACGTCTTCTTCCGCGTCATCTTTTCCCGCGACGAAATCGTCGTCAAAGAACTTCGAATCCTCGCTTCACGACATCGACGTCCTTCTTCCGTGACGCCGACCACCGCGACGCGTCTTCCGCGGGTCGTTGACGATCTTCGTTCTTGAAACCAGAGGTAGGGGATGATCTTTATTGATTATTTTTATTCCTTTCTTGAATCGTGGATTTTAGCATGACTTAACGTGTGACTTATTTTATTTAAGTTCCGTTTTTATTTCTTTAACGTGAGGGGGACCGGACCGCACGAACACGGCCGAATCCCCCTCCATCGTTCATGTTGTTCATGCTGGAGGAAACAAGTAACGTGGTGCCGTCGCACCACGCGGATGAACGTTCAGATATTTTTCCGCAACGCCGTCGCGCTTCGCCGAGGAGAGATTTCAAGAACGCGACGCCGTCGCGCCGCGTTGGGAGGATTCTTGGCACGGAGAAAGGGGCGCGGTGCCGTCGCACCGCGCCGGACGACGAACACCGCGGCCGGTTCCGGGCCGCGGTGAGACGAGGAGACCGCGGCCGGTTCCGGGCCGCGGCGGAAGGAAAGACCGGCGGCCGTGCCGCCGGCGTCGGAAATCAAGGGCGGGACCGGAATTTCCCGGTCCCGTTAGTAAAAACCGGCCGGCCAGCGGGCCGGCCGGATATCATAAAAACCGGGGGTTTAAACCCCCGGCCGGCTCTTCAAACCCCCCTCTTAAAGAGGGGGGCGGTTCATTTAAAGAGGGGGGGGGGCAACAGCCCCCCGGTTTTATCAAGCCGGCCCCCATTTGCGGGGGCCGTTTTTGTCAAAGGCACGGCCTTGAGCCGTGCCGCTTGAAGAAAAACGCGGGGCTATGCCCCGCGTGCCAATCACGTGCGGCGCCCAGCGCCGCCGCCGCGGCCCGCCGCCGCCGCCGCCGCGGCCCGCCGCCGCCGCCGCCGCGGCCCGCCGCCGCCGCCACGCGGTCCGCCAGCCGCCGCCGCCACGCGGCCCGCCGCCGCCGCCACGCGGCCAGCCGCCGCCGCCGCCACGCGGCCAGCCGCCGCCGCCGTCCGCCGCCGTCCGCCGCCGCCGTCCGCCGCCGTCCGCCGCCGCCGTCCGCCGCCACCGGCCGCCGCGCCGTCCAGAGGGGGGGGGGTCGGGCCGGGTCGGCCCGGACCCGGACCCCCCGTTTCGGACCAGATTAGGTTTTTGGCTCATAACTTGAGCCTCGGACCTCCGAATGACGAACCGTCTGCGGCAACGCGATCCTTGGATCGAGACGATCATTTCGGTATATCGCACTCAAGGTTTCGGGTTACTTTGAGTTCGGCCGGGTTGGTTCATTCACGAAACCAACCGGGCCTTCGGAGCGAAAACGCTCATATCTTGAGCTACGGACGTCCGATTGACGTGCCGTCAGTCGCGTAGTGTTCCTCTTAGTGAGACGGATCTTTTGGCATACTCCGCCCGAGGTTTGGACGCAGGTGGAGTACGGTCGGGTTGGTTTTGCCTTAAAAACCAACCGGGCCCCGGAGACGAAAATGCCATTATCTCTCAGACCGGGCGTCCGATCGACGCGCCGTCTGTTGCGTTGAGTTCCTTTTGACGATACGGAACTTTTGGATACATCAACTTCGGTCTTCGTGACAGTTGATGTATCAGCCTTTCGGCTCGTGGAGCGGATCCTCCGTACGAGCTTGCTGTGTGCGGGAACCCTAGTGCTGGCTGCGACTGTTCTACTGCTACGACTGCTACTGTGACTGCGACGACGACAGTACAGAGATCCTGTGTGGATTCGACGACGACAGTACAGAGATCCTGTGTGGATTCGACGACGACGACTACAGCACTCAGCGATCCTACATGGATCAGTGCTACAGGTTCTGTGTGAGCCCGATCCTGTGTGGGTCCTTGCGCTCAGCGGTTCTGTGTGAGCCAGCGCCTACAGGTTCTGTGTGAGCCCGATCCTGTGTGGGTCTTGCGGGGGTTAGTTACCTATCGATCCTTCGTGGGTCCGACGACTTAGATGGATCAGTGATCATCTTTATCGTCCCTGAAGAAGTATACCTGTGTGAGCTGAATCCTGTTACTTTCCTTTGTGGAATACGTATACTTTCCTGCGTGGACTGAGTTATACTTGGGCTCGGAGGTTGGAGCGTATTTGAATTGATGACTTAGGTATATGTATGGGCATATACCTAAGCAGTGTTGGTTGTTACTTCGTGATTGTACTTTGCTTCGTGGTTTATCCTTTGTGGATTTTGAGAGACCTTCAGGGGTCTCGGGGACCCTACTGAGTAGCTTATACTCACCCCTGCACGGGCTTCGCCCGCACTACGTTGTGTTGGTTGCAGACGACGGACAGCGTTGACCTTAGCTGAGGTTTGCGGAGCGGGACGGTACCCGGAGGTGGACCACTGGGCGGGACGAGCACGGAGCGGACGGTGGGACCCGTGGAGCAGAGGAGCTATCTGTACCCACCCTTCAGGTGGGATTTTCCAGTGGACAGCACGGAGTAGCGGCCTTTACTTTTCAGTTGCTGTTTTTCCCTTTTCGAGTTGTACTTTACTTTCAGTTTGGGTTTGTATTCTGGCCCATTTACTTTTCCGCACTTCAGTTGTACTCTGCTTGCTTAGTGTTTACTTTCCGCTTGTTTACTCTGTGGTGTGTGTTTACTTTTCAAAGGCAATGCCTTCCCAATTTGCTGGGATCTACGCCTTGGTGCTAGTCGCCAGCCCCTGGCCTATGGAAGGCGGGCTTGGGGTAGTCACGGCACGGACCCCGAGGGCGGGTCGTGACAAGGTAGTGAGTCAAATATTCTGGTCCATGGGTTATCCATCACATCGACATGTACTTGATAATAATTGTAATAGGGATGATGATTAGAATGAAATGGTACCATCGAATAGAAAAGGTGATTGAAATCATCATACCAAATATATCTAGACATGTAATGAACATGTCATACCCATAACATCCACAATTATCATTGAATGATAGTAATCCCAAAACCAGGAATGCTTCCACATCCACTTGTGGAAATCAATGAAAAAGTGGTTCATGAAGAAAAACTCCACTTGAAATGCCATGACCTACATTTACACTCCACTACACAACCCCTCCAATAACACAAAAGTCAGAGAGACTCATCCACTACACCTACATACTACACTCATTGGGTGGAACTGAATGACCCCATGGTTGTTTTCTCATATCACAATAACAAATGTCGATGGGGGGTGGGCCCCTATTTCTCATGCATTTAGAGCTACATCAAAAAACGCAAACACATGGTTACATGGAAACCCTGTGAAACCCTGGTAAAAATTAATCAATGAAGCAAGGAGGAAATGGTGCATCATAGACTGGAAACAAATTTCAACATAATAAATGAATCAATGAAAAGAAAGAGTACCTCGTATCATCATGTGAACTAGATGAACGTAGAAATCCAATAAATAGAGTGGCCTGCAACCTCAGTCTCTAGATCGCAAAGCCTGATGTGGTCTTCCGAGTAGTGGTGAAAAGAACTAGTAACATCTTTCACCACCCATATCCCTTCTTACTCATCATCGTCCACTACCTCCCTAGGGACCACATTTTCCCCATTTGGGAGATCTCTGATCACATCATTAACTCTATAATTGATTCCCAACTACCATCCTTTTGGGAAGATCATAATGTCTGGTCAGGCAGTCTCATTCCTTGTGCACTCACAAATAAGGAGAATAACACTGTTACTCTCTAAGATTACACGGTTCTATATGTTTTCCCAGACCACATGCCTACATTTGTTCCGATGAAGATATCATGTCTTGATATAATGTCAACTATTGTCTTCTAGCTGTCACAGTTATCTTATTACTATTTCACACACTACCTATTCCAGCTAACCTCTGTCCCCCTAAAATAAATATCTCATTTAGCCATGCTCGCTCATGCCCCCTGACATAGGTTGTTATTGATAAAGGTACAATGATGGTATAGATCATTCTACAGAGTCTCTACTCAAACTTCTGTGCTTGGAAGTATCCATCACAGAACACATCCAAATATACTTGAGTAGGGTCTGTGAACCTAGACTCATATACATCCACCATAATACCTCCTTGTTGAAGCACGTAAAGATCCCTTAATCCCAATATAGTGTAATAATGTAGGTAGTACACCTCATATACCATCATCTAGAAGTCATCCCATGATAGTTATGACTCAACATGATTTTGTGTAACTAGGATCCATCAACAACCATCCATTCAATATAAAATACTAACTGTTAAATACCACATATGATTCTAAGATGCCTAAAAAATCCTAAAGTGGAAGAAAACCGAATGAATCCAATCCTCTCCTACATGAGGATATAGATTACCACATAACCTTAGTGGCCTCTAATGATGGAAATCAAGGAGTGGGAACAGCCATTGCACATCCTTAGACTGCTCTATTAGAACTATCTGATGATAAATAGGTGTAAGTTCTACTATGTTCCCACATAGTGTAAGTGTATCAAATGATGGAACTAAACTAAGGCCTCATCCATCACAAAATCATCTTTATGAACTGAAGCTGGTATCCAGGATGGCTGTCATCATGGAGAAATCATGAAACTTATCATGAAATACAATAGTAAAATGATAATATATATATATATATATATATATATATCAATGTAAATGGGGAGATGACTCCAAAAGTAATGTAAATGAATCTATCACATATAATTCATGTACCAATTTTCCTTGCAACAAATTTCATAACATGCCAAGTCAACAAGAAGGTTGTAAGTGTCCCGGTGAATGAGTACGTCAGCAGCTACACTATCTCTTGACTTCCTGGACTTAGATCAGTACTCAATACACTTTAAAACTATTGCCCTAACCCAAACCAAGACCTTTTATGATGAAATTTATGAACAATCTCTGAGGTCTAACCAACTTTGATACCACTTTTACATCACTCAACCCATGTCGGGGCTCGAGCCATAACTACAACAATCCCACCTCTATAGGCCAGGTGATGGAGACAAGCGTATAAGGCACAAAAAAAATTACGAGGCCTTTTTAAATGTACTTTTACACATACATATGGCCAACTAAATGAAAAATTTAATATGAAAGAGAAAAAACGATTAAAAAATTATATATATAAACCACAAACATGTTTCATCCTATAAAAGTACAAACATAGTTGTTTAAACTGAATGGGATAGTGAAAAAATATAGTCCCAACCTAAAAAGATCCACAACATAGAATTAAATAAAAAGTAAAATAGCTGAGAGAGCCACAGTTCTGGATCCAAGGATACAACCACCATACACTGTCCAAGCACCCAGATCATTATTCTCCTCTGAATTCACAATCATCTTGTCTGACATTAAGGTATGGAATGACACATGTGGGAGAAGCCCATGTATGGTTGTGTGTAAGAAAAATCAGCAGGGAACCCTGAAAAGGAAAAGGGAGAGTATTAAGATATACAATTAAAGGGAAATGTAGTAGATTGTATAAGGTACATTGAAAGAGTACATCTCAACCGTACATGATAGTGAAAAAAACTCATCCAAAAATAAGGATATAGAAATAGTGAGAAGATAAACTAAGCATAGATTCTTTGCTACCTATATTATTAGAGTAGACTCATACAACATTGAGAATAGAGACATACAAAACATGTGGCATTCCCGTCACGTATTCACCTCTCATTGGAGGAGAGTTTTCGAAACCCAAGGAATGGGTACTGAAACATGATATATATATCCTCAATAAAAGTATCCCAAATGTGAGAGTACGTGGATCTCCATCTTACAGATTAGCATAAGAAAGGTGACATCAATAGTTCCAGGAGTATCCACCAATGATGCCCAACATCCATTATATATTCCCAAAATAGGAAATTTAGAGACACTCAATCACCACACATTGATATTATCCACTTCAGGAGCCACTGACTCACCCTCACGTTTTTAGGTAGTGTCACAAGGTCGTATTTCAGTGTCAAAAGTGTCCCTCATCCTTGTGAGTAAAATTTTATGTCCAAACATGTATTATCAGAAACCCACATAGTCAGGAGGTCATGGATCAATGTTGAGGACCCATGCCTTGCCCAGTTGGAAGGTTCCACTCCACATTCATCAAGGATACATGCACTGCCTGACTAGAAGGTTACACTTAGAATAGGTCATGGTCTCATGCCCAGCCTATTGGGAGGGTTCCACTCTACTGCCATCTAGGACCCAAGTCCGGCATCGCTAGAGGGTTCCACTCAGAATAGGTTGACGACCCATTCCCAAACCAGCCGAATGGTTCTAGTCTAGTGTAATTAGGGACCCATGCCTAGGATGGCTTTAAGTATCAACTCTAAATAGCACTATGTAACTACACAATCCATCCCTACAGGATAGTACATCATAGAAGGCAAAGAAGAACACCTCTTCCCAATCAAACTAGAAGGTATGCTCAGATGTCTCTAATATTCCACTGCCAAATTAGTAACTTCATCGAGCATCACCTTGCATATGTGTAACACCTAGAACATCACATAGCGTATCTCAAAATCCACTATAGAGGAAACCATCAAGATCAAAATGAAAAAAATAGTCAATATAGGATACACACATGCCAGTATTAGTGACCATAATATTGAGATACATGAGATAGAAGATTCATTAAGTGGTTCACGAAATGTGTGGGTCCCACAAAACATGCGACTCTACCTCATATGATGGTCGTGTACCTAGACATACATGATTACCTCAATTCCAATAGTAACCAAAGGCAGAAAAATACAAAAAATGGTTGACAGCCACAAGCTACTCGTCAGAGGTGTGAAAGGAAAAAAATGTATCTTTACTAACGTTCATCCTCAGAAGACACCAGATATCCAAACAGATTTCACCGTTGATATCCTTGCAGAAAAGAGAAAATGATACACTATTCATTCACTCAAAACTGACTCCCAGTGAATAATATGCATCTCTCTACATTGTACATGAATTTTATTCATGGAGAGCATGCTTCATTCCCAAATAACATCATACATATCACACCGTTTGAGATCCTCATGAAAAAACACACAGGATCGGCTATTCATTCATTAAAAATGGAAACCTGAGGAAGAAGTCACATTTTAATGCATACCGGGAAACCAATATCCATGGGTGAAACACCACTATTTTTGCTTTAGAGATTTAAATCAGTCATGAAACATCCACCTAAAATTGATGGTCATGATACTGATAATTGAGTGTCAATCAGACAACATATACAAAATTTATGGCTAGAAAATGTTTTAATAATAAAATATTATTATTATTTGAATGTTTCGATCTCCCAAGCCATGAGACCGAATTAAAAAATTTCCCAACTATCATTAATAGGTCCGTCTCAAATGTATTATCGGGTGTACATAGACAACACATAAATATGATGCATGGTTTAGATGTTATGGGTGTTAGAAGCTGCGCCTGATGAACGGCCAAGCCCACTTTGGCTCAGTATACTCTATTTGGAATCAAACCACTCCAATTTCACCAGCCTTCTCTAGTTTCCACTACACAGCATGTTCCCCGCACCACATGGTCATACCAAATGGAACATACAGACATCTCAGCCTCACGTCCTACCACCATTTTCCACTTCCAGACTTCTTAGAGACCACAACACACCAGTGGTTCAATACATGGACCAGCAAGACCCATATAGTTCTCAAAAACATAAAACAAGAATAGATTTGGGATCCTCAGGTCCTCATATATATATAAAAATTCATGGATTGAATATTCATTGATGTTTTTACATGATTAAATATAGCCACCACATCCGATTGACGTTGTGAATCCTTGAATTCCCAAAACACAACACCATTGTAGATCCAAAATACCTAGTTCATAAAATTCATAGAACCATGCTTCACCCGAGGCTCATATGTCATTTTGATTTGGAAATATGTGAAAACTGAATAATGATAAAGAACGATGAATAACCAGAGATCCAAATTCGAATCGGTCGATTCTCGTGTTAGTTTGGCTATTGACAAACATAGACTAAACATCCAAAATTCTAAAAGTGAATCAAAATCAACAGAAAATTAAATAAGCGAATACATACTATAAAATAATAATGCCACTCATATTTTTGATCTATCGTGGCATTCACAACACTCTAATCTGCTCGGATTTACAATCTCATCACGATCTACAATGGATCTGATGTCAATTTTCCATCGGAAGGAATGGAAAAGGTCTCACCGGTCATGGGAGGAAATGACCCCAAAACCTTATTGGCTTCCTTAGACACCTATTTATAGGATTTTTTCAATGTATGAAGAATATGAATATCCCACGTGTTCTCTATTTATGTCACACATAGGAAAAAAACTCAATTATAAAATCAACGATAGTCTCAGATTTCCTAGACGATTCCCCGTTCAAATGATATTTGAATTAACATTAGAGATAAAATAATTCTATTTAATGATTTTATTTATTTTATAGATGAACGAATTTCAAAAAATATTTTTTTTGGCCTTAAAACCCACAATGATTAAAAATAAGTTGTTTGTTGAAAAGTAATCAACTTATTAGATTTTAATTATTTTATAGAGGTGATATTTAATAAGGTTGTGAATCAATTTTCATTAAAAATGGGAATGAGTGAATGAAAATATATGGTATTTCACCATTTTCAATTCTTTAGATGTGGATTAATTGATTTGTTTTATAAAACATATAATAAATACATATCATAAAAAGATAGTGATGATGTAGGGGTTCATCCAATGAGGTTCTCCTTGATTTAATCCAATATGTTTAAATATTCTTAAAATGAAACATGTATGAATTTATATTAATATTAAAGGATTATATATTTTTAAAATAAACTAATGATTTTGGAGATGGAGAAGAAATTGAGATTTATAGGGAAGAAAAATGACAAAAAACTTCACTAAAATATAAAATGATGTAAAATTTATTAGTGATTAAAAATTAGATTATATTGAATAAAAAACTCTCAGTTGAGTTTTTTTATGAAATAATAAATGAAATATCCCTGAATGATCTCCATACATGATAAATAGTTAAGAATATTGAGGATGAAATATACCATATATTATGATTGAATATATCTCAGTAAAATATTTAACCTAATTTTCATCGGATAATAACTTCCAAAAATGAATAATATTGATGAAAAGACTATTAATATATAAGTTTATGAAAAAGTAAATGGGAAAGTGAAATTATAGGATCTGAATATATATAATTTAGTTAGATGTTAATAATAGTTGAATCAGTGATTATCATGGTTGCAATATTATATTTCAAATGATGGAGAGTTACTTAAAGGGTTATTATTCTAATGTCCAAAAAATATCATCGCCTATGTTTGAAAGTATTTCTCACCATTTTTATAATCATTAAAAGATGAATGATCATGTTTTAATGCCCATATTTTTAGCTATATATTTTGATCAATGAATTAAGTCCTGTTGGGGAGATCATCTTCTAATAATAATGAAGTTTAATAATAAGCTATTCTTTTTATGAAAAAAATAACAATAGATGTACGATATTCTTAAATAAGTCTATTAGATGTGTGGTTGGATTAGAAACCATGTAAATTGATATATCATACATACATCATACTCTCATAATATATACATAAATACTCAATATAATCACTAGAATAAGATAAAATTCTTGAAGAAATCCTTAGTATTAGAAGTAAAATTAAAATAATCCCAAAGGGAATGTTTGTGGAATTGAAAATGGGGATTCACATCTTATATTATATTATATTTAAAACTATAAGGACAAATTTAAATGTTTGGGGATTTTTTTGTTACTTTTTTAAATTATTTATCACTCATGATAAATGGAGATTGATTATACATTATTGTTAATTATACATTGGTGAAAAAACATTCATTATGTTGATATAATTAAACAAAGTATAGTAATATTTTATAACATTATAACGTAATAAATAAATTGTTCTTAAATAAATATGGATTCTTGGTATTGAATCATGACTATATAAGTGTGTCTAGATTAATATGGCAGGCTGATGGAAAATAATTTCATGTTGATGATCCTAGAGATGCATATTATTTATGCATTAATACTTTGAAAAAATTAATAACCAGAGGCATTAATATAATTATAAAAAATAAGATCATGGTAATTGTTTGAGACAAAATTTCACTATTTTTTATAAAAATATAATTTTTTTAGGTATTAAAACTATCAAATAGGTAAAATTATTAATTCATAACACTCGATGGTGAAGAATAAATATACTCATCCATTAGATCTTATTAATTCATATGTTTCTTGTAAAATTTTTATTTAATAGTATGATGTAAATAAATAAATTTTACTTTAATTTTGCCATGTTTTTAAACATAAAAATTATGAAATATATTAGATATTTTTTTTTTCATGTGAAATGAATGATTGTGATTTTTATCTCGTAAATATGTACAATGATAAAATAATTGAGTTTATATGTGTGAATATTGAATCATATGTTTGACATTTTGGGACTAAATGTAAACATAGTGAACTGTGCACACCATAACAAGATTTTATGGATGCATTGTAGAATAAGTGTTTGGCGGTGTTGGATCTAAAAAAGAATGAAAAGACTGATAATTATCTATATTTTTAATGAAAATATATTGGTCTAGCGGTTCACATTAAAATAAACTAATTAAAATATTTTTATTTATATTTTTACCATAATGACATGAATTTCAAGAGGTATTTGAGCTTAATGTATCACTGTGTGTTTAGAAACCATTGTGTGATGAAGGTAATGTTTAAAAACAATAGTAAAATTTAAAAGAGATTATATAGGGGTAAAATCCTATTATATACTCAAAATGGATGAATATAAAACATATTTAATAATAAAACAATAATAATTCAGGATAATTATTTGATGTTTATCCAATAACATTTAGAGATAAATTTTTCACATGAAGTAGAATTTTTATAAAGTGATGATTATAATATATTTTTCACATAGGTGATGAAATTCAATAAATAACATAATGTTTTGATGATATACATTCTATAGAATAATATTCAATCATTTAACATTTTGTGAAATAATCCCATTCATCTTATACATGGGTAAAAATTCATATTTATGTAGTGAAAACCATGTGATTTGATTGGAAGTTGTAATAAACATAAGGATCATTGTAGAAAAGTCCTCATAAATGTTTTTCCTATCAAGTTGATGATATGAATTTTAATGAATTACTGAATCATCAAGAGTGATCTGATTCCATGAATGAATAATTGGACTTGATTGAAAATACTAAAACATTTTATTTTCTACCAAACCCTAGAGAGAAATTATTCATCAGAAAATGTGGGTGTTCAAGTATAATGTTAATGAAAAGGGTTAAGTAGATATATATAAATAGTAATATTTTTTGTAGATGATATTCAACATATGATAGATGGGACATTAACAATACATTTACACCATTATCATCTCATGAAAAAAATATAATATTCAACACAATTTCAAAGAAAAATAAATACAATAATTTTTTCGATGGATATCATGTCTTCCATTCAAGATAGTTATTTTTAGGGGAGTTATACACTAATAAACCTCATGGTTTCAATCTTGGATAATATTAAAATAAATTTTTACCTACAAAAATATTTTTAGGTTCTAATGAAAGTCCCACAAAACTAGTTTTTGATACTATACACATTCTTGAAGATGATTTTATTTAACAAAGAATTATTTTGACACCAACTCTATGTTATTGATAAAAAATATAGATATTAGATTTTAAATATTATATTATTGATTACATTTTTAGTAGAAATATTAAATTATATTGAAATATTTTCTATAAGGGGTGATTTATTTAATTTACATTCATAATGAGATTATGTGAATTCATAGAACAATAAATTCTCAATAGAAAGATTCCAATTCAAATTATCAAAAGAATTTTTATAGATTACACTTAAAAAATATTACCGTGCATGGTTAAAATATTTAATTTACCATCATTTCATTTGTTATAAATCTATCAAAATAATAGAAAGGAAATAATGTTGATAATAGAGTTTTCAATAATTTCATGAAAATTTAATTATCATAGAGATTCAAGTCCAGATTCAGTTTATTATATTACACATTATTCCCGATATCAGAGAAAACCAAAAGGGCCACACTTTATTTATGGAAATATGATTTTATGGTATTTAATGTGTATGAATGAAAATGGGACAAAATATAGAAGCAATGCAATGTTCAATATTTTTAGTTACCCAAATAAATATTAGATGATCTATGTTGATGGAAAAAGATCAAAATATGGTGCAATTGTTTCCCTTGGAGAGAGGTTAGTTTTTTAGTACATATTGATGTACACATTATTCACTGGAGAAATGATAACGAAGAATATGTAATTTTTTATGCAACAATCTGATTTTTGTGGAAAATTATATATTTAGTGATCTAAAGGTTAAATAGATGTCTCTCATACATCTTGGTTGTGATAATCAATGTGTTATAAATTTATCAATGAATCATGCTAAATATTCAGGATCAGAGAACATTTCTATAATGTATCACATTATAAATGATAATTTGAAAAGACATTTATTATAGATGGATTTTATTACAGTGTAGTGGTAAATAGAAGAAGTGTTTACCAATCCATTTTCAAAATATGAATTAAAAAATATGAGTTTTATTTTTTAGTGAAATGTCATCCTTCTGAATGATATGTTATTTTATTTATTCATCTTTCTAATCAGGAAATTTTATTTTGTTATCAATGTGGTGTATAAATGTTTTCCCACATTAATAAACAGTTTTATATATCATTAAATGTTTTTTTAAAATGAGTTTAATATTTATAATAAAGTCTATTAGTATTTTTTTTCATTTAATGAGAGTATATATTTATAGAGTTTTGTAAAAATATGTTTGATGTGAATGAAAAAATGTGTATGTGTAAAATGATTTAGAAATTTCGTTGAAGTTTGTACACTAATTGGTTCATTAATAGGTTTTTTGGACCAATATATCATGTTGTGGGAGGACATAATCTGACGATCCTGTACACATTATAGTGTTGTTGATTGTTAGAAGTGATGATTGAGTATTAATGAAATACATGTTCACCCTTGGATTTATTATCCTATTTTATAATTCAATCAGGGAGAATAAGGAGTTAATTTTTTAAAGAGATGGTATAATTATTATTTTTTTCATGAAGATCATGATATTAATGTTAAAAAATATTGTTTACTACAAGAAATTAGTTCATATATGATAAAAATTATTTCATATTGAGTAATCTGTGTGTTTTGAAAATTTTAATGTTTTTGTTGTTCCATTGATTACTAAGGAATCAAAATGGTACATTTTTAAGACCATTAATTAAGTAGAGTCATGTTTATATGAAAATGTTCCGCTATAATATTGGAAATATATATGGAATATTTTTTAAGGTTTTAATATTATTGTGGTTATTATTAATTTGTTTTATTTTCATGATATGCATAAATTGTATTCAAATATCTATGATATTATTGTTCTCATGATATATAATGATTTTATAGTTGTTTAAATGGGTTTAAAATAGTTTAGAATATTTAGTAATATATATAAAATTATTTGGAGTCAATTTGCCTGTAGTTGTTGTCAGGGTAGTTTTTTAAGATGGCTAAATGTAGTGTTCATAGTAGACAATGTTGAGATCAACACTAGCAGTAATTCCATAATTAGAATGATTGTATATCTTCTCATTGTTTAAACATAGAGTACATTTCCATCAGAGAGACTTTGAAAGATTTCATTCCATTAAATATAGTTTTTGTCTATAATTTTTAAATAATAAGTGGATGCTCACATATATTATTTAAACATTATATATATGAACATTTAGTTTAACAAAGATGAAAATTGGTATTACAAATGAAAACCACATGTTCATTCAAGGTTGTCATAAATTTGGTGACTAATATATATTTCAGTGAAAAAATATTCGAGACAAATATATATATTTTTAAAGGCGTAAATTTATCATTGATTATTGATACAAACCTTGAGGATTTCCCTGAATCAACATAGCGTTTTTTATATAGATTTCTAATTTTAAATATCCAAATTGATGTATATCCTTTAAAAATAAAATACATATATTATTGTTTGGAAGAAAGAAATTACTTATCTTTTATTAAATATAATTCAACATTCCATAAAACTAAATATAAAATTTTATGTAGGATCTTATAGATTAAATATATGTAATAACTGAATTAATTGAATTGATAGTATCACATAATGTTTTGGTTAATTGGTACATTGAATCATTTATTGTTTATCTTATCATTATTATCATTCTTATAATAGCTTCATATTATTTTTATCATTATTGTTTTTAAAGTATAACATGTTTTTCACTTTATGATGTGCAATAACTATAATTTTGAATTATAGTCATCAATTCCATGGTATTATTCGATCATCAAACAATTTGAAGGGTTGGTTAATTAGTAATATGTGTTTGAAATAATTATCATGTTGAAACATTAAAATATCAATGAATAGATGACTCCCCTTATATGAAAATGACGTATATGTTTTCTATATTATGTTATCTCATGTTTCTAGTGTTTCTTTCAATGAAAAAAAATGATTTCCTCATTTCATCAACCTGGGAAATATATTCAAAATTATTTAATAAACAAATAATAAATTTCTTAAACCAATACCTTGTTTATATAAATATATATTTACAATTTAATTCAAAAAATGTACTTTTTTGAAAAAGAAAAACATAATTTAAAATAATTTAACTTTTAATGGTTTCGTGATAACATGGATAGAAAATACATATAAAATGGTTTATTCTTCATTAGTCATTACTCCAATACTCCTAGAAATTTAAAAGTGGTTTATATCTTTCACCACACATAATATTATGTTTAATGGGCATATATTATTAAATTGTTCCTCAACAATAATATCCTCTAAATATTATTCAATTTTTCTCAAGTCTAGGAAAACCGTTGCAATTTAGTTTTTCAATTATTGATCCCATGAATCATTATTTGATCTAGGGTGATGAACTTTGATATTTCTTCATCATTGAATCCCATTCATACTAATTATTCTCCAAACATCACAATTTTTTTAGGAATTTCAAATGGAAAATAGATCAGCCTTCATAGAATTTATTATTTAAAAACTAATTTCATTTTTAAAATTTTACTAAATCATGGTGAATAAATAATTCATAATCAATAAATCAAGCATTGTCAATGTGTTTCAAAAAATCAAAATTTTATTCCCAGTTTGAGTGTTTTTATTTGAATTAAATCCTACCATATTATAAATAGAGTAAATGATTTAAATTTTTGTAATTTTTAATAAAAAATGGAGATATTCGTGAAAATGAGAAACTAATACCCAAGAAAATGATCATGACCCAATCATGAATATTGTGATGGAAACCTTTGTTAATAAAATATATAAGTAGTGGTAAGGATATCAATATTATTATATAAGATTTCATTTGAATTAAAATGAACAAATACACATTTCCCCATAATTTTAATGCATAAAAATTAATATGGAAACATTTTATATGGATGTAAAAGTTTCATGTAAACATTACAAAGTCATAAAAATCAATAAGTATAATAAAAAACACTAAACTCATTTAATAATGAATAAAATAATTTAAAAACATTAACATGAATATGAAATATTATATCATATATAAATATATTCATATAAAATAATAATAATAATAATAATAATAATAATTAAATAACAACACAAGTTAAATTTTTTTTTATCAAATATAAATATGATTTATAAAAGTAATATATTTTTGAAATCCATAATTTTAAATAAAATAATATTTTTCAATTTTTAATTTTTAGAAGATAATATATTATTAATTTTGTAGGAAACATGAAAATAAAATCATGGGTTATTTAGATTAAGTACAATTATAATTCATTATAAATATTATCTCCCTTTATTGACTAAAAAGATCATTCATAGAATGTGTAATCTAAATTAAAGAACTAACCATACTGAAGTAATTAAATTTCATAATTTACCCATAAAAATAAAAAAATTGAAAAACAACTTCAATATTGATTGTAAATTCCATGGACCATAGATCACATAAAATACATAATCCAAAAAATACAAAATTTTATCCATAATCAACGAAATACAATGGGAGTCTGAATAAATAAGATATAATTATTAAACAAATTGGGGGTCCTTCCCTCGGTTTTATATAAAAATAAAGACCATTTTTATTGGGTTGATAGGGAATCCATAACATGACCCACACACCTAGGTTCATAGAGGAAAATAAAATTCATGGGCCAATTTCCACAACACGGTTTAATGGATCAATATCCCATCATAATAGAATACCAATGGCTTAGCGGCCTATTAATGGAGGTTGGTTTCGTCCTCAATTACCCCAGTAACCCCAATCACTACATCATATCCATTTTCCCCAAAATTAAAATCCCTCTGAGGACTAATAGTTATGATTTTTCCATAAAATGTACCTAGGATACATTACTAATATACTTATTAATATCATATTAGTTATTAATAGAGTGACAATGAACTTTCCCCACCACTTTTACATTGGAATCTCAAAAGACCCGTAATCACATTTAATGAACAATAAACTAGTTAAATACATCATGAAATAAAAATTTAAACTAAAAAAATAATATGGAAGGATATGTAAATTGAATAATAGAATTAATTGATGGATCTATTAATGATTTATTGATTGAAAAAAATCTCAAATCTAGTGTTTATTCTTAGGGAAATAGACAGATAATGAAAACCTACTATGATATCTTATAGGAATATGATGATGTCTATAAGCGAGGAATGTTTTTTGGGAACACCTAACGTAGGTAAGAGAAAATTTTGGAAAACCTTAAATATCCCAAATTTAACAATAATCCAAAAATGAAAACCAAATATATATAACCTTCCACATGCCATACAGTTCCCTAACAAAGGTTTCAAGAAATTAAAATATGTTTTTGGTTGTTTTAAAATTTGTTAATCTTCTTATCTATCTCATTTAGTACCATATGGTTGAATGTAACATATATTATGTTCAACGTTTACCATATCCATTGAACAATGTTTTATTAAAATATCATAATTTAATAACCTATAATTTACCTAAATTAGTGCATTTATATTTCCTAAAAAAATATAACATTTACTCTCTAACGATGATGGAAAAAAAATTAAAAAATATATTTTATTTACTAGAGGTTTTTTAAAATGATATCATTCATAATAAATTAAATTATTAAATTAGGACCCAAGTAATTATAAATTCTCAAAAATATTCATTTTATCATATAAAAAGAAATTTGCCACTCTTCTAAAAATTTTATACATATTAAAATCAATAATTGAATCTAATAAATTAACTCGTATCCAATGATACAAACATGTTTCAAATATGAGAGTATAAAAATAAAAACATACTAGTAAATACTCAATGTTATAATTAAAAATGGAACATGGATTAAAAATTTATCCCAAAATTTATCATAATAAATTTAATTCTAAAATTATACTCTATCGTACCATAAAAATAACATTGGGTTTTCTATTTTTTATCCTACCACAAAAATATCATAATAAAAAAATACATATATTTATTAATAGACATTTTCCTAAATTATAATATCATTTTAGAAAATATTGTTTAGTTTTATTTTTATTATCTACTAATTTAATAAAACAAAACTTTTATACTCTTCATAATAGTAAAAATATATACATAAATATATATATATAAGAAGGAAAAAAAATATCTGTTCTACAGAATCCATTAATAATATGTTAAAAAAATAGTTAATTATATATTTTTAAATTCACCCATTCTAATACCATTTAATTTATTAAAAACAATTTTAAACAAAAATATAAATTATCTTTGAAAACATAAAACAATTAAAAACGTTATCACATTTAACACATCATATATTTTCAACACATCAATATACAAATAATTTATTCAATATTAATTTAATATAAAAAATATAATATTAAATATATTAAATCACAGTATTAAAAACACACATATCCTACCACCCACTATAATTTATACGCTTGAATAGTAGACTATACATATTTATTCCAAATGCCTCTTCATTGGATCCATTGACACATAATCAATATTGCAAATAATAGAAACTAATTCATTTCAAAGAATCCTCCAGAAGTCATATAAATTGATGATGATATGAGATTCAATGATAAATATCATTATCAAATTTATTTATTTATTTCATCCCAAATTCAAAAATATAATGTCTCATATATATGAAATAAAATAAAACTAAAACACCAATTTGGAATTAAATTGTAGTGACTTGAACCAACTCTTTCATCGACCTTATTAATATTACCCCATTCCCCATGTGTAATCTAATACCTATTAAGAAATATTTCTAGTATAATGATATTATGAAAAATATTTCATCAAATGAACTACCCTCACTAAATATAAAATGTTCCCTAGCAGGGTGATATATTTACACTAATCACTCACATAATATCCCAACCTCCCAATATGTTTCCAATGATGAATATTTTATCCTTCTTGGTACTTTTTACATTAAATAATAATTTGATTATTCCCAAAAAAAAGAACTAACCATGTTAATTCATTGGTTTTAAAATAAAAATATGAAAATTCATTGGTAATTTTATAAAATTTAAGCTTTTTCGGGTGAGGAGTGAAAAATATTGGTTAAAAAACAATAATTGTTTATCATGTTGTCAAGGTAAATTAAATCTCCATGTTTTTATCTACATGATTGTTGAATATGGTAAGTTGTATTAAAATATTTTTACAGATTTTATGGGAATAAAAAGTATTCATGAATATTATATAGTACCATTTTATTCGTAAAATTTGCATTTTTAGAAAAACTATTTTTTGTTGCATCTGATGTACTTATATTAAAACTATGTTTATGTTTGTTCCATAAATTAAAACATAATATTTTATTTCTTATATTTAAAGATGGGGATCATATTTTGTAATGGTACTAATTATTTTGTTTCGTAATGAATATTAACCTTGGAAACTAGTTTTCAAAATGGTAAATGTAAAACCCAATAGTTAAAAATAAAATAATTTAAAAGGAACCAAAATATAATCATTATTATTTTATGATGATATTATTTCAATATCAATCACTTTAAATTAAAAAAATGCAATGTTTGTACACCTTTTTATTGGTAATGACCTTTATGTTATATTATGTTATGAATATGAACTGAATGCCACTCTCTTTAATAAAATATATCTCATATATTTTTATAAAAAATTATTAATGTCTCGATAAATCATGAATGATTATTTTAAACAATAATAATTTTATTTAAATAATGTAATTTATATATAATTTTTAGTAAAGATATACCAACCCTGATTTTTTACGCAAATAAAATATATTTCACGAGTATATGGTTGAAAATTCAAGTATATAACTTTAAAAAATTATATGTATAATCTTTTTGTTGAATTCTGATGTTCCAACAATTTATTTTATATATATATTTTATATGTTATCATGAAATAGTTTTGTATTGAAGTCAATTTTTTCTTGATTCCATTAATGAATTTTTTTTGAATTGTTTTTAAAAATAATTAAAATGTATTAGATAATTTTAAATTAATTTTAAATCAAAATAAAATCATAAAAAAATATAATATCTAAAAATTATGGTAACATCTCAATCATATAATCATCATATCATTTATGTTCCACTTCAAAATTTTGAAATTAAATTTAGGGACCTTAATGATTGAAATGATTGTTATAAAATCAAAGGATAAATATTGTTTGTTAGGGGTTAAATAAAAATATAATGATAAAGTAAAAAAAAGAGGCTAAATAATAATGGACAGTTTTTTCTCTACCTTATATACATTATATTATATTATATAAATATTTTAATCCATTTTATATGATTTAGAAAAATATATATAAATATATATTAATATTTCATTTATTTAAATGATATCTACCCATATCAAACCACCTCTTGTATCTTCCATTAATCTCGTGACAAATTCATCTTGACCTATAACCATGAGAATTCAATCCCGACAATTCTCAAAATATTCATTATATTTTATTCGCACCTAAATAACATCCTTGAATATTAATGGTTTATTGAAAAGGATGGTTATTAAAAAATATGTATTACTCTTATCCAATTATTATCATGATTAATTATTCATCAACCTCCATACATTCTCTTATATCAATTATTATATTATATAATAATTATCTCTTATACTGTTAAGAGTAATAATTTTTTTGGTAGACTCATTTAAAAACTCCATTTCCAATATATGGGAAATGAAAACACTACATCTGCATATGTGTGGGAGACAAACATAATCAATCGATGAGTTTCATTAATTCTCACCATCACACAAAAATGGTAATTTTTATATATCTAAATAATATATCAATTAATAATTAAATAATTATCTTTCTAGGAAATAATATATTACTTACCTTCCCATATTTTGATCAATTAAAAAATTATAATGTTGTTTTTTCCAATGTTTGGACTATAACCTCCAGAAAGAGATGTGATTTATTTTTCACGCAGGGAATTAATAGATGAATATAATATTTAAAATAATTTCTTAAAATTATATTAATGTGATGATTGAAACTAATGATATAATTTGTTAATGACCCCTCTTACTATGGTTTTCTTTCCCAAGTTGTTTTAGGATTATGAACAAATTATCTTCAGACCATCCCTCATAAAAGTAATTGAATTTATAAAATTATATGTAATATTAATAAATGAAATATAAGGGGTTATGATATTGGAATAAAAAAGAAAATTTTCCCCTATAGTAAATAAATGATAAATTTTTATTATACAAGATTTAAATTATTTTTTTGCGAGTATGACTCTAGGAAAATGATTTTCTATATTAATTTTATTTTATTGAATCTTAATCCATATTCACCACATGTTATAATTTTTTAGTATAAAACATAGAAATTTTTTTATTTTATCATTAATTTAATAAATTTTAGTTATTTCGAATCTGTTTCGTGTTTTTCTAGTCAATAATTTTATTATTAAAAAGTTATCAAACACATAAGATATTTTATCTTGAAGAAATAATATTCAATGTTTTAAAAACATTTTCCTCAATATTTTTGTTTATTATATTGATTTTATAAGTATACTTTTTTTATTGAAATGATATTAATGTTAAATATTAACTTCATCATACATTAATTACAATTATTAAAAAAATGTTTTTATTGTTTTCCATATTGGTCACTTTTATCTTTTGTTTAGTAATGTGAAAATGAATTCCTTCTTTAACATATATAGTGTTATTATATTTTACCACCATATTTTATTACAATTTTATGATGATTCTCCAACTACAATATTTTTTTATTGAAATTAAATTCACATCCAAATAATTTATTATGAATCACTAATTTTATGAGTTATTTTAAAGAATTGGGAATTTATCTTACTTTTTTTATGAAAATGGAAGTTCTTTTTATTATAGAATCAAATGGTTTTATCAAGAGTTTTATATTTATTCTATATTGGAATAATATTTTTCACCATGATATGGTAATTTAGATATATATATATTTGTATAAGTGATCTCTATATATCTCATGATAATAGGTGATCTATTTATAGTCCTCAAACACATTGGATAATGAGTAGTCTTTGAGGTGAAAAAATAAGGGGGATAACCACTAATGTCGTTCTTATTATATTTAATATGAATTAATTATTTATAAAATTTGTTAAAAATTATTTAACATGGATTATTAAAATTATTCTATAAGATAACAATGTATTCTTACAAAAGTGTTTTGATTGGAATATTTTTATTTCTTCGTAAAAATATTATTAACTATAAAAGTAAAAGGATTGATTTTCAAATAAATGTTTTCATTATTTTCAATATTAATCATCATTTTTTTATTTGTTTATTGTTAATTATAATTTTTTCAAAATCATTTCCTTGATATATGTATAATTTCTAAATGTAGATATTTGTTAATGTGCTCATGATTTATTTTGAAAAATATATACATTTTCATGTTGTTCAATATTTTCTATGGAATAATTGGATTAAAATATTTTTTTATTTTTTTATTATTTTCACTTCAGTATCCCACATTATCAAATGGATATCATATGGAATAAGTATTACTAGGTCCAATAGAATGTTCAATCTTACCAATCTATGGATTTGACTAACATAAGGAAAACCTATTTTGAATAAATTATGACATTAAATTTAGAAAGATTTATTATAATGGAAATGTGAATAGGGTGGAATTATCAACTTTTTTATGTAAGGGTTTCATATTTAATAAAAATTTTTAATCCTCTTAAATAGTAAACATAAATCATTATAGGGTATAATTAAATCAAATCATTTCATTTAAGGTTATAATAATATGTTCATCAAGGTGGGTATCCTTATAGTTGGTATTAGATCAATGGTATAACTAATATTATAGGACATGATGTTTTAAAATAATGATAATTAATGTTTGTAAGATTCCATCATGGGTTTATAAGTTTATGGAAGACTTGAATTTTATATTAAGCGATGCAATTTTTTTATTTTTTCAGATATTATTACATTAGAGATAATTATCGTGATTTAGTAAATGTGTGCATAAGATTTTTATAATTAAAATCTTATTTGATGACAAATGATTTTATATTTTATATATAAATAATTAATATTATTGATAAACATTTTGATTAAGATTATTTTTCATAATGAGGTAATTATAGTTAATTTCTGAAAATGAGATATTATTACTAGGAACAAATGATTTATGTAATAGATAATATTTGGAATAAAATTTGATTTAGTGACAAAGTGATTAATATTATTCTTGTGTATGTACATTACATTGGGAAATTTTTATTGTTAAATTATTGTTAATTATCTTATACTAATATGGGATTTTATATAATAAATCAAAATTATTTTATATTTTGTACTAAAATTTGTTTTTATTAAATATTTATTTTTAATCAATAAAATTTTATAGTTTATCCAGATTTATAATATTTTATTATAGGGGAATATAAATTTTAAATATGTGACCTTATGATTGATTTATTTTATTTAGATATAAATATTATTTTTACCTTGGAAGAATATGTGATCAAGACATTCTAATATTTTGGATTTATTTTTCATTTAAAATATTTTTATTTTTTTTATTTTTATTTATATATGAAATGATATATGTTGGAAATTATTATTTATTGTCATGAATTTTGATATTGGAATAATATTATTTCATATTTCATATTATAATATATTTTCCATAACAATATTCATTTTTTATAATGTCCAAAGACATTAAAAATTTATTTTACAATTTTTGTGCTTGGTGAAGCATTATAAGTTATATATTGTGATGAGTAATTAAACATTAAATTTTTTTCATTAATAAAAGATATACAAATCAGAACATTTTGAATAATTGATATTATATAAAAATCCTCTTGTGAAGTTTAAAGAAATATATTATATATATTTTCACAAATTGATTTTCTCATCATAAAATAATATCTCATTTCTTAAGAGGCATTAAAGGTATTTAACACTAAAATTTCAAATAACACATCATGAAATACAATTTTGAGTTTGATTCTTAAAATACAACATGATATTAAATATGATTCCTAGTTTTAAATAAAAAATTAATGTTCACTGATAAATGTTTATCTAGTTTTACTATGATGATAGGATAATTTTTCGGAGAGACTATTTAATTTTTTAAAGGATGATAGAGTGTAACACCCAAGGTACTAAATTTTTCAAAAATATTATTTATGAATTCTTGTATCACATGAAATACTGACCATTAAACAAACTACACATATATTATTAAAATATTAATATTTAAATATGATAATTATACCATAATAGTTGGTGTGGTGGGAACGGAAATGAGCATCCACATTATAAAATATATTTTGGGAAATTTTTTATTTAATATTTATTCATTAATTAATTCCTATGAAATAAGGAATTTTTTAATTGAAATAAAGATCATGTAATGTGATAAGACATATTTAAAAACTATATCATGATAGGAATGATTTTTTATCAAATTTAATTACATAAATTGATTTATATTAATTATTGAAATGAAATATATAGATCATATATTTTATATAATAAATTAATATCATTCTAATTATGGTTACTACATATTGAATGAGTGTAAATTAATTTTATACTTTATAAATAATGATATTAAAAAATGTTATTATTGTGATTGTTGAGTTTATAATTACTTACAAATTGAGAAATTATATTTAAAGGAATATAAATAATTTTTAAAAAATAATTATAGTATTTTTAATACTTTTCTTTGTTAATTTTCAAAACAGTTTTAATTTTGGGTTGTGTTGAATATACCAATTTTTTTTAAAAATTAATTTAATATATTATCAACATTGTCATTTTGAAAATTCATTTATTTTATAAAACATTTAAATGTAAAATAAGATAATCATTATTTAACATAAATAAACACATTATATTAAAATCAATGTTATTAATGATATTGGTAAAAAATTATTCTTTGGCATAAAAGTGATTTCTGTTATGAGTAATTAATGTATATTTTTTGGATCTTGGATTTTAAGATATTTACTTAATGTATAAAAGGTATATTATTAAAGAATATATTTATAATTTGGAATCATGACGATATTATTTATTTATTTGGAATTTTAAATTTGGTTTAAAATGATTAGTAACCATGGACACTTTTTCCACCATGTTAAATGGTAAAACAAGTTAATTTTAAAAGAAACATTGTCATAAGGTTGGAAAATATCATACTTATTCATATTGTATATGATTATATAAAATATAATCAATATATTTTTATAAATATATGAAATTATGACCATTTTTATTTGACAATGACCATCATTTTATTTTATGTGAGATGAAGAAAAAATTGCCTCCCACTTTATATTATTTTCTCTAAAATAATTTCATAGAAACAAAAATTGGTTATTAAAGGATAACAATTAAGTGTTTAAATAGAATAATTTATTTATAATATATAATTTTCAACTTTCAGTGATTGTATAATTACCATGGACGCATAAAATACAACAACACAATGGTTATGAAAGTGGTAGAAAAAAATAAATATTCTAACAAAATTAAAGTAATATATTCTGGATGAATTATTATGTTTTCATAATATATTGTATAATTATATTATAAAGGGGATGGTAAAATGGTTTAGTTTTCGATTACCTTCATTTCATCCAGTAATTTATATCATTTATTTTCAATGTACCCTAAAAAGTCATCAAAAGTTACTTGAAGTTTTAAAAATATTTCACAAATAAATAGATGAGAAATCGTTCCTTAAATAAAATGATGGGGGAAATATGTACACTATAATGAATTTTTCATGTATGTTGCACATGGAAACTTTTAATTATTCTATTGACCCAAAATTATTCCACAATAGTTATTGTTCAAAAAGGCTTATGAGGGGGTTAAACAAAATAATATGGTCCAAATTGACGAATAAATATTTATGAATTTAATTATATTTATTTATTTAATAATTATCCTATTATAATAATAATTTATTAGAGTTTTGTTCTATTTCTGATGGTGTAGGTATATTATATATATATATATTAATAATTTTTGTATTTATAATATTTCCACCCCTCACACTTATACAAGGGAAATTATAATCCTCTATTAATCATGCAATATGAATAATTAAACATGAAAAAGAACTACCAAAATTCATTATCGATATTAATCACCATGTGAAATTGGTTTCTGTCTCCCTAAAATACAATCATAGAATGATTTATGTGTACAAAAAAGAGTGCTTTCCAAAGAAATGGTTAACAATTTTCCAAGTTTTTTCATATTTATTTCTTTTTGGACGAACATTAAATTATCAATAACCAATATGATATGAATAAATACATACCCTAAAAATTGAAATATTATTATGTTTATTTTAAAATTATTTCCATTTAATATTGTATTATATTGGAAATGAAAATGTGGTACATGTATTTGTGTGGACTACTACCACTACTAATTAATGTGTTTTGTTTTCCATAACAACTACAAAAATGTTGTTATTATGATATTTTTATTGAGTAATTATTATATTAATTATATAATTATGAATCTATAAAGCTATCATAATACTTATCTTTAAACATTTCCATCGATTACGAAATTATAATGTTATTCATAAATATGTAAGGACTACCACCTCTTGAATGGGATGTGATTGAATTTTCAAATCAATATTTCGTGTATAATCCTAAAATACTATTTAAATTATAAAAATTATAATTATTTTATGATTTATTTTCCATGTATTATGGGAATATATTTCTTTGACCATGGTCACCCAGATGAAGTTGTTTTAGGAATAACAACTAGACAACCTTGAAACATATTATATAATTATAATATATTTATAAAATTTAAAAGGTATAATAATAAATGAACTATAACTAATCATGATAATAAAATAAACATAATTTTTTTTATTATATAATATTATTTATATAATTTTATGACATGGGATTCCAATAATGGTGTCGGTGATCTGACTCTAGATAAGTGGTTTCTAATCCTAAATTTCATTCACTGAGAATAGTTCTATTATCACCAAATTTGTTCATTGTGTTTTATGAACATAAACTCTATTATATTTTTGAATAATCAATAAATTAATTTTTTTGAAATCCATTTCTCATTTATTATTTTTGTAATCATTTATTTTAAATGATATCATATATACATATATGCAATTTTTCATTATAAACATGGTTTTAAATGATTTAATCACATTTTCCTTTATGTCCTTGTCCATTTAAATTTTTTATTAATATATTCATCTTTAAATAAAGGAGTCATAATGTTAATATTTGACTTCTTTTGACTATATTGATTGAAATTTAAAAATTAATATTTTTAATGTTTTTCATATGGGTCATACATTACTCTTTTTACCAATGATAAAAATGTTTCTTTAATTATCATCTAGGGAATTAATTAATTTTACATCATAAGTCAATTTATTTTCTATTAACATTCCTATATATTTATTAATGGTTTTTAATTACAAATTCTATTTTTGAATATTTTTTTTAACACATTATGTTTTTGGGATCTATTAAAATAAATGGATGTTTTTAGCAATTTTATGTAAAAATGTATGTTCTTTTCTTTTGGGTTCAACTTAATTTTTAAATGGTATTATGATGAGAATGTGCATGATTAAAATATTTTATTCACGATATGATTCTTTATTATTCTATATAATGAAAATTGATCGTTATATATCACATTTTTCTTGGTGATATGGATATAGATCTCCAATTCATTAGGTAATGAATATGCATAAATTGAAAAAAACATAATTTATAAAACCTTGTAGGATACTCCTATATAGTTAACTAAGACTATATTTATTTTGTAATGGGTTAAAAATGAGTCCACATGGGGTATGAATATGACTCTCTTATGTAATATTATACATTTTCATGAATTTATTTCATGGAAGTTTTTTTATTTCACAATATTGAATTGTGTTATATATGTTTCCAATAATTTATGTGAAAATTATTAAAAAATTCATGAGTTTTCATATTTTTCAGATTAATGTTATTAGGTTATTTTTTATTCATTTTTATTCATTTTATTGGTTATCCCACATTACAAATTTTTTTTCAAAGGGATTTAAGGATGTATTTTAAGTACAGAAATTTTTATCATTCCACCAAGGTGATTTTATTTAAATAAATTAATGATGTTTTGATTGAAAAATAGATTAAATTTATGAATCATCCTTTCTAAAAAATAAATTTCATTGTGTGGAAGTATCAGAATTCCAATTTAAGGGGTTGATATTTATAAGTTTTTTATAATTCAATAAAATCCATAAACAAATAGATTATGATTAGGAAATGATATTATAACCTTATTGTAAAAATAATAATTGTTGGTTGATTGTGATGTTGGACAATATCAATAGGATATCACAACTATGGTTTTGATATCTAGTATAGAGAAAATAAAATATGACTACTTTTTATATTTTTATTCAATAATTAATATTATTTAAGGTTTATTTCTATGAATATTAAATTAATATTCTAATCCATGTTCCCTATACTACATTATTCTTTTATTATTCCTCATTATTCCATTACCATATATAAACATAATGAAAAAACACCAATGTTTTATTAATTCAATGATAAGTTCATAATTTTTTAGGTAATCTATGTCTCATACTGTATTACCACAATGATTATTCACTTTTTATATATGATGCTAAATTACTTTAAGTACTCATAATATATATCATATATTATATTTCTCTCTATCCATCAAACAATAATTGAGAAATGTTATATATATTGAAAATCGATATTCATAGTGCATCATGGAGACCTAAATGCCATCATTAACTATATTGATTATAGGGTAATTCAACCGAATTCCACATGAATAAAACACAAAAATAACACATAATCTCTAATAATTTTTAGATATATCATGATATCATAATGAAATAATCGATTGAAATCCCTATAGAAACCATAAAATTTATTAAATATATTTTCATTAATAAAACAAATGAGGTTTGTAAGAAAATAGATACATTGAATATATTCCATATACTATATGGATGGGATCACATATCCCCAAAACAATTATCATTAGAAAACACATTTTTTAATTCCCATTATGAACTACACAGTTCATTTTGAATTGGTATTCAAAAATAAAGAACATATAATTTATATTTTATCAATAAATATTAATCAATGTAAACTTATATTTACCTTAAAATTCATATTTCATAAATTATTATAATAGTTATTATCAATTTACATTAATTTTTATTTAATAAGGTAATCCTAATATTGTATTTATATTTTTTTAATTAATATTTAATTTACTCAACACTGTGCAACACAATAGTAGAAAAAATAAATATATTGAGCACCATCTAAAAATATAGAGGTGACAAAAACTAAATTTTAAAAAAATATGAAAACATTATAACCCAATTATTTAACCCATTATTCACTTAATTCATAAATTGTTATATTCTTAGTTGTCTTCAATCATTACACAAAATATAGAATCATAAGAATATAAAACATTCACTTTAAATAAATTAATCTAATTAATCCCCTAAATCAAAATGAATATTTACCATTATTAATAAATGAATGAAATTTCAAGATAAAATGTCTAACACAAATATTTTAGGGAACCAATAACCCATAAAATAAAATCCCAAAATAATCACCTATAAACAATTTTTGAAACATATAAGAAATGACTACAAGAAAAAAAGCTTGATCATGAAATAGAGATAATGTATAGAAAATGTTCATCTGTTAAAGATACTCTGCATGAAACACCATGAAATTAATATTGAAATATTAGGGAAAAATACATTAAAAGGGGTTAAATGTATCTAATAGGGGATATAGATTTTTATAGGCTTTAATACTGGAAGATATAAAATAGGAAAATTCATGGTGATTTTGGAATTTATATATGCTGTCTTAAATAGAAGATATTAGTGAAACTATTTTTACCATTCCCTAACCAAATATATTTTTAGTAATTTTTGACATGATTAGTTGACCACATGATAAATAACAAGTGTGTTATGAAGAGTCCTAATATTGGTAAAAATAATCTACAAAAAATAGAATGTTGAGTTTGAATCTAGAAACCAAAATAACAAGGTATCTCTTAAAAAACACTATATTTCTAGAATTTAAGATCCAATGGCTGAAGAGGTCCATTTGATAAATTCTGCAGGTGTTCTCTTTTCACAATTTAAAACTCCTCAAAGTTTTCACTATATTGAATATATAGTTAAATAAAATTTATAACAAGTTAATTGTTATAGTTTGAAATATCTTTGTTATATAGAATACGTCATATATCTATATGATATAAAATATATTTTATATGTGATGTTATAAATCTAAAATACACACTAACTCCTCGAATGTTCTTATCATTGTTGGTGAGAGATGACGACCTAGACTAAGCCTTCTCTACTCACAATGGGTAGATACCATCAATAAAATTTTATAACCATGGTAAAAATCATTTTTCTAATACATATAATCATTATTGGACTTATAATAATATTTATCAACATTCATTGACAAAACAATGACCAATGAATTACCTACTATCCTCTCAAATAATATATTTTTGATAATATCTGAATCCTCAATCTCAATCCAACAAAATGGAAATCATTTTCCTAATTCATAAAATTTATAAAAAAATAGAAATAGAAATAGTGGGGGAATAATTATTTTAGAAAGAAATGTCATTAAAGGGTAGGATCCAATCCCATGAACATCCAGAACCCATAATACAACCATGATGATTTTTGTCAAATGTTTTGAAAATTTGTAATTCCTCATAATTTTTCAAAGGACTAAAATAAATATTATGTCATAATTCAGAGCCAAAAGAATATTTTACTCTTATATATACCATGTAGGTGAACTATGGTTCATGATTAAAGTTGAAGATGTTAATAACACATTAAGACTCACTATACATTGTTGATACTTCATCAAAAAAATTACACATGGATCAAATACTGATTAAAAAAAATTGGTTAACATCATAATGTAGTCCATGATCAACAATACAATATCATAACCACCCTATGCATATTGTAATGTAGAGATTATTTCTATCATGATGTGCTCTAACTTGTACAATGGTACTTCATGAAGAAAAATAAAATTTCTCGAACAATGGGTTTGTAATTATCATTTTTGAAATATAATCTTCAATGAGATAAATTAAAAGAAAATAATATTTATACTAGTACACCCAAACTATCCTTCCATATCACGATAAATATTTATTATAATAAAATTTACCACATAGGGAGACTTATGTAACATATAGAGGACCACACCAAGAGGCATTATAGAGAAAAAATAACAAGAAACGACATAAATTTTTTCACATTATTAGATCATAAAAATGTAGAAACACCATAATAGGAAATAATTTTAGAAACAAACTTCATAATACCCAACAAGGACCCCTCCACCTACTCCACAAAATATTGTTACTCCATAAACTGATATAATTATCCTCTACGACCAACATTCAAAATGTCACGACACAATCATGTAAAGGGTTATATCACTCCCCATGAGTATCTAATATTATCCAAAATAGAACCGTTCCACTTCATACATAATTAATTCACTAAAAAATTACATTTAATAAGTGTATTGGAAATCTCAATGTCCAAATACTACATGAATTATACTCACCAAAACAAATGAAACATCAATTAATCTATAGTGAAGACATTCCAAATTTTTTATGCATAATGAATAACATCAAATGATCGTCATCGATGTAATGTTTCAAAAAACTCGAGGATAAAAAAACAACGTCATTATCATGTGTGAAATTTCAATGTTCATCAGATTGTAACATCATATTCCTATAATATATAAGCACTATTTACAAAATAAATCATAAAACCCAATAATAGATGTGTTTTTTTAATAATCCTGAAAAAGAAAATCCCAATCTATATGATGATGAACTATTGAACTAAATGGATTCACCATCATGTACTGAAAATTATCTCTTCACTAGTTATCCCAAATTATTATTTGATCCATTATAATCAAAACAATTATAAGATATTTAACAGGAGAGAATTTAAGTATAATCATCTGATAATCAATTGAAGGCCAAAGAAACTATAAACCGCTGCCAAAATATTGAGGTATAACTATGATAAAATGGAAACTATCATGGATGGATCCATGTATACTCAAAACAGTGATATGAAATTCCCTATGAAATGTACATCATGATATTTGAATTGAAATTATTCATCATCCAATAGAGGTGACTAATCTGAAGAAATCGAAAAAATATCACAAATAAATTTATTGATCTTCCTCCGACATAAATAAAAAATGTATGTCATCAATAAATACCACTATAAAATAAACTATAATCTCAAAAAACACTATATGCATCATGCCAATGAATACGTGAAATGAGTTTTGTAACTGTAAACTATATCCCAATGAACACATAATCATTGAAAACATATCTGAAATAATTAAACATAATATTATCATTCCTCGATCACATAATATGATACCCACACCAGATTTAAATCATTGAGAATCTTATAATTTCCATTTATGTATCAAATTGATCATTAATACAAGGTAGAGGATACTGATTATTGATTGTGACCTAATTGAAATGGTGTTAATAAATATATAGAAAATGAACAATGTGTGCCACCATCACAAATGTAATATGAAATCTACAAAGAAATGAAACATGCCAAATGAATTATTTCTCAATTAAATAATAAATCAAAATCCATAGATCTGCTCGATTATATTGGGTAGTTCTATAAGGATCATAATTATTGGATAAAAACATCCATACTATTCTACCCCAAACTAGATATCTTATCAATGATGTAGTGACATAACCATTTCTAAAAATGAATTAGTGTACTATTGAAAACCCCTCGAAACACCACCTATTAATCCACTAAAAACTCCAAACTCAAAATAAAAAAATAAGTCAAGGGATCAACAGAACTACTTCCAATTAAAGGGTGTTGCTCGACAAATAACACATAATACTATCTATCAGCATCATATAATATTGCATTCCTCTTGAATGAATCCAATGAACCTTAAATGGATATAAAAAAAATCATGATAATGATAATATCATATGGTTATATATAAAAAAATAATATGTATTCCAAAGAATAATTCTCCCCTAGAACCAACAATATTTATATTGACACATCGTATAACATATCTCATCCTCAAAGTGATATATTTGATACTAAGGGTACATAAACTTGCTAAAAACATTTTTCAAGGAAAAAGGCAGGATCAAGTTACAATATGTAGTGATGATGACTTAAATAAAAACAAATTCAGAAACCATTTATGGAATAAGTACACAGTATATCACATGATGTATTCCTTTGTCGATGCTAAACGTCTAAACCATGCATATGACTACACCATACCGATGAATTATTTATCCCAGATGGTGACCTCTCATAAGATCATCCAAGGATTTGTATTCCATTAGGATGATTGATATCATAGGATCTCCACATAGTTCGCTATTCAATTTCATCTAATCCTAGAAAAAGGCATATTTTTACTATTAAAATCTCATAAAAAACTACTATGATGTATAATCATGGAACGACACACTAGGAAAACAATAACTGTTTAATCATGGAATGATTCACATGATCTATATTAATATAATAATCCATAATCATTCCACTGGTTGGATTCAGATAATATATATGTATTATGTAACATCTTAATAGGGGCTGAATCATTCTATTTATTGATTGAGTCTTCTTCTAACTAGGAAACTGAGAAATAATGGTATCATCTCTACTTTGCAGAGTGTCTAAATTACACCCCTCCAATAATAATATAAACATAGTAAAATTTCATTCAATGGGAATCACATTTACATGTTCCTCAGTACCTATCATCATTGTAAATTAAGTGAATACATTCTCAATCATTGGACGTAAATCATAAAATAAATTCAATTCCCTAAGCTCTTGATTTTCAAAAAATTATGAATAAATAATGTAAGTGGTTCTTGTAGGGTACATTGAGCTCCTACACAATAGAACTCTTCATAAGTGGGTATGAATATATTTCTTTATATATGCCTCTTGTGTGATATTAAAATTTTTGAATAAAATTGATCTTGAAACATATCCCATTTAAAAAAAATATATTCTCACACTAGAGAATAAAACTCCCCATTTTAAATATGACCTAAAAAATCCTCAAATATAATGAAACACAATGATCGTTTTATGAATGAATCAAACTGATTGATGTCTCCAACTAATCTATCAAAAACTCAATCTGACATTACAAAATAGATCCTTTATGCTTCTACATGACCTAATGACGAATCTCATTGGTTTCTGGCCTATAATAGTAATAGTATATGACCTCATTCCTACAACAATCCACTTGAATATCATGTTACACATATTCAGCATGAAACTACTAGATATTTCAATTAGGAGATAAAACTAGAAATGATGAAATTATAGGTACTACTAAACATTAGATGCAAAAAAATTAATATTTAATTAGTAGTTTATATTTATACTATTAGCCATTTTTTACTGAATTCAAATACTTGTATAAAAAATCGTGAGAATTATCCTTACCTGATTCTCTTCCCTACTCATAGAATCTTGTTTTTTAGTACATTCATAGTAAATTAAGGTCCTTTAATTGTATTGAATGAATCAATAAAATATGATTTCATTATAACTACCCCCACATTAAATATCATACCATGGTATTTTAATAGGGTTTCAATACTAACAAATTCATCATCACTCATCTATATCTCTAAACCATGATCTATGATACTACATTATCATTACCCCTCCCATAAAAAGGTTCCCCTCATGTGATAGATATTAATTGAATGATATTATAAACCCCCATTATTGTCTAAAAACATCCAATGGTTATTGAATAACATCATGGGAACATAATCCCTGAAAATGTGATATATCCCGCTGTTATATTTTATGTTAAAAAATTAAAATCTGAGATGAAACAATAAACACCATGTATGAATAAGAATTATTACTGATAAATATTGTAAATCCATATATAACTAGAACAACTAAAATGTACATACTAATCGTATCAAAATAAATACTCAGTAATGACCATAATGATCCAACTTCTCATGAGTGATATGACATGGGAATAAAGAATTGTTTGATCACTAAAAAACTATCATAGATCTAAAAATTATATATATATATGTTATATTTTTCTAGTATACTCATTAGTTTCATCATTGATATGTCTCATGAAAAGGGATAATTATAAAAAAATACCATATGAATTAAAATTCAAACTATGTTGTAACCTTAATAGGGAATACATTCCCATTCTCACCATGGCTCATTCACCATGTTATGTGGAGAAGTAAGTAATTCTATATGAAAATAGTATATTAAGATAGTGGAATCCAACATAAAAAATTGTACATGGTTTCACCCATAAGAACCAACAGATCATATCCAGTGCACAAAAATTCTATAAGATATCATGAGTCACATAGAATCCTAACACAGACATTCTATAACTAGTGCATCCAAATGGACCCTTATCATCATAGCCTCATTCATAATCATGTGTTTGTCTTAAGGCCACTACAACAAATGTATTTTATTTATTCCTAAAGACATCATATCATATTCTAGAACATGGATGTGAGGTCATATCCATTGTGGCCATATATAAGTATGAGTAATAATCTCAATACACTATAGCCTATACATATATGAATAGTTATTCCATGATACATTGAAGATTGAGTACAAACAGACCATATATTGTCAACTATTATATTCCATGATATACCTCCACATAAAATTCAACTAAATGGATTGTTGGGGGATATATAGAAGTTATCCATATATTACATCATCATCCTAAATGATGAGGGAAACACACACGAAATAATTTGGGTTTAATTTTCATTAACGACTCGGGTGGTGAAACGTAATAAATCTTGTTGATATAATGAATTCAAAAGAAAACCATAAAAATTAAAACAACCATTACTATGGTTAATCTACAGAAATTTAAAATCAAAACACTATTATTCCATAACAATTTTATAGATTTATGTTATTATGATATGAATCAATGTCCAATGTTATTTATTTATCATCCATTAGAAAATATTATTCTTAATTTATTTCCCTCATTAAAACATTGATATTTTTAGTCATGTTCCCTCCGAACCATGATTCCTTGGATAGTCTCAAATATGTCATAGATTCAATATGTATTTAAAAGTATGGAAGAATGTTAAATAATCTCTTTCTAACTAGGGAAAAAACAAGAATCACCAATGGAAATATTAATGAAATCATATATCTCTGTAATCATCCCAAATGCCCTACAATTGTCCCTAATACTATTATTCATAAAAGAATCAGTCTCACCATGAAAAGTTTAAATTTTCACAATAGCCATGGGATTACAAACTATTGATCCCCAAAAATGATAAGGAATAATATGTAGAAAATCATGATGTGATACTCACCCAACATACAATACTTGAAATTATAATAACATAAATACATTATTCATTTTACATTTATTTCAAATGTTATCGTCATCATTTTTAGGATTCTAGTGTTATGAAAAATACTAATCCATTATAATCCCACATGTCATATTTAAATAATACAAGGTAGTGAATCCCCTAACTAATGATAAATATTTCATTATTGTTTAAAAATGAACAAACTAACCAGAATAAATATATAAATACAACTTCCACAGTGAACCAATAATCCCAGATCATCATCCGTACAATAATACATTATCAATAATCATTGAAAAACGAATTAAAATAAAATAATTTTTATCCCCCTTAAAATTATATTTTCAATGTTGATAGAACAATGCCTACATGAGAATAAAATCAGCTACAATTACCAAGGATTAAATTATTAATGGCCAAGGTCATATCATAGCTAATGAGGCTTAAATAATTTAAAAGAGGAATCGATTCACCATGGTTTCAAAATTTTATGATTGGAAATATAAAAAAAATAAACATTATCATAACATTTATTGGGGTGTATAAAATAAGGAATCATTAGGCAATACCCCAACCAAACTATAGAATTTAGAATTTTTACTAGTTTATCAATTCATGGTAGAATCCTATACAATAATGATATTTTTCAAATCTATCATCTATGATACATGACATAAATTAAAATATATATACCCTAGACATTAACTTGTACAATAGTAATCTTATTAATGAAGGTTAACATAACTACATTACATTATTTCTATTCTATAGTGATCATCAAATCAATTGAGATGATTAAAATTACACATCATACAGAACAGTGAAATATTTGTTCTCAAATGAAAAGCTCCATCACCAAAAGCATTGTAATCTATGAAAAAACCATGTTATGTCCACCTATTGGGAGGAAGGACAAAAAAACTATCACATATTCTATTTGAAAAAACATTAACCATAACTAGACAACAAGACCTACCCCCTTGGAATTTGATTATGATTGATACCATAAGCTCATATAGCTCAAATTATATGTCCACTCCACCCATACCACTCAATCATCATCTAGACACCTCAAATCATCTAAAAAATTGAATTGATCTTCAGAAAATCCCTATTTTCTAATATTGAAATTTATTATTGTTGTAAATATATAGTAAAATGAATATGAGAAATTATATGCATTGTGATATTCATTTAATGATGTTAAAGGTAAAGAATAAGATCAAATATATATTGATTATTGAGATTATTTCAATAGAAAAAATATATAACTCAAATTTTTTAGTATATGATAATAATTGGTTATGAAATTATGTTGATAGCATCCTATATATACAACACTAAAATTAGACCAAAGTATGATATATTTATAAAAAAAATTGTATAATATATTAAAACCTGGAATTGTTTTTTTGGGTAACAATTGGAGTAATTTCATTATTACATATCTATAGATTGAAAATAAATGATACCCTTAATATAATTGATATTAAATTCATATTACAAAAATGAATAAATATGACCATTTTATATTATTAATTATATCTTTCTTAAATATTTCCATTCTATTAAATATTAAATCGTTTTTCATGAAACATTTTATTCAATATTATAAAATTTATTAGATATAGATAATTTGATAGTACTGATTTCATGATTAAATAACATGATATATTTTTGAGACTCGTTGATGTTTTTAAAAATATGTGTTGTTTTAGAAGAGGTTCCATTAAATCTACACTATTTATATACTATGTAAATATATAAAATTTATAATTTTAAATTTAAATCAATTAAAATTTTATTAATATTTATTAATGTAAATATTATTTGATTTATTCTCTTAGATTTTAAATACTTTTGTTCTATCGGATTCATTAAAATTATTAATGTAACATATATTTAATTATTTAATTGAATTTATAAATATTAAATTTTTGGATTGAAATTAAAATCTAATAATTTATATTTTTTATGATAAGTAATTGTTTTTGAAAAAATATTTTTAATATATTATATATTTTTTAATTTTATTTTTATTTTTTGTCTCTATTTGAAATTGAAAAATATGAAATGAATTTAAAATTTATAATTAATTAGACCAAATTATATAATTAGTGCCATATTCTTTTTAGAAAATAATATTATGTCAGTTTTTGTGAAAACTCTTTACTATTGTAAACGATTAAATGGTAAAAGTAATCACTCAAGTTGTAAAATGATTGAAACCAAATAAAAACATGTCTATAATAGAGTTTATGTGTTTACATTAAACATATATCCTAAAAATCAATTAAATATCATTTTTTATCAATACGACAAGTTTACCATGTGATAAATTTATATAGAGATGAAATATTATCAAAAATTTGTTTCACCCCACTTATAAAATAAGTCACCAACCTCCACATCAAGGAGTTATTAAAAATAATTCTCCCAATGATAATATAATCCTTTTCCACTTCCTATAATAATATTACTCGATTTAGATTATTGTGAAAAAAATACTCAATTTCCTTCAACTTAAAAGAGATCTTCTAGAGAAATCTCCACGTGATCAATGTGAGTAATCAAAATTACATGATATATTTGTTTTCAATTTTTTTTATTTAATAATTAATAAACTCATCTAATAAAATATATATTTATTTTTCAATTAAATTTATTTATTCAATTTTTATATTCATTAACCCCCATTTCAATAAACTCTTATTAATAACAAAACCATAATTGGTGTGTTGTGAGTACTACCACCTCCAAGAAGAATTGTTTTTGTTTACTATAACCAAAATAAAATGATAGTATAAAATAATATTTTTATAAACAAATTTATTTTCTATTTTTATTATTATGAAACGATTTAGTAGATTACTCCATTTCAATAGTTTACGGAAAAATAAATTTTCAACATCTGTAAGTGGGGACTACACCTCATTGAACCGATTCATTCTAGTTTTCCTTTCTATCAATTCATTTTAATGATTTCCATTTGGATGTGTTTTAAAGATAAATTTAATTATTAATATATTTTTATGGTTATGGAATAAAATATTAGAGCTACTAATAATAATATTATCACAAAATGAATATCATCAATTAAATCATTTAAATAACGAGAAATAAGAAGAAAATGATCACTTATTTCTCTATAATGACCTAATATAAATTACATTATCTTTTGAAATACAAATTGTTTTGACATTTTTAAATAATAAACACTAAATAATAAAATTATTATTTTGTAATAGATTTTTTACAATTAAACCACCTCTAAATAATACATTATTATTTAGAGGATCATGTTTGGTTCGAGTTTTTGAACTACGTAAAAAATGATATGAACTTATATAATTCATTCTATTGAAAAATTATTTACTAATATAAAATTATATAAATATAAATATAATTTTTCCCCGAATAAGGTAACATAATAATTGAAATCATTAATTAAAAAAATCCCATTTTTTATTAATTATAATTGAAACATTCATGTAAATGATTTAAACCCAATGAACGATAAGAAAATATATCGTGAAAGTTGATTGTAAATGTAGAAACAAATATGGAATTTATATACTATTACATTATATGGTCAAATAATATTTTATTTTTGAAATTAATTTATAAATAAATTTCAAAATTATGAAACTAGTTCAAATTGATAATGATTTAAGTCACATAGTTATGAAAATTTGTTAAAACTAACTATTATATATATATATTATAAATGATGATTATAAAGATATATATCTATTAATAAGGATCATATTTATTTATTTAATTACATAAATATAATTGTTATAGATATTTGGTGAATGTGGATAATAAAATGAGATTGATGTAATTCTCTTCATCTGAAACCCATATCATTTACATATGTTTGTTATTATGAACCAAATTTTAATATCGATACTTAAAAACTTCCAGTATCATTTAAAAAGCATTAAATCATATTTTGAAAATATATATATTTCATTAAGAGGGAATCCCCATGAGTATCTGTTTCAAACCATCCACCCTAGGAAACCACCTCCCTATGAAGGGATCACTCTAGAGAGATCATTGTCCGGGAAGGATACGTTTCCAATTGAGATATAAAATCACCCTATAAGTTGAAATCCCAACAAATGATGGTTTGACACAAAATTATATTAGCTCTGTGTGATACTCCCTTCTTCAAACCTGATACATCCATAGTTTATCATGAAAATCTAGCAGATTTGGGGATGTTGAAATAACCACAAGGTAGGGCTCCTAGGATTCAAACCCAATACCTCCATGGAAATTATGTTTCAATGACCCTTATCTGTTACCACTGTTAAAATGATAATGTGAGAAAACTGAATTTTAAATTTAATTAAATCCATCTTGTTTAATTGATTATAATTAAAATGTTACTCTTACTAGAAGATTTTTCTTTGTCCCAATTCAGATTTTTTACGACTTGTGACATGTTAGACACCATTTTTACTTTGTGTGTAATTTTATTTATATCCAATCCCATAAATATTATATAAATTATCTCCTTGTAATTCTTGTGAAAAATACAATCCAAAAGAAGTACATTTCATCACCTTTATTTGGAACCAATTTTTTTCTGTTTTACAAGAGGATTTGTTAATTTATTTTCTATTCATTGTGTTTTTATTATTCACATTATATTTGTTCATATATTTTGGGTATATTATGAAATTTTACGGTATAATATTTTATTCTATCCTGGATAACATTTTTAGCATAGAAAACTCGTTTTTAATTTTTCATTCCTCTATGGGTATGTCACCAATATAAGATCTCAGTCACTCAAGTCTCTTTTTCGTGGTTTATAATGTCTCTTCACGATATTATTTCATTATTGTTTGTGTTATCCCACCCCATAGTTTTATTATATTTTGTTATATAATCCTAGTTAGTAAAATTATGTTTTAATAAAAATGAAATTTTGTCTCACTATAAATAGAATGTGTATTTTGAATAATTGTATTCTGAAAATTATAAAATGGGGGTTTCTGTTCACTATCTTCTGTTTTTTATTCCTCTAAATACTTATAGAATTTTATATTTATATATTTTAAATGATACACTAATTAATATTATTTATAAATTACAATACAATTAAAATCATTCACAACACATTTTCAAAATTATCCATCGATTTAGATATGTATATTTAAATTTTATACTTTTTTTAATTATTCTTATATTTATATTATGGATTAATCTATTACACATATGTTATGATTTTTAAACCATTCAACTTATATAACTATATTTCTTATAATCATGTTATGATATTATTGAATTAATTTTATAATCATTTCTCTATTAGGTGTAAACACCACATTTTTCATAAATTTTATATTGGATGATGTTAACCAATAATGAATATTTGTATACTGAAATATGGAAAATTATTGAAATTTTTTATGTTATTATACTAATACAAATGATTATTGGTATGATGTATATTTATTTTTTATGGCTATCCTCTTTTTTCGTTAAATAGGTTATTTCCATGATTACTATTTTTTAACATCTGAAAAATTATGGAAAATATTGAAGAATCATGATTTGTATCATATGATGATAATGTATTAATAAAAAATATCATTTAATATGTTAGTAAACATTATTTTTTGAGTAAAAGGTTACAAATAAAATTGTATAACATGTTTTATTTTATCTTAATTATAATACATTTGATACAAACAACTAATGTGTTGGGTCCAAAATTATATATCTCATCAATACATAGAAAATAATCATTGAAACATTTGATAGATTTTCTATCCCTCTATAAATAACATGATAGTGTCGCAAAACAGGGACTTCAAAATAACATTTAATATATGTAATCATTAATTCAACATGCTTGATATCAATAAAATAGTAATATATGGTTTTACATATTTTCATTGATATAATATGCACAATTTTTCAATTAATTATTTATTCATATCATGTACTTATTTCTTACATAATATTTTTTCCATGTTTATTCCATTAGAAAAATAGTTTTATACATTCCCATTATGAATATTTGACCTCACCCTTATTTTTTTCCACATGACCTTGTTATGAAAATAGTATTATACATGATATACCTAGAATGTTAGCTCTTGTGGAGAAATTATGGGTGATGTAGAATTTTATAGTTACCCAAAAAGTCTAGCCAGAAGAAAAGATCCAAACCATTTGTGAAAAATAAATGAAAAAGTCAACAAGAGTAGGATGATGTTAAACAAAAGGGATTTCCCTCATCCATGAAATAGTGTAATTACATATCAAAGTATAAAAATTCATTTTATTACTCATAATAAATCATAGTTTACCATTAAAATTCAGAATTAAATCAATTGAATGGCTTAACGAGCTCTAAATGATTACATCTTAGAGCCCCTATGGATGTTCTCATGGTCACAGTTATTGAATAGTTATAATATTCTTTTTACGGATATCTCTTAGTATGAGTAATAGTAAAACACCCACTATCGATCAAATTTTTCTTACAATGGATAATAGATTCTTTATATAAGGTATGGATATAATCCATAACCTTGAGGGGAGTGATATCACTCACTCTTTCACCATTAGTGATGTTCCCCAATATATAATATGTTTGTGGTGAAATGAATATGTTTTGGATTTCCTAAAAAAATGATTAGAATATTGGTTCAGAGAAATATTATGTTCTCCCCTTTTTTATTACCCTCACATTAGGATTGAGATTACATTAGCATATGTAGTAAAATATACTTTTCTATTACCATCCCCACTGCATACTAATTCTCATCTTCAACCTGACCATGGTGAGATCCAATATCCCACTAATATGCAAATTGATCAGTAGCATGAAGAGATAAAAACTATTGTGAATTCAGCATTTTCCTATAAAAGGTTTTGTACCCGTTAAGTACATTCATAGAACCAATACACCCATGATAATTATGATAATCATCATCAAATGAGATATCATTAATTGTATAATTAATATCATTAGTACGGAGATCCCTAGAAGGACATTTAACATTTCCCTGATTAGGTAGTCTTTTGCTCATAAAGGCAACATGCCCACTATTAGAGAAAATTTTTTAGATTATGGACCTCATGCATGAATCCTTAGATGGGCCAATTGAGTTGAAATAAAAGAAAAAATCAAGGATATTTTCATAAATAATGTAAATTTTCAACATTTCCTTTTGTGAGGTTAACCCCAGTTTCATATATATAATGTTAATCAAATAAACTTAAAATAATACAAAAAAATTAACCAAAACTAACCTACTTATGTATTCTTTCCATTTCAATTGGAAATCCAATTGAATATGGTAAATAATAATTATTTTAGGTTTCCATAAGATCTTGGTTATACCATACAATATAACCCAAAATTGAGTGATAGAGTTCCTATAATCAAAGGTGTTTAAGATTGAGTTCTTTTCCTGAATTCTCAGAACACCTGAGTTTAAGGAAGTAAAACCAAAACCCCATGGAAACTTCATAAATTCTGATTTAAGAAATAAAAGTTGAAATAATCCATGCCCCAATGTAATGAAATTATAGTTGTAAAGTCCCAAAATAGAGGATTGTCTTCTCATTAGATCACTATATTTATATGGTCTGTGTCAATTATAATGCTCCACACGTCCAATAACAGAGTAAAGTCAAAGAAAAATTATTTCTGAGACTGCATCCGTCCACACATTAACATGATATGTGTCTATAAATCCTATTTTTAAATATTTTTTCCATGATTATTTATTTTGAGAAAATATTAAGAGAATTAAATGTGTGATTCTTTCAAAATAATATGAAAAATGAATCTACTAAAAATATTGATATTCTTTGTGGTTAGTGGAATCTCATAGATCTGAATTGTTCCATTTTATAACCCTTACAAATATAATGGTTTTGATAAACCATATAAATTTATAACATTTAATTATTTATTTTTTCCATATTTTGTTGTAGAGTAATAATTTTTTTAGAATAACTATTGAAAATATCATTATATATATTAATTTCAATATTCTATGATATGATTTAATACTGCCATATAGGGGTTTATTTTCTACATTTAATGAACTGTTTCATCAATGATAACGTTCTATTAATTTTGTATTTTTTTCTCTATAATATATATCAAATGAGATCGAATAATATAAATGAATTCTAACATCCTTTGGCTATGAATTTTTATATTGAAGAATACAATTCAAAACTTTTTTTGATCCCTCTTAATGAATGATTATATGAAACATAGGTACAGAATTTTGGTAAATATATATTCTAAAAAATTTATTTTATAAGGTAACTCTGAAAATTATTATAAATATAATGGTACCAATAATCTGTGGAAATCATCATCCAATATCACTAACATAATGGTTTTCTCATCTTCATAGTCAACGTCAATTTATGTAATATATTATAATATTTATGAATATAAATTTCTATATGATTAAAATTATGAATTATCATTGAATATTTAGATTTAATTCATGATTTTCCAAACTAGACCTATAATTATATTATTCAATCTTTTAAATTTAATTTTGATTTTCATGAATGGTATTATTAAGACATTAAATTCTATTAAATTTTAAAAGTGTTAATGACAAATTCATACCCCTACTATCAAATACCATGATGTTATTGATATTTTTTTAGAATGTGTTATCCTTATATATATTTTATAATGAGACATAACAATCCTATCGAAAGGGAGAATTAAATTGATGTTTTATTCTAGTATGTCATAAGGTATACCAAGGATTATGTTTTCTAAGAAAATTACATTAATTATGGGTAATTAAGAAAAATAAAATTTAAGGAGGGAATTATTAGATATTTGAAAAAATGTAAAAATTAACAAAAATAAAATTACAGATGATGTGTAGGAAAATACCGAAGTGATGAAATCATATAATTTTGTCAAATTTAGGGATTTTATTTTGAAAAATTTTAATAAAATTAAGAAATTATAATCAAACTAATATAATGATATATATAAATTATTATAATTAAAGATTTTTGAATTCAATGAAGTCAATATATGTGTACATATTATGGAAAATGGGGATCTATAAATTTTTAAACACATATGTGTACCACTATATCATGAAACCCCATCACATAAAAACTCATCAAATGATATGGGAATCATAAAAATATCATCATATCATAACCATTGGAATGATGATATGATTCATAATTATTATGTTAAATCATAACCCATTAAAAAAATATTGTATTATAGTCATATAACACATGGAAGAAAAATTGGAGTCATTGAAATCATTCCACGAAAAATAACTATTCCAAAAAAATATCAATGGTACCCCTGGATCATACAAAAAAATAACGATGAAAAACAACATGTGGAATATTTTATTGAATATAATTTTCAATATCTTCTATAACATTTCATATGGAAAATTTTCTTTCTACTTTGAAAATACATTATGAAACATTTTTTAAAACAACTTTTTCATGAAATTATATTTGGGAAAATATAAATAATCCCTTCAACAAATATAAATATGTATTCCCAAAAATTAAGATTAATATATAATTTTGCAAAATATTTTTAAAAATTTTTAGACGATATGGTTTCTTTGAGGAAAAAGGATTTTGGACCAAAGGGAAGAATAAAGTCATATTTTATTTGAAACAATTATTAATTATAATAAGTACCAAAGAGTGGAAAAATTTAATATTTCATGTACCTATCTTTATTAAACATAATAGAATAAAATTCATGAATATTAATGGGATATGGATCATAGTATAACATCAAATGAATCATGATTTTAAGAAATACAGATAAACGTTGACATTGAAGAAATATGATCTTACCACTTTGGTAACATTGAATGATAATCTCCATAATGAAATAATATTAAATAAATATTAAAATATCATTTAAAGGGAAGTATTAGTTATATACCATTTCAATGGTTGTTAAATACACATCATAATAATATCTACGTGGATAACATAATTTGTGTCTCAAATAAGGAAAATCGAGACACATTTATCTTAATAATTTGGTATAATTTTAACAATAAACAACATGAAAGGTAGATCATAATATGGATATAAAAAAATAAATATAAGTATAATAATAATAGAAAACATTTATGGTAAATATATACACCACAAAAAACATGTGTTGAATATGAAACTATTCTAATAGAAATACATGTGAGACTTGAAATCCCCAAACCCTTTTTCTTGGATCACATCATACTAATGAAAACATATTTCATAAAAAAATATAATATAATAATGAAACAATTATAGAACCATATTCAATTATATCATACCATATACAATTTAATTTTTTTATTTCCATTTTCTTATTAATTTCATGTTAAATTTGTGTTTCGGGCAATAAAAGCATTGTTTTTTCGCATTTGTTTTGATTTCATATATTTTTTAGCCACATGAATATATCATGATTAAATTACTGGTGGAATGTAAATCATGATATGAAAAAAAATATATTCATTATATATGTATTTATTATAATCCTATAAATATATAAATAAAAAACGAAATACATCATTCATGGAGACAGTAGGGAATACATAGACATGAACAACCTTTATATTTTCCTTTCATATTAAGGGAAATTTATTTAGTTGGAACATATATAAATATATTATAATTTTTATAATTTTCCTTTTAAATATAAAACAAATTTTAATTAAACAGTACTCAATATATTTGAAAAAATCATGGACAATTCACATCGCTTTGAAGAGGTGGTGGTCCACAAATCCATAAACGGAGTTATCTTATTCCCACAAATTGAAACCATGATGTTTTGTGTCATATAATAGTTAAATAAGATTAAAAACATAATAAATATCTTATATATCATATATATAGATAAATTACTTTATTAATAACTAACATTAGAGGTGGTAATGGATGAACAAATGACATTATTTCACGATAGTGCAGTTCCTCCGTACACATGAACGGTGATTTTGTATCCTATTTGATATGTGTGAGTTTGAGTGCAGGTAGTTACTACAACAAAACAACATATAAGAAAATTTATGCTACTTTTGATATTATATAATCATTTAATGAGAATATATTTATTTTATATAATTATTAAATCAAACAAAACATCTTGTTCTGGGATGCATTATCTTATTAGGATAACTCCTTTTGTTTTTTCCAATGGGATTCCATGGTAAGGTTTATACAAAATTTTAGGAATCAATGATGATACGATAATTTATTAGATATTATTTGGGAATTTTATGGAAGAAACAAAGGTCTCGATATGATTTATGTTAATGGGGTGGGTTTGAGTGTCCTTTAATTATTATCGTAGAGGACACAATTCAGATTTTTGAAATGAATTTATTGATCCACCACAGTTTTAACTAAAAATTTACTTCCATGAAATAAAAAACAATATATTAATTTTTATGGTCAATATGTTTCATCAAATGTGTTTTGGACAAGTTTAGTGTTATTTTAAAACCATATGTTATATAATTAACCACTAATTAATCTTTTTTGATTTAATTTCTATAATTTATACTAACTAATTTCAACAATATTTTTTTTCAAAAACTACGTTTACCATATTATAAATTTTAAATTATGATAATTCCCAATGTAGATTTATTTTTTTCCAAATTATATAGATATTAGTGGAAGAAAATAGTTTAAAATTAATCATGCAGATGTGTTGCGAAATTGGCCTTTCAAGCGAAAAGTTATACATGTTATAAATGTCATCATATCCTATTTTAATGTGAAATTAGTTTCATTGATATTAATTTTATAAAATTATTTATTATATATAATATAATAATTTAAAACCATTTTAAATATAATATATCTTTTTAAATTATCAATTTAAAAAAATGAATCAAAATTCAGTATTTTTCATTATTCATCCAAAAATGAAATATTTCAGAAATATCCCAAAAAATTAAAATAAAAAATCAATTATTTACATTATGAATTATTAAATTATGTTCATTTTTTAGACAAAAATTTATTAGAGTTTTTAAATTAAATTTTTTTCATATAATGAAATAAATAAAAGTTCATTTGAGAGAGGAGATGTCTTCAAAATATAATGAATTTTGAAAACAAATTATAATTCTTTATAAGCATGTTTTTTATTTGAAATAATTATAATTAATATTTTATATTCATTTTTTTCTATTTATACTAATATTTTTAGTGGCTATGTTATAACAATGATGTATCGTAGATACACAGTATTGTTTGTAACACCTGAAAAAATGTCGTTGCATGAATGGAATGGTTTTCATGATGAAAATTATAATACAATTTTATCTTGTTTTAGTATTAAATCAATGAAACGAATTAAATTAAATTTATTCAGTTAAATCACTTCATAAAAATCAGGGTGTTTCATTCTATCCCCCTTTAAAATGTTGTTTTCCCCAAAAATTCTTCATTATCATATAAAATAATAAAGAAACAATTGATAGCCTATATCCCCATGTTCCAAAAAATATTCCTATAATTGGTGGTTTCTCTAAAAAACATTAACCAAGTGAGTGGTAGTTTTAAATATAAATTTCTATAAAAAATGTATAATTTCAATTAATTATTAATCAAAGGGATGAATATGGTACAAAGGTATGGAATCTGAAGTTAGTAAATGTATATGCTCTTGTTTTCACATACTCAAGAGAGATACATTGATGTTATCGTGAACATGGGAGAGTTTTGGTGGATGTTCCAAGTGATAGTCAACCATCACGTTAAGATCATGAATTTCAAACCAACCGATATAGATAGGGATTAGTTTAAATTTCATCCTAAACCTCATATCATTATTTCATGGAGATAATATTATTCAAAATATATCACTGAATTCACATTCATGTTCACGTCGACGATTAACATCATCACTGTAATACTGACATTGATCTTCCTTGATAAATTATGGAACTCTTCAAACTTCTCTACCATTAATTCAGCAATCATAATTGTAATGAATCTAATTTTCCTAATATTATTTTTTGAAATTCTACTCTAAATTTCTATGACTAGGTGCTGAGATGGCATGTGATTCTAGGTCCTAAGGTACCCAAAACATTTGTTTGGAAAATTTTTTTTTAATAGCACATGCGAGAGACATTTATGAAAAATTGAAATAAGTGAGAAGCTATTCCCAAATCAAAAATCAAATGGTACTATTGATATCAGAGTAGTGGATTTATCCCATGAATGAACAAACATTGGTTGACATAGGTCACAAGTAAAAAATGTCATTATGTTTGTAACGGAAAATAAAACAATTAAAAAAATTATTTTATAATTAAATCCCAATAACTCATAAACAGTAACTCAGATTAAATATATGATACATGAATTAAGATCCTAAGGGGGTTTTTCCATTCAGCAGGGCCAAAATTCTACCATACATGAATGAGGGTTAATGTTTGTTTTTTTATGTTGATATTATTAAATTATATAATATAATATTTTATTATATGTTATGTGTTGAGATTTTGAAATCTTTCCTTTTAAAAAATCCACGTCAGATGAATTTCGGGTTATCTTTATAACCCTGGAATTCCCATGAGGATGTGAGAAGAAATATATCTCACAATGATGAAAAACAATGAATTGAGGATCGATGATGTCACATAACTCCATTATTCATCAACATGTTATCAAAATATTGGTATGGTGTTAATATCATTGTGATTTCTTTTCACATCGCATAATAAAATGCTAAACGTGGACAAAGCCACAAAGAATTTTATCCTCAGTTCAATCGTTCTTGTGGGGGGGATAATATTTAACGGGAATAATGTGAATAGATCTTGGTGATTATCATACTGTTGGTTTCTTTGTGGTCCCTCTGACATTAACGAATAAAGGCTGAATGAACATGGACAAGATCCATTCATTGGGTGTTCATATTCATATTCTCTATCCGCTAAATAGATCACATTCATCATGAGTTCTTCTTCCATCAAAACCTTATGAAATAAATTTATTAGTGCACCCACGATCCACTGTGCGATGATATGAGATCAGAGATCCAACACTGTTACAACACCACAGTGATGAGACAATAGGTGTGACACATTATATCCATGGAGGTGAAAGGCGGCCCAAAATCTGGGAGGCTGGCAGTGAGAACAGGATGCATCCAGTAGGGCTAGTCCAGCGGAGGCCTGAAGAAGTGAAGTCATTCAGATGGGTGGGTGGTGACGAGGGCAGCATGTGGCAGGACGAGTGGTTGGGGGCGAGGAAAGCACGTGTAAGGACGAGCGACTGGGTTTCGACAGCGTGCATAGCCATAGTCTAGTAGGAACGCTTCGTGGGAGGGTCTAGTTGAAATGATGGACGTGGGATGGATATAGAAGCCACGGTAAGAGGATACCCTAGTGATTTCAATAATATGTGGCATGGAGGCCACCTTATATCGATCATGCGGTAACAGGGAGGCCGTGTGTGGCGACTAGGACATGAAAATGGGGGCCGGGATGTGGTGTTGTCCGCATTTACTTGGAGTGCACTTTTGAGCCATTCACAGAAAGATCCAGCCCGCATGCAGCAGGCCATGCTGGACGAATCAGGCTGCTCCAATGGCACAACAGGTTGAACAATGCATCCTAGTGTCCCAATTGGCCTGGTTGGTTGGGGTCTTCCAAGTCCAATGAGGTCGGTTTGGGTAGCCTGGACCAGGTTTGGATAGATTCAGATTAAAAAAATCCATTTTAACTAAATTGGAATTATAATTCAAAGAATGTGTCCATTTAAGATATCGGCTTCTGGATTTGGGATCCTTGTAATTATATAACCCTTTTGAGTAAATCAACTTGAGGTTTGGGGATTTTGGTTGATGACCTAATGGATCGATGATTAGGTGCTCCCAGAATGATCACTCTATGAGAGGAGTCCTGCGATTGGATGTTACTATGTGATCTTTATTACTATTCGACTTGGGGGACAACATGACCAATCAATTCTACATGCTCCATTGAAGCTCCGGGATCTATCGACAATCCATGCGCCATCGACACACTATGATCCATCGAATCTCTGTGTGCCAATGATGCTTCGTAATCCATCGACGTCACAAACACCATCGACGTTCCACGAACCATAGATGCTATTTTTTCCACTGATTATATATTCTAATTTGACACTCGATGTATCATCGATACTATGTGTTACACTAACACTCAATAATTCATCGATGCTCCATGTTCCATCGAAGATCCATGTGCCACCGATACATTAAATATCATTGAAATAGAGGGATCTATAGGCTACAACTAGTAATAGTTCCCTTTATGTTATAGTCTTTTACATGTGTGGGATGACCATATAGACTATACTTCACCTGTTTCCCTTGTGATATACTTATTATGTTTCCATTATGTTGTAATTTCTGTTTTTTTAGTGGTATTTTACTGTACAGTTTCATGGACCCTAAAGAGTATTGTTTTACGCATACCAACACTGGATACATCTGCATGTGCCATGTATTATACAAATGATCAATGCTCTGACAGAGTACTAGGTGGATCGAGGCCAGGTGGTGCTTAGACAGGGCCCTAAATTACAATGTGTTATTTAGTGACATCAGATAGATGTTTTTGTACATCCCCATTAGGTAGGGTTTTCCGCAGATGAATTTCAAGAGCATTTACATTAAATTTTTTCAGGAATGTACTAAGTCTCTGTTTACATTCCAGTTTTTTACTGTTACTCGTTCTTTTGTATTGTGGTTGTATGAATGCATGTTTACTTATTGTATTCAGTTACATACTATTTCATGGAGATGTGTGTCTATGTGTACTGGTACATAGAAAAACACCTCCCATTTGTAGGATATGCCCACTCAGGGGAATTATTCATCCCCAAACCTATTTGAGGCAGATGTGGGGTAGTCAAGACATGGGCCCAAGGAGATGGTTGATGACAGATTTTTATCTGAGGAGGTCAGTTCTACCTAATGATCCAAGAGTTTGTGATTTTGGTTTGGGGAAATAGTGTTAATTGTTTCATGTTTGGATTTCAGACCATGTACTCTAGTATTGTTGTGGCGGTCGGCGTATCCAAACACAATGATGCTAAATACTATTTTTTGACATGTTACATGAAATCACTGGTAGCAGGGAAAAATAAATGGTACACGCATCATATAGTATTGAGTGTGTTCTATGTCCTTTTTGAATCAGAGTTATCTCACCTAATATGCTCTATTGACATTGGGATGACTTGATATATTTTAGGATTTTTCTATGTAAAAATGCATATATGATTATGATGTGTTATTATGAGGATGATATGTCTAGAGATAAGGAGTTGGTATAAGGAATAGTACAAGAGATATCACCTCCAGGAGGTGTACCAGCGATACCACAACCTATATTATAGTAGACACAAGTAGTGTCATGAGTAGAGGATTCATATATGCTGAGTGCATTATATGAGTTTAATGGGCAGAAACCTCCCAGTTTCAGGGGCGATCTTGATCTCTAGGCAATGGAGGATTGGTTGGTAGCGGTTATTCATGTCTTCCACCTAGTAGGGATGGATTTCTGCCTGATGGGAGTCCATGTAGCGAGTCTTATACATGGCCCAGTGTGTATAAGGGGGAGCATAGTGATCCAAACACATGAAGGGATGACCCAATCATTGATATAAATTAAGGGAAAATTCTGGGTGGATTTCATTCAATTGATGTTATGCTCTGTGAATATATAGGAACTAGTGTATCTTCAGTATGGCAGGCAGCCAGTTGCAGGGTACATGGTGTGATTTATGGATTATTATCACTACTCCACATATATGGTGAGGGACCCATATTATAGTTCATATCACAAATATTTGGATATATTATAGAATATTAGGGAATCCATGGTATCCCTTAGCATTCTATAACATGATGGTCTACTAGAGAGAGCTCAGCAAGTAGAGATATTTCTGGTGGATCACACACCGGGAGTTGGGGATACCATCGAACATCAGGTAGGTGAATCTTTGGTAGTGGGTAGCCAACAGCTGACGTAGGGATCCTAGTTGATCAAACAGTTCATGAGATAACCCCAGGAACATGGTTTTGTAGTACGAGGCTCTTAGGGTTGATCATGTCAATCGAAGGACATTGTGTGCTATTTGTGGAACTGTTAGGGAATCATGGCTCTAGATTCCAAAAATCGCCATACGAATGATCTAGAGACGGTCAAGGGACCACTGAAGAAGTGGAGAATACAGGAATAAGGCGGTCCAGTGGGTGGTGAATGTGGAAAATTTGGTGTTCATGTATCATGTGGTGGGTTGTGGATCAAGGTATGAGCACCACCACCCTCATATAGTCCACAATGGGCTCATTGAGTTGGTTGATAGGTATTAGGAAATATTCAATTCATGAAATATTTTGAACCAATTATCTAGAGATTATTAGAGGTACAATCTCAGTCATTTCCACCTTAGATCCTATCTTGGTAGACATAGGTGTCAGTCACTCTTTTCTATCCATGGCCCTTTTTTGAGACATGAATAATCTTGCAAAACTGTTGACTCAGTCTGTACATATAGAGAATCCTATTGGGGGATATTAGATCATCACACAATAGTTCCAACAGTGTTCCCTCACTCTTGGGTTGAGAGTTTTAGTTGGGATATCTAAGTGGAATCATCAAGGCCTTACGATTTTATCCTTGGAATGGATAGGTTATCCACATTCCATGCACAGATTTATTATTTTTGGTATATTGTGTGGTGTGTCCCTCGATATGGGGCAAAGATTTTTTTATCAGTGAAAATGAATCCCAAGAAGAGATGGATAGACTCTAATGTAGGATGGTGCATCTGATCACAAATTAGTTGGCTAGGATGACCCACATAGTAGTGGATTAGATGGGTCATCTGTTACCTAGAGTGGCATATGAGTATGAAGACCAATTGAAAAAATATGTTCCAGGATTAAATCTGCATTTTAAGGTGGATTTCTACATTGATTTTTACCCATGTTTGTCACTAATATCTACACCATCATATTATATGGCTCCCGTGGTGCATTGTGATTTATGGGTAAAACTAGAGGACTTGAAGAGAAAGGAAATCATGAGACCCAATGTTTCACACTTGGTAACCCTAGTATTGTTTTACAAGATGGAATATGGGATATTAAGGTTATGTTTGTACATACATAACCTGAACAAAGTGACCTCAATGAATAAGTATCAAATACTTCAAATTTATGACCTCTTTAATCCCATGAGGGTAGCGAGGTGGTTCTCAAAGATAGTCCTCATATATGGCTATAACAAGCTTCGTGTATAGTATAAGAAAATACCAAATCAGATTTAAGATATAATTATGGCCACTACGTGTACATAGTCATACATCTTATCTTGAAGTACACCCCAATAGTTCTCATGGGACTCAGTAATAGGATCTTCCAGCCTTACATAGACTAGCTCGTCGTGGTTTTCATTTATTACAACTTATTGTACACGATGTCTAAGGAGAAGAAGGAGATATAATTAAGGATAGTCCAGGATAAACTCATTGAGTTTTATATTTATTGGAAGCTCTCAAAGTTCCTACTCTGGATATGGGAAGTCCACTTTCTGGTACAAGTCATTTCAGAGGATGGAGTGGTAGTAGATCTAGAGAATATTGAGGTAGTGGTTTCTTGGGAGCCACCCAAGAGAGTTAATGAGGTGAGGAGATTCACGGGGTTGACTGGATACTATCTAAGGATTGTACTAGACTTTTCTAAGGTATTATTACCCATGACGTCCTTGACATGGAAGGGACAAACTTCTGTGTCTAAAGATAACTTCCACCAATGCTTTATGTTACTGAGTCATAGGTTGACGTGAACTCTCATCTTGTGATTATTGGATGAGGGTGTTATGTACATGGTGATATGTAAATAATTAGGGACCTGGCTTGGTCATGTCCTAATTTAGGGGAAAGTGGGCATTACATATGGTTCATTCTATTAGAGGCTTCATGAGCATAACTACGCAACCCATGATCTCAAATTAGCATTGGTATTATTCGTCTTGAATATGTGGTGACACTACCAAATGGGTGGGCAGTTTACCCTCTAATAATACCACAATAGTCTGAAGTATATCTTCTATAAAAATGATTTGAACTCCAGATAGTGGAATTGGAAAGAGGTCGTCCCTTACTATTACATCGAGAGTGTCTATACACCTAGGAAGGAAAAAGTGATGGAAGAATAAATTAGTTAGAGAGTGTGTACACAACTACTAAATGAGGCATCAGAACAGCTTGCATCATTGTAGATTTCCTTTGTGGATATAGATGAATTAGCTTATATCCATTAAATGGTGGTTACCCCTCCAATATTACAATGATTCAGAGAGGAACAACTCAAAGATACCGACTGTGAGACTACACATGCTCATATGTCCATAGGGAATTCCCCTGAAAGATATTAAAATGTTGGGGAGTATTTATTTCTATTCAGAAGGTGCACAGTTGTGATAGTGATGTTGCAGGAGTAGGTATTGATGGAGTTCCATAAATTCCCTTTTGCGATATATCCAAGAGTGTAAAAGATTTATTAAGAACACTGACATCATTTATGGTGGCCAAGGATTAAGAAGGTGATGGAATAGTTCATTTCTCAATGCCTCACTTGTCACCAAATAATGTTTCTACAATAGTTTCTAGTGGGTTTGATTGAACCCCTTGATGTTCCTGAGTGGAGTGATATGGGATATCTATGGAATATATGATTGGTTTACCACACACATCTGGGGGACACGATACAATATGGGTGAATTTTTATAGACACACCAAATCAACCCAAATCATACTGATCCATGAGTAGAGTTCGATAGAGATCATGGGATGCCTCTACAATCAACGGATAGTTCAGCCCCCCGGAGTTCCATAAACTATCATCTTATATCAGCATGGTTGTTTCAAATCATCTTTGTGAAAGGGAATGTAGGAGGATTCGATGACCCTGTTTCACTTGAGTATGGAATATCATCCCTAGATGGACGGCCAAACGGAGATGACCATCCTTGTTCTAGAGGACATGTTATGTGCTTGCATCCTAGGCATTGACCATAGTTTGAAGGACCATCTATCTCTTGTGTATTTTGAATATAAAAACAGTTACCACTCCACCATTGTTATTTAACGGTTCGAGGACATGTATAGATGACCACGCAGGTCCCTGCTATTCTGGACAAACCAAGGATAGTCAGAACACATGGGTCCAGAGTTGGCATGGGCTATCTCCGAGAAGGTGTAGATAATCGAGTAGTGGATAGGGACTACACAGAGCCTACATAAGTAATATAATGAGAGTAGGCAGAGGAATATATAGTTCAAGGTTGGAGACCATGACTTCTATCGGGTATCACCTCAACAAGGGTTGTAGAGATTAGGTTGGGGACAAAAGTTATCTCCGAGATACATAATGCCTTTTCAGATTCAAGGCATGATTGGTGAGGTGGTGTGTCTCATAGTTCTACACCTAAAATTGTACTGGGATCATGATGTCTTCCACGTATAGTAGCTGAGAATATAAGTGTATGATCCATCACATGCCATTAATTTTGGAGAGTCGGGCCCTAACGATGAGGAGACATTAAAGAAGAGCCTATAGAGATAAAGGATCGACATGACCTGATCATTTTTGGGAAGTCTATTCCTATAGAGTGAATTCGGTGGCATCTTGGAAATCCCCATTATTGAGATGTTATGTCTAAGTATGATATACTCTATTATACTAAATATAGGATAATATAGTAAAATTAAAAAACAAATACAAGAGGGGGGTGAATTTTATTCTTTTTAAAATTCATTTCGAACATTTACAGATAACAAAATTCACAACACCTCTATGTTTTAATATATATTTTTGATTCCTAAAATGTTATTCTGGGATTGAAACATAACAAAAGTTTACAACAAATGAGATTCTACCTCATGGCGTATAGAATCTAACAAAAATATAGTACAAGTATGAGGAAGTATAAGAAAGTTATACTTTCCTCAACAATACAAATGCAATTGAAAAACATAGTAAAACTATAGGTAACTTGTATAATCTATTTTAAAGCAAAGAGGATGTTATACAAAAACCCTAGATAAGAGGTCCCTTGATTTATAATTTCAAGAATGTATGTCTTACCCAAACCCAGGAAAGCCCTTAATCTGATGATCTACATATGTATTGTTATCCCCGCAATCCCTCAATTTTTAAGGAAATCTTAACCTCTTACTTTATAACACAATGTCTCTTATTTTAAGGAAATCGAACCTCAGCACTAATCAAATCATCATGAAGAAAAGTTTGAACGAGCAGTTAAAAACTTTTGGCATGAAGCTTGAGAGTTTATAAGAGTCTATATTTCTATAAATCACATCAACAACACTTTGTAAAAGATCATTTTCAAGCTGTATCACACTTTTCTAATGAGGTCCTATTTATAGGCGAGGCTCTAACGGTCACCTCCCTCCTCCAGTGGTCATATTTTTCCTTGAATTTTAGAGGGACCAGTACATGAGTTTCTCAAAAAATGGATAGTTGATAACTGAAATCACGACATCATTTTATAACAACATAACTATAAGAATATTTGGAATTTATGTATATGAGAGTTTAGAGTGTAAGTAAAAACTGAATTTAAAGTCTACAACACAAGGATATTCGGATTCTATTAGGTAAGAATTCAGAACCGGAATTCTATAGAATTCCAGAATATGAACATCAAGGAAATTTGGAGTCTGGTTTCAAAAAAATTCGGAACATGAACTTACAATGTTCAGAGTCAGAGTTCATGATAATTCTGAGTCAGAACTCATAAGAGTTTGGAGTATGTATTCATAGAACTCGTTGTCAAATCTTGGACAAGTTTGTATGCATAATTTGTAATCTGAATTCGGAATCATAACTCAAAAGAGTTCGTATCCAAAATTGGTAATCATAATTCATAACTAGAATTCATAGTCGATCATTACATAAGTTTGTAATCAGAATTCAGAGTAGAATTTCATGAATGCTCATATCCAGAATTTGGTGTTATACATCATGATAATTCGTATCCATAATTTGGAGTTGAACTTTATGATAATTCGTATCCAAAATTCAGAGTTGAAATTCATGAGAGTTCGTATCTAGAATTCGAAGTCTTAAACAGAATGAAAAATTTCTTAGAATTATATGATTCAGAGGTTTTCGTATCTATCCAAATTTTACACATAGAAAAAAATGATACAATCAATGAAAACTAGGTATGTTAAATTTCTATGGGGAATGAAATTTTCCTTAGTGAAATAAAACTAGGGGTAAAAATATTTTATCCTTGAGATAAGGTATTTGTGATTTTAAAACATGAAAGAATGGTAAAGTCATAAGGAAACCTTAATGACTCAAAAATATCTCCCTTGAAAGTAGGAATGGAGAAGTCATAAGTAAAACCTTATTGAATCAACAATATCCACTTTTTTGGAAAGTGAAATCAAAATTAAGAAAAAGAATGTAAGGTTTTAGCAAAAAAATTGTCTAGACATTGAAAATAAAACTTATCTCCCTTTACATAAGAATAATGGTGTATATAACTAACTCCCACATAGGATTTGGAACACTAAGGATCATATTCTGGATTTCTGGAAAGAGAATCTTCATTTGATTATGGAAATCCTCGTAATGGGAACTCCACCTTAGATAAACTCCCCCTTACATAGTGATATATCTTCTTCACTTAGAAAATTTTCTTTCTCCCATTTAGAAATCTTTTTCTTTCTCCCCCTTTTATAATTATTTTTACTTATCCCCCTTTGTGATTTTCAAAAAGAGTTTGATGGAAGGGAAAAACAATATAATACCTAATTTATTTGAATATATATCTAAAAAAACAACCATAATTCCATTATGATTGAATGAATTTGTACAAAGGAAAAATACAACAAAAGATCAGAGTGGTCTATATTGTTTCTTTTTCCTTGGGCATGAGCTTCTACACTGTTGTCTTCAACTTTTTCAACTCTTTGTGATCTTCCTTAGAATTCTTTTCTAAGATTACTATCCTATCCTCTTAAACCTTCAAGGCCTCTTCCCGAGCTTTCAACAATTCACCTTGCTTCACAAGGTTTTCTTCCATTTCAATCTGGATATCCTTCTCTGTTTTCCAGCTTTGGACAATGTAACTCAGTTTCCAATTCAAATCTTTCACATCTTGAATCTAATTATTTTGTTCAAGATTTAGCTTATCCTGAATGCTTTGTAAAAGATTTTTGATTTTGGCATTCTCAGAATCAAAGGCTTCCTTGACATCTTCATGTAACTAATAATGATCTTCCATATCTTTAACAATATTATTCGACCATTTGGTCATTTTCTTGTAAAAACATCGGTGGGTTTCATAATTTATCATGAATGTTTTGTGTTCGAACTCTATCTTAACACATCTGTCCATCACCATGGATAAAAATTCTGTTTTATGATTCATACTGTGCTGGAGCATCTGGAATTTGGATTCAACTGCTGGAAAAAATGGAATGGTATCCACTAGCTTTTTCAGGGACTGAATAACAAAATCATGTCCCAAAGTAGATGACTCCGAATCAGATATTTTACATGGAGATTGTTCTTCCTCTAACTACACCAACTTCCATTTAGTGGTTCCTCCAGCTTCTTTCTTCCTTATAATATCTTTTGTTGCAGTATCAACAACCAGTTTTTTACTGTTGAGGATTTTCGGAATGGTTTCTTCATCATGTGATTCATGCTCACTTTCTGATAACTGGACAATCTTATCTTCATCATGTTTCTCTTTTTCAGCAGTAGCCTCAACTCCTTCAGGAAAAATTAAGTCATTATTATGACTTTATTCCTCTGAAAATTTATTCCCTTCTTCTTCTTCATATTTCTCATCAACTCCCGGAGTAGCAATTTTTTTGGATTCTATTTAAGAAGTCTGAAGTGAAAAATTTTCAGTTGGGGTTCCCTTATCATGATAATCTTCAACTTGATTAATTACATAATCAGAACCACCACTATTATAAGCATCTTTAACTTCCTCAACATCTTTATTCTATTTCTCATTCTTTTGTTGTGGATTTTCCAGAGTCATAAACCTCTTAACCAGAGTCTCAAGTAATGATTCTACCTGAAAAGACTTCGGCACTGGGATATTCTCGAATGCAATTTCTATGGTCTTCAAAACAGATTGGACAATCTCTTATTTGGACATCTTCTTCTTCAAATTATTCTCTTTAGCCTACTTCTCTCGCTCATCAGTAGGTTTTTTCATTCAAGGCCTTAGCCTCAGCAGGATCCAAACCGAACATTGGCTCCCCTGCTTTTTTATTCTCTTTATCCTCCCTCTAATTTTCAAAGACTTCATCTAGGTATGATTTTTTCATCATAGGATTAGGGGGTGCAGATTTGACTTCTTTGGCCCTGGGGGGTTTATCTATTTCATCTACATCTTTTAACTACCATTTCATTCAAGCTTTCTTAGAGGGTTTGGATTCTTCATCATTTTTCGTAATACCTTCTCCCTCATACTTGTGTAGATCATAGAACTCACCCGACTCTTTAAAAAAGCCTACATTCATTCTCTTCAGGGTATCATCACTTAATAGAATCACCATTAAATAATTTAGCTTGGAGCTTCATGTAATCTTGAATGATTCTAGTCATCGAACTATTAGCGTAGAAAGTATGGCAGGATACATTATAATTTGAGTTCTCAAATTACCATTATTGGTGTTCTCAATCTTAATGAAGATGTGCATCATAAGGTTCACCTTCCTTAGGTTTAATAAAATGTCCAGGATATACATGTCACTTTTTGTAGGGTGTCCTTGTCACCCTTCTTCGATAAAATGAGTCCTTGAATCCATAATTGTAGAATCAGATTATTTGTAGATAGATGGGAAATTTTTGTTGTCTTTACATCATTGAGCCCAAGGAATTACATAGCCATTTCCTTTAAAAAACGTTCTTGAACCTATGGTATTTTGAGGGAGAAAAATTCTACATCCCCTTCATATGATAGGCCCACTAAGCTTGCAGCCTTGGTGTAATAGAGTGCATATGTCTTCCCATAACTCATACTGGAAAACTTTTACCTACCATATTATTTAAAGAAGAAAATTGATTCATAGAATTCTATACGTAAATCCATAGAGACCACATCATCAGCTCCTATCTTAAGATAGTTATACATTCCCATCCATTGAGCTTGATGGTCTGGGAAATTATAGAGTCATACTTATTAATGATGATCGGATGAACTAGACTCTCATAGTAAATTTTCGATTCCACAATTGGTTGAACAGTAGACATATCTTGAGAAGGGACTTATGCAGACATTCAGAAACTAGAACTATTGAAGAATTCGTAACGGGATTTTGTAGAGGGGTAGAGCTTCAGTATGTGATAGCTTGAAAACTGATGCGAGACAACCATCAGGGGCCCCTTTATACAGGAATTGAAGTGATGGTTGAACATCCCATTTGAAACCAATGACAGAGAATTCTTCAGATCAGATCTGAGAGTTGAAATGATAGCCGCAAGGAAAAAATTGGTTGAATCCGATCTTTTGAGGTTTTAAAAAGAAAACATTCAGATTTAAGGAAACTTGAAATCATGAAATTTTAAAAGAAACAGAAACTAATAAAAAATAAAATGTAATTACGAAAAACAGAAGAAAATCATACCATTCGGATCGCTAGAAAGATTATTCATACTGAGGAATATTTTTCTTGAAGAACTATGGATTCCAAAAAAACATGAATACAGAAAAAAAAGTTACTAGGAAAATTTCCAAATCTAGTAATTTCCCTTATGAAAATTTCACGTTCAAAGAATTTCATTAAAAAAATGTCAGTTCCGAAGATTTTCATTACAAAAATTTTAGTTCCAATGATTTTTATTATGAAAACATCAGTTCTGAAAATTTTCTTTACGAAAACTTCAGTTCCAAAGATTTTCCTAATGAAAATTTCAGAGAAATAATAACATTATAAAACATTTTAAAAACTAACTATGAAAATTTTCATTATGAAATTTTTGAAAAACAAACTATGAAAATTTTCATTAGGAAAAATTAATAAAAAACAATAATAAAAAATGTAATCCCTCTAAAAGGAGTTTATTACTGTAAGAATATTGATTCAACAAGAATTTAATTGAGGAGGATTACCTTACGGTTATCATTCCTAACTTCTATTTAATGTATTCAAATCTATTGGAGGGTAATGATTTTGTGAAAATATACACAAGTTGATATTGTGTTATGATGAATTGAAGAATAATATCTTTTTTTAGTGTGTGCTCCCTAAGAAATTTATGCCTAATATCTATGTTCTTTGCATGACAGTGATGTGCATGGTTTTTACTAAGGGAAACTGATCTTGTATTATCATTGAAAATTTGAGTTTGGGTAAAACTCATACCATAACCTGTGAGTGTGTTTTGCATCCACAACACTTGAGCACAACAACTTTAGGTGCTATATATTCAGCTTCATCAGTGGAAAGTGCTACTGAGTGTTGTTTCTTACAAGAACAGGAAACTAATGAATCCCCTATAAAATGACAGGTTCCAGATGTGCTCTTTCTATCCATTCTATATCCACCAAAGTCAGCATCCAAAAAACTATTTAAAACAAAATCATTTACAAAAGTATAAAATAGTCCTAAAACCATGGTTCCCTTTAAGTAGTGAAAAATTATCTTCACTTCCTTTAAATGAGATTCCTTAGGATTAGATTGATATATTGAACATAATAATACTGAAAACATTAAGTCTAGATGACTAGCTGTCAAGTAAAGTAGATTTCCTATCATACATCTAAAGGTTGTTTGATCTAGTGGTTTCCTAACTTCATCAAGTCAAGTTTGTTTGAGGTACTGATGATAGTACTTATACATTTAGTATTTTCATATACATACTTTTTAAGAATATATTTAATATACTTATGTTGGGATATGTAGATTCCTTCTGGTTTTTGAGTGATTTGAAAACCATGGAAAAATGTTAACTTCCCCATCATACTCATTTTTAACTCAGATTTCATTAGATCTGCAAAAGAATCAGTTAAAGATTGCTTAGTTGAACCAAAGATAATGTCATCAACATAAATTTGAATAATAAAAACATTTTTCATATCATTCTTTAGAAAAAGGGTTGGATCTGCATTTCCCATAACATAGTTTTTTTGAAGAAAAAATCATGTAAGTCTATCAAACCAAGCTCGAGGGGCTTGTTTAAGACCATAAAAAGCATTGGTAAGTCTAAAAACATGATCAAAATGTTTTATATATTCAAATCCAGGAGGTTGTTCAAAAAAACGTCCTCCTGAATATATCCGTTAAGAAAAGAACATTTGACATCCATTTGAAAAAGTTTGATATTGAAGAATGCTGGAAATGAAAGTAAAATACGAATAGATTTGAGTCTAGCTACTGGAGCATAGGGTTATTCATTGTCTATTTCTTCTTGTTGATTATTACCTTTAGCAACTAATATGGATTTATTTTTTATAATGATTCTATTTTCACTACACTTATTACTGAAGACCCATTTTACTCCAATAACAGAAGTTTCCTTAGGTCTTTTAACCAAGGTCCAGACTTTATTCCTTTCGAATTCATTTATTTCATCTTGAATGGAATTAATCCAATCATCATCACATAAAGAATCATCAGTTATTTTTTGTTCTAATTTGGAAAGGAATGATAGATTCTCTACATCATTTCTTAAGGAACTTCTATTCCATACAGTTTGATTGACATCACCAATGATAGTATCACTGGGATGATTATTTAGAAATGACTTATTTGGGTTTTGTAAGACAAGTTCATCAAAATAGTTTAGGAAATATTCTGGGGTAAATGTTTCAAAAGTATATTCTTGAACATTATCCTTATCAGAAGGATCTTCTATCAAAGGTTAATAATCAGTTTTTGAAAAAATATCTGAGGATGTAGGTTGGGGTTGTTTAAAAACAAAAGGATCAGTTTCATCAAATTTCACATGCACTGTCTCTTCAATAGTGTATGTGTTTTTGTTGAAAACTCCATAAGCCTTTGAATTTGTGGTGTAGCCTATGAAAATTATATCATAAAATTTTGGTGCAAATTTATGTATATTATCTTTAGTATACAGAATGAATACCTTTCAACCAAAATCCTTAATGTAGGAAAGTCTAGGTTTTCTACCATTCCATAACTCATAAGGTGTTTTATTAAGAAAAATTTCTAATAAAAATTCGATTTATAGTATAACAATAAGTACATACAGCATAAGAACAAAAATGTTTTTCTAAAAAATATTCACTCAACATGGTTCTCGTAATCTCTTGAAGAATCATATTTCTTCTTTCAACCACACCATTTTGTTGAGGTGTTATGGGTGATGAGAAGTTGTGAGTAATACATTTTCTATTACAAAAAGATTCAAAATCAGAATTTTGAAATTCTCCTCCATGATCACTATGAATATTTTTCAATGGAAGGTTTTTCTCAAGTTTGACGTGGCCTCTAAAACTGTAGAAATATGAAAAATATTCAAACTTATTTGGTTGAAATTAGACCCATGTATATCTAGTGTAATCAACAACCAAAACAAATACATAGTACTTGCCTCCAATACTTCTATATTGTGTTGGACCAAAAAGATCCATATTCACTAGATGTAATGTATCAGTAGTTGAGACTTCACCGATTGATTTAAAAAATGATTTTGGTTTCTTTCCATATTGAAAAGGGTCACATACTCTTGAAGAATTAAATCTATGCTCTGGAAGATCTGTAACTAATCTTTTTATATAATGTTTGTATAAGTTCGTAAGGTTATAATGCCCTAACCTTCTATGAAATAACCAATAATGATCTTCCATTGCACTAATTCAAGGTAAGTATTGTCTCCAAGGGTCTTCTATGTTTAGTGTGTAAACATTCCCTCACCTATGGGCAGAATGAATAAACTCTTTCATAGAATTGTGTACTAAGCATTTTTCATTCCTAAAATTTACAAGATATCCTTAATCACATAATCCTATTATAATAATGAGGTTGTGCTTAAGACCCTAAACAAATGAATCCATTTAAATCAAAATTCTTTCAATAAGAACAATGTTATCTATACCAATAATTTCTCCCTGAGAATTATATTTGAAATTTACATTTACTCCTTTCATCTGGATAATATTTTCATAATATTTTTTGTTACCAGTCATATGCCTGGAACATCCACTATCAATGTACCATGAATTGTTGTTGGTACCTTCTTTATTTTCATGAAATTAATAGAGTTAGACTTTCGGAATCCAAAGTTTCATGGATCTAGAATTGTTAGACAACAATATCTTGGGTATCTACATTTCTTTAGAAAAATAAGTTTTATGAAACCCAAGAGATTGAACATTATTCAATGATAAATTTTTCTTACAATGCCAACCACTTTGACATTTAGTACAAAAAATGGATTTATGAGGAACAAAATAATTGTTTTTGAAAACCGGTTTTTGGTGAGTATGACCTACTCCAATAGTGTTTCTTTGTGGTCTAATTAGAGGATACATCTTGTCTAAATTTTCCTTCCAAGAGGTAAATTTTGCAAGAATCTTCATAAGAGAAAATATTTCAAATTGTAGTATGATGTCTAAATTCTTATCCTCATGAATCATTTCCTTAGAGTTATATTTTTCCTCAAAAACATTTATCTTTAAAATAGAATTTTTAAGATCTTTATAAAGTTCATACATGAAATAATTTTCTCAAGGTCTTTAGAAATTTTATGTAAAATCTCTTCTTTATCTCCATGATCTCTAGAAAGATCTAAAATCTCTTTTGTATGAATTTCTTCCCTAGTATTTGCCTTGTCTTATTTCTTAGAAATTTGACAATTTTTTTCTTCAAGTATCATGGAAAATATAGATACTTCTTTCATATGAAAGTTATTAATTTTATGAGGATGAAGTATCTTCATTATAAGTTCTGTGTTTGGAATAGTAATTCTTATCAAGAGATAAATTTTTAATGCCTCGACAGAGTGTACCTTTGCCATAAGACATGTATTGGGGAAATAATTAGTAGCAATGAATCCCATATTCTTCAATGATGACGAATCATATTCAGAAGATTCACTCTCGGAAGAGTCTCCACAGCTATAACTCCAAGTATCATTAGCTTTAAGACTTCTCTTGTGCTCTGATAGATAGAATTTCTTCTTGTTCCTTTCTGAATTTCTTTCCTTATTTTCATTCTTTTCCAACAAAGGACAATCAGGTTTGATATGACCTGTTCTTATAAATTCATCACATGTAACTTATCCATCCTTCTTATCACTGTAGTCATTCTTCTTGTACTTATTCTGATGGTTCTCTTGAGAAACAATCTTGTTCATTCTCCGAGCAATATTACCTAATTCATTCTCTGACTTTTATGTTTCAATAGATTTTGACTGAATAATGACATTCTTTGTCTTTGATATAGTTACTCTTTTTAGGTTATTTGATTTCATATGTTTATAACTGGTAGTAAAATCAAGACCTCCATTACCATTCCTCTTCTTGACAATTTCAACATCTCTATTCATTCTGGTTTCATGCTATAGAAGTGTTCCAAACAAGTGATCTAATGAAATCTGAGTGTCTTTCCTGTTTTCATCAATATATTTCCTCTTGGAATCTCATTCAATTGGAATGATATATATGAAATTATCAACAAGAGCCTCATCATCCATGCCTTTTCCCCCCTATATATTGTAAGCTATTCATGATAGTCATAAACCATTGTTGTACTTTGCTTATAGGTTCCTCATAAGGAAAGTTAAAACCATGGAATTCAGCTCTCAGCATAGCTCTTATGGTCTCTAAAAATTTAGTTGTACAATAATGTGTAACTCCATGTTTCTTCCAGATACTGTTCTCATCTTCACATGATGATATTTGACTATAAATGTTCATAGTCATGGAACATAACAATGTATTTCTGACTCTGATGTTTGTTTGATATTCTGATTTCCCCTAATTCGAAATGGTCCTCAATTTCTTATCTGAAATCTTATAATCTCCCGTCAGCATTAGAGAGTTATCAACTCAAGTATTGAAAATGAAAGACTTCATTATATCTCTCTAGTACTCATAATCAATTCCTTCAAAAATAAGAGGTCAGGTATAATTTATATTATCTATAAAACCATCATTTAAACCTTCCATCATTATGAAATGATTTGGAACATAAACTTGTTAGTAGTATGAGTTTGTAAATAAGAGAAAATATCCTAGGCAAGGAAAATATAGAGCAATAGTATCTCTAAGAAAAAAATATGAATCCAAACTATGATTCCGAAAAAGTATGAATCCAGAAAATATGATTCCGGGAAATCAATTATAAATATTCTCTTCTGAATCTAATCGTGAGTTTAATTTAGAGGTAACCAGTTCTCAGATACCGATTGTTGAGATTGTATGTCTGAGTATGATATACTATATTATACCAAATGTAGTAACAAATAGTAAAATGATAATAAAATACAAGAGGGGGGGGGGGTGAATTGTATTCTATAAAAAAATTCCTTTGGAACTTTTACAGATATTAAAACTCACAACACCTATAAGTTCTAATTACTTGCTTGATTCTAGAAAAGTCATTCCAGGAAAGTAACATAAAAAATGTTTACAACAAATGATATTATACCTTTAATCATATAGAATCTAACTAAAATGGAGTACAAGTATGAGGAAGTATAAGAAAGTTATACTTTCCTCAGCAATAAAAATGCTGCAGAAAAACAAAGTAGTAAAACTACAGGTAACAAGTATAAACTCTTTTAACCCTAGGATAAGGCTATCCAACAACCATGGATAAGAGATCCCTTGATTTATACATTCAAGAAAGTCTATTTTACAAAAAATTGGGTATTCACTCAATCTGGAGATCAGTATCTGTATTTCAATCCCCGCTATCCTTCAATTTGTAAGGAAATTGGCACCCCTGACTTCAAAACCAGAAGTCTCTAATTTTAAGGAAATCGAACCTCAACACTAAGAAAATCTGGATGGAGCACAGTTTGAACGAGCAGTTTAAAACATTCTGCACGAAGCTTGAGAGTTTATAATATTAGCTCTCAAGATATCACTTCAACATCACTTTGTCAAAGATCATTGTCATGGTTTATCACTCATTTCAAATGAGCTGCTATTTATAGGCGCGACTCCAACGGTCAGATCCCTTCTCCAACTTTCATACTTTTACTTGAATTTAGGAGGAACTTGTACATGTGTCACTCAAACAATGGTTATTTGATAACTGAAAGCATGACATAGTTTTATTACAAAACGAGTGTAAGCATATTCGGAATGTAAGTAAATGAGAGTTAGGAGATTAAGTAAAAACCGAATTCAGAGTCTACAACATAAGGATATTGGGATTCTATTTTGTAGAAATTCGGAACTGGAATTCTATAGAATTCCAGAGTCTGAATTTCATTTAAATTTGGAGTATGGTTTCACAAGAATTCGGAACCTGAACTTACAAAGTATGGAGTCAGAGTTCATGAGAATTTGGAGTCATAACTCATAAGAGTTCGGAGTCTATATTCAGAGAACTCGGAGTCGGAACATAGACATGTTTGTAATCAGAATTCGTAATCTGAATTCAGAGTCATAACTCAGAAGAGTTTATATCCAGAATTCGTAATCAGAATTCATAACCAGAATTCATAGTCGATCTTTACATAAGTTCGTAATCAGAATTTGGAGTAGACATTAATGAATGTTCATATCCAATATTCGGAGATATACTTCATGAGAATTCGTATCCAAAATTTGGATTTGATCTTCCTGATAATTTGTATCTAGAATTCAGAGTTGAACATCATGAGAGTTCGTATCCAGAATTCGGAGTCTTAAACAGAATGCCTCATACCTATGTATTATATAATTCTGAGTTTTTATCCTCAATATGAATTTTTCACATAGAAAGAAAATGATATAAACAATGATAACTAGGTAAGGAAAATTTCCTTGGGGAGGAAATATTCCTTAGAGAAATAAAATAAGGGGTAAAAAGATTTTTTCCATGAGATAAAGTGTTTGTGATTTTCTAAACATGAAGAAATGGTAATGTCATAAGGAAACCTTAACGACTCAACAATCTCTCCCATGAAAGTAGTAATGGAATAGTTATAAGGAAAACCTTATTGACTACAATCCCATGAGATCATATAGGAGCGTGAAGCTCAGATTCATGCTCTGTACGCTTATCTTATTGTTGATAGTATCCCATGATTTGGATTTTGGTGTAGTAAATTTCAAAGTTGTTGAGAATGAAATGGCCCAAATTTTTTTGATTTTATTTTTAGAAACAACATGTCCAAATTATGATACTAGGAACTAAGAAGGATTGGAATTCCGTGGCCAAAGGTGCCCAAAACGTTTTTTTGAATTGTCATATTCTTTTAATAGCATATTGAGGTGAATTTTCTGAAAAAGTGATATATCTCTTAAACTATTACCTAGATCAGAAATATGACATAACTATTGGGATCATAGTAGTGTCCTTAACCTAGGCATTAGCAAACATTGGTTGACACAATTTATCTATAGAAAAATTCACCAAGGGCATAACTGTAAATAAAACAATGAAACACAATTTATTTTAATTTTAAATACTAATACGTCATAAATGGTAACTCGGATTGGAGATCTGGGAAAACCATTGAGTTCATAAGGGGGTGTTTTCTATAAGAGTGGAAAATGTTCAACCAGTGTGTATCGAGGGTGAATGATAGTTTTTGGATGTAGACATCAATAAATATATAATAAATATATTTTATTGAATGTAACATGTTGACACTAACTTGGTTTTACATTTTAATAATCCATGTACGAGATACTCATTGATACTCAATTGACCTAGAATTCTATTTAGGCAAAGAGATGGAATATATCTGCTGACGATGAACACTGGCAAATGAAGGATTGATGAAGAAATGGATCTATTTTCATTATCAGAAAGTGATCCAAATCATGTTTGGTTGTCAATATCATTATGATTTATTTTCCATTATTAGAATCAAATGATGAAATTGGACACACCCATGAACATGTTAATTTTTGGTTCCATAGTTTTGGTAGGAGGGATAATTTATCAGAGGATTAAATGGGATAGATATCAATTATTGTTCTATTGTTTGTTTCCTTGTGATCCTTCTAACATGAATGGATCAAGGAAAAATGAACAAGACCAAGATCAATTCGTTGGGTGTTTAAATTATTATTGTCTCTCCCCTTAATCAATAACCTTCATTATGTATTCTTCACCCCATGAAACCATGTGCGAGAGATTTATCGTTTGTCCCACATTCCATAGAACAATGACCCATGATTGGAGATCCAACATTACGATGATACCATGGTGGTGTTATGACATGTGAACCACGTTTTGGAAATGGAAGAGGCGCAAGGAGGGTTTCCAGACAAGAGGTCGACATCATGAATGGGATGTGTCCAACGGGCCTTATAGAAACCCTGCATTTTATTACCTTACTATTAAATCCTTATAATGATAAAAAAAACAATAGTATTACATGAGGAATGTCCATAGGTTTATTGTGTTGTGAAAATTAGTACCAAGCATAACACTTACAACATCAAGTATAAACAGTTATTTAACTCTTTATTCTTTAGATTTTTATTTTCTCTTAACCTCTCCTTAGTATATATAGTCACCTAAGGATAAACATAAAAATGGGTGAGCTAAAATCCTAGTTGGTGGAAAGATATGGAGAATATAACAATGGGCGAGCACAGTCAAAACACATGAAAAAGGTCATGACCTTGAGAGGAAGCCTTAATAAAGGACTTGAAATGTGGCAATGAATAAAAACGAGACATCATGTCCTAGTCATCAACTACCCAAAATAGTTGTGAACAATGAATTTATCATTTTAAAAAATTATTTAAATATAACTCATTTGTTTTATCACTTTACCCAATGCTTTGGAGTGCTTCATAATTCCAGGTCCACCCGTCACATTTAAAAATTCGTATTTCACTTTATAATTTCGGACGCACAGGTCACATCATAACATTTTCATTAAAATAATTTCCAAATAGAAAATATATCAATCATAAACATAGAGAGGGATGATTTTAAACTCATAATAACACATTAATTAACATTGGGTTCCCATAATATAGAGGTAATAACATTCTTGATTCAAGAACAATCCACATTGAGTGAGAAGTAAAAGGTATGTTCTTGAAAGAATAGTTCTGTTGGAAAACATTATGTTTGACATATAATCTAGTGGATAAAATTTATATCCCATAATATAAAATATAATTATTATATATTAATTTCTACAAAGTATGAAAAATGGATCAAAAGCGGGTGAACCCGAAGAATGAAATTTGGGTTTGTAAATTTCTCTTTACCTTTTCTCTGAATGCTACCTCCAATTTATAGTCATGTATAACAAAATTTTATTCATTAATTAATTACTCCAGATCCTTTTTTACATGAATATGTTTTATTATGGTTTCATTAGGTTTTTTATGGGCCTCTGGATAATTTATATGGTTTAAATAAGCTGTTTAGGAATATTCATTTTTAAGGTTTTCTTCAATATTTCACTTTTATTCATGGATTGAAGTTCATACAGAATATGGGCAAACATGCAAAATTGAAATTAAATGTTATTAATGATATTAAAAGAACATAAATGAAATTATAATGAAATATGTTATATTCTATGTCGATGAATCATTAGTTAAAATTTAATGATGATCGTTTAGGTTAATCTGGGCGATTTTTAGACCATAACAAACTTTTTTCGTATAATAATTTAGTAATATGTACATATTTTAGTTCCATAATATGATATAGGATATAATCAATATTATATAATCTTGTTAAACCATAAAAAAAATTTAGACCCAAATCTGATGGTCGTAAAAAAAAGAGATGATATCTATCTTGAAGGTGATAAATTAACACCTCACAAACAACGTTTTCATTTCTAAAATAAATAGAAGATGGGATGGGGGTTGGATAATATATTATCACATTTTTATCCTAAAATAACATTATATGTGGGATACTATAGTTACCATTCCATGTGGATGAGTATATGTGGGGATAAAATAAGAAAACAACTACAAATTAAAAGGGAAAAAAGGAAATGAGAGGGAGAATTATCTCTTGAATCCTCCTCTTGAGATCCTCCTTAAGGAAACATGGAATGGTCATTTTATGAGACTATAATCACTTGAAAGTAGGGTAGGTGATATATTTTATTTTTTTGTATATTTTAGACAAGTCTTGATGCTGGAGTGGTGTGAGGAAATGAGGGTGTGAAGGGTGGTATTTATAGTGGAGGGGATGAGGGTTTCATAATATTTAATTCATTAGTTTCTTAATTTCCCTCAAGACCAAAAATAGTGATTATTATATGAAAAATATTACTAAATATTGAATTTTAGTTCTATATATGGGTTATTACATCACTTGTGATGTCAAGAATAGTGGATATAAATTATAATGTATTTATACGGTAAATTAATGTATTTTACTATTCACAAAAATCTTGTATTTTAGAAGAAACCGACAAATTCACCACAACCATTTTTTTACATGTAGAATAAAAAAATGAAGTCCATTTTTCAAAAATAATTTTCAAGACATGATGAATTTAATTTTTAATTAAAATCATAATTTACATGAAAAATACAGTTTTTAAAACATTTGTTTACTTATAACAAAACATTAGTACAACAAGATTTTAATTAAATCTCACATATATACTATCATATGTGAGGTTACTATTAATTATGGTATATTATTATTCATATGGGTAACATTACTATTAATAATATTATGTTACTATTTACCAAAAATTATGTTTGTTCTATTAGTCTCCAAACAACTTACTGATCACATTTTTGTGTGTTAGATTTTGAAAATTCAAAACATTGAAGTGGAAAAATTATGATTAGTGATCACATTGTATTTAGTTTCATGATATGTCACTGTGCTTCCAAATGTGATTATACTATATGTCATAATTATATGATATGATTTCCATTGATAAAATATTGGGTTGTTACATTCTTCACCACTTTTGAAATTTCACACTAGAAATTTCGATTTACAATAACAAGTCATAGTAATTCTTATTCATCACATCCTTAGGATCCCAAGAAGCTTCATAATATTTATTTGTCCTCTAATACAAGTTGACAGGGACGGTTGTCTTATTTTGTAGAACCTTATCTCTCCAGTCCAGAATTGTTACTAGTTGTTCCTCATAGCAAGTATCATCTTCCAGTTGTACCACCTCTGAGATAATTACATGTGAGGAATCTTGTATATACTTCCCCAGGAGTGATAAGTAAAACACCTTATGAAATAAATCCATATTCAATGGAAGTGAAAACTGAAAGTCCACTGCTCATATGCGATCAATTATCTCAAAGGGGCTAAAGTACCTTGGGATGAATTTAACTTTCTTTCCAAACCACATGAATATCATCCATGGTGACATTATAAGGAAGACTTTATATCCTACGTTGAAATCCAAGTCTCTTATATGGTTGTCAACATAGCACTTTTGTCGACTCTGAGCAACCTTGATGTGTTTCTATATGACACAAACCTTTTCTATCATCTCTAGAACATGTATAGGTCAAAGTATTATTCTTTCTCCAACATCATCCCAACATGTTATAGTTCTATATCTCTTTCTATACAACGATTAATATGGATCCATCTAAATACTATTGTGTAATATATTGATATATGATAACTCAACCAATGTGTTCTACTAATTCAATCCACCGTTGAGTTTTAATGATCACAATCTTATAATATCACATTAAATATGAACATTCATTTTAGATTTACCATCATATTGGGGGTGGTAGGCCTTGATAAAATTCAATTCAGCACTCAAAGAATTTTTGGGACTCCTCCAAAATTTAGATGCGAAAATTGTATCACATTCAGGGATAATCGATATTAGAAAACCTTGCAGTCTCATCACTTCCTTCACATATATCATTTTTAGTTGTTAAAGAGAGAGAGATCGTTCCAAATTGAAATTAAATGGGTAGTCTTGGTGAGTTGGTCAACCAACACCAATATCAAGTTATTTCCCTGGTAATTCTTTAGGAGACCTATGATAATGTCCATAGTGACATTATCCTATTTCCACAAGGGTATAGGAAATGGTTGCATAATCCCTTTGGTATTTTTTTCTATGCTTTATCTTGTTGACATAACATGATCCTTGAGATATATTATACAATATCCTTATTCATGTCATCCCACCATAAGTATTCTTGAAGATATCATTGCATATTGGTTCTTCCATGATGGATATAGAATGTTGAGCTATGTGAATTTTTAAATATCTCCTTTTTTATCACGGTTGATGAATGTACACAAAGTCGTGTTCCAAACAGAATCACACCTTCATTGATGATATGGAACTATTCCAGCTTCCCATCCTTTGATTCATTCACCTTATTTTGTAGTTACAGATCATACCTTTGTGCCTCCTAAATCATCTCTTGGATTTATGGTTGCAAAATCATTTGGTAAAGGAATTATGTGTCCCATACCATTATGATTTCCAAATTAATCTATTTCATATCCAATAAGATATGGCCTTTATCAATCCATAATATGGATGTGGTAGTAGGTTATTTTTTTCTTAGAGAATCATCAACCTTGTTTTCCCTTCTAGGATGATAGTGAACAGATAAATCGTAGTTCTTGAATAGATCTAACCATATACATTGATGCTTGTTGAGGTCCTTTTATGTGAATATAATCTTTAGGCTCTTGTGGTCACTGTGTGTGGAAATCATCTCACAATAAAGGTAGTGCTTCAATATTTTAAATTCAGAAATCACGGTCGGTATCTCTATATCATGTGTTGGGTAGTTTTAATCATGGATATTCATCTTTCATGAGGCATATGAAATAACATTATCATTTTTCATAAGTATTCAACCCAAGAAATTCATTGAATAATTACTGTATATCACAAAACATACATGAATTTTTTTTATGTGAGTATAGGTTATGTGATCATACTTCTTTATAGCTCCTTGAATCTTCCCTCACATTCATCCATTCAGAAATACTTGACACCATTCATTGTTAAATTAGTTATTGTGCTTGACAATCATGATAAATTTAACACAAAACCTCAGAAGTACCCAACATATCCCTGAAAACAATATATTTTTATGACAGTAGAGGTCCTAAGACATTACTTAATTTCCTTTTTTGAAGGTTTTATAGATATTCCACCACTTTTGATCACATGTACCAAGAATGTGGCTGACTTCATTCAAAAGTCACACTTGTAGAACTTTTCATACAACATCTCATTTCACCATTTAGCCAACACAAGCCTTAGATGTTCTTCAAATTCTGCCGTTATCATAGATTAGATGTGAATATCATCAATAAAGACCACTACAAGTTTGTCTCGGTAATGTCTAAAGACTATATTCATAATATCCATGAATATTTCAGGGGAATTAGTATGTCTGAAGGGAATCACAAAAAACATTACGCCCATTCCTTGATTGGAAGGAAGTCTTCTGAATGACTTCGATTTTATACTTTAACTAATGATATACAGAACGAAGGTCCACTTTTGATATTTATTGATCTCCTCATAACTGATCAAACAAGTCATCTATCCTTGGAAGAGGATACTTTTTCTTTATTGTGATCTTTTTGAGTTCTTGATATTCAATACAAAACCACATTTTTCCATACTTCTTCCTCATAATGGAAACTTGCATACACAAAGGTGATTCACTAGGGTGTATAATCCCTTTATCCAAATTCTCTTTCATTTTATTCCATAAATCCAAATGTTCGATTACATCCATCCTATAGGGTCACTTTGAAATAAGATTTGATTCAAGTATGATTTCTATGGAGAATTATACCACACAATCTAAGGGATGTCTGGGTAACTCTTTAGGAAATAAATCATTATATTCCCTCAATATTGGAATTTCTGCAAGGATGGAAATTTCATTTGACTCAACCATTTGGGAGAGGTATTCTTTTTCAGAGGGAATCAAGAACCACACCATTGAATGATTTTTCAAACGAGAATTGTGATCTTCTTTATATTTGTAGAAGATCATAAGATGGTTCATAATATTAAAAAAAATTACATTTCCTGACAGTTGATATGTTCTCTATATAACATGATCCAATAAATTCCCATTATAGAATCAAATTACACTAAGGGAAGTATTACGATATTCACAGGAAGAACCTTAAAACACACGCCAACAAGAGAAGAGTGAAACACATCGGTTGCAGTGATTTAACCACTTGGTGTTTTTAAAGATGTATCTACTTCATGCTATTGGGGCATCAATTATATAGTTATACAAAACATGAATGACATAATTGAATGCATAGAACTAGAAAAAATATTACTTTTTTCATTATTGACTGAATAAGAAGAATAAGTTTATGACTATATTATCTTTCTTCACTTCTGAAGTAGTAATGGAATAATCCTTCCCTTGTTCCTTTTTCTTTGGTGGTTGGTCATGCTGATTCCTCTCAAGGACTCAACATTTAGTGCAATGGCTGGTAGAGTGCACTTCCAGCCTACAGTTATAACATTGAACCTTATGTAGTTCTTTTCTTTCTTCAACATCATTCTCCTTCCTTTTCTTATATTTTAGACACTCTTGAGCATGGTGAACTTTTTTTCCACACATAAAGAACTTCCCCATCCATTTTAGGAACATCCCATGATGCAATTACCCTAATTATTGGAATGTCGTTCATTGAGTTTTCTTCCAAATGATATCATTAGATCCTCTAGCTTGGAACTCATTATTTCATTTCATATCACCATATCCATGTGGCCTTTCTCCAAACTCCATATCCACTTTGAGAGAACATCCAACAACTTCTACATATATCCAAAAGTCTAGATTTTCAACATCTTGTCCAAAGTTTGGTTTTAATCCACTAATAGATATATCAATTTTTCTATCATTGTTGATAACAAAACCAGAAGGATAAATAGTAAGATGTGTGAAATTAGATTCATTGGTTGTGAAAGATTCTCCTTATTTTTTCATGATCTCAATTTTTTCAATATACAACTTATTTTGAAGAGCTCATGGGAAACACTTGTTACGGAACATGATCTTAAACACTTCCCATTCCATCTCTTCAATTATGTCACTTGGATTGGTGTTCTAAATCAAAGACCATCATTGATCGGCCTCTCCATCTAGCCGATAATCGGTAAGTGTCACTTTCTCCATCTTAGAAAATTTTAGAAGAGAAAATACCTACTCCATGGAGTTGACCCACAGTTCTGTAACTAGTGCTACAGAATATCCACTAAACGTCGGTGGTCATTGCTTCATTAAACAATCAATAGTCAGTTGATCCCTCTTTGATGAAGAAGGAAATTCCCCAATTATTATTGGTATTTTTCATATTCTCATATTGTTGGGTATTCATCACCATGATGTTTTTAACTCCACATCATAATTCATTGGGGATGTCATTTGGGCAATTGTTGTATAGGCCCTCGTACGGGTTGTTGGAATGGTTTCTCCTCATTTACATCATTTTCTAAAAAAGGAATAGGTTATACCAAAACATATGTCAATAAGTAATGAATAAATAAAATATCCATTTGTAAAATTTTCAATAAAAGAATAACTTATGTTATCCTTATATAATTCCTCTTGTGTTCATAATTGTAGTTATTCTCATACTAGAGGTTTATTATAGGGTTTCAAATCCTAATTCAAAAAATAACTAATCATTTCCTCAGATACCAACTATAGTTACCCTTCTTATTCATACATTATGATTTCTTCATTATAATTATAAAAAAATTTATAGTATTATCCATTTAGGATCCATATGTTTAGTTTAATTGGATAATTAAGACAAAACATATCATTTAAAACATCAAGTATACACATTTATTTAATTCCTTCTTCTCTATCTTCTTATTAGATCATGAACTCTTCTTAGTACAAGTTGTCATACAAGGATATAAATAAAAAGGGGTGAGATAAAATTATATTAAGAGGATAAGTATGCAAAATATATCAATGGGTGAGCACAATCACAACATAGGCAAAGGGTCATAAAATTATAGAAAGCAATAATAAAATTATTGAAATGTGTCAATGCATAGAAATGAAACATCTTGTCTTAGTGGTCATCATCCCTAAATAGTAGTGAAAAAATCTAGTTTAACGTTCACACATAATTTCACTTTAACTCATTAGTTCTATCACCTTCCCAAATGCATTGGAGTGATTTATAATTTTAGGCGCACCCATCACATTTAAACATTCATATTGAGCAACATAATTTTGGGAGCTCCTATCACATCACATCATTTTCATTGATATTCATGGAAAACATGACATATATCAATAATAACCATGGAATGAAATGGGATTCAACTCATAATAACACATTCATAAACATTGGGTTCCCAAAATAGGGATGGAATAACATACTTGATACAAGAACCATCATCCTTGAAGGAGAAGTAAAAGGTATGTTCTGGAAAGATGAATTTATTAATAATACATTGTGTTTGAAATAAAATCTAAAGGATAACTTTTATATCCTAGAATAAGAATGATAATTAAGATCAAATTATTTTAACAGAGTAATCATAACAAAAAAATGTATGGAAAGAGGGAGAACCTGAAGAATGAATGTTGTGTTTGGGAATTTCCCCTTACCTTGTATCTAAATGATTTCAAAAATTTATTTTCTTGTATAACGACATTGGATTCATTAATTAAAACTTAATTAACCTTTTTTACAATAATATGGATCATTATTGTTCCATTAGGTTTTTTCTGTGCCTTTGGAAGAGTTATAGGGTTCAAATCCATTGTTTTGGAATGTTTGTTTTTATGGTTTTCTTGAACTGTTCACTTGTATTAATGAATGAATGATCTTCTATAAGATGGGTAAAAGTCCAAAAAAGATATTAAATGTTATAAATTATATTCTAGGAGTTTAAATTATCATAAAAATAATAATGTTATATACCATGTGGATGGATCATTAGTAAAAATTTAATGGTGTTCGTTTGGGTTAAATCAGACGATATTTTTCCCATAACGAACTAATTTTTGTTTATCATTTAGTAAATTGTACAAAATCTAGTTCCAAAACATGAAATTGTATATAATAAATATAATATAATCTGGTTGAAGCATAAATGTTTTTTAAATACTAGATCTAACGATGGTCAATAAAAAAACATGTCGTTCTTGAAAGTGATGAATTAACACCTCACGAACAATGTTTTATTTTATAAAATAAAAATAAGAGGAGAAGGGAGTTGGATGACATATTTTAAAATTATTTTCATAAAATTCTATTATATGGGAGATAATTGAGTAACCATTCATTGTTTATGAGGATAGTTTGAGAGAGATTAAGAAAAGAACATCAATTTTATTGGAAAATAATGGAAAAGAGATAGGGGAATTACCCTTTGAATCCACCTCTTGATATCATCCATAAAGAACATTGGATAGGTCTTTTAATGAGATGAGAAGATCTTGGATGTGGGGGAGGGGTAGATAAGATTATTATGAAGAGTTTAGACAAGTATTTAATCTTGAGAGTTGTGAGGAAATGACGGTGTAATGGGGGATATTTATAGTGGTGTAGAGGAGGGTTTTCTTATTATTTAATTCATTAGTTTAATAATTTACCTCAAGACCAATAATACTTATGATTCAATGACCAATAATAATAAATAGGGCATGTGAGTTATATATTTCAGAGATTACATCACTTGTGATGTCAGGAATAGTGTAGTTAAATTATAATGTATTTCTACAATAAATTAATGTCTTTTACTATTCCAAAAAAATCAAGTATTTTAGAAAAAACCCAAAAATTAACCAAAACTATTTATTGAAGTGAAAAATCCAAAAATGAAGTCCATTTTCCCAAATTAATTTTCTATAAATGATTAATTTAAAAATTAATTATAATCATAATATACTTGAAAAATACAGTTTCTAAAACAATTGTGTACTTATTCAAAAACATAGGTACATCCTTATTTCAATTAAATCTCACATATATACTATAATAGATGAGGTTACTATTCATACGGGTATATTAATATTCATAGGGTATGTTACTTTTCACCAAAATGTATTTTTTTGAAATAGACTCCAAACATCTTAGTGATCGCAACCATGTGTGTTAGATTTTTTAAATTCAAAACATAATAAAGGAAAATTTATGTTTACTGATCACATTGTATAAAGTATCATGATATTTAATTGTTCATCCTAATGTGATCATACATAAAGAATAATTATTATAATATATTTCCATTGATAAAAATTTGGGTCTTTATAAGGAAGGTCCAAGGGATGAACGATGTAGCGGAGGCTGTCAGAAGGACGACCGTTGGAATGTAAAGCACATGGCCCGATGAAAGGCAGTCTTTTAGAAGGGAACAATGCTGTTGTATAGGGGAAATGCACTGTAGAAAGAGATAGGGTTGTCTTATGATGTAGGAAGAAGATAGATGCTTCAAAAGGAGGTCTCAACTACAGTAGTGGCAGGATGTTGGTCAGAGCCCGCATAGGCAGGATCTCGCAACGGCAGGACACGGCTTAGAACACCATGTGTCCATTTGACTTGCCTCTTTTGGCACAGAGACCCTTTCGACAAGAATTTACTTTCGTGATACTCTATGTTATATTTTAGTGACTTTTTTTGAAAATCTAAGGGCTCTTTGTCTAGGTGCTCTCTAAACAATCACACTACAAGAAGAATCTGGTAGCTGGTTTTGCTTATTTGATCTTTGTGAAGATGTGAATTTGGGGACTGCTTGACAAATAAATCCTCTACGATCCATTGAAACTCTAGACACAATCAATGTTCCATGTTTCATCAAACCTCTATGTGCCATCAAGATCTAGACACCATCTGTTAGGTCCAAAAGATGCCTACATACCCTAAGAGGGGGGGGGGAATCAGGTTATGAATATTCATTCCCAAAATTCTTTTTCCCCCACTCGATCTTGAACTCCTTGTTACAATGGTCACATGTTAAGATCTATAATGTAAATTTCCTTTCCAGTTTTATTTGATGATGATTCACTGAATGTAATGAAGTAATAAATGAACAAGGATAATGATATTTTAACTTGGTTAACCCTCCCTGGGCTTTGTATATGTAGCCTACAATGCCGTTGTGCCATTGTACCAAATTCACAAAGGCTCACAAAGAATAACTATTACAAGGGTTATGCTAGATTTTCTATACCCAGGATCACTACAATTACAAGCATCATGGTCTTCTAACTTTATTCCCAAGGTTCTCTCCCTGTTCCTCTTTCTCTGGATTGGTACAGATGTAAAGGGTCATTGTTATCCTCTTTGTTCACTCACATATTTTGGAATGAAATCCACCCAAAATTTATAGATTTGTATTTCTAACATAGTTTACGAATGTTTAGGTCCCTTAATTTGTATAAATACAAACATCCTAAACTATAGGTAGATACTCTATTAAAGAACCTTTCTCACATGTAGATGACATCTATCTTCTTGGGTACTATTAGATATAGTAATATACATCCACAAACCGATTTGATGCTTTTAAAAGCATCCTTGTGTAAATATTGGACAACCATGTTCCTCCAAAAACTATATACTAAGTATGGTATGAAGAACACCTTCTCCACATAATGTTAATGCATCTGTGAACCACCATACTTCCATAGTCTGCCTCTACCTTCATGTTCTCAATATTTTTCCTTGTAATGACTTCGAAAACCATCTCTACAAATCACCCAATATCCATGAAGTGTTCTCTATTCTTCGACTACCTTTCCTAACAAAAATCATACAGTCCCTTCTTCCTCTATGTACGATCTCTTTTATGGTATATAGTTTCTTGAAAAAACCCTTGGTGCGATTTCATTCATGAAAACAACTTCATCCATCTCAAAATAATCCCTCACAAAATTCCTTCACACTTCACTGAATACCATGATAAAAGAGATGTTTTATAATGATATTCACATTATCTATCAAATTGGAGGGGTTAGAACCCCTTATATATGCAATGATATGCACACAATCTCCTAATCCATGATTTACGAAATCATTGATTTGGGATAGCCTCCACTACATACTGATCAACCTGCCAAAAACTACACCCATTATCCAAACCATTATCCCATGGTGGTTCACGTATTGAATTTTATCCTATATGAAACCATTATCTTCTTCCATCCCATGAACTATCAATCCTTCTACTTATCGAACACCCTTTTTCATAAACCATCACTTTGAACCATTTTATGTTCTGCAATCCCCTCATATATACTATTCCAACAACATATTATGTGGTTGCAATCCCTTCCTGAACATGGTATGTGGTCCATGTCTTGGGCCCCATGTTTCTCTTCCTTTTATAATTTTGTTTTCTATTCCTGAAATTGTTTAGTACTATGAAAAAACCATACACTTCTAGAAAAAATTCATGATTTTGAGGCCCTAAAATAAAGAAAAAACAAGGAAACTACACCACCTTAAAAACCTACTTTTGGAAAACACTAACTACATTCATCTGTGGTCATATAGATTTATCAACAAACACAATCACTCCCACAACATATTGAGAGGACACATTGAAGGAATTTTTCACAAAAATATCTCCATTTGGGATTGTTGAAAACTATTCACTTTATAGTTCTTCAGACTTTTATAATTCATTAAAACTTTCTCTTTCTTTTAACAACATTCACATCATGTCATTAAAATAATGATCAAAGAATTAGTCAACACATACTGTAATCCATCATGATCAATGCTCATCTTGAGAAACATGAGTATAATGCAATGGTCATGAATGAATCACTCCATTCCTGGCACCACCTCTTAAAACCAATCATCTGGTTTCATCACGAACCTCAGCTATTATGATATGTAATATTTTATCACTCATATTTAGCATCATAAGATTTAATCCCCCCCTATGATTCAACCATCCAAACAGCTTCATCTAAGCTTCAACTCCACATTTCTAGCTAATCCACTTAACCGCTTCTCCCTGTGTCTTTTCTCTCCCTTATATTGTCACACATTCTCCCCCTATTTCAGTAATCCCAAAGGTTACTTAAAGGTTGTCTACAAAAGGGTAAATAACACATTAAAATAAATTAGTGAAAAACATACCATACTGTACTGATATGGGGTTCTACATACACACATTTTCATGTGTAGGGACTCAACTGAACCCCCAGAGCCTATTGATTCCCTTCAAATAATTCATTGGGTAATGCCTTTGTTAAAATATATTTATCCTCTTATTCTGTTGGAAATTAATCCAACATCACAGTACCTTGATCCACCTTATCCATGATAAAATAATATTTGATTTCAATGGGCATTGTTCATGAGTGATGGAATTCATTTTTTCTATGATTTATTTCAATTGAATTTTAATAATGAATTTTGATCGGAGATTTACCTTCAACTAACATATCCCCAACCTACTATATCATCAACAATAATTGTGTTCATTCTTGAGTAGCCACAAGTTATTTAGCTTAGATGGTGATAAATGAGATTCATTGTTTCTTCTTTGATAGATATGAAATAAGCAAAAATCCAATATAAAATTCAACACATGGAATTAACATTCTATCATCTACTGAATTGGCCTAATCTGTATCTTTATATCCCAATAATTCATTCTAAGATATGACATTTGACATCAAAAAAAAATCCATAATTCCATTGATATTACGATGTATAATATTCTATGAAATCATGTGGAACTCATTGATATTGATATGATATCTTGTTTCTTATTATGTGGTAAATACAACATCAGGCCTTGTCTCTATCAGGTATAATATACTTCTATCCATTTTCATGTATTCATCGATATTAACAGTCTATCCTTCATCATCTCATGATAGTTTCAATTAGGTCAGAACAATAATCCTCATCTCATTAATATTATCCACTCTAAACATTCTCAACACCTCCTTTGCATATTTTCATTGATAAATTAATGTTCCATTATTTCCATGTTTCACTTATAAACCAAAAAAATCTAGTTAATCAATCATTGACATTTTCATCTCAGATTTCATAAATTTGGAAAAAAGTATTCACTATGATTCATCTGATCTACCAATGATTTTGTCATAAAAACCCACCACCATCATCCTTTGATTAATTTCATGGTTGAAATATAAATTATAGTAAACTCCATCATTTTGGAATCCAAAATTCTTCAAAAATTGATCAGGCATAGATTATAATTCCCTCGGCTCATGCTTCAAACCATACATTATCTTCATCAGTACAAAAAATATGTTCTAATATTTATAAATTAGAAAAAATTCTACATTATAAATGTAGATTTCTTCAGACATGACCCCATTTAGAAATACTGATTTTATATCTATCTGAGAAACATTAAACTTTCTTTATACTGATATGGATAGGAATATCATGGTTTTATCTAACCATGAAATCAGTGAAAATGTCTCATCTACATCAACACCATCTATTTGGATGTAAAATTTGTACAATAGATATGCTTTTATTTGAATCACTATGCCATATTTATTCATCTTTTTGGGAAGCACCATTTTGTCCCAATGAAATTATTATTTGTTGGCCTTAAAAAAATATCCCATGTTTGACTTTTCTAGATTATATTTTGAATCTATTAATTGTTATCAGGAACACAATTATCATCTCTACCACCATGTTACTATTATCCTGAAATTTTCAATGTGTTGTTAATGATTCGGATTATTTCAACTATAATGACATCATCGATTTCAAATTAATATTCAGCCTCTAGTTGAATCATTTCCAATTTTTTCTTACAGCATCATTGTATATAGAAAATATTCACCTATCACCATATTGTTAGAAAAAATAGATATTCATGAAATTTATGATTTTGTTTGCATCTCCTACAATATTTATTATCTAAGTGGAAAACTTGAACCTTGTCTGGGGAATCATACCTATGATTTTAATTTTAATACATTTAACTACTAGAAAATAAAATTATAGATTCAGTAGATCTTTGATTTCGATGAAGACTATTCATTCAATCATTCATCTTGAGTTCATGAAACCAAAAAATTCATGAATTAATTTTCCTTGGAAGTTCTCAATTTATTAAGATATGTAATGCTCCCACTATGATATGAAACATTTCATGTTATTCATACCACAAATATTCTACTTATCATGATTCATTTCATCAATATCCATTGTGCTCAATCACATCAATATATCACAATCAGTGATAGACTATCAACTCTTTTAGAGTAATTTTTCTATATTTAATCATGAATTCTTGTAGTTAGTTGAATGAGTTGAAATTCTGGATAACGCTACATTAACACATTGCATCTTCTGATGTGACTTCCTAATGTATCATATCTCTCCTTGAACCTGAATCGCATGATAATCAGTTAACCAAATTTATACACAAGAAGAAAGGGGAATCTATTGTAATCCTCATAGAGAGGACTTCGTTCAACCATGATGGATCGACCCCTTTTAAATTTCTTGCAAATAATTCTACTCTTTAGTTTCTTCATCCATCTTACTAGCCAACATCAACTATTCAGTCCATATGACATGAAATTATTTACCCACATGATGATAATTTTTATTATATATAGATTATTTAGGCTTATAATTGTTCCCAATTTTTGATTTGTGCTAACTACTATACATTTTATTTGTTGATGTTCCACAAACATTCCATTTCTCAAGATTCTTTCTCAGAATATGAATGTCTCTGCATGATTTATTCTCTAGCTTCATCTTCCATTTGATAGATTTTTCTATTTCTTTCAATTATTGGCATGAGGTATGACATGGGTATTTTACAAGAAATTATTTATTCATTTTTATTTTTTCAATTGTCTGAGTCATGCCACCCTTTCATCTTGATCATGCATCTTCCATGGATTGTACAATATTCTAAATCACAAATGAAGTATATATCCTCTTTTTTTCCCAGTCATTCACATTCATTCCAAAATGATTCATTGTGAGTGTAATAGAGGAGGCTATTGATACCCTATTCATTAAGCTCCTTGTTATCCACCTGATGTTGTATACATATTTTTTTACTCACCATGTTGTCTTCTACTATAATAATTGTCATTATACATTTCATATATTGGGGATCCTTTTATGGGATTTTTTCCTTCCTTGCAATCTTCTTGATGAAATGTATTTCCAAATGCTCATGATTAGAATATATAATCTATCTTCCGCCAAATGAGTGCCTCATTTCAATAATTATCGACTGAGATATTGAAGAAACATGAGTTCATGTTCTAACATTGAGTTCCTAAGACTCCTGAAGCATACTCAGGGTGTGTCCCATTCTTCCACAATAAAATCACTTTTTGTAGTCTCTCTTATGAGATAATAATTTATCATATTTCTAAATATTATTCTTCTCATTCTATGATTTATAAATATTTATATCTTCATAGAATGAAATATATTAGAATTCCTCAATGTAAAATATTAATGTATGACCATGAATTGCATATGAATAGAAGATTTTGTCATTACCTCCTGTAAAATACTTTAATGTGTGTCTCTAGAACCTACACAATTTTTAATATCTCTAGACCATTTCATAGCATTCATCCACTCATTCATGGAAGGATATTCATCAAATATAATGACTATTTTTCCCAAATAAATATGACCTTTTAGATGAGAATATATGGTCTTGTTTTTCTCTATAAATAACATATATTATATTCATTTCATAATCACATACCGAAGAATAAAAAAATATTATGTGCATGAAATCCTTCATTTTAGTCTTTCCTTTCACGTTGAATCTATCCACTTCTTTCTTTATTAATTCTATTTCTTCATCCAATTATTGAATCTTCATATCCCTTGGATCAACTTGAGCATTATGTTCTCTCTTGAGAATATTTCTTCTACTCATCTCATCTTCCGTTCAATGTGTGAGCTTATACAACATGTCACTTTTCCCCTTTATTTAAAATTTAAATAGAGAAATAAATTAGAAAAGTATGCATTCTCTTATTGTATACTTTTTTTTACATAACTAGTTAAAATAGTTGTGTAGTCAGATCATCAATTCTATCTTTGAAATTATGAATTTATTCTGGGTTTATATTCATTCTCTTTTCATCAAATTTATGTTTTTATAACATTGAAGAAAACTATTATAGATCTTCACCTTTAAGAACATTACTAACCATGTGGTCTGTAGCCACATCAATAAGACATTGATTTATGCTTCATAGCATATTGATCTCAATATCCAGTTCTTGGATTTGGATATCATTAGATTTAATTTCATCACAAAATTTCTCATCCAATTACATTGGTTCATGGAGAGAATCCTCTTGTGGATTTCATGGAGTTTTTCGTCATCATTATTTTCTTCGCGTCATGGTATTTCATTTTCTTCACTCATTCATGCAACATCATTGAGTTAGACTATATTTTCCCTCAATGATTCATCCAAACAATTCATCAGTAAACTATTGCATTCCTTAAAATAAATCACACTTTTTCTTATTGGCGATTCCACACTACAGAATACCACATGACTTCTATTTCTTCATTATAGTTCTTCTCTAATCCATGACACACTAATATATAAAGAGACAAAGTCATTGACGTCAAAAATTAACCAAAGTATGTTAGATCTCATAAATCATTATAAAATAAAACTTTTATCGTATTCCAATTATTAGGTCAAAAATGGTCCTACTTACCCTGAGAGGGGGGTGGTGAATCACGGTATTGATATTCTTTACCAAAATTTGTTTTTTCCCACTAGATTTTGACCTCTTTATTAAATGGTTCAATTTTTATTCTCTGTAATATCAATGTACATCCCAATTGTATCTGATGATTATGTAATTAATTTAATGTTAAAAACAATTCACAAGTACATAGAGATTTTTACTTGGTTCACCCTCACTAGGCTACGTCTATGGATCACAAAATTTTGATGTTTCGTTGAACCAGATGCACTAAGGTTCCCTATCAATAATGATTATAAGGTTCATGATAGATCTTTTATGCCCAGACTTACTACCTTTACAAGGTTTGGGGTGTTATCACTACATTCCCAATGGTCACTCCCTATGCATATTTCTCTGGATCACTACAAGTGGAAAGGGTCATCGTCTTCCTCTTCATTCAGTCACTACTCCTCGAAAAGAATTAAATCCTAGTTTATAGACATGGTGGTCGAACACAGTTTATGGATATTTAGGTCCCTTAATTTTCATGAATTCCTATAATACCATCTATATGTAGATAAGATGTAAAAGTACCTTTTTCACCAACTGATTAAGTCCACCTTCCTGGGTACTATTAGATACCAAAAAATACATTCACAAATTGATTTCATGGTTTTCCATGCTTCCTTGTGAAAACCATGAACCACTATGTTCTTCCACGTACTATATACCAGGTATGGAACGCGGAACACCTCATTCACATACAGATTTCTCTTACATGAACCACCCTTAATCTATGGACTTCTTTTACCTTTGTGGTCATCTACTGCCTCCACAAACGAATTTTGAAATCATCCAATACGAATCAATCTCTGTCCGTGAACTATTCTATTTTCACAGACTGCCTTCTCTAACTACCTACATACCACACCTTCATCCTATGCATATCCCATCACTATTGTCATATAGTTTCCCGCAAAAACATTAAGCATAATTCCTTCTGTGTGAACCACTTCATCTTTCAGAGAACTCTCCCTTGAGAATATACTTTGGACTTCACCAAATTATCGGTACAATGAGATATTCTCTAATGATAATAAATTTATCTAAAATTGGTGTTATTAATGCTTCTTATATATGAAAAGTTATAAAAAAATCATGTTAATACATGATTTACCCAATCATTGATTTGGTACAGCCTCCACCGCATAATAATCATCCTTCAGTGAACCATTAACATTCCACACAATATTTTTTCGCGACGGTCGGCGTACATTATTTTCTCCAATGTGTCACCATTGTCTTATAAAATCACCTGATCCATCCCAAAATACACATAATTAATTATCTTCACATAAAACCAACACTACAATCCATTATAGGTTTTGCAAAAAGCCTCCACATACCATTCCATCTTCATTGTACCCTTCTATAAACCCATCCTGGATATGGTACACAGTTCATTTCACAGGCTCCACATTTCTATTTCTTTGTAGACTTCTTTTGTTGATCTTAACATAGATCAATCAAAGGAATAATATCATCAATTTCCATAAAAAACTCTCAATTGTGAGTCCAATAAATTTGGAAAATACTGGGAAAATACACAACTATAAAAACATACTTTCTAAAAATGCCAACATTACTCATCCGCGATCATCTGGCTTTATCATCAAACATGATCGTACCAAAAACATACTAGGAGGAAACATTGAAGGATTTTCTACCAACACTATCACTTCTCTAGATTCCATTGATCCTCCATGTTCCTGTTATAGTCCATGCACCATTGATGCTTTGTGTACCACGAATGCTCTGTTCTCCATCAATGATCCATGTTCCATTGATGCTCTGTGAACCATTGATGTTTGTTTTGGAATTGATGTTACATGCACCACTGATACATCTAGTGTCATAGAGAATGTGTGATATAGTTACTTCAACTGGAAATCCATATCTTCTTTCTTTAAACATGTACATATGTCAGCTTACCCTATTGATTTTAATTTGTGTGTTTCTTTTTGGGGGTACTTTAGGTGATTCTATTATTGTCTAATCCATGCATCCAATATGGGTTTTATTCCATTATGGATACAAGGACTATACGTCGTATTGTTTGCTCACCCATGCATAGGCTATTCCCATACATATCATGTCTAGTGAAAAAAAATAAACACTTAGATTGAGTATGTGGTGGACTAGTGCTAGATGGTTCTTAGACAGAGGCACAATAGACAAGGTGTGCTTCAGTAACATCAGATGGTAGTTTCTATACGAAACCATTAGGTATGAATTTTGTGGAATAATTTCTGGATATTGTACTTTTACTTTTGGTTAGGCTTGTATTTTGTCCCCATTTACTTTCTTGTTTTGTACTTTTATTTGTGGTTGGTATTGTAGTGGTATGCATGCATGTTTACACAGTTATTTTAGTTCAACACTTTTTTTTGAAACATTTTCATCTGTGAAAGTACTTAGGTAAATTCCACCCACTTGTAGGATATGCCTACTAAATTCTAGTTTCGAACCCCTGTTCCATTGGAGGAAAGCATGGAGTAGTTACTACATAGGCCCTGAGGGATGGGTCATGACATCAGGTCCCAAAATTATTTTTATCCAACATCATTCCGACATGCTGGAGAACTAAATTTCATTCCATAGAGGGTTTCATAAGTTTCCATATGCATTCTTCTGTATAAAATAATTCTAAGATAACTATACAAGTTTAATTTGTTGATCCCAAATACAATAAAACCATAAGAAAATGACCCAAATGTTTCTTCTAGATATTTTTTTAAATGACCATCTATATGAGGATGATAAGCAGTGTTTGAACATAGTTAGGTATAATGTTCATGATGAAGACATCTCTAGAATGTTGAGGTAAGACTTGGATCCTAATAATATACAATGAAATGTTTTACACCCTGATATCATAACAAATACATAATGTATAACCTAGTAACAAGATCTGGAAATAATTATTCTCTCATTTTGATGAAGTGAGATTACTTTTTTAGGTGGTTGACTACCACCAATATATAATTAGTCCAATGAGCGTTTGTGGGGTTTCAAATGAAAAACTTTCATAGGGATATTCTTCAATTTCCATCCAGGTATGAGTAATGGATTTAAAATCCACTTATACATTTTCCATTCAACATTCATTTGATTTCATATAAATCCATGAGATAAAAAATATATGATATCTCTATTCATTCCAACCCACCAAAATCATTTTATAAAATAACATTACATCCTCTTACTTTTAGGATGACTATATAACGGTAAACAATGTGATTCATATAACAACTCATTATTCAAATATATTATACAAGGATCTCATACATGGTTTGTAAATAATATCATTCCATTGTGATCAAGGTTAAGATCAGGAACATTTAAAAAATTTGTTTTCACATCTAAATCATCCATAGTTTCTTCTTTAATCGTCGCTTTTATAGATGGATGAATATTCAATTGAGAAAGATAATGTTTTTACCCTTATATAGAGATCTACATAAAAAATTCATTTAAAAATATATAAATATTAGATCTTTTGTGATCATAATCATTGATAAGCTAGAAATATTATTTCGAATCAATGCGTCAACTTCAATTTATTCTTTCTATGGTGGTAATGTATTCAGTAGTTATAATCCTTTATCATATATAGACATATTATTTCTAACATTATCAACTCCTTCTATGTTAATATAAAACTCAAAAATTTATGAAAATTATTAAGATCACAATTTCATCATAATTTTAATTTCAAAAATATAGCATCTAACTCCTTGTCCTATTTTTTTCTATGTTTTCTCATGAATAAAAAATTTCCATGAGGGATACTTAATAACAATGTTATTTTTAAAAAGAACACATCCAAATCCATTCTTTGATGTATAAACATAGAATAAAACCCATTTATCCACTATAAGGTGATGTATGTATTGGATTAGTGAATGACCCTATCAACAATTCTATGGATTTTTTAACACATTCATATATCCAGAAAAACATTGCACCATTTCATGTTAACATGGTTAGATGATTAGATTGTCAACATAAATGTTCCATAAACTGTCGATAATATCATGAATGACCATGAAAATCAATGATATCAGTCACCATTATTAATAAATGAAAAAATTCATTATGTTTCATATTTGTTGTATCTACTTATATAAAATCACATGATATTGCATGACACAAAAAAAGAAGATTTTGCAGAAAAATTTCATAACTATTAATTTTTCCTAACAATTAGTCCTTTCTTATTGGGCATATTACAATTCTCATGTGTCCTTCACTCTCTTCCCTTGTCTTTGAAAAGATAACAATATCACCTATGAAGGCTTCAATATTTTTTTTTCAAAATATTCTCTAATGACTTTAATCATTAAATCCATGAACATTGTAGAGGTGTTAATATGATCAAAATGAATCACTATATATTCATAGTTTCCATACGTTGTAAAAATTTATTTCATTACAGTACCCTAATTCAAAACCCTTGATTTATGATATCTATAATGGAGGAAATTCATTTAAATGTGTTGAACTCCATGAAGTTGATCAAACAAGTCATAAATATATTAATGATGTAACATTATCATAATTGGATCTTCTTAAATGCTTAATAATCAAGCAAGTGTCATATTGATCCCTTATTCTATTTCTCAAATTTAATAATCACACCCAATGTTGAAAAACATTTCTAAATGAATCTCCTTATTGAGTTTATTTGATGTTTCATCTTCAATTTATGTGATTCAGTTAGTGCCATTATATTTGTAGTATTTGAAATTTGTGTGGAACTAGGAATGAGTTCCATTGAAAGCATAAAATAATTTTTGGGATGTTTGGAAACTCTACTATAAATACTTGAAAAAATTCTGAAAAATAGACATATCATCAATGTCAATTTTCTCACTAATTGTTTGAGATAAACACACATTTTGAATGAGAACGAAGAACCATAATCTATATATAATACTGTTGGATGTTTATATTTATCATCATACTAATAGATGATCATATTTATTTTTAAAATATTTAATAAAAATTCATATTCTTGATAATTGAAATTGTATTTATGCATAGAAATACAATCCATGAATAAGATGACATCAGATTAGACCAACAAAAGAATGGAAATATTTATAGGAAGAACATTTCCACAAACATCAGTTGAAGAGATAGCATATACTTGAGATACAATCATCATTCTATTTGGGTTTTTCTCTACTAATTCAACATATAATAGTTTGGGTGGAATCATAATTAAATTTTCAAATTTATTACATATGAATGAATTAGTTTATCTAGAATCAAATAATACATTATAATTTCTATTGAAGATGGTTAGTGTATATTTCACCACGTTGTCATCATACCACTTGTTAAAAATATTGATATCATGAGATTCCCCATATCCATCGACCTATGATGTTACTAACATTGATAATCATCATTAATACATCGGATTGAGAACTAGTTTAACTTAATTACCATTAACCATAAAATTATACCAGTGAAGTGGGAGAGGTCCATTATCTGTACCCTTCCCTCCAATTTCCTTGTAATATATCTAATTCCCATAACTTCTCAAAACAAATGATCAATGGCCTTAACTTCATCATAATTTTTTTATGAAACCCCACGAGAATATTTACTCCATGCTTTATCCCACGCTTTGAGAATAAATAATATCTCGTAATATTCTCTCTATGTTTTGATTCTTTTACTTTTAACTCAGTATTCCTTTTTTGTTGAATACTATGAGATTGATAAGTAACTCCAACCTTATAATGTTCCGATCTTGATGTACATGGTCATTTCATTACTTTTATCGAATACAAAGACATTATAAAAATAGATTTCCAAAGACCAGAATTGGTTTACTACATTTATAAATAAAAAAACACAGTACTGGTGCATAAATGAGGTACATCATCTTCCACAAGATTCTTTTTGACTACCATCCATCAAGAGACATCAAACATATACATATCATCATAACGAAGGGGAATGAAACATAAAACGGGTGTACATAGATGATTTTCAAGATTAAACAAAGGCGACCTGTATACATAAACATTAGCATAATGGTATGAGAATATGGTCACGAAAATTGAAGATCATACCCATAATTTCAAGGATTTAAAACAAAATCCTGGCATGAATAATGGTAGTTCATAGGAAAAGAATCATAATTAAATGAAGAGGATAATCCATGAAATCAAAAAACATTAATAAGATATGCATTTGTGGAAAAAAAATATTATATACTGATTTCCAATGTATCCAATGATTAAATTCCATGAGAATCTTAGTTTTCATGGTTCACATCCATGGCTATATTAGAAGCCGAAGTTCACTCATCATACTATGTTAGTTATCCTAGTTCACTCCCATGATCATCTCAATGGTCAGGGTTCAAATCCATGACCACCATTGTTTATCTGATGCGATTTTAATATTTACCCAATGCATCAAAAGGGAATATATGTCCCACCCATCTATTAATGAAATCATACATGCATATTCCACAAGATCATAAATTACTATATCATAACCAATGAAATTAAATGGGATTCATAAATTTGTAATCATCTCATAACATGTGTAGAATATTACAATTTCATATACATTTATTCAAAATCAGAAACCATAAAAACATTTTGTTTTTATATATATCTTTCCAAAAAAATATAGACCATTTGGAGTAATAATATGAATGGTATTCTTGAACTATAATTTTTTTTCATAAAATATTGGGAATGATTTTGACAGATCACTTGAAACATGAATTTTTCCTTAAAAATTACTTTTTATTTCATAAAAGTTTTTCAAAACACTTTTCAATGAAACAAATTTTGAAAAAAATAAATTAATCATGAAAATAATTTAAAATAGTTCATGAGGAAAATATCCTTTCTTCTTTGAAATAGTATTATTTTCTTTAAATGCCACACAATTTTAAAAGAAATCATTTTATTTGAAAATAATATTGGAATATTATAAGGTTAAATTCAAGTTAATAGGGTTTCATGAAAGCATTAAAATATATTCATTCCATATAAGTTAAAAAAGTATTCTTATTATAATTTTTCACAAAATTTCACAAAGTACATCATATTAAAAATAAAATACTTCTTCTTCTCAACCCATGTATTAAAATGTCTAAAAATTGGTAAAATTGACTTTAAATCGAATCACATACCCCATGTAAATTAAAAATTACAAGAATATGAAAATATTATAAGAATTTGGATAATACTCATAAATAAAATCATGTGCAATATATACACCACTTAAGAAAATTATTTTGAATAAGACATTTGTCTCACAAAAATGAAGGAGGGATATATATCCCTTACCTTGTGTATTGACTCTATTTTTACTTGAAAAAGATTACTATATAATATATTTAATTTTATAATAAATATTTTACAGAATAATTTTCTAATATATAATATGACTAATGGTTTTATAATTAATTTATAATAACTTCTTTTTAATGATCCTATGTTAAGGATTTACGTTGGGTAATATTCACATGGTTCTTCGCATGTGTCTTAATTTTTTAATATCATTGGTGATTATGGTTAAATAATTATACCAGAATCTATAAAATGATATAAAAATAATTTATATAAATTTTATGTATTTTAAAATAATCATTAGAATAAATAATTATGAAATGGATTTGACAGTTTATAGATATTTGAGGTCGTATGTACTCATGAACTATGTTTCCGTTTTAATTGTCATAAAGAAATAATGTATGTAAATGAAATATTTATATATATATATCTATATAAAAATATATAATTATTAAATAAGTGTGTTTATATCATATATATCATATAATAACACTAAAACCATCCTTCATACATTTAAATGGTGTTTGAATGAATCACATTGCTTTGAGGGGTAGTTGTCCACAATTCCTCAAACGACGTTATCGTATTAACATGAAATTGAAAGTAAGAAAAGTTATATGTTGTAAAAACCCATACATATGCTTAATAAAATAATAAATATTACATATAACATATATAGATATAGTTCTCATCATAATGGCCATCGTGAATGGTGGTAATGGAAAAATGAACAATAACCATTTCGGGATACAATAGTTCACCATACAAAGAAACAAGATGTTTGATTTCCATTAGATGGAGGTGAGAGAAAGTGTTGGGGAAATAATAATAACAATAAAAAAATAGTATATTGGGGATATTGAGGTTCACATAAAGGAACATAATAAATAGATTTTATGGGGTGTAGAAGAAATATTATGAATGGAGCATGGGAGAAAATTTTGACTCTTAATCAGGTAACTACTTTTGGATTGTGCCAAAAGGCTTCCTTGAGATGAATTATTTTCAAAGGGAAGGCTTATAATAGGAATATGGGGAATTTAGAAGGAGTAATATGAAAGATTTTTCTCATCCAAAATTCTTTAGTGTTGTGAATAAAAGAGAAGGTTATGTTCTCTTTTATAAGAGGGAGGAGGGGAAATTTAATAAACTCAAAAACTATTAATTTATTATAAATTTATTTTCGATTTAAAATATATCCAAAGAGAGTATTTTATAATTTTAAATCATTATGGACATAAATCCTGTCAAAATAATAATTTTAGACTTGTTAAGGTAAACAAAATAACCTTATATTTTTCCATTTACCCTTATTTAAACAATTTTACTCTTATTGTGACACAGTGTCTTTTTAAACAATAAGGTTATTATGATTAGAATGAAATTCCAAATGGAACCCCAATGGATAATTTATGAAATTTTTATCAATATAATAGTTATTTTAAAAAAATATAGATTTATAAAAAAAAATTATCATTTAGTAAATTATTATATATTTTAAAATCCCATAATGTCATTTTGACACTATTTTTTACATGATTTTTTTAAAATCTTAAAAACCTAATTACTTCATAAAAAACAATATTAAGTCATCCAAAAATTCATATTCCTCCAAAAAAATTATTAATGTAATCCGGGAACACAAATTAAATTTATTTTAATATTATTAACATTATTTATTTGATTCAAACTTTAAAAAATCTATTACTACATCATCATTATGTCATAATTAAATTTTGATTATATAATATATAAAAAATGTAAATAAATTTTAATGATTTAAACAAATTTATTATCTTTATAGTGAATATTTATAATCACAATTTTCTTATGTATAACCTTATATTAAAAATTAACTAGTTATTAAAATTTGAATATTATATTTTGAACTCACATTATATAAAACATAATAAATATCCTAATATATAAAAAATGGAATAAAATGTAACCCCCTTATCCTAGTTACTGAGAATAATTTCATTATTATATAACATTGGAGTGATCATAAAAGATCTATTTTAGAAAGACTGATTATTTTTCTACCCTTGAAAATACTAGATACAATCATAAGTTTTATATATCATAATGAAATAAAAACATAAAAAACATTTTTTCCAGTTTTTAACACACTTATATCTTTAGACTATCCTTATAGGTCATCCATAAAATACTTCTTCACATCCAGTGAAAAATAAAATATAGAAAGGGGTGATCTAAGATGCTTAGTAAGGATAAGAATATAGTAGAAACATTTGTAAATAACCATAAACATTTAAGGCAATGTATAAGACTAAATTAAAAGCCTTTTAAACATGAAATTCTTCATAATTTGGCAATGATAAAATAAAATAATTCTACTAAATTATTCTCGTGGATTTTCTACTAGTCGAATAATCACATGCAATATCAATGGCCACATTCATAATGATGGAATGCATAATGCCAGATTTCATAACCACAAAGTCAAGGCATTGTTTCAAGACTAAAAATAATTTTTTTTTCAACGTCTTATGAAAAGAAACTAGTTTGTATTATGATACCTATATATGCATCGAGGATCTATAGTGGGCTTCACCCATCACTTTCTATGTCGAATTCATTCCTCAAATGAAATGGATTAAACCTAACATAAAAATTCGTATTAAAACTAGAATACCAAATGTCAACACTTTATCCATAATCAATGAATACTATAAAAATAAAACATCCATATTCAAACATATCACAAGACCTTAAATTCAATATGTATGTTTGGTATCATAATAAAGCAACTTCAAAGAAGATTAAAATCCGTCAAAGGATGTTGACATAAAAGAAATCAAAACATTTTGGAGAAAAAACTCTTTCCATTTTGAAATCATATAGAAGTTATATAATTATAAAAGAGAACATTTATTTTGAAAATATTCCTATAATCTTTTATGGGAGGCTTTGAAAGTATTATAATGGCGGAAAATAGCCACACCCACTGAATAAGTTAAAAAAAATTCTTACCATAATTTTGTCAAAAAGGACGTAAAGTACCTTGTTTGGAAACCAACAGAATGATTCCTTTTCAAAAAATATTAGGTAAAATGAGGCTATAAATGACATTAAAAATAGTCTAGTAAATAGTAAAAATGTTTTTTAAATCATTTTTATGAAAACACGGATGTGGATGATAATGAGGTCGCAGTAGATACTGACATAAAAAAAACTTGGATAATAAAGAGATTGTGAAATTAACCATTAACAAGTACTTTACATAGAATATGGTATGTTATCCTCCTTTATAAAATTTAAAAAATTGTTATTAAATTATACAATAACTATATACATAAATATTATATCATATATGATCATAAAACATTTCTTTGTTAATAATATTTTATTAGTATCATTGTTTCAGGTGTTAACTAATTCCTTTTCCTCTATATGATTTCTTATGTAAGTAATGTTTGTTATGGATAAGATGTATCCTATTCAAATTCATAATGATATTAAGTCTTTAAACATTATTTTTAACCATAAAATGTAAATTTTTCTGGAATGGATACCATGGGGGATGAATCTCATCACGTTCGTCGTGACTGTAATCCATACGTACGGTCGATCGACAATATCATTATTTTGATTTTAAAATAGTATATAATTGGATGATATATCATACATAAAGATTCATTATCATTTTATATTTATTATTTAAATAATTCTTATTCATTATTATACACATCTAAGTGATTAAGTGTTTGAATAACAAACTGCATCCTGACATGGAGACGGTAATCTGTACGTACGCACTTATGGTGACTTCGTCATTTATAGGATGGATAGAATAATGAATAGGGTTGTTCCATTATTATTATAACATCACATTATTTAGAATATACTAGAGTTATTATTTTATATTGGAAAAAATAGGGAAGGAGGATGTGGAAGAAGAAAAGAACTTCAAAAAGGTGATGATATATTTACCTCTTCTATGGGTTCTTCCTTTTGATTTGATAAAAAAGACTTCATATGATCACTTTTTTGACTAAAAGAAAGCCTCTAATATGAATGTAGGAAGGTTTATAGGATATTTTTGTCGTGTTTTTTGGAGCCAAATATCTTTGAATGTGTGAATTTGTGGGAAAGTGAAGTGACACGTTATAATAGGTGTGAAGGGCCGCTTAGGAAAAGATTGAAATACTATTTTATAATAAAATAATTTTCAAATTATAATGGGTAAAAATGATTTATTGCGATGCTAAGGTGGGTATGGGTAAAAACTCACTCAACCAATAGGTTGTATTCGGTTTTGGGTCACTATATAAACCTTGTCTTTTAGATTTAACTCTTAGTAAAATAGTTTGACATTTACCATGTCTCTTTGTATTTGTTTATTATATGGTTAATAAAATTACCACAAACATCAAGAGATCCTAGATTGGTTTATTAATGACATATATAATATTATTTAACCCCTTTTTACTATACATATATTTTTAGGAATAGAATATCAATTAATAATATAAATTTTTTAAAAAACACATTTATGTCAATCTTAACACTTTTTGGTATTTTGTTTTTGTTAAATTCATAACAACATTATTACATCATATAAAAATTCATTTAATCAACCATAACATGTAATATTAACCTATAATAATACTGGAATTTATTAAAAGTCTCAAAGTAGAATTATTTTGATATTTATAATATCATTTTTTTTAATATTTCATTAATAAGGTAATTACTGCATCATCATTGTGTCATAAATAAATTTAATCATATAATGTCCAAAAATTATAAATAAAATATTGTTAGGTGGGAAATATTTTTATATTTGTAAAGAATATTTATAGTTGAATTTATCTTATGTATTACCCTATATTAAAATTGTTTAGTTATTAAACATTTATTTTAACACTTTTAACTATTATTTAAATAAAATAATAATAAATGTCCTAATATAATCCATGTGGATCTAAAGGATCATATTTTATTACTAAGGTTGTTTTTGGTTGAAATACACTTATCAAATAGAATTATTCCATGTGTTAGGGTAATAATAATATCATTTTTACCTTTAATTACCCTCTTTACTTTTAATCATGGTAAATAAAAGTTACAAGTTACTATTAACCCAAAATTAGTTTCATCTTATTGTACCTAATTTTACGTACTGATATCAACTGTGTCTCTCATAATTTTTAAATTCAATTCACATATGTGGTAAAATTATGTTTTATGAAAATTTTCAAATGGTTATAGAAGGTGGGTAAAAGACGATAAAAAGTTCAACAATCTTTTTATATATCTAAACATATTATAAGACGACTCCAATGAATTACATAGAACATATATCGGTATTATATATCTATGTTGAACTAAAATAAATTTAAATAAAATAAATAATTATTGAAATAAAATATCGTTTTTAAACAATAACATAGTGTTTTTCAATAGTCATAAAAAATGAAAGTTTTCAGAAAAATACGAAAAATTCACCCAAGGCTAATTTCGATATTCTAAATACAAAAATAATGTCTATATTGAATGATAAAATTTACAAATTTCAAAAGTTGGTATTACTATTATTAATATCTAGTTTTATAGGATGTGGTGTATTTGAACATGAAGTTGCTTACAACACAAGATATTGTGTTATTCAAATGGAAGTGTACCGTGGAAGCTTGGGGTGTTACATTCTACACTCCTTCAAATAATTTTGTCTTCGTAATTTCTAGAGTATTACTGCATAAAATGATTTGTGTGGTTCTTCATCATAAGTTCCTCGGGTTTCCACAATTCCTCTTCCATATTATAATTTCTCCATTGAACATTTACCTGACGAGTCGTCCGTTTTCTCGACAATAGTTCTGTTTTATCAAGAATCATGATAGGCTCTTCGCAATAAGATAGATCGGGTTCCAGTTCTAAATCCACATAGGTGAGTACATGCGTTGTATGAGTCATGTATTTTCTCAACTGTGATATGTGGAACACATTATGAACTTTGAAGAGACTTGGCGACATTACCAAATGGTAAGCTACAGTCCCAATTTGTTCTAAAATTTCGAAAGGTCTGATGTACCTATGACTCTATTTACCCTTTTTATAGAATCACATAATTCCCTTCCATGGATATACCTTCAAGAAAACATGATCTCCTACCTGAAATTCCAAATCCTTCCTTTGGTTATTTGCATATCTCTTCATACTAATATTCTTTAACTTCCATCCAGGTATGAGTAATGGATTTAACATCCCCTTATACTTTTTTCCGTTCAACATTCTCTTGATGTCACACCAAGACATGAGATACAAAATCTATGATATCCCTATTCATGCCATCCAACCAGAATCATTGTATAAAATAACATTACATCCTATTACATTTAGGATGATTATATAATGATGAACTAAGTTATTCATATAACAAATCCTTCTTCAAATATATTATACACGGATCTCATAAGCGGTTAATAAACAATATCATTCCATAATGATCAGGGATAATATTAGGAAAATTTCAAAAAAAAATCACCTCTACATAATCCATATGTTCCCCTTTAATCTTCACGTTTAATGATAGTCGAATATTCAATTTATAAGGATAATATTTTTACCCATCCAGAGAGATCTCTGAATAAATAATTTAAATATATATAAATATTAAATATTTTTTTATCATAATCATGGATAAGATAGAATTATTAGTTTGAATCAAACCATCAAAATCAATTTTTTATTTCTATTGTGGTAATCTATTTAGTAGTCATAATCCATTATCATATATAACCATCTTATTGGTTACATTATCAACTCCTCTATGTGAATATATAACTCAGACATTTATGAGCATTATTAAGATCACAATTTAATCATAATGATATTTTCATCAGAATTTTAATTACAAAAATACAACATCTAACTCCATGTACTGGGTATTCTATGATTTCTCATGAATAAATATTTTTCAAGAGGGATACATAATAACCATGTTATTTTTAAGATGAACACATACATATCCATTCTTTGATGCATCACCTTAGAATAAAACCCATTTATCCACTATAGGGTAATGTATGTATTGGATCAATGAATAACCCTATAATCAATTACATAGATTTTTTATCACATTCATATATCTAGAAAAACATGCCACACATTAAGGTTGACATGGTTGGATGATTAAAATTTCAATATAAATGTTCCATAAACAGTCAATAATATCACGAATGACCATGAAAATCATAGATCTCCGTCACCATTATTAATATATGAAACAATTCATTATCTTTTGTATTTGATGTATCTACTTTTATACCCTCACATGAAATTTTATGATAGAAAAAAGAAACTTTTGAAGAAAAATTTCACAACTATTAATGTTTTCTTAAAATTAATCCTTCTTTATTTGGTTTAGTACAATTCTCAAATGGCCTTCATTCTCTTCATTTGTCTTTGAAAAGTTAATAATATCACCTATAAGGACTTTAATTATTTTTCAATTTAATGACTAATGGATTTACTCATTAAATCCATGAAAATGGTTGGTGTATTAGAATAATCAAAATGAATCACAATATATTCATAGTTTCCATACCTTGTACAGAATTATTTATTTACTATATCCACCTTCATAACCCCAAATTTATGATATCTATAATGGAGTTAATTCATTTTAATATGTTGAACTCCATGATGTATATCAAACAAGTCATCAATATATTAACGAGGAAACTTTTTCATAATTATGATCTTGTTCAACACCTAATAATTAATGAAGTGTCATATTGATCCCTCATTCTATTTCACAAAATAAACAGTCACACTAGAAGTGGACACAAATTTCTAAATGAATCCCTTTTATGGTTTATTTAAAGTTTCATCATCATTTTATGTAATTCAATTAGTTCCATTATATATGTTGTATTTTATATATGAATGGAAGTGAGAAGGAGTTACATTGAAACATAAAATCACTTTTTGGATGTCCTGGAAACTCTACTAAAAACACATCACAAAATTATAGAAATATCCAAATCATCAATGTCAATTTTCTCCCCAATAATTTGAGATAAACACACCTTATGAATGATAATGAAGAACCATAATATAGATTTAATACCTGTAACGCCCCGACACCAGTTACCCAAAGTTGGTGCATTATTACATAACATTGGCATGCTCACAAGAAAGGTCAAATATCGAAAGACCGATTGGTTTAGTAGCCTTGGAAACACTAGATATATTCATAAAGTTTTACATTACAACATAAAGTGAAAAACTACAACAACAACATATTGTATCCATAGTCCACAGTATTATCACCTCATAATATCCCTGCAGGTCATTCATAATTTACTTCTTCACATCCTGGGAAAAATTAAACATAGAAAATGGGTGAGCTCAAATGCCTAGTAAGGATAACAATATAGCAGAAACTTTCATAAATAAGAATAAACATTTAAGGCAGTGTATAACTAAAACAAAAGCCTCTTAAACTTGAACTTCAACATAGTATGGAATAAATAAAATGAAATAATTCCATTTACTTATTCACATGAATATTCTACTAATCGAATAATCACATGCAATATCAATAACCACTTTCTTAATGATGGAATTCAAAATGCTAGACTATCATAACCATATATCCAAGGCCTCGTGCCAATACTACAAATAAGATTTTTTCAAGGCCTTGTGCGAAGACACTAGTTTGTCTCAAGAGACCTACTGATGCATCGAGGAGATATAGCAGGCTCCACCCGTCACATATTAAGTCCAATGCATTCCGATTTTAAACAATTTAAACACAACATAAACATTCGTATTAAAACTAGAATACGAAATGTAAATACCTCATCCATAAACAATGAGTGGTTTAAAAATTACACATCCACAGTGAAACATATAAAAAATCCTTCAATATAATACAGAAGTTTGGTTTCATAATAAATCAACTTCAAATAAGCGTAAAATCCATCAGAGGAGGTTTACATAGATGAAATCAAAAATCTTTATAGAGAAATATGTATTTTTATTTTAAAATCAGTTAAGATTCATATATTTATAAAATAAAATATTTTCTTTGAAAATATTCTTATAATATTTTAATGGAAGCTTCGAAGATTTTATAATGGCAGAAAATAGCCACACCCGTCGTATAAGTTAAAAAAACATTCTTACCTTAATTTTGTCGAAAAGATTAAAAAAGAACCTTGTTTTGAAAATTATGGAATGATTCAATTATAAACCACATATAAAAGTCAACAAGTGTATAAATGACTTTAACCCATATTCTAGTAAATAGTAAAAATGATTTGAAACACATTTTTAAGAAACATGGATGTGGATGATAAAGAAGCCCCAGTATATTATTACGTATAAACAACCTCGGATAATGAAGAGACTGAAAAATAAACCCTTACCTTGTACATTTCCTTGGATGAGGTAGGATAACCTCTGGTATAAAGGTGAAATAATTTTTATTAAATTATACAAGAATGTGATATCATATATGATCTTTTAACATTGATTTTTTAATAATATCTTAGTATTATCGTTGTTTCAGGTGTTAACTAACTCGTTTTCTTTTATATGTTTTGTTGCATAAGTTGTGTTTTTCAGGGATAGGTTTTATCTTAATCATATACATAATGATATAAAGTCCTTAGATACTATTATTAATCATCAAATGAGAATTATAATTTAATGGATACAATAGAGAATGAATCTTATCGCGTTCGTGGAGACGGTAGTCCATACGTACGCACGAGCGACAATATCATTCTTTTGATATTAAAATAATATATAATTGGATGGTGTAACATATATAAAGAATCATTATCATGATATATTTATTATTTACATTAGTTACACATAATTATTATACAAATCCAAATAATAATTTATTGAATAACAATTACACCACGATGTGGAGACGGTAATCCGTACGTACGCATGTATGGTGAAATGTTATTAAAAGGATGGATAGAATACTGAATATGGTTGTACCATATTTATAATAACATCACGGTATATATATGATACTGGATTTATTGTTTTAGAATGGAAATAACAAAGAAGGAAGAAGTGGAAGAAGAAAGGAACTTGGAAAAGTGTGGTGAAATCATTACCTTTTCTTCAGGTTCTTCCTTTTGATTTGATAAAAAGTGCTCTTAGGTTGGCTTTCTGACTAAAGGAAGGCCTCTAGGATGAATTTAGGAATGTTGAGAGAGTATTTGGGCAGAGTTTGGCCGAGCCAAAAGTCTTTGAATGTGTGAGTTAATGAGAAGGGAGAGTGCCCTTTTATAAGAGGGGTGAGCGGCACCTTTGGAAAAGCTAGAAATATTATTTTATAATAAATTAATATTCGGATTCTAATGGATCAAAGGTGGATTATTTAAAGGTTAAGGTGGGTATAGGTCTCAAACCACTCAACCAAAATAATTTATATAGGTTTGGGTTACTATATTAACCTTATCATTAAGTATTAACTCTTAGTTAATTAGTTTCACTTTTACAATGTCTCTTTGTATTTTTATATTATATGGTTAATAAACATACTATATACATCCAATAAACCCCTAAGTGGTCCATTAATGATACAAATATCATGATATTAGTCTTTTGGCCTATCCTTAGATTTTTAAGAATTAAATATCAATTAATAATATAATATTCGTTTTAAAAAACTCATTTATGTCAATTTTGACACCATTCAATAAATGATTTTTTTAAAAAATCATAACAGAATGATTACTTCAAAAAAGTCAATTAAATCAATAATAATACATCATATTATCCTAGAAAATTATTTCAATTCATTAAAAGTCTCAAATTATATTTATTTGGGTATTTATAATATCAATTATTTTAATTTTTCATTATTATGGTAATTACTGCATCATCATTCTGTCATAAATAAATTAAATTATTTAATATCTAAAAATTATTAATAAAATATAAATATGTATTAAATATTTTTATCTTTCTAATTAATATTTACAATCGAATTAATCTTATGTATTACCCTATATGAAAAATGTTTTAGTAAATAAACATTGATTTTAACTCTTTTAACTCTTCTTTGAATTAAATAATAATAAATTTCCTAATCTAATCCAAGTGGACCTAAATGATAATATTTTTTTCCAAAGGTTGTTTTTGGTCGAGATAAAATTGTAAAATAGAATTAGTACATGCGTTAATGGAATATTAATATCATTTTTACCCTTAATTACCCTTTTTACTTTTAACCGTGGTAAATAAAAGTAAAATGTTACTATTCACCAAAAATTATTTTCATCTCAATGAACCATATTTTACTGCTTGATATTGACCATGTCACTGGGATTTTTGAAATTCCAATCACAGAAGCGGTAAAATTATGTTTTACGAAAAATTCAGTTTTTAACTAACACTTAGTAGTTTCACTATTCATCAAAAATTGATGTTTTTCAGAACACTGCCAAAATTTTACCATAAGATATAATTGATATTACAAATTCAAAAATGATGTATATTTTACAAAATTCTAAACATAAAAGTTTCATTAATTAATTTTATAATTAATTCCCGCTGTCACAACAAATAGCGTGTTTTTAAGAAACAATATATATCAAAAGATTGACAATTGTTTATGTCCAATTTCAAAGTGAAATTAATTATAATGAACACCATTGTATAAAATGGTAAAAATATATTCTAATTATAATTTAAAACCACTAAATAATATAATTTATCACTATAAATTATTTTTATTAAAAAAGTTGTTTTTAAGTATTTTTCACTAATTCATAAAAATTGGAAGTTCTCATAAAAATACCAAAAATTCAACTTAGGATAATTTAGATATTCTGAATCCAAAAATGAAGTCCATTTTGAAATATAAAATATATATAATTTCAAAATGTAGGTATTACTATTCATAACGGATAGTTTGATTGGTTGTGGTGTGTTGGAACTCGATGTTGCGTACAACACACGCTATCACATTATTCCAAGAGAAGCGTACCGTAGAAGCTTGGGGTGTTACATTCTCCCCTGCTTCAAATAATTTCGTCCTCTAAATTTCTATAATACTACTGCATGAAAAGACTCAGGTGGTTCTTCATCATAAGTTCCTCGGGTTCCCACGTTGCCTCTTCCATCTTATGGTTTCTCCACAAGACTTTTACCAGATGAGTCGTCCGGTTTCTTAGTACTTGTTCTCTCGTATCAAGAATCCTGACAACATCTTCACAATAAGACAGATCGGGTTCCAGTTCTAATTCCTCATAGGTGAGTACATGCGTTGGGTCAGGCATGTATTTCCTCAACAGAGATATGTAGAACACATCATGAACTTTGGAGAGACTTGGCGGCATTGCCATTCGTTAAGATACAAACCCAATTTGTTCAACAATTTCGAAATGTCTGATGTACCTGGGACTCAATTTACCTTTCTTAGCAAAATGTATTACTCCCTTCCATGGAGATATCTTCAAGAAAACATGATCACCGACTTGAAATTCCAAATTCTTCCTTCGATTATCAGCATTGCTCTTTTTCCTACTTTGAGCTGCTTTGATATGTGTTTGGATTACCTTCACCTTTTCTATTGTTTCCACCACCAGTTCTAGGCCTACAAGTTTTCTTTGATCAACATCATCCCAATAGGTTGGTGTGCGACATATCTTTCCAAAAAATGCTTCATTTGGTGCCATATTAATACTCGAATGGAAGCTATTGTTATAGGAAAATTCTACTAGAGGTAAATATTGATCCCACATACCCTGAATGTCAAGTGAGAAGGATCTCAACATGTCTTCTATGGTTTGAATAGTTCGTTCTAATTGTCCATCTGTTTGAGGGTGGTAGGCAGTGCTCAAATTATGTTTAGTATCCAAGGATTTCTGAATACTTTTCCAGAATATTGAAGTAAAATGGGGATCACAATCAGAAACAATCGATAGGGGTACTCCATGAAGTCTCAGAACATCATTAATATATAGTCTTTCTAGACGTTCTAGTGGTAGATCTTCTCTAATAGCATGAAAATGTGCTGACTTGGTATGATGATCAACAATGACCCATATTGCACTGTTTCTTCTAGGAGTCTTTGGTAGCCCCATGATAAAGTCCATCGTAATATTGTCCCATTTACACTCAGGTATGGGAAGAGGTTGCATGACTCCTCAAGGCTGTTTCCTTCCAGCTTTCACTTGTTGACAAACCATGCATCTTGACACAAAATCATCAATCTCCCTATTCATGTTTCCCCACCAAAAAAGTTCCTTCAAATCTCTATACATTTTTGTGCTCCTAGGGTGTATAGAGAAATTGGAACTATGAGCATCATCCAGCAATTACCTTTTTAGATCAGGTATATCGGGAACACAAAGCCTCTTCCCAAATTTCAAAATTCTTTATTTATACACAAAGTCTATCAATCTCCCATCATTCACAACTTTAATCTTCTTTTGAAATTCTTCATCATCGGTCTAAGAACTATTAATCCTTACTAGTAAATATGGTTTGGCAACCATTTGAAAAAGCATTGATGTTTCACCTTACCAGGTTATTCCAATGTCCATCTTCACTAGATCCATGAAAATTGGATCCCTTTGAATTCTCATATTCTTCAAAACTCCATGATCTTTTCTACCCAAAGAAGATGCCACCTTGTTTGCTTTCCCCGGGTGGTAGTGTATCGTACAATCATAATCCTTGAGTAATTCAAGCCATCTCCTTTGCGTCATGTTGAGTTCTTTTTGAGAGAAAATATATTTCAAACTCTTGTGATCTGTATAAATATCACATTTTTCCCCATAGAGGTAGTGCCTCCATATCTTCAAAGAAATGATCAGAGCTGAAAACTCAAGATCATGAGTAGGATATTTTTTCTCATGAATTTTCAACTGTCATGATGCATAGGCAATAACCCTATCATTGTGCATAAGGACACAACCAAGTCCTTTCTTCGATGCATCACTATAAATAAAAACCCCATCATTCCCCGATGGTAGAGTCTATATAGAAGCATTGACTAATCTTCTCTTCAATTCATTGTAACATTCTTCACACTCTTTTGTCCAAACAAATTTAACCCCTTTACGTGTGAGCTTTGTTAATGGGTTCGCCAATCGGGAAAAATTCTGGACGAAACGTCGATAATAACCTTCCAAACCAATAAAACTGCGCACCTCAGTTATACTCTTAGGTGTTGGCCACTCTTGGATTGCCTTGGTCATAGAAGTATCAACAGAGATTCCATCTTTAGAGACAATATGGCCAAGAAAAGATGTCTCATGAATCCAGAATTCACACTTGCTAAACTTCCCATATAATTCATGTCTTCTAAGAGTCTTCAGGATAACGCGCATGTGACTTTAATGATCCTCGTAGATTTTAGAGTATACCAAGATATCATCAATAAATACCTCCCCAAATTCATCAAGATATTCCTTGAAAACATTATTCATCAGATCCATTAATGCAGATGGTGCATTATTCAATCCAAAAGGCATTATAGTAAACTTGTAATGCCCATACCTAGTTTGAAATGCTATCTTCGGAATGTCTTCCTTCTTTACATACAACTGATGGTATCCATATATAAGGTCAATATTTGAAAAGTATTGATCTCCATGCAGTTGGTCAAGTAAATCATCAATGCGAGGTAGGAGATACTTGTTCTTTATTTTTATAGAATTGATCTCCATGTAGTCGATACATAACCTCATAGATCCATCTTTCTTTTTAAGAAAATGAACAAGGGCTCCCCATAGAGAAGCACTAGGGAGAATAAATCAATTATTACTCAATTCCTCTAGTTATTTCTTTAGTTCAACTAATTCTATAGTGGCCATTATATAAGGGGTCTTCGATATAGGCCTTGATCCAGGAATTAAATCAATGGAAAACTCAACTTCTCTTTCTGGAGGATGTCCAGGTAAATCTTCTGGAAACACATCTACATATTCTTTCACAATAGGTACATCCTCTATTTGAAAATTCCTTTCCTCACCCATGGTCAATTAATTCTCTTCCTCCCCAATAATTGAATTTATTTGAGCTACTGGGGGTGGATCTAGATAAGAATTAGGTGGTGACGATTCTGCTCTAAAGATATGGTGTTCCTTATCATCATCATCAAAAATCATATCCTCCTTCTACTTAAAATAAATCATCGAATCATAGTACGATATCCAATCCATACTGACGATTATATCAAACTCAATCATAGGTATTTTGATGAGATCAGCAGATAAAGAACTTTTATGTGCTCTAATGGGGACTTATTCACAAAACATTGTTGTAATGATACTTCCCTTAGGAGTTTTAACTGAAAATTCCCTTGTTAAATCAAATTGGAAATATATAATTTTCTTAGAAAACTGGGAAGATATGAAACGATGTGATGATCCAGAATGACATTATATATTTTCTAAACTTGAGGAAACCATTAAATTACCTGCCACCATGTCTTTCGGAGCTTCTACATCAGCATTAGTGATAGCATATGCTTGTCCTTGATCCCTTGGCCTTTTCTGAGGTAAGTTCCCCTGACTCTTAGGAAATTCATTTGCATAATGTCCCATATCCCTATAATTATAGAATTGAACATTGGTACCTTCCTTCTTCCCTTTGCATTCACGAGCTTGGTGGCCTTTTTCACCACACTTATAACAGACACCCATTCCCTTCAAGGAAGTACCGGGGTGTTTCTTCCCACATTTACCACAGGATGGATATTCAAATGTTCCCTTATTCCACTTATTTCTATTCCCAAATTTATCAGCATATCTCTTCTTCTCTTGCTTTGCTTTAAAGTCATAGGACTTAGAGAATTCCTTTTTGGTCCTGATAGCACATGAGACAATGTCTTTGTACGATGAGAAGGATTGCGAGACTAATGCTTGGAAGAAAAATGGTTTTATCCCATAAAAGACACGATCAATCTTACTTCTTGGGTTATGTATATAATCTCCAGCATACCTTGATAACCTTGTAACGTTAGCCTCATACTTTGCGACATTCTCATCTTCCTTTTGTCTCAGACGCAGAAATTGCCTTTCCATATCTGCTCGATGGTCACTGGAATTTTTTTTCTAAAAATAGATCTTTGAACTCCGTCTATTCCATATTTGATACTTCATCATCTTTCTTCGTTTTTTGAATCAATGACCACCATTGATCAGCATCTCCAGTGAGGAGGTAAACTGCCATGATAACTTTTTTCCTTTCACTACTCCCCAAAGCCGGAAATATTTTCCCTAGAGAACTTATCCACTAATCCACTACTAATAGATGTGTACTCCCATTTAATTTTGGTGGTTGCTGCCTCGTGAATCGATCTAACATTTATCTTCCACGCTGCGGATCATGGTGCTCTATACGGGTAAGGTTATTATTCATAACCTGAGTGAGTCTTCCCAGTATGGTGATTAGCTGATCGACACCAGTTTCATCACCTGCTCCACTATAATTATCTTGAGAAGGAGGTCAATCTCTACATGGAGTGCGTGCATTGATACAGTTTCCATTTCATCCATTAGGTGAAATTTTTGAACAATGTCATAAACTAGATCAGATTATGAATCAAAATAAATAATTCAATACATATAAAACAGTTAACATAAATTGAACTATTTATGGATATAATCCATAATGATAAAAATGTTTTCCTTGAGGAATTATATACTCATAAACCTTTCATAATGATTTGTAAAGAAAATCAGCGTTATCCTAAGCATATCCCCCGGGAGTGTCGTAACAAAGAGTGTAGCAATGCCCATTGTCGTGCACCAATTCCGGTTCGAGTCTAGCTCAAAGCGGTGTTTTCGGGTTTTACCCCTTGGATCATCTATGCAAGAGCGGCCACTACCTACTTGTATCCAAATATGGATGTATTGATCAGAAAACATAGTACCAAAATTCTAGGAAGTTCTTCTATACTAATCCTCAAAGTCCATCTTATGTCTATGTGCTCAAATCAGAGTTTATCTAAATCTAGCTTCCAAGGTTTGTACTAAACTTCCTTTGATACCAACTATAACGCCCCGACCCTAGTTACCTAGAGTGGGTGCATTTTTACATAACATTATCATGATCACAAGAAAGATCAAATCTTAAAAGACTGATTGGTCTAATAGCCTTAGAAAGACTAGATTTATTCATAAAGTTTGGTATTACATCATAAAGTGAAAAACTACTACAACAACATATTGTCTCCATAGTCCACACTATTGTCTCCTCATAATATCTCTGCAGGTCATTCATAATTTACTTCTTCACATCCTGGGAAAAATAAAACGTAGAAAAGGGGTGAGCTCAAATGCCTAGTAAGGATAACAATATAGAGGAAACTTTCATAAATACGAATAAACATTTAAGGCAATTTATTACTAAAACAAAAACCTTTTAAACTTGAACTTCAACATAGTATGGAAAAAATAAAATGAAATAATTCCATTTACTTATTCAAATGGATATTCTACTAATCGAGTAATCCAATGCAATATCAATAACCACTTTCATAATGATGGAATGCATAATGCCAGACTATCATAACCACATAGCCAATGCCTCGTGCCAAGACTACAAATAATATTTTTTCAAGGCCTTGTGCCAAGACACTAGATTGTCTAATGAGACCTACCGAGGCATCGAGGAGCTATAGCGGGCTCCACCCGTCACATATTAAGTCCAATGCATTTCCATATGAAAAGGTTTAAACATAACATAAACATTCATATTAAAACTAGCATACGAAATGTAAATACTTCATCCATAAACCATGAATGGTATAAAAATAACACATCCACATTCAAACATATCACAAAACCTTCAATACAATATAGAAGTTTTGTTTCATAATAAATAAACTTCAAATAAGCATAAAATCCATCAAAGGATGTTGACATAGATGAAATCAAAACTCTTTTTAGAGAAATATCTCTTTTTATTGTGAAATCATTTAAGATTAATATATTTCTAAAATAAAACATTTTCTTTGAAAATATTCTTATATGACTGTAAGGGATTCCTCGAAGATTTGATAAAGGCAGAAAATAGCCACACCCGCCCTATAAGTTAAAAAAACATTCTAAACTTAATTCTGTCGAAAAGGTTAAAAAAGCACCATGTTTGGAAAAAGATGAAAATATTCCTTTATAAACCACTTATAAATGTCAACAAGTGTATAAATGACTTTAACTCATATTATAGTAAAGAGTAAAAATGCTTTGTAATACATTTTTATGAAACATGGATGTGGATTATAAGGAAGTCCCGGTAGATTATTACGTATAAACAACCTCAGATAATGAAGAGATTGTGAAATAAACCCTTACCTTGTAATTATTCTTGGTTGGGGTAGGTTAACCTCCTGTATAATGGTGAAATAATTGTAATTAAATTATACAAGAATATGATATCATATATGATCTTTTAACATCGATTTGTTAATAATATCTTAGTATTATCGTTGTTTCGGGTGTTAACTTACTCATTTTCTTTTATATGTTTTGTTACGTAATCTGTGTTTTTCATGGATAGGCTGTATCTTAATCATATAAAGAATGATATCAAGTCCTTAGATACTATTATTAATCATCAAATGAGAATTACACTTGAATGGATACAATAGAGAATGAATCTTATCGCGTTCGTGGAGACGGTAGTCTGTACGCACGCACGAGCGACAATATCATTCTTTTGATATTAAAATAATATTTAATTGAATGGTATAACATATATACAGAATCATTATCACATTATATTTATTATTTACTTGAGTTACACATCATTATTATACCCATCCAAATAATAATTTATTGAATAACAATTACACCACGACGTGGATACGGTAAGCCGTACTTACGCATGTATGGTGACATGTTATTCAAATGATGGATAGAATAATGAATATGGTGGTACCATATTTATAATAACATCATAGTATATATATGATACTGGAGTTATTATTTAAGAATGGTAAAAACAAAGAAGGAAGAAGTGGAAGAATAAAGGAACTTGGAAAAGGGTGGTGAATTCATTACCTCTTCTTTAGGTTTTTCCTTTTGATTTGATCAAAAGGGCTCATAGGTTTAATTTATGACTAAAGTAAGGCCTCTAGGATGATGTGAGGGAAGTTGAGAGAGTATTTGGGCAGAGTTTGGCCAATCCAAAAGGCTTTTATGGTGTGAGTGAATGAGAAGGGAGAGTGACCTTTTATAAGAGGGGTGATGGGCACCTTTGGAAAAGCTAGAAATATTATTTTATAATAAATTCATATTCAGTTTCTAATGGATACAAAGTGGATTATTTATAGGTTAAGGTGGGTATAGGTCTAAAAACAGTCATCCAATATAATTTAGACAGGTTTCGGTTACTATATTATCCTTATCATTAATTATTAACTCTTAGTTAATTAGTTTCACTTTTTCAATGTCTCGTTGTATTTTTATATTATATGGTTAATAAACATACTATATAAATCCAAGAGACCCCCAAAGTGGTCCATAAAGGATACATAAATCATTATAGAAGTTTCTTGGCCGAACCTTATATTTTTAGGAATTTAATATCAGTTAATAATATAATATTTGTTTTAAAAAACTCTTTTATGACAATTTTGACACTATTCAATAATTGATTTTTGTAAAACTCATAACAGAATGATTACATCAAAAAAAGTAAATTAAATAAATAATAATATGTCATATTATCCTAGAAAATTAGTTTAATTCATTAAAAGTCTCAAATTATATTTATTTTGGTATTTATAATATCAATTATTTTAAGTTTTCACTATTATGGTAATTACTGCATCATCATTGTGTCATAAATAAATTAAATTATATAATATCTAAAAATTATAAATAAAATATTATTATGTAGGAAATCAATTTATATTTCTAAGGAATATTTAAAATAGATTTTATCTTATGTATAACCCTATATTTAAAATGTTTTAGTAAATAAACTTTGATTTTAACTCTTTTAACTCTTCTTTGAATTAAATAATAATAAATGTCCTAATCTAATCCATGTGGACCTAAATGATAATATTTTATTCCTAATGTTTTATTTGTTCGAGATAAACTTGTCCAATAGAATTAGTACATGTGTTAGGGTAATATTAATATCATGTTTACCCTTAATCACTCTATTTACTTTTAATCGTGGTAAATAAAAGTAAAAAGTTACTATTCACCAAAAATTATTTTCTTCTCATAGAACCACATTTTACTCCTTGATATTAACCGTGTCTCTCAGATTTTCGAAATTTTAATCACAGAAGCGGTAAAATTATGTTTTATGAAAAATTCATTTTTTTAACTACCACTTAGTACTTTCACTATTCATCAAAAATTGAAATTTTTCAGAACAATGCCAAAATTTCACCCTAAGCTATAATTGATATCCCGAATTCAAAAATGATGTCTATTTTACAAAATTCCAAATATATAAGTTTCATTAATTAATTTTATAATTAATTCCCACTGTCACAACAAATAGTGTGTTTTTAAGAAACAATATATATCAAAAGATTGACAATTGTTTATGACCAATTTCAAAGTGAAATTAATTATTATGAACACCATTGTATAAAATGGTAAAATTATATTCTAATTATACTTTTAAACCACTAAATAATATAATTTATCACTATAAATCATTTTGATTAAAAAAGTTGTTTTTAAGTAGTTTTCACTATTCATAAAAATTGGATGTTCTCAAAAAATACCAGAAATTCAACTTAGGATAATTTCGGTATTCTGAATCCAAAAATGAAGTCCATTTTGAAATATAAAATATATATAATTTCAAAAGGTAGGTATTACTATTCATAACGGCCAGTTTTATTGATTATGGTGTGTTAGAACTCGATATTGCGTACAACACACGCTATCACATTATTCTAAAAGAAGCGTATCGTAGAAGCTTGGGGAGTTACAATACCAATACTATTATCATAATTAATATCTCACTAATAAATTATCATATGTATTTTTAAAATACCAAATTTAACATCCCTTTCTTGATAATTGTAGATGTATTTACGCATATAAGTACAATTCATGACTAAGATGACTTAAAATTAGACCAGTAGAAGAATGGAAATATTTATAGGAAGACCATTCAAACCAACATAAATTAAAGAGATATCATAGAATTGAGATACAATCATCATTCATTTTGGGGTTCTCTCTACTAATTCATCATATAATCATTTGGGTGGAATCATAATGACATTATTAATTTCTTTACAAATGAGTTAATAGGTGTATCTGGAATCAAATAATACATTATAAGTTCTATAGTGGATGGTTAGTGTAAATTTCACCACATCGTCATTGTACCCCTTATAATAAATAGTGATCTCATGAGATTTTCCCCTATCCATTTACTCAAGATGTTACTAACATTGTCATCATCAATAATTCATGGGTTTGAGAACTAGTTTATTATAATTATCATTATCCATGCAATTATAGCACTAATGTGGGAGAGGTCCATTATTTTTAGAATTCTCTCCATTTTAATTATTATATAAGTTATTCCCATAAATTTTTAAATCAAATGATCAATGGCCCTCACTTCATTACAATTTTTGGTATAAAACCCCATGAGAAAATTTCCTCAATGCTTCATCCCACACATTGAGAATAAAATAAATCTCATATTATTATCTCTATGTTTTTAATTTTTTACTTTCAACAGAATCATAATTTTCTGTTCAAACCCATGAGATTGATAAGTAACTCTAACCTTGTAAAGTACCTATCTTGATATACATGGTCATTTCATTACTTTTATGGAATATATAGACATTATAAAAATATATGTCAAAAGACCAAAATTGCTTTAGTGCATTTGGAAATAAGGAAACAGAACACTCTTAAATAAATGAGCTAAATCATCTTCCACAAGGTTTTTATTTACTAGAATCCATCATTGACACATCAAACATAGTATATATCAACATAATCAGGGGAATAAAACATAAATGTGGTGTTCCCTGATGATTAGTAAGAGTAAACAAGGGAGATATGTAATCATAAACATGAGAATAATAATATAAGAATGTGATAATGAATATTGAAGATCATAACCTGCTTATCAAGGATTTAAACTAAAATCACGCCATGAATAATTGTAGTTCATTGGACACAAATAATAATTACAAGAAGACGATAATCCATGAAATCATAAAACACGAATAAGATATGAATGTGAGGAGAAAACATTATTATATACTGATTTCAATTGTATCCCATGAATAACATCCATTAGAATCTTAGTTGTCATGGTTTACTCACATGGCCATATTAATATCACAATTTCACTCATCATACTATCTTAGTAGTCTTAGTTCACTCCAATGACCATCTCAATAGTTAGCGTTCACACTCATGACCACCATTGTTTATGTGATGAGATTTAAATATTTACCCAATGTATCAGAGGGAAATATAGGTCCCAACCACCCCTCAATGAAATCATACATGAATGTTCCACAAGATCATAAATTAACATATCATAACCAATGAAATGAAATGGGAGTCATAAACATGTAATCATATCATAACCTATGGAAAATATAATAGTTTCACAATCATTTATTCAAAATCACAAACCATGAATGTATGTGTTTTTCAAAAACATAATTCCTAAAAAACAGAAACCATTTTGAGGAATAATTTTAAAGGAATTATTGAACTATAATTTCGTTTCATAACAGGTATGGGATGATTTTGAAAGATCAGTTCGAACATGAATATTTCTTTTAAAATTACTTTTTATGTCATAAAAAATATTCAAAACCCTTTTCAATGAAAAAATTTTAAAACCAATAAATTAATAATTAAAATAATTTAAAATAGTTGAGGACGGAAATATCTTATCTTATTTGAAAATGTATTATTTTCTTAAAATTCTACACAACTTTAAAAGAAATCATTTTATTTGATAATATTTTTGTAATATTATAGGTGAATAATCAAGGTAACATGGTTCCATAAAATTTTAAAAATACATTTATTCCATATAAGTTAAAAAATATTCTTATTTTACTTTTTCCATATAAGTCAATAGGTACATCATCTAAAAAATAAAAGAATTATTCCTCACAACCCATGTAGTAATGTACAAAAATGGATAAAATGACATTAAATAGAATCTGATGCCCCATGTAAAATGAAATTTATAAGAATATGAAAATATCAAAACAATTTGGATAATTCTCATAAAATACAATCATGAGTGGTATATACACTACTTAGAGGAAAATTCATTAGAAGAAGACATTTGTCTCACAAAAATTAAGGTGAGACATACATCCCTTACCTTGTGTCTTGGCTCTCTTTGTACTTGAACAAGCATCCTATATAACAAATGTAAGTTTATGATAAATATTTTACATAGGAACTTTATTATATCTAATATGACTAATGGTTTTATAATGAATTTATATTACCTTCTTGTTAACAATCCTGTGTTAAGGATTTACTTCGGGTAATATTCGCTTGGTTCTTCACATGTGTCTTAGTTGTTTTTATCATTGGTGATTATGGTTATATCATTATCCCAGAATGTAAAAAATGATAAAAATATAATTTATATAAATTTTATGTTTATTACAATAATCTATATCACAAATAATTATTATGTGGAATAGACAACTTATAGATATTTGGATAAATGTACGCATGAACGATGTCTCCATTTTAAATTTCATAATGAAAAATGTATGTTAATGAAAAATGTAGATATATGTATGCATATTAAAATATATAATTATTAAATTATAGTGATTATATCATATATATCATAAAATATCAGTAATTAAATCCTTAATACATTTTATATGGTGTTTGAATGAAACACATTACTTTGAGGGGTGGTTGTCGACAATTCCTCAAACAACATAATAATATTAACATGATATTTGATGTAAAATGATATGTGTTGTAAAAAATGAATACATAAGTTTAATGAAATAATATATATTATATATAACATATATATACATTTTTAATTATAATTTCTATCATGATTGGTGGTAAAGTAAAAATGATCAATCACCATTTCGGGAGGTAGTAGTTCACCGTACAATGAAACAATATGTTTGATAGCCATTCTAAGGAGGTGAGAGAAAGTGTTGGTAAAATAATTATAAAAAACATAATATAATATTAAGGATATTGAGGTTCTCATAAAATAAATGAATAAATCGATTTTATGTGGTGTAGAAGAAAAATTAAAAATGGATCTTGAGAGGACACTTTGAATATTAATCACGTAACTACTTTTGGATTGTGCCAAAAGGATTCCTTGAGCTAAATTACTCCCAAAGGGAAGGCTTATAATAGGAATAAAGGTAATTTAGAAGGGAAAATGGGAATTGTTTTCCTAATCCAAAATACTTTAGTGGTGTGAATAAAAGAGAAGGATAAGTTCCATTTTATAAGAGAGGGAAGGGGAAATTTAATAGAATCTAAAACAATTAATTTATTATAAATTTATTTTTTATTTAAAATAGATCCAAAGGGATTAATTTATATGTTGAAATGTGTATGGCTATAAATCTTCTCAAAATAAGATTTTTAGAATTATTTAGGTAAGAAAAATAACAATATCTTTTTTTCTTTGACCCTTAATTATACAATTTACTCTTATTGTGACATAATGTATTTTTAAAAAATAGTGTTAATATAATTAAAATGAAATTTCAAATGATCCCCAAATAGATTATTTATGACTTTTTTTAACATTATAATACTTAGTTTGGAAAAATATATACATTTATACATTTTTATCATTTACTAAATTATTATTTATTTTAAAATCACATTTCTGTAATTTTGACACTATATATTACATGAATTATAAAAAATCCATAAAACCTGATTACTACATAAAAAAATTAAGTCATACATAACATCATATTTCACCAAAAAAATCGTGGCAGGAATAATGTAACACAAATGAAATTTATTTTATTTTTATTATTATTATTTATTTGATTAATCTTTTAATAAATCTATTACTACATTATCATTGTGTCAAAATTAAATTTTAATATATAATTACTAAATAATTTAAATAAATTTTAATGATGTATATAAATTTACTATATTTATAATGAATATTGATAATAAAATTTTTCTTATATGTAACCATATATTAAAAATTATTTAGTTATTAAAATTTGAATATTACATTTTTATCTCTCTTTAAATAAAATTTAATAAATATCCTAATCCATGAAAAATGGCATAAAATGTAACACCCAACCTTAGTTACCCAGAGTCGGTGCATTATCAAATAACATTGGAATGATCACAAAAGATCATGTCTCAAATGACTGATTAGTTTAGTAGCCTTGGAAATACTAGATACATTCATATGTTTTTCATTGCATCAGGAAATAAAAACATCAACAGAATTTTTCCCCTTTTTAAGACACTTCTATCCTTAGCCTTTCCCTATGAGTTAACCACAAAATATATCTTCACATCCTATGAAAAACAAAACATAGAAAGGGGTGATCTCAGATACTCCGTAAGGATAACAATATAGTAGAAACTTTCATAAATAAGAATAAACATTTAAGGAAATGTATAAGACTAAAATAAACTTTTATACTTGATATTCAGCCTAATAAAGAAGTGAGAAAATCAGATAATGCCATTTTTGTATTCACATGGATATTCTACTAGTGGAATAACCACTTGCAATATCAATATCCACTTTCATAATGATGGAATGCATAATGCCAAACTTCATAACCATATAGTCAAAACCTTGTTCCAATACTACAAAAAATATTTTATCAAGGAATTATTCAATGAAACAAGTTTTTCTCATGAGAGCTACTGATGCATCTAGGAGCTATAGAGGTCACCACCCATCACTTACTAAGTCCAATACATTCCTCATATGAAAAGGTTTAAAAATAAAAAAAACATTCGTATTAAAACTAACATATGAAATGTCAATACTTTATCCATAAACCATGAATGGTGTAAAAAAACACATACACAGTCAAACATATCACAAAAAATTCAATACAATATGGATGTTTTGTATCATAATAAATCAACATCAAAGATGCTTGAAATCCATCAAAGGAAGTTGACATAGATGAAATCAATTTTTTTTTGAGAAATATATGTTTCTATTTTATAATCAGTTAAAAGTAATATAATTATAAAAGAAAAAATTTATTTTGAAAATATTTTTATAATACATTATGAGAATCTTTTTGGTAATTATACTGGTGGAAAATAGTTGCACCCATCATATAATTTAAAAAATCATTTTTACGTTAATTTTATCGAAAATGTCGTAAAGTACTTTGTTTGGAAAATGACGGAAATATTCCGTTCAAAACAAATAAGGTAATATATGGGTATAAATGAATTTAACCCATATTATAGTAAATAGAAATTTTTTTAATTTTTTTTAATAAAACACAGATGTGGATGATAAAGAAGTCCCAGTAGATACTTACGTAAAAACCACATCGGATAATAAAGAGATTGTGAAATTAAACCTTAAAATGTAGATTTTCTTATTTGATGGTCTGTTAACCACCTTTATAATATGTAGAAAATGGTTATTAAGTTATACAATAACTATATACATAAATATGATATCATATATGATCATATAATATTGCATTGTTAATAATATTTTAGTAGTATCATCGTTTCGGGTGTTAACTAATTCATTTTCCTTTATATGCTTTGTCACACAAGTAATTTTGTTTATGGATAGGATGTATATTATTCATATTCATAATTATATTAAATCTTTAAACATTATTTTTAATCATAAAATTAAAATTAGTCTTGAATGGATATGATGGGGATTGAATCTCATCACGTTCGTGGAGACGGTAATCCATACGTATGCACGAGCGACAATATCATTATTTTGATACTAAATAAGTATATAATTGGATGTTATATCACATATACAGAATAATTATCATTTTATATTTATTATTTGAGTCATTTATATTGATTATTATACAAATCAAAATGATGAAGTGTTTGAAAATCAAACTACACCATGATGTGGAGATGGGTATCCGTACGTATGCACGTATGGTGAAGTTTTAATTTATAGGATGGATAGAATAATGAATAGGGTTTTACCATTTTTATAATAACATCACATTATATATAAGTTATTTGATTTATTATTTAATAATGAAAAAAACCAAGAAAGAGGAAGTGAAGAAGAAACAGACTTGAAAGTGGTGATGAAATATTTACCTCTTCTTCGGGTTCTTCCTTTTGATATGATACAAAAGGCTCATTTGGTTGGATTTATGACTAAATTAAAACCAGTTAGTAGAATTTAGGATAATTTAGAGGATATTTGGGCAGGGGATGGATGATCCAAAATACTTTGAAGGTGTGAATTTTATTGAAGGAGAAGTGCCCTTTTATATGAGGGGTGAGGGGCACGTTAGGAAAAGATTGAAATATTATTTTATAATGAAATTATTTTCGGTTTCTAATGGATAAAAAATGATTTATTTCTAGGATAAGGTGTGGATGTGTCGAAGACTACTCTACCAATAGGTTTTAGACCGGTTTGGGTAACTATATTAACCTTATCTTTTAGATTTATCTCTTAGTAAAATAGTTTGACATTTACCAAGTCTCTTTGTATTTTTATTTTACATTGTCAATAAAATTACTATAAAATTCAAGTGAACCTAGAGTGGTTAATTAGTGACATATATTGTTATATTTAATCCCTTTGGCCAAACAATAGATTTTTAGGAATATAATCTCAATTAATAAAATAATATTTTTTTAAAAACTCTTTTACATCAATTTTGTCACTATTTTGTTTTTTGTTTTTTTTAATTCATAATAGCATTATCACTTTATTACAAATTCATTAATAAAACCTAACATGTCATGTTAGCCTAGAAATATTTTGGAAATAATTAAAAGTATCAAAATAGATTTATTTGAATATTTATAATATCAGTTATTTAAATCTTTCATTAAAATGGTAATTACTGCATCATCATTGTGCCATAATTATATTTAATTATATAATGTGTAAAAATTATAAACAAAATACCATTATGTATAAAATATTTTTCTCTTTCTAATGAATTTTTATAGATGAATTTAGCTTATGTATAAACTTATATAACAAATGGTTTAGTTATTTAACATAGATTTTAACTCTTTTAACTAATATTTAAATAAAATGACAATAAATATCTTAATCTAATCAAAGTAGGCCTAAAGGATCATATTTTTTTACTAAGGTTGTTTTTGGTAGAAATACAGTTATCCAATAGAAATAGAACATTTTTTTGGGTAATAATTATCACGAACCGAATCTGGTTGCCGCTAAAACCAGCACCAGACCCAGCTCGTGACGAGGCCCGAAGGGAGTTACCTTTCCCCAAGGGATGGCACAAGTGCTCAGGTATCATTTATCTTGGTTTGGGAACGATTAACCCAAATATGTATAGATAAAACACTAAAAAGATTTCATAAAATGAATCTGAAAAATTCAAACCAACAAGGTTTATAAAATAATATAGAACTGAATACATAAGTTCAAATGAAATACTAAAGGTCCATATACATAATGGAACAGAAACAAAACATCCCCATGTACTCCACATGATAAGGGGTCGTCACCCCCAAGCCGTCTCCACTACTCCGCCCCATGGATGAGGACTAACACCCTGAACCACCATCCCCCTTAGCCTTTCCTTTAACTGGGTAAAAAAAGGTCTACATACACCCATGGGGTGTAAGTAGGGTGTGATACTAAGTCCAATAGGATTCCACACTATGATTCCAAGGTGGATGTAATACAAGGTGAAAAAACAAGAAGTTTTAATGTGCAATGAAAAGCAGTGACAAATTCCAAGAAATGTAACTTTAAATTGAAAACATTTTTCTAGATAAAACATTCAGAATGATAACACATTTAAATAGGCATGTCAGATACTGAAATATAATTCCAAGGACTCCCAAATACATGTGAAAATAACAAAAATCCAATGAGAAACAAAATCGCGAACACCCCTAGGCACTAGATAGTCTCAGGCCCCATGTACCTCGTACCTCAGTGTAATGTAACCATAGTAAAATATGGTCTCGTGCACGAGCCACTAGTAGGGAACATACCCATAGCCTACTGGTCCCCAATAATCATCCACATATTTCAGTTAGAGTTTTCATTATCCAAATGCTAAGTGAAACAGGTACAAAACTAATCTCGTCCACTAGTCGTACTAGTACAAATCTGCCCCACCTAGGTACCCGGGCTTCCCCCTTTGTTCTCAAACAATTTCAGGATTTAACACATATCCATTTTAATGTAAAACACCACTACTGGTCACATAAACCAAATATAGTAGCTATAACATTTTATACCACTAAAAACACACAACAAACACTTTGAATTAGAATAAATAAATTTCTCAAAATCTTGTGTTGTTTTGCACACAAAACCCCTTAAGAAACCCACATGTACACTAGGTTCACACTTGTAAGTTACCAAAATATTAAAGGAAACTGAATTATTTTCAATTAAAACAACTAATCAATTTTTGGGCATCCACATGTTAAACAAGAAGTGTTAACATTTTAAAACAATCATTTTCACACAAAAGTGGAACCAAAACCTAACTTTCTTTACAAAAAAAATTAAAAACCATTTTTACAGCAATAAACAAAGGGAATAAATATTAGAAAATTTATTTTATGCCTTATTACAGATCAATAAAAAACAACTTAGTATTTATAGGGAATCCCAAAATAAAAAAAAAATTTCTTTGGAAAACCACCAATTTCACACCAAATTGGCATTTAAAATTCAATTGAAATTGAAACATCATTAGAACAAATTTTTGTAGAAATAATAAAATGATATAAATATGAAGATATGATAAATGTAGCATGATAATAAACAATGATTTCATCATCATTGGAATCACCTACAAATTCAAATGAAGCCATTGAATCCTTTGTGTGAAAACACAAACGCACCACCACCCCACCTCATGAAGGGTAGATCAAACCTAAAAATAGAAAATTGGACCAAGAAAACCCAAGGATAAACCTAAGGTTCAAACCCCTACCCCCTGGTTATTTGTCACTTCAATGAAAATGGAGGAAACCCTAAACAACTAGAATGAAAACCTAAGCAAATTGAAAGGGGAAATGAAATGGACTAACTTACTTGAGAAATCAGGAATGAATCCCCCTAAAACACCAGTATCTGAAATTTAAAACGTCCAAAACTCAGGGGATGTTCTAAAAAGAGTTATCAGCTCATTTAAGAACTGGAATGGTGGGGAAAGAGTATTAATTGAGAGACTTGTGAGTGAATGAACTTACCTAATCAAATATGACCGATTTTAGAAACCCTAAGTTGTTCGTCCCTAAATCATGATTCCTAAGAGCTCCAAAGAGGGGGTAAAGAGGCTGGGTGAGCGGCTGGGTGTACGGGGCACATGTGAGGCTTGGAATCAACGAAAAAAACTTAAAATTTAATATGTTATTAAATAAAAAAATATTAATTTTTAAAACTGGATATGGCCTTCCAGTCAGGCACAATCCCTTAAATAAAAACAAATATAAACCATGGTTATGGATTTCCAAAGGCTCCAAATTTTAATTGTGGTGTTAATATATTTTGGGAGTACATTTAAGAGTTGGAATGAGTGAAAAATATTAAAAAATGAGTTACACAATTTATTTTTAAATCAGGAATTGGGCTAACGGTTTGACCCAATTCATGAATACTCACCTATTCTCCATAAAACCTTTGGAAACCCCCAAAACAAAGCGGTAATGGAAATAAAAATAAAAATAAATTTAAAATAAGCTATCTATATGAAAATTATACTATAATTATTACCTTAAACTACCCTATTTATTTTTAATCGTGTTTATTAAAAGGTAAAAGTTACTAATCACTAAAAATTATTGTAGTCTTATTGAACAACATTTTACCTACTGATATCAACTGTGTCTCTCAGATTTTTGAAATTCAATTCACAGAAGCAGTAAAATTATGTTTAATTCTAATTTTAAATACTTCTTGGAGGTGGGTAAACGAAGTAAAAAAGTTTAACAAATTATTTATATATCTAAACATTTTATAAAATGACTCCAATGAATAAAACTGAATTTATATAGGTATTATGTATATATTTTGACCTAAAATAAATTTAAATAAAATAAATATTAATTTAAATAAAAGTATGTTTTAAACAATAATGTATTGTTTCTCACTATTCATAAAAAATATACAGTTTTCAGAAAAATAAAAAAATTCACCCAAACCTAATTTTGATATCCCAGATCCAAAAATGAAGTATATTTTTAACGATAAAATTTATAAAATTTACAAAAATGGGTATTAATATTCATAACTTCTAGTTTGACTGGTTGTGGTGTTCTTTAACTCGAATTTGTGTACAACACAAGCTATTGTGTTATTCAAAGGGAAACATATCATGGAAGCTTGAGTTGTTACAATCTCTCCTCCTTCAAATAATTTCTTACTCAAAATTTCTAGAATATTATTGCATAAACAGATTTGGGTGGTTCTTTATCATAAGTTCCTAGGGTTTACACATATCCTTTTCTATCATATGGTTTCTCCATATAAATTTTACCATACAAGTCATCCGGTTTCTCAACACTTGTTCTCTTTATCAAGAATATCATCAGACACTTCACAATAAGACATATCTGGTTCGTGTTCAAATTTCTCATAGGTGAGTACATGTGTTGGTTCTGTCATGTATTTTATCAAAAGTGATATGTGGAACCCCTCATGGACAAGTAACCTCCAATTACACCCATGTATGCCCTAATTGTATGGTCTGTAATTGTTGCAATTTCATTATGTAGAAGGATAGACTATGCCAAGAGTCTATAGATTCCTTGTCAGTAATCACTTAACATAAAGAAAAACTATATATATTTTTCTAAAAAGTAAATTTTACGGTATGGAATTTAATATATATAAATTTAATGAGAAAAAATGAATATGAGTAACTACATAACAAAATATTTATCGATAGAAAATAAATTCAGGTTTTAATATAATTGTAGTTATACTACTATAACGAAAATGTATAGACATGATAATTTATACAATGAAATGAATTTATATAAATATTTCTATACTAAGAAGTTTTAATTTCTATTTTAAGAAATGATTTATTAATGTTGATTTTTTATTTGATTTGAATATATGATTAATAGTAAATAATTATAAAATTATATAAAATATAAAAATGATTGGTTTACAATCATTTAAATTTGTTTGGAAATTGAAACTATTTTTTATTATTTCTCACCAATTTATATAATTTTATTATTTTTAAAATTTTAATTTTATATATGAAAATTAATAAGATATTTTGATTCTTCATATTAATATTTTATTTGTACAAATTTTTTAGGTTTTTAAAAACATTTTTTTTTTCAAATGAGAATATAAATTTCATTAAATAACATTACTTCTATGAGTATTTTCTAATATACATAATAATTATAAATTAATGAAGTATTTTTTAAAGGCCGAATAAGTATTCAATAAGTGAATCTATTATTCTAAATTTTTTAACGAATTGAAAAATCTTTCAATGATATTTTTGATCATATGTAACATTTCTAAAAAATTTAATGAAATATATGAAAAAAATTTATTTCAAAAAGTTTTATAATTATTTTCATATATGGAATAAAAAATTTATTTTAAATATATAAATTTTTTTGTAAAATATATATTATGAACTGATTTATTAAGAAAAATGAATCTATAATTGATTTATTGTGGAGATAGTGGCCTCCAAGAAGCAACATGATTATTATAACTTCAGCTACAAAACTAGTAGGCCACAAAGGAGATTATATTAAATTATTATGTTAAAAATTTAATTTTTATGGATATATAATAATAAATAATGTTTCACATTTTTTTTTTTGGAAAATTAATCATCAACTATGCCTACATGTGGACTACAATCTGCAGGGAAAAATTTATTTTCCATTTTCATTTCAATAAATCCATACAAAAAATATATTTTTTTAGTGTAGTTAAATGATAAATATTATTTTTATTATATCATTAATGTTCTATTATGTTTAATTTTATGATAAAAAACTATATTATCGATAAACTATTATCAAAAATTAAATCATCTAAAAAATAATAATAAAGATGAAAAGGATATGTTCGTTATCTTTAATGAATATATATAAATTTTAATATAATTATAATTACATCAAATTGTTATATATAAAACTAATAAAAATTAAATATGATCATTATTCTTATACAATAACTTTATAACAACTAAACTATCTCATAATCATCCACATGGTTTGTCCTTGTTTCGATCTGTTAAACCACATACATGAACAAAACTATTCATTCATGTAATTTATTAATATGAGAACTTATATAAATTTATTACATAATATAAATATTAAAATAATTTTCTTGGTTCTGGTAATGTTATAAAACATTTCGTTCATTAATTATGAAATCACAATTCATTAATTAATTATCTGTAAAATGTTATCCTCATTGATTTCAACTACAGGGATAAGAACCAGAGCTACCATTAATTTATGTTACATCCTTAAAATATATCATCAAACTTTTATTCCAATACATTATATGATATATATATATATATGATGGAAACTGAGACATTAATATAAACCAATATCACTTTTATGAAAAAAAATTATATTGTATAAATATTCCACACACATTATGATAAAAGAATATAGAATAACTAAAATATATATATATAAATATTAAAAATAATTACTATATAAGGGTATAGTTACTAATAAGGTTCAAATTAATTTATTTAATTATCTTAATATAATTAACCAGGACAATTTTTAAAATGTGGAATGAATAAAGACTCCTGTAACAGGTCTCAAATCCCTCTTTTTGAGAAATTCCTGGTATTATTGAGTAATTTTTTTGTTGTTTTATATAATTCCTAAATGATATTATATATGATGAATTATGTTATAATGATTTTATTATAAGATTAATTTAATTTTGTCTCTTTCAATGGTTTTCATTAATAAATTACATAATCCAAAAGAGTTGTCTTGGACTTAATTCTGATAATTTTATTGATGTTACATGTAATACACCAGGATTTCGTTTTAAGATATTATATTTATTATACATTATTGTTAATTTTCCAAAAAAAATAACTATTTAATTTATTTGATAATATAATCCAAATGAAATTTTCTTATTAATATTTTGTTTAACATATATGTTATTCCACTAGTAAGTTATTTTAGTAATATGATTTTTGTTCATTGAGTTGTGAACATTGATATAAACTTATTTCATATAATATGTGTAAATTATTCCATTTTTCTTAGTACTATGGTATTCACTCAATATTATATATTTCTTCCACATTATATTTTTTTAGAATGTTTTATTCCAGATGTAGTATATATCTCATTAGGGATATTGAAAACTTGAATCATGTTTCCCTAAGTTAAAAATATTTTTCAACAATTTATATATTTCATGATTGGTCACATTGAAACTAATCTTTTATTATATAGGGACTTATAAATCAACTTTTGAATGTTATATTTCATAAAAATAATTATTTTTTACTATTCATATAATGTAATTTATGAAAATGGAATATCGGAAATAAAGAACAAATTTTCCTTTCACTAAAATTTGAATTTACTTTCAATCCCCATTTTTACAATATATATATTTTTAATTTTTTATGGATCAAACAGTAGTGATTATTTTTAAAATTATTTTTTTTAATAAAATATTCATCTCAAAATATCAAATTATTACTTGTAAAGTGTAATGTATTTTGTTAATTTTTATTACGAAAATGTTTTCTAAAATATCATTTGAGATTTCATTTCAATGATGACCTGGACTTGGTTCACAAAAAAATTAATGAAATCTTTTGTCTATATAACCTAAAATATTCCTCCCCATATTCAACATGTTTTAGGCTAGCTACCAATATCCATGTTGGAGTATTGGAGAGAAAATAACCTCATGATCATATTTATTCAAACTTCTATAATCACAATAATCAACATACAAAGGAAAAAATATAAAAAATACCATATGACAAAAAATAAATCATATAAAAAACCCTGTAATCCCATAAATCTATTTCATAAACATAAATGATGATCATGTAATTCTATACAAAATGGAAATATTCAAGGGATCAAATAAACAATAATACCCAACATGTTATATAGAAATGAACAAAATACCTAATGTTATATCTAGTAGCATCATGAGAATAATTTTGGTCCACTTCCCCTATATGAAGTCCTATTAGGTTTATAATGAATCCATATCTAATAAATTTCCCATATACCTAACTACATCAATGAAGTATGTTCGAGTATCAGACGACCCCTGAATTGGGGGTGTTAAATACTCTTTAGGCCACCTATAATGGTTTCTAATTCCTTCTAGTCCATAATTATATAATAAATTGTATGGAGATAATAGTAACGGATTTAATCAAAATGTATATGTAAATAACCCTCATAGGTCTGGGTTCTAATGCAATTCCCATCCTCTTCTAAATTATTCTATCTAATCTGAAATATCTTGAAGTTAATATTTATTCATGAATTATTTTATAACAAATCCTCAAAACATTTAATATTTCCCAACCATCCCACATTAAATATAATTATTAATGATATTTATAATAAATCATTTTCAAAATGCTATGATAGGGACAAATTAAAGTTTAATAATTGGATTTGAAATAATTTCATGTGATAACTTTATTATGTAAATCAATGGAAACTAAAGTCATTCCTTGTAATTCCAAATTTGGAACCAATGTATTTCTCGATGAATAACACGAATATTTCACTATACAATATCATCCTAGTAATACCTCATATGAAACCTAGAATCAATTTAGGTGTGGTTTAAATTCACCGCACTCTGAGTCATCTTTCCTAGTCCAAGAAGGGATCCCATGTTTCAAAAATGGAACATTTAACAGCCATCCATCCATTTCAATCCTTTGAAATACACATAAGGATAATAAGTATCACTCATGATGTATATAATTATTTTACCTCTATGTATGTCCTTAGTATTCCACAATGGGATTGTAAGTATCACTTATGCATATATATTCCTCTTAACTTTGAGTTCATCGTTCATGTTAATATGAGCAACCATGTATATCTAGGGGTTCATGATTAATTTATATAAATTCGATTTAGTTAATTAATCATAATTATTTTTTTAATGTATTTTCATGTAATAATCCTTATTTTCCCTTCTCCATGATGACATGAAAGGTCATAGAGGCAACGGAAAACCATTCAATTTATGTTCCCACGAAATTTAATTTTCTATTGGATTTTATAATCATTTTTCTCAACTCATAAGCTAATGAAAATTATAGACTATGTTTCAATGTTATAAATTACCATTAATATTATCATTCATCTCATTTGGGATTTTTGATTTTAAATAACACCTCAAGCCTATGAGATAGGGGCAATGGATGAAGGAATAGAGTCATGTTATTCATAACATCCCATTATTGATCTATTTCGTATGACCGTATACTAAACACTATTTTACCTTTTTCAATATCAGTATAAGTTTGATAACAAACTGAGAGGATACGTATAATGGTGAATTCATATATATTTTGGACTCATAGGTTAAATTATTTGATTAGGTTTTCTACTTGAGGATTTCATGTCATTCAACATGGTAACAAGGAGTATGAGAGTCACTATACGCACGTACTGAAATTATTCACACTATGAAAGATTACAAGATTTGAAGAAAAGTTACACATAGTGAGTTAACAAAAAAAATTTTCTTTTAATCCAATGAGATGTGTTTTTTGGCGTACGTGGAACCTTGTTGGTAACATGTCATGTAACAAGGTTATACATCATGTAACATCCTATGTAGAGTTGTTAAAATAGTTTTGTGTATGTTTTTTTGGAAATTTCCCAAGAACCACCTTCTCATAGCCTAGTTAAATTCAAAAATGGTTTTTGGATACTCTTCGCACCCAATAATGACATGATCTACATTCAATCTTCATTGTGGTCATGTTGCGTCTCTCCATTCCGGTGATCCTTCCACTTCTTCAATGCATTTTATTGAGGTAGCTCCCTTGAGTTTCATTATAAAATATATTAGTCTATGTTGGTGTTTATTCAAAAATTCATATAGAGACATTGAATTATCTCATTATAAAGTCCATTCCATTGTTTGTCGTTGTGTGGCAGAAATTGGTTCTAGAGGTATATGGGTTTCCTATTAAATGCTAACCCATTATTTTCTCAATTGTATAAATATCACAATGTGCACTGGAATTTAGGGCCTTAGTTCTCGTTTATAGGAATAATTTTTTGGTACGTTTTTAGGGAGGAGGTTCCATCCCTATCCAATGTTGATGAACCATGTCTTTTTATAAATTGATTTATTCATGGAATTAGCATTATTTGTGTGTGTGCTTGTGTTAAAAAGAGTTTTTAAATAAAAATGGTTTTCTCGAGTTGATGATAAATTGAATCAAATGGGGGTATTTTTATATCATTGAAATGGGTTTATGTAATTGATTGGAAATGGTTTTCAATGAATTATAATTAATTGTAAAAATGATCTCATTGGTTACCTTGGGAACATATGTGGAAGGGATAGCTTGAGGTTATCATACATTTTTAATATTATCTTGGTGATTTACCATAGGGTATTCAACTGCATCATAGGCATGTGTTCTAGGAACCATATGTTGCACTTGATTTATTTTGGTATGAGTAGTCTATTAGTTTAACTTATAGGGATCCTTGGTGCTGATTCGTGTGCATCTATTTCGGTTTTCTTGTCTTTGTTTTTAATCCATGATAAGTTTGATATGTGGAAAATATTCTTTGAATTGATTACATTTTTATTTTAAAATATTGAATAAGGGAAATGTTTAAAATGTTCTCTATAAAACTGATTTACTATTTATCTTTACATATTTTATATAAATATGACAATATGTGAATTATTATTGAAAAAATTGGTATGGAACACCCAGGTGGGATCCTATTGATCATGTTAACTCTAACCCCACGAACCTTGTTGAGGGTTCATAGAGCTTTTTACTTTTCTCATTGTATTGAATGAAAAGCCAACATCATGAGGAGGTGGGATTTCATGTCATATGGGTTGGGTAGCTGGTGGTGAAATGTTTGGAGATCTTCTGTGCCATAAGAGTGTGTAGTTGTTTCATATGGGTTATTTCTAGATGGCCTTTCCATTTGGAGTTTTGTGCTACATTAATATTTATTTATTTTTGATGTATTATTACAATAATGGAATATATTTTATTGAAATTGACTATCTCTTTCTTTTAAATGTTTAAATTGATACCATGAATTTATATAAGTTGTGTGAAATCATTAACTCTCAGTTTTGGTTCTATGCCTAGGTTCTAGTTTCCAGCCCAGGGGCATTAAGAGCATGCTTTGAGGATGTAGAGGATCAGGTTAGGAACTAGTATTGAGTTTAACTCGGATGGTTCATTAAAAATTATTTTCAAAGTACATGTTGTCCCCTAGAGGTATAATATTGAGATATCTATTATACTGGACGTAGGATTCACCAAATATGAGAGTTATGTTGTGAAAGAGGAATGACCAGATCCTTACGTACTAAAAGTTATGTTTCTATGAGATGTTGGGATGTGTGTCTCTAGTATTGGGGTTTTTATATCAGTTTATACTTATGTATTTTTTAGTTTAAAATGATATTTACTTTCTTATTAGGTCATTCCATCTATTTAGGTGTATAGTAGTATGCCTTTGAGGATTGTTCCCTATTTTCGTAAGGATGGTGTAGGTAATTTTAGACAAGGGATTACAAATATGTATCAGAATCTCATTTAAACTATCATATAATAATTTATTACTGTTTATCAGGATGCACCATGGGTTCAGAATGCAGTTGTTGAGGTATTTTTAGGAAATGGTGGAGAGCAAGATAGATCGTGAGACATCTTGTGTGAGATGAAACTGTATTTTAATGGAATGAATGAACCTAAAGAGGTAGAGTAATGGATGTAAAAAATCTATAAAATACAAGGCATCCAAGAGACACATTATAATATTAAGGTGACATGTTCAACATTCAGGATCAAGGGTTCCAGAAAGCGATGATTGGATTCCATGGTCTATGCAGAAAGACACGTGGAATTGATTTTGAATGGTTTCAAAAACCTATAGTTATTTCAATTTTTTACAATGTCCCTAAAATTTGATAACTCACAGGGCTTCCAAACATTTAAATAGGAAGATCATTCAATGTCGGTGTTCACCAATCAGTTAGCTGAAATTTTCTATATTTCCCCAGAAATGGTGAATAATGACGAGGATAGGGATAATAAATACCTTCATGGTCTTCATCGGGTCATTAGATCATAGGTGTTTATGTAAAAACATTATACATTTGTAGATAATATAGGTGGAGGTATAATGGTTGTGATGGATATGGACGGAAATGATGGGGTTTCCACCTCTTATCTTCCAACCAGTGGAACTCCAATGGCACACATGAGTAGAACATGAAGTGACAAGTTCATCCGAGAAGTGTTTGAGGTCGGTCTCATTAGAGATACCCTTTCAACCATCTAATACAACTGGTAGTATATCTACGACTTTCTATATGTCTAGAATGTCCAGAAACAACTGATGATATTTTCCTATGCCCACAAATGCATAAAACATTTGTGGATGCATTGATAATTTAGAACACATCTATTAGTATATGACTATACCTCATTATGTAATTGGTTTGTCAACTATGAAGGCTACTACAGAGCAGTTAGAAGCTTCAAATATATCATAAAACAAGCCACATGACATAGGAGTAAAAAAATTCACACAATAGATTACTTCCTAGCAGGAAGTCGATGCATGTTTGAAAATAGTGATATGTACTATCCACATTGTATCATATAAAAAAATTGATTTACTAGATATGGCATCCTCTCACCAATTTATATCATCATGTTTTTTTAAACATAAATATACAATGGAATTTATGTAAATTATAGTGGACATTGTGACACCTATCAGTAAGAGGAATGAACTAGGGTATAATGTCCTTGTTCATTCATGATTCGTGATAGACAGTTGTTACGGGGTATTATTTTTTTGGGTCACGATGAAGTCAATGTCATCATTGGCATGGATTTTGTTGTTTCTAATTGGTCTATGTTTGATTTGTATCATCAGCATGTATCATTTCATGCTGACTATGGGATACATTGTGTGTTTTATGGGGAGAGGGATCCAATGTCACGACCCGCCTTCACCAAGATGAGAGATGGGACAACAGACTTCTTGAACATTCCTTCTTCATGTTTAAGGATAGATAATTACCCCCACGACCCACCTTCAATAGGTCCCGGAGTGGAGACTAGTACCAAGGTAAAATAATCACACACAAGATGGATGTCATTACCCAGTTTCTTTAATAGGATTGGTATATAAGATAGTAAATCCCAAAAACAACAAAACTGCGGGGGTACAAGTGAATAAAATAACCATTCCCAAATGCATGTGCAAAATTAATTACCAATAATTACAAGGAGACTACAAAGGTAAGGTACCAATGAAACGGAAAACAACAAAAACAACTGTCCCAACGTCCATGCTAGTATGGCCCTGTATGATCACTGAAGTCCTCATGGAATCCTGAAATCAGTTTTATATACGTAGGGTGAGCATACAAGTATACTCAATAGGGAAAACCCAAGACTCTCGGGAAAAATTGGGGAGGTATTCTAATGCCCTGTGAGAAAAAAGATAACCAAGTGCCTAGAAAAGAAAAATATCCACACAATCCTCAATAAAGAACACTCCCCAAATAACGCAAGTAGAGTAATGTATGGTAATAGCAGGTCGATATTTGGTTACCACGTGCCACCTTCCCACTTTTTATTGAAGACATCCTAAGCATCGAATTTCTCCGGCCATTCTCATTGTAGTCCCATTGCCACACCCCAACCGCACACACATGGTCCACAACGACAAATCCCGGCATCAAACACCTGGGCCACAACAACCACCCCTAACCATGCTTGCAAGCACCTGGGCCAGAACAACTACAACCACACCCGCAGACACCTGGGCCTCATCCCGAATACTCTTGGGAAACAACATGCCCGCACAAACCTGGGGAAACCACTAAGAATACCCTGCCCGAAAAATCATAGGCTATAATGGACCTCAGGCCGTTACAGTTTTCCCGAAAAATCTTTGGCTATTCAGTAAAGGGAGCAGATAATGAGCTAATAACCATCCATTCATTGTCGTGTTGGTAAAAACACCCTCCCCCATGAAATAGGTGTTTTCGGCACTAAGTGATCAATATGGGTGGTGCACGGATAAGAAACATAAGAACTACAATCAAATATATATGTAATAAGAACTCATCCCAACCTAGTGTTTCCAATTCCAACCTAGGCACAAACACCCTCATTACTATTCATTTATAAAAGAAAGGCACGACAGTCATGAACAAGTCACAACACATTACCAAAACCAATTCCCTATTTAAAACATTCTTATTATCATGTTCAAGTGATCCCATTTAGCTGAATTCTACACTATTGGGAAACTAACCGGCATAACCACAATCCAGAGAAAGAGAAACAATCAAAAATCAATTTAAGCATTAACACTCGGTTCTCATGTAATTTCACAACAACAAAGGGATCTGTGAGAACCCTCAAAGAACTGGAACCAAACAAATACTATATATACATCCCCACACACCTTCATATTCACAACCAACAACCATGCCAAAATAAAGGATCCAATCCCCATCCACATCACCCAATAAGCATCAAACTGAACAATACACCTACTACCAAAAAAGAGTAGGGAATCTTCCAGGTTCAAGCACATCATTCATTAGGTTCTTCTTTCTGTTGGCTAACTAATGTGACCACACAAGGATTGATGTTCACTGGGTAACCATTTAACCAACCGATTTTAGGTGATTAACCAGTTTCCATGTTACAGTTATTTAATCATCACAGAGGAAAATGGGTCTTTAGTGTGCAACGAAATACCACCAACGACCATGATTTTCAGTCATCATAAGCCCGTACAGTTCACAACATATAGCAATATAAAAGAGTACAACAGAATTGTTAAACACACCCCATCATTATATAACAGTTTGTTTACTATCATTGGTAAGGTTCGGTTTCATCCATTCCCACATATACAATTGCGTATCCACCCCACCTGATACACATTAAAGAGAGACTATGGAAAAACCCTAAATGGTTGATCAAGGATTTAAGTTCTTCTCCACTAACCAGGAACTAGGGATGCATGATTTACAGGGGCCGAATGTCGGGGACTCCAAAGATGAGAAGAAAGGCACCGGTGTAGGCGAACCACTTGCCTCCGGAAGGGGAACTCCAAACACACCATGATGAAAAATAGATCATCCATGAGGGATAAAATGAATGAATTACATGGGATATAAAGATGAGATCCCGTTTTTACGAGATATGGAAACTTGAATGGATTTAAAGTCAAACTATGGTTCCCCACACGGTTGGGAAGTTACGCACGATGGAATTAATTTTTATTTAACAATTCTCTTCGGAGGGGTGGTCACAATGGAATTTCATTAAAAAGTTTTCATTAACAATAGGGAAACATGTAATAGGTGAAGAAATGAAAGGTATGGGGAAGGGTGTGACACCGAGGAAAAAACCACATGTTTTGGTATGTTAAGGGTTGCCCTACTCTTGGGGGATTTTAGATATTATTTATGGGCTTAAAATGGTTTGAAAAGGGCATTAAACTATCTTTACGTTAAAAGATATATTGCGAGAGCAGAAAAAGTTGTAAACTGGAAAAAAGGGACGAAGAACGCTAGGTGAGGACACGGTGCCACCTTCACGGTGTCACCCTTATGGTGCCACCGTCATGGTCTCCCCCTGACGGTGCCACCTTCATGGTGTCACCCTGACTGTTCCACCTTCAATGTACACCCTCATAGTGCCACCGTCACAGTGCCCCCTCTCGGTTCCATTGTCACGGTTCCACCCTCACAGTTCCCCCGTCTCAGTGCCATTGTCACGGTGCCCCCATCATGGTGCCACCTGTACCAGTGCCCCCATAATCAGTGCCCCATTCCTGGTGACACCATTTCAGTGAAGCCCTGTTTTGGGAAATTGATGGATTAGTAGGGTTAGGTCCATTACATCAGATACATCTCAAACTATTCTTGACTATGAGAATCAATACTAGACCCGAAGAAAAGAGGGGGGGTCTGAACAACCACCTGGAAAGATGCCTCTCAGGAGTGAACATCATTGACATCTACGAACTACTCTACCACATGCAACCACACAAAATTCAGGGGTCAAGAAGTCCAGTCATATGGGTTAGGGAGTTTCTTCCACCATGTCAATATATTATCCGCTTTGGGCGACACTGACTCGCCGAGACGGGTTTAATCGCATCCACCATAATGCCTCTTAATTATGGATCGAGTCCTCCCCTCCCCGTAGTCAGGACTCTTCAGACACATCCAAAGGAAAAGGAAAACTATGCATTCCATAGTTAACCAAGTAAAGTGATCCATCACAAACAAGTACAAAAAAACCGAACAAAACTCAAAACAGCTCTGGGTACTAGGCGCACATCTGCATCTCCCATTCCCAAGTACATTCTTCGAGCCTTCCATGCCTCCAAAACACACTCACCAAAGGAATGGTCTATCCATGGAGCACCTTCTCCTCATTATCCTCAATCCTCACTAGTATTTCCACGAATGTTATGTCATCCTCGATATCCAACATTCCCCAGTCGAGAAAGTGTGAATCGTCATTTAGATATCGTCGAAGCTGAGACACATGGAGGACATCGTGTAGTATCAGTAGAGGATGTGCTAGTGCTAGCTGATAATAAACCTCACCGACCCACCACAACACTTCGAATGGTCCAAAAAAACAGGGAGAAATCATACTCCCCCTACCGATCCTCCGTTTACCATGCCCAAGGGATTCCTTCAAGAACACGTGGTCCCCAACCTCGAACTCCAAATGTATCCTCTAATTATCAGCATATTACTTTTTCTAGTGCTGGGCCACCTTCATCCTCTCCCATATAAGCAGAACCTTCCCTGTCGTGCTTTGCAGTAGCTCTGGGCCAAGAACACCTGCCTCCCTGTCCTCTGTCCAGCACACGGGTGAGCGACACGGCCTCCCATACAATCCTTCGAACAGAGCCATGCCAATGGTAGAGTGATAAGTACTATTGTAGGAAAACTCCACCAGTGTAAAGTGTTGTTCCCACGATCCCCAAAAGTCCAGAATACATGCCCGTAGCATATCCTCCATTTTCTGGATGGTTCACTCGGTCTGTCCGTCTGTCTGGGTGTGGAAAGCAGTGCTAAGATGTAGCTGGGTGCCAAAAGGAAGTTGAAATCCTTTCCAGACTCGTAAGGTAAACTATGAATCCATATCCAAGACTATAGACCTCATAACTCAATGAAACAAAACCACCTCATCCACAAATCTCAGTTCTAAGGAATCCACTCCACCCGACTCCTTGATCGCCAGAATGTGAGCCGATTTTGTCAACCAGTCCACCACTACCCAGATAGCGTCATAGCCTCCTTGAACCTTGAGTAGCCCTATGATGAAATCTATTGAGATGTCATACCACCTCAACTTGGGGATGTCTAAAGGTTGTAAAAGACCCCCTGGGATGCAGTGTTCAGCCTTCACCTGCTAACAGACAAGGAAATTTGCACTGAACTCTACCACCACCGCTTTACCCCAGAACACCGAAACTGACTCCTCAGACCCTAGTACATTATGGAAGCTCTCGGGTGTATTGGAAGGGGTGAGTTCTGGAACTCACCAAGAACTCTCTCATGAATCGCCTCTAGAACAAACTACTTCCCTCATAAAATCATCTGATTATGACCATCCTTCATCCACCGTTCCAGAGCATCGCCTTAGTTAACATGGTCACACATCACTTCACTCTCTATGTCTCTCCACTGAGACTCCTCTACATACTATAGGAGAGAGGATTCCAATGTCATCTGAAATAGAAAACCTCTACCATCATCCTCTCTTACATCCAGGTTTAGGGAAGCCAACTCCACCATCGCCTTCCAAGCATCTTCTGAATCTCGAACCGCATCCTTCTGCAAATTTCATCTCAAGGAATCTGCCACCACATTCCCATTTTCTGAGGTGTAAGAAATCTCGAAGTCTTAGTCCTGAAGGAACTCCATTCACCATTGCTCCCATAAGTTTAGATCCCAATGGGAGATGATATAATTCAATATTTTTAGATACATGATGACCATGAAGCCCTCCCTGATGAGGTATTACCTCCACAACTTTAGTGCGAACACGAACACGGTAAGATCCAGATCGTGGGTGGCATAATTACACTCATGAGGAAGTAACTCACTAGAACCATAAGAGATCAAACCTTGTCATTGCACCAACACACACCCGATTCCTTGTCCTGAAGCATCACCGAACACCTCATACGCCACCCCTTCTTCTAGAAATATCAGCACTTGGGAACTTACCAACTTCTCCTTTAGATAGCTGAAGGCTGGCTCGCACTACCCATTCCACATGAAGTCCTAGTCCTTCATGGTCAAAACTGTCAATGGTGCTTCCACTCATGAAAATTTGTTCACGAACCTCCGATAGTATCGTACTAGTCCAAGGAAACTACAAACTTCTGTCATGTTATTTGCAACTTCCTAAGAAACAACCACATCGACCTTTGATGGGTCCACCGTTATTCCCTGCTTGGACACAATGTTCCCAAGGAAGTTTACTTCTCGCATCCAAAACTTGAAAGAGGCAATTTCCCATAGATTTGGTGATGTTGGAGGACCTATAAATCCATTCTCATGAACTCAGCATGATCTTCCTTTTATATTGAGTAGATCAGGATGCTGTCAATAAACACGACTACGAACCGATCCTGGTACTGTCGAAGATGGAGTTCATGAGTCCAATGAATTGAGCTGGTGCATTTGTAATACAGACTAGAATGACCAAAAATTAAAAGTTCCCATATCTACACCTAAAGGCAGTCTTCGAGATGTCACACTTTTTCACCCTCAACTGGTGATATCCAGACTGTAGATTGATATTAGAGAACCAACCTCTCCCATCATATGGTGAATGAGATCATCTATACTTGGGAGGGGTAGTGGTTCATGATGGTTACCTGGATCAGTATATAGTAGTCAATGCACATCCTGAGACAACCATATTCCTTCTTTGCGAATAAGACTGGAGCACCCCATGGTGATGCACTTGGTTAAAAAAAACTTGTCTTCATCAGATCCTCGATCTGAATCTGCAACTCCCACAACTCGGAAGTTGTCACCTCGTAGAGATCCATCGAAATCAGATAGGCCACTGATTTCATGTCTATCCCGAAATCAACATCACATTGAGGGGGTAGAGTCATCACCTCCTCATGGATGACGTCCATAAATTCACTGACAATCACTGGGACTTCCACCATTTTTAAATCCACCGACTCCACTAATAGTTTATCTTTCAAGGAATGGAGGGTCTCTTATCGCCTACTACTTTTCTAGAAACCCCGCTCGTCGATTAAAGTTATATGTTGGCCACCCATGCTTGAAAACATGATCCTTCCTCAGAAGCAGTAAAAAATGGCACATATAAAGAACAACTCGTCGATGTTTAGGATGAAACTGAATGTATGTATCTGCAATAGTAGAAGATCCCTGATCAACTGATGTGGCCCTATCATTAGTCTACACCCTCGTCAAATATAAAACAAGTCAGTATGACCTCTAACTGGTGTGCTCAAAACCAGGGGCACTGGAAGTCTCTCAGCATCTGCAGAGCATGGGCCAGACTGGGAGTAACAAATGAGTGTGATGATTCTGTATCGAACAAGTCATGGATTAGAGTACTGAACAAGCTGATCATACCTCAAATAAATTCCAACCCTGGTGGAACTACTGCCTCTACGGCATATAACTATCCACGCCCAGCTCCCCTGCCCCTCTGCTGTCTACCACCTCCCCGACCAAAACCTAGTAGAGGTCCCTGAGGAGCACCCTATGGACGACCCCCTCCTGTAACGATTTCCCTCAAAGGAGTGGGAGCATGTAGCCCCTATTGCTTCTGCTGAAAGGGACTAGTAAGAAACTGCTGCTGCTGAGGTTGGAGTTGAACTTGGCCACCCCCGCCATATTGTACTCTATCTAGGCACTGATTCCAAAGGTGCCCATGTCATCTGCAGATGAAGAATATTAGCCCTGGGCCCAATATAAAAGGGAGAGGGCCAGGAGATCAAAACTGGAACTTCTGAGGCCTGCTTCCTACTGGTTAAAACCTAGAGGGCCCGGATGTTGGAGGCCTTCTGCTAATAGACTTCCCCATCGAAGGGCCCAATAGGATTACCTCTCGTGATATACCTCCCAGTGTGTGCATCCTCTCTACCACTTCAGCCTTCTTCTAGACCTTGAAGTACGTCAATAGGGTGAAGGGACTAACAACTTACTAGAGAGAAGGTTAAAGTACCTCCTCCAAATGTCTCACCCGAGACTCCTCATCTAGAAAGAGGTCCAATGAAAAGAGGAGCATATCCTTGAAATTGATCCCCAACTCTCTCACTGACAATCTCCCCTGGAAGAGGGAGAGTTCCTCCTGCCTCTTCTCAGCCTTCATCGTGGAAGAGTGGAATTATTCCCGGAACTCCCTCTCGAAGTCAGCTCATGTCACTTCAGCCTCCCTCTTCTCCACAAGATAAAGCATCCACCACTGACATGCTGCTCCCCAAATCTAAGTTATATCCAAAAAAACCCAGTACTCCGCTGGATCCTGGATCATAATGAAAGCTAGCACCAGCTCCTCTAGCAAGCTCTCTATCTCCACGTCAGAGATGCAACCCTCATACTTCCTAAGGGTCTTCCACTGAAAGGCACAGAGTGTCTTTAACCAATGATCGTTATCCTCCTATCGATTAGCCCTATTTCAATCAGCCAAGTCAACATCTTGGCCCTTGATCGCCCACACTACTCATAGTCTCTTTCCAAGCTCCATAGCTGCAAGGTTAACAAAGAATTCAAAAGCCCATGTAGTGAAGAATATTCTTCATAAATTTTCTTAAACTTTTTATTCATTTTAATCCCCCAAATACCCATGAAACAAAAGAACACAAGTCATTATGATGCATGTATCTTCCCTAGGGTCTTTACCCAGCAACCAGTGTAGCATCACATGGTCATTCGGTAGGCCCAAAGTCCTTGTAACAGATCATGGGGGCCCTGAAATCCCGTGTCCTAGCCGATATTCCCTAGCCTATTTCACATAGCAAGATCACCCAACATTGTTTCCCTATCATCCCATGCAATCCTCACTATGTCTAACCCCAGAATACATTTTATATCTCAACCTCAACCTCTGTCAGATACCATTTGGTCACGACCTGACTTCACTAAGATTAGGGAAGGGATATAAGATTTCAAGACCCTTCCTTCTTCAAGTTTAAAGAGAGATAATTACACCTGAGACCTACCATCAATATGTCCTGGAGTGGCGACTAGCACCAGGGTTATTGAATCACACACAATATTGGAGGCATTACCCTATTTCTTTAATAGGATTGGGAGATAAGATAGTAAATCCCAACAACACCAAAACTTGGGGTAAAACTAAAGCCAAATAAAAACATTCCCATATGCATGTGCAAATGTAATTTCCACAAAGTGAAAAGAAAATCGAAAGGTGTAGTACAAAGGAAAATGAAAACAACAACTGAAACTATCCCAAAGTCTGAGATAGAATGACCTTTCATAATCCATGAAGTCCTCTTGGAAACCTGAAAGCAGCTCTATATATGTAGGGTGAGAATACAAGTATACATAGTAAGGAAAACCAAATATTCTCATGCACATGAGGGGAGGCATTCTAATCCCCTGTGAGAAAAGAGATAACCAAGAGCCTAGCATGGAAAACTATCCAACAAAGCCTTAACAAGGGACACTCCCAAAATAACACATGTAAAGTAATGTATGGTAATATCACATCGATATTTGGGAACCCGCACCACCTTCCCACTGTTTATTGAAGACATCATACGCATCAAATCTCTTCCCCCATTCTCACTGCAGTCCCACTGCCACACCCCGCCTCCACACACCTAGGCCACAACCACACATACCGTCCGCAAACACTAGATCCACCAAAACCACACATAACCATTCCCACAAACACCTAGGCCAGAACAACTACTGCCACACCCACAATGACCTAGGCCTCATCCCAAAGACTCTTGGGAAACAACCTACCCACACACACCTGGGCCAACCACCAAAACTGCCCTACCTGAAGAATCATAGGCTATAATGGACCACATCCATCACAGCCTGACCAAAGAGTCCTGGGAAATTCGGCAAAGGGAGCAGAAAAGGAGCTAATAACCAGACACTCATAGAAGTGTTGGAAAAAACACCATCCCCCATGAAATGGGGGTGTTCGACACTAAGTGATCAACATGGGTGGGGCACGAATAAGAAACATAAGAACTACAATAATATATATAGGTAACAAGCACTCATCCCAAACAATGGTTTCCAAATCCAACCTAAGAACAAACACCCTCGTTACTGTTCATTTATAAAAGAATGGCACAACACTCACGACCAAGTCACAACTCATTCCCAATTCCAATTCCCCATTTAAACTATTATTGTTTTCATGTTAATGTTATCCCATTTTGGTGAATTTTTTAGTAATGGGAAACTAACCGACATAACCACAAGCCATAGAAAGAGAAATAGGCAAACAACAATTTAATCATTCACACCTGTTTCTCTTGTAAAGTCACAACAACAAATGGATCTGTGAGATCCCTCAAAGTACTAGAACCAAACCAAGCCTTGAGATATAGCCCCACACTGCTTTAGATTCACTTCCAACAACCATGCCACAATAGAGGATCCCATCCCCATCCACATAATCCCATAATCATCAAACATAACAACACACCTACTACCAAAAATGAGTTGGGAAACTTTTAGGTTCAAAAACATCATTCATTAGGTTATTGTTTCTGTTGATTAACCGGGGTGACCACACTAGGATTGATGTCCACTGTGTATCCATTTATCCAACCAAGTTAAGGTGATTAACTAATTTTTATGTTATAGTTATTTAATCATCACATAAGACAGGGGTTCATTAGTTAACAAGGAAAGACCACCAATGAACATGATTTCAGTGAGTATAGGACCACACATTTCACAACATATATAATTATAAAAGAGTAAAGTAGAATTGTCAAACATGCCCCATAATTCTTTAACAGTCTGTTTATTATCATTGTTAAGTTTGGATTCATCCAATCCCCCATAAACAGTAGTGTACCGACCCTGAATGATTCACAATAAGGTGAAATTAAGGAAAACTCTACTTGGTTGATCAAGGATCGAAGTTATTCTCCGTGTTCCAAGAACTGGGGATGCATTATTTGTAGGGGAGAAACATCATGGACTCCAAGGATGAGCAGAGTGGCTTCTGCATAGGCGCACCACTTACCTTAGGAAGGGGAATGCCAAATGCACTAGGACAAAGTAGAGACCCACAAAGAGGAGGAAAAATAAAATATTTCGTGCGATATAAGGACGAGATCTCGTTACTTCGGGATATGGAAATTTGAACAACATTAATGTTGGATCATGGTTCCCCACGTGGTTGGTCACTTACGCATGATGGAATTAATTTTCATTTAACAATTCTCCTCAGAGGGGTGGTCAGAACGTGTTTGCATTAAACAGTTTTCATTAACCATAAAGAAATGCGTAACGAGTTTGGTACTGGAAGGCAGGGGGAAGTACATGACACTGAGGAAAAAACCAAACTCTTTGGTAAGATAAGGGTTTCTCGACTCTTGGGGGATTTTAGATATTATTTATGTCATTTAAATGTCCTGAATGAGGGAATTAAATTATCCTTAATTTAAAATATATATTGTGGGAGTGAAAAAAGTCGTAAACTAGAAAAAATGGGATAAAGACCACTCATTGAGGAGACGGTGCCACCGTCACGATGTCACCCTTACGGTGCCATCCTCACTGTGCCACCCTGAGGGTTCCACCATGATGGTTCCACCCTCACGGTGCCACGTCACGGTGCCATCGTAACGGTTCCACACTTAGGGTGCCACCATGACCGGTGCCACTGTCATGGTGCCACCATTTCGATGGAGACGTGTTTTGGTAATGTAATGGACAATGAGGATCTGGGACATTACATCCAACGTCTGGCCATGAAGGACCTTCCCTACCAATATCTCAGAATTTTGTTTTCAACTATTTCATTCGATCCCCATAATTTATCTTCTATTGATTATCCTTCCATATTCCATAGATTCAGCTTGGAAGTCTTCCTTGACAAATTTTCTGGTCTTCCATTAGAGATAGAGGTAGATTTTAAGGTTGACATTGTTCTAGGTAAATAGATGATATCACTACCTTCTTATCATATGGAACTATTGAAACATAAAGAATTTATGATTAAATTGTATGATCTATTATAGAATTCTTTCGTTCACCATATCATTTTTCGTTGGGCATCCCCTATGTTCCTTTCCAAGATGGATGATGGTACAAATTGATTTCTCATAAAATATCATTAGTTTTACCATGTGATATTTATGAACAAATATCCTTTTCCATTTTTAGATGATTTGTTTTGATGATTTAATGGAGAGAAATCAGTTTTCAACGATTGATATTGGGTGGTTAATCATCATCTCAGAGTTTGAGAGTCTAATCTACCTAAGAGAGCATTCAACTGTAGGTATGGCCATTATGAATATCATGTGATGCCTTTTTGTCTAAATAATACTCCTTGAGTTTTTATTTATTTGAGCAATCATATATTCAATTAATATCTTGAATCTTATGAGGTAGGTTTATTGGAATATATTAATTACTTTTCAATATGTGAGCATGATCACGAGAACCACCTATGTTTGGTTTTAGATATTCCGAGAAATAACCATTTATATGGGAAGATTTTGAAATTATATTTTATGAATCACGAAGGGATGTTATTAGGAAAATTATTTCTAATAATGGCTCACTAGATATTCCTCTAAATAGAAAGTCTATTTTTTCATTGAAGTACCACATAATGTCTTTTTAATTTAGAGCTTCATTATACTTTTTGGATACTACCGAAAGTTTGTTACGAATTTCTCAAAGATGGAATTTCCTTTTACTAATCGTACCAAGAAATTAGACAAATTGACTTTGTATAAGAAGTGTCAATCTTCATTCAATGAACTGAAAATAAATCTAACATAAACTCCTATTCTGATCTTATATGATCCTGTTAAATCTTATATGATTTTTATAGATTCTTATGGTGATGATTTGGGATGTGTGATTATATAGGATGACCATGTGGTAGATTAAAGCTCCCATATTCTAGGATTTCATGATAATAATTACTACACTATTGATTTATTGATTGATGTAGTTATTTAAGAGATTTAATTTCGGTGGCATGATCAATTTGATGAGAGGTTGATAGTTATTTATATTCAAAATATTCTGAGTTATATCATTTCTGATGAAGAAATGAATCTCAGATAGTGGGTTTGGTTATATTACCATTAGAAGTTTGACATCGATAACTCCTACAACCTATTTAATTGAATTTCAATAAAGACACTATTATAAGGAAAGTATAATATCAGGCTATTGTAGAATCAATTGTGGAGTGGAACATTATTGGTATTTTCATGTAATTTCACATAGATTATCAAGAGGATGATTAAGGTGTGGTTTTCATCTATCCTAGGGTCTCTCCTATAGGAACAACAGAATTATGATGTTTTATAAGGTTCAAAAAAGCTTTTATTGTGGGTAAACAATTTCTGGTAGGTCTCTCTCTTCAGATAGTGTCCTCTGATTCAAGAATTTCGTTGTCAAACCATCATATGTGAGGGGTTTAGTCTTGTTTAATTAGAATAGATCATCATGTTTCATCTATCTAGACAATGAAAATTTGTATTATGAGATGAGGTAATGATTCTGGTGGTCGAATACGAAGCATGAAATTAGAGCTTATATGTCCCTCTATTACACCTGTCAATGGATAAAGGAAGACCACATGAAACCCTCATGTTTTCTTAAGCCTATTCTAGTGCTGTTATGGAAATGAGATGAGGTATAGTTGATTTCTTTGGATTACTAGGGAATCCCTAAGGGAATATTATATTTTGGTAATCTTTGATCATTTTTGAAGGGTTAGGATTTTCATTCTGATCATAGACACTACTAAGGTTGAAGATATGGGTATGTTGAAGATGACAGAGATTGTGAGGTAACATGAGATTACCTATATAGTTGTCTCAGATTGGGTTCTTAGGATTAGCTCTAGAATTTTAAGGAATATTTATGAACCAATGGGAACTCTGGTCATTTTGTGCATAATTTACCATCCACATATAGATGGTCTAACATAGCCTGTGATTATGATCCTCTAGGATATTCATCATGGTTTTGTCATGGATTTCAGTGGATCATGAGATAGCCAACACACCCGGTTTGAGGATTTTTACAAAATAAATTACCAAAAATCTATAATATGCAGCCTTTTGAGGCATTTTCCGGTCTCCTGTAAACATCATAATTTTTTTTATAAGGTTGGAAGATGTATATTTATTTTATCCATGTTTTTTCCAGAATGCCATAGCAATGTTTTAGGATGTGCATCAATGTTTTGTTTCTACCTAGAGATTACTGAAATCATTTGCGGATTAGTGACATAAATCATTGGAATTTTTATTAGTATCTAGGTTTTCTTGAATGTTTCTCCTATGTTGTTTCATTCTGTTCTTAAAAACCAGGTAAATTTGGTTCTGAGACATGTTAGACCATTTTAGGTCACTGATCAGCTCGGGAATATTTCTTATTAGTTAGAATTTATGTTTTATTTGACATGTATTCATGATGTTTTCAATAGATCTAAACTCCAGGTTTCTGAGCCTCTTCCCTATAACTTTTTGAGTTGTGATGAAATTTTATTAGATCCCCATGTTTTTATTTTCATGAAGCCAATTGAGATTATTTACTATCAAGTGAAAAAAAAATTGGAACATTGATCCCCCTAGTCAGAGTACAATGGAAACAGGGCATGGATTATCATGAGACATGGAAATGTATGGCATTATTGAGGGAGTAGGTGGATCATATTTTTCTAAGGATTATGTCTTCCACATGACATACCAGGGGAAAAAGTCTTTATGGGGGTGAGTTTGAAATATATCATTACTGATCTATTAGGTATACCCTTATCCTTATCATGGTTTTCATTTTTTTTTGTCTGAATAATCCTGAGAAGGAATTTTAATGATATCCATAATGATGAAGTCAGAGATTTGATGGAATATTAGCTATAACTAAATTTTTCTACGTATTTTATGAGGATTGAAAACTGTGTAACTAGGTCACACGATGCGTAAGAGTTGCGGGATGCAATTCCTGAAAGACCTCACACTGTTAAAGGTTTCATGACATGAAGATATGTTACACATTCTGAGTTAATAAATGGATGTGTTTTTAATCCAAGGAAACATGTTTTTCAGCATATGGGGGACCTTCATGGTTATACATCATGTAATGGATGTATACGGTTTTTAAAATAGGTATTCCCATATTTTATTTTAGTTTTTTATTCATACACTCTTTATCTCTACCTAGGGAAATTACTATGTGATTTGGGAAGACAACTCTCATCTTAGAACAATCCGAGTGGTATTAGATCAATGTAACTGTCATTGTACATTTATCTAGGTGAGTGATATTTCCACCTATTAATTTCCATAGATCATGGTAGTGCCATTGGATTTAATCATCATATCATTGGGGCTAATTTGGTTTCTCTTTATGTACTCTTGTTGATCTACTCTACAATCTCATTTTAAAGGTAATTGCTTTATTGGTCATGGTATAAAATGAATTATTTTTTGAGGTATATGTGTTACTCATTTCAGTAGACCCATTATTTATAAATTGGATCAATCTTGAGATGTGGGTTGGTTTTTGGGACTTTTTTGTTATCATTTTGATTTCGTTGTTTGTTGAACCCCTTGTTGGCATGCAAGTCCCATGTTTTGAGGTAGGTGGTTCCGTCTCTAGCCAATATGGATGAAAATTGATGTTCTTTCTTTTCAAATTGACTTATAAATAGAATTCATGTGATTTTTAAATGTTTTTAAAAGTTTTTTTAAATTAAATTGGGGTTTCCCTGGTTTTTGACATATGGGATGTAATGGGGTATTTTGAAAGACATGAAATTACTTTATGAAATGATTTTAGAATTTTTTTAAAATTCTTGGGATAAATTGTGAAAACGATCACATTGGTTACCTTATGATCATAGTTTGATGGTTTATATTGAATCCATCGTCCATTATTTATGATTATCAAGAGGTTTTCTTATGGGATAATCCTTTACATTCAATGCGAATGTTATAGGAACCAGATTGTGAACCTCATAGATTGTGGTGCAAGTAATCTGATAGTATTACATATTGTGGTCTTGGAGTTCAATCCATTACATCTAATTAATATTTCATTGGATTATTATTGGACCTCGATGTTCTTGGGATATGGAAAATGTGTTTTGAATTTCATAAACCTACTATTGTTTAAAAAATGTTAAAAGTGAATTTTTTTCATGTTTTCTATAATCCTATATACATAATATCTTTCCATGTTTATTTAGAAATCAGAATTAATTAATTATTGTATAGAGAGTCATTATAGAACACCCGAGTGGTGTATTATTAATCTTGTTTGCTGACACCATGCACAACACTTCGGTAGTGCATGGAACTAAATACCAAGTCATGATATAGGGATCAAAACCCACATAGTTTGATCCCAAAATATATTATTTTGTTACAAAAATATTACATGATGTTTAATATAACTCAGTAAGGATTATCAAATACTAAATGGAGTACTGTAAATGGATAGTATAAATAAAATTCATGGACACTTTCTTACTGTTTGGGTGTTTTATCATACATGTGAGATAATTATCCAAAGTGGAGATGGGGGTTCATCATATGTTTGGTATTTTATCCCATGTAGAGGATTTATTATGTAGGGATTATGAATCAAAGCCACCTAGGTGTTCAAGGGATTTAGGATTCATGTGTGGGTTTCAATATACGTGCTTGTTTTTATCCCAGGTGTAATGTCTTATCCTTGGTGGAGGAAATATGGTGTGGGTTTATGCATGGAAAATTTTGATGGTGATTGTCTTTTCCAAAAGAGGGGATGTTTTTTTCATTCCTTGATGAATTTATATGGAAAATCATGTATGAATCATCCATGATAGGACATTTGGAATCATACAAATATAGTCAAACTTATGGAATCATTTTTTCATATTTTATTATAGGGATATTGTGTCACACCTTGTTATAAGAATGTTATCATGCAGTTTATCATTATATGATGAGGATATTGAGTCTATTAGTTTTACATAATGAATAATTGATGTTTTATGGGCCTACACCCAATGAAACCATATCCAAATATGAGAGGATGGTACAAAATTATTCCTCATTAATAATAATTAATTTAGTTTTATTTTATGATTTCATCATTGGTTATTACATTTATACTTTTCTATTCACTCATGGGGTCATGTGGAATAAAAACCTCCCTGCTGATGTGGAAATGTGGGGTTATTACATTAGAGTTCTTATACACAAGAAAATGAGGGATTATGGAGCTTATGATAAGGAGAAAGCATCCCTACCAAATCATATTCCTTGCTCGATGAATCATGTATGTAAATGAGAGATGATTAAATCAATCATTATAGAGATCAGAGGTCTAGTGAACCAGGTATGAATGGGTATCAGTAGCCAATTTACTAGTCATTCTTGGAAAGTGTGTTTCCTAAATGGTGGTACAATAGAGGGGAATGGTAGTATTTTTTTATAGAGGATTGGTTCTTAGTAAATTCCATGTACATTTCCTATGGTTATTGGATCAAGAAGGTGGAACCATATTGATATAGGATTGTACTATTTTAGGTATTGTCTTGGTTACCATGGGGATAGTTTTATATAGTATTATTATTGCATGGAATACTATTCATTATAAAGAGAAGTATTTTAACACAATAGTCATGGAAGACCGGAATGGAATCTCTACGATGGTTTTAATTTTTCAGAAACCCAGAAGAGGTGGTTTCATTAATGGTGGATAGCTATGAAATTCTATATAACATATTGATCACAAAGGATGGAGTTTTGAGAACACAAAAAATTTCCCTGATATCTAGAGGTTAAATATCCATATTGATCGAATAGAGGGAGTTATTTATACGATCCCTAGATATTTGGTTATATGATTTGTGAAATTTGACACAATTCATATGTGCTAAACCATCATGATAGTTCAAGAGACTGTGAAGTTGGATACAACGAACAAAAGTTACCACCAAAACGTTTGTGATGTGTCAAAGAACATCAAAATAAGTGTAACATTCATGATGGATGTGACCATTGTGTATTTAGAACCTTTTGTAGATATTTGGATTTTTCAGCCAATAATTTCATCAAAACATCAATTACATTTAAAAATATTTGATGAAACATGTTATTTAGTGCCAAAAAATGCACCCATTAGAATGGGAACCATTACAGCTTATAAGCATTAGATTAGGTAGAGAAAATGCCAAAAATGGGTTTTCTGGGTACATTTTTTGGATAATGTGCTCAACTTTATATCCAACAAATTTGGGTAGGCAATCCTTCGGGAGACTTAGAGTGTATCTTGAAATATAATAACTTTCTCTATTTTATTGAATCTCATGAAACTCAAAAGGGTTATTCAATCTCAATACATACAACATGAAAAAAATTATTACAGTCTCAGAACATTTTCCCAGGAATAAATATATAAGAGAAAATAATATTTCATAAACAATACCAATGTGGTCCTGTGTTTAATAAATCAATATCATAAAATTTTCAATGTCTCGAGAAAGGATCTATGGGTGTTAATGATATAGTGGATTGACATAGGGTGCAAATTGATGTAATATTATTGTGGAGAGATGCATAATGGAATCGAACTATGAAAATATTCTCAAATTATTAATATAATCAAATAAGCAGTATTTACATGGATATAAGTTTCCATTATAGTGAATAGGTTTGAGGGATGATTTTTTCATCCCCAGTTCCCATCGATATTACCAAAATAATGGATTACATTTCTTTAATGGTGTAATAGTGGAACTGAGAAACCTTGGGTTACTATGTGATGGAAAGAAAATACTTAATACTAATTTTCTATGGAATGACATGTATAATATCAATGGATATGTACTGGTTATGGACACACCACCTTCACCATCAATATGATAGAATTATAAAATTGGGTCTGGAAGGCGATCTCTATAGATGGATAGAATAATATAATTTTCACTATAGAGGAAGTTTTATAGATCGGTGGGCCTGGGAATTATGGAAATTATATTACTATAATATATTAATGTTTTATTTGAAAAGGGTGAAGATATATGGGGTTTTATTGATATCATATAATCATTTATAATGCTTCCAGAGTATCAATCATGAGATTTTGAGCAGGTGGCATAAGGGGAGGAAAAGAACATTATCTGTATGATGTATCTTCATTTTAATAAGTTGTACAACTTTTTTTTAATGACGCTATAGATTGGTAACCCATAATTCATCTATCATTCCCATCATAATTGCAATGTGACAAGGATCATTCGTAGTAATGGATCCTAGATTCAATTCTATAGTACATCTATTAGTAAACCATGAAGCCTGAAACCCCTACCTTCAGTCTAGAGGGATTTATGAAAACACATATTTGAATGTGGATTGAAATTACATGTGTAGTGTAAATGGGGTTACATAAAAACCCATTCATTATGGACTAATATATGGAAATGTGGGACAATATCAATGTAGTTGTACTATTTCCTTCCAAATTACATAAATTGTGTCTCGAGTATCAATATGAGAATTAATCTCATTTTCGTGTGTTTCTCACATAACATTTAGTACATTGGGATCTGACGACACATTGGGGGATGAAATCCTGAATTTGTTTTTCACACATATGAAAAAATACTATCCATCTATTCATAACATATCTTTTAGGAGGCCTCTTAAGATGGGTATAGTTTTAAAAATAGAGTTGATTGGGGTAGTTGATTTCTTATTCTTCCACTAGTTCCCTCTACCAATAGGGATGGTTATTGATTATAGGGAAATGAAAATGGCGAATGGTTAATACCTCAAAGACTTTTGATGAATAGTACATGTATCCTAGGTAGATTAATAATTGGTCTCAAATAACTACAATATGAATTGGTTCTCTAGGAAATTATATTTTCATTAAGTATATAACAGTGATTCTTACACCAAGGTAGACACCATGTTCCACCCCTTGACTATATGAATAATATCGATGTTATTTTCCTTGGAGGTCAGTATATGCCAAAGATTCTTAATATTATTTACATAATATAGGTTATTATGTTACAAGTTCTTAATTTCAATTCCCCAGGTAGTTGCTGATGTGACTGGTGACTCAAGTAGTCTTCATTATTGGGGCCCCCCTACAATGGGGCTAAGCACTTGCAGCGACTGGCAAGGTATCCCATGATGGAAGAGCTTGTATAGTTGGGTGGTGTAGTGGTTTTATCACATTCATATATTTATGGAGGATTAAAACATGGACCATAAAATTTTGTAAGATATCCATTGTTGGAAGGTGGAACCTCTAGAGTATTTATGAGGGGAAAATATGAGTCTCCGTGGAAGTAGTTATTCACTAAAATATTTGTTATAAAACCATATTCCATGATTCCTAGGATGGATTATGAATATATAGATAACCCAACTCCCTCTATGGGATATTGATGCATATTCATTATTATTCAATAATGAAACCATGAATTTTCTATGTATGGGAGGCTTATATAAACACAAGATAGGTGGGGTGAAATATCATGTTGAGCTAGAAGACCCAGTCTAATCTGAGAACAGCATGTGGCCCTTGAAATACTCGAAGAGAATAATTATTGGTGTTCAATCCCCAATTTTCCTCTATGAGGATCAATCTAAAACCAACATGGATATCTAGGAGGGGTTAGTCAAAGATATCTCTTTGAGGAGTGATTCGTACCTAGAATCCATGGGCAATGGAGATCCTACTATTGATCTAGTAAATTTTCTATCATTGTGACCGAACATCATATTACTCTTATTTGATTTATGTATAACTCAATTTTTTTTGAATTTTTAGTGATCATCGAGTTCCTATGAAGGGGGTTATCTAATGAAACTATTGTAGAGGATAACCAATTCCCAACCCATTAGAGAAGGAGAATATAATATCCATAAGATATTTTTCCATCTTTTTCCAACAACGTTTTATCTATATTTTTCCCATGACTAGAGTGATAGCTCTACACCCCCCATAGATGAATTGTAACTCATATTTTATATTCCTTACATGAAGATTGAAACCATGAAATTATGTTCCCTTGATAGCTTCTATATGAATAACTACTGAATTTTTCTGAGGATCATCCCCAAGTAGCTATGGCATCTACTCCCACACAAATTTTTTCACTATAAGAACATTCAATGAATATCACCGAACTGTTATCCAACCATTACAACTCCTTTATTTTTTATCATTTCATTATTTTATTCCTATTTAATAAGTTTAGTCCCAATAACATTTTTTATGTATGGTAGTTAAAAATATGTTTTTGATCCAGCCTCCATTGATGATCCCTATTCTTGCAGATCCATCATCCAAGGTGGTGATGGCCAATGCTGAATCCTCAATGAGGATGAATATGTTTTTTTACCATAGTGGTGGTGGGTGAGGAATCCCAAGATTTTTAGTCTATTATAGTGGTGTTGAAATAGGTGGTTTCTAAAACTAGATCACCGATGGGGGTGGCTATGGGGGCTATATGGAAAAACATGTCCCCGATGATTCCAATATAGGTTATAGATGAGGGGGCTTTGATTGCTGATCCTACCCAATAAGATCTGAAAGGTTTTTAATTGTTATATTTTATTATAGAGTAATACATATCCTATTTTTTATTGAATTAGAGCCTAGACTATCTCATAAGATAACCATAGAAGACCAAACAATAGATTCGATAGATACCATGCAAAAAAATGGGTTTATAAAACCATAATACATCGAGTACTCTCTCTATGATTTGGAAGAGGAGAACCAAATAGTATGATACAGAGTATGGAAGAGTGTGTTTAACATCATCATGAATAATATTTGGGTCAATATGAAAATATTGACTCAGTGTCACAACCATTGACTCCTGAGCCTATGTACTATTGGTTTATAATGATTTGGTATTCATGACAAGTCCTATGAAATCCACAAAAAATGTTTTTCGGATGAGTGGTATGATATTTTCTTCCTGGTATCAGTATATTTCTAATGGAACAAATGTATTCTAGGAATCCTCAGAAGATATCACCTAGGTAAAGGGGACTGAACAACAATATGATGAAATTATCACTACCCGGGGAGTGCTAATCTACAAAATTAGTCCACAACTTATGTATTCTAAGGTTGAGGAAGCCTCCTTGGAAGTGGAGTTTAGGGAAAAATTAATCCTATAGATTGTTATAAATGATGATGTTTTCTCACTAATCGATAGATAAGTGGAAGAGTTATAAAATTTCTAGTTGGCCTTAGAAGCTAAATTTTAGAGTTTTTATGATATAGAATTTTCAATTTTAAGGACTGATCCATAGGGAAACTTTAATTAGATATAATAAATGATAGGATATAAATTGAAGATGACAGTATAAAAAGGATCAATCATATTTTTAATACTACACATTCCTATAATGTAACACCCCAAAAAATTATGGTATATCTATTTAAAGATTATCATCTTTGAAAGCATAAATTTCATGCTACATTATGTTTTAACGAACCATGATATACCATTAAATATTAATATAACCATTTGAATAGTAATATCGACATTAATAATTACTAATTGGACATTATAATAATAAAATAATATAATATAGTATAAAAATTATTTATTTTACATAATAAAATAATATATATATATATATATATATCATGTAATAAGTAAATAAAAGTTTGAAAAAAGATAATATAAGTGGTGGTATTTTTGTGAAGAATAAATTTTTATTTAAATATTTTCAATTTAAAACAATGATTTAAAAGAAAATATATTATAATATAATTGATTCATAAAAGAATAATTTTTTTCATCTTCATTATAATATAATTTTATTATACCATAATTTATTTTTTAGAGTGTCATAAAATCGGTTATAATATTAAAATCAATAATTTTTTTGAATAAATTATTATTTAATATAAAAATTTAATTTCTCATATTTAAGATATTTAATTTCATTAAATTTTGTTTTGATTTGATATATACACATTATTAAATGGATAGAGTAATTTACCTTGTTATTATAAAAATGATGAATTTTTGTGAATAGGAAAATATAATAATTAAATGTATATAACATTATAAGTAAATAAAGAAATTTGTGTGTCATGGTTGAGTAATTGGTTATATAAGGGGCCTTTATTTCATAATCACAAGATCAAGATAATTTATATAGTAAAAGAATAAATAAAATTGATATTATTCGGCCAATACAGAAAAATAAAGTATAAAATAATACAAACACATATGTCGTCCACTACAAAAACAACCCCCACCACCCCTTCTCATAAAAAATTCAATGATTTGAATGAAGCATATATTCCACCCAATCCCTATCCCAAAAAAATTCCCAAAAACTTGGTCTTTATTGTGTCACCAAAATACAAATACCAACAACCATGATGATGTTCTCGTGGAGACACTATACAAGAGGAAAAATCATCTTTTTCATTCCATTAATTTCATTTAATTTCGTTTATATTCTTATCATATCCTTACGTCCTCTATCAAAAGATGCATGATAACTCCAGTATGATATATTAAATATAATTTTACTATGTTAACATAATATTCGTCATCAATCCACATCTCTCATCCATTTAATTCTATAAATTAAAATATTATCAGTGGTCTGTCAATTTCCCATAATGGTGGACTATGTGTTTTAATTTTCAATTACCTCCTTCAATGATGGTCCTAAAACAATTATTATTGATATATAATATTTTAAATTAAATATTATATGTTATATAATGTTCTTTAACTAAAATATAGATATGATATTAAATAATATTATATATTTTTATGATAGTCATACAAATCCCCAAAATAAATTGAATCATTTTCAATATTATTTTATCAAATGAAGCATTCAATTACCGTATAAAGAATGATATATAATATCATTTATACATATTTAATTTCATTAATTTCATATAATTTAAATTCTAGATCACTATTCTAATTTTTCATGAACATCCATACATGTTTATAAAAGGACCAATCATGAAAATACTAGAAAACAAACGCACTCAGAATGAAAAAATTGTATATTTTAACTCATGGAAAAGGAACTCCATGAACATAATAATATTATAATAAATCAAACATATATTTATGTGTTACATAATTTAGAAATTAATGAATATAAATTTATTATCTATGACATTATGTTCATGTGAAGAATTTTTTCAAACATACAGTAAGATATTGTTTTTGAACCTCCAATTCTTCTTTTAGGTAATGTTATCTCTCATAAAAAATGAGAAGATATGGTGAGAAAATTATTTTGAAGGATAGAGAAAGTGGATTAAGAAATTTATATTTGTGACCCCAATACAACATGTTTACCAACGCATGACATGGACTACACACATAATATGAGGAGAAAGACATAACCATTATTTCATGGTCTTAAGATAATTATACAATTAGAATTAAAATCCCAAACATTCTAATAATATGATGATATAGTATCATATTCTTTAAATTTGGAGAAATAATTTAATATTCAATTTGACTTTTAAGGGACCCAAGATATGAAAATGGATTCTATGTACTCTATAAATTGGAATAAGGGAAAAGGGAAAAAGGGATGTATATAATTTCCAACAAGTAGTAAATATTGAAGGAAAAATCATGGAACGTGCTAGTTTGGAATGGTATTTTGATACAATTGTTGGAAAAATGTCAATGATAAACGTGTTTTTAAGGCAATAAATTATGTCACCATGTGATATGCTTCAACATATGTGTATATGACACTATGCACGTGAATATGTAATACATGATGGAAAACTTCCCCAGAAATGGGAAATTGAACACTTACAAGATTATTTAGTCATATAAATTGATGTTGAAGTTCCTAACTATGTGTTGGGTGGTACATTAATCATATCCTAAAATTTAGTTAAATATTTTTTTTATTCAAGATCATTTCATTCTTTTATGTCATCTCAATTTTCTATAAAAACTAGATATATCAAATTATGCTTAACTAGGGATTTGTTAGAAAAATCTAATAGTAGATCAATTATTACGACAATGATTTATCAATAATTCATATTATGACACATAAATGATCTATAATATCTGATTTTATTATCATACATATTTTTTATTTTTATATAATCATATCTATGGAGTTATGTTAGAAAGATAATGAAAAATGTTTTATAAAAAAGTGGAAACTATGATTCGTGATAAAGATATGGGTTTTCAAATATTTAGAGGGGATACTTTATCAAATGATTCATATATAGATACACCTCTATTAGGAATTCCAAATTAGATATTGGGTGTAAAATAGAAGATAAAAACTATTTTTGAAAAATGGGGTCTTAAAAATTAGGATATAACTTTTTTGAAATAATATATTTATTTATATCCATAGAATTTACATGGACATCCTCCAGAGTGATAAATTGAGTTTTCTATTGATTAAATCTATAATGTGAGACTTATATCAAATACTCCCTATAGAATGTACATTGTTTAGTTAATAGAGATAAATAAACAACTAGATTTATTTACTGATAAGGGGTTTATATTCCCAAATTTTTTCACATGTGGAGTTCCAATTTTTTTTAAAAAACAATAATGGATCTATGAGGAATTACATTGACTATAGGGACATAAATTATAATAAGATAAAGAACAAGTATTCTATTCCACACAGTCATTACTTATTTGAATATATTCATAGAGCTCAATATTTATAAAATATTTCTCATCATTTGTGATATCTTCAACTATGTGTGATATTGAATGATATTCCAAATACAACATTTTGATAGGGTTTAGAAATTACATGTTTATAGTAAATAAATTTTTAATGAATAATTCACCAATAATTTCTCTGGATCTAATTAATTTTATATTCATGTAATATCTTGATAATTTAAATTTTATATATATTGTTGATATATTTGTGTACTAGAGAAGTTGAGAGGACTATTAGATTCAATTGTAGATTTTTGGGAGACTCATAGAAGAAAAGAGTTACAATAGAAGATTATAAATTGTGAATTATAGCTTCAAATAGTATCTTTTGAGGGCCATATTTGTTAATTCAAAAGTCTTCTTTTGAAAAGTCAATTACTTTTTTGATTTGTAATTCAAAAACTCTTTATTAAATGAATACATATATTTTCATTAAGACATTTCATTTTTCTTCTAACTATGAATTTTAATATGGATATGATAATAATCATAACAACTTATTTTACAAAATAAATCATTTAATTTAACAATCAATATGATCCAAGTTACATTTATCATCATACTAATTATAAAAAATAGTAATATGATTATTTATAGATATCACTGGAATTGATTTTATCGTACTCACCGATTAAACCATATTGCATGGATTTACATAATCATTGTTTCAAAAGAATAAAGACATATTGATTTTCTATTCACTCATGTATTTTATCGAAGAGGAAATATTATTTTTTTAATCACTCCATCACATAGTCTTGTATAAAAAACAATAACATAAAATCAAAATGATGTCGTGTCTTCTGTTTTGATAAATATTAAAATTATTTCATTATTTCAATTACAATATAACCATTATAGTGCCAACTACTCAAGAACCACTATAAATTTTTTATTAAATCATACCATTTTAGGAAAATATGACCATTGGGAAGAATGAAATAAATATAGAGTAATTTCTATTAGCTCAAAGAGTAACTATTTTTTTTGAATGAATTGAAACTCTGACACATTTTTTTTATAGAAAATAATTGTAGTCATACAGTTGTGAACCAATTTTTTGAAACACATGTAATCTAATTTTATTTTTATTTTTGCGACTCTGATTGTTTTTAAATTGAACAGAGGGATTTTGAAGATAGGAAGACACAAGGGATTGATATGTTTATTGATCAAGGGATTTCTGGAATAGCAGTAAATACTCAAATATTTTTATCGAGGGATTTCCCAGGTGTGGGTATGACGATAATATTTGAATGTATAAATCAAGGAACCCATATCCATGGTTTAGGGATACAATTATCTTTGAGTTAATATATATGTTTCCTTTACATGTATTTTAGCTTTAAAATATTTTTAATTGAGGGATAATTAATCAATTTTTTTATTTTATATTGTATACTCATTATATATTAACTACTCTAATTATGATAAATTATGTGATTACTATAATTTTGTGATTAAGATATTTTATAATCTGTTCAATATGATTCTATACGCTATATGGTATAATCACATTAGTCAATTTACTCTGATAATCCTATCAATTGGTTATATTATCCATCATCACACATTTGCGATTAGGATAAATAAAATCCTATGGAATATCATCAATTTCACTCTGACTATGATAACTATTATGCCAGGGGCCCTATCTGAAATAATTTTATTAACACACATGAAGATGTTAATACAATTAGTTTAAATTCATCAAAAATAAAACATTATATAATATAATAAATATGTTAAAAAAAATCACCCCACCTCATATAATTGGGCATAGAATCTAAAGTTTGATCATGTAGTTGGTAGTAGAGGAGGTCTTTGATATATTGATACTTACACTTAGCATCAAAGTTATATTTTCACCACTTAGTTAACTAACACATTATTTAAATATCCATGTTCTTAAATATTATTTTATAATTTTTTTGTTTATAAACATATTCAATACTAAATTATGTTGTGGAATTGTATTTTTTGTATCATTCTTAAATGGTAGGAATGAATATCGGATATAAATACAATCTGAACCATAAAAGATGACCTATATTTTATGGGATTGATTACCGATATTGGATAGGAATAATTAATATTCCTATTCATTATTAAAAGATTTGACTACATTTTCATTCTTATTAGAGACTATAAAATTAATTATACCAACGTTTTACCTTTTAATAATAAATAAAATAAATAATTTCAGCTAAACAATATAGAATGAAATAATTTTATTTATTCTATGACTCTGAATATATACTGCCAAATATCTTTTTGTAATGCCTCAAGTAACAATTAGTAGTGAATATAAGTTACATATTTTTGGTACATCTAATGTTATTGACACTAGAAGAGTCATGAATATAGAATATTATCATAGTTTTTTTCCCCTATTGAGATGTTATTGTTAATGTTCAACAGAGATTGATGACTATTGTAAATAGTCTAGATTAAATGGGAGAAAAAGACCTAGATGATGAGTTTCTTTTAGACAAGATTTTAGATGTCATTCCTTATGGATTGGAATCAAATAGAACATTTATTGATTATTTATTGAATGATATAATTTTTATATTTGATGTCTTATTTGGAGATATCTTACAAAATGAGAACATATATAAGAGATATTGTAAGAATGTAATGAAGAAGAATGTCAATGTTTATATTTCTACTAATTCTATAAATATGAATTCCAATACACCTGAGAATCTTTCTATGACAATAAATTATAAAATAGTTGATATTCGGTAACATGAATTTGATACTGATCATAGAGAGAATGAGATAGTGATCTTTCTCGAAGGATGAACAATATTGTTGGAAAGAAGGATTTCAAATACAGATATAATAAAAAGGATAATGAGGGTAAGAAATATTCTAAAGTCACATGATATGAGTGAAAGAAAGATAGAGATATCAAAAATAATTATACTAATATTAAAATAAATGACAAAGAAAGATAGACATTCTATGAATAATATTTAAAGATATAATAATCTTAATGAAATAAATTCTTGAAGAAAAATAATTATTTGATTGCATCTAGTGGAGACTCATCTGATTAATCATTTGATAATGTATCTTCTGGATATATGAATATTGGTCTTATTTCCATAATTCAGATTGAAAACCAATGTTTAATATCTAAGCCCACACTTCTAAATCATTAACATAAAAATCATTATATTCTAGTTAAATTGATGAAGAAAATTCTATATAATCGGATGAAAAATAATAATTAGTAAAAAATAATACATTAACTTATTCTGAATATGTATCTAGACTCTCTACATTACCTGAGAATGATAATAGTAAGATCATTAATAAACCTAACTGTGAAAAATTTAGAATCAATGTTTGAACAAAATAAGTAACATATTTTATAATGATCTTGAAGCGTAAACATTTGAAATTGATTATATTTCATAAAACAGTGAATATGTTAATACAAAAAATGATACCCATTAAAAGGATTTTTGAAAATATATTTCCAAGAAAAAAGTTTTAGAGACAAACTCTAATACTAGTACCAATTAATCTAAAGATAAGTATCTGGTCATTATACAAAAATATGAAATATTTTATTTAACGAAATTTTTATCAAAATTTTCTTCTAGAAAAGAATAATTTGATAATTTGTATTGTAAAATACATCCCCTAAAGAATATTTTTGGGATTGGTTACGATCATATAAAATAGGTTTTTAGTCACAACTATTTAATTTCCAAACATTTCCAATTCTACACATGTGAAAAATTGATGGACATTTGGAGAAAAATTGTTCTTGAAAAAACTTCAATATGTTGGATCACATAATGCCCATTTTGAAAAGTAAATGTGGTTTTATATGATTTTTCTTTTTATTATTTCTAGGACCACGAAATTTTGGGTTCCAAATACCTAACTATTTTTATTAAAAGAAATCAATAAAATATCAATAAATAGACATGGTTTACGGATTCAAGATTTTCTAGGCACATGATTATTAATAGAAACATCTTTGAAAATATTATCAAGATGAAAGATAGAAAAAAATATTTTAGAAATAATGTTCCATGAAATATTTTTGGTATATGTAATATTGTTCTTATAAAAAAGAATTAATTTCAAATTATGTATTTTTTTAATTGTCTTATTCACAACCTAATGACCATAAGTCAATTATGTGATGAAGGTTGCCTTATGAATTTTAGGAATGATAAATACAAAGTTCATAATTCAAAGGATGATTTAATTCATTCAAACCATCATCATGAGAATGTTTATAAACACAATAAAGAAGACCTTATAAGATAATACATAAAATTATTTAGTGTAATGTAAGACCTATCATGGTTATAGAAAAGAAGGTTAAAACATTTCTACTTAAGTATAATTTTTAATGCATCTATGAATGTTCTGATTAAAGATTTACCAGATCAAAGACTTGATTCTTGAAATATTTTTGAGAATTTTCAATATGGAAAGCAACATAAGTCATGCTTTAAATACATTAATGAATAATCAAATTCTGATAAATTACATAAAGTGCACTCGAAAATGATTGGTCTATCACAAACTAGAAGAATTGGATGAAAATTAATTGCATTTTTTTAGTTGATGATTACAATATATTAAATGGTTATAATTTCTAGAAATAAAATTTTAATTAATTTTTTATTTCAAATTATTTTCATACAATGTTAAAAATCCTAAAAATAATCCATTAATAGAAATTCATAGTGAACATGTTGGAGAATTTGAAAATTCTCATTTTGAAACATCTTTAAGTAAGAAAGGCATTACTCTTAACATCTCAACATATTGAAATCCATAGAAAAATTAATTTATTGAAAGAAAAAATTGTGATAATCAAGAGATAATATGAACCATATTTAGTTAATAGTCAATTGCTAATAATTATTAGGTTGATGCTGTCAGTACTACTTGTTATACTATATATCAAGTTTTAATTAGTCAATTTCAAAATAAAACACCTTATGAGTTATTCATAGGATGAAAAAAATTGTTTCGTACTTCAACGTATTGGGATGAAAATTAATCATTTTTAAAATAGATGATAAAGCACACAAATTTTCACCCAAATCTAATGATGAAATTTCTTATGCTATTCCACTAACTCTAAAGCTTATAGAGATTTTAATAAAAATTTATGTATTATTGAAGAAATAGTACATGTTAAATTTAATGAAATAGATCATTTTTTTAAACAAAATCAACCTAAATATTCTTATGTGTTTTCCAAAAATAGATTATCAATCTTTATTAGAATACTATTCTGATGAAGAGAATTCTCATGAAAATGTTTTAGAATTATTCACTTAAGGAGAATATATACCATATGTTGATGATATTTTTTTTCAAAACCCAAATCAGTTTTTTCTTAGGAATCATCCAAGTTATAACACCATTGTTGATGAAAAGAGACTAATAATGAATAGAAGTTTTTTATGAAATGACGTATAGAATATTTTATATCATTCCTAGTTTGAACCAAAAAGACCTAATGCGGCCTCAAGCGATTAAGATTGGAATAAACCTATACAAGATGATGATAATTATTTTGAATGGAAAATATTATGGACCATCATTGAAATACCTAAAGAAATCTATATTATTTTAGTAAAGTGGGTCTTTATAAATTAATGCGATTAAAATGAAATCAATATTATAAATAAATCATGATTAGTTTATAATATATATATTCAACAAGAAGTAATAAACTATGAATAAACCTATGCTTTAGTAGAATGTATTGAATCTATTTATATTTTACTAGATTTTGTAGCATTATTTAATTTCAATAATTTTCAAATGGATGTGATGTGTGATTTTCTTAATGGATATGTATATGAGTATTTATTTGTAGAAAAACCCATTGGTTATGATGATAAAAAACACCCTAAATTCATTTAGAAACTTACAAAAGGATTATACAGACATAAAAAATCCCCTACAGAGTATTAGTACCCCAAACAGAACATCAAATACCTTTCTATTTTATGAATCTTATGAAATCCAATATTGAAAAAAGTATGATGGGTGATATAACATTCTTTTATAGTTTTAAAATTTCACAAAAAAATGAGAGGGGACCTATATATCTCAAAATAAGTTTTTAAAATTTTTACTCAAAATGTTTAGATATGTAAACAGAAATAGTATTAGTACCCCAAATGAAATATCAAATACCCTTTATCTTGATGAATTTAGAGAACAAGTGGATCAAAAAATATTTAGAGGTATGATTGGAAGATTACTATACATAATTGATATTCAAAAATACATTAGTTTTTAATTATGATTATGTTGAAGATATCATGTTAAACCAAATGAATCCTATCTAAATGTAGAGAATTATTTACCGCTATTTAAGAGGTACAATGGATTTAGGACTATTTTACACTTTTATAAATTATTTTGATTTAAAACATATTTTAGATGATCACATTAGTGGTTGTAGAATATATAATAAATTTACATCTAGAACCTATCAATAATTATGAGTTTATTGGGTTTCTTAGTCACGTAAGAAACAACAATTAATATATATTTTCCCTACCAAAGATAAATTGGTGGAAATTAGATGTTTGTGTGCTCAAGTGTTGTGGATGCAAGACACACTGATAGACTACAGAATGATTTTTACCAAACTCAGAAACTATGTGATTACTCTAATGAAATTTCTCTAATAAAAACCATTCACATCACTCCCATGAAAAGTACATAAATAATAAGCTTCAATTTTGTAGGGAACAAACAATTAAGGAAGATATTATTTTTAAATTCCTTAGAATGCAGCAACAACCTGTAGATATTTTTACCAAACCATTACCTTCTGATAGATTTTAATATATTAAACAAAATCATGGAATGATAACATTATAGTAGACATTCATATCTACTTCTTTTTTAAATCATCTCCTAACATTAATATACTAATTATTTTCTGGAAAATAATATTGTTTTTCTGGAACTTCACAATTTTTTAATTATTCTCATATTTTTTTATCGATATCAAAATTTTATCAATATCATATTTTTATCAATATAAATTTTTTATAAATATCACTTTTTCGTCAATATTACTTTTTTATCTATCTAACATTTTTTATCAATCACATATTTTTTATCAACATCACAATTTTTTCAATCTCACATTTGTTATTGATCTCATATTTTTTTATCAATATCAATTTTCATAGATATCATATTTCTATAGATATCATGTGTTTATTAATCTCATTAAAATAATCTAGTGAAACCAAAAATCTATACTGAGATCCTAAAATGTAATTTTCATTATTATTTAATCCTTTTTTTCAATTCATTCATATTTTTAGTATTTATTTTTATAACCCTATAGTATTCTATCTAAATATTCATTTCTATAAAAAACTAAAAAAACCACTAGGGTCAAAAGTTATCAACTGTTAGATCATCATGATCTAATATGGATAAAATATTCAAATAATCACTTATCAATACTATAAATACAGAAACATGTGTCCCACATCACCATTTTACAACAATTGTGGAGAAGCACTATCCATCTTCAATTATCTAAGACTGATCTTTTATGTATGTATATTTTTTCATATGTATTCATTTCTGATACATCAACAACCTATCCAAAACAGATTTCACTAAAAGTTTTTGAGACTGTGAAGTTATTTTTAGAAAGTCTTCTTAAAAATGATTTTGACGAGAAGTATGATCCTACTCTGAAATGAATTATTCAATTATGTGGATGAGAATAAGTATCCATGGAAAAACAGAAAAATATAATTCTAGTAATTTTAGATGTTGTAATTCAATTAAATAAAATTGATGAATTTTATTAAGCTGACTAAAAATAAATTTTTTATTTCCAAACACTTTATGTAAAAGTGATAACCTTCACAACCCTTAAAACCAAAAAGAACCCTAATAAACAACATCCCAAAAAAATAACCTACAAATAAAACCGTATCCAAAAAAACCACCATGAAACTACATATCATAGAATACATACTCATATCTATATCCCAAATTGGACACCTCCTTCGCATTAGCTGATTCCCATTCAGAAGCCGGTTTATTCTACGTCAAAAAACCATCACTTTATTCCCAATTTCGCCGCTTGTCCAATGAATACTACATTGGAAAAGTATGTTTGACCAGGTAGTCCTTTTTGAAAGAAATTATTACCCCTATATCGCGCTTGAAGGATGATTTGGTACCCACCGGTTGCGGAAGGTATGATTAGTCCCTTCTTATTCTTCTTTTTGGTGTAGCAGACAAGGATGCTTCCCACTCAATCTTCCTTTTCTTCCCATTCCATATAATATCACTAATGTAGCGACTGACCTGAACACAAACATTTTCTTTCCCACCTCCAGATAGGTCCTTCCCTTTACCAAGGAGGTTGATCAAGACACTATCCGTGAATCCCTTGGTATTCTCCTAGTCCTATTCCGGAGTGTTTCTCTCAATCAAATAAAGGCACATGACAACCAGAGAGTGATCTTCCATGGCCATGGGAACTTCCACATGGTTTACACATCTAGTTGTGTGCCCTTCCTGGGAGGCCCCAACATTATTTCCCCTACAACAATACTATAATTCACACCTGTTTAAAACAAGCATTCAGAAATACTTTCAAATATGTTTCTCAAAATAAGAAAGGTCCTGGAAAAAGGGTCCAATCCCCCACCTTCCCTAGTGCTTCTAGTATTGGCCACATCCATATGATCTATGATAATAAATTCAGTCTATTAAATAGTGACGAATCAATTTTATAGAACCGTCCAAATTAGGGTGATGAACTCTGTGAATTTCACATACTGCCAAAGAATTTGAGATATGTTAACTGATAAAAGTATGATAAAATGTTGTTTGAGATTCATGAAGGAAAAAAGAGTGGTAAATCATTTTTCTGTAGATAATAGATTTATTAATCTCTGGATGCAAGGATTTCTTATACCCATGAGTGGTTATAGAAAACACTAAAGGTGTCATTTTTCATTAATCTTGATTATCTTTTGCATAAAAGGAAGATCAAACATATAGGTTACATATTCATAACTATCAAAAATATCAAGTTTGGAGCTGTTAATTCAACATTGATAACGTTCCAAGCTATTCTAAGGCAACTTATTTTTGAATGTATAATGTTTTGTAACATCAAAAATTCATCAGTACCAGGTAATGTTATAATTTTTTTTGTAATGGTTATGATACCATAAAAAGGATGAAAATGAGTTTTAACTATGATTATGAAATGTTTTCTTATGTTAGATTAAGTAGAAACTCCCAAAAAAATAGTATTAGAAACTCAAGTCCTAGACTCCTCAGAAATAACAATGAAAAGAATGATATCCTTCCCTAACTATAAAAGAAATGTATTTTTAGTGAATGAATGATTGAGGTATAGAATAAAGACCATGATAATAAATAGTAATGAGATCCACTAATTAGTATCAATCCATTTGAGGCCCCTACTTAAAAGAATTTCACTTAAGAAGAAATTAATTCTCATGAAATGGGAAGAAGGAGAAAAATGTGAAATCAAATAGTTTTTATATTGAAATTATATTGAAGTATGTATAAAACCAGGGTTCTAATTTATAAATAAGGATCCAATACCTGATACGCCATCAATACCTTATTTTCAAGATAAATATAATAAAAAGGATAATGTTGGGGAAGAATTTTAAACAAAAGAAAAATAATATTCATAAATGTAGATCATATTTGAATACATTGATTAAGAATAAGTAACTTAATAGAAAGGTACTGAGGAAGAGAAAATTAATTTAAAAGAATAAGGGGCAAGAGAAAACCAAACAACTCATGATGATAAGATACGTATCAAATCCCCCAAACCAACCTCACATAATTTTCCATACATGAGAATTCAATCCACATTGAAATATGGGTAGAAAATAGTATCAAAGAATGTGATTCAAGTATCATAAAATGGAGATAAATAAGATACAGATGAGAATGAGAATACAAATATTGAGGATATTACAACATAAACTCACTATGGTGGCCTTCTTGATTTTAAGGAATACCTTGATTCCAATCAAACACTCGAAATAAATAGAGTTAAATACATTGAATTGTGTAAAATATAATGGACAATATAATTCCCTATCTTGGAAAGATGAATGATAAGGTTGATATTATTTCTAATTGTCACCATGAAATAACATATTTAGTCAAAGTTTAGTTTGATATATTTCTAACACGTGAAGGATAATTAAAAGGGTTTGATGAATGATTTATAGACCTTATGGAGGCTTTCAATATGGTTGTTAAATCCTCGCATAAAATTTATAGAAATTTCAAGAATCGTGATTTTATTATTTAATTTAAAAAGATATTGATTAATGATATCTCAACTGCTTTCAATAAGTAACATAGTGATACTAATTCTAAAGTGAAGGAATTTTAAAACCCATTACTGCAAAATAAGTTCACCTTGGAGAATACGAGGACCTCGAGGATCATTTTTCTAACTTGAATGGTGAAAATTTGATACTGTCTAAAAGTGTAGAAACCCTAAAAAAGATAATAAAATTAGATCGGAAAAGTTTCAATTATAAGAAGTGAACATTAAACCTCAAGAAAAAATTCATTGGTCCCAAGATGATATAGATAAGTTTCAGGATTCACATATTTGGTCTCTGGATGAGAAGGTTCTTTATCACGATAAATCAATTTAGAACCAAGATCATTTGATTATAGTTAATAAGAGAATACTTTATTCTCAGAACAAATTTCAGAAAAAGATGCTGGAAGATACTAAAGGGTTTATGAAGATGAAAATGACTCTTTTAAAATAATAAAATAAGGAAATAGAGAAACAAAACGAGATAGAAAATAATATGAAATAACAATTTGACCGATTATTGTATTATTTTGAATTATATTTTCAAGTTTTTGACATCAATATTTCTATTTTAATATTTTAATTATAATTATAAATGTTTTATAAATCATTTTATATGATAAAAATATTTGTTTATTTATATATATATATTTTTTTCTATCCCATTTTCAAGTATTAGATAATATTCCCCATTCCATTTTGTAAATCAGACCTAAGAAGAATGTTTTATTCATGGGGAGAATATATAAATGGTTCAATGAAAGGGAGATATAGGAGGATAATTTCTCAAAAATAAATTACACTGGGGGGAAGGGGTTATTATTATATAATACAATCCTTAGGGATTTTATTATCCTATGATGGATGTTAATCAAATTGAAATCATATTCAGAACACTTTTATAACTGAAATTATAAGTATTATGAATACAACATTGATTTAACTTTTATTTTCCAAACATTATTTAACTTGTTGTTTGTGCTTCAAAAAATGTTGGAGATTTTTATGTCAAAAGACTTTTTAACTCATCTATTCGTTTTTGTTTTTTTAAATCAAAAACAATTTTTAATGAATACATATATTGTCATTAAGTATTCTTATTTTGTTTCTAAATATAATATTATATATAGATATGATTATAAACATAGAAAATTATTTTATAAAATTAATCCTTCATTGGACTATCAATATAATCATAGAAAAATTTATCATAATACTCATAAGATAAAATACATATATTTTTTTTCAGTCTCACTATTTTGATTTTCATCATACTCAATTAAACAACTATATTTTGAAGAAAAAAATTCTCACTATTTCAAATGAATATTTCCATAAAAATATATTTTCACTCATATATTTTATCAAATAAGCCATATTCCTTTCATACTCACTCTATTACATCTTGAAAATAGACTTGTATCAAAAATATTAACTTTAAATAAAAACAATATCGTGTATACTATTTTGATAAGTATTACAATGATGTTGTTGTTTCATTTATAATATGGCATTTTTAGTTCCACCTTTCAATTCCCACAAATAATTTATGATGAAATATGGCCATTGGAAGAAAGTATGACCATTGGGACAAAGGCTATAAATACCCGGTCATTTGTACAATTTTAAGAGTTTATATTTTTGGAATGTTTATGAACACTGCCAAATTTTCAATGTGTGAAATGATTTTAAGTGATATAGTTTTGATCATCTTGTTCGAAAAACGTATCATCTTTACTTTCTTTGTTTTTATTTCTGTGAATCTGATTTTTGGTAAATACAATCAACAGATTCCTTGGATAAGAAGACATGAGTCTCTGATAACCGTATTGAATGAGGGATTGAAAGGATATCAATACATAATATGTTTATCTTATCCATTTCTTAACATAGTTTGGATAATGTAGAATCCTATGAATATATATGTCAGGGGACCCTTATACAATGATTTTGGATGCCCTTCTATTTGGGATAAAATATTTTCAATCCTTACTTGTATTTTTACTTTGTTATGTTTGTAATATAAAGTGATTTATTTAGTTTTTCATTTTATATTGTATAGTTTTTTCATTTTAATTACACTAATCATAATCAATTAAATTATTATGATCATTTTGTGATTACATTCATTTAAAATCTATGAAATATGAGTCTATAAACTATATTGTAGAATATTTTTATTTTCATCACTTTGATAATATTATTAATTATGAATAAGATTCATGACCACATTTTTAATTATGACAAATAGCGACCTATGGAATATTATTATAGTCACTCTGACTATGATAAAAATTAGTCTCAGGGCCATTTCCTAATTAATTATATTTAATAAAATATTGTTTTTGAATACAATTCTGTTAAATCCTTTTAAACATAATCATTTTAAGGGATATAAACGAATGTTTTTAAACCTACAATTCACCCCTCTTGTAATTGTGAATGTACATCTACTTTTGGATTCAAAAATATTGTCACTAATGATATAAATTTAATTGAACCTATGAAGAACATTGCATTAGACGAAAAGACTATATCTATAATCCAAACCGAGGTATGTATTTTCATTGATTTAACAGGTTAGTCTTTGGGGTTTATTATTAATTTTTTTCAATTATCTAACTCTTTAACCAAGCTCACCCATACAGGGGTTATATTTTGGACAATTTAATGGTGTGAATTATTTGAGGAATTTAAGTGTATAAGAACAGATGCTCTAATTTTGAAACTACAATTGGGAAATAATGGATATGTGATTTATAGTTATTCGACAATGAAAGGATATGGTTTTGTCTGTATAAACAATGATAATGTTATATCCTAGGAATCCATGCAGTTAATACCTCATGAATAAAACTATCAAACTCATATGCTTGTCTTGTATGATGGAATATTTTATTTGAATATATGGAGAAACTATATCTATGGTAAAATATGCAACATATATATAGATATCACAAGAGCTTGGAATATATATTCTCACAAAAACAACACATCATTGGGAAATGGTGATGTCTTGAGATACATAAGGATTATTTTAGATCAATACACTGGATCATTGGGAAGGAGTAGAAGGTAGTAGATTCTTGTAGGCAAGATGATCATGGATATTTGATAAACATGAGTATTTCAAGGGATAATGTGTACATGGGTCAAGTAATGGTGGGTGGGGGATTTTTGTTGAAGGGTAAACATCACTATTTTAAAATTGATGCTAAATAAAATTAATTGGAAATTATAGAATGTTCTCATTATGTGGTTGTGAATTTTCAAAATAAAATTAAAGATATGAATAATGGTAAATAGGTAGACTTTAGATACGAATATAAATTCATTATATTATTGAAGAAGATTTGTGTTACCTCTATACCTCATCTAGAAAAGAATGATTATATGATGCTCAAAAATATAATTTATCCCTACACTCTCGTTTCATTTTGATCTATATATATTTGAAGAAACATTTTTGGTTGGGTAATATGAAGTGGGAAATTACTGATTACGTATCAGGGTGTTTGGTTTTTCAAATGGTGAATGCTAATATACACTATCATATAGGTGTCATGTAACATCTACATATTCCTACATGTTAAGTATATTACATTATTATGGATTTTTCACCTAGATTACTAAATTCTCTAGGAAATACTGATGAAATATGGGAAATTATTTCCAACTTACAAAATATACACATTTCCATTCTATAAGGGAGTATTTTCCATTGAAGAACTTTGTGTGACTCTATATTAATGCATTTTTTACGACTTCCTAGAGAAACTCTATTAATTGGTTCTGATAATGATCCATGATTTATATATAAATCATTTAAATATCTTCATAAATATTTGGATACTGAGCTTTGATTGAGTATACTATACCACACTCAAAATATTGGACATTCTATGTGGAATCACTACTATAAATAAGGCCATTAGCGACCGCCATTGGCGGTCGTTGTTGCCTCGTCGCTAGAGGCCTTTAGCGACCGCCAATGGCGGTCGCTATAGAAGGCCGGCAGATCGGCCTTCAGCGACCGCCTCTGGCGGCCGCTATTCGAAAAAATAATTTTTTTTTAAATTTTTTTTATTGAAATCAATATAAATATATATATATATATATGTAAAAATATTCATATATATACTATTAAATACAATATTTTAAATATATATATATATATATATAATATTTTAAATGTTTTAATATATATTTAATACATATATAATATCAAATCATTGTGCTATAATAATTTAGAAACTTCGATTCAAGAAATAATCTCATTTCAGGTCGTTCGGAGCACGTTTGCTCCGAATGGGACCGCCGCAAGAGGTTTTGGTGTTTTATGGCGCCGGAAACGCGTTTCCGGCCGCCGCGGTCACACGGCACCTCCGAATGAGGTGCCGTCTGGCCGACCATTTCACATTTCACGCCCCGGATGTTGTCGTACGGTTTCGTGGCATTCGGAGGTCGTTCGGGTGGTTTTGACCCCCCAACGCGCCATTTCAGCGCGCGCCCCGCTGCTGAAAACGGCACAATCGGACGTGCCGCGCGCACCACACGTCCGATAGATGTGCGGCCTCCTCCTGCATCTCAGGAATAATATTTCTATCCTTCCCGTGCGGTTTCAGGTCGTTCGGAGCACGTTTGCTCCAAATGGGACAGCTGCACGCCGTTTTGGTGTTTTATGGCGTCGGAAACGCGTTTCCGGCCGCCGCGGTCACACGGCACCACCGAATGAGGTGCCGTCTGGCCGACCATTTTACAATTCACACCCCGGATGTTGTCGTACGGTTTCTTGGCATTCGGAGGTCGTTCGGGTTGTTTTGACCCCCCAAAGCGCCACTTCAGCGTGCGCCGCGCTGCTGAAAACGCCACAATCGGACGTACCGCGCGCACCGCACGTCCGATGGACGTGCGGACTCCTCCTGCATCTCAGGAATAATATTTCTATCGTTCTCGTGCGGTTTCAGGTCGTTCGAAGCACGTTTTCTCCGAATGGGACCGCCGCACGCCGTTTTGGTGTTTTATGGCGTCAGAAACGCGTTTCCGGCCGCCGCGGTCACACGGCACCTCCGAATGAGGTGCCGTCTGGCCGACCATTTCAAAATTCATGCCCCGGATGTTTTCGTACGGTTTCGTGGCATTCGTAGGTTGTTCGGGTGGTTTTGACCCCCCAACGCGCCATTTCAGCGCACGCCGCGGTGCTGAAAACGCCACAACCGGACGTACCGCGCGCACCGCACGTCCGATGGATGTGCGGACTCCTCCTTCATCTCAGGAATAATATTTCTATCGTTACCGTGTGGTTTTAGGTCGTTCGGAGCACGTTTGCTCCGAATTGGACCGCTGCACGCCGTTTTGGTGTTTTATGGCGCCGGAAACGCGTTTCCGGCCGCCGCGGTCACACGACACCTCCGAATGAAGTTCCGTCTGGCCGACCATTTCACAATTCACATCTCTGATGTTGTCGTACGGTTTCGTGGCATTCGTAGGTCGTTCGGGTGGTTTTGACCCCCCAACGCGTCATTTCAGCGCGCGCCGCGCTGCTGAAAACGGCACAATCGGACGTGCCGCGCGCACCGCACGTCCGATGGACGTGCGGCCTCCTCCTGAATCTCAGGAATAATATTTCTATTGTTCCCGTGCGGTTTCAGGTCGTTCGGAGCACGTTTGCTCCGAATGGGACCGCTGCACGCCGTTTTGGTGTTTTATGGCGCCGGAAACGCGTTTCCGGCCGCCGCGGTCACACGGCACCTCAGAATGAGGTGCCGTCTAGCCGACCATTTCACAATTCACGCCCCGGATGTTGTCGTACGGTTTCGTGGCATTCGGAGGTCGTTCGGGTGGTTTTGACCCCCCAACGCGCCATTTCAGCGCGCGCCGCGCTGCTGAAAACGCCACAATCGGACCTGCCGCGCGAACCGCACGTCCGATGGACGTGCGGCCTCCTCCTGCATCTCAGGAATAATATTTCTATCGTTCCCGTGCGGTTTCAGGTCGTTCAAAGCACGTTTTCTTCGAATGGGACCGCCGCACGCCATTTTGGTGTTTTATGGCGCCGGAAACGCGTTTCCGGCCGCCGCGGTCACACGGCACCTCCGAATGAGGTGCCGTCTGGCCGACCATTTCACAATTCACGCCCCGGATGTTGTTGTACGGTTTAGTGGCATTCGGAGGTCGTTCGGGTGGTTTTGACCCCCCAACGCGTCATTTCAGCACGCACCGCGCTGCTGAAAACGGCACAATCGGACGTGCCGCGCGCACCGCACGTCTGATGGGCGTGCGGCCTCCTCCTGCATCTCAGGAATAATATTTCTATCGTTCCCGTGCGGTTTCAGGTCGTTCGGAGCACGTTTTCTCTGAATGGGACCGCCGCACGCCGCGGTCACACGGCACCTCCGAATGAGGTGCCGTCTGGCCGACCATTTCAAAATTCACGCCCCGGATGTTTTCGTACGGTTTCATGGAATTCGGAGGTCGTTCGGGTGGTTTTGACCCCCCAACGCACCATTTCAGCGCGCGCCGCGCTGCTGAAAACGCCACAATCGGATGTGCCGCGCGAACCGCACGTCCGATGGACGTGCGGCCTCCTCCTGCATCTCAGGAATAATATTTCTATCGTTCCCGTGTGGTTTCAGGTCATTCGGAGCACGTTTGCTCTGAATGGGACCGCCACACGCCATTTTGTTGTTTTATGGCACCGGAAACGCGTTTCCGGCCGCCGCGGTCACACGGCACCTCCGAATGAGGTGCCGTCTGGCCAACCATTTCACAATTCACGCCCCGGACATGTCTGCAGTCATACAAAATATCAGTAATGAGTCCAAAGTGTTTAAAAGATAAATTGGATTGTTCTTAATAAATCAAACTTGTACAATTTTTAATCAAACAAAAAATGGATTGAATAATTAGTTGTGAATGAATTTTAAAAAATCAGAAAGTTAATCAACCTAAATATTTATGACTGAATTAACTTACAAAAGTGAGGATTAAAACTTATAAGGATTTATAAAATGATTAGATAATTTATGATATCCTAGGACATTCTACTGAATTGCGGGAAAACAATTATACCTTTCATTAAGCATGCAAATCGACCGTTTCTCCTTCAACAGCCGCTCTGACCCAATAAATATCTTCTTCACGTTGAACTACGGTATGTTGATCATGTTGTTGGTAAACAAACGGAACAGTCTCGGGTTCATCTTCTTCAAATAAAAACACTCCTCGCCGAGACATTTTGACAACAACTTTCCAACTAGGATCCGAAGGCAAAGTAACGAAGAATACTTGTTCCGCTTGTGATGTCAAAATTAAAGGTTCATTCTCAACTCGTTCATTATTTCTGTATAACATATAGTTAAAATTCACCAATGAAAACTGATATTGATCGACTTTACATGCACGCACTGGATCAACCCAATTACACTTTAACAATATGTACTTCAAACCGTGTGTGTATACAACTTCAATGATGTATATCAATTGACCATAGTAATAACCAGAATCGACAAAGGGACAACCGATGCCACTGTTTTGTGTTGCTCATTTGTCGTCAACATCTTTAATGCGAAATCGAAAACCATTAGAATCAATAGCTTTATAATGACGAGCCGTTATAGATGGACCCTCAGCCAGTTGGATAAATACTTCAGGTAGCGTGGGGTCCCCTAACTCCCTCAGCTTACGAACCTACATAATTTATAAAAATCAATACTGATATATGCAGAAAGAATTAGTTTAATACTTCACTCATAATGAAAATCAATTTATACATACATAATCTTTGAACCAATCATGAAATGCCGCATAATGAGATTGTTGAATTTGCAACTCAGTCGCACAATGCATCTCTTCTTTTATCTCATTAATGTCTTTCCTGAAAATGATTACGCGATGTTTAAAAGATCAACTTATGCAAAGAAAACATGTAAAAGTTATACAAGCACATTGATAAGATACTTACTGCATTAATGGTGCAACTGATGGAGTATTGAACAAGATATATCGATGTGCTTGTATTCACTCGATGTTGTCCATATCAAATGTGGTTCCTTCTCCAACTGGACAATCATGAATCCGAGAGGGCTTATCTAATTTTGTTTCAACATCCGTAAGATATTCTGCACAAAAGGTAGTACACTCATCCATCAAATAACCATTGGCTATTGATGCCTCTGGACGAGCTCTGTTGCGTACAAATCTTTTCAATGTACTCAAATACTGTTCAATATGATACATCCACCTGAATTGCACTGGACCAGCAACCATTACTTCATCAGTTATGTGCACTGTCATGTGGACCATAACATCGAAAAATGAGGGGGGAAAAGTTTCTCAAAGTGACAAAGCGTAAGTACAATTCGGTCCTGCAAACTTTTTAAATCACCCATTCGTTGATTTCTTAAACAAAGCTGTCTAAAAAAATTACTCATCTCAATCAAGGGCTGAACAACATTGGGGGATAAACAATCTCAAATTGCGATTGGAATCAACTGCTGAAGTAATATGTGATTGTCATGACTTTTCAACCCTTTCTCGTCAGATTCACACACTTTGAAATATTAGAAGAGTAACCATCAGGCACCTTGACCATCTTCAAAATGGAAAGATATGTCTCTTTCTCCTCTGTAGTCATCGAATACTGTGCAGCAGGCATATATGCCTTGTTTCCATCAGCTAACTGTAAATGCAACTGTTTCCTTAAACCCATTTCTTCCAAATCACGGCGTGCATTAACATGGTCCTTTGACTTTCCACTGACACCTAAAATGGTCCACAATATGTTATCACAAACATTTTTTTCAATGTGCATGACATCCAAATTATGCCTCAAAGTGTTAGTTTTCCAATATGGAAGACTATAAAAAATACTTTTCTTTTTCCAATTGTGACTGCGCTGCCTACCCGCAGTACAAATATTACGTACTGGAGGAGCCACCAAATCCTGAATTTCATATACCGTGCGGATGTTTTCTTCCTCAATCTGTGATAACATTTCGACTCCTGTCATGATCTTTAGTGCTGGGCGGAACTCTCTAGAACCATCAAATGCCACTCTGTCCTTTCTGAACCTGTGCTGGGGAGGGAGAAAACGCCTGTGACCCATGTATGCCCATTTTTTGGAATGTTTAAGCCATACAGATTTTTTACTTTTATTGCAACAAGGGCAAGAAAATTCCCCTTTCGTACTCCAGCCTGATAAATTTGCATAAGCTGGGAAGTCATTGATTGTCCACAATAAAGCTGCATGCAGTTTGAACATTTCATTCGTTTCGCAGTCATAAGTCATCACACCATCGCCCCAAAATTCATTCAACTCATCAATCAATGGCTGAAGGTAAACATCAATCTTATCCCCCGGACTTTTAGGTCCATCAATAAGAGTGGAAAGTAATATAAATTGTTGGTTCATACAAAGCCACAGAGGAAGATTATATGGAACCAACACCACGGGCCATGTGCTATGAGTTGCACCAACCATAGACTTGAATGGATTGAAACCATCTGCTGCCAATCCCAATCGGACATTACGAAAATCTTTAGCAAAGTCGGGATGTCTCTTATCAAAATCCTTCCATGCATGAGAGTCTGCCGGGTGGGTTAACATGTCACTTTCATGAACTCTTTCTGCATTCCATCTCATTAAATTAGAAACTTTAGATGACATAAAAAATCTTTTCAACCTCGGTTTAAGGAGAAAGTAACGCATTTGCTTTATGGCAATCGGTTTCCCCTGTATCGCAATCTGACTTTGATGAGTCTTATTTCCCCTGTTCTCTTTCCACCTGGAAGCGCCACAAACCGTACAAATATCCAAATGAGCAGTTTCATTTCTAAACAACATACAATTGTTTGCACATGCATCTATAGTCTCATATGTAAAACCTAAGTTCTCTGTCAACTTACGAGTATAGTAATACGACTCAGGAATCTTAGCGTCGACAGGAAGAACTTTTTTCAATAAAACCAAAAGCATGTCGAATGATGTGTCTGACCAATTATTCAAAGTCTTCAAATGCAACAACTCCACGATAAACGAATGTTTATTGTAAGAAGTACATCCAGGATATAATTCTGTTTTCGCATCATCAAGTACTTCATAAAACCTCCTCGAATCACGATCTGCACCAGAGCGAAGATTTATCTCACCGGTCTCAAGATTCTGGATGTCAATGCCTTCAGGATCAAACCCACGTACCATTTCAGTAAGCATTTCATGCATTGGATTAGTCATCCTTGCATCAACATCCATCTGAGCTGCATCTGTATTTTGACAACGAACATATTCTTCTCCATGATGAGTCCAACTCTTATAATTTTTCAGAAATCCATTAAAGAAAAGGTGCTCCCTCACAGTATCTCGTGTGAATTGATATCTGTTAGCACATTTTCTACATGGACAACTAATATAGTCACTTTCAAATCCTCTCGTGAAGTCAATAAACTGCATAATGCCATTGAAATATTCTCTAGACGTTCGATTTGGAAGATCAATCCAACTCTTATCCATAATAATATCTGTATAACAAACATTTACACAATACTTATTACATTTACATTTTTCAAATCAACTATATTCAAAATAAATATTAACCATTTGTTTATGAACCATTGATAAAATAATAATGTCACTGAAAGCTCATGTTACCTGATTGAGCTACAAACCTGAAAGGGAGGGGAGCCGAAGGCGGTGCTGCGAGGGAGAGGAGGCAGCGAAGGGGAGCCGGAGCCAAAGGCGGTGCGGCAAGGGAGGGGAAGGGCGGCGGCGGCGGCGGGGAGCTGGAGGAGAGGAGGCGGTGAGGGGACGGGGGACGGGCAGCGAGGGGGGGGGGTGTCCGGGGTCGGGGGGGGGGGGGGGGGGGCTGTCCGAGGTGCGGGGAGGGGTGTCCGGGGTTTCGGGGGCCTGTCAGGGGTGCGGGCAGGGGTGTTCGGGGTGCGGGGGTGTCCGGGGTGCGGGGGAGGGGGGGGGGGGGGGCTGTCTGGGGTGCAGGGGGGGTGTCGGGGGTGCGGGGTGGGGTGTCCGAGGTGCGGGGGGCCTGTCCGGGGTGCGGGGGGGGGGGGGGGGGGGTGGCTGTCCGGGTTCAGAGGGGGGTGTCCGAGTGCGGGGGGGGGGGGGGGGGGCTGTCCGGGGTGCGGGGGGTGTCCGGGTTCGGAGGGGGGTGTCCGAGTGCAGGGGGGGCTGTCCGGGGTGCGGGGAGGCGTCCGGGGTGCGGGGGGCGGTCCGGAGTGCGCGGGGGGGGGGGGGGGGGGGGTGTCTGGGGTGCGGGGAGGCGTCCGGGGTGCGGGGGGCGGTCCGGAGTGCGCGTCGGGGGCTGTCCGGGGTGCGGGTGCCGTCCGGGGTGGGGGGGGAGGGCCGAGAGGCCGGAGGGCGGCGGCCGGAGGCCGGATGGCAGGCGGCGGGGGAGGCCGGGCGGCGGGGGAGTCCGGGCGGCGGGGGAGGCCGGGCGGCGGGGGAGGCCGGGCGGCGGGGGAGGCCGGGCGGCGGGGGAGGCCGGGCGGCGGGGGAGGGGAGGGCGGCGCGAGGGACGACGACGAAGGAGGGAGGGGGTTAGGGCGAGGGAGATCGAGGGCGGGGGGGGGGGGGGGGGGGCGCAGAAACCCCCCGAATTTTTTTAGGCAGGTTAGCGACCGCCGTTGGCGGTCGCTAATGGTGAGCTATAGCGACCGCCAATGGCGGTCGCCCGAGTCTGGGGGGCTCCAATGCCCCCTTTTCTAGTAGTGAATATCAAAACATTATAAGTCATGTTGGGATCATTTCCACTTTTCTCCCATGGTATGTGGGATCAATATGTATCATTTATATAATTTTCCATCAACAATATTTCTAATTAAAGTGTGAAAATAACACTGTATAAAGCACTCAATGGAATGAGATGTCGTTAACCAAATGGTTTTGGTGGAAAATGTTGAATGTAATCATGTAGTCCAAGATCAAATAGAAGAAACAACAGAAAATATAAATTCTATTCAATCCCACATCGAAGGATCTCAAAGTATGAAAAAGAGATATGTTAATAACCAGAGTATCAATTTGGAGTTTTAATTGGGAGATCATGTCTTCATAAATATATATCCAAAGAAGAGTGTTATAGGATTTGTAATGAAAGGTAATATATGCCCCATTTACATCATGTCATTTGATATTATGGAGAGAATATGATATTTGGATTTTCTTTTTTAAATTCCACCTATAATTTCTAAATTACGTGATGTGTTCCACATATCTTTTCTAAAGAAGTACATGATAGACCCAATGCATGTACTTACAAATGAATGAATATATATTGGATCCTGATTTTTTTTATAATGATTATCCATTCCAGATTTTGGACACTAGAGAACATCTGTAGAGTAATTAGATGACTCATCTTGTAATAGTACATAGAGACATTCATAAAATTGAAGAGCCAACGGGGGAACCAGAAGATATAATGATGATGAACTACCCAAAAATGTATGTAGTAACATAATACAAATTTTAAGGATTAATTTTTTGATGGATGGTAGAATATAACAACCAATTATTTTTTTCTACGTCACATATAATTATATCATCTACGAAATATTACATTGTATGAAACACCGATATTAAATGAACCATGATATACTATTAAATATTAACATAACCTTTGGAATAATTTTGTGACCATAATAAATTATAATTTGGAAATTATAAAAACAATATCACGTATGAATGTATATATACAATTAATCATCTCATAAATGAATAAACATTATATTTATACAATTTATTATATAAATAAATGTTTTAAAAATGATAAATTATGTGTTGGTATTTTTAGGAGGAATAAATGTTTATAATTGTTTTTAAATAGAATTTGTTAATTGATTTTTCTTTTTCAAAAAACAGATTTATAAATTAATATTTTGTTTTATTATAATTATTATATAATTTAATGAGTCCATTATTAATTTTTCAATGGTTGTAATATTAGTTATAGTATTATTATCGATATTTTTTTAGTAAATCAATATTTCGCTCAAAAGTGAAAAAATATATTATTTATAATATTATTTTCATTAAATGCTGTCCATTTTCAAAATCATTACCTATTGAAATTGTTAGGGTGAAATTTTTGGATTTTTATAAAATTGATTATTTTTTTAGGAAACGATAAAACCTGACAATTTATGGTATTTAAAATTATAAGTAAATAAATTCAATTTTGAGTAATGTATGAGTCATTGATGATGTAATTGGACATTAAATATAACAACCATTATACATTTATTTTATTTAGTCATAGTAATCAATTATTTTGGTAATCATATGCCATAATAATATCCAGATTAATAAAAAAAGTAAAAAAAACTCCCCTCTCCTCTACTATAAACACCACCCCTCACCAGCCATTATACTAACTACTTCTATGCTTTGGATCTTGTTTATATTCATCCCAATTACACTCCCAAGCCTCTTCCAGTGGATTTCATGTTTCTATTCTCACCATAATACTATTGTCATGTGACATCAGGATGTTATCAAGGAGAATCTATACAAGAGGTAAAATACTATTTCATTTTCTTTTAATTTTTTAATTTATTTTATTTTCACATCCTCTCCTCACCTCCTCTACAAAAATATTCATGATAAATCTAGTATCATACATATACTATAATTTTATTATTTTATTGTAATATTTATCATTAATTCCATTATCCTTTTTAATTTATTATAAGAATAAAAAAACTATTCTTGATGCGTAGATTTACCATCATTGTGGATGATGAATTTTCATTTCCCATTACCACCATTAAAGATTCTCGTATACCAAATATCCTGGTAAAATTATATTTTATTCTTCATTTGATAACATATATAATTTTCTGGAAAAAATATATTATCATGATATTATGTAAAATTATATAAGTTCATGATGATCATATAAACCGCAAAAATAATCAAGATCATTTTCATTGACATTTTATCTAGTGAATTTTTCTCATTCCAAATAAAAAAAATTATATATTAGATAATATAAACTTTCGAATGTTCATCAATAATAATAACTTTAAATTCTAGGGAACTATTCTCATTTTACAAAATCATACAAACCTTTATAATATCAAACCCATCATAAAAAACAATGAAAAAAGACACTCTCTGAACAACAAAATTGAATTTTATAACTCATCCAAAACTCAAAATTTACAAATTTATGTTATAATAAATAAAATATAGGATGGTTTGTTCATCCAAAAAGGAAATAATTAATATAATATTATATCCATGACATTATGCGCAAGTGAATAAAAATTTCAGACATACATTAAGTAATTAATTCTATAGTCCCAAATTTCTATCAGGTAATTCATTTTATATATTTACACCTATATAATTATTAATTATTCCTATTTATTAAACCTTGTTTTAATTAATATGTTTCAAAAATATTTTCCTAGCCCAATTATTCTTGCTTTTATTGGTATATACATGTTATTTATTTTCCCATTTTCAATACCTCCCGATACGCAAGAGCAATTAATGGGAAATTCCTAGTTTATTAATCAGTTTCATAGATAGTACATTGTCTATTTTAAATAACCAATATTTTTATAAAATAAATAAATTTATCATAAAAATTGTAATAGTTCATTTTTGGTTTTATGAAAACAATTATTCATATGCCTTCTTTATATACACTTTTCTATTTTCCCTTAAAATGCACGGAAGTAGATTATTTCTAATGTATCTTAAACACTAATATGAAACTTTTTCAAATCATATAGAAATCAGTTTTCATTATATTTTCATATTTCTAGTTATGAATTTACATATATCTCATAAATCAATTATTTCACTAATACCCAAATGATATGCCGATTTATTATGTCTTATGACTTGATTATGATATGCCATTCATTTTATGGGTAACCCTTAGGTTAATTTATTATGGTTAATTCTAGAGGAAATATTACGATACCATATATCATATTCTATATATTGTTTTATGGTCATTTTGACTGGGGATGTAGGGTCTTGATATCATTCTTTATATTACAGGAGATAGTTCATGATTTTCGTTAATTGTTGGGTAAATTATTTACAATACATAGATTATTTATAATATAAATATAAATGATGATTATGTTTCACACCATTTTTGGACTGAATTGGTCATATTAATTTTCAATCGAACCCTCTATATCATGTCAATGAATCGGTTTGTATCATTAGATAAATGGAATGTTGGTGGATTGGCATTGAATGGTCTAACATTTAGAACATAAGGGGGGGATATGTGATTGAGGATGACTATAGACCATGTAGGAAACACATCAACCTCACACTACCAAGGATCATGACACACATGTGGGTGTCAATGATTTAAAATGCTTAATGAAATGGAAAATTGCAATATATTATTGTATTTTATAGAATTTAATGAATATGGTAGGTGAGACAATGTTAATAGGAACCATTTCTGTTAGGTAAAAACATTCAGATGTGGTGTGTGGTGGGGATCCAAATCAAAGGAGAAATGAACCATGGGGTGAATTGAGGGTATGATTGAATGGAGAGAAACACATTAAAAATCACACCATCAGTGCTTTGATAACATTTTATAGGATTATAAATCAATTAAAAATCCCCAATCAACACCAAGGGGAGTTAATTATTGGATTCCATGAGATAGTTAAAAAAATCAATTTGTGCGGTAGGTGACTGGAATTGAAGGGGGAGGGGAATTTAGTAAAAGGGATTAATATTTTTTTAAATATTACATCATGTAATGAGGAATAAGGGAATGTATTTGTATTTCTAATGGAGGTACAAGAAATATATTGATTAAAATTATCCAATAATGACATTAGTGATGAATTTTTATTTTACATGTATTTAACTTATATTCCACATAGTTTAAATCAATATTCTTATGAAGTGCATTGTATATTTTAATTTCAAGTGACCAAGATTGGTAAAATGACATGAAGGGATGATGTAATTATGGATTAGATTCAATTTTGTTCCTAAAATAGTGGTTTCAGCGAGAACATGTATACTATTTTAATGGCCCATTATGGGTCCATGTGACTTTTATCCTCATTATTTACCCGCTCATTTTCCCTGTGTCGTGAGGGGTGACCAGGTTGGAAGAACAGTAATTTTTTTACTATGATTCAACTATTGGTATTTTAATAAATTGTTTTATCTGATTTGTCACTATATTAGTTTAAGATCATTCCTTTCAATCCATGATTATTGTTTATGGTCATATTTGAAGGATTTAGATGTGTAATGGAGGGGAAATCTTCACATTAGAGATTCATAATTTGAAAGATTTGAGAATTATGGGAAATAAACCATGGTTGTAGATGTTCATAATTTTTATCCTACTTCACCTCCACTCATGGATGGGGATTATAAAATTGTGATCAAATAATTACTATTTTTGAAACATGGGGTGCAGCCACATGTGGCAGATGATCATTCACAGATTGTTTGAAAACAGTGAGTGAGCTACTGTGTCCTAGATCCACTAGAATTAGGATTTATTATTCAAATCAACAATATGATGATGATCCAAATTTAAGTAAGCATAATGATAATGTAAATGTTTTGAATGCCCCTTGAAAATCTTAAATTATCACTTATGTAATATTCCACATGAAAAAGCATGATGGCTGAGTATATTAGTATACAAAGAATCTGTATGAATTTTTGTGGAAAGAATATAAAATGAGTTGGGTGTGGGGTCAATCCAAGTATATTGAAATTTGATCATAATTATGTATCCTATGGGTACATTAATTAGGACACAATTTTCTCTAAAAAAATATTATTATAGGGTACCAATGGTGAAATGTAGAAGTACTCTCGAGTGAGGATGTGGGATATTAAATAGTTTGACATCATTTGGTGGTGACATACTCCATTAAATTTTATATATTTTAAAGGTAATTGAACATGAAATCAACATTTATATGGTGATTAAATGGGTAATTTCTCTTGATAGGTTCACAATCCCACTCTTCTTCACATCAAGTATCATGCCTGGTTATATGAGGTATCGTCACTTATCATAAAAGGAATTTGATTCCCGTTCAACATGGTATGAGTAAAATTTTATGTAATATTATACAAAATTGTGTCTAGGGATTCACGAGTATAGCCAATTCATTTATCATGTTGTAGGGTCATGAGGGTTTCTCGACTAGGTAAAATATTGTGGTGTTTGATTTGGTAGTAATCCTAAAAATGATCCCCATTAGTGATTTTATAGACGAAATATCAAGATTATTTCTAGATTTATCTTAAACATGATTCATATAGTATCTTTTTTTTGTCAAAAGAGTCATCCTATGATTTTTAGCTAGGTTATACAGTAGTTTATTTCCATGCATCTCGAAACTACAATGAGGCTAGGGTGACATCTCACAAAAATAATTGTATTTAAGTTAGTATATTCCTTGGGGAATAACAATAGCAATGGTAAACTCACATTGTAATAGAAAATTCGTGGTTGGGAATAAAGATAATATTTCATGTTTTCACTATGTATGGAAATAAATTGGAAATCAATCAACACATGGTTCTAGAACACAGTGTGATAAGTGACAAATGCTAGGAGGGGTGGCATCTTCTCTTATGTGGACCCATGCTTAATGTCGATTTACATTGTGTAATTGGGATCATGAAACATAAAATTTAATGTCTTGTTAGGAGGATATTGGGTAATATTATATTTATAAAATGATGCATCAATTGTTTATCACACAATGTTAGGCTACAGTTTAACATCATGTACTATTGATGCTTGTTTTACTCATCTCAAATTTTTATTTGAGTCAACAAATTTTTATCACAGTAGATAAGGATATAGTCCAATGTCATTTGATTATGATTTTTATCATAATAATATTTCTTTTTTATATTAGGCATATCGTTTTCAAACTAGGGGTAAGGCTATAGTTTTAACATCCAGTTCTTTGTACAATTGTTATAGACATGTCAAATTTTTTATATGAGGTTTCTGATGTTTTCACATAGGGTAAAGATAAACCAGAAGATATTTTTTTGAGGATTTTTATCCACTAACATATTTCATAAAATGAATCCTTGGTATTTCAAATAGGGCAATAAAATATATTATTTTCATGTGTTGATGGAGAAGTTTGATCATATGAAAATCTTTATGTGATATGTCCCGTGCTGTTCACTTAGTGTCATGATTTATTTTAATGTCATGCACTGATGAAATCACTATTGGTCATACAATATATTTTAATCGAGGAAACCCTTTTTTTAATATGGTAAGGATATAATTTAACATTAAATGATAAGTATTTGGGTAATAATGTATTACAATGTATGACTGTGACACTAGATTATGTATTTAAAATTTGAATAGATCAAACTAATGTTCTCATGAAAATTAATGCATGAGGAATTTTGAATTTACGGTAGGTGTTATAGGATTTCATTATATGGAGACCAGTGAGTATGTATTGTTATAGTATACCTTATGAATTATGTATGGTATTTGAAATTCATTTTCCATCATCAATATTTTTGGTGCATGATCAACGTTATGAGATATAATCCCATTTCCCTGTGATGGATGGAATAGAGGTAGAAATTTTTATTCAAATATATTTTTATTCATTTATTTTCACACATAATGTTACGTAGTTACTGGATAATATATTTCTTCAGTTATTAATAATCATCTAATTGGACTTCCACTACCTTGTGTTGTGTTTTGTGATCATAAAATGTCATCCAGCGAGATGGTAGGTAACCCACTATTTGAAAAATATCCTACGTCTCTGAATAAATGGACTTTGTGGTTTCTTGTGGTGAATTTAGAGTGTTCATCTAATAATACAAGATGGAATTAGAGAGTTTATAAATAATAAAACACTTATTATAGTACAACATTTTATAAGAGATGCTTGATTTCATTTCGTTGAAGGCCTCAATCATCATATTCTCCTACTAGTTATAGTGGGATGTGTGGTGATATCAATTGTTGTACTTTGTGTATAAATTATTGTCATAAGAGGATTAATAGATTTTTTAAATTATTAATGGGATAATTAACAAGAATCCCAAAAATTTGAATGATGCAATACTTTATAAACATGATATATAACATCCAAAATATTTAAAAGGAAATACTATGTTCATTAGCATACATTTTACATCAAATTTAGCATAAATAAACAATTTATTATCATTATTAATATGGAATTTATAACATATTTGTTAGGATGGTGTAAATTAATAGGATTAACTGAATTATGAAAATTTGGCTAAAACATTTGTATATAATTAATTCATTTTCGACAAATTAACTATAAATTAAATGAATAATTTCTTCAAATTGTTTTATGTACACAAGTATCATATTCAAATAATTTAATAAATCACACATTTTGTATTATATAAATTAATGATGTATAAGAAATTTCTATTTTAATATTTAACATTCTTTCTATGTTTTTAGACACGATATAAGAACAAATCCCATTATATGAATAGAGTTTTTATTTTTTAAAAAAATTATGTTTTTCCAACTTTTGAGGGAGAAACTATTTTAAATCTAATTTTGAAAATTTTTTATGTTCTATTTTTCAAAATAAAAATTAGTTTTTAATTTTTAATATCATAATTATCTTATTATGAGTTTTTTTTATTTTTCAGCAATGTTTTATTTTTTAATTAGCAGTGAAAAATACTACATTGTAGCTAAAAACTAATTATTTGATTAAAAAATAAATATATATGATTTTTTTTACAAAAATAAAAATAGAACAATAATAAATTCATTTATCAAATTTAGTTCATTGTAATAATTTATAATTTTCGATGGACAAAAAAACTTATTGAAAATATGAAAATCTGTTTTACCCTCCTTATCACTAAATATACATGATTATCATTAATGTTGAGATATCCACTTATATGAATTGAATATTAAAAGAAGACATAAATTGTTGTAATTAGTATGAAAATGAGTTCTAATAAGATTAAATTAATCTTTGGGGAATATAAAAACATTAGTATTTTATTTATAATAGATAAGTATAAATTTTGAATGTAAGGTTACAAATAATATTATAATATTACAAAATTACACTAACACTTTTAATAATTATTTGGATGAGTGGATTTCGAAACCAAATATAACTTAGGCCAAAATTATAACATTTTTAGTCAACTTGGGTAAGAATATGAAAGTTATTATTTTTCATTTTTAGATAAGATAAAAACTTCATGCTAATATTTTTACTAAATAAATTATTTTCAATATAGTGTAATATAGAAGATAAAATCTATTATAAATAGTCATTTGAAATCTAAAATGTCTATAAACATCATGATTATTTTTTTACATTTTTTAGACATTAGAAAAATAAATTTTACAATGAAAAAATGATTATGATGTAATTGACTTATTAAAGAAAGATTCAATGAAATGATATTAAAAATGTTAAAATAAGAATAATTTGATGTATTAGGAGACATAAAAGAATTTAATGAGGTAATTTTACAATTTACGGATGACATAATCTATTTTTTGAGAATAAATAATTTCTATATGATTTTTTTTAAAAAGTCAGGTAAAAAATAGCATCGAAATTGACATAATTATTATCCTTAAATATAAAAATATTAATCATATGATATAAAATATATATAAAAATATAAAATATGGACAACTCATTTAGGTAAGTAAAATAATGCAATTAATTAATCATTAATTTTTCTTTAAGTAAGTTAGAGTGTCTATATTAGCACTCAAAATTGTAAATTATTGGATAAAACAGTTAGAGTAAAAGGGGTAAAAAATATAAGGATTAAAAAATAAAATAATAGTTTCTACTTTTAATTAGATGAATGGACACCGACCTAATACCATGTTTGTAACACCCCGAGATTTTATGAAAAATATTCTTTTTAATTTCACTAATGTCTTGTGTTGTACACTACACCAAAAGGAGCTTGCACAACACGCAACCTTGATTTTCCTTGCATTACACGCAATCGCGACCTTCCTCGATAGCGTGTGTAGTACGCAATAACGAGTTTCACTAAACAACAATACGCTATTAAAATACTATTAAAACTAGCTGTTATGAATAGTACTAACAACTTTTTGAAATTTTTTATATTTTATTTTTCAGAATGGAATTCATTTTTGGATTCATAATATCGAAATTAGCTTAGGGTGAAATTTTGGTACTTTTCGGATAACTTTTATTTTCTGATGAATAGTGAAAATTACTAAATTTTAATTAAAAACAACTTTTTTAATCAAAATAATTAATAGTGATAAATTATTAATTTGAGTGGTTTCAAAGTATATTTAGAATATATTTTTACAATTCAATACAATGTTGGTCATTGGATGTAATTTCACATTTACACCAGACAAAAACAAGTGTTAATCTTTTGATAGTTATTATCTCTTAAAAACACGCTATTTGTTGTGACAACGGAAATTAATTATAAAATTAATTAATGCAACTTATATGTTGGGAATTTTGTAAAATAGAAATCATTTTTGAATTCAGAATATCAATTATAGCTTAGGGTGAAATTTTGGCATTTTTCGGAAAAACTTCAATTTTTGATGAATAGTGAAACTACTATGTGGAAGTTAAAAAAATTATTTTGTTCATAAATCATAATTTTACCGCTTCTGTGAATGGAATTTCAAAAATCCAAGAGACACAGTTGATGTCATTAAGTAAAATGTGGTTCAATGAGATTAAAATAATTTTTGGTGAATAGTAACTTTTTACTTTTTTTACCACGGTTAAAAGTAAATAGGGTAATTAAGGATACAATTTATATTAATATTACCCTAACACATGTCCTAATCATATTGGACAAGTGTATCTCGACTAAAAACAACCTTAAGTGTAAAATATTATCATTTAGGCCCACTTGGATTAGATTAGGACATTTATTATTATTTAATTCAAAGAAGAGTTAAAAGAGTTAAAATCAATGTTTATTTACTAAAACATTTTTAATATAGGGTTATACATAAGATAAATTCAATTTTAAATATTCATTAGAAAGCTAAAATAATTTCCTACATAAGGGTATTTTATTTGTAATTTTTAGAGATCAAATAATTTAATTTATTTATGACACAAAGATGATGCTGTAATTATCTTATTAATGAAATATTGACATAATTGATGTTATAAATACCAAAATAAATTTAATTTGAGACTTTTTATGAATCCCACTAATTTTTTAGGTTACTATGATATATTAGTGTTGATTTAATCAACCTGGTTAGAACATATAATTCTGTTATGACTTTCACAAAAATCATATATCAAATAGCGTCAAAATTGACACAAAATAGTTTTTGAATCAAATATTATATTATTAATTGTTATTTTATTCCTAAAAATCTATGGTTCGGCAAAATTACTTATATAAGGATATATATATTAATAATAAACAATTTGGGGTTAGTTTGGCATGTTATTGTAGATTTATTAATCATATTGTGTAAGAAAACAAAAAGACACGGTAAAAGTTAAATTATTTAACTTAGAGTTAAATCTAATTGATAAGGATAAAATAATAACCTAAACTTGTATAAATCATATTGGTTGATAGGATTTCGACCCATCCCCACTTTAGATTCGAAATAATACCCTTTGGAACCATTATAAACCGATTTTGACTTTAATATAAAATAATATTTTGAGATATTCCTAAGGTGCCCCTCTCCTCCCTTATAAAAGGGCTCCTCCACCCCCTCCTCCTCACACCAATTGGAGCACTCATGCTCGGCCAAACCCTGCCAAAATCCCTTCTCCACTTCCCTAGAATAATCCTAGAGGTCCTGGTCTTCTTCAAAGACCAATCTTAGTTCCCTAAGTGGAGGATTCAAAGAGGCGTTTCAACGAAGAGGTAATATCCATTACCGATCCTTTCAATTTCTTTCTTCTTCAACTTCTTCTTCTTTAGTTTTTTCATGATAAAGTAATAACATCAGTATTAAATACATACTGATATGTTATTATAAATATGAAACAACTCTAATCAACCTTCTATCCATCCTACGGAAAAAGGAAATCACCGCACGTGCGTACGTACGGAATACCGTCTCCACGCCGTGGTGTAATCTATTTTCCGCCACCACATTAATTGGATGGGTATAATGGTTTACTGAGTAACTATATATGATTATTATAATGTGATATTGATACTGAAATAGTATACAAACACTTCAACACAATTCCACGTCCATGGGAATGATATCATCGCTCGTGCGTACGTACGGACTACCGTCTCCACGACGCGATGAGATTCATTCTCAAAGATTAACCATTCATGAATGATTATAAAGTATATATAATAAGTAATAATGAAACATATGACATAATAATGATACTATATTTATTTATATTTATATGTATGTCATCTACTTAATTCCATTAAATTCAATAAGGAAACGAAAACAACGTTCATGCGTATGTACGAACTACCGTCTCCATGAACGGTGTATCTCATTCCATTTATCAATATATTATATATATGTATATTCTGAATATATATTATATATAAATCATGTTTTAAATTCTGGATATAAGTAATCATGATCCAAGTAATCATATTAATAATTACAAGTTAAAAACACGAACGACAAATGAGACGATTTTACCCAAAACGCAACTTTAACATGAATTTATAAAAGAACGGGTAATATAAAGTCATAAGTGGACCATATATGATATAATAACAATTAATATGATTCTGGAATAAGTCAATAACATGATTTAAATCATTATACAGGAGGTTCAGACACGTACAAAGAAAGTCGGACCTATGGTATGGGAAATATCACAATCTCATTTTTATCCGAGATTGTTTTTACTTTGGAATTTACTGGGGTATATTTTACCATCCACATACATGTTTCCTCAATATGTAATATTATTTACATCCACCTACAATTGTTTAAATTGAATTTTACCATTCTGTGAGTTTTTAGTAAAAGATATGAAAGGAATCTTTTGTCGTTTTTCGTATGAGGTACATTTTGACTTTTCCGACAAAAGTACGAGAATAATGTTTTTTTAACTTATACGGCATGAATGGATTTTTAAATCATTATTTCCAAGAATCTTCCTTTACAAGTTTTCAAGTTTATTTTTAATCAACTTCTTTTATTTTAAAGTCGTATGACATGTTATGAAAGGAAATAATGTTTTTGAAGAAGAAAGGATATTTTCCTCAAGAATGGAGTTCAAGTTTTTTATCAAAATTATTTTCCATCTAAGATAATAAAGGGTTATGTTTTTATCCCTATTATTACATTTATTTGATCATGTTGTGATGGAATTATTTTTATGAATTCCTTTATCTTGGATGAATTGTTTTATGATGTCATGATGTTTAAGATTCCCGTTTGTATTACATGGGTTATGCAATGATGTATGATTTATGTTTTTGTGGCACACATAAGAATGGTATCATTATGAGATGAGTGGGACCTATATCTAACTCCAATGCATTGGGTAAAGATTTTATATCTCATGAGATAGATATGGCTGGAATTGTAGGTTATACCAGTTCAGTGAAAGAGGACTGAAACGAGGGTGACTCGGTTCAGAAAGGGACTTTGTCCACTAAGATAGTCTTGACAATGAGTCTTAACTAACAAGAAATGATTCTCTATGATTATGTGTGTATGCCACAAAGTTTCATGTTTTAAGTTATGATTATTGGGATTTCATTTCACTACTATGATTTATCCCATGTTATGAAATTATGCTCTCTCTTTTGCAGGATAAGATTTCCAAAAGTTATGTTCTTATGAATATGATGTGATTTATCATTCTTTTGTTTACCCTTACTGAGAATTTGAGCTCACCCTTTTATGTTTTCCTTTCCCCAGGATATAAAGAATGGTTTTAGATAAAAAAAAGGGGAAGATCTTTATGGGAGATATTGGAGATCTTTCACCACGATTAGAAGATTATGTTCCGAGTTTCCAAAGACAATAAACTATTACGATCCTTGTATGTGTGTTTTTTTATGTACTAAGTATTCCGAAAAAGTAATGAAATGTTCATGTACGATAAGCTTTGGGTCTCTATAGTTGGTATCAGAGGAAAGGTTTAGTCAACCTTGGGAAACTAGGATGCGAAAATGTTAGTGAGATACCTAGAGATATTTATAAGGTATGTCTAAGGATGTCCCTAAGGATAAGTATACGTATAGGTTATAGTACTAGAACTACGCTAATGATCATATAATTAAACCTAAGATGTTAGATATTGAAGGTACTCCCCCTTTATTATGTTGTTTTCCCTATCATTATTTTTTCCTCTCACACTATTCTTTTTGGGTTTTAGACGATGGCTGGATCCCGAAGGAACCATGTTGATCAATGCAATGGACAATGCAATGATTGTCCTCCTGAACAGACAAATGTTATGGGAGATGGAGTGAAAAATCTTATTGCTATACTTACACAAGCTATGAATCATTCTGGACTTCCAAATGAGCAGATAAGGGAACAATATTCTATTGAGTCCTTCATGAGGCAACGTCCACCTTCTTTTAGTGGGTCTTTCGATCCACTTGTTGCTGAACAATGGATCAGTACTACTGAAAAGATATTTTAAGTTCTTCAATGTTCTAAACATGATAAAGTCATCTTAGCAGTATATCGTTTGGAAGGTGAAGCTGATCAATGGTGGAATCTTATCAAGAATACGAGGCCAAGAGATGAAATTGAGTCCATGGAATGGGACGAGTTCAAGAACTTATTTTGCAATATGTACTTCCCTCATATTCTTCGAACAAAGATGGAGAAGGAGTTTCTTGAACTAAAGCAAAAGGATGATGAATCTGTTGGTATAAACGTAGCAAATTTTACAAGACTTGAAAGGTATGCATCTGGCATTATCATCCAACCTGAATGTAAAGTTGATCGATTTTTCAGTGGCTTAAAACCAAGTTTTCAAAGGGAATTAGCTAATTGACTTCAGTAGCTATGAAGAAATTGTGCGTTGTGCTATCAAGGTAGAAATGGAAGTTGGTGTTAAATATCCATCTCATGGTTTTAACAAGAAACAAATGATGGAGTTCAAGGAGAAATCTCATAATAATGGTGAAAAGAAGATGAATGTTTCCTTATGCACAAAGTGTGGAAAGAAGCATGGTGGAGATTGTCTTAAAGGGACTAGAAAATGTTTTAAGTGTGGAAAAGAAGGTCATTGAGTAGCTTAGTGTCGATGTAATGGAAAAAGGGATTCTAATGATGTGAATAAAGCAAACACTGCAGAGAACGCACCACCAACACTTCAATGATTCAAGTGCAAGGAAATGGGGCATTGTGCTAATAAATTCCCTAATCCAAGGGTTAATGATGATCAACATGAGCAACCAATGAAGGCAAAGGACAAAAGGATGTCACATGAGATCACTATTGGCGATGATGAATATGAAAACGATGTGGTGGAATGATTAAGTGTTTATGTAATGGGATTCCAAAATAATGTTGTATCATGGAGTATTGGAATATTTATGTATTGGTCTAATGTGGTATTCAAAGTGATTGAGATATTATGCGCATAATGAAGGGAAAAAGAGAAAATGAAATGTTTAACAGTATTCATGAGATCATGATTGATATATGGACTAAGTGATATCATGGTTTGAGTATATAGAATTTTGAGGATTTTGGTATGTGGAAGGTGTTAACTTTTAACGGCATTCATGTTTTCACTATGGTATTCAAGAGAATACATGATTAATGACTTTTAATGATTGGAATGGGACCATCAAAACATATCTTATGATATATGGGGATCGACGATGGTATTAAATCTCTGGTAATCGTTTTCACTATGTTATGAGAGTGGACTGCAGTAGTATGGATAAGCCTAAAGATTGGAATGGATTATGTTGGACATAAGATAGTATTGTTTAAGGATAGAATTTTTTTTTGATATTATTGATGGGGTGTTATAGTAATATAGTTTTATAAAAATGACAACCTGCAGGACAGGCGACATCCCATCGCGTCGGACAAGGCTGTGGAAATCGAACCCACAACCGAAGTGCGACTGGCCTTTATCGCCTACCACTGGCCTACAGAAAGTCCCTGTTTAGTAGAAACTAGTTTTATTATATTAAGCTGTATGATATATGATGTATAAGTCCATTTTAGGAACCATATATGATTAATCTCACTATAGATCGACTTATGTACATAATTTTTGCTAACATTTTGTTTGAGACAGATGGAATGACCCGTCATTCTATCACATGATCTGCTAACACTTCACAAATAACAAATTCAACTTCATTTATTTAAGAGATGAAGTGGAAATTGTTCAAGGCACAAACAACAGTGAGATTGTACCAAAATAAAGTAAGTATTTATTCTAATTCAAATTTTCAACTTTAGGGAAATGATCTTGAAAACCAAAAATGTTGTCCTAGTGATCATATATCTGATGAATCAGATGGTACCTTAGATCGTCACAAATTTATGGCTTTGTGATTGTTGGCTTTTCCATATCCATGTTCTCTACCACTCCCCATCAGAACATGATGGTTAGATTTCTCATCCATATCCATATTTTCACCTATGTGGAAACCCAGTGATTAGTTTATTTGGGTAACCGTTAAGTTTCAAACTTTTGTTTTTAAAGATTGGTTTTGGTATTCCTTTTTACGATGTGGGTTTCTATTAAAGAAACATTCGAATAGTAAACCATTTATAACCCCGACGAATTTCGAAGGAGAATTTCATTTTAAGGGGGGTAGAATGTAAAACCCCGAGATTTTATGAAAAATATTCTTTTTAATTTCACTAATGTCTTGTGTTGTACGCTACACCAAAAGGAGCTTGCACAACACGCATCCTTAATTTGCCTTGCATTACATGCAATCGCGACCTTCCTCGATAGCGTGTGTAGTACGCAATAACGAGTTTCACTAAACAACAAAATGCTATTAAAATATTATTAAAAATAGCCGTTATGAATAGTAATAACCACTTTTTGAAATTTTGTATATTTTATTTTTCAGAATGGAATTCATTTTTGGATTCATAATATCGAAATTAGCTTAGGGTGAAATTTTGGTACTTTTCGGATAACTTTTATTTTCCGATGAATAGTGAAAATTACTAAATTTTATTTAAAAACAACTTTTTTAATCGAAATAATTAATATTGATAAATTATTAATTTGAGTGGTTTCAAATTATATTTAGAATTTATTTTTACAATTCAATACAATGTTGGTCATTGGATGTAATTTCACATTTACACCAGACATAAACAAGTGTTAATCTTTTGATAGTTATTATCTCTTAAAAACACGCTATATGTTGTGACAGCGGAAATTAATTATAAAATTAATTAATGAAACATATATGTTGGGAATTTTGTAAAATAGAAATCATTTTTGAATTCGGAATATCAATTATATCTTAGGGTGAAATTTTGGCATTTTTCTGAAAAACATCAATTTTTGATGAATAGTGAAACTACTAAGTGGAAGTTAAAAAAAATTATTTTTTCATAAATCTTAATTTTACCGCTTCTGTGAATGGAATTTCAAAAATCTGAGAGACACAGTTGATGTCATTAAGTAAAATGTGGTTCATTGGGATGAAAATAATTTTTAGTGAATAGTAACTTTTTACTTTTTATTACCACGGTTAAAAGTAAATAGGGTAATTAAGGGTAAAAATGATATTAATATTACCCTAACACATGTAATAATCCTATTGGACAAGTGTATCTCGACCAAAAACAACCTTAAGTGTAAAATATTATCATTTAGGCCCACATTTATTAGATTAGGACATTTATTATTATTTAAATCAAAGAAGAGTTAAAAGAGTTAAAATAAAAGTTTATTTACTAAAACATTTATTATATAGGGTTATACAAAAGATACATTCAATTTTAAACATTCATTAGAAATATAAAAAGATTTCCTACATAATGGTATTTTATTTGTAATTTTTAGAGATCAAATAATTTAATTTATTTATGACACAAAGATGATGCTGTAATTATCTTATTAATGAAATATTGACATAATTGATGTTATAAATACCAAAATAAATTTAATTTGAGACTTTTTATGAATCACACTAATTTTCTAGGTTACTATGATATATTAGTGTTGATTTAATCAACTTGGTTCGAACATATAATTCTGTTATGACTTTCACAAAAATCATATATCAAATAGTGTCAAAATTGACACAAAAATAGTTTTTAAATCAAATATTATATTATTAATTTTTATTTTATTCCTAAAAATCTAAGGTTCGGCCAAATGACTTAGATAAGGATATATATATTAATAATAAACAATTTGGGGTTCGTTTGGCATGCTATAGTAAGTGTATTAACCATATAGTGTAAGAAATCAAAAAGACACGGTAAAAGTTAAATTATTTAACATAGAGTTAAATCTAATTTATAAGGTCAAAATAATAACCTAAACTTGTCTAAATCCTATTGGTTGATCGGATTTAGACTCATCCCCACTTTATCTTCGAAATGAAACCCTTTGGAACCATTATAAACCGATTTTGACTTTAATATAAAATAATATTTTGAGATATTCCTAAGGTGCCCTCTCCTCCCTTATAAAAGGGAACCTCCTCCCCCTCCTCCTCACACCAATTTGAGCACTCATTCTCGGCAAAACCCTGCCAAAATCCCTTCTCCACTTCCCTAGAATAATCCTAGAGGTCCTAGTCTTCTTCAAAGACCAATCTTAGTTCCCTAAGTGGAGTATTCAAAGAGGCGTTTCAAAGAAGAGGTAATATCCATTACCGATCTTTTCAATTTCTTTCTTCTTCAACATATTCTTCTTTAGTTGTTTCATGATCAAGTAATAACATCAGTATTACTTAAATACTGATATGTTAGTATAAATATGAAACAACTCTAATTAACCTTCTATCTATCCTACGGAAAAAGGAAATCACCGCACGTGCGTACGTACGGAATACCGTCACCACGCCGTGGTGTAATCTATTTTCCGCCACCACATTAATTGGATGGGTATAATGGTTTAATGAGTAACTATATATGATTATTATAAAGTGATATTGATACTGAAATATTATACAAACACTTCAACACAATTCCACGACCATGGGAACGATATCATCGCTCGTGCGTACGTACGGACTACAGTCTCCACGACGCGATGAGATTCATTCTCAATGATTAACCATTCATGAATGATTATAAAGTATATATAATAAGTAATAATGAAATATATGACATAATAATGATACTGGATTTATTTATATTTATATGTATTACATCTACTTAATTCCATTCAATTCAATAAGGAAACGAAAACAACGTTCATGCGTACGTATGGACTACCGTCTCCATGAACGATGTATCTCATTCCATTTATCAATATATTATATATATGTATATTCTGAATATATATTATATATAAATCATGTTTTACATTCTGGATATAATTAATCATGATCCAAGTAATCATATTAATAATTACAAGTTAAAAACACGAACGACAAACGAGACGATTTTACCCAAAACGCTACTTTAACATGAATTTACAAAAGAACGGGTAATATAAAGTCATAAGTGGACCATATATGATTTAATAATAATGAATATGATTCTGGAATAAGTCAATAACATGATTTAAATCATTATACAGGAGGTTCGGACACGTACAAAGTAAGTCGGACCTAAGGTAAGGGAAATATCACAATCTCATTTTTATCCGAGATTGTTTTTACTTTGGCATTTACTGGGGTATATTTTACCATCCACATACATGTTTCCTCAATATGTAATATTATTTCCATCCACCTAAAATTTTATAAATTTAATTTTACACTTCTGTGAGTTTTTAGTAAAAGATATGAAAGGAATCTTTTGTCGTTTTTCGTACGAGGTACATTTTCACTTTTCCGACAAAAGTACGAGAATAATGTTTTTTTTAACTTATACGGCATGAATGGATTTTTAAAACATTATTTCAAAGAAGATTCCTTTACAAGTTTTCAAGTTTATTTTTAATCAACTTCTTTTATTTTAAAGTCGTATGACATGTTATGAAAGGAAAAAATGTTTTTGAAGAAGAAAGGATATTTTCCTCAAGATTGGAGTTCAAGTGTTTTATCAAAATTATTTTCCATCTATGATAATAAAGGGTTCTGTTTTTATCCCTATTATTACATTGATTTGATCATGTTGTGATGAAATTATTTTTATGAATTCCTTTATCTTGTATGAATTGTTTTATGATGTCATGATGTTTAAGATTCCCATTTGTATTACATGGGTTATGCAATGATGTATGATTTATGATTTTGTGGCACACATAAGAATGGTATCATTATGAGATGGGTGGGACCTATATCTCCCTACAATGCATTGGGTAACGATTTTATATCTCATGGGATAGATATGGCTGGAATGGTAGGTTATACCGGTTCAGTGAAACAGGACTGAAACGAGGGTGACTCAGTTCAGAAAGGGACTTTGTCCACTAAGATAGTATTGACAATGAGTCTTTACTAACAATAAATGATTCTCTATGATTATGTGTGTATGCCACAAAGTTTCATGTTTTATGTTATGATTATTGGGATTTCATTTCACTACTATGATTTATCCCATGTTATGAAATTATGCTCTCTCTTTTGCAGGATAAGAATTCCAAAAGTTATGTTCTTATGAATATGATGTGATTGATTTTTCTTTTGTTTACCTTTACTGAGAATTTGGGCTCACCCTTTTATGTTTTCTTTTCCCCGGGATATAAAGAAAGCTTTTAGGTAAAAAAAGAAGATCTTTATGGGAGATATTGGAGATCATTCACCACGATTAGAAGATTACGTTCCGAGTTTCCAAAGACACTAAACTATTACGATCCTTGTGTGTGTGTTTTTTGTTATGTACTATGTATTCCGAAAAACTAATGAAATGTTCATGTATGATAAGCTTCGAGTCTCTACAGTTTGTATCAGAGGAAAGGTTTAGTCAACATTTGGAAACTAGGATGCGAAAATGTTAGTTAGATCCCTTGAGATATTTCTAAGGTATGTCTAGGGATGTCCCTAAGGTTAAGTATACGTATAGGTTATAGTACTAGAACTACGCTAATGATCATAGAATTAAACCTAAGATGTTAGATATTGAAGGTACTCCCCCTTTATTATGTTGTTTTCCCTAGCATTATTTTTTCCTCTCACACTATTCTTTTTGGGTTTTAGACGATGGCTGGATCCCGAAGGAACCGTGTTGATCAATGCAATGGACAATGCAATGATTGTCCTCCTGAACAGACAAATGTTATGGGAGATGGAGTGAAAAATCTTATTGCTATACTTACACAAGCTATGAATCATTCTGGACTTCCAAATGAGCAGATAAGGGAACAATATTCTATTGAGTCCTTCATGAGGCAACGTCCACCTTCTTTTAGTGGGTCTTCCGATCCACTTGTTGCTGAACAATGGATCAGTACTACTGAAAAGATATTTTCAGTTCTTCAATGTTCTAAACATGATAAAGTCATCTTAGCAGTATATCGTTTGGAAGGTGAAGCTGATCAATGGTGGAATCTTATCAAGAATACGAGGCCAAGAGATGAAATTGAGTCCATGGAATGGGACAAGTTCAAGAACTTATTTTTCAATAAGTACTTCCCTCGTATTCTTCGAACAAAGATGGAGAAGGGGTTTCTTGAACTAAAGCAAAAGGATGATGAATCTGTTGGTATAAACGTAGCAAATTTTACAGGACTTGAAAGGTATGCATCTGGCATTATCATCCAACCTGAATGTAAAGTTGATCGATTTTTCAGTGGCTTAAAACCAAGTTTTCAAAGGGAATTAGCTAATTGACTTCAGTAGCTATGAAGAAATTGTGCGTTGTGCTATCAAGGTAGAAATGGAAGTTGGTGTTAAATATCCATCTCATGGTTTTAACAAGAAACAAATGATGGAGTTCAAGGAGAAATCTCATAATAATGGTGAAAAGAAGATGAATGTTTCCTTATGCACAAAGTGTGGAAAGAAGCATGGTGGAGATTGTCTTAAAGGGACTAGAAAATGTTTTAAGTGTGGAAAAGAAGTTCATTGAGTAGCTGAGTGTCGATGTAATGGAAAAAGGGATTCTAATGATGTGAATAAAGCAAACACTGCAGAGAACGCACCACCAACACTTCAATGATTCAAGTGTAAGGAAATGGGGCATTGTGCTAATAAATGCCCTAATCCAAGGGTTAATGATGATCAACATGAGAAACCAATGAAGGCAAAGGACAAAAGGATGTCACATGAGATCACTATTGGCGATGATGAACATGAAAACGATGTGGTGGAATGATTAAGTGTTTATGTAATGGGATTCCAAAATAATGTTGTATCATGGAGTATTGGAATATTTATGTATTGGTCTAATGTGGTATTCAAAGTGATTGAGATATTATGCGCATAATGAAGGGAAAAAGAGAAAATGAAATGTTTAACAGTATTCATGAGATCATGATTGATATATGGACTAAGTGATATCATGGTTTGAGTATATAGAATTTTGAGGATTTTGGTATGTGGAAGGTGTTAACTTTTAACGGCATTCATGTTTTCACTATGGTATTCAAGAGAATACATGATTAATGACTTTTAATGATTGGAATGGGACCATCAAAACATATCTTATGATATATGGGGATCGACGATGGTATTAAATCTCTGGTAATCGTTTTCACTATGTTATGAGAGTGGACTGCAGTAGTATGGATAAGCCTAAAGATTGGAATGGATTATGTTGGACATAAGATAGTATTGTTTAAGGATAGAATTTTTTTTTGATATTATTGATGGGGTGTTATAGTAATATAGTTTTATAAAAAGGACAACCTGCAGGACAAGCGACATCCCATCGCGTCGGACAAGGCTGTGGAAATCGAACCCACAACCGAAGTGCGACTGACCTTTATCGCCTACCACTGGCCTACAGAAAGTACCTGTTTAGTAGAAACTAGTTTTATTATATTAAGCTGTATGATATATGATGTATAAGTCCATTTTAGGAACCATATATGATTAATCTCACTATAGATCGACTTATGTACATAATTTTTGCTAACATTTTGTTTGAGACAGATGGAATGACCCGTCATTCTATCACATGATCTGCTAACACTTCACAAATAACAAATTCAACTTCATTTATTTAAGAGATGAAGTGGAAATTGTTCAAGGCACAAACAACAGTGAGATTGTACCAAAATAAAGTAAGTATTTATTCTAATTCAAATTTTCAACTTTAGGGAAATGATCTTGAAAACCAAAAATGTTGTCCTAGTGATCATATATCTGATGAATCAGATGGTACCTTAGATCGTCACAAATTTATGGCTTTGTGATTGTTGGCTTTTCCATATCCATGTTCTCTACGACTCCCCATCAGAACATGATGGTTAGATTTCTCATCCATATCCATATTTTCAGCTATGTGGAAACCCAGTGATTAGTTTATTTGGGTAACCGTTAAGTTTTAAACTTTTGTTTTTAAAGATTGGTTTTGGTATTCCATTTTACGATGTGGGTTTCTATTAAAGAAACATTCGAATAGTAAACCATTTATAACCCCGACGAATTTCGAGGGAGAATTTCATTTTAAGGGGGGTAGAATGTAACACCCCGAGATTTTATGAAAAATATTTTTTTTAATTTCACTAATGTCTTGTGTTGTACGCTACACCAAAAGGAGCTTGCACAACACGCATCCTTAATTTGCCTTGCATTACATGCAATCGCGACCTTCCTCGATAGCGTGTGTAGTACGCAATAACGAGTTTCACTAAACAACAATATGCTATTAAAATATTATTAAAACTAGCCATTATGAATAGTAATAACCACTTTTTGAAATTTTGTATATTTTATTTTTCAGAATGGAATTCATTTTTGGATTCATAATATCGAAATTAGCTTAGGGTGAAATTTTGGTACTTTTCGGATAACTTTTATTTTCCGATGAATAGTGAAAATTACTAAATTTTATTTAAAAACAACTTTTTTAATCGAAATAATTAATATTGATAAATTATTAATTTGAGTGGTTTCAAATTATATTTAGAATGTATTTTTACAATTCAATACAATGTTGGTCATTGGATGTAATTTCACATTTACACCAGACATAAACAAGTGTTAATCTTTTGATAGTTATTATCTCTTAAAAACACGCTATATGTTGTGACAGCGGAAATTAATTATAAAATTAATTAATGAAACATATATGTTGGGAATTTTGTAAAATAGAAATCATTTTTGAATTCGGAATATCAATTATATCTTAGGGTGAAATTTTGGCATTTTTCTGAAAAACATCAATTTTTGATGAATAGTGAAACTACTAAGTGGAAGTTAAAAAAAATTATTTTTTTCATAAATCTTAATTTTACCGCTTCTGTGAATGGAATTTCAAAAATCTGAGAGAGACAGTTTATGTCATTAAGTAAAATGTGGTTCAATGGGATGAAAATAATTTTTAGTGAATAGTAACTTTTTACTTTTTTTTACCACGGTTAAAAGTAAATAGGGTAATTAAGGGTAAAAATGATATTAATATTACCCTAACACATGTACTAATCCTATTGGATAAGTGTATCTCTACCAAAAACAACCTTAATTGTAAAATATTATCATTTAGGCCCACATGTATTAGATTAGGATATTTATTATTATTTAATTCAAAGAAGAGTTAAAAGAGTTAAAATAAAAGTTTATTTACTAAAACATTTATTATATAGGGTTATAGAAAAGATACATTCAATTTTAAACATTCATTAGAAATATAAAAATATTTCCTACATAATGGTATTTTATTTGTAATTTTTAGAGATCAAATAATTTAATTTATTTATGACACAAAGATGATGCTGTAATTATCTTATTAATGAAATATTGACATAATTGATGTTATAAATACCAAAATAAATTTAATTTGAGACTTTTTATGAATCCCACTAATTTTCTAGGTTACTATGATATATTAGTGTTGATTTAATCAACTTGGTTAGAACATATAATTCTGTTATGACTTTCACAAAAATCATATATCAAATAGTGTCAAAATTGACACAAAAATAGTTTTTAAATCAAATATTATATTATTAATTGTTATTTTATTCCTAAAAATCTAAGGTTCGGCAAAATGACTTAGATAAGGATATATATATTAATAATAAACAATTTGGGGTTCGTTTGGCATGCTATAGTAAGTGTATTAACCATATAGTGTAAGAAATCAAAAAGACACGGTAAAAGTTAAATTATTTAACATAGAGTTAAATCTAATTTATAAGGTCAAAATAATAACCTAAACTTGTCTAAATCCTATTGGTTGATAGGATTTAGACTCATCCCCACTTTATCTTCAAAATGAAACCCTTTGGAACCATTATAAACCGATTTTGACTTTAATATAAAATAATATTTTGAGATATTCCTAAGGTGCCCTCTCCTCCCTTATAAAAGGGCACCTCCTCCCCCTCCTCCTCACACCAATTTGAGCACTCATGCTCGGCCCAACCCTGCCAAAATCCCTTCTCCACTTCCCTAGAATAATCCTAGAGGTCCTAGTCTTCTTCAAAGACCAATCTTAGTTCCCTAAGTGGAGTATTCAAAGAGGCGTTTCAAAGAAGAGGTAATATCCATTACCGATCTTTTCAATTTCTTTCTTCTTCAACATATTCTTCTTTAGTTGTTTCATGATAAAGTAATAACATCAGTATTACTTAAATACTGATATGTTAGTATAAATATGAAACAACTCTAATTAACCTTCTATCCATCCTACGGAAAAAGGAAATCACCGCGCGTGCGTACGTACGGAATACCGTCACCACGCCGTGGTGTAATCTATTTTCCGCCACCACATTAATTGGATGGGTATAATGGTTTAATGAGTAACTATATATGATTATTATAAAGTGATATTGATACTGAAATATTATACAAACACTTCAACACAATTCCACGACCATGGGAACGATATCATCGCTCGTGCGTACGTAAGGACTACAGTCTCCACGACACGATGAGATTCATTCTCAATGATTAACCATTCATGAATGATTATAAAGTATATATAATAAGTAATAATGAAATATATGACATAATAATGATACTGGATTTATTTATATTTATATGTATTACATCTACTTAATTCCATTCAATTCAATAAGGAAACGAAAACAGCGTTCATGCGTACGTATGGACTACCGTCTCCATGAACGATGTATCTCATTCCATTTATCAATATATTATATATATGTATATTCTGAATATATATTATATATAAATCATGTTTTACATTCTGGATATAATTAATCATGATCCAAGTAATCATATTAATAATTACAAGTTAAAAACACGAACGACAAACGAGACGATTTTACCCAAAACGCTACTTTAACATGAATTTACAAAAGAACGGGTAATATAAAGTCATAAGTGGACCATATATGATTTAATAACAATGAATATGATTCTGGAATAAGTCAATAACATGATTTAAATCATTATACAGGAGGTTCGGACACGTACAAAGTAAGTCGGACCTAAGGTAAGGGAAATATCACAATCTCATTTTTATCCGAGATTGTTTTTACTTTGGCATTTACTGGGGTATATTTTACCATCCACATACATGTTTCCTCAATATGTAATATTATTTCCATCCACCTAAAATTTTTTAAATTTAATTTTACACTTCTGTGAGTTTTTAGTAAAAGATATGAAAGGAATCTTTTGTCGTTTTTCGTACGAGGTACATTTTCACTTTTCCGACAAAAGTACGAGAAGAATGTTTTTTTTAACTTATACGGCATGAATGGATTTTTAAAACATTATTTCAAAGAAGCTTCCTTTACAAGTTTTCAAGTTTATTTTTAATAAACTTCTTTTATTTTAAAGTCGTATGACATGTTATGAAAGGAAAAAATGTTTTTGAAGAAGAAAGGATATTTTCCTCAAGATTGGAGTTCAAGTGTTTTATCAAAATTATTTTCCATCTATGATAATAAAGGGTTCTGTTTTTATCCCTATTATTACATTGATTTGATCATGTTGTGATGAAATTATTTTTATGAATTCCTTTATCTTGTATGAATTGTTTTATGATGTCATGATGTTTAAGATTCCCATTTGTATTACATGGGTTATGCAATGATGTATGATTTATGATTTTGTGGCACACATAAGAATGGTATCATTATGAGATGGGTGGGACCTATATCTCCCTACAATGCATTGGGTAACGATTTTATATCTCATGAGATAGATATGGCTGGAATGGTAGGTTATACCGGTTCAGTGAAACAGGACTGAAACGAGGGTGACTCAGTTCAGAAAGGGACTTTGTCCACTAAGATAGTATTGACAATGAGTCTTGACTAACAAGAAATGATTCTCTATGATTATGTGTGTATGCCACAAAGATTCATGTTTTATGTTATGATTATTGGGATTTCATTTCACTACTATGATTTATCCCATGTTATGAAATTATGCTCTCTCTTTTGGAGGATAAGATTTCCAAAAGTTATGTTTTTATGAATATGATGTGATTGATTTTTCTTTTGTTTACCTTTACTGAGAATTTGGGCTCACCCTTTTATGTTTTCTTTTCCCCGGGATATAAAGAAAGTTTTTAGGTAAAAAAAGGAATATCTTTATGGGAGATATTGGAGATCATTCACCACGATTAGAAGATTACGTTCCGAGTTTCCAAAGACACTAAACTATTACGATCCTTGTGTGTGTGTTTTTTGTTATGTACTATGTATTCCGAAAAAGTAATGAAATGTTCATGTATGATAAGCTTCGAGTCTCTACAGTTTGTATCAGAGGAAAGGTTTAGTCAACATTTGGAAACTAGGATGCGAAAATGTTAGTGAGATCCCTAGAGATATTTCTAAGGTATGTCTAGGGATGTCCCTAAGGTTAAGTATACGTATAGGTTATAGTACTAGAACTATGCTAATGATCATAGAATTAAACCTAAGATGTTAGATATTGAAGGTACTCCCCCTTTATTATGTTGTTTTCCCTAGCATTATTTTTGCCTCTCACACTATTCTTTTTGGGTTTTAGACGATGGCTGGAACCCGAAGGAACCGTGTTGATCAATACAATGGACAATGCAATGATTGTCCTCCTGAACAAACAAATGTTATGGGATATGGAGTGAAAAATCTTATTGCTATACTTACACAAGCTATGAATCATTCTGGACTTCCAAATGAGCAGAGAAGGGAACAATATTCTATTGAGTCCTTCATGAGGCAACTTCCACCTCCTTTTAGTGGGTCTTCTGATCCACTTGCTGCTAAACAATGGATCAGTACTACTGAAAAGATATTTTCAGTTCTTCAATGTTCTGAACATGATAAAGTCATCATAGCAGTATATGGTTTGGAAGGTGAAGCTGATCAATGGTGGAATCTTATCAAGAATACGAGGCCAAGAGATGAAATTGAGTCCATGGAATGGGACGAGTTCAAGAACTTATTTTTTAATAAGTACTTCCCTCGTATTCTTCGAACAAAGATGGGGAAGGAGTTTCTTGAACTAAAGCAAAACGATGATGAATCTGTTGGTATATACGTAGCAAATTTTACAAGACTTGCAAGGTATGAATCTGGCATTATCATCCAACCTGAATGTAAAGTTGATCGATTTTTAGTGGCTTAAAACCATGTCTTCGAAGGGCATTAGCTATAAGAGACTTCAGTAGCTATGAAGAAATTGTGAGTTGTGCTATCAAGGTAGAAATGGAAGTTGGTGTTACATATCCATCTCATGGTTTTGACAAGAAACGAAAGATGGAGTTCAAGGAGAAATCTCAGAATAATGGTGAAAAGAAGATGAATGTTTCCTTATGCATAAAGTGTGGAAAGAATCATGGTGGAGATTGTCTTAAAGGGACTAGATAATGTTTTAAGTGTGGAAAATAAGGTCATTGAGCAGCTGAGTGTCGAAGTAATGGAAAAAGGTATTCTAATGATTTTAATAAAGCAAACACTGCAGAGAACGCACCACTAACACTTCAATGCTTCATGTTCTAGGACATGGGGCATTATGATAATAAATGCCCTAATCCAAGGGTTAGTGATGATCAACATGAGCAACCACTGAAGGAAAAGGACAAAAGGAAGTCACATGCGATCACTATTGGAGATGTTGAATATGACAACGATGTGGTGGAATGATTAAGTGTTTATGTAATGGGATTCCAAAATAATGTTGTATCATGGAGTATTGGAATATTTATGTATTTGTCTAATGTGGTATTCAAAGTGATTGAGATATTATGCACATAATTAAGGGAAAATGGGAAAATGAAATGTTTAACAGTATTCATAAGCTCATGATTGATATAAGGACTAAGTGATATCAGGGTTTGATTATATAGAATTTTGAGGATTTTTGTATGTGGAAGGTGTTAACTTTTAAATCCATTCATGTTTTCACTAAGGTATTCAAGAGAATACATGATTAAGGACTTTGAATGTTTGGAATGGGACCAACAAAACATATCTTATGATATATGGGTATCGACGATGGTATTAAATCTCTGGTAATCGCTTTCACTATGTTTTGAGAGTGGACTGCAGTAGTATGGATAAGCCTAAAGATTGGAATGGATTATGTTGGACATAAGTTAGTATTGTTTAAGGATATAATTTTTTTTGATATTATTGATGGGATGTTATAGTAATATAGTTTTAGAAAAAAGACAACCTGTAGGACGGGCGACACCCCATCGCGTCGGACAAGGCTGTGGAAATCGAACCAACAACCGAAGTGCGACAGACCTTTATCTCCTACCACTGGCCTACAAGAAGTCCCTGTTTAGTAGAAACTAGTTTTATTATATTAATCTATATGATATATGATGTATAAGTCCATTTTAGGAACAATATATGATTAATCTCACTACAGATCGACTTATGTATATAATTTTTGCTAAACTTTTGTTTGAGACAGATGGAATGACCCGTCATTCTATCACATGATCTGTTAACACTTCACGAATAACAAATTCAACTTCATTTATTTAAGAGATGAAGTGGAAATTGTTCAAGGCACAAACAACAGTGAGATTGTACCATTATAAAGTAAGTATTTATTCTAATTCAAATTTTCAACTTTAGGGAAATGATCTTGAAAAACAAAAATGTTGTCCTAGTGATCTTATATCTGATGAATCAGATGGTACCTTAGATCGTCACAAATTTATGGTTTTGTGATTGTTGGCTTTTCCATAGCCATGTTCTCTACCACTCCCCATCAGAACATGATGGTTAGATTTCTCTTCCATATCCATATTTTCACCTATGTGGAAACCCAGTGATTAGTTTATTTGGGTAATCGTTAAGTTTCAAACTTATGTTTTTAAAGATTGGTTTTGGTATTCCTTTTTAAGATGTGGGTTTCTATTAATGAAACTTTCGAATAGTAAACCATTTATAACCCCGACGAATTTCGAGGGCGAAATTCATTTTAAGGGGGGTAGAATGTAACACCCCGAGATTTTATGAAAAATATTCTTTTTTATTTCACTAATGTCTTGTGTTGTCCGCTACACCAAAAGGAGCTTGCACAAAACGCAACCTTGATTTGCCTTGCATTACACGCAATCGCGACCTTCCTCGATAGCGTGTGTAGTACGCAATAACGAGTTTCACTAAACAACAATACGCTATTAAAATATTATTAAAACTAGCCCTTATGAATAGTAATAACCACTTTTTGAAATTTTGTATATTTTATTTTTCAGAATGGAATTCATTTTTGGATTCATAATATCGAAATTAGCTTAGGGTGAAATTTTGGTACTTTTCGGATAACTTTTATTTTCTGATGAATAGTTAAAATTACTAAATTTTAATTAAAAAAAACTTTTTTAATCGAAATAATTAATAGTGATAAATTATTAATTTGAGTGGTTTCAAAGTATATTTAGAATATATTTTTACAATTCAATACAATGTTGGTCATTGGATGTAATTTAACATTTTCACCCGACATAAACAAGTGTTAATCTTTTGATAATTATTATCTCTTAAAAACACGCTATTTGTTGTGACAGCGGAAATCAATTATAAAATTAATTAATGCAAATTATATGTTGGGAATTTTGTAAAATAGAAATCATTTTTGAATTCCGAATATCAATTATAGCTTAGGGTGAAATTTTGGCATTTTTCTGAAAAACGTCAATTTTTGATGAATAGTGAAACTACGAAGTAAAAGTTAAAAAAAATTATTTTTTTCATAAATATTAATTTTACTGCTTCTGTGAATGGAATTTCAAAAATCCGAGAGACACAGTTGATGTCAGTAAGTAAAATGTGGTTCAATGAGATGAAAATAATTTTTGGTGAATAGTAACTTTTTACTTTTTTTTACCACGGTTAAAAGTAAATAGGGTAATTAAGGGTAAAAATGATATTAATATTACCCTAACACATGTCCTAATCCTATTGGACAAGTGTATCTCGACCAAAAACAACCTTAAGTGTAAAATATTATCATTTAGGCCCACTTCGATTAGATTCGGACATTTATTATTATTTAATTCAAAGAAGAGTTAAAAGAGTTAAAATCAAAGTTTATTTACTAAAACATTTTTAATATAGGGTTATACATAAGATAAATTCAATTGTAAATATTCATTAGAAAGATAAAAATATTTCCTACATAATGGTAGTTTATTTGTAATTTTCAGAGATCAGATAATTTAATTTATTTATGACACAAAGATTATGCTGTAATTATCTTATTAATGAAATATTGACATAATTGATGTTATAAATACCAAAATAAATTTAATTTGAGACTTTTCATGAATCCCACTAATTTTCTAGGATACTATGATATATTAGTGTTGATTTAATCAACTTGGTTCGAACATATAATTCTGTTATGACTTTCACAAAAATCATATATCAAATAGTGTCAAAATTGACACAAAATAGTTTTTAAATCAAATATTATATTATTAATTGTTATTTTATTCCTAAAAATCTATGGTTCGGCCAAATGACTTAGATAAGGATATATATATTAATAATAAACAATTTGGGGTTCGTTTTCCTTGTTATAGTAAGTTTATTAACCATATAGTGTAAGAAAACAAAAAGACACGGTAAAAGTTAAATTATTTAACTTAGAGTTAAATCTAATTGATAATGTTAAAATAATAACATAAACTTGTCTAAATCCTATTGTTTGATAGGATTTCGACCCATCCCTACTTTAGCTTTGAAATAAGACCCTTTGGAACCATTATAAACCGATTTTGACTTTAATATAAAATAATATTTTGAGATATTCCTAAGGTGCCCCTCTCCTCCCTTATAAAAGGGCACCTCCCCCCCCCTCCTCCTAACACCAATTTGAGAACTCAATCTCGGAAAAACCCTGAAAAAATCCCTTCTCCAATTCCCTAGAATAATCCTAGAGGTCCTGGTCTTCTTAAAAGACCAATCTTAGTTCCCTAAGTGGAGGATTCAAAGAGGTGTTTCAAAGAAGAGGTAATATCCATTACCGATCTTTTCAATTTCATTCTTCTTCAACTTCTTATTATTTAGTTGTTTCATGATAAAGTAATAACCTCAGTATTAATTACATACTGATATGTTATTATAAATATGAAACAACTCTAATTAACCTTCTATCCATCATACGGAAAAAGGAAATCACCGCGCGCGCGTACGTACAGAATATCGTCTCCACGCCGTGGTGTAATCTATTTTCCGCCACCACATTAATTGGATGGGTATAATGGTTTAATGAGTAACTATATATGATTATTATAAAGTGATATTTATACTTAAATAGTATACAAACACTTCAACACAATTCCACGACCATGGGAATGATATCATCGCTCGTGCGTACGTACGGACTACCGTCTCCACGACGCGATGAGATTCATTCTCAATGATTAACCATTCATGAATGATTATAAAGTATATATAATAAGTAATAATGAAATATATGACATAATAATGATATTTTATTTATTTATATTTATATGTATGTCATCTACTTAATTCCATTCAATTCAATAAGGAAACGAAAACAGCGTTCATGCGTACGTACGGACTACCGTCTCAATGAACGGTGTATCTCATTCCATTTATCAATATATTATATATATGTATATTATTAATATATATTATATATAAATCATGTTTTACATTTTGGATATAATTAATCATGATCCAAGTAATCATATTAATAAATACAAGTTAAAAACACGAAAGACAAATGAGACGATTTTACCCCAAATGCTACTTTAACATGAATTTACAAAAGAAAGGGTAATATAAAGTCATAAGTGGACCATATATGATATAATAACAATGAATATGATTCTGGAATAAGTCAATAACATGATTTAAATCATTATATAGGAGGTTCGGACACGTACAAAGCAAGTCGGACCTAAGGTAAGGGAAATATCACAATCTCATTTTTATCCGAGATTGTTTTTACTTTGGCATTTACTGGGGTATATTTTACCATCCACATACATGTTTACTCAAGATGTAATATTATTTCCATCCACATACAATTTTTTAAATTGAATTTTACCCTTCTGTGAGTTTTTAGTAAATGATATGAAAGGAATCTTTTGTCGTTTTTCGTATGAGGTACTTTTTGCCTTTTCCAACAAAAGTATGAGAAGAATGTTTTTTTAACTTATACGGCATGAATGGATTTTTAAAAAATTATTTCCAAGAAGCTTAATTTACATGTTTTGAAGTTTATTTTTAATCAACTTCTTTTATTTTAAAGTCGTATGACATGTTATGAAAGGAAAAATGTTTTTGAAGAAGAAAGGATATTTTCCTCAAGAATGGAGTTCAAGTGTTTTATCAAAATTATTTTCCATCTAAGATAATAAAGGGTTATGTTTTTATCCCTATTATTACATTGATTTGATCATGTTGTGATGGAATTATTATTATGAATTTCTTTCTCTTGTATGAATTGTTTTATGATGTCATGATGTTTAAGATTCCCATTTTTATTACATAGGTTATGCAATGATGTATGATTTTTGATTTTGTGGCACACATAAGAATGGTATCATTATGAGATGGGTGGGACCTATATCTCCCTCCAATTAATTGGGTAAAGATTTTATATCTCATGAGATAGATATGGCTGGAATGGTAGGTTATACCGGTTCAGTGAAACAGGACTGAAACGAGGATGACTCGGTTCAGAAAGGGACTTTGTCCACTAAGATAATCTTGACAATGAGTCTTGACTAACAAGAAATGATTCTCTATTATTATGTGTGTATGCCACAATGTTTAATGTTTTATGTTATGATTATTGGGATTTCATTTCACTGCTATGATTTATCCCATGTTATGAAATTATGCTCTCTCTTTTGCAGGATACGATTTCCAAAAGTTATGTTCTTATGAATATGATGTGATTGATTTTAATTTTGTTTACCCTTACTGAGCATTTGAGCTCACCCTTTTATGTTTTCTTTTCCCCAGGATATAAAGAAAGGTTTTAGGTAAAAAAAGGAAGATCTTTATGGGAGATATTTGAGATCTTTCACCACGATTAGAAGATTACGTTCCGAGTTTCCAAAGACACTAAACTATTACGATCCTTGTGTATGTGTTTTTTGTTATGTACAAAGTATTCCGAAAAAGTAATGAATTGTTCATGTATGATATGATTCGGGTCTCTACAATGTTACCATTGAAATAACTTATTTGGGAGCCATATTTAATTAAAAAATAATTTAATTTTATTTAATTTTATTAATAATTCCAATAGTGACATCCCCTCACCTAGAAAAGGGCACACATTCATCTCTAATTCCATACAGTTCAATAACAATTTGGTTTGGCCAATATATTCCCAAACCCCTTACTAGAATAACTACCATGATTCTAGATTCCTTATTTCATTTATAAAACCATACTTAGTGGTGTTAATGTGTAAATAAAAGGTTATCATCCTAAGGAAATGTAATATTTTTTAATTAAGTGATTTGATTTTATTTATTATTATTCCAACTTCAAATATTTTTCAACAAAGATGAAATAAATTTCCAATAAAACTCAACGTACTATGATTTTATTTTTTAAATATCGTTACCTAAATATATTTATGATTCAACTAAATGGGAAATAAATTTATCATTTATGTGTACGTTTAAATTATCACCTCTACGGAACTGATATAATTTGTTTCCCCTAACTGTCTCTAAATTCTAATTATAATAATGGAATTAATGTTCATTTTATATATTAATGAAAGGTTTATGAAAATAATACAATAATATTTCAACTAAATTTAAACATTTAATAAACATAGAAATGATAACATCATTCATTCGTATTTGTGAACTATCACCTACATGAAGCGATGTGATTTGTTATTAATCACCGAATCAGTTGAATATTATATATACTTATATCTAAATTACTAAATAGATGTTAATTATATTATTATCAATATAGAATGAAAAAATATTACACACCTTCTTTCTAAAACGATCATTCAAAAACCGCAACGCGACTCCTGAGTATGTATGTCATACCATATCCAAGATTGTAATGTTGTACATTCTTTATAAACATATTTAATAGTTTGATTTAAAAATAGAATTTATGTATAGAAAATATTATTATGTACTTAATGTTATTATTTAGATATAAGACAAATAAACACATTTACTATTTTCATACTACAAATTTCATTTTTGACTCATGTACCAAATATCATCAAAACAACCATCATGTTCTTAAATAATCAATTCATTTTTATAACATGATAATAAATGATATAAAATAAATAACAAACATGAAAATGGTTCTAAATAAATAAAAAATATACAAAATATTGTTTTTCATGAATTTGAAGGGAATACGAGATGAATCAGACATGAGGTTTGGGACTTCGTCTCAATCTCCCTTCATTGAAGAATCATTGGATGTTATTAAACACATTCTTTTATAATGTCTATAATCAACCACATTGATTTTTAATTTTACTAAAATTTTTTTAAAATTATTTTATTTACATGAAAAGTATTGCATTCTTTAAAAAATGGAAAATGGAATGTGTTTTCAATATATTAGGAAACTAAAACTTCTCTTCCACTGTGACCGTTATTTGATATCTGGCCTCATCATTAAACATTAATGTTTTAAAAATTAAATTTATCACCTTATTTATTTTTCAGGTATTATGGTATCGAAAATGGATTTTATAATGGATTAATTAATTCAATATATCGAAATTTTATATTTGGATTTCAATGAGGAAATGTTATTTCGTCCATTAGAATTATTTTATTTGTTATTTTGATGTGATGGTTCATTGGAGTTTTTTTTAGTAATGGTGGTTCAGTGATAAACCAAGGATGGGTGATCCCTTGATAGATATCTAATGAATTGTTTAATGAGAAAAATACAATCAGTATGTTTTCTCTTAATATATTGATGAACTATTCTAAGGAGGGTATTCGAAATGTAATTATGAAGGCTACACCCTATGTAGCCATTGAGTCTACAATGTAAGTGTGTTATTGAATTTATACACAAATAAACCATTATGATTTATGTGTTTTATGTACTTTTATATGAATCATGTTATTTTATATATGTAATTAAATATCTTACACTTTATGGTTAAAAATTATAACTTTGTGAATTTTTTTAGGTGTTTAATATATTCATGGACTAATAGTTCTATATTTGTTTTTTATTTACCATACTATAATTTTTATCATAATCCCACTCTTGGTGACGACAGTGGCATCTGCACCGACTCCTCCCCCTTAGTGGGGGAGGGGGAATCATCGTCTCATGGGAGATCTAGTCAATTTCGACCCTTCTCTAACCCAGAGTTTCTCCCCATGTTTCAGAAATCTTCTTTAAACCCTAATGTTCTGGAATTGATTGATGTATTGCCAAACCTTCAAATTTCCTCTGCTTGGTTTTCAGAAGCCTCGACAATGTTGAACCTCACCCTGGTGGCTCAGTACAAGCAGAGGAGGCCATCAATTGATGATTTCGACCGGTTTATCTTCGGAGATTGGGATCTTCATGATAGAGCGGTGGTTTGTTTATTGGACAACAATCAAATCTTGATAAGGTTTGATTCAAAGGAATACCTCATCCGAGCTTGGTCGAGGGCTCCCCTCAACTTCAATTGATCTTTTTTATGATTTTGGGATGGCCTTTCGATCATAATATGAACCACGACCCGTCTTACATTGCTCTGATAGCCACAATGAGGGGGTTTTCCATCCAGAGAACCCCCAGGTGTGTGTTGAAATGGATGCATCTCACACCCCTTTTAATTTTATTTGGATTACAATCGGTGAGGAATAAAGATGAAAACAGAGAGTAGTTTTTTATAATTGGACTTAGTTTTGTGGCTCTTGCAAGATATTGGGGCATTCGGTCAAGGCTTGCTGACGCGAATGGCATTCACGGTTGTCAAAGGCTCTTTGTAATGGATGTTCTGTTTCTGCGAGCACCGAAGATGGTTCAAGATGTGGCATTAAGTTGGGTTTGGAATCTAGAACTGTGGAACCGGTTGACGAAGAACGGGGTCCTCGTTGGTCTGGCGCTACTGGGTATGTCAACCCATCGAAGTCCTGTATGCTATTTTTTGGGGAAACCCAGGTCACTGAAGGTTCCAGTGTTAAGGTGAACCAGGATAATCCATTGGTGTCCGAGGTTTTCAAAAGGTTAAGGCAGGACTTGGGAGTTCCTGATGCTTCTATGGATAGTATGGGTTTAGAGAAGATTGGGGAAGGAAGGGAAGTTAGTACTGCGGAGGAAATCACCATGTCCATTGCTATGGTTTTTACAAACCATGATCCTCTGGCGAACCCTTTTATTGCTTTGAGTAATAGGTTCGAAGGGCATTCCGAGGACCTGTTTCCCACAAGTCTGGATGTGGTTGTTGTGGTATGAGGAGATGATAGTGCAAAGACCTTGGAGGAACAACAGATTGAATGTAGGGTGCTTGAACCAGCATCAGTTCGTGAGGAGGCCTGGGATGATCAACAAGCTGGATGTTTGGTCAATAAATCAGGTATCATGATTGTGGAAAACAATCACAATGGGCCATGATGTGGCTCTTTGGTGGAGGGAATATACATGAGGCTGAGGAATAATGTCCAATCAATTGTTGAATGTGATGCTACTGAGGATAGGCGCCTCCCTTTTATGGAGTTTAAAACTCCACCGTAGAGACCGGGTGACAACTTGGAGTTTGTTGATGCTGCTTTGAGTGAGCGAGCCAGATTTGGAAGGTAGATTTTTGGGGGTGGGTAAGATAATGTGAGTGGTCAAGTTAGCTATTCATTCAGTGATGTAGTTAAAAGTGGGAATCATATTTTGGCAATAGCTGACAAACCATTGTCTACTACCCCAAGAAGAAGACCAAGGAAGGACTATTCATTTATTATGAGACTGATGCAGACTCGAGCTTCATCAAAGAAGAACAACAAGGTGACATTGGCCTTTAAAAAGGGGAGAGTAGTCAAGAAGGCATACCCAGATCAATCTGTTCTTGATCAGTTTAGGAGTCAGGTTCAAAGTAGATGTTTTTGGAGGCATCCAGAATGGGAATTGACTATTGGAGAAGAAGAATCCTGCTTGGGATGTGGATATGAATCTGGTTTTCATGATGTGGAAGTCTTTTTGGTATGTGGTGTCTGAATTATTTTTGGTTGTAAGTTGGGGTATCGGGAACCCATAAACCGGCTTCTAAAAAATGGGAAAAAATGAATTTCTGGATGATTATCCCATGTTTTATATTTTTTTCACATTGTATAAGGATTGGTAAGAAAATTATTATGTCATGATGAATGTTTGGTTGATTATTCATGATAAAAAAATCATTGTTTCTTTTAAATGTTTTACATTTTGGATAAAATTAATATAGTTTTATTTTCATCGACAATATAAAAATGTTAAATATCAAGTATCATTTATAGAAAAGTCTCTAAATCACTAATCTAAAAGGATCCTCTGATGTGAATTCTAGTTTAAAAACTATAATATGCAATGTTTAATTCCAATGGAATATTCTTGGTATCATATGATGGTTTAGAAAAATATAGAGATTATGATGTTTTTTTATAGTTACAGATAACAATATGAGATTATAATTTTTAGGATGATCATAAGTTAGGTGGATTAGAAAACCTTTTGAGGTTGTATGATATGATATTTATGGTGAGAAAAAATATATTTGGAGACACTCATTTTTAGGTAATTACAGGTCATTACATTTTGTGATGAAAAATTAATGCCATCAGAAAAATATTGAGGTTAAAAATGGTATTTTTTTATGAAATAATAATATTTTGTGAATTTTATAATAATTATATTGAATTTAGAAAAATGAAATCCCATATACCATGTGAAAAACCACCACATCTGGCAAGGAATCAGGAATTAAATCCATAACCAAATGGATACAAGGGTACATCGCCTACCACTGGACTACATGATGTACCAAGTTAGTATGAATATTTAATATTAATAGAATGGTTTTATGGATTAATAATATATATATTTTTGGAATATATGTTTTATCAAATTGATAACTATGTTATTGTAAAATGATATGATGATTAGGTGATTAATGATAGACGTTCACTATTTTGTGAACCCAATATGATTAAGGATAATAGAATAATTTGTAATATTATTTGAGTAATAAAAGGTGAATTATATTTCAAAAAAGTCTATGCTTTTATTATGGAATTATATCCTTAAAATTATGTGACTTAGGAAATTTTATTTTGTTTTTCATGAAGCATTAAAAGGGATTTATGTTAATTGGAAGAAAATTTCAAATTTTTTCATAGAAAAATATGTGATAATGTAATTTTTTTCATTCAATGTTTGTATATAAATTTTTTGATTATTTTTATGGAGAATTATTTTCTTAATAGTCCATTTTAATCTTTTTGTATTACATTTTAATTTTGGATAATAAATCTAGTACTTCATCAATTAATGGTTTTATATTTTTGGGGAATTGGGTTATCTTATTGTAACCATTTTAGTTTTAGATAACATTTCATGACTGGATAAATCGATTGTTAATATTTTTTGAATTATGTGATTCTATAGAAGTTAATTGATGTCCTTAAGAGATGAAATAATATCTTGAAAACCTGTAGTTTGTAGAAAATGGGTGTCTGGTGTGGAATTTTATTTATACATAATGATATACTTATAATGTATGTATATTTATATTGGATTTTAGTTCATGTTGTAAAATAATTCATCTACTCTATGATAAAGAACATGAAGCAAATAAATTATCCACTTACTCTTATCAAAGTAATTTTGACCAATCACATATATATAATATTTTTATGGTTAACATTCCAAGATCAAATTCTTAATTAATATATATTAGTCCATTGGAGTTAGTTTTCTCTTCCATGTCTAGTTTTTCCTACATCGTACCATAGATGGTTTTATCTCGGGTGAGTATCCTTCATTATTTTATTTATGTTAATGTGTATGTAATTATTTATTTATTAGGATGTTGGATTTCAATAAATTTATTATAAAAATTCAAGCCCCATGATTTATATACAGAGATCAAATATTTTGGGTGATATTTATTAAATTTTTAGTGGGGGGAATGAAACATCATGAGTTCATAATAGGAAACACTATTTTTGATTGCAAACATCATCTACCACATTTTTATTAAATGAACAACATAATATTACAATTTAATATGGTAGTTATCAAATATCCATTAGAATAGCATGAAGGAAAATGATTAATTTAATTATGAAAATATGGTTTACAAATGTGTATATAATTAATTATTAGGAGACCAATTAATTATAAATAAAATAATTTTTTTGTCAATACTATTTAAAGGTCTAGAAGTGTGTTTTTTACCAATAATCAAATAAATCTCTCATTTCGGATTAAATTAATTAAATATATATAACTTATTTTTTTAACATTCATATTATTTGTTTTCTATACATGATATGAGAATAAATCCAATTATGAAAAAATTAAAGTTATTTTAAAAAAGGGATGTTTTACCACATTTTGATGGTGAAGCTATTTTAAATGTATATTTGAAAATTTTATATATTATATTTGATAAAATAAAAAAATTATATAATTTATAATATAAAAATTATATTAGGTTTAATTTATGTTGCCTTTATGAAAAGATATTTTTTTAATAGTTAAAAATAATATATTGTATTTAAAAAATAGGATTTTTCTTATATAACTATTATACATTATAAAACAAATTTAAGTCAAAATAGGTCAGTAATACATTTACTAATCCAATTTTGTACATTATGATAATTTTTTTGTATTGAAATTTTATATAAAAAAAATATTGGCATTCTGAATATCTCTTTTACCCGCCTTCAGGACAAATATGTGAAATTAGTGTTAAACATAACAATGGAACTTATGTGAACTACATTTTAAAAAATATATGGACACTGTTTTAATCAGTATGAAAAATTTGGTCTAATTAGATCAACAAATTTTTTTTATAATTGTTACATTACTATTATATTTACCACAGTTAAGTGTAAATAATGAAATTAAGGGTAAAAAATAATTTAATAGTATTATAAAATTACCCTATCACATGACCTAAAATTTTGGGTTAGATTTTATTGACGAAAATAAATATTTGACAAAAATTAAAAAAAAATTATATAATTTGGTATGAATATGGAATCGATTATATTTTATTTAAAAATATGTTTAAAATTTCATTTTGATATTTTTATAAGAATATAATTTCTTATATGATGTTATATAAAAGATATATTCAACTATATATATTTCTTTTAAATAATAAATGTTTATCTTTATAGTGATATTTTATTTATATTTTTCATACCAAAAATAATTAAATTTAATTGTGATAAAATGATTATGTTGTTGTTGATTTATTAATAGAAGAATCGAATAAATGGTATTAATAATATTAAAATAATTATATTTTTAAATATTTTATTCCATACAAGAATTTTATAGATGACATAAACATATTAGCGATTATATAAAATAGAATCATTGTAGGAATCAAGTGTTTCAGATTTTTTAAAAATATCAACTAATGAATACAATCAATATTCAGATAACTCATATCTTAAAATATAAAATAATTAATTAATTAATTTAAAAATTCATTAAATATAATATTCAACCATAATTATGATATAAGTCTAGAAATGTAATTAATGACTCATTAATTGGAGTTTTCGCATTGTTATGGTAATTATATTATCCCTCAAATGTATATTTATTTATAAAATGGGATGAGTTAAAAGGGTTAAGAACATGGATTAAAAAAACTAAACAAGTATAATTTAAATTTGACGAACATATTTAAATCCAAAATCAGCATATCTTTGAAATTTTTTATTTTGGAAAAATGATTAATATAAAATCAATATATAACAATTTTGTTATTTTAATTTCAAAAGTGACCATCCCATATACTATAAAAGGGAATTAATTCATCTATATTATATAGACATCAAAATCCATTTGGTTTAGACACGATATACCAGAACCCATTCAAGAAATACTTCCCCACATTCAAGATGCGTTATTTTTGAAATAAACCCCTCCCTAAATGTGTTAATGTGTTAATAAAGGTGATCATCCAAAGGAATTGTTCATTTTTTAATTTTGTTTTTCTATTTTATTTCACCATCATTATAAAAAAAATATACATCAATCATGATGAAATAATAATCTCTACTATAATAAATATACTGATATTTTATTATGTTATATACACCTAAATCCCTCAAGGATTCCACCAAATGGGAAATAAATTAATCATTTTTGTGTAAATGTGAATTATCCTCTCCATGATCTCATATAAATCTTTTTACAGATCCTTCCATGAGGAATGGTTATAATGATGAAATTAATGATGAAATATGATATTGATGGAATATTATTTACTATAATTTAATAATATATTAATTATTTCTTTACTTTCTATGCACATAAAAATGATAACACCATTCACGCGTGTATGTGAACTATCACCTTGACGAAATTAGGTGATTATTTTTTAATCACCACATCACTATAATAATATATATAAATTTATTCAAAATGATTCATATTATAATAATTATATTATTATCATTCTGGAAATATTAAATAATCCATACCTTCTTTCTTAAATGATTATCAAATAAAAGAAATTTTACTCATATATTAGAACAGATTACCATCTCCATGATTGTAACGTAGTAAATTTTTCTTAACCATTATTAATAGTTTTATTTTAAATTATAATTTATGTATAATACAGATTATTATGTAATAAAAATTAATCTAGAGCTAATGGATGAAATACCAATTTGACTATTTACATCATATTAATGTCATTTTAGACTCAAGTACAAAATATCATGAACATATCAAGCAAGAAATTAAATAATTAAGTAATTTCTATATTGTATAAATAAAAGATATAAATGGAATAATAAAAATAAAAATTTTTATCATAAAATTATCAATTAATCTAGGATTATTATTCAGGGTGAAAAATAACATTTGAGACGAATAAGACTCAAGGAAATGGACATCGTGTAATTCTCCATTCATTATCGCATATTTTGATGTTATACACCACCTTCATTTATAATTTTGATAATAAATACCTTTTAATTTTAATTTAAACCAATGTATATCAGACTAAATCTTATTATGAGAAGAGTTTTAATCACATTAAAAATGGAAATAATGAATTATTTAACATACATGTTGACAAAAAATTATCTACCTCCACGACGGATAATTTTTATTTTGCTTCCTCTACAATCCATAATGTTAAAAAAATGTAAATAAATTCATTATTCCATTTTTAGGTATTTTGGTACTAAATGTTTTATTGATAATGGATTCAATATTTCAATATCTAGAAATTATATCTTGTTATTTCAAATGGGAAATGTTATTTTTTTCCATTAATTATTGTTTTATGTGTCATGACTATGTTATGCTTATTGTGATTTGATTTTGAGTATATATTTTTCACTGACAAACTAATGGAAGAAGATCATTTGATAGTCCTCCAATGCATTGGGTAATGATAATAATTTTAATGATAGGTTTTCTTGTTAATGTAAAAAATTATATCGTTGTTGGAATTCAAATGTAACCCAGAAGGTTTCCCCATATATAGTCGTGAAGTAAATAGTATAAGTGTGATATGGAATTTATGACCGAAGGTACCTTAATGATTTATGAATGATATAGAGTTTTAAAGGAAACCTATTATTTATTAATGTAGACTTAATAGATTTTGTTTAATTGGTGAAAATATTTACATTGTGAAATTGTTTTAGTGAATTTATGAAAATAATGTACTAATGGTGTCATTCATTCTTTTTTAAGTACCATAACATGGGTTTTTTTTCACATCCCATGTTTTATAATTATTTTATAGTGTATACTTATGGGTATGAGAAGGGGGGATGTCCAGATGAATGTTATGGAGTTTTTTTATGATAGAAGGAAACCCTTATTCTTAAAATAGATTTGTATTTTAAAAGAAATTAATTGTTATTTAGTTGCATCCACATTCGATGAATGTGAAATTTCACGTATGTTTTCTATCTAAATTCAATAAAATTAAAAAATGAAAACAACCTAAGATTTTAATTCTAGTATAAATACACTAGAATATGTAATGTTTAGTATTGGTTCCTTATATGATAATGAATTGGGTACTTACATCTTTAAAGAGAATGGACTATGACATCTTCGAGATGATGTTTGTGTTAGTAAAAATGAACATGTATTGTCAGGGTTGTTTTGGATGTTAGTATCTTACAACTTCAAGAACAGAGACTGTAATGGACAAGAGTAACTTTTTGGAATGAGAGTCTAACAATGTTGATTCAAAATTTTAGAATGGATTTGGAATTAATGACACATGTTGGATAACATAATGTAGTCTAAAAACATAGTGGTAAAATGTTACCCAAACTTATGATATGATGAGCGAGTATCAACCATGTTTGATGAGTTTGTAGGACCTAAAATGCAACTATAATAATATTTGGCTTATCACTATCCATTGTCTAAAACATAGTACCATTCCTTAGGATATGAAATTTTATAGTGATTGGTCGATGTTGTCCCAACATTAGGATAAAAATGTGTTGCACGATTATAAAATCTCTCACGTTGGGCTCAAGATGAATGAATAATTTCATTATGGATATACTAGAAGAGTTGATTCATCTAATATGATTTTGATCTAATGGATATTTTTTTCCAACTATAAACGATTTAGAAGAAAGCTATACTACAAATTTGCCTTCATCATCAAAGAATCTGGGGTGATGAATCACTGATGGGATACATGAGTGACCAGTAAATCTTAATCTAGCTATATGTGGGATGAATAAAATATTTACAAATCATAAAATGTTCTATTTTGATACCAAGGATCATTACTCACCATTATATAAGAAGGTAAATAGGACACTAGATAAAAATTATTCTCAATCAAGGTAACTGATATTTCATTCTGAAGATATATTCACTTTTATTCCACATGATAAATCTATGAGAGTCTACCCTAAAATTAAAATAGGGGACATAAATAAAAAAATGCCAAATAAAGGCTTGTAATAATTTAATGATAGTCATATTAGTTCTTTGTTAATCCCTTTTATAACATGTATGAGAATAAAAATAAAACTTATTCTTGTGTGATTATGTATCTCTATAAACCTACCTAGCTGAGTATGGGGTCATTGATCCTCATACACATTGGGCATAAATAATCATCTTTGAAGTGTACCTCTCTAAAAGGAATGGTCTAATCCATGGAGAGGATGAATTCATCATTAAAATCGCATTTCGGATAGCTCCTCAGTGGTTGGTTCTAATTCAATAAAGGTAAAATTTCATGGAAAATTACTACAAATTTTGAAAGAAGTATGATGTAAAAATACTACAATATTATATCATGGAAAAATATTTTCCATGTCAATATGGTGAGATTTATAATATATTTTTTGTGTTAACAACAGACACTAGTTGTATCTCATTGGGTTTCAAGTAATTATACAAGATTTTCATTACAATGAATTGATTAATGATACTCTTTTTGATGTTGGAGTTTATGGTCTCTAGGTTTATGATCATAAAATAGAGATAGTGTAGTCTATTTTCCCTATCATCATTGTGGTTTTGGTCTATAATGGAACCACATGTCTATTTTAGGTTGTTCTCATAAATAACCAATTAATTTCCAAGAACATGTGGAATTGTGATGGGAAGATGTTGAATATATTACATAATGTCCTTGAAGGATGTTTGGTAGTCTCTATAACACTAGTTGGTAGTTTATTTCTACATGGTCCTTGAACAATGATACACTTTTGAATTAGAATTTCATTAGGTCTGTGAATATAGTATATGTGTCTATGTAAGCCTCAAAACTCTTGTAAAGGTCATGGAGGAAGAATTTAATTCATAAAATTGATTTTATTAAGTTGTATCTTAAGTTCCCTCCATATAATAATGTCATTGACAATAATTTTTGGAGGTGACATTGAATTCCTAGTTGAAGGGGTTCATCATTATGTAATTATAATGGATAATGTCAAACAATTTATCAAGGTATATGACATGGTCCTAAAATTGTTGGGAGTTGACCACCAAAAAATCCACAAAGAATTTATAAAAAATCCCAAATAAGTACAGGAATATATGGTTCTATCCACTAGGTAGGTTAATTTAGTGATTTTTAAGTTGAAAGGAATCTAGTTATAGAATATTGTTCTTTGGTGTACCCAGAAGGTAGTGGAATCTACATCCTTAGGGGATAACATTATTTGATTATACATAGAATAGTTATCCATGAATGACAAATATTGAAAAAGTATTTATTCAAAGACCAATTCATATATCACTAGATGTGAATCCTTATCCCATACATAATAGAGGATGATGGTATGGATGTAAATAGGTACTCTTATATGTCAATTATTCTTCATCACATGGAGAATGTTCTCCTATCACATGGAGTAAAAGACTTATTTGATGTATTTTTCTTCAATAATATTATCAATTATTTCCTCATCCATTATACCATGATATGGTTTCCCCATTCTTGGATGGGGGGGTGGTGTTTGAACCCATAGTGACACATTGGAATGATAAGGTGATGAAGAAAACATGTGGACAGAACCCACTCTCTCACTATACCATTGTTGGACACTCTTGAATGAAATTTTATTAAATAAATTATAACTATTGTTCATATGGAGATAAATCTTCAATGATAAGTGTTGAACTCGGTTCCTCCCCAATGATGATGATTAATTGGGTCAACTCAACGAATAATGGGGTTAAACCCTTGTAGAAGGTTGGGGAGTCTTCTATATCATAATCTCCATTTATGGATTGTGGGAAATAAGGACATAACACTTAAGAATCTATCGATCTGGGAAAAATTTTGTATTCTACCCAAAAAGTGAGTGAATCAATGATGATGTTATCTTGATCTATTGAGCATGTAATGATAAAGGGTGATAAATCCATAACAGGTGATTTTATACAATGGTATTTTTCTGTAATGGAGTTGTAGTGAAGGTTGTTAAACTTCTACCGTGCCAATACCTATATTCACAACATGAATGAATAGTAGTTCTCAAAGTCCATGGGGTTACATAGAAGTACTTAACAAGGGTTGGGTTTTATGGTATTATCAAATACTTTCCAAAATAGTTATAAGAGGTGATCTATGACATGAAATTCATGTTAACGGTTATGAAATATCTCACTAGGTTTAGGAATGTGGGTTGTTACTAGTGGATATAGATGATGAGCCTACCTTTACTATCTATCTGGAGATATTCAGAAGGGTTTATTCAGTTATTGGTGTTTTTGGATATCATAAATTTTATTTCAATTAGGACACAAAATTGAGTATTCATTTGATTCTTATAACATGCATTTTTCACTCTTATAATACCCAGATATTTTTAGGTTGTATGGAGTCATATCAATGTTTGTAATATATTAAATGAAGAGTATTTTGTTTTCAAGGATATTGATCCATGATCCATTGTCAACTAGGATTTGGTTGGTTTCTAGACAAAAGAACAGTCTGGTTATATACAACATTTGTATGTTCTCTTAAATTTTAGAGCCTATGTAGTGTATAGAAAATAAAATTATGGACTGAAATTTCTCCCATTCATCATCCTCTATGTGAAAGGATTCATTGGGTGAAACATCGTTCTTATAATCAATTATTATATTTAGAGATTTGATGACTTAATCACGCATCATAATTTTTATTATGATTACATCGATAATATATATCGTTATTAGTATGCTTGAGAGGTGTTTTATCATATTGTTTTTTGATTTAGTGGTATATTCATACATTCTAAAGGTATATCCATGACATGGGGTGTAGATGGTGACTTCAACTATGTAGATAGGTTACAAATAGTGATATGCACACTCTAAAATTAGCTATCTAGTATAGGTTGAAATCTTTTTGTATGAGAAATTGATTGTTGAGGTTTGGCCCTTATGAGTTGTATCTTATCATGTTGAGGCTTTGATTAACTTGTGTTGTAAACTAACACCATTGGATATAGTTGTATACTCGAAGGAGAAACCATAGTGGGTCATTCATTTTGAGACATATCTAAGGCTTCCTATCCATTTTAGTTGATTTAATATCATGGTCTAACATGTTATCCTAAATATCATTTTTTATTTATTCCACATGCATCTCATTGATGGTTCCATCTAGTGTCTCGTGAGGGAGTCACATGACCGTCCTCAACTAATGGTTATATAAATGGATCCAATATAATGAAATTATTAATGGAATAAAAGTACACTACTAAGTAGATGGAATATTCTATGGATATATGATATTTTTGGGCATTTACAATATTTATAGGCTTGAACCCACTGAGAGGTATGATAGTTTTGGCTCTAGCATGGAACTCTGATTTCTATTTATATATCACCATAGGTTCATCTGATACATCTATGTATGTGAAAAAAACACGAGGATATAGTGGATCTAGAATATGTTGAAATGTCACGTGATTATGGTTTTCTCAATAAGGAACATACTATACAAATGATTTTGCATCACTAAAAAAAACCAGACTGTAGTTTTACTATGTAGAACTATGTATGAAGACATGCTTCTCTTTTTAGAAATATCATGGATCAATATTGGGGTTGATAAAGACATTTTTTACATATGAATTGAAATATCAAAACATATGTATGTCACCGTTCACATTGTCCAATAGAAAATATTTGATAAAAATTAATTCATAAATGTCATTTCATAGGATCATTTGGTACAGTAAATGATTTATATGATCAGTACATATGGCCTATTAGGGTCACCTACATTCCTGATGATTTGGGAATCCCTTTTATAGGAAGAATATGATGTGTCCCAAGATTTTCAAATCATTTATGGATTATTTATTGTTCTTCCTTTGTGTAATGAGTGCACTACATGAATTTAACATAGAGAAAATTGATAAAAAATAATCCAAATGAGGTTGTGATAGATGAAGATCTAGTTGGTGAGACTATTCTGAGTGTTTGTTTTTAGTGATGGAAAATATTTTCAAACTATCTGAAGATACTTTTTTTCATGTAGATGATTGTTTCTTATTTTGTAGGCCTTCACATGGGAAATGGAATGGGTAAAAATAATGATTATTTCTTTTTTTCCTACCCATATCTAACATGATTTAGATATATTTTAGGAATTTGAAATGTAATTATACATATGATGTCATGGACTATCTCTTATTTGAAATTTTCCACCTAAAAAGTTATTATGTTATTATGGGATTAATTTATATCATAAAAATATGTGATTACAATCCATCAGATAGTGATGTCAATGTACCTCTCAATGGACTTCTTCTTGAACATGGATATTTCTCTAGTACTGGTCCTGTGAAATGTGGAGATGAAATAGTATATTATCTAATTTCAATTAACATGGAAATTGGAAGTAAATATGGTGAACAAATAGTTGTAAACAACTCATTCTGGTACGTCTAGAGTCTATACAAAATATTATACCGTGTTGTCCTCTTAATACTTTTGACCTTATTGCATCAGTTTTCACTATATTAAAGAGTGATAAATATGTTATAGTTGATTAATCATCCCATATAATTGAGGAAAGGTTTATATTACTAATTTATTTTGGAGGACAGACATGATCTTTCCATTCTAGTTATGAAATCTCCATAAATTAGGAATATATGTTTTAATGTCTCATAATTCTCAAGGTGTTAACTGAGACTAATGATCACATCACCTTGTTCTGGGTTATTTATCACCAATGTTTTGATAATATTTTTGAATATAGATTTGGTGTTTCCTCGATATATATGTTGGTAGAATTGATGTTCAATTTTATTTGGAGAATATTATCTAACATATTTTCCATATAGAACATTTTCTTCCTAGATTAGAAGCATATTTACCCTAGCTCAAAATTTTTCATCTAGCCATTAATGGCTGGGTTCCCAATAGGGGGAGATGAAAGGTCCCTTTTTATGTTGTCACAACCAAAAACAAATGTGAGATAAGTCAATTAATAATCCCTTTATGTAAATCATGTTCAATGAAAATAGTTTCTACTCTGGAATTTGACTCAGTTTCTAGTATGAAGATTGAAAGACCAATAATCCCAATGAGTCGCTAACATTATTCAATGACTCACTCGGTAGGTATTAATATTTTATTTTGGGGACTCATGATTCCTATATCCGGTTTCTTATAGTGAGTGTGAGAATACAATATATGATATTTATAGTAATAATTCTCCAAAAGGGTGGATTTTCCCCATCATTCTTATGGATAGAATTTTGGATTCACAAATAATCTAATGTGTTTATCATTTCGATGGTCATAGTGGTAGTGGTCGTAGAAAAAAAATTCAATAATTTATGGTGAACTAGAATGATGATTATGTAGTATTCATGGGATAAAAAATTAGTGTAGGGTTTGGTACAACCCCCAACCACTTATCTACACATCTTAGAATTAAACATTGATATCTCACCAAAGAATAGTTCAGAATTATGGTTCTATGGAATGTTTTAATGTATCAATACACTATATTAAACTATTATACTATGATATGTAAAATATTTCCCTATTGAAATATTTGGGGATACCATCATTATTCTTCTATATTTTGGGGTAATTTATTGGTCATTCCTGATGGAATTTGAGCATCTCCAAGATATTCTATGGAAAATGAGTGGAATATATCTTCTCATAAAAGTGAATTGTAGGATAAAAGATTTGTGTGGATTTGTGTAAGACCTCCTAGGTGGATACATTATGTTAGTAATTTTGGTTTTGACCAATACATATTCCACTTCCTTACTATAATATAATAATCTATTGAAGTATTCAAGAGAGAGGGTTTAGAAATAGTTAATTTTTTGGATTAGGGGGGGTTAATTGAATTTTTTCAACCATTTTGAGAGAAGAAGATTTCATGTTTCATTGTCCTACAAATTTTATTTTTTACATATCCCTGTACAGGATGAAACCTTCCTGTTGATATTTATAATCTTTGGAAATAATTCCACTTCATCAGATAATCATGATAAGGGGGTATATGGGGAGGGAAACAAACTGTCATGTAATAGATTTTGAATAAATAAAATTTTTTTGGGGTTATTATTTTTTTATAGTTAGATTCTATTCCTCCATGAATTATAATATAGGTTCATTGTGAAATCTATATGGAATAAGAACTATATAAATCCATGAAGACAGACTTCAATACAATCCCAATTTCATTCTATTTTCTTCAATGTGGATGATCTATGTTAGCAATTATGTGGACTGGGAATTCCAGTTTTTTAGATTTAGACATGATTTCTTGGAGAAGAAGTTAGAATTGTGTCTATCATTAGTTTTATAGGGTCCTGATTATAGATTTTTAGATATGTTCATGGAAAAATGTTATGGTTCCCACATAACTAATCTAATCACATATGATGGAGAATAATTCAATATCAGAAACTAGTTATTTCTACTTGAATCATTCCTTCATTAAACATTTCAAAAACGTTATTACTCACCCTTCATTAATTGATTCCAAGGTTGGGATGCTTCAACCACTATTATTGGAGATATTGGATCGTTGGTTGAAATGGGTTGACGTGATGTCACATCTTTATTCAAAGGATTAACAATTTAATATTGTTTGGTAGTTTGGAATTCAATCAATTATTGAGTCCAGTTCTTGAATCTCATTATTGGTGCCATGTTGTGGTGGATTCATGATTATTACATTACTTATATCTTAATATGGAAGAACATTTGGTCACAATATATGATTAAAATTTTAATTTCTTATCAATTTTAGATGTCGGTTGTGTTGGGAACCAATAAATATTTCTTAATTTAATGTCTAATGAATCTTATTTTGGAGTAATTTTATGAGTGTAATGAATGTAAAACCACGTGTTCAATGAGGTAGTTAACCCTAGGAGGGCATAAGAGATTCAACGAATCATACCATGGGAATCCCATGATTATCTTATTGTTTAGATATTCTAGATCATTTCATTGGTTTATTCTTTTGTGAGGATAAGTAGTTCATAGGTTTAATTTCTTTTTTGTATAGGCAAGCCATCAGTTTAATGTATTGTCGGGTCTTGTATGTCAAAGGATTAATTTATTTTTGGGATACTATAATAACTAGATTAACATCATGATGGGTCATGTATGTGATAGGTTTATTGTCATTTTGGGATATGTATATCGTAGGTTCAACATATTATGGTGGGATGTAGGTCCTATTATTACCAATTTTTTTGACATGTAGGTCATACTGAGTGTGTCCCAAATGGGAGACAATCACACATTGATTTTTTAGTATTCAAAGGGGAAGAATGATATATTTTATTGGAATTTAGGGATATAGCGATTGAACCTAATGGAGTCATTCTACATACGCTATAACAAGACATCATAAAAAATTCCACATAGATTGATGCCATTGTTTATGGGTGTGTGATATGAACATTCCAAGATGAATAAAATCATGTGTTAAGGTCACACACATCATAGTAGAATAAACAATAAGGGATAGTGTGGGGATAACTCATGGAATATTCCCTAATTCATAGAGGTTTCATCTTTGGTGTGGGAGTTTCATCCATGTTGTGAGGGTTTCATCATCAGTGTATGGGTATTATCAAAATTTTTATGTTAATTATTTGTATATGAATAATTTTGTGCTCCTATAACATGGAATAATCACATTGAAATTGTCTAATATCAAGGTGGGAAGCGAGTTTTGATCCCATGCTAAATATACATGGGAAATCCATTGCTCATCACATGGTGTGTGGGGTTTTGTGTAATTCCACGATAGTCATATATGGAATATACTATTTTAATCACCTAGGGTAGGGATATAGTTTTACATAATGTTCTTTGGAAATTGTCATGTTGTTTAATGTCACGTGATTAGGACACTTTTTAATGCATTTTTACATAATGAAACATTGATGATAGTTGGGCTTACACATGTAGAGACCATATCAATATAGTAATGAAATATATGATCGTATACATTATCAATCAAAAACAAAAGTAATTTACCATTATGATTTAATCTTATAAGCATACATGTATACTTCTTAGCTTCCTATGGATGGAATGTGGCATAAAATATATATGGTTAAGTTGAAAGTTGGTGTCGTAGAATTATGGTGCCTATTCACATAATACAGTTTTATTAGTGTTGTGATTCTATGGATCATTTGGTAAAACAGTAGTCTAGTAAATGGATGAATAAAAGTGACCATAAATAAAATATTATTATATTATATTTTAGAGGGATCAGAGAATGTGTGAACTGGGTTTTAATGGTTTTAGGCCACCATGGAATTCAACATTCCCAAATTTGTTTTTTCGGAATGGAGGATCCATGGAGAGGCCTGTTTGATTGGTTTATCATATCATGAGGACTTACTAAAGACCAGGGACATAATATAGGGTTATAGGAGAATTTATGTGGGACCATTATAAAGTAGGATGGCATTACCATGCAGTAATGTCTTTCTTTCCATAGGTATTGTGCCATAACATCTAATTATCTCATTCACCCCTAATTACCATGAATGGAATTCTTATATCAAGTATTTTATGGAATTAACAAATTGTATCACTACCAATGTTCATATTTCACAGGATACAATGTGTGTTAGTTTTTGAAAAAATTAATTCCTATAGAAATAAATATCACATATTTATCACAAATATTGGTGTTTCCTAAATTTAAGGCCTTTATTGGATGTACAAGGGTCAAATCACCTTGATGGTCTGATTAAGGGAGGTACATAAATGTGTCATTCATGATATGAGATAATATTTTCTTATATTTTACACCTATTGAGGTAAGAAACCCATTATAATAGATCAATATTTTCATAAATCACGATTCAATGTGTGAAATTTACTACCTCAACCACTACATTACTTCAGACATATTTGTGAGATACCAAATAGTTATGAAGGATAATAATTTTTTTATTATTTTATAATAAGTGGATTTTGGTCTTGTATCATTCCACAATTTCCATGAATCATTGAAACCATCTTTAACATCTCCCATTATATGTGTTTTTAACATGAATAGTGTTTAAAATGTCAAAATTAGGAAATTATGTAAAGCGATGATTAGATTCACATAGGCTTCATGACTCAAACAATCACTTATTTCTTGGGAGCTCTATGCTTTATAAAAATAGTACTGGTATGAATATGAGTGGATCCAATGGATAGGGAATAAGGGGCTACATAAAATAAACCACGATCATGTCAACCTTAAAAAAATTAATAGGAGGGGATGAATCAAATGACATCATTTTATTTTAATATAAATAACATAAATAAAAAATCTTAAAAATAATGGTGTGGAATAATATCATGATAATTCACAGACATATTAAATCATTAATAAATTCAAAATAATTTTATCAATGACTTTTATTCATTCTCTTATTAAGATAATTTTATATTGATAAATACAATTATTTAAATTTGTAATAATTCTATCTAAGAATCCATACATCACTAAAATCTGTAGTTAAAAAAACATATAAAATAAATTATGTAAAAAAGTGTAATTGGAGGAATTTTTTCTGATTATATACATTTTAACATGGAAATAGATTTTAATATATTAAATTAAAAATCTAACATCATGGCATGTTATTATGAATAAAATAACAAAGGAAGACATTAAAATATATGTAATTATATATTTAATTTTCCTCTATGAAGAAATACCCTTATTGTCTACAATGATCTTCACGACATGTACAAAGGAACAAAATATGCACTAAATTCAGCATGTGTCCACAAAACATGCTTTGTGTATATCTATGTTTCATACCATGCATGTTTTTTGGTACATGAAATTCTTTTGAACAAACTAGGTGTGCATCCTCTAAGATTCATGATGTTTTTCCACATGTTACGTGTCTCGTACTTGAATCTATAGAATAACATATGATCATTTTTGTTGGATATTAGGGATTACACATCAAGGAAAATGATTACATAATATGTTGTTCTTCAACCCATGTACATGTAAGAGCCTGGAACTTCAAAATTTTATGTAGTTCATGGGGAACAATATGTAGTTCATGTGTCAAAATATGTTTTTCATGTGAAACAATATGTAGTTCTACAACCCAAATTTTTTTTTGTTTAATTTATTCCCATGAAGTACCTTGAGAACCTACAAAATTTTAGAATCAAATTAATATCCAGTTTTAATTGTTATCCAATTATTGGTGACATTATTCATAATGAACTATGGAATATATGATGATTAGATATTTAAAAGAATAATTTTATATAATCTAACCTTATACCAATTAAACCATTCAATTAATAAAAAAATATAAATTAATCAAATGAATCCTCTTATAACCCTTGTAGTTTTTTGAGAATCAGAAGTCTCATTTGATGATATAAAAGAATAATTTTTTTCGTAAATATATTTAAATCATTTATACTATCGATCATAACCTCATCTTTAATGTAGACATTATATTACATGAATATATTAAAATATCTTCAAATAAAAGAAGATAATCTCTGCAAGTAATTTTTAATGAATTTATAAAAAATGTAAAATTAATTATATCATGTTATCATAAATTTATTAATGATCTGGTAATATATTTCTCAAGGTATGATCATTGCATTGAAGGATCCAGGTGCAGAATCCCAATAATAGTGATCCATATGTTCAATAGAATCTAAAAACATCACTATATAATCACCATTTTCTAGCACCATAAATCTTGATCTCGTTTTAGGTTCTTGGTTGATGATAATATTATTATTCTTGAAGATTTAAGAACTTTAGAACCTCTCTAAAATAGATGATAAAGGATGTATATATAACTCACTGTATGTCTTGATAAAGTCTCTATCCATATAATATGACCACACAAATTTATTGGAATAGGGATATAATTATATATTTATTATGGAATAAATAATATTTCAAGTAGAACACATGTACACTAAAAATATTATTATTATTAATATTATAATAACATGTGTGACTCATTATGTATAAAAATAAATTTTAGCTATTTCTTATCAGATGATTAATCTCATAGATCTTTATCTTATAACCATTTACTGATCCCTATATATTGAATATTTAATTAAGTAAATTTAACTATATTATTCTAGAACACATTAAATATTGATTATATTTTTAAAAAATAAAAACTAATATATGTTTTAATTATTTAACTCAAATATTTATTAACAAATAATTGATTAAATTACAATGGTAAAACCAATAAAATAAATCAGATATATTTTTACACTTTGAATTCAATACTAAAATTTAACTGAGATCATTAATACATTATATGTGTTACATTCTGGACCACTATCCTAGGGAAAATATGTAGAACCTCCAAATATATAAGGATAACATTTGACAATATTCTAAGTCACTAATACTTTAATAATTTGTTTCCATAATGATATCCATCCTCCATGGAAATGTGGATTACATATTAGTGGGTATATTATTTTATCCTCATATTGTGGATACTAAAATGGTAGGACTCCATGATAAAATGTATTAATGTTTTATGATCTTCCAATCTCTGATATCCTATAACCTATATGTACAATCTGAAAATATTATCCAGACATATAACATATATTCAAAATTACTATATTGAAACCCTTAGGTTCTCATCATTGTGGTGAATGACTTGGACCGTTTAGAAAGACACATATTCATTTAACATTGTCACACACAAATTTCAAGTAGAATAATAATAATAATGTGATATAAAAAAATGATTAATATTGATGACATTTAAACAAGTATTGGAATGGTTGCTTCTTGGGAACCATTTCCAAGATGAATAAAGAAATGTTTACTAATTTATTAATTTCTAATGATTGTTATAAAAGTAATATGGTTTTTTTTACAAATGAGTTAATTTTTACCAATGGTTTTAAAGTAATATTTATTATTTATTTCCAAATGAATGAATTTTAATGCCATGAAAACTACTCTATTGATTGACTTGTCATTTATATGTTTCATTAAATCTTTTAAGTGAATACACATTTCATAATATTTTGGAAATTTATATATTCCAAGAATGTTATTTCAAAATTAAAAGTTAATTTTAATCATGAAATGATCAATTATTTTTTTAAAGGTATCCTCAAATATGAAAACATAAATTTATCTTATATATTTATATGAAGGTATTTGAACCAATGATAAAATATTTATCTTTTTCATCATATTCTAAATGAAAATTATAATGATGAATTTATGAAACACATTTTTCTATAGGTTAATAAATGATTAAATGTGAAATTATTTATTTACATTATCGAAGACCTATGATTTTATTATTGTTATATGACAGGTTTGTCCTATATATCCCACTAATTACTGGTAATTGTGTAATGGTTATGAGATTAGAAGGTAAATGACAGTTAACCCTAATACGAAAGATGGTACATGAGTTGTAATCCCAATCCTCACATTTTGTGAATGTTTTTGTAGATATCTCTGAAATATTATTTATATTATTTTTATTATTATACATTTTACAACTCTATATAAAATGATCTTATTCTATTAATATGATATAATTATCATATGTTCTTCAATGATTAATGAATTATGATATTATAAAGCCTTATACCATGACAATGATCTAGAAATTATTGGGATTGAATTTTACATGTTAAAAATATATTCTCATACACATAGGGTAATGTTATGATTACAATGATAATTGACTATTATTATCCATGATTACCCTTATTGAGAATATGGGATTTTCTATTTTAATATTTCTATTCACTACGTTATTAGAAAAAGTTTCACATAGTGTATTACTATTATGTATACATTATGAGAGGAAATTTTTTGTAAATATTTATAATCATTCACTAAGTAAGATGATTTTTATATAGTATTAAATTACCATTAAACAATAAATTTCATGGGAATGTATTTATATGAGATTAATTTTAAAATTATTTAAATTTATTTAATGGTTTTAGATAAATTTTGGAATACCCGTGTTGTTTTTCGATTTTGTTTTTTTATTTTTAGAGACAAATAATAGGGAACAATGTGGTAATCAATTGGAATATATATATATATGATAATATTATGATGTTTCATTTTTATGGAGATTTTATGGATTTCCTAGAAAATACATCCCATTATAGATACTAAAATATTGATGCATGTGCAGAACGAATAGAAATGGAGGAAACATGTCTCAAATAGGTTTATGGGGTATTAACTAGTTTTTTACGGGTGAAATATGAGTGGGAATATGATGTGACACATTTCTAGATATACATAAGTGGTTATTCTCGGAATAATTTACATTTTTTGAACCATTATAATGGATTGAATATTAATTTTCCATGGATTTACATGAATAAAATCATGGATTCATATATTGAAAATAATGTTCCATGATTTACCATAATATGAATTACCTTTCATGATTATTTAATTTGACACATTTATTAGAGGGTTTCAAAAAAAACTGTTCAATATACTCAATGACTTGTATTAAGTGACACTGTGTAAATGATAAATGCGATGGAATATGAAATGATTATACCCTTAAGATGAATAATTTTATGAAAGAAGTCATGTATAATTTTATAGTTTTTCTTACACGATATTATAAAGCAAGAAGACATACTAAGACATGAAATGAAAAAGATAGATAACAATATACCATTGAGTACTTCAACAACAAACATCCACCTTCAATTTTGGGGAAAACTAATAAAATAATTACTATGAAATAAATGACTAAAAATAAAAATATATTTTTTCCATTATCTGGCGTTTAGTGAATAATAATTTAATATTGGATTTTTATCATTAAGAAGGAGAACTAGATCGATAGTGGACTATTATCAACAACATGACGTTATTGGTAAAAGTTTCACCTATTTTTTAGAATAAGTAATGGATGTAATTAGTGAATAACTCATTTCCTTGAATTCCTCATTCAAAAATGTTAAAATAAATATTTTAGATTTCAAAAAATAATGATTAATCCATTTATTCATATGATGAAATTTTTATTGGATTTGTGGGCTACTCATATAGAATTATTCTCCAACCAGAAAGAAAATTTGATCGAATGTTCAATTTTTTATGTATATTTATCCAAAAGGGATTAGTTATAACTGACATAATGTTTAATAAATAAATCATTTAATGTTCTATCATGAATGAAACAGAAACCTGATTAACCCATAATTTATATAGTATTTAAAATAAAATAAATATAGAAACCAAAATATTTCAATCAAAATTATTATATCTTTATAAATTAATGTTCACTACACAAAATTGTGATATACTCTATAGTCATATTGGATTAGTGGATTTTAAAACATGGGTATGTAAACAATGTGATAATAAATGATATAAACTTGCTTCCTCTTAGTTCTTCTACAATTGAAACCGTCATAATTAAATCTTATATAAAATAATACTAGATATAATTATGCTGGGAAACACAAGAAATGGTAATATCATATTCTAAGTATGTGTTTCAATAGAGGAATCAATGGTACCATAATCATAACATCAAAATCATGGAATGATATCATAAGAAAAATATTTCAAAGCTATAACTGTCATATACAAATTATTAATTCTAAATCATGGAAGTATTATGAAATTTTATATGAATTGAATCATATATGAATAAAAAAATTTGAACCATAATAGAATAAATTTTATATAATACATAATTTAATTGTAAACACATTTTCATATAAAAGAATATCTTTAGGAAAGGATCACATTAATGATAATCATAGTTTTTTTGGTTCACACCCCATTCCATGATATCCTTGGTCAGGGTTCACTCCCAATATTATCATAGTGGACAAAGTCCCAATCTAAATCATGTTCACTCCCAATTAGAGTTCTTATTATCACATGAGATATAAGGAATTAAAAAATGAATTTATTGGATATGTAACTCTAGGTCGTCCTATAAAATACTGAAAATGTAATATATGTGTGAAAAATATCATGAAACATTCACCATGTGATATCATGGGGAAAATAATTCAATTTAAAAAACAATTAAACATTTCATCACAGAATAACCTATGGAAAATTAAAAATCTATATCAGAATCATCTTATGAAAATCATAAACCATCAAAATAAAGAATATAGATTGCATAATAAGGTTTAGACCCCTATAATTCCTATGAAAAATCAAATGATTCCATCATAAATTAAAATTTATTTTTTTTAAATGTCCATTGAATATTTCATGGGGAAAAATACCTTTTTATTTTGAAATCAACTCTTTGAAATCCATGAATTTTGAAAAATATTAACAAAAATATTTTCATTGAATAAAGACACGATAAATGTATACAATGATTCAAAAAATTGATTTAGTATAGTAGGAAAATATTATTTACTCCGTTTATGTTAAAATAAAAAATAATTTTACATTTTTGAGAAATGAAAAAAGAACATCATTTAGAAAATTAGGGGATTATTTGTTGAAATAGTTTTTAAAATATAAATCAAGGGTAAAATAATAATAAAAATTAATATTTTTATGTAAATTTTATAATGGATATTTTTGAATACCTGGAGATTGATAAAAATGGAATTTTTACCAAAGGAAAACGTAATATAGGATTTTCATAAATATAAAATTTACACATATTGAATTGATAAAGATTTTAAAATGATAGTAAAATAAGAAGTATTAAGATATTGTAATATTAGAGTACATTTAACTAGATTATTGAGCTATTGGTCTTAAAATGTCACCACATTAATCTTATTCATAATCAATCATCATTTGAAATTAGATTATTACATGTACACATTACCTCTAGATCAATATACTTATAATGTTAACAAAACTCATGTATATTAAAATTAAATTTATTATACTTATAATAAAAAACATATAAATTTTTTATATAATATATTATCCACTTATAACATTTCAACACCAATTTTTTAATATTTCCTTATCAAAATAAATATTTCTTTTTTGTGAGCTATTTTGTTTTTTCATAAATGATTCATTATCATATATATGGCCCTTGTAATTTTATAATGGTCCCATCATCCCTAAAATTTTATCAACAATATTAATATAATATATATTCATTATATATATATATATATTATAGTTTTAGATAGAAAAATGAATTAAAACAATCTTAGATATGGTAGGTCGCATGTACACATCAAAGACGATTCCATTTTACGATGGATAAAATGAAGAAATGGTAAATAAGAACTCAAAATTTCAAAATAATATAAACTTCATAAATATATTATATATTTATTAAATATATCATTATAACAATTCATGTAATGTTATTATTAAAAATTAATTAGTCCTCTATATGGAAATCTTAAGATGTATATATCCATGAAAGAATATTTTACTTCTCATAGGATTGAAATAAAGTCGATAATAATTGAAAAATTACCATAATAAATATTCAATATATTTGAAGTACAATTTGTTTTAAATGAATACCATTGATTTAGATAATATATAAGGTTAAATAAAAATAAAAATGATCAGTTATCCTTTATACATTTGTGATAAGAAAACACTTTTGATTATAACATATTCCTTGAATGAGTTGTATTTTGGAAGGACAAGAATCTATTGGATGAAATGATGAAATATAAGATTGTATTATGGAACGTATTTCTATTGATATAGAGTTCAATAGTTTTGATTTATATATTATAATAATTTATATATTAAAACGAAGTGGATGGGTACTCAAATAATTAAATAATGTAGTCAAAATTATATTATTTATATGCATGTTAATGGAAAAAATTGATATATTTAAATTATAGGATTAGTATTATTCAGAATTACATCTTAAATTTATCTTTTTAAATGTTTTTTTGATGTTTTATCCCCATAATTCAGTTTCAATCCCATGTTAATATTTAAAAAATGTACCAGAAATTTCATTTTTCAAACTCTTTAAGGGTTAACAAATATACCATAACATGATAATTGACCAATAAATATATCACATTTGATATTTTAGAAAATATACTATTATCTAGGAAAAATATATAATTTTATTGAATTTTAATTAATTTAAAAATTTATTTACTAATATAAAATGTTATTAATATTATTTTTACATATTAATTTATAATGTAATTAATTTCATAATGATAGTCATGGTATTTCAATATAGTACACTAACAAAACCGTAATATGCTATCATTAAATAAAAATTTATCGTGACATAGTAATTCATCCAAATTTTTTAACATTTAATAATTGGATAAATAATGTGTTTGTATTGCATATGAATTTTATGTAAGAATAAAATAAGTAATAATAATAAAATTACTATAACAAAAATAATTAAAATTAAATTTATTTTAATCAATTATAATTTAATATAACCAATTTATTTATAATATAAAAAATGTAGATATATTAAATTAATATGGGTGAAATTTTAATTTTATTATTTTTTTAAATTATTATAACAGGTGTATTCAAATGAAATTTCCACCATGAATATATTTTTTTAAATCACTAGAAAAAATTTTCAATCTCCAATAATCAAATATAGTAATATATCTTGTTAGAGAAATTATAATGGCTTAATCAAGTGATTTTACTCAATTTTCTCAATATTACCATTTTCCAGGTGACAAATATTTTGTATGTCAATTATTCATAATGGCCAAATTAAAGAATATATTATTACCAAATTTGATCTTATTGATTCTAATAATTGAATTCATCTTTCATTATTCAAATCACATACATTCCTAAATTAATTTTAAAATCAAACCAAAAAAACAAGTGAAAAATAATTTCCCCAAAAAATATGTTCTGTAATGATTATGACATTTTTTATAAAAAATACAGTAATATTTTTTCAATGAACATAATTAGATTAGTTTTTTATAATTGAATTATTTGTAATTTTAAAAAAATTGTAAACTAGAGATTATATATCCAAGATCTCAAATTGTTCTTTTTAAAAGAATATAATTATTTATTTATTATTAATCAAAGATGAAACCATTTATGAAAATAATAAATTAATATAATCTAGTTATTAAATGGTTATTTACAAAATTACTTTTTTAGGAAATTTAATTTTATAAATTTGGGTGTAATTAAATATATTATGTACTAAAAAACAAACATTTTTTGAAAAAAGATTCATTTTAATATAATATAATTGGATTATTGAAAATATATTTTTTATAATATAAAACCTTTATAATTATATTTTTTCAAGTTAATTTATTACAGCTCAATAAAAAAATTGATTAATTGGTTAAGACATTATACATCATTAGGTTCCCTATATGATTATAAGACTTTTTATTCCTCTCGAGATCATTAACATGTTGATTCGTCTAACTATGTAAAAAATTAACAATATAATAATTGTTTTATAATATTTCTTCTTCGTTGAAAATATCATTCTATAATGGTGTAAACATTATGTTTATTGTATATTATAAATTATGTGTCTACAATATTTAGAGATATCCATGGAAGAAAACCGAAATGTAGGAGAGTTTCCATTGAAGCTCCAAGTGATAGTATACATTCACTACCTGATCAATGATAATTAAAGTGAAATTAAATTAGGGCTTCAAATTATATTATTTTTTAATTGTAAAATGTTTCTGAATTAAAAAATAATAATAGGAAAACTATTTCCCTAACATGACATTCTAATTTTAATTTAATATTATCAATATAATTTTTCTGTATACTCTAAATCCCAAGATGTTCTAATGAATGCATCTGAAATTATATTATTTTTTATAATCTAGGTCGTATCAAAATAGATTTTTTTCTCCAAATTAATACATGAACTATTGAATTATAAAATTATTTATATACTGGTATTATTAAGGAACCATATGAAAGCTCGAATGAAAAATATTATTGTAAGAAAATATTAATATATGATGGTGTATATCTCAACCACGTTTGAAGGACATTGAAAAATAACTCAAGATAACCTCCCTGGATTTATTTTTTATATATGAATTTCCATCTATTTGAGGATGATTAACATATGAAAAACAAATATCAGATTTTAGATCATGCTGAATACCACGCTATAATATCAATGTAATTATTAGATCCCATCCAGATATAATATAATTTCATAGTTCATTTCATCTTATGACATCCATAATGTATATTCTAGAAATTAAACCAATATTGTGATATTATCTGATATTAACAATTTCTTCCCACTTCATAAGTTGATCTACTACTATCTATATATAATTATAGATGGTATACATTTTATGGAGTATAATGGAAAAATCCATGGAGACTTTTTACCATATCCATCTTGGTATTTGTAATGGTTGTAACATCCCCTTAGGCTCGTGACACAAAGTCCTACTTTACCATCTAAACAATATGTGAGATCCATACCATATAATATGTGTCTTCATGTTTTCCAATTATAATTACTCATTCAAATGTAAATATGTATTCATTCTTAAAGGATGAATATGGAATGATTATTTATATTAGTATCCAAAAACACTTATTAATATTGTATGAATGGATCAAAAACGTGACAACTAAACATTATCAGTATATAAAAATAAATTTTGTACACATGAATATTTGTACACATATTTTATCGCTCAAAATTTTCATTATGTTCCTATCTATTTCTTAATTGGAAATATGGTTGGAAACTCACGTGACCAAGATATGATTTCTCCTATTCCATAATTATTTATATATATATCTTCTTCATATATATATATATATATATAATTGTATTGGATATTTTTTATAAATTTTCATAGATAATAAATCTTGATTCATTCATCTCATATCATCTCCCTCCTTGTCCTCTTTCCCACAATGGTATTAAAATATTTTATCAACTCCCACCATCATTATCATCACTTATTCAACACTTTATATATGAATATATACCGTATAGTTTTAGGATATATATATATATCTCACATTATTCTCCATAAATACAACTCCTCTATATATGTACTGAAAATATTAATTTTGAAATATTAAAATCCTAGGACTGGTAATTTTTTTAAAGGACCATAAATTTCCATGATGTATACGATTTCACCATATAAATCTACATAAAGATACATATCAATCTTCTCATCGATGAATTACTATATTTTATAAACCATTGTCCATCAGAGGGTTGTAAATGAATAGGTTCAGTGACTTCTATTATATTTATTTCCATGGATATTTCCTCACATTCTACTAACCAAAGGAACTTCACTCACTTCCTAGTTAGCATTGGGAGTAGGTCACATATATTTGGAAAATTATAAACATAGTATCAATTAAACCGTTTCAAATTAACAAAACAATGGATCAAAATCATAGTGGTTTTATTGATCTATCATTTAATAAAAAATTTCAGTGATGGATTTATCAGTATAACCACTATTGACATTGTTGAAAAAATGAAATATTTAGTAGCCAATAATCTGAAATTGAAAAATATTATTATAAATAATCCTTTCAAAGGATATCAGTACAAGTATAAAGTGGTTTTTGTACTCTTCATTAAAATATTAATGTATGATAATAATGTATATAATTACTACCACAAATTAGTGAAGGTATTATTTAATGACTCTATTCATTAAATCTGTAACGATTGCATTGGTATTATTATCGCTCAATAGAATTAATATAAATTTATAGTGTCCATTTCATATGCATAAGGATATCCTGGTTCTGTATTCATATATTACCCTTAAAATGATTCTATATAGACAATTGATCAATCTTGGAATAATATTAACCTACCCAGAACTGATAAAAAATATCATCAATATACTACAAATGATAAATATTCATGATTGTGATGTGATTTTTCCAAAAAATAAATTTAATGTAACATTGATCAATAATTAAACTTTAAAAATAATGAGAGTATCTCTACATGGTGATGCACATGGAATATATAATAAGTAACTTCAACGAACATTAGATTTAATGGTAAATATATAATATAATTTTAAAATATTTAAGAAACATACACATATAATAATTTTTAAACAGAAAACATGACAAAAATTCATGTATTATATAATAATAGTAGTAACAAATAATAATATGTATAATAAAAAATAATGGGAAAATAATTTTTTTTAAATCCATATTTATAACCATCCATGTGATGTGGTTATGGATAACCAACATCACAACAATGTGGATATTTTAAGACATACATAATCATAGGTGATTTTTTCCATTTCTATATTATTAAAAAGGTGGATAATAATCTTTAAATCATCATAATAAAAATTTTGTATATTAAAATAAATTTAATAAATTATATTATAATGTGTAAAATGGATTTAGATGAGATTGATGAAGAAATAAAATGAAAAATTCATGGTTAGGATTTTTACCCATTTATTTATAATCCTCTTTTGGATTACATCGTAATCAATCAAGGGATGTAATTTTGGAAAGACAATAAGCACAAATATGTGGTCATAGAATATCATAAGGTATTACTATAAGTATTATTTTTATTATAGGGCTAATGTGGGTTGAGGAAGAGAGAAGAATATGCTCCATTTTGTATGTTAGGGGGTGAGACCTCTTTGAGTTTACTAATTTATTAAAAAAATAGTAATTTATTTGTCAACGTTGCCTAAAATTTAAATCGTTCTAATTTTGATTAATTATTAGTCCATATACTCTTATCCAATAATATTTTTATATGTATACTTTTGTTTTAACCTGTGTCTCTTAGTGTTATACACCTAAATCATGTTTGAATGTTAACTCAAAATCAACATTTTATACTCATCAAGGGATTAAATTTTACAATTAAACGACGTTGAACCAAATTAATTTACTATAGAGTATATTTTAAACCAAATCTCACTAATATTTCCACGGATATGTTTTTTAACAAAATATTTCCTTTAATAGTGTATTTTTTTAATAACATTAATTTTATATTTTGAATTATTCATTTACAATGACCTTAATGTGATAAACATAGTTTTGTAATTCTAACATAAACCCTTAAATAATTCCTATTAAATTATAATTATCTATAAAATATTATAACACACCAATTTAGAAAAATTTATATTCCTTATATATTTTATAAACAATTTTTTCATTGAATTTAATAAATAAATTTTATACTTAGATACATATTTAATGAAAATGTTCATCCAATAGAATAAAAAATTATTTGGTATGATAAAAAACAATTTTTCTTCTAAATTAACATTTACATCAAAAAATAACTTTTTTCAGTATTATGTAAATTTTTAGATATATTAATGTTAAGAGAGTGACCTTTTGTATTTAATCACTTCATATATTAATATAAAGGACATAATAAATGAAAAAAGACATTGTTTTTCTATATATTTAAAAACTGTATTACCATGGATATAATCTAGAAATAAAATTGGTTAAAATAATGTTTTTGCGAAATTATACTGTGTTGTATAAATTCTATATTTGTATTTTATCAATTTTATCCATTATATGAAGAAAAATAGTCGGCAATGTTTTTATTCATAAGGACCAAAATAAAAACGTTTATAATGAAAAGAAATTATAAAATTCATTACAAATATATAATACATTTTTGAAAAATAAATTATCATTAGGGGATGATTAAAAGTAAAAAATAACACCTCAAAACATGATGAAAATCAATATTTTTGACAATTTAGTTATCTAAAGAATGAAATTTATTTATATTAAAAAAAATTAAAATATTAATTGAAATGAAATAAGAGTTATTAGTTATAATATTTATGGAATAAATTTATTTTTTAAAAAAATTTATAAAAAATTTAATCTTTTTAAAATAAAAAAAAGTATGTATTAAATAAATACATATTTATAATTATTCCTTGAATAGTAATTATTTTCAGAAAATAATTAAATATTAATATTATGAAAATTTTGATAGCATGATATAAAAAATATTTTTTATAGGATAATTTCATTTTACAAATATTTTAGAAATTATTCATGCAAATTTTATCCGCAAAAATTAATAAAACAATTTTTTCAATACAAATATAGTTTTTTAATCATATAAAGTCTTTATATATAATATCTTTTTATCACATAAAACAATTATAATATTTTTCATAAAAATATTTCTCCTCTTATTATCTCATTGAATTTAATTTCTAAGATATATAAGTATAGTATAAAATGGTTTTCGTGAATCTGGGTTCTACGATTCACAAGCTATCAAATAAATTCAATCTATTTGAAAAAAATAAGTCCTAAAATAATTGAGTTCTTGAAGAAAGTTATATGTAAAAGTTAATCACTATAAAATCCATGTATGGAAATGATGAATATTCATTATTCTTGATTTATGTAATGAGGTATTGAAATAATTTTTATGGGGCTAATAACTTATTTAATTATAAAAACGAGGGACATTGTTCAATCAAATGTTAATGTGATTGGAAGAATTTAAAAAATACATCATACTGAGGGAAATATTGTCTAAATATACTTTCAAAGTTCTATTGTTAACAATTTAAGGATTATAGTAATTATTCTTAGCAATGTTTGAATATGTGGGTTAATGATAAATAATCATGTTAGAAATATATTATGCTAAGAGTGAAAAAGAAATGTCATGAAATCACTATTACTTATGTGCGTTAAGAGAAATATGTGGATAAATATACTCATACCATATAATATATTACTGGTATTTTCTTATTTGATTTGGATTTCAACCCTCTTTTTAGTTCTCAAATGTTTTATATGGGAGTCAGAGTACAACCTCATTGATTAAATGCTGAATCGGAAGTAAAAACACCTAAAAATATGATGATATCATATCATGTCAAGAAATTTCATCCTATTAACAATAATGAGAATGTTATTCTTATAAATCATGTCGATCTTCCATTAAATTAATTTTAATTTACTTTTTTAAATAACTGGCTCCATTTAAGTAGAGCAGAGAATCAATCTAAATTGAAGTGAAGTCTTACTACATATTTCAAATGATCCTATGAATTTTTAATAGTTTGAGGAATGATCTGTGCATGAAAATAAATTACATACATTTATTGGTCTTTAATACTATTAAAAATGTCTATTTATTTTATATTATTAGGTAGAAATTTTACATTAATGATATTTCTATAGTGGATGTGCTTTCTAATACATTTGGTAATTATTTTTAAAGCCTTACATTAAATGTTAATGTTTTATATCCAATAAAACTAACACCCCGTGAAATATAAATATCAATGAATCTGAGTAGAAAATGATTAATTAAGTTTTTGTAATTCCAGAAGAAACACCTATGGAATATTTAGAAAGGATTCATTTTACCTGTCTGTCACCATGGGGTGCACCTAAACATTATTAATTTGAATAATTGATCAACGGTAAAATTCATATATTATAATTCACAAAAACATATCAAAATAAATAATTATTATCACTTATCTATTGTAGAGTAATTTTTTGATTAACATTGTGAATCACAATATTTATTAAAGAATGTCCATCATTGGGGTAGTCTATCAATTGAAAGTTAAAATAAAGAAAGACCTATGATATTCTTTTGTATGAGTTTTGGACAAAATGACTTTATTTTGATCACATTTAGGCATACTAATTACCCAACCAAATTCATTGATTTAATTATTAGGGGCATTATAAATTACCTAGATGAAAGTTTTTGTTGAAATTTTAATTATTATTATTATAGACTTCATGAACAAGAATGTAGATGAATATTTCATGAGAATTGTCTTAAATTCAATGAGTTAGGGGAATAAATGTTTTAATTTTTTTTAAAATTATACATATAGAAATTGGATATCTTGGGGAATATGGTATCCAGAAAGGTTATATTTGGAGATACTTTTATGAGGGATGTCATCAAACACATTCAAAAAAATATTATTACATAAATATATAGTTTAATCCTATTGACTATAATTTAATGATTAATTATGTATAAATTACCATATATATCTAATAACCCATAATGTTAATTAATAAGGGTGTTAAGTTACATTGAATTGAATAATGTTAAAGATATTTCATGGAACTGAATAGAATGTTCTTCAGTGCAATTATTCTAACACAAAATTGATGTGGAAATGGGTTTTCTATTTAATTATACATCATTGAAGGGAATGGGATGTGTTTATAAATAGAATAAAAAAATTACTGATTACGCCTCTCAATAAATATTGGTTCATGGCATGAATTACACAACATAGGACATGGTGTTTTTTAGAATCCAGTCTGACTAACCTAGTCACCCGATAACTATGCCAGTCTTGAAATATCTTGAAGGGTGTTCACGATCCCCATGGGTTTTCCACTATCACCTCAAATCATAAAAAATAAGAGTGGGAATTTATTTTCGACGTACATATCTGAAGAAATAAAAAAAAACAGTATGAATATAAGAAAAAATACATTGGGATAAGTGTACCATAATTCAACGATGTATAAAACAACCCATTGTACTAATGTAACGTAACCTAAAAATGGAAAGGAAACCCCAATCCCTAATGTGGTAAACCCTCAAAAACTATGGATCAACTGCTAGAACCATATCTAGGTGGTTCACTATCCTATTCCAAGCCTGGATATAGATAATCTAAAATCACCCAATGGAATAGGTATGGTGGGAGATAAGATCCTTTTATGTTCTCACCATGTATCATATAATAGATTCCAACATTCAACTAAACATGTAATGATCAGTCATTATTTAAGTACATATTTTTGTCATTTAAAAATATTATTTCAAAAACTAAATATTTACATTTTAAAATATAATATACATTTTTAATGATTGAACAATTTTAAACAATTTTATTACATTAAAATTTTCATAAAAAAGTAGTAATATATATAATAAATCATGTAAAAAAGGTTTATAAAAATAGAATATATTCATCTGAAATACATGAAAGCATGGAAAATGGCATATTGCTAAGAAGTTTCAATAGTTTTAGGATATTGGGTATCCACACTGAAGGTGACATGATAATATGTACATAAGTCCCATTTAACTCAATCTATATAGGACTAAGAACCATCCCCTAAGTGATGTGATGTGATGAATTTATGTTCTAGAACCTTTTAACCTATATAGTCACATCAAAATAACTCACTAACTACCTAAGGATTACATGTTGTATAATAAAAAATCAACAATAGAGAGTTTACTTTATACATCCTTAAAATAAAATTCATCACAATATCCATTTCAAATATTCCAATTTCAAAATTAAATAACATTATGGGTTTTCAAGAAAAGGTTCCTTTTTCCATGATAAAACATAAAGGAAACATTGAAAAAACATTTTATATAAAAAATTGAAGTTAATTTCCTTAAAATAATTTCGGATATTTTTAAACAACCAATTTCACAATTTAAATTCATCAATTTAAGAATCACTAATTCTATCAACATCACAAACACACCGTAATTCATAGGAATTGGTTGTTTTCCTGATTTTGAGGAAATATCATCCTATTGAAAATATCCAATTTCAATGTATTTGGGTTTTCAATAAAAAATTGAATTCATGTTCATGTAAATAAATATAAAATGAATAATTGAAATTAAACCATGAAATTTGAGCTAAATAAAATTTGTATTTTGTAATGGATAACTAACATTTCATGGAAGCAGAATGCCTGAAACAGAAACTACCAACTAGAAAAAGTCACAAAAGATATATGAAATCAACGTAGAAAAAAATCTAATAACACAGCGTTTATATCCTTCAGACCTAAGATGAAATATAAAAATTTTTGGAGATAACACGAAAGATACAATGATATTGGGTGAAAAGTTTCCTGAAAAGTTACTCCACAACCACAATAATGATGAATCACTTGTCAAAATGACTAAGAAGTGTTTGAAAGCTACAAAATTCTTGGAGAAGTCTCTTAAAATGAGAAAAAAGTAATACAAAAAAGATAAATATATATTTTTTCCAATATTCTTGTTTGAAAACAACAATTTGGACTTCAAATGACATGTAACCCAATTACAAGTCATGTGATTGAATTCACCCAAAATCTCTGAAAAACAGATGCCAACTTTTTAAAATATGAATTATTATCATTATAATTCCAACGTCGTATAACCAAATTTCATGGTATCTAAATCCCAAAAATACAACAGAACACCCAATTTTGTTTGTCGAGAATCCAAAAAATCTATGACATCACAATTATAGGTATCTTCCAAATTCATTCACAGGCCCACCCAAATAAAAAATGAAAACAATGAAATGATTTGAAGTATACCTTTTAAAATATTAATGGGATGTGATAGATTTAGCATCTCTAATTTCTGTGTTAATAAACCTGATGAATTATCTCTATAAATAATGTTGTGATAAGTAAAATGATCAAAAAAATTTAAATTATAACCTCAATAATTAATATTTCAATTTTTACTAAATAATATAAATGGAGTTGAATAAATATTACTAATACTCATTAAATTACAACTCTATGATGGAAAAAAGGGTGTCTAATACTCTGAGTCAGAACTAACATGCTATTTTAAATATGATAAGGAAGAAAAAAATAAAATATTTATGGAATTTTAAAATTTAGTTAATCTTTTATTGATTGATGAGTATAAATACTATCCTCCAAAAAAGGTTATTCAATAATCAATACATGTGGTGATTAAATAAGTGTCAGGGAAAGATGTAGAACATTAAAAACAAGATAAAATTAATTCACATCATACATTATTTTGATGTGATGATAATTTTTAGGAAAGGATTTTTTTTCATGTAATTCGAGAATAAAAGATCAAATTTTTGAATGAAGTTCATTGTTCACAATTCATTATTAAATCATGAAGTATGAATATATATCGATGAATTAGGGAGAATTTTTATTGGGATAAAATGAGGAGGGATTTTTAGGAGTTGGTATATCAGTTCAACATGTTCAAAAAAGATGATGATGTGTTATATATGTCTAAGGGGGTGCTACAACCATTACCCATAATAGTATGTAAATGGTAAAAAGTAAACAGGTGATTCATTGTAGGACACCCTATGACATATAAATAGTATGGAGTTCTTATTAGTTGTTTCATATTACCAGATGATATCATCAAATTTAATTTCTATCAGAAAATACTTTTCTCATGATCATATTTCCTAGGTATGTGTTAAAGAATCAATGATGTCACTTGGAGTACCACATGATTTTTTTTCTTGATAAATATCCTTGTTTTACTACAATTTTATCAGTAATTATTCAAGATGATCTATATAATAAAATTTACATTAATACTACTTATCATTAATATGAAGATGGTTTGGATGAGATTTTAATTAATTCCCCAGATGATATGGTATGATCCTATTCTAAAGATTGAAATTGTGGTCTGGAAGAACTCTTACGTCTCTTCTAATTATGTTATAAATTTTTTTAAAAGTATAACATTGATATGGATCCTTTTAAATCATTCTAAATTAAAACTTTTGGAATTATGAAATTATTATATGATGTTAGATAATTAAAGTTCTTATTACAAGTCATTGATGAGGAAATTAAACATAAGTGTAGATACATTTATAAACACATAAAAAATGATCAGCGACAAAAATATTTTTTTTTCTAAAAATCATTATTGGAATTTAAAAATAGATCTCGAAGACAAGGAATTCTTATGAATCATCCTATAGGATAATGTTACGATATTCATAATATTGGGGAAATCAAAACACTAGATATAATGTCCCTTTTCAAGTTCATTATATCCCAGGAATGGTAGATTATTACATTATTTTTCCACAAAACTGATCTCACATTCATTATATGTTGAAAATTTAAATTTAATGTATATACATAATATAACATTCACATGTAATTAATTTTGAAGTTATATCATTAGATTAGGTTCTTTTCTTTGAATAACATTTCTCTTAAATAATAGACAAAGGGAAAATTTTATATGGAATAATTTTTTACAACCCGTTAATCATCATTAGAGGAATCATAAATTTATGAATGAAATATGGGAACATTAAATTATAACGAATAATCAATAATTTCTCTAATAAATTCATTTTTGATTTACAAGATTTATTTTACTGATGAAATATATTTTTTCATGATTTTTGATTCTATATTAACAATTATATATTTAACAGTACTAAAAATAAATATTAATTAATTAAATATATATATATATATTTAAAATTAATTACATAAAAATAATAGATCATATTGATAATGTTTATGAATGAAGCTAAACATAATTAGAAAGTGGAAAATATTTTTTTTCCAGAAAATCAATTTTTTAATGGGTGAAATGTATTTTTATTTTAATAAATTACATAAATCACAATTGATTAATGATGTTAATGAAATATATAGATTATATATTTCTTAATTTTTTAGACAATAATATAATAGACTTTTCAATGAAATTATTAAAATAAAATTCTGGTTTATTATTAAAATATTATTTTTAAAATAGTTATATTATTATTCAAGTTTATTTTAAAATAAATTATAGATCTAAAATGTTTAAATATAATTAGATGTTTTCTATACATTGAATCATAATTTCAAGATTCTATAATGATAAAAATGTTATTTTTTATCATAATGAAATGTAAAAATAATTTAAAAAATTTTCCATGGTTACTGTTAAAATATGTTAACTATGGCTTGATCTAATAGATAAATTTTAAAAAAAGAAAAAATTTACCATTTTTATTATTTTATGATATTCTTAACTTAAACTATCATACTATAATATTATTTACCATTTTTCCATACTTCATCAAGACTGTGTTTTTGTATTGGTTAATTCTTTTCAATAATTCCTTGATTGTAGACCCCTCACTTATAAATGGGAAACTATTCTGAAACCCTTAATCACAAAACATTTTGTACTATAGATAATACATGAACTACCAAAAAACCTTTAAATCATACCTAAATTCAATCTTGAGATTGAATTATTAGCACAACACTAATTATTATTGCATAAGATCTATACCAAAGGAGGTCTCTAAAAAAGAATTATTCATCAAATCTGATTCTCTACTGATTAATTTCATCTTATTCTTAATAAAATAATATTTTATTTGTCATAACCAAATTTCATAAATAAAATAAATATATCAAGTATTTTTTTAATCCAATGACCAAGATTTATCATCACCATTCTATCAAATGGAAAATGAAATCATTGCACATTTATAGGTATAGACTACCACCTCTATGGAGCTAGGTAAATTTTTTTCCACTTCCAAAAAATTAGATAATTATAATTATATATTTAGTTAAAATGTATGATATAGCTAGAATTTTTAATGATAGAATATTGATTTTTATTCCCTTATCCTTTTTAGACAATTAAAATATTCTGCATGTATACATACATGGTATTTTCTCTAAAATAGTGTAATTCATTTATCTAAAATTTTATTTTATGGTATGGTATAATTATATATTTAATATATATATATATAAGATTTAATCATTATTAATGATAAAATAGAGACGATGGATCCATGAAAATTATTCAAGGACTAGAAGAATTGACACATACATGTTAAATCATGTATTTAACATCCAAAATGATAATGATGATGAATAATTTTTAACAACCACATGAAAAATTTTATAATTAAAACTTTTCAACAATTATATGTATGTATTTATTTCTTCGATATAATTTTATTAAAATAATATTTATTATAAAGGAGTTTATATAACCTACATTAAATAAAATAATTTAGGTAATGGTTATATATTTCAAAATCCCAATTTACAATAACTATATATGATTAAATATGGGATGATGAGATTATATGATCTATCTATCATTAATATATTTTTTCACCTTATTTATATATTTATAGAGATTACTAATAAAATTTATTCATATAAGTTCTGATGTATTATTGAATGATTCTACAGAACACTGGTTTTATTCTTTATATTTGGAAATGAATATTTTAATTCCATATCATTATGTTCTATAAAAACTATTATATAATTCATTAAATAATTTTTTATATTTGAATAATATCAATTTTAAATCAATAATCTTTCTAAAAAGAGGATTATATGGAATTATCTTGATGATTTACCAACAAAATACATTTTAAACATTGTGGGTTCAGAGTCATTGTTTTAACAAATACCAGATGATTAATTTTCCCACCGTCACAAAAACACATTGAATTAAATATTCCTTTACATGTTTCCAGGGTCATATTGAATGATTTTTTTTTGATAAAATTCCATAATTATTCATTTTCTGACATGTGATTTAGAAATGAATGTTTCATTTTTCTCATGATAAGTTGCAGGAATATATTAATTGAATTTTCAAATATGAAAAAATAGAGGGATTTAATTAATGGTTAAATATATATAAGATAAATTTTAAATAAATTATTTTTTATAATTATTTAAATTATTATTATGGTGAATTTACCGTGAAACACTATTTTATTCTCCATCGATTAAGCTATAGGATATGAAAAAATATATATTCATGAATCAAACATATAAATGGTTTGGAATTATTTGACTAGAGGTACCATTAAATCCCAAAAATAAAACGTGTCAATCTTATTGAACTTGTCATCATGGAGTGTATGAGAGGTTTTCCCACTACAAAAGATACTTCATGGGTGGTTAGGCCAGCTATTCATCATATAGATATCTTTGTTGATATCAATAAAAATGAATTCTATTATTATAGTTGTCAAAATATTTAAACAACACTCATTTAAATATGGCATTTATATGATATTATATAGTTTTATTTTATTTTTAATAGATTAATGTATAAGGATTGGAAAAATTGATAATCAATTATTAATATATATGATTTTTAAATATCAATATCATGTTAACATATAATTTTTCATATGTTATTGTTAATTATAGTTATTTTAGTTTATATAACATGTTTAAACATATTTAAAATCTTAGATTAATCATTATAATGGTTCCACTACCCATGTATTGATGTAATATTTATAGAAGTGTATGACTATGGAGGGTACATTATTAAAAGAATAATGTGAATACTATTAATGATGTTTCTCTAAGTATGATAATTGTGTATACTATTTTCAATCAAAAAAACAATAAACTTATATAAAATGTATTATTATTATATATATTTAATATATATTTAAAATTATGTAATATTTTTTTTATGTAATTTCCAGGTAACCTAGAATTTTTTTCTTGTTGACGTCTTTGAGCCTATCACAAAATTGGAGGAAATTGAAAATTTCAAAGGGTTTTCATTGATGCCAATAATGGTAGAGTATGAAATATATATATATATATATATATATATCGAATAAAATATATATAATTCAATGTTACTAATTATGGTCTAGAACATTTAAAAATAGATATAGCGGGAAATTCATGAATGCAGAGACTATGAGAAAACCACTATAGATAGTTAATATACACTGGGATAACCATTTCATAATGAAGATGACGAGAAAGATCCTCTATCTCTTACATCTATAGAAGAATATCTCAAACCATAATAAATAAAAACAAAATTGGAAAATAATAGTACACACCAAAGATAATTGTTTTTTTAAAATTAGTACCGTATTAAATGATACAAATTCAGGGAGACATATAATACCACACACCACATAGGAATTTGAAAGTATTATATGTATAATTAAATTGACTGAATCCATAATAGTTGTTTAATATGAACATTATATCTTAAAATATAATCCTTATAGATGGATTCTAAATGCTATTGGTCTATTTATTACCAAAGATCCCAATAAATTTTGTTTTCTCTGTGATAATTAATGTCTACTAAGCCACGAAAAGTAGGGCACAACCCACAAATGCTTGTCAATATACATAAATACTAACCTTATAATTCCCAATTTAACATGCTAGGTTCCTAGAGCATATGAAATTATCCTATATGTTAATATTTAATAATTATAAATAATTTAAAAAAGACAATATTTTCAACAACATTTACGAGAATCTAGATTAATGGAAAAATATATTGTAAGAAACCATTTTACAGTCTTATAATGGATACTCAATTTTAAATATAGTTTTTGAAACTTTTATAAGTAATTTTTTATAAAATTAAATTATTAATTGGAATAGGGACATAGAGATTTACTTTTTTAAATTTTTTTTCTATATCTATCTTATCATTATTATTTTAATAAATATTGTGAAATACTGTGTTTTAATCCAAACTTACTTTTTTATGTAATTGAATTATTTAGATAGAAAATGATTTTTCGGTTTTTTGTCTATATTAATATTATGTTTCTATCATTTAATAAAATTTCTATCATCATAATTTTTTTTCAATATTAAGTGAGATATAATAATATATTAGACTTTGGAATGTATCACTTTATGACCCAGCTTTTTGGCTTCGTCTTCAGAATTGGTTTAAAATCAAATTTTCCAAGTAATGTGAATTGAATTAGGTAAAATTGATTTCATATTTTTAATCACATGGTTGAAATTATATTTTCTGCTCAATTTATGTTTTATATATAAATAATTAACCATGGTAAATAAATTTTTTACCATAGTAAAAGTATAATTTTGAAAAAGGATAAAATTTTATGTAAAAATCTTAACATACCTAAAAACTAAAAAAAATTAATCAGAAATTGAGGTGTATCCCAACCATTAACGACCTTTAAAATAATAATTACATTCAAAATTATTGGAATTTAATGCCACCACTATATGTTTATCTTTTAAAATAAAACAATCAACAAATTAATCACTTAAAAAACCTCTCGTCATGTATAACTAACAACCATCATCTCCCATTTTTACCATAAAAATATTTTTAGTTACTAAAATATCTACTCAAACCACTATCCCTCACTCTAACCGCATCAATTTTCTTTTGGTCTCACCAAAATAACAAATAAATGGTTCACATGGTTCATCCAAGGAGGGGATATTCAATAGGTAATTTTCCCAAAATATCTTTCTTATTTCTTTTCATTTTCTACATTCCCATATCCTATATCATCTATAAATTCTTGATAACTCCAGAATCATGGAAATAAAAGATTTTTATTTTTTTAATGGAATATTTCAAATCCATCTCAATTTTTTTTAAATAAACAAAATTATTCACCATGTTATGTAGGTTAATCTCCTCTCTGAATAATTTTTATGTTCTTTATCCTTTACCACCTTCATAGATGGTAATAAAACCATTGTTATGGTTAAATAATTTTAAATATTTCTATTATAACATTATTAATTATCTATAAATATTATATTAAACTTGACTTTATGATTTCTATATTGTGGTTATACTATATCTTCATTTGGGTAGGTGTGGACTACCACCTCCTAAAAATTATGTGATTCATTTACACATTAGTGTTATGAACTATGGAATTCAAAAGAAAAAATATATTACATAAATGAAATATTAATTTTATTATATTTATATAATATATGTATAAATATTATCATATATTTAGTTTTATGTTTATTCTTTCATTATGACATTAAAGACAAAAATTGTATTAATGTGTACATACAACCTATGAACCCCATTAATGTTTTTTTCTAATTTTAATTAAAATATTATTTTTAATAATTTTATTATGAATATATTATATCATAAACTCTTTTTTTATATTCTTTCAATGATGGACTTTTGGTCACATGGTCTATTGACATCATACCAAGTTCATTTTTGACACAAGAAATGAATACCGGCAAACCGCCCGATATTAACATTAATAATTGTGTAATTATTATAACATGATAATATGTGATATAAAAGGAAAAATAAAAATGAAAAAAGTTAGATGGAAATTATAAATTAACAAATTTTTATTATTCACAATGATAATGTACAAAAATGATGAATCCGATAGAAGGTATGAGACTTCATCCCAATATTATTTTAATTGAGTCATTTATGGATAATATTGACCATTATTAATTTATTTTTCCTATATAGAGGAAATATGAAATTTTATTTCCATATCTTATCTTCAATAATTTTAATTAATCTTTTGGTATGTTTATTAATCCAAGGATGTTAATATATAATTGTTCAAAGTGGAATGAGACACCTTGAACGTTTAAAGATCTAATTATCAAATATTTTATTAATGATGTTAATTCACATATTTATTTATATATATATTAAAGGATTATACGAGATATTATATTTCGATATTTAAAAGGGATTCCAAAAGAATCATTTTATGTGAAGCATTTTACTATCTTTTGAATATGAAAATTAATTAACGTAGGGGGCGACGATAGATTCTATGTCACCGTAACCATTATTTTATATTTGGATTCCTCTATTAGCCTTAATGGTTTTAATGTATAAAATTTCATTATTATCTTTTTTGGATTTTCTGTATTGAAATTATTTTTGAATTTATATTGAATATTTTAATTTCATGGGATTATTTTTTTTGTGATTGAAAATGAAATTTTATGAGTGAAATATTAATAATTGAAATCTATAATGTGTTATGATTATATAATTGTACATGGAAAATTTGACATATGGTTCTGTGATAAAAACAATTTAGGATTTTTATGTGGTAATCTAAATATAAGTGTTTTTGTGATAAACTAAGGATGGGTGTTAATTTTATTTCATATACTACATTTGTTATGGAAGTTGGCTGTATGGATGTTCCATTTTTAAGAGTGATATGTACATATATCGACTATGTGGTTCTTTCATTTAATAATTGTAATGCATGAAGTTACCTTAATATGTTATTTGTTCTTTTGATAGGTTTTATGGATATTTTTTATTTAAAAAACGTCTATCAATGATCTCATATTCATTGATGAGTAATAAAAACCTCATAGAGGAGGATATTATTACATTATTATATGTATTCTTGGGATACATTTGTTTTAAAAGATAATATCTTTCCTTCCTTGTGTATCACTTAATGATATTTTTATGCCCATCCGTTATTTTAAAATGTTCTTTAAATGATTTGAGTGAGGATAAAAATGAGGATGAAATCAATGGAAAAATTATGATGTTTAAACATGAACTGAAACCATGTATATTTACCATGATTTAGTTTTATAAAAAATGGATAGTGAATAGAAGTGTATATTTTGTAATATTTTAGTTTCCATGCACGTGTTATGGTCTAATTATATAATTCTCAAAACCTAATAAGACCTTGAATGTGAAATCTTGACATAACTCAAGATTATTTAATGTTCACGGTAGGGTCCTTATAGTTGGTATCATTTTAATATTTAGATATATTTTGTGGTTAAAGGAATATTAATACATTTCATTTGTATGATTTTGACTTATGGAAAAATAAAAATGACAAAACATTTGAAAATTATCAAGTTACTTCATCAAATATATGTCTATATAGATTGGTTTTTCAGAGAAGAAATATAGAATCTCTGATGGGAATGCATTCAGTGAATAAAAACATTCTAAATCAGCATCCTAATATAGTCAGAATTGGAACTGAATTGTTTGTTGTAGTGATGACTGAGTTGATTCTGGGGATAAATAGATTTGGTTTCCATGAATGAGATCATCTTTATCAACTATAGTAGAATATGATGGTTTTGGAGCATTACATAAGGCAATATCCCCCATCATTCACTGTAACTTATGATCTTGTGTAAGTTGAATAGTGGATTAATGTCCTAGATATGTTTTTTTGTAATTTTATTTTCATATAATCAAATGGTTAGTTATTCAGTTTATCTTTTTAAAGGTGAATACTATCAGTGGTGCTAATTGTTTAAAAATAATAGATCAATTGAAGTGATAGATGTCGTGGAATGTGATCAATATGGGAATATCTTAAATGAGAAATATTTTCTCAAGGAAATTTTACATATGATAGAAAATCAGTTCATGGAATTAAGAAAAAGAAAGAAAGATTTGATGGCTGTATATGAATAAAATATCACCTGTTTTCCACGGTACATGAGAAATTTTATCTAGGATATGGAGAGTAAGATAAATTGATTTTACATAGGAATGTAACAAAAATTTCAAATGGAATTAACTTATCATGCATTCATAAGATATGAGAAACATGTTTGATGTGACTAAATGGAAAAATGGATTTTTCTAATGATCTTGTGTTAAATGAGGGAAATCATATTTAGTTATCTAGTTGAATGGAAATAGAAATTAATTCATCAATTAATATTTTGAGGTACAAAAGATAAATTACTATCTTATGAGATGTGTAGAAAAAACCAACGAATATAATGTCTCACAAAATATGGTATTTTTTTTTGATGTGTTATGTTTTGTCAAAATTAACATTACTATAAAGGATATGATCAATAAAGAAATAAACAGACGGCGATGAAATGTTCCAGTTTCAATTAGTAATGACACTATTCCGATGTGTGTCCAATGTTTACTACCCATTGTTGAAACAAGCATTATTAAAAGAATATGGTTGTTAAAAAATCAATTTCAACTACTATAGTTCATGTGGTACCATAAAATTAATTTTCCAAAGGTTTATTATGTGTTTTTTGAAAATATTTAAATACTCTATTTGACTATGGATGTTCATATTCATTAATTTTTGAGAGCCTTTCATGTTAATTTGAAATATTTCCTCATGAGTGTTATATAGTGTACTTGGTAAAATCTCCATGTGGATATATTAAGGAAACTAATATTTATAAAAATATAGTTATTATCATTAGTTGGGTGGAATTTCCAAAAATCATGTTGGACGTCCCATAGTGTAATTTTCAATCATTTGGGATATGCATTGGATTTTAGTTTATCATGCTAAAATATATTATAAAAAATGAATGTTTTATTCAATGAATTTATACATTTGATATCATACCAATTATTAATGATAATTATTAATGATGGTTGTGAATTTTATTTATCTCATGTATTTGAAAAGAAAGAAATAATTTTGATTAGTGAGATTCTCGTAGTGAATGAATTTACAATGGTTTTTCCTAGTGAATTTATAGGTATTTTTTCTAAGCCAGGCGATGAATTTACTATTGATTTATTTTATTATGAAAAGAATATTTTTAAACCCCTTATCAAATAGCTCAATTAGTATAAGTGAAATTTAAAAAATAGTTTCATGAATTTCTTGATAAATTGTTCATTCAAGCTCACACTTCACCATGGGGTTTTCCAATTTTAGTTTTAAAAAAAGGATTGTTCCATGAGATTAGTAATTGATTATAGATCCTTGATAAATAGAACAATTAGGAATTAGTATCATTTCCTCATATTAATGATTTGTTTGATCATCTCCTGGGAGCTCAATATTTTTTGAATATTGATTTGAGGTCTTCGTACAATAAGATGAAGATAATGGAGGATGAATTTTCCAAGACAGTGTTCCCAATAATATTATGGAATAATGACTTTTTAGTTAGTCCTTTTGGTTTATCTAATGAACCTGATATATTTATGAATCTCATTAATCATGTATTTCAATGGGTTTTATATCAATTAGAGGTTGTCTTTAAAAATGATATTTTTATATTAAAAAATCTAGAAATAAAATGAATTTAACCTAATTATTTTTATTAATAACATAAAAAATTGAAATTAAATTATATATTTAGTAAGAGTTACTTTTGACTGAAAAAAATTTCTTTCCTTGGTCATATTTTATCTATGGATGGAAAAACAATTGATCATACTAAAACAAATGTTGTTGTTGAATGGACAAGACCATAAAATATAACCGAGATTCGATGTTTTAATAGTTTTGTTGGTTATTAACAATTTTTTTGGAAAAAATTTGTTTTTTATCTAGCCTACTAAATATATTATCACTTATGGATGAAATGTTCCTCTGGACAACATAATGTGATGATTGTTTTAATGAAATGAAAATAATATTTGTAAATGCTCCAGTTTTGGCCATACCTTCTATGAGTGGTGAATTTGTTAACAATTATCGTTATTTATTAAAAGGACATGAATGATTCCCAATTCCTAATGATCATGTAATTCTTTATGCTTCACATCAGTTGAATCCTCATCCGTTAAATTACCATACCCCTGATATGAAATTAGCTGTTGTTTTTTGAATTAAAAATATTGGAGGCATCATTTTAATAGTTTGAAGTGTTAACTATATATTGATCAAAAAAATTGATGAATATTTTCACTTAGAATTAATTTAAAATTAAATAGAATAGAATAATTGTGTTAATCAATGATTACTATTGGAAAATTCATTACCATCAATTACATGAAAATAAAGTGGTCGATGCGTTGAGTAAAAAATATAATGATTTATGAACCGTGCTATGTTTCAAACATGATACATTGTTTATTGATTTGATGAATTTTAATTTTGAAATTGTTATTCCATGAAATTAATCTATATTGTTGTATGTTTCAGTGAAATAATCAATATCATAGAGAATTAAAAAAGTGTAGAAATGAGATAACATGTTCTAGAAAAAGTTATAATTTGTTCAAAATGATGTGTTACTGGAAATTAACATTGATGAAGATATGTTTTTTTGTGTTTTTGGAAATTTTTATGTGTTCCTTGTGTTTCAAGATTGAAGAAATAATTGTTATGTGATGCTCAAAGTTCTCATTTTTTATTTCACCTGGGTAGTAGTAAAATATACAGAGATCATCGGGAGTATTTCTGGTTGGATGGAATGAATAGTGATAATGCTGATTTTACATTGATAACTTTTACATATAAGTAGTTTAAATTATAGTAGATGTTACCAAAGGAGATAACTTATGATTTTCATGTTACATTGTCGAAATTGGAAAATAAAATGATGTATTTAATAGTGGGATTACCGAAGACTTCTTGAGCTAACAAGGTGATTTGTGTTATTATAGATCAACTATATAAATATTCTCAATTTATTCCTATATGAGTTAATCTATCTCTAGATACAATTTATTTAATATATATTAATAAAATTTAGCTTACATGGGGTTCCCTTATATATCTTATCTGATCGTGATCCCATTATCACATTTATCTATTAGAAGGGCCTTCAGATTTCATTGGGAATTGAATTACATTTTAGTATATTTTTTCATCGTCAATCAGATAGGCAGTGAGAATGATAAAATTATTCCATGGAGTATATTATATGTTATTTTTAAATTTATCACTAGGAAATTTGGGATCAAAATATTATTTGGTTGATTTTTATAGTATAAACAATTTTCATTCCAGTATACTGATGGAACCATTTTAGGCCTTAAATGGAAAGTGTTATCGAACTTGGGATTTTTTGGGTTTAAGTAGGATAAAAGAATATGATAGGATGATACTTGCTAAAGGAAATTTAATAGAATGATTAGTTGATTTAGAGACATATAAAGATAACACAGAGTATATAGACAAGGTAATAAAATAATTGCTAGAAGGATGATTCTTTTGAGGTAGGTGATCATATTTTTTTTAAAGATTCATCATGGAAAAGAGTGATGCATTTTGGTAAACAGTGAAACCATTTTCATAGTAAATTAGACCTAAAAAAGTCAAAGATAATGTTTGATCATGTTCTAACTGATTGGATTTAGCTCTGAGTCTATCCCAAGTACACAATGTTTTCTTGTTTCAGCATTGAAAATTATATTTTAGATCCATCTCTTATTTTGAGACCAGAAGTAGTTCACATGGAAGTGAATATCTATTATGAGGAATAGACATTCCCTATTCTTGAACACATATATAAATTTTAGTTGAATAATTTTATTCATTAGTATATGGTTTTTGGAAAAATAATATGATTTAAGAGGAAACATTGGAATCTAAAAATTCTATGAGGGATAAATTCCCCCACATATTTGATATGTGAATAAAAATTGAAATGAAACAACTTAAAAAAGGGGGAAGGGTGTCACATCCTATATAATTATATAACAATAAATTATCATGTATATTAATAATTATTATATGTATATATATAATTTAACATAGAAAATATGTTCATCATTATATAGAAAAAAATCAAGTTTTGATGTTAAAGAAAATTTTATTCTAAAAAAATATTTTTACATCTTTTTAATGGAGAAGGAATTTTAAATATAGATTTTGAAAAATTTATAAGATATTTTTGACAATATAATCTTCTTGTTTTGATGCAGGAAAAAACAATTTATTTTGTGGAAATTTCTATATTTTTATGAAAAAATTACTATTTTAATGAATAATAAGAAATACTACCATTTAATCCAAAACTACATTTTCTTATAATTTATAATTATTTTTTGATGATAATATTATATTTATTCAAGTGTATTAATAGTATTTTTTTTATCATTTAATCTAATTTTGGCCATTTATAAATAATTTAAAATTAAAATTATATAAAAAAACATTTCAAACTTTTGAACGTTTCACTTTAAAATCATCTATTTTGTATTGTCTCTGGAATTTAATGTAAATATCATTTACCTAGTAATGTGTATTGAAATAAGTAAACATTAATTCATTTATTGAATTATATGGTTGAAATAGGTTCCAGGGAAAATTTAAATTTAGATATAAAATATTTAGCATTGTAATTATTTTACCATAGTGAATGTAAAATTTCGATAAGGATTAAAAATGAAATTTAAATTCCAAACACACCTAAAATTTACAAAATATTAATGGTGTTTAAGGTGTGTCTAGACCCTCATTAGACTATAAAAAATTAAATTTAGTTCATTGTAATGTTATTTAATTCCACCACTATATATCTAGATTTTACTATAAAATAATCAATAAATAAATCAATTGAACCAAGTTCTCCCCATGTAAAAATAACAATCCTTACCTCTCCATTTCGAATGAAAATGAATTATAGCTCCTCAAATATCTACCTAGACATATCCTAATCAATTTATTTATGATCAAGTGCTAAGGTTCTAACCAAAAGACAATATCCTTGGTTTTTAAGGATCTGTCAAGGATGGGATATTTAAGAGGCCATTTTATTATAGAAAATATCTTAATTTATTTAGTTTTCCTACATTCACATCACCTCATCTGCCATTAAATTCACAATATCTATTGAATAATGTAAATAATAGTTTTTTATGTATATAATGTAAAATTTCACATCCTTTTAATTTCTCACCTCTTCTAATTTAATGAAACTATATTGCTCTCCAGGTTATATCGTTTAATCACCTCCATGAATAATATTTTTGTTCTATTCCCAGTACTACCTACAAAGATGATCCCAAAGCAATTATTATCGTAAAATAATATATTTATATTTATATTACATCCAATTTAATATGTTTTAAATTATATATTAAACATAACTTCATGCTTTCTTAATTATGGTTATACAATAAATTCATACGAGGACGTGTGGACTACAACCTCCACAAAATGATGTTATTAATTCACACATCACATGGAATGTATTAAAGATTGTTTTAGTAAAAATATATGATATAAATGAAAAATAATTTCTATTTTATTAATAATATATACATATATACATTCACATAAATTTCATTTGATATTTATTCTTTCAATATCATAGAAAAAATTGAAATAGCGATCATTCTTACATACGGTGTACTGTCTATATTAACAGTGTCTAGTTTTAATCTAATATTATATTAAATACATATAAAATCAATATATAATGAATATATTAGATATATATATATATATCCTGTTTTATGTTCTATGTATGATGAACTAATGACCACATGGTATATTGACATAATAGAAAATTTAGTTTTAACTGAAGATCCGATTATCGACAAAACGGTTAATATGAACGTAAATAATTGTGTAATTGTTATAACTTTGTAATAATTTATATAAAATTAATTGAAAACATTGTAAGGTATATAAACATTGTATAAATTAAAATAATGTTATTATTTAGGAAAATATAGAACACACATGATGAATCTGACTCGAGGTACGAGACATCATCTCAATCTTTTTTCATTGAGGAATATCTTGATAATATGAACCATTATTATTTTAGTTATTGAATATAAATAAAATAGGAAATTTCACATCCATATTTTATCTATTAAAATTTTATTAATTTTTTGGTAATATTTTTAATCCATTAAGATTTAGATTTAAATATTTAATGTGATATGGTATATCATGAACATTAAAATATTTACATACCCAATATTTTAATCATCATATTAATTCAAATTTCTATTTATATAGATATAAAAGGATTATAGATATCATTTTATTCCTATTTTGTAATGGATTTAAAAATGGAATCATTTTCAATGAAGCTTTTTTACTATTTTTAAAAAATAACAAAATTAACATATTCTTAAATTATGTAGTGAAAACTACTTCCTTGTCGCGATGAAAAGTAATTTTCTATTTAGTTTCCTCAATAAGACAATAAAATTTCGTAAAAGGAAATGAAATAAATTATTAAATTTTTGGGTTTTTTGGTATTTTAAATTTATTTTGAATTAGATTTATATTTTATTATCTCGAAATGAATTCTTGTGATTGAAAATGATATCCTATTGGTGAAATGTTGATAATTGAAATAATTTATGTGGTATGACTATATAATTGTACACAGACATTTGACAGGTGGTATTGTGAAAATCCAAATATGGGTGGTTATGTGATTAAAAATATATGGGTGGTTCCATGATATACTATATATGGGTGGAAACATTCTAACCACTAGTGAATGGTTAGTGATGTCGTCTGTATGGTTATTCAATTTTTAAGATTGATATGTATGGAAATATACCGTGTGGTTATTCCATTTATGTATAATTATATATGAAGATACCTTTATATTTTTTTGTTCTTTGTATGGGTTTTATGTTAATTGTTTGATCACAAAAATGTGTATGAAAAGAACTTATATTTGGTGAATAGTATTTACTACTTTATAATGGTAATAATTTTTACATTATGTAATTATTCATTGTTTACATGTTTCATAAGGATACCAATTTCCTTTTCTGTGTATCCATTACTATTATTTTATACTAATCCCTTGTTTCAAAAAGTTGTTAATATGATTTAAGGTAGGATATAAACAATTTTGGACTCAATAAAAATGTTATGAAGTTTAGACATGATATAATTCCATGACTTCTTTTAAAGGTTATTGTTATATATAAAATATGGATAGTGAGTTGAAGTGTCTACATTGTAATATTTATGTTAGGTATGAGTTATGGACTATTTCATTAATGATATAAACCTAAAAATAACATAAATTTCAATTCCTAGCATAACTCAGGATTATGTAATGGTTAAGACTTGTTCCTTATACCCAGACCAGAAATAAAGACATATATGGTATGTTGGAACAATTGATGAAATAATATATTACAAAAGGAAAACAATTAATACTACTTAGAGAGAGAGATAGAAATAGTTAGTGAGATCTCCAATAAGACTACAATTCAACCATTTTCTATGATGATATTTATTATAGTTATAATTTCAATTATCTTTCATATTTTTCTATTTTCATTGTCCATTAAATTAAATGTTATAAAATTTCAATTTAAACCTTAAATTTTAGAATATTTTTTTGATAACATTAACATGTAATACTACTTTTTAATTTTTTACATCATTATCTATCATAATTAAATTAATTAGATGAATGATAATTTATATATCTTAACAATATTTTTTTTTCAGTTTCATATTCTAGTACATTATTATTCTAATCTATTTTTTATAATAGATTTTAATCCATAAATTTGTCATGTGAAGAAAATTAAAATTTACCTCAATAATTTTGTTATATAATTATGAAATTCATTATCATTGGTAGTGTTAGGATACAGAAATCAACCATTATAGTTGTGTGAAAATATTTACCAAGCTAACTCATTCAATTAATAATGATTGATATCCAACTAAAAATTTAATATAAAAGCACATTTTTATCCAATTCTGAGGTATCCATACTAATCATGAGATATTCCATTCATATTTCTATAAAACATATCTTTACCAAAATATGTTTCGTCAAAATTTATACAAATATTATAGTTATATTGATATGGAATTAAATAACCAAAATCTTATAATGAAATTTTAAAATATAAAATATTCTTATTCTAATAATTTTGAATATTCTTAGATACATCACACTTTATTGATATTTTGGCTATTCCTATGAGAGATTCCATGGTGAAAATACTAATATAGAATTTTCAATTTCTATTCAATTGAGATGACGTAACAATCAATATTTTTATAAATTATAGTAATTTCAATCAAATAAGGGTGGTATCTTTGGAATACCTTAATCAATTGATCCTTTCATTACCAACTGGCATTATTTGTTTGAGAGGTTTTTATTTAATTAATAAGGTTTAATGATAAATATAATCTAATAAATGTTTCTAATGACGTGGAAATAATAAATGGGGAGGAATTTTATTCCAAATATTTTTTATTGTCGAAAAAATAACACCAGAATCAATAATAGGGTAGGATTTGAGGCAAATTATTTTCCAAAAAATTTATATTTTATATTTAATAGATATTTAATTTATAAGATTTACAAAAAAATTATAAAAAAGTATTCAAATATTTTTATTGTTTTTCATAGCACTAATATAATATATATATATATATATATATATATATATATTATTCATACTCTTCTAATACTCATGTGTTATAGAATCGCTAATTCTAATTGAATTCTCAAGTGAACTCTAAAACCAATTACAACATGTCATTCATTTTAAGAATGAAAAAAATAAAATATTATTATTATAGTACATGGAACCCCAATTTCATTCACATTTCATATGTTAATTTATAAAAAATACTTATATTTCATTTGGGAGGAAAATCATATACCAATTTAATTGAAATTATATTAGAATAATTAGGTTAAATAGAATGTAACAAATAAAACTTATATTTTATTGAAACATCTTTAAGAGAAGTGTTTTCTAGATCGCAAGTGAAAAAAATTCTTACATAATGAATCATTCACAAGAATTTACGATGAAGTCATTGATCAAATCAAGTAAATCATCATGTGGTTCCAGTTTAGTCACTACATATTAAAAAATATTCAATTAATATCAAAAATAAAATTATGATAACCTTTGAAAATATTACCCAATAAAATTCATTCATTTAAACTAAAGTTTTTAATAACATTTATTTCAAATAAAATGAAAAGAAAAAATATCCTTATTTTCATGTGAATGTAAATACCACAGAAATATCCCCTAAAATTGATCAACATTTGATATGAAAATACATAATTAATTAGGCATATAATATATATTAATTTAAACTCTACATATTATTAATAATTGATAAAAATACATTATCTATATTAAACAATGATATATAAATTTCCTGGAAACTATTGATATCAATAAATTGTTTTATATCATTTAATGAAAAAAACATGGATCATAATGATGTACAAGGGAAGTCTCAAAAAATAATATACTTGAAAATTTATGTACTTATCATACATATGATTCCATAATAAGGCAATTCTATAAAAAAAATTCTGTCATTCATATATAATGGAAGTCTATAACATGCTCCATAATGAAGATGATTCCATGCTGTCATGAATTTTATCAAATCCTCGAACACATTTAATTGTCATATAGTCTCTATACATATAGGTTCCCCAGTACGTAAAGGTTGTGAAATTTAATAATTTCCAAAATTTTCAATATTTAATGGTAATGACCTCAAAATAATTGAAAACCTATGAGTTATCATCATTAAATTAGAATCATAATAGTTATTTTTTAGTGAAATTTTATATATGAATGCTATGTATGATTAATTATTTTATAAAAAATATAATATGATAAAATTATAATAAATATTTAATAATAGGATTGATAAATAATTAAAAGTAATAAATATATATAATACAAAATGTTAATAAAAAAACCAATTATTTGAGTGAATTAAAAATTGTTAAAATAAAAAAAATGTTAGTGGAATTAATAAGAATATATAAATTCAAATAAATCATAATTTAAAGTATAAATATAACATAAAATCCTAATTTATAAATATAAAACTCATGTGTGTCTACTAAGTTTTCTTATGATCAATCAAATGATGATTATATACAACTGATTGTGTAAATGTAAAACTCAAAAAAACAAAATAGGAAATAAATAAGTGACAAAATATAAAAAATTAAAATCTCCCACTATATTTTGAAAATTAATAATAATAAATAAGTGTTATTAAGTGTATTAAAAACAATTTTATGTAAGATAAGAATATAATAACCCCAAAATTATATATTTTCGAAACAACTCCTTAAATAATAAGGAAAACCAAATAATGATACAAAAAGGTTAACAAAAAAAGTAATAAAAATAACATAAATAAAAAGAGTCCCTTCGTAGAACATTTCAACTAATTTAATGGATATTGAAGTGAAAATTTACTAAACATAATATTAATATACTAATATAACATAATACAAAGACCCCCAAATCAAGTTAATGAGATTCATAAATGTATATTTGATATCGACATAATTCAAATAAAAATATTTCTTATGATTCCATCATTCTGAGATCCTATTTTATATTTTCACCTATTATAAATAGGAAATTATTTATACATATGGTCCAATTTTCCTTTACATTAAAAAAAATGTAAAATTATATTATATTTATATATATTGTCTCCAATAAAATTATATATCACATCATTGTGATTTGTTTATGAATATTATAGATGTTTTAATGAAGTGGATGGATTCAACATTTTTAATCATAATCCAAAATAAATTAAATATGAATATTGAAATATATCAATAACTATATAAAATGAGATATGACACACTCAAAATTATTATTGTGGAATCATCAATATTTTTCATTGAAAAATCAATTGGTTCTTGTTCATGAAACTATATAAAAAAACACCTACAAATTTATCAATATATCTCTTATGTTAATTTTTTTTATATTTCCTATAACATATAGTGTATGAATATGAATAACTTCATTATTCTAAATATTTATTCAATGGATTGATTAATACTTGGTTAATATATCTTTCACAAGATCCATATTTCTCGATAATTTATTAAATTAACTATTATTTTGATTATCATGAAATTATTTACCCATCCAATTGTTGATCATCGAATCTGGGGTAGTGTTAGATAATTGTTAGAATAATCCAACCATACATTAACAATTTTATGATATAATATTTTACCTAGGAAATATTCATCCATTTTATATGACGTTCTTTGAATTATTCATGTTTTCATTATAATAAAGTATAATGAACATTACGAATTCTATGGCATCCTCACATTGATTCTGAAAAATTAAATCTTATCATTGACAAGTATGAAATCCACAAAATAACCCGAGTTATCCCATGATACTCATATAAAATTAATTATCAATAAATTATAAAAATTAATAATTACGATTTTATAATGATGTACCAATTATAATATAACAAAAACACATATATATAATAAATATATTTTCTAATAGACAATATATGATTTAATTTTTCTTCAACAAAACCATTCATCAAAATACAAAATAGACTCCCCACTTAATAATACCATGATTCCATGAAAAATAATAATTAATATTTGAGATATAAAAAATAATTTTATATAAATATCTTGATCAAATACATCAAGTGGTCCAACATAAACATCTACCATTATAAATCAATTGTGAAATATTATTTTATATCAATTTTATATATCTTATTTCCCTATTATGATGCATTATGTAATAAAATATGAATGTATTATAATTTTGAATCCTATTAGTCACTATAAAAATATTCAATTATTACCTCTACAATACAAACATATTATAGAAGACTATCATTATTGTTTAGGATATGGTCAAACTCATTTTTTAATCATTTAAATCAAATTTACATCCAAACAATTTGTAACAATATTTTGGAATTTTCAATCCATATATGTCCCATGTATGTTTTAATTTTATTATATTTTCTCTACATTAATGTAATCATGTGTTTTTAGATTCATGGGAAGAAATTTTTTATATATAAAATTACCAATGACATGGTCTTCACCTAAGTTATTATAACCATGCACTATGGTTCTGTTAACTATTGTTGTATTTTAAAAGGTATGATGATGGTTTATCTAATTGTGTGTGTTTTCTTGAAAATCATGTGGCTGAATTATATTTGTTACAATGTTTATAACATAACATGAGAGTGGGTTTTTAACATTCCATAATTCCTAGGTAACTATAGACTTTGATTTTCCAAGGTATGTATTTACCACATAGTTAGTTCAATATGTTTCTAACTATGCTTCTCAACCATGTGCCATGTATAAATAACCCAAAAGTTGACAATATACGTAATATAATATGATGTTTCCAAAGAATTTCAAATCATTGATGGATTATTTATTGTTCTTAATTTGTGTAATGAGTGAACTACACACATGAATCATAGTGGGAATTGATAAAAAATAATCCTAATGAGGTTGTGATTGATAAGGATCTATTTGGTTAGATTATTCTGAGTGTGTGTTTTTAGTAAGGGAAAATATTATCATACTATATGAAGATTGTTTTTGATCATGTAGATTATTTTTTATTAATTTTTTGGACTTCACATGGAAAATGGAATGTGTAATAAGAATGATTATTTCTTTTCTCCCTACCATGATATGTCATTATTGTGATAATTTTTAGTGAATTTTAAAAGAAATTATACATAATTCATGTAGATGATGTAATAGACTGTCTCTTATTTGAAATTTTCCACATAAAATGTTATTATGTTATTGTGGGAATAATTTATATCATGAAAATATGTGATGACAATCCACCATATAATGATGTCAATGTATCTCTTAAAGGACTACTTCTTGAACATGGAGAGTTCTGTGGTACTGTTCCTGTGAAATGTGGAGATGAAATAGTATATTAAGTAATTATAATTAAAATGGAAATTGGAAGTAAATATGGTGAACAAATAGTTTTAAACAACTCATTATGTTACTTCTAGAGTATATACAAAATTTTATACCCTGGTGGCCTCTTGCTACTTTTGACCTTATTGCATAAGTTTCACTATAATGAAGAGTGATGAAAATTTTACAGTGGATTACCCATCCCATAATATTGAGTTAAGGATTATATTACAAATTTATTTGGGTGGACAAACATGATCATCCCATTCCAGTTATGAATTCCCCAAAATTGGGAATATATGTTTTAATGTCTCATAATTCTCAAGGTGTTAAATGAGACTAGTGATCTCATCATCTTGTTCCAGGTTATTGCTCACCATTGTTTTTATCATATTTTTAAATTAGAATATGGAGTTTCCTCGATATATATGTTGGTATTATCGATGATCAATTTTTGTGGGAGAATATTATCTTACCTATTTTTCATATAGAACATTTTCTTCATAGATCAAAAGCATATTTACCCTAGCTCAATCTTTTTCATCTAGCCGGTAATGATTGGGTTCCCAAAAGGGGGAGTTAAAAGGTCCCTTTTTATGATGTCAAAACCAAAAAAATATGTGGTATAAGTCAATTAATAATCCATTTATGGAAATCATGTTCAATGAAAATACTTTCTATCCGGGAATTTGGTTCAATTTCTAGTAGGAAGATTAAAAGACCAATAAGCTCAACGGGCCACTTACATTTTTCAATGACTCACTCGGTAGGTAGTAATATTTCTTTTTTGGGACACATTATTCCTATAAGTAGTTTCTTCTAGTGAGTGCGAGAAAAAAGTATATGACATTCCTAGTAATAATTCACAAATTAGGGTGGATTCTCCCTATCATTATAACTGATAGAATTTTGGTTTCACAAATAATCTAATGTGTTTATCATCTTGAGGTTCATAGTTGTAGAGGTCAGAGAAGAAATTTAAATATTTAATGGTGAACTAGAATGATGATTATGTAATATTCATGGGATAAAAAATTAGTCTATACAATTATCTACACATGTTAGTTTTAATCATTGATATCTCACCAAAGAATAGATTCAGAATGCTGGTTTAATGGAATGTTTAAAAGAATACATACACTATAGTGAACTATTATTCAATGATAAGTAATCTTTTTCCCCACTGAAATATTGGGGGAAACATCATTATTCTTCTAGATTTTGGGATAATTTATTTGTCAGTCCTGATGGAAATTGAGCATCTCCAAGATATTCTATGGAGAATGAGTGGAATATATTTTCTTATCAATGTGAATTGTTGGTTAAAAAAATCTGTGTGGATATGTGTAAGACCTCATAGGTGGATACATGGTGGTAGTAATTATGGTTTTTACTTATACCTATTCCACTAATTTATAGTAATATAATAATCTATTGAAGCATTCAATAGAGAGGGTTTTGAAGTAGATCATTTTTAGGATTGGGGGGGGTTAATTGAAATTCATCATCCATTATGGGAGAAGATGATGTTGTGGTTCCTTTTCCTTCAAATGTTAATTTTTTCATATCCATGTACAGGATGAAACCATTATATTCATATTTATAATCATGGGATATAATTCCACTTCTTCCAATAATCTTGGAAGGGGGTATATGGGGAGGGAATCCAAATGTCATGTAATTGTTTTCAAATAAATTCAAAACATATTGCTGATATAATTTTTTTATATTTAGTTTCAATAACTCCATGAATTGTATTATAGGTTAATTAGAAAATATCTGTGGAATAAGAACTCTAGAAATCCATGAATACAAACTTCAATACAAGAAAAATTTCACTCTATTTTCTTCAATTTTTATGATCTATGTTAGCAATTACATGGACTAGGAATTCCAAATTTTTAGATTTAGACATGATTTCTAGGAGAAGAAGTTATACTTATGTCTATCATTAGTGTTATAGGGTATTGATTATAGATTTTTAGATATGGTCATGGAAAAATGTGATGGATCCCACATTACTAATCTAATCACAATTGATGGAGAAAATTTTAATATCAAAAACTATTTTTTTCTCTTTGAATATTTTCTTCATAAATCATATCAAACATGTTCTTACTCACCATTAATTCATGGATTCCAAGGTGGGGAGGCTTCGACCCCTATGATTGGTGATATTTGATCTTTGATTGAAATGGGATGACGTGATGTAACAACTTCATTCAACAGAATAACAATTTAATATTGTTTTGTAGTTTGGGATTCAATCAATGATTGAGTTGGGTTCTAGAATCCCATTATTAGTTCCATATTGAGGAAGATTCATTCCTATTACATTACTTATATCTTAATATGGAAGAATATTTAATCACAATATATGATTAAAATTTTAATTTCTTATCAATTTTAGATGTCGGTTGTGTTGGGAACTAATAACTTTTATTATTTGAATGCCTAATGAATCATATTTTTCAGAAATTTTAGGTTTGTAATGCAAGGAAACCCATGTCTTCAAGGAGGTAATTAATACCAGGATGGCATAATACATTCATGGAATCTTCCCATGAGCATCACATGATTATATTACTGTTTAGTTATTCTGAATCATTTCATATGTTTATTCTGTTGTGAGGATAGGTAGTTCATAGGTTTTTATGTTTTTTTGGTGATAGACATGCCATCAGTTTAATGTCTTGTAGGGTTATGTATTTCAAAGGTTTAATGTATTGTGTGGATACTATAATAACTATATTAACATCATGATGGGTCATATATGTGATAGGTTTATTGTCATGTTGGGATATGTAGATCATAGGTTCAATATATTGTAGTGGCATGTGGGTAATATGATTACCAATTTTTTTTGATATGTAGGTCAGAATGAGTGTTTCCCAAATAGGAGAAAATAACACTTTAATATATTAGTATTCAAAGGGGAATAATGTTATATTTTATTGGAATTGAGGTATCTAGGGATTGTACCTAATGGAGGCATTCTGTGTACCCTATATCATGACATCAAAAAACCCACATAGATTGATTCCATAGTTTATTGGTGTGTGATATGAACATTCCAAGATGAATAAAATCATGTGGTTAGGTCACTCACATCATAGTAGATGAAAAAATAAGGGATAGTTTGGGGATAACTCATGGAATATTCCAAAATTTTTTGAGGTTTCATTCTTGGTGTGGGGGTTTCATCCATTTTGTGAGGGTTTCATCATAAGTGTATGGGTATTATCCAAATTTTAGTGTTAATCAATTTTGAATGAAGAATTGTGTTGTCCTATAACATGGAAGAATCACAATGAAATTGTCTAATCTCAATGTGGGAATGATGTTTTCATCCCATGTTAAACTTACATGGGAAATCATTTGTTCATCGCATGGTGTATGGGGTTTTTTGTAATTCCATGATAGTTATATATGGAAATCCTATGTTCATAACCTAGGGCAGGGATACAATTTTACATAATGTTCTTAGGAACATTCCATTTATTTTAAAGTCACGTGATTATGACATTGTTCAGTGCATTTTTACATCATGAAACATTGATGATTGACGAGCTTACACATGGAGAGACCATATCAATGTAGTAATGAAGGATATGACCGTAGACCTTATCAATAAAAAAAAAGTAATTCCGCATTATGATTTCTTATTTTAAGCATACATTTATACTTATCATCTTCCTATGGATGGATTGTGGCATAAAATATCTTTGGATAAGTGGAAAGTGGGTGTCGTTGAATTATGGTCCCTATTCATAGAAGAGAGTTTTATTAGTGTTCTGATTCAATGGATCATTTGGTAAAAAAATATTCTACTAAATGCACGAATAAAAGTGACCATAAATGAGGGTTTATTATATTTTATGTGAGTGGGATCAGAGAAAGGGTGAACTATGTTTTAATGGCTTTAGGGAACCTTGGAATTCAACATTCCAAAATGTGTTTTTTCTTAATGGAGGATCCACGGGGAGGCTGGTTTGATTTGGTTATCATAGCATGAGGAGTTAATAAAAACCGGTTACATAATGTAGGGTTCTTGGAGAACGAATATGGGACCATTAGAAAATAGGATGGCACTACCATGAAGTAATGCCGTTTTTTTCATAGGGTATGTGGCATAAAGTCTAATTATCTCATTAAATCCTAATTACCAAGAAAGTAATTTTCAATCAAGTATTTTATAGAATTAAAAAATGGTATCACTGCCAATGTTCATATTTCTTATGAAAAAATGTGTGTTAGTTTCTAAAAAAGTACATCTTATTGATATTAATCTCACATATTTATCACGAATATTGCAATTTCTTGAATTTATGGCCTTTATTGTATGTACATGGGTCAAATCACCTTGACGGTCTGATCAATAGAGGTACTTAAATGTATCATGCATGATATGAGATAAATATTTATTAAATTTAACACCTATAGAGGTAGGAATCCCATTATGATCGATAAATATTTTTCATAAATCATTATTCAATGTGTGAAATTTACTACCTCAACCACCACATTACTTCAGGCTTATTTTTGAGGAACAAAATAATTACGAAGGATAATTTTTTTTAAATATTTTATAATAAGTTGATTTTGGTCTTGTTTCAATCCAAAATTTCAATGAAACATTGGAACCTTCTTTTACATCTCCCATTATATGTTTTTTAACATGAATAGTGTTTCAAATGTCAAATTTTGGAAATTATGTACAATGATGATTGGTTTCACAAAGGCTCCATGACTAAAAAATAAATTCTTTCCTAGGAGCTCAATGATAAATAAAATTAGTACTGTTATGAATTTTTGTAGATCCAATGGATTGGGTACAAGGGGCTACATCAAAATAATCCACGACCATCTCGACCTTAACGAAATTAATAGGATGGGATGAATCAAATGAAATCATTTTATTTTAATCATAATAAGTTAAATAAAACCACATAAAAAAATGGTATGGACTAATGTCATGATAATTCACACACATATTAAAACCTTAATAAATTTGAAATATTTTATCAATTACTTTTAATCATTCACTTATTAAGATAACTTTTCATTAACAAATCCTATATTTAAATTTTTAATAATTCTTTCTAAGAATCCTTAAGTCACCAACTTCTTTAATTAATAAAATATATAAAATAAATTTTGAACAATAGTGTAATTGGAGGAAAATATTTTTAGATTATATACATTTTAACATGGAAATATATTTTAATATATTTAATAAAAAATCTAAAATCATGGCTTGTTATGATACATAAAAGTCCGAAAGAAGAAATTAAAATATATTTAATTGTATATTCAACTTTCCTCTATGAAAAAATACCCATGTTGTCAAAAATGATCTTAACGACATGTAAAAAGGAACAAAATATGCACTACATTCAGCCTATGACCACAACACATGCTTTGTGTATATCTATGATTCATACCATGGATGTTTTTTGGTACATGACATTATTTAAAACAAACTACGTGTGCATCCTATGATATTCTTGACATTTTTCCCCATGTTATGTATCTCGAACATGAATCTATAAAATACCATATTATTAAGTTTGTTTTATATCAGGGACTACACATCATGGAAAATGGTTACAAAATACGTAGTTCTTCAACCCATGTACATGTATGGGTCTGGGACATCCAAATTTTATGTAGTTCTTGGGACACAATATGTTGTTCATGTGACACAATTTGTTTTTCATGGGAGACAATATGTAGTTATTCAACCCATAAATGTTGTTTTGTTTATTTTATTCCCATGAATTTCCATTAGAACTTCCAAATTTTATTAATCAAATTAATATCCATTTTTAATCATTATCCAATTATAGGTGACATTATTCATAATGTATAATGGAATATATGATGATTATATATTTTAATGAATCAATTTATATAGAGTAAGCTCATACAAATGAAACTAGTCAATTAATAAAAAAAATAAACAAATTCATCCTCTCATAACCCTTGTAGTTTTTGGGAGCATCAGAATTGTCATTTGATAATATGAAAAAAATTCGTAAATAAATTTAAATAATTCAAAATAATGATTAAAAATTCATCATTAATGTAGAATTTATATTACATGAATATATAAAAATATATTTAAATTAATGAAGAGAATCTAAACATGTAATTTTTAATAAATTTATATAAAATATTAAATTAACTATATCTTGTTATTGTAAATTTATTAATGAATTGATAATATATTTCTCAGTGTATGATCATTGCATTGAAGGATCCAGGTGTAGAATCTCTATAATAGTGATTCTCATGTTCAATAGAATCTCAAAACATAACTATATAATTAGTAGTTTCTAGCACCCTAAATCTTGATCTCATTTGATGTTCTTGGTTGATGATAATAGTATTATTCTTGAAAAAGTAAGAACTCTGGATCGTAGCAAAAATACTTCATAAAGGATGAATATATAACTCACTTTATGTTTTGATAAACTCTCCATCCATATATTATGACCACAAAAATATATTTTAATAGGGATATAATTATATGTTTATTATGAAATTCATAATATTTCTAGTTGAACACATGTCCAATAAAAATATTATTGTTAATAATATTTTACAAACATTTGTGACACAATATGGATATAAATAAATTTCATCAATTTCTTATTAGATGATTAATCTCATAGATCATTCCCTTATAACCATTTACTGATACATATATAATGAATATTTAATTAAATAAATTTAACTATATTATTCTAGAACACATTAAATAATTAATATATTTTCAAAAATTAAAAACTAATATCTGTTTTAATTATTTAACTCAAATATTTATTAAAAAATGAATCATTAAATTACAATGATAAACCCAATCAAATAAATCAGATATATTTTTACATGATGAATTTAATACTCCAATTTAACTGAGATCATTAATACATTATGGGTGTTACTTTCTGCACCACTATCCTAGGGAAATTATGTAGAACTAAAAAATTTATGTGGTTATCATTTGAAAATATTATAAGTCACTAATACTTAAATAATTTTTTCCCATAATTATATCCATCCCCCAGGGAACATTTTTCAGTTAAAATAATCCCAATACCATGATATCATAAATCACAAAGGTCACATGTTGGTGTCATAAACCTGTATTATAAATGTATAAATATTTTACATTATAAAAATAAACTCTCTCAAGAAACACCTATAAAATATATTAATTTAATTTGTTCCATTACAATCAATGGTCTAGAGATATCAACATCCATCATTGGACGGAATAGACAAATATTTTCTGAGAATATTATTTAATAAGATATCACCCATAACAAACTCAATTATTAGTAGATTATTATGAGGATATTCCAACATATTTCTCCATAAAACCTAGAAGAGCATGATTCGTGAAATTTATAATAATAATAATAACATGTAAGAATCAATACAGACATCCATATATTGGAACATCCAGTTGAACATGGAAATGTGGATTTCTTATTATGGATATTAAAATGGTTGGATTCCAAGAGAAAATGTATTAATGAATCATGATATTCATATCTCTGATATCCTATTATCATATATGTACAATCTGAAAATATGATTGATACATAGAACATATATTCAATAGTATTATATTAAAACCCTTAGGTTTTAATCGTTGTATGGAACATCATGGACTTTAAAGAAATCTAAATATTCTGTTAACATTGTCACACACAAAATTCATGCATAATAATAATAATAATAATGTTATATGGAAAAATCATTAATACGGATAAAATTTAAAAAATTATTGAAAATGTTGCTTCTTGGGAACTATTTCCAACATGAATAATTTTTTTTTATAATTTATAACTTTCTTCAGATTGTTTTAAAGGTAATATGCTTATATTTTACAAATGAGTTAATTTTTACGAATGTTTTTAATGTAATATTTATAATTTTTTCCCACATGAATGAATTCGTATGCCATGGAAACTACTCTATTGATTGATTTTACTTTTATATGTTTTAATAGATCTTTTAGGTGTATACACTTTTCATACTATTTTGTAAATTTATATATTCCAAGAATGTTATTTCAAAATGAAAAGTTAATTTTAATCATGACATGATAAATTGAATTTATAAAGGTATCCTCAAATATGAAAACCTAAATTGATGTTATATATTTATTTGAAGGGATTGGATCCAATGATACTATATTTATCTTTTTCATCATATTCTAAATGAAAATTAAAATAACGAATTTATGAAACAAATTTTAGTGTAGGTTAATAAATTATTAAATAAGAAATGATTTATTTACATTTTTGAAGACCTATGATTTTATTATTGTTATATAACAGGTTTTTCCTTTAAATCCCACTAATTAACTCATAATAGTGTAATGTTTTTGAGATAAAAAGGTAAATGGTAGTTAACCCTAATACAAATGATGTTACATGAGGGGTAATCCCAATCCTAACATTTTATGAATGTTTTTGTAGATATATTTGAAATATTATTTATATGATATTTATTATTCAACATTTTACAACTCTATATAAAATGACGTTATTCTAATAATATGATATACTAATCATAGATTCTTTAATGATTCATGAATTGTGATATTATTAAGCCTTATATCATGACTATGATATAGAAATTATTGGGTTTGAATTTTACATGTTAAAAATATATTCTAATAAACATAGGGTAATGTTATGATTATAATGATCATTGACTAATATCATCCATGATTACCATTATTGAGAATTTGGGTTTCTTCATATTAATATTTTCATTCACTACGTTATTTGAAAATAATTCTTATAGTGTATGATTATTATGTGTACGTTATTAGAAGAAAAATTTGGTAAATATTTATAATCATTTACCAATTAAGTTGATTTTTTATATAGTATTAAATTACCTTTAATCATTAAATTTCATTGGAAAGTATTTATATTAGATTAATTTAAAAATTATATAAATTGATTTAATGGTTGTAGATAAATTTTGGATCACCTGAGTTGTTTTTAGAGTATGGTTTTTTATTTTTATAGATAAATCATATAGAACAATGTGGTAAACACTTGGAATAAGTATATATATATATACGATAATATTAGGATTTTTTGTTTTTATAGAGATTGTATGGATTTCCGAGAAAATAAATCCATGTATAGATACTAGAATGTGGATTCAAATGTGGAACATATTGAAATAGAGGAAACAAGTCTCAAATAAGTTTATTTGGTATTACAAAGATTTTCAGTAGTGAAGGATGAGTGGGAATAGGATGTGACACATTTCTAGAAATACTTAAGTTGATATTCTTGGGATAATTATAATTTTTTGAACCATTTTAATGTATTGAATATTAATTTTACATGGATGAACCTAAATAGACACATGGAGTCATATATTGAAAATAAGGTTCTATGATTTTGTAAATATGAATGAGCTTTTACGATTATTTAATTTGTCACATTTATTAGTGGGTTTCAAAAAAAATGTTTAATCTATTCAATGAATTGTATTAAGAGACAATGTGTAAAGGATAAATGTGATGGAATATGAAACGATTATTCCATTAAGAAGAATAATTTTATGATAAAATTCATATATAATTTTATTCTTTTTAAAAAATAGAATTATAAAGCAAAAAGACATACTAAGACTTGAAATGAAAAGGAGAGATAAAAATGTACCATTGAGTAATTCAACAATAAACTTCCACCTTCAATTTGGGGGTAAACTAATACAATAATTACTATGAAATAGATGACTAAAAATTGAAATATATATTTCCCATTATCCTATTTTAGTGATTGATAATTTAATTTTGGGTTTTTATCATTAAGAAGGAGAACTAGATCGATGGTGGACTCTTATCAACAACATCATGTTATAGGTAAATGTTTCACCTATTTAGTAGGATGAGTAATTGATATGGTTAATGAATAACTCCTTTACATTAAATCCTAATTCAAAAATGGATAAATAAATATTTGAGATTTCAAAAAATAATGATGAATCTATTCATATATAAGATGAATGTTTTATTGGATCTGTGAACTACGCTTATGGAATTATTATCAAACCAGAATGACATTTTGATCAAATAATATCATAATAAAAACATTTCAAAACCATACCTGGCATATACAAAATCATATTTCTAAATCATGTAATTATTATGAAATTTCATATGAATTGAATCATACAAGATTCATACAATGTGAACTATAATAGAATATATTTTATATAATACATAATTTAATTGAACAAAAATTAGGGTAAAATATAATTTCATTAGGCATGGATCACTTCAATGAAAATCATAGTTGATTTGGTTCACATCCCATTTCATCATATCATTAGTTATGGTTCACTCCCAATACAATCATAGTGGAAAACATACCATTCAAACTCATATTTACACCTAATTAGAGTTCTTATTATCACATGAGATATAAGGAATTAAAAAAATAAATTTAATGGATATATAACTCTAGGTCATCCTATGAAATAATTCAAAATGTAATATATGTGTGAAGAATATCATGAAACATTCACCATGCGATAAAATGTGGAAAAAATTGATTTCAAAAACATTTCAACATTTCATCATTGAATAACCTATGGAAAATAAAAAATCCACATGGGAATCATCTTATCAAAATATTAAAACATCGAAATAAAGAATATGTATTGAATCATAAGGTTTATAACACTATAATTCCTATGAAAAATCAAATGATTCCATCATAAATAATTTTTTATTCAAATGTCACTTGAATATTACTTGAGGAAAATTCCCTTTTTATTTTTGAATCAAGTCATTGAAATCGATGAATTTTGAAAAATATTAAAAAATATATTTTCATTGAATAATGACATGAAAAATGTATATAATGATTCAAAAAATTGATTAATAAAATTATGAAAATATTATTTACTCCATTTCTGTTAAAACAACAAATAATTTTACAATTTTGAAAAAAGAAAAAATAAAATCATTTAGAAAATAAGGGGATGATTTGTTGAAATAGTTTTTAAAATATAAATCACGGGTAAAATAATAATAAAAAATTCATATTTCGATGTAAATTTTATAATGGATGGTTTTGAATATATAATGATTGATAAAAATTTAATTTTCACCAAAGGGAAATGTAAAATAGGATTTCCATAAATATAAAATTTCCACATGTTGAATAGATAATGATATCAAAATTAATGTAAAATAAGATCTAATTTGATATTACAATATTAGAGTACATTTAATGGGATTCCTGAGATATTGGTCTTAAAATTTCACAATAATAATATTTTTCATAATCAATCATGATAGGAAATGAGATTATAACTGTAACACCCCAGGTAAATAAGGAATATGAAATTTTCATATTTATCCATATTTGTGAATAAAATATTCATATGACTTTAAAGGGGACGCTATGCTCGATGTCGTACCCAACACGCAACAACGAGTTTCTTTGGAATCTTACGTTGCACTCTAATAATAAAATAATATTATTTTAAATGGTAGTTAACATGTAGCCGTTGTAATGGAGGGAATGGATAGAAATATCTAAAATATGATTATATATGTTCTTAAATATTTTTACATTTATACAATAAAATATAAAGGCTTAAAATACGGAAAGAATTCAATTTTAGGCGTATATGCCCTAGTTTTCACTAATGGTTCACTTATCACCTTTTGATGGAGAACCGTCATTACATATAGTTTTGTTCACTCTTAAACATTATTTTGGACCAAATAAAACTCTTATTAAGAATCGGGACATCAAAATTTACTTTGTGTAAATTTTTGGTATCTTTCCGATAAAGTTCATTTTTTTAATGAATAGTGTAAAATGTTGTATTTTAATTCAAAACCACTTTTTAATCTAATTTATTTATATGATTATATTATATTTTGAATTGGGTTTAAAGTGAAATTAGAAAATATTTTTACCATTAAATCCAATAGTGGTCGTTGGAATCAATTTCACTTTGAAATCAGACTTAAACTAGTGTCAATCTTTTGATACTTATTGTTTCATAAAACACGCTATTTGTCATGACAGTGGGAATTAATTAATAAATTAATTAATGTGACTTATATGTTTTGAATTTTGTAAAAAGGACTTCATTTTTTAATTCAGAATATCAAATATAGCTTAGGGTGAATTTTTGGGATTTTTTTGAAAAACTTCAATTTTTGATGAATAGTGAAACCACTAAGTGGTACTTATAAAAACTAATTTTCCGTTTAAATGAAATTTTGCCATCATTGTGTTTTTATTTTAAAAAATCTGACATACATGGTTGTCATTAAGAAGTAAAATGTGGTTCAATGAGATTAAAATAATTTTTTGGTGAATAGTAACTTATTAAGTTTTTAATCGCGATTAGTGGTAATTAGTGTAGTTTAAGGTAAAAATAATGCTTTAATAAAATGAGATGAGCATGAAACATGTCTTACCCTCATTGGTTGTATCATGGCCGACCAAGACAAGCTATGGGTAAACTTGGGGACCCCATGGATCCACTTTGGATGGGAAATGACATAAATAACATTTTATTTAATGTAAAAGTAAAATTGACACAAACATGATATGTTTTACTAAAACAATTTTTATGTGGGGTTATACAAGTCATCATTTTGATTATAAATATTCATTGGAAAGCTAAAAATATTTCCAACATCATAGTATTTGTTTTATAATTTTTAGACATTATATAAATTAAAATATTTATGACATAATAATGATGCAGCGATGACATCATTATTTGACGATTTAAATAAAATGGAAAGATAATGTAAAATCTATGAACTACACATGTCCAAAACTTATTGTATGAGTGGATTTAGAATCCTTATCACCTTATCCACGAATTATATCAATGTGGGACCTTTTGTAACCGAAACACATTTTCAAATAAAGTAATATTTCATTACTTTTCAAAAGTACCCCTCCTCTCCTCTTATAAAAGGCCCCCATCTCTACCTCATTTAACACACTCCTCAAGCCTTTGGCTCAGCCAAACCCAGCCCATTTACTCTCTCCACATCCCTATCCTCATCGTAGAGGATTAATTTTGGGCAGAATCCTTTCAAAGGATGCCTTTAGGCTCAAATCAAAAGTAGTTACACTTTTAAAGGTAATTCATTCTCTCATGTTCATTTGTTTTATTTTTCTTATCCAACCCCCTAAACTCTTTTTATTTACTTATTTTGTAACAAAACAAGTATCTTCAATATACTAGGATGTTGTTATAAGATTTATTCGAGCTACACTCTCACACAACTACATCAAATGGTTAAAGAACATACAGTTTCCGTGGATGGTGAAATTCTGCCTCCCGAAACGATGATTGTTCAATACTCATTTAACACCTTCAATGGTGGAAATTATGATGTAACTATTTTTATATATGATATATTATATGTTTATTTTTTATTTATGCTTCTGTATTTTTCATTTTTGTCTTACCTTTATGGCTTCCATTATGGGTATACGCGATATCTTCATTTAAGTAAGTGCAGACTACCGCCCCTCAAAGTGATTTGATTCGTTAAATACCATATGTGGGATGTATAAAGGATGGAAATATGATATTATATATGATATTATACTGTAATTATAATATACCTTTATATAATTATTATTCCATTCTATAAAATACGAAATAGAAATGAAAGTAGCGTTCATGCGTACGTACGGCTTACCGTCTCCATGAACGGTGCATTTCATTTCTTACCTCTAAATGATTATGTAATGTTATAAATGCATGCATGTACTGGATATATATGACATATATGATATCTAAATAATGAATACAATTCTTTATATAATAAAAATTTGGCCACACGAACAACATGTAATTGTAAGAAGTCCACTTTTGACTTAAGAACCAAATATCGGCAAAACAAATATTATTAATTTAAATGATTACATAATGTTTATGACATGGTAATATGTGGTATAAAAGTAATAATGAACTTGAAAAAGGTTCTTAAGGAACTATAAATTAACTCAAGTTTATTATTTATGAGATTAAAGAACAATCGAGTCAAGTCGGACCCGAGGTAAGGGATCCTACTCCTCTCTTTCTTTTTAAGTACACACTTTTATGTCATTCCTTTTAAAGCTCATATTTCATGTTATTGGGAGGATATTTTATATTACACTTACTGTAATTTTTATGTTCATGTGATGAGAGACCCTATTCTCTCTCATCAATCCATTTTGGATGTTTTGAGTGGCGCCGTTAGGCTGCCGAACTTTCGTAAGAGATCTAACCTCTCTCTTTCTTTTTAAGTACTCTCCTTTATGTCACTTCTTTTATACTCCTCCTTGAAATGTTGGGGGATTTTTTTTATATTCCACTTGCTGAAAATTCTATTGTAATATGATGGGATACTCTATTTGATCTAATCAATCCATATTCGGATGTTTTATGTGGCGCCGTTAGGCTGCCGAGTTTTCGTAAGGGATTTTTCATCTCACTTTTATTCCCGTGAGATTTATGATACATTTGCCACAAATTCCATTGAGTGGTGTATGTACTTCCCATTATTATACTCTTTGTGTAATATACTTTCATTTATGAGTATTTAAATCAATGACCTATTGTCTTTCATTCATGGGGTGTATGTTTTGAAAGATACCCAAGTCGGTAAGGGAACCTTTCACCCTCCTCTTTTTTAAAAGACTTCTTTTATTGGGTATTTTAATTTACATATTTTTATGTTAGGAGATGTTCTCATACATCCTTATTGATGTAAATTTTATGTCCAAGTTATGAGATACACTTTTTATCTCTCATCAACTCATTTTGATGTGATGCCGTTAGGCTGTCAAGAGAAATTTTTAACCCAATTTCGATTTCATTGGGTTCAACTTGTAGTCATTGAATATTTCATCCATTGAATATGTGTGAATGAACTTTTATTGTTTTACACTTAATATTCACTTATATTGGGTGTATATATATTTGTCACACATATTTTTGAGATTTATTTGTCCTTAATTTAAGGATACCTTCTTTATAAGGGATTTCATCACATTTGACATTTCTATTGAGGGTTCATTGTTGTTATGCACCAATTCACTCTTATATGGTGTATATACTGTCCTTTGGAGTATTATATCATGAATCCTTTTATTCTCATGATATTATAAATTTTTGACTAAATGTTATTCCTCGATTATTGTATTCAAGTGTCTCTAATTTTGGTAAAACCCCTTTAACCAAAATATCGTTTTAAATGTTTTAATTATTTGTTCTTATTAATATCCATGTTTTCAAAATGGTTTTAAGGATTTATTTATATGGATATTAATGGTTTTAAATGTTTAAAGCTTAAAGTTGGTATGGGACACTTTGATTCAAAAATCTCTTTATTAAATGTTTTAAATGGTTTTGGAAATGGTTTCTTTTTGAATGGATTCATTATTTCAATATCCTAAAATGTTATATTGTGATTGAAATGTGGAAATGTTATGATTCCTTTATTCATGTTTATTTGATACGATTATGTTATGGTTCTTGGGCATTGTTATGAAGAACGGGTGGTTCCGTGATAAACTAAGGGCGGGTGAGCCCGATATAGCTCTCCAATGCATTGGGTAACGCGAAGGAGTGAAACGTTAAGGTTTCTCCGAAGAGATTTAGGGAATATACTGTGATGGGTATTCCAAACGTAACCAAGAGGGTTACTCCCTACATAAGAATGTTATGAATGCCTCAAGTTACCTTTATGTCTTATGTTTTCTATGATTTATTCATGATTTGATATGCCTATTTTTTATGGGTAAAGTATGATTTCATTCTTATGTATATATGAACTCATGTTTCCTTTCCATATTTTTATAACCCTTACTGAGCTTTTTATGCTCATCCCAAGTTTTTGAAATGCTTTTCACAGGTCAAGGGAAAGGTACATGATGTGACGATAGTGTCAAGGATGTGTCAAGAAAGAATTCGTGTTTTATTTTAAATAGGTTTCCATTGATGGGAAGAATGAATATTGTCTTTTTTGTAACCACCTTGTTTAAATGTGGAATGTAATGCATGTTTCATGATATAATTCTCTAAAACTCTAAACCTAAAAAGATCCTCAATGTGTAATCTTGTAATAACTCATGTTTAAGTAAGGTTTAAGGCCGGGGCCTTATAGTTGGTATCAAAGGTCGGTTTAGATAACATTAGAGGTTAGGGTATTCTTTAAGCATAATTGACAATTACCATAATGGTTAGGATTTCAGAAGGAGTCTTAGTTTTAGATAAATTGAATTAGTAAGTATATCTTATTATCTATCTTACTCATTAGTACATGATGGTTTTGTTGATATACTCACACTGTCCTTTTTGGTTTTAGTAAATGGCTGGATCTAGCAGGCACCAAAGTAACAGTGGATGTGAAGGAAACTGTGACAATTTTTTGAGAAAGCAACTGAATGATATGGGAGCTGCAATGAGAACTCTTTTGATTATCCTCAACCAACTATCTAGAGTCATGATTGACCACCTAAACCTTGGAGATTTCTCTAAGGAATCATATATGCAAGAAACAAATCCCTACGGAAGTACATGTAATAATCATAAAGGTAAGTGTGTTCAAAAACCTATGTGTCAAAGATGTGGAAAGAAACACCTAGGAAAATGTTTCAAAGGGACAAAAATATGCTATAGATGTGGAAATGAAGGTCATAATGCAAGAACCTGCCATGGAAAAAGTAAGCATCCAATTGACTCGAGGAAAGGGAAAGAAGTTCTTTATGAGGGATCAATTGAATGTTTTAAATGTGGTGTGCATGGTCATTATGCAAACACATGTCCTATGAAGAAGTTTCGTGAATGGGGTCACCAGGAGCGTACCAATATTCGTTTACCAATACCTAATGCCATTCCAATTGAGGATGAAGAAACTGACAATGACCAATCAAAGGTATGTACTATTTCATGACTATTGTTTTCTTATTTTGGAATCTTAGGATATGATTCATGATTTTGTTTGTAGGAAAGAGGTATTTCGGAATAATTTTGAAAGGAATGGATAATGGATCATGGAGAATGTTGAATGAGTAAGATGTCAACATATAAGGGCTTCAAGAGTTAGGGTCAAATTCTTAAGAGTATTAAGTCTCTTTTGATGATGGGGTTACATTAGAAGACTTTTTATATTATGTGTAACCCTGATGTTTAATATAGGAAAATTTTATTCAAGTAATAGTTATCTTTTCTTTTGTGGACATAGTTATAAAGAACCATTTGGGTTTATATGATCCTTACTTTTGAGGTAATTATGGGTTACCATATGTTATGATTGAAGTGAAAGGCATGAGATAAAATTGAGGTTAAATTATGTTATGGTTATTTTTTATGACCTTATCCCTTTTTGGGTAATGATTTGAGAATTATATAGTTTTGGAAAAAGGACAACACGCAGACCGTGTGACAACCAGTCGCGTCGGACAATGCTACGGGAATCGAACCCACAACCAAAGTGAGACTGGTATTTATCGCCTACCACTGGACTACGTGAAGTCCCTGGTTATTTTGAATGATTCTTTTTAGTTATATGATTTTATGAATTAAGAGTAAGTTGATTTTGGAGGATATGTGATTAGGATAATTACTTTTCAATGTGAGACTTTAGGAGCAACTGATGTTGTTTGGGGATAAATGTTACGATTTAACTTGGAAGACTATGTGACTAAATCCTTCAAATATTTGGGTTTCAATCTTATATTGGTTTACTTTGAAGAATTTTATGGACAAATTTTTTATCGGATGGTCCTTGTTGAACTTTGGGTTTTGTGGGACAAATTTTGGAGATTAAGAATAGATTTTCTTTTTATAAGGGGTTATCCTTTTTTGGATTATCTGATCTTGTACTAACCTTTTTGGTTTTGGTTTTGGTTTTGGTTAAAGCCTAAATACATGGGATGTATATAGTTAACTTTTGGGGATTAGGTGATTCTCTAGAAGTTGATTATAGTACTCTTAATGCGAACAAGTCTCCCTAAATACTCGTCTTTTGGAAAAAATATGAGTTTGACTAAGGAATCTAGTAAAAGTTGAAAGTCAACATGATAAGTGATTATGCTTCCTTATGAATAAATTCCTCAATAAAAAGTAACTTAAAACAAAAATGTTGTCTATTAACTTTTCCTACTGGGGAACCCAACACCGTTTAACCCATCACAAGTTTGTGATTTTCTTATTGTTAACATTCTCCTAAAAATGTTTTCTATCACTCTCCATCGGAACATGACCCTATGTTTTCTCCTCCATGTACATATTTTCATACTTAGAATCCTAGTATGGGTTAACTCGGGTGACCTCTGTGCTTATCTTTCTTTATTTTATATTGATTGTTTTACCGACTCTTGTTCCGATGTGGGATGTTCAAGGATGTTTTCAAGCGCAATTTTAAAATTGTGAGGCCGCAATTCCCAAAAGGGGGGAAGGATGTAACACCCCAGGTAAATAAGGAATATGAAATTTTCATATTTATCCATATTTGTGAATAAAATATTCATATGACTTTAAAGGGGACGCTATGCTCGATGGCGTACCCAACACGCAACAACGAGTTTCTTGGGAATCTTACGTTGCACTCTAATAATAAAATAATATTATTTTAAATGGTAGTTAACATGTAGCCGTTGTAATGGCTGGAATGGATAGAAATATCTAAAATATGATTATATATGTTCTTAAAATTTTTTACATTTATACAATAAAAGATAAAGGCTTAAAATACGGAAAGAATTCAATTTTAGGCGTATATGCCCTAGTTTTCACTAAAGGTTCACTTATCACCTTTTGATGGAGAACCGTCATTAAATATAGTTTTTTTCACTCTTAAACATTCTTTTGGACCAAATTAAACTCTTATTAAGAATTGGGACATCAAAATTTAATTTGTGTAAATTTTTGGTATCTTTCCGATAAAGTTCATTTTTAATGAATAGTGTAAAATGTTGTATTTTAATTCAAAACCACTTTTTAATCTAATTTATTTATATGATTAGATTATATTTTGAATTTTTTTTAAAATTAAATTAGAAAATATTTTTACCATTAAATCCAATAGTGGTCGTTGGAATCAATTTCACTTTGAAATCAGACTTAAACTAGTGTCAATCTTTTGATACTTATTGTTTCATAAAACACGCTATTTGTCATGACGGCGGGAATTAATTATTAAATTAATTAATGTGACTTATATGTTTTTAATTTTGTAAAAAGGACTTCATTTTTGAATTCAGAATATCAAATATAGTTTAGGGTGAATTTTTGGGATTTTTCTGAAAAACTTCAATTTTTGACGAATCGTGAAACCACTAAGTGGTACTTATAAAAACTGATTTTCCGTTTAAATGAAATTTTGCCATCATTGTGTTTTTATTTTCAAAAATCCGAAATACATGGTTGTCATTAAGAAGTAAAATGTGGTTCAATGTTATTAAAATAATTTTTTGGTGAATAGTAACTTATTAAGTTTTTAATCGCGATTAGTGGTAATTACTGTAGTTTAAGGTAAAAATAATGCTTTAATAAAATGAGATGAGCTTGACACATGTCTTACCCTCATTGGTTGTATCATGGCCGACCAAGAAAAGCTATGGGTCAACTTGGGGACCCCATGGATCCACTTTGGTTGGGAAATGACATAAATGACATTTTATTTAATGTAAATGTAAAATTGACACAAACATGATATGTTTTACTAAAACAATTTTTATGTGGGGTTATACAAGTCATCTTCTTTATTATAAATATTCATTGGAAAGCTAAAATGATTTCCTACATCATAGTATTTGTTTTATAATTTTTAGACATTAAATAAATTAAAATATTTATGACATAATAATGATGCGGCGATGACATCATTATTTGACGATTTAAATAAAATGGAAAGATAATGTAAAATCTATAAACTACACATGTCCAAAACTTATTGGATGAGTGGATTTAGAATCCTTATCACCTTATCCACGAATTATATCAATGTGGGATCTTTTGAAACCGATACACATTTTCAAATAAAGTAATATTTCTTTACATTTCAAAAGTACCCCTCCTCTCCTCTTATAAAAGGCCCCCACCTCTACCTCATTTAACACACTCCTCAAGCCTTTGGCTCGGCCAACCTCTGCCCATTTACTCTCTCCACATCCCTCTCCTCATTCTAGAGGATTCCTTTTGGGCATAATCCTTTCAAAGGAAGCCTTTAGGCTCAAATCAAAAGGAGTTACACTTTTAAAGGTAATTCATTCTCTCATGTTCATTTGTTTTATTTTGCTTCTCCAACCCCCTAAACTCTTTTTATTTACTTATTTTGTAACAAAAAAAGTATCTTCAATATACTAGGATGTTGTTATAAGATTTATTCAATCTACACTCTCACAAAACTACATCAAATGGTAAAAGAACATACGGTTTCCGTGGATGGTGAAATTCTGCCTCCCGAAACGATGATTGTTCAATAATCATTTAACACCTTCAAAGGTGGACATTATGAAGTCACTATTTTTATATATGATATATAATATGTTTATGTTTTATTTATGCTTTTGTATTTTTCATTTTTGTCTTACCTTTATGGCTTCCATTATGGGTATACGCGATATCTTCATTTAAGGAAGTGCAGACTACCGCCCCCTCAAAGTGATTTGATTCGTTAAATACCATATGTGGGATGTATAAAGGATGGAAATATGATATTATATATTATATTATACTGGAATTATAATATACCTTTATATAATTATTATTCCATTCTATAAAATATGAAATATAAATGAAAGTAGCGTTCATGCGTACGTACGGCTTACCGTCTCCATGAAAGGTGCATTTCATTTCTTACCTCTAAATGATTATGTAATGTTATAAATGCATGAATGTACAGGATATATATGAAATATATGATATCTAAATAATGAATACAATTCTGGATATAATAAACATTTGGCCACACGAATAACATGTAATTGTAAGAAGTCCACTTTCGACTTAAGAACCAAATATCGGCAAAACAAATATTATTAACTTAAATGATTACATAATGTTTATGACATGGTAATAAGTGGTATAAAAGTAATAATGAACTTGAAAAAGGTTCTTAAGGAATTAGAAATTAACTCAAGTTTATTATTCAGGAGATTAAAGAACAATCGAGTCAAGTCGGACCCGAGGTTAGGGATCCTACTCCTCTCTTTATTTTTAAGTACACACTTTTATGTCATTCCTTTTAAAGCTCATATTTCATGTTATTGGGATGATATTTTATATTACACTTACTGTAATTTTTATGTTAATGTGATTAGAGACCCTATTCTCTCTCATCAATTGATTTTGGAAGTTTTGAGTGGCGCCGTTAGGCTGCCGAACTTTCGTAAGAGATCTAACCTCTCTCTTTCTTTTTAAGTACTCTCCTTTATGTCACTTCTTTTAAACTCCTCCTTGCAATGTTGGGGGATTTTCTTTTATATTCCACTTGATGAAAATTATATTTTAATATGATGGGATACTCTATTTTATCTAATCAATCCATATTCGGATGTTTTATGTGGCGCCGTTAGGCTGCCGAGTTTTCGTAAGGGATTTTTCATCTCACTTTTATTCCCATGAGATTTATGCTACATTTGCCACAAATTCCATTGAGTGGTGTATGTACTGCCCATTATTCTACTCTTTGTGTAATATAATTTTGTTTATGAGTATTTACATCAATGACCTATTGTCTTTCTTTCATGGGGTGTATGTTTTGAAAGATACCCAAGTCGGTAAGGGAACCTTTCACCCTCCTCTTTTTTAGAAGACTTCTTTTATCGGGTCTTTTAATTTACATATTTTTATGTTGGGATATGTTCTCATACATCCTTATTGATGTAAATTTTATGTCCAAGTGATGAGATACACTTTTTATCTCTCATCAACTCATTTTGATGTGATGTCGTTAGGCTTTCAAGAGAAATTTTTAACCCAATTTCGATTTCTTTGGGTTCAACTTGTAGTCATTGAATATGTCATCCACTGAATATGTGTGAATGACCTTTTATAGTTTTACACTTAATATACACTTATATTGGGGGTATATATATTTGTCACACATGTTTTTGAGATTTATTCGTCCTTAATTTAAGGATACCTTCTTTATAAGGGATTTCATCACATTTGACATTTCTATTGAGGGTTCATTGTTGTTATGCACCAATTCACTCTTATATGGTGTATATACTGTCCTTTGGAGTATTATATCATGAATCCTTTTATTCTCATGATATTATAAATTTCTGACTAAATGTTATTCCTCGATTATTGTATTCAAGTGTCTCTAATTTTGGTAAAACTCCTTAACCAAAATATCGTTTTAAATGTTTTAATTATTTCTTCTTATTAATATCCATGTTTTCAAAATGGTTTTAAGGATTTATTTATATGGATATTAATGGTTTTAAATGTTAAAAGCTTCAAGGTGGTATGGGACACTTTGATTCAAAAATCTCTTTATTAAATGTTTTAAATGGTTTTGGAAATGGTTTCTTTTTGAATGGATTCATTATTTCAATATCCTAAAATGTTATATTGTGATTGAAATGTGGAAATGTTATATTTCATTTATTCATGTTTATGTGATACAATTATGTTATGGTTCATGGGCATTGTTATGATGATCGGGTGGTTCTGTGATAAACTAAGGGCGGGTGAGCCCGATATAGCTCTCCAATGCATTGGGTAACGCGAAGGAGTGAAACGTTAAGGTTTCTCCGAAGAGATTTAGGGAATATACTGTGATGGGTATTCCAAACGTAACCAAGAGGGTTACTCCCTACGTAAGAATGTTATGAATTCCTCAAGTTACCTTTATGTCTTATGTTTTCTATGATTTATTCATGATTTGATATGCCTATGTTTTATGGGTAAAGTATGATTTCATTCTTATGTATATATGAACTCATGTTTCCTTTCCATATTTTTATAACCCTTACTGAGCTTTTTATGCTCATCGCAAGTTTTTGAAATGCTTTTCACAGGTCAAGGGAAAGGTACATGATGTGACGATAATGTCAAGGATGTGTCAAGAAAGAATCCGTGTTTTATTTTAAATAGGTTTCCATTGATGGGAAGAATGAATATTGTCTTTTATGTAACCACCTTGTTTAAATGTGGAATGTAATGCAAGTTTCATGATCTAATTCTCTAAAACTCTAAACCTAAAAAGATCCTGAATGTGTAATCTTGTAATAACTCAAGTTTAAGTAAGGTTTAAGGCTGGGGCCTTATAATAACATCAACACATTACCTCAAGTTCTATACAGATTGAATGTTAACTGAACACATGTATAATAAAATTAAATGTATTATACTTATAATCCAAAAACAAATAATTTTTTATGTAATATATTACCCACTTATAAAATTTCAAAACCAATTTATTTATATTTCCTTATCAAAATAAAATTTTCTTTTTGTTAGCTATTTCACTTTTCATAGATTATTCAGTATTATACATATGGTCCTTCTAAATTTTAATAGTCCCATCATCTATAAAATATTATTAAGGATATTAATATAATATATATTGATTATATATATAATAGTTTTAGATATAAAAATGAATTAGAAATTTCATAGATATGGTAGGTCGCATGTACATATCAAAGAAGATTCCATTTTACGACCGATAGAATGTGAAAATAGTAAATACGAACTCAAAATTACAAAATAAAAAAACATAATAAATATATTATATATTTAATTAATATATCGTTATATCCATTCATGTAATGTTATTATTAAAAATTAATTATACCTCTATATGGAAATGTAAAGATGTATATATCCACGAACGAATATTTTTCTTCTCATTGGATTGAAATACAGTTGATAATAGTTGAAAATTTACCATAATAAATAGCTAATATATTTTATATTGATATTTACTTTTTTAAACTGAATACTAATGATTTAGATAATATATACGGACACATAAAAATGAAAATGATCAGTTTACATTTATACATTTGTTATGAGAAACCAGTTTTGATTACACCAAATTCCTTGAATGATTTGTATTTTAGAAAGACAAGAACCTAATGAATGAAATGAAGAAATAAAATATTGTATTATGGAACATATTTCTAGAGATATAGAGTTCAATAGTTTTGATTTATATGTTATAATATGTTATATTTTAAAACAATGTGGATGAGAACTCAAATAATTAAATAATGTATTCAAAATTATATTAGTTAATATGAATGTTAAATAAAAAATTGATATATTTAAATTATAGCATTAGTATTATTTAATATTACCGCTTAATTTTATCCTTTTAATTTTTTTTGATGTTTTATCCCCACCATTCAGCTTCATTCCCACATTAATATTTTAAAAAAGTACCAAAAATTTCATTTTCATACTCTTGAAGTGTTAAAAAATATAACTTATCTTTCAAATTGACCTATAAATATATCACATTAGATATTTTAGACAATATACTATTCTCTAGGAAAAATATATAATTTTAACGAATTTTAAATAATTCAATAATATATTTCTTAATATAAAATATTACTAATATTATTTTTTGCTATTAATTTATAATGTAATAAATTTCATAATGATAGTTATGGTATATCAATATAATACACTAACTCAACCGTAATACGCTATCATTAAATAAAAATTTATTGGGACATATTAATTCATAGATTTTTTTTTAATTTTAATATTTTTTAAAACATTTATTTTACTTTTATATTAAAAAGATAAATAATTTGTTTCTATTTCATATAAATTTAATGTAAAAATAAAATAAATAATAAAAAAATTACTATGATAAAACTAATTAAATTTAAATTTATTGTAATCATTCAAAATTAAATATAACCAATTTATTTATCATATAAAAAATATAGTTATATAAATTAAAGAGGGCGATATTTTAATTTTATTATTTTTTAAATTATCATAACGGGTGTATTCAAAAAAATTTCCACTGTGATTATATATTTTTAAATTACTAAAGGAAATTTTTAATCTCAAATCATCAAATATAGTAATGTAACTTCTTAGATAAATTATAATGGATTATTCGAGTTAATTAACTCAATTTTATCAATCTTACCTTTTTCGATGTGAAAAATATTGAGTATGCATATTATTCATAGTGACAAAATTAAATGATATATTTTTACCAAATTTTATCATCATGATTCCAAAAGTTGAATTCATATTTCATTATTCAAAACACATACATTCTTGAATTTATTTTAAAATCAAACCCACAAAACATGAGAAAAATAATTTCCCCAAAAAATATATTCTTTAACGTTTATGACGTTTTTAAAAAAAAAATACAGTTATATTTTTTAAATGAACATAATTAGATTATCTTTAGTATAATTTAAGTATTTTTTATTTTAAAATAATTATAAACCCAATATTATATATCCGAGATCGCAAAAAGATCTTTTTTTGTGAATATTATTATATTTTTACTATTAATCAAAAAAGAAACCATTTCATAAAATAAAAAATTACTATAATATAGTTATTAAATGTTTATTTAAAAAATGTTTTTTTGGGAAAATTAATTTTATAAATTTGGGTGTAATTAATTATATTATTTACTAACAAAGAAAATTTTTTTTGAAAGGACTTCTTTTTAATACAACATAATGGGATTATTTAAAAAATTTATAATATAAATCCTTTATAATTATATTTTTCAAAATAAATTTATTATAGTTCAATCAAAAAAATTATGAATTCGTTAAAACATTTTACATCATTAATTTTCGAATTAGATTATATGATTTTGTATTCCTCTCGAGAACATTAACACATTGAGCAGTCTAATTCTGTAGTAAATTAACACTATAATCAATGTTTTCTTATATTTCTTCTTTGTTGACAATATCATTCCATAAAGGTGTAAACATTATGATTATTTTATGTTATAAATTATGAATCTAAAATATTTTGTGAGATTCATGGAACAAAACCGAAATATGAGAGAGTTTCCATTGATATTCCAAGTGATTGTATACATTCCCTACCTGATCAATGATCATTAAAGGGAAATATAATTAGTGATTAAAATTCGATTATATTTGAATTTTAAAACAATTTTGAATTAAAAAAACAATAGGAAAACTGTTTCCCTAACATGACATTTTAATTTATATTAAATATTATCAATATAAATTTTCGGTCTACTCTAAATCCCAATATGTTCTAATGAATAGATCTGAAATTATATTATTTTTTATCATCTAGGTCATATCAAAATAGTTTTTTTTCTCTATCTTCAAACATTAACTATTGATTTATACAATTCTTTATATAGTGGTCTTGTTAAGGAACTATCTAAAAGCTCGAATGAATAATATTATTGTTAAAAATATTACTATAGGATGGGGTCTATCTCAACCACGTTTGAAGGACATTGAAAAATAACTCATAATAACTTCCCTGGATTTATTGTTTATATATGACTATCCATATATATGAGAATGATTATAATTTCAAAAAAAATATCATATTTTTTATCATGGTGAAGACCACGCTATAAAATCAAGGTAATTATTAGATTCCATCCAGATATAATAGGATTTCATAGTCTATTTCATCATATGACTTCCGTAATGTATATTCTAGAAATTAAAGAAATATTGAGATATTATCTTATATTAGTGATTTTTTCCAACTTCATATGTTGATCTTCTACTATCTATATATAATTATTGATGGCAGACGTTTTATGAATAAATTTTTTTTATTAATAATTGAAATACATTTTGTTTATTTCAATCTTGGTTATAACAAATTATCTCATTATATTTATTTTTTTCTTTCATCCTTAAAAAATTTTTACATGTCTTTTATTGGAAAACTATTTTATTAGATTTCAAATTTCTCTACATTATGATTATGTTTTTCTATTTAATGTAAAATAATGAAGTTCACAATTAATAAATTTTTCTATACGACATGTCAATGAAATAAAAATACATATCATTTCATCTTATATGTTAATGTTTGATGATAATGATAAATCTATTTAAAAAATTACTTATAGGTATGATTAGAAGTTATTTTACATGATTATCACCTAACCATATATTCAATTTCATGTTTTTTTGTCCTTGTTTCGAATCCAATACAAAAAATCTAATTTTTTATCACATAAAAAATTTTTGAATTACATTAAAGGTCATAAAAATTGTTTATTTATTCTTCAAGACACTTATTGTTAACATATATGGTTTGTAGATAATTATTTTAGAGGATTCTAACTATATAGGAATAATAAAATTTTAAAATTTAATCTGTATTAAAAACAGTTAATCCTTTGCATTAGAATTAATCAAAACATATTTACACCATTTGTTAATGAAGAGGATTATAATGTCATCTATATTTGTAGCATCAACATTATTTATATTCTAAAAACTATCATAAATGATTGGATTATATAAAAGACTATTGTAATTAAATGATATCACACTTGTAAAATTTTCATTCTTATGCATCCAAATTATAACTCATAAACTAATAACATGGATATAATGAATGAATTATTGAGTGATAATATTCGTAAATATGTTATTTGATAGTATTTATTATCCTAGATCATCAATTGGACTCCATTTTCATAGAACTCATATATTTTGAATGTATTTATTTAATTAAGGGGGATTTGTTTAAAGCTTTTTTATGAAATTAAATTTTAACCTAGAAATTCTTAATGACAATCCATTGAATAAATATTTTTTAAATATTCTTATCATACTATTTTCAACATGTACATATATTAGGATTCTCTTTTTAAGGGGGAATATTAGAAGTTAATATTTTAATATTTAATTTTTTATATTTTTAATTTTGAAATATTAAAACTATTTTATTCATGGATCATTTTTTACTCTCTATGAATTATTTTTCATCTATCCAACATTATTTTAGATTTTATAATTCATAAAATAGAAGATAAATATATATTCGTGTTTCCTATTTTAATTTTCACTATCATTTTTGAATAAAATTATAAATATTTTTTGAGATTAATTATGAAATATATTAATGTATTTCAAAATTTATTTAGATATTGTTCTGCTTCTAATTCCTTTATAGTATAATTTTTTGGGTATTTTCATAACAATTATGTTGAAGAGTGGTTATAAAACTATAATATGTATAATGGTTTGAATAATATTATCTTATATTTTAATGTCCGTTTATGATATTAATTTGTTTTCAATTATTTTAGTTATAAATTTTTTATATTTACTAATGAATTTTGAACATAAATAATATTTATCTCAGTTAAAAAAATTTGTGTATTCAAGTTAATTTCAAAATATATTTTGAATATTTTTTTAGATATTGAAATATCAATTAAAATAATCATAGATCTATTTATTTTGTATATATCATATTATTTTTATTTAAAATGTTATATTACAATTTATTTCATTTTTCTGTGATAATATAGATGTTTAATATTTTAATAATGATAAATATCAATGAATTTTCTACTCGTAAACACCATTTATTTTTATACAATTACTTCTCAATATATCTCCTTTAATTTAATGGGATATCAATCTGAGAAGTCATCCAACCAACTTACATGATGAATAAGCACATGGAGGGTTATTTAGAAGGACCCATAATGTAATTCCAAAAATATTTGTTGTGGATAAAAATTGGTAATATGAGTTTTTATATAGAGTAACCTAAGAATATCCCATCCCATGTGGCCACATGGTGGTATAAATCATGCACGGCAGTTTGATTAATTGTGGATCATTATAATGGAAATCCCTATTGGGCTACCACTGAATGCCTACCATTAAACTAGCAATTTTGGGGGAGTATAGAGTCGAATCATAAACAATTTACTATAAATTCATATGATCCACTTCATGTCCTATTCATTAACCCCTACTTTTAAAGGTAACAATCATGGGTCAATAATGAAGGACAAAAATATTGGTGGATGGATCAAACCTCTAATATGGAATGGTTTTGCAGTAAGTACTAACATTTTTTTCAACAAACACATGGGAGGCATTATCATATATAATGTTTAATTAGATATTAATAATATGTATAATAAAATAATAATAATCATATATAACAAATGATAGATCCCAATACGTGTAATTGTATTCATAAATTGAATGAATAATGTACATGAATTAGAAATGGTTGTGCGAATGAAATATAGAACTCTTGGATGTTTGAAAATTACTACTCCACGAACCAAATGGTTGGAATGGTTAGTAACATATTATTACTCTAGTAAAATAGTTTATATATAAATAGTATTAATATAAAATGTATACTTAGTTAGACTATCCCTAAAACTTGTAGTGATATTATTAAAAAAGAAAACTAGAGACTCATGAAAAAAAAATAAATCATCATATAACAAGTTAATTTTTGATTCCCATCCTCAGAATGGAATACTAAGTAAATAATTCATAAAAGAAATAAAAATCAATAAAAACTTTTTTTGAAAATATATATGATGTACCCCCTATTCATCATTTCCACTAGCTTTTCACTGTCATTCCCTAATGCCACACATCAGAGTATCATCCCTACCATAAGTATGTTATTCCTAATATGAGATAGGCATCATCCATGATTAATATTTTAATTTTTATGGAATGTAAATTAATGGTATAATTAGTTAAAATTCGATCTCATCAAGAAAATAATCCCATTTGTAACATGTTGTCTCTTTATAAGCCACTATAACTTGTGAAAACTCATTTTTCTTCAAACCATAACAGCCCATTCATGTTAGAACTAGGTATGCCTATTAAACCAAGGCAAGATAAAATTATGATCTATAAATCACACCATTATCAACCATGAATAAAATTATACTAAACTGGGAGAAATAAAATCAGTGAAAGGAATGCACCCTAAACCAGAAACCATTATAACATACGATAAGCCTATTATGATATATCAACCATTAATTTCCTCAGTATCTTTTATGTTGTAAAATATAGAACCTAAAAAATTGTATGCACGGATACCGATGATAGTTGGTAGTATATGAAATTAGATAAAAAATAAATTATATCATGAAAATTCAGTAGTAAGTACACCATATACACTGAGACCCATTTCCCCTTATATCTTTAGTAGACCCTCATATGCGACTACTGAGGTCTAGGATTTAGAATATGAAAAAATAATTATAGGTATCATTAATAAATTAATCAACCATTAAATAATATTATTTCTCCATTTTCATTTTAAACATCATAAACCAAGTGTTGATGACATTTTTTTGATATTCAAAATTATTTCATCATCATTGTTGTGATATTAAATATTTATCAACTATTACATCAATGAAATCTCATACAATAGATTTATTATTAATTAACTTATATTTTTTAAATTATACTATCATTCTATGAATCTTCATATGAAACTACATTAGAACAAAAAATGTCATATAGAGAGTATGAGCATGCCAACCACTGTGAATGAAAAAATAACATCTAAACAATAACACATTGATAAAGAATCAGAAAATATGGAATTTATGAGAAATTTCTTCTACAAACTCATATCAACAACCTTAGTGTCTACAATTAATGCATAAAAATTATAATTTAATTTATCATATGGATTGAATGATTGTATTCCTCAAGATCGAGGCCTAAACCTCATATAAGAATCCATACCACAGAAAATAAAAATTAAGTAAAATAACCATTGGATTTTAACCCATTATACATAATATAAAACAAACCAGATAAGGTTATTGAAAAATCATCACATGGTCACTAAATTCATATATCGGAAATATTTTTCCAAAGTATGTTTATCACATATTTAAGAGAATATTGGACCAATGAACACAATACATCCACAATAATAATGGTTTCACACATAATCAAAGAAATTATAATTAGAGAAAACATTTTCAATTCCTATCATTATGTAAATAGTTTATTATGAAATTATTTTAACGAAGAACATTCCCATAATTAATAAATAATAATTATTTATGAAAAATATAATCATTAAATTAGAATTAAATTGATTTTCTATAAAATATGAGGAATAATATATATTGTATTTACACACAAATATATTTAACCTCATTATTATAATTATAATAAAATTACATTTTTTATCAAATTTCATGAAAAAGACCATTTTAAAATAATATCATCATTATCAAAAATATATCCCACATCAATAAAAAACATTATACATCAACAAACTAACCCAAAAAAGTGATAAAATAGAAATTAAAACTACATTCATATATTAAATTTAATATTTATTTATTTATTATACTAAATAAATAGTTAAATAATGTATTAAATCTTGTAATTCCATAGTAGGACCCAAAAAACAAATGAATGGTGAAATATCTTCTATATCATTAATAATATGTTAGGAATCTCTTAATAGTAATCGAACACCACGATTAATAAATTTATTACACTATCTATGGAAAACCATGGATCCCAAATACATCACCAATGTGAGATTCATTCAATATTTAATGATATATACTTCATGAAAAGGTATAGAATAACCTTCCATAGAGGTATGTCGATGAAAATAAGGGAAGGAAACAATTAGAGAAGAAAATATTGAACAATGATCACAAATAATCCCCATAAAATGATTTGGATTGAATCCACTATATATAGGATTAATGAAATCATGCTGACTCCATTTCATAATATAATAATAAAGTGTAATGTTAGAGGAATGATAATGTTCGATGGGGTTTATGTATTTATATTAATGGATAGATTGAAACTTCCACAGTGATAAAATCTAAAACATTATGTGATTTGATGTAAATGGTTAAAAAATAACTATAGAATTAAATCGAACAACTTATAGAACACTAGGTAGTTGTCCAAATGATATTCATAGTGTGTTCAATGGAGAGATATTTTAAATCTGTAATGTATGACATGATTCTGGGGGAAAACCACACTGTATGACTCTACTACTAAACAATGAGCTGCCCACAACCAAAAATAAAATTCATAACAATTTATAGATCGATAAAACAAAAAAATAACACAACTCTAGGGATTTATTCCACTGCCTATATCCCCCACCCTCATGTCATAGAAACATTGAATGAAGAATAACCACAAAATCATCTCCTCCCAAAAATTCATGGAAAATTACTCCATTCATATCAAATACTCATATCCAAAAATAAAATCATAATATATCACATACTTATATTATATAATATAATACTCTGTTTCCCTACACCCCCTATGAGTTTAAATGTCCGGATAAATCCATTTATTGGTCATCGAAACCTCCTCACAGACTATTAACCTCGAAATAGAAAACGTAATGGTCCTAGATGGTCCATACCACTACACTAGAGACCTCATAATCAATTTTCACCATTGATATTGAAATTTTTAATGATTATTGAATTAAAAGAAAATAATTTAATCAATCTCCAATGAGATGCAACTGAAATTGAAAAATTCCACTTTCAAGAACACTATAATGAAAAAAATAATTATTTATCATAAAATATCATAATTTTAGAATCATAATGAAAAGAAAAAGAAAAGGTCAATTTCAGATAATGAACACATATATTTTTCATATATTAAATTGTTTTTTATAGAGGACACCATGGCCACAAAATAATATAAACAATTGAATGATGATTTAAAAAAAATATTTTGTTTGTCTGAAATAATTTCAAGATCTATGTAAATTTCATTCAGCCCATGATTTCCAACATTTTGAAGCCACTGATATGATAATGATATTATATAGATTAATGAAGTAAGGATAAATGGATCATGTTTTGAACTCAGTCCATCTATGATGGCAGTGACAACTGTTAAGTTGCGGTATCAACCCATGGAAACAACTTGAATGGTCAAACAAAAATTAGAAAATCATTAATCACATAAATGAACATTTTATTCCCATAAATAGGAAAACCACTAAAGATCATGTGATCACAAATTTGTAACTCTATAGGCCTCCTCCTTTGATCGGAAAAGGACTTATAATGATAATGTTCTATCTTAATTCACTCATGGATCACCTCTACCATTTTTACGATACTTTGAACAAATTCATGACAAATAATATATAATTATGAATCCTCAGTCCCGTATTATGGAGAAAGTTTATTACTACCATATTGTTCTTTAAAAATAATTATACCTAGAGTCAGGGGACACAATTATTTTATGTAAACTCCATAAAGAGTTGACTTCTCACCCATACACATCTAAAATTCATAATACATAAATGACACATGCCCCTAGGGTTAGTATACTAAATGTTTTCAAATAATTTATTTTTGGATAAAAAATTCATCTTTAGGATAAATAAAAGGAAAAATAATTTTGGAGGCATCTCCACACATTAAATTTATAATGAATATCACTATCATATGTTATCATCATTGTAACCCCATGAAACTTCATGTTATTTTATAGTACCAACCTTGATAACAAAACTATTAATGTCAACTCCATGATCTTTAAGAATTGATATAACAATAATAATCAATCCATCATCACCTATATAGTATCATAACCTCCAAAATATCTTGGTAAACTAATAATAATTTCTATTGAAATGTACTTATATATAAAATAGGGATCATCAATAAGAAAAATAAAAAAACCATGAATATGGTGCTCAAAATTCAATTTTTTCAATCTCAACACCTAAAAGAAAACTATATACTACGTGATTCATAGTACAACAAAAAAATTATTTGTGAAACCATTATAATCTATTGTAACAATATTATTTTCTGAATAGGGGGATACATGTAATTCATAGATAACTATATCCAAAATAATAAAAGGTATAATAATCATTCACTATATATTACATGTTTCCTTCCATTATTGATCCATTCCTCAAGTGCATCACCTCAGTCAACTTGATCACAGAAAAACACTATAATGAACTTCTCATATATCAAGGTAAAATACATCTATCTATTTTATTTGTCTATAGAATGTTCTATACTAGACAACAATACCACTTTGGGACTACCATCTCAAAGAATTCAACATAAAATTCAATTTTATATTTCTAAAGTAAATATTCTTATAGAATCTCTACTAGAACACCAATCATTATAACTATGGTAAATTCAACTCATGCTTGGAGAAGAAACTTGCAGGATTTTTTTAATACCTAAGGACCCAAAAATGTCCATGGATAAGATATTGTCTATCAAGAATCATAGTAAATGGTAATATGTAATGCTTTAGATTTTGGCTGGCTTAGTTACATTCCTTAGGTCATATATATGGAGACACATTAGATATTAAAATAATCTTTCATATGAAAAAATATCCCAAATAAATATGAGAATAATCACAATGAACCTCTAAATTAATTCCACCTATCTTGATGATGAGGAACCTGATAAAAAACTTTCTTCTCTATATAATAATCAAAAGAAGACTAAAAGTTATTAAGACCAAAAAAATGGATGGTCCTTTTTATTCAATTCTATAATTTGATTTTATGTCCAAGAGAAGTTTTCTAGAAAAATGTAATTATAATCATATATACAAAATAAACATGACAAATCTAAAAAATTATGATAGGTGACCACGGAAACCTCCACCACAGTCATTGATTGTTCAACATTTACTCTACACTGAGATTCAAGATTATTCAATAAATAAATTACATGATCTCAGAAATGACATGTTAGTATTTTCATAAATAGCTCATAGAATTGAATAAATTCCATTGAATATAGAAAATTCAATGCATTATATTATAATGACATTGAAAACACAATGGAGTAATAAAAAATACAACCATTAGTCTATCATGAATCTCTTGGAATATAACTTTCCTCATCACCTATGAAAACAACTGAATAATTTGTACAACAAAAACAATTTAAATTAACTAAAACTGATCATAACATCATCTGATTTAAATATTTGGGATATATCCATCCTTTTATTTCATCAAATGATACCAAAGACACATGAAAATATATTATAATTATCCTTCTACCAGTAACTAATCTAATAAAATTCTAATGCATGGAAAAGGGTAGGTGTTATTTACCATCCCCTGATTTGATATATGATAATCCACACAAAACCTCATATTATTATCAATATTCATTATAAACAGAACTAAAGATCCACGAATAGTGATAATTGGTTGAAATAATCCTCTATAAAATAGAACATAATCATTGAATAATTTATCTCAAATCCTAAAATGGGTTATCTAATATGGATAAAATGATATCAAATAAATATCTAGATACACATTTTTGCAGAACTCAATCTCTTGAAAAGTGGGTTGTACCACATCCTCTTTAAGAAAGGGCGCAGAATAATCCCTGAATTCCTTAGGAAACAAAAATTTGTGAATATAAATAAAACTATACACCAATACTACTAACATAGAAGATAGAATCTCAACTCACATTTGACCCATTTAAGGGTATCACATAGCAAAAAATATTTCCATGTCACATTCGTCATTATATAATATAAAATCACATCTAATGAAATTCATGATAAAATACACCTTATAAAACTACTCCATATCCAAGATCTTGTAAAATGGTTGTATCTATAAGCGTAGGAAATCATACCATTAATTGTGTAATTGTAGTACCAATTCATAGTATCCTTACGAATACAATATAATAACTCAATCTACAACTATCATCATCAATTATAAGGGACGTAAAGCATATTTCCCTACATTCACATAATTATGTAAAAAATAGGTTGTAATTAAGGAGTATATTTCTCTATATTCAAACATGTGAAAAAAATATAAAATAGAAATTTGAATATCATATGATGTTGTGATCACCAGGTGATAGTAACAATAAGAAATTCATCATAACAAATCCTTCTCTAACTCCTATCTAAACAATATAGTGAAAAAATACTTATGTATTATCATTCTATATCCCCTATGGATGAGAGATATCATTTTTTTTCTATAAATTCTACATCCCTTATATGCTTATCATATAATATAAGAAACTTTTAAAAATGAAACTTTGGATAAAATTACTGCATAGTTTGAGGTTGAAGTCGGTCAGGAGGCACCCAATAAAATTTGATAAAGGTAATTGAAACAAATTTTTGAATATCTGTGAACAATATAAAAATACAAATTTTCCAAACCCATAAAAATGTGGTTGAGAATAGATTACACTAATATTGTTTGTTATGATGTGATCAACTCCAATTGATACATAATAAAACAAATTATGATAGATAAATTGAGAACTATATATACCCAATATGATCTGGGATGATTTCTAATTACTCCCATGCCTTGAATGTATAATCCTAGCTCACAAACTCTTTATAACTTATTTATTACCATGTAATTTTTTTATTTAATCATCGGAAATGAAGTTACAGATTGATACATCTCAAGAGAAACCCCCCTTCGAGCATTCAATATCTTAATTATCTAGAAATGGGAATAAAAATTGTCATGGAATTTTAATATAATAGCTTTTAATATTATTAATGATATAAATTTCAAATCAATTAGTTTGAATTCCTTAACATAATGATATATTATAGGCACAATACAAAAACTCAACCTAAAATTGATCTATGAACCTTCCATAAAAAACCACTAGACATTTATGATCACTAGGGGAAAATATACCAATATAGAGATCAAAAAACAAGAAGCATCACAAGAATATAAATTCTATTTTCCATCAATATACTTATCAAATTAATTTATATCTCAATGTACTCTAGAGAATAATTTTCCTCAAAATCTGAAACAATTATTTTATACCTCTTTAGATACTCTGAATAATAAAATTGATTTCACTTCTTCCACGGTTTTTTTCTATCTACATCTAGACAATGATTTTGTAATGGAATATCATTTTTGATTATTTTTCGATTCATCATTACATGAAAATAGACCTTGATCCATTTCATTAAAATAATCAACATTAATACTCCTTAAAAAGGAAAAAATTATATTTTATGAGGAATCTATTAATTATGTATATTTGAAAAATTCATCACAATCTGTGAAAATTCAAATTGGATGGTAGAACAATCATGATTCATAATTCATTAAGATCTCCAATGTATCAACCCCACATATAGTATCACATCACCTAGTATGTTCTTCATATCAGAATCTTATTGCTTCAGATCCTCAATGGCAATAATTTCTTGTGTCCTAACAGATCTACAACATTTATAGTATATAATATACCTAGATAAAGATCTTCATAAATTTAAATATTAATATTCATTATTTTATAACCATATATTATATTTAATATCACAACAATCATCCGTTGATTCCACTCTATCACGACCCTTTTCTACAAAGGTATCCTACCTAAGATGAAAATTAAGGAAGGAAAAATAATTATACCTAAAGTCTTCCTCTAGTAGGATATAGATTATTTATTACCACCAAGGGAATTTATTTCATACACATGGGATGAATTAATATATTTAACATTTTAAAAATAAAAGAGAATAAGGATAAACTAAAATTCAACACCATGTATAAAGTAGGAATATCCAAATATATGTAATGACATAAAAAAACAAAAAACCTATTATGCAACAATCTTAAGGATAGGGGTGAAAATGTACACAAGAAACTATAGAAATTTACTCTTAAAATCTTATTATCTATTTATATAATCACATCTCATAAGAACATTACAAAAAACCTGAATATTTTTTTTATGTAGTTATGTTGAGACCTTAGGTATATTGGGAATGAATTCGTTAAAAGAATGTGTTAGGTGAGTAGTTATGTGATCTAGGCCCCTTCCCCATGATAGTGATGGTCAGTGCACCGGTCCCTCCCCCATGTAAAGAGAGGGACCTTTGCCATCCCTTCTAGATCTTTCATTCTATTTTATCCCTATCTAGAACCCCGAATTCCTTCTGGTATTCCCTCAAATCCCACTCAATCCTATGGTCCTACAACTATTCAAGGGGTTTGGGTAGCTTTTGATCTCAATTTCTACGTTCAATGTGGCCTCATCTCTTTTAAATATCACCTTGATTGCGCATTTTATGTTGGGAAAGTCCTTGGTTGATTCCTTTGACAGATTTATATTTTATTTTTGGGGATTGGAAGACCGAGAAATGGTATGCGTTCTCAATACGCGACAAATTATTATCTGATTCTCTTTGGAGGATGATCTTTTCCGGGCATGGTCATGTTTCCCTCAAAGCTGCAATGGATTTTTGTTCTTACTCTTCAAGTGGACCTATGACATTCATTTAAAGTAGGAAATCCATACTATGGTGATTTGGGTTAGTTTTCCTAATATTACTTTACCTTTTAAAAATACATCAATTATAGGAATTATTTGGAACATAGTCGTTCAATATTTATGCTCAGACAGTAGGACTGGGCTAGTTTCACATCCTATTTCTCCCTACATCTTCCAGGAAGTTGATGTATCAATGTTTCCTATAGAGTTCATCTAGGGTATGGTGGAAGAAGAATATCAACACAAGAAGGCATCAATTTTTTAATTGTGGGTCGAATGTTTCACTTCATTTAGGAAACTGGGTCACTCTATGGATATTTTTAGTAATACACAGTTTAATATGGTTTCAAAATATAAAATCAAAGGATCAGGGCTATGTGGTGTTGAAATATTGATTTAGTTTGATGCTACTATCCCAAATAAAATCTAAGTCATTTCATCACTAATCTTAGAGGGGAAATCCTCTGGATTATGATATCTCCATGTGGTTGGAGAAGGACCTAGGTGACCCCATGGATGGTGTTCCTCTGGATCCTGCAATCTTGGAGGTAGTCCATGCAGATGTTGTAATGTATTCTTCTCTTAGTAATTCAATATAGGCATCTCATAGTGGTTTTTTGAGATCTTACATTGGAAATTTCAAAGATGCTGGAAGTGGAGAAGCAAAGAAGAGTGTGAAACCGAAGGAGGCTGAGCCGAGGGTACTGTGTTTCCCATCTAAACTACCGGTTACTACCATCACATTTGAGGAATGTGCAGAGGACTTGTTAGTTAGTGTTTTCTAGAGTATCGTTGACTATAAAGGCTGGGAGAACACAAAAAAGAAATCATTATCTATGTGGCATGTATATGAGCAACCCATTTTCTAAGACATGAGGCAGGGGAGTCTTTATTACTAGCTGTAACAGAGTCTCTTCATGGACGAGAGAGGCTATACAGAGGGACTTTATTGGAGACCTTATACCCAAACCCTAGCAATTCCAACATAGAAATCCATATGAATGTTGGGAATGGGGAAATAAATATGTATTATAGAATAAATCAATAAATATGGACTCTCCGTGTTGGAAAAGGTCCCTCATAGAGGGCTCGAAGATTATGCTTGGTAGCCGATTTGAGTGTCTAGATGTTTCTATGACACTTTTTATTCAATAAGAGGATAATTCATATGATGGAAAGTATATTCATATCTCAGTGGATAGCATGGACCACTTTTTAGGGAAAGTTCCTCACAGTCCGAGAATTAAGAAAGTGAAAAAAAGGAATTCAAAACACTGGAAAGTTTTTGGGGATCCAAGGGAAAATACTGAAGGGACTCAAGGATTACTCCCACTTTACATAACTGATGGACACGAGGATAGGGAAGAAGGGAAGACGCAATGAGAAAAAAAGCCTTTGAGAATGATAATATTGAAGAATTAAGAATGAGTATAAGAGATAGGGAAATATAGGATGGGGAGTTCTTGAAACATATCCTGGAATCCATGGAAAAAATTCTAGGAAAATCTATTTGGACCAATGTCTCAAAATAGGAGATTAAAATTTTTAATGTGATAAGTTTGCAAGCTGATGCAAATGGGGAGAAAGAGTTGTGTATAGATAAACATGATCAAATCGTGGTCTGAGGCTTTAATTTGAACATAATAAACTAGGGGGAATTCATTCAGACAACAAAAATTATGCTTACACCCCTTGAAGAGCTTATTAGAGTAGATCCAAAAATCTAGGCTACTCTAATAAAATTGAAACTATATAGAGTAGTTTATTCACATATTCTAAGCCCTTTCTATAATCATTTTCTGAGTTTATTCAGCATGTAGTCATTTAATGTCTTCAAAATATGGTTTCTCATTTGTGCATAAAATGAATTAATAAAAATTTATATTTTGATGGATTAAGAATTTATGAAAAATTATAAGGATCATCCATAACAACACATCTTAAAATAATAAAAAATAATACTAAATCCCCTTGAAAATAAAACATAAAAAAACTCACTACCCTACCAGGTAAATGAATATTTCCATCCACCCCATAAATCATGTTCCAATTAAAAAATATATGTAAAAATTACCATATAAAAATTAAATTTATTTTAAATAGGTACCCCACATCAATTTCTTCAATATTTTTTCACTCAAATTCCCAAATTTTAGAAACTATGTGCCAATAATGTAAATAATTCTATTATACCTGATGTATATATAGCATAAACCATACCTACCACAATCATATAATGAGCCGAATATCTCATTATGACATCTATCCACCAATCCATCTCACTATAAATATAATCACATATATTACCATGTTTCTGTTAGGTAGGCACAATAACAAGTGAGAATGCATTATACCTCAAACCATCACATCCCAATAGAATTCTGAAATGGGAAGCCAAAGTCACCATCACCAAATATAATAATTTTTTATACCTCAAACAATTATGTCATATAGATAAAATTAGACAAAACTACGAGCCATCACTACCCTTGTTGAAATGTACCATAAAATAATTCTAACACAGGAGACTCTACTATGTTATGTAATGACCATATCATGTACTAGCAAACAATATTCCCTTTCATGCGTCATTAATACTAAAGTTATATAAAATATTCAAATTTGTATTTCTAAATGACCAAAATAATTAAAATTTTTGACCCATAATATCAAAATAACCAAATTTTGAATTTATATTATTTTTTGTAATAGATGATTTTTTTTCGAAAAATACCCTTTTAACAAAACAATTAATTTTTATGAATTTATATTTATATAATAATGGCCAGTAAATTTTTAAATCAATTTATTTTCACTAATATGTATTTAATGCTAATAATTATTCATTTTCAAATATTTATTACACTTATAATACCTGTAGAAAACATTTTCATAACTTTAAAAAATTTACATTAATATAGTAAACCATTATTGGTAATCCATTTAAATTTTAATTTTTTAATTAGATATTCAGTATATTTTTTTATTATTTTTTTATAACAATTAATTTTATCTCATACTAATTAGTATCCATAATAATTTTATATTATATATAAATTTATGTAAAAAATGATATATCTCAAAAAAAATGTTTTATATAATCATGTATCTGTATTTCTAAAAAGACTTTTCATATCAACAAATATTTTTATATGATAAAATATTTTTAAAATTTAGAATCATTAGAAACATATTAGGTGGTTAAATTAATATTAATTTTGTAAATGAAAATAATTCACCATGGATAAAATTTATTTACTTCTATAATATGTAAAAATGATAAGAGTTCCGTAATTAGAAGTTAATGAAAAAATATGTTTAAAAAATGCTATTTCAGTTGTCGATCAGCCAAACCTCAACCACTTTCCTCATTTTTCTTTTATTAATCCATTTATCCAATAAAATTATAATAAAATTATCTTTATTTAAGGATAATTCACAAAATAACCAATCACATTACATATAAACGGATAACATCATCTCCACATCAAGACTCATATCTCATTAAAATTTCAATAAAACCTAGTAAATGATAGAAAAATAAGTTCTTGATTATTATTACTCCTAAATAATACTCATATAATCATTATTAATATAGTAATAAATTTTTTAAAATAATGATGTAAAACTATTTCATTAAAAATATTTATTATAAAGTTTTATTTAATACTTTAATTTTTTTAATATATTATTTTATATATAAAAATATTATCTTTATAATTTGACATTTCATAATTATCCTAAGATAATTTTTGTATAATTTATTGAATATTATAATGTTTCTATTAATTCTTAAAATACAAATAAAATTATTGAAAACTGTATTATGTTTTAATGTATTATATAAGAATTATTATTTTGGATTAGTTATAAAATTTAATTTTCTACTTATTAATTAATATAACACAGTTATGGGTCTATAAATTAATAGCATAATTTGATTATGTAAACAAATATTATAAATGAAGTTTTTTCATTAAATAGAATTTTGGATGCAATTTTTATTTTATATTTTAAATTAAATATTAAGTCTTATTAGTTTTGAATCATGAAATAAAGTTCACATTTGGACTCTAAATTTTAATTATTTGAACCTATCATCAATAAACATACCATATTCGGTTTTATGACTATTTTTTAAATATCGATGTGATTTTCAATTTTATAATAATTTATATAAGGAAATGTAAAAAAATTTAGAAACATTTCTTAGAGAACTATTATATTATTAACATGTGTATAAACATTTGATATTTTTTATATAAATTATAATAATATAGATAATTTATTTATCCACATAGTGGTAATATATTATTTATTTTTATGTAATATAAAATATAAGTGAATTATTATACAATGCTGACCCATTAATGAATCACATAATGGGGAACTAAAGGCACTAATATTCAAAATATTACGAGTAATTTAATTTGATTGAATAAGAGTGGTACACTAACTTTTTCATATACAAAAAAATATTTGATATATTTTAGTAATTTATATATTAATTTACTATTTCTTTTGGTGTTTTTAATGATAAAGTAAATGAATTGTTCTAAAATTTAATTTATTTATATTTAATGAAAATAATATTTTATTAAACAAGATTAATTTTTTAAATTACATATCACAAAAAAAGTTATATGGATGTCATTGAATATATCATTAATGGTCTTTTTATGGAATTTGATTTGGTTTGAAGTAACTATCATGAGCCTAAAATTGTAAAATAATTGTTGTCACAGTATTTGTGAAATGGTTTTATATGGAATTCAAAATAAAATTTATAAAATCATATTAACAATAATTCAAAATTTTATTGGATTTAATTATTTCAACACATAATATAATTATTGAAAATGATTTTTTTTGATTTTTTTTTGAATTGGAAATATATTTCTAATAATTTAATAAAGTATGAAATTACAAAAGTTCCCGAACATATTTTATTAATGGGTGTCTCTTATTATACTTTCATCACACTTCAAATTAATTTTTTTTGTTTTAAAATAACTTTTTATATACACTACATGCATAACACATCACATCCCCAAGAATTTATTTTTATAATAAAACATACCTAAAAATAAACATGTTTTATCACTTAAGATCTTGTCCAAATAAAAGCTGTTGATCATAATTGAGTGTTTTTTAGAATCTTCCAAATTCCACTTATATGATATATTTTTTATCCACACTGAATTAATAACATCAGTATATACCATATAATAATATCCAGTTATGTTAATTGAAACATCCTCAAACATAAGAGACCTCAATAAGATATAAAATTAATCTATCATTTATTTATACAACGGACTAACACCCAATGGTCTAATGTAATTCATTTTTAATCAATGCAACTAAAGGGTTATTAAAATGAAATAAATAATTAATATTAGTGATATTAATGTGATAATAAAAATTCGGAACTTATAATATATTGTATATATTCATACATTTTCATTCATTGGAAAAAGATACTTTTGTTCATGTGTATCATTGGAAAACCACATCCATGAAGAGATGCAATTTTATATTCATTCAAATATGACATTATTTATATATATGAACTTATTTGATGAAATAATATGATACTATTGAAATTTTATTCAATATATAATAATATTGTAGTTCGTAACATATTTCAATAATGATTTTCAAAAAATATAAACATGACTCATGTATATGTATAACATACCATCTTAATGATAGTAAAGTAGTTCATTTTTCATAAGCATAATTACGATATAGATTTAAAAGATTAGTTAATGTATATATATGTAATAATTGTTTCAAGATTATTGTTATGGAGACTGTTGAATAATTACATCATTTACAATATTCATCCTAACAAAATTATTTTTGACTTATGAACTCAATATCATCACATTCTATTAAATTAACAAAAAATATAAAGCAATTTTACATAATATTAGATTAATAATATAAAAGTATTAGTAAACACAAAAATGTTTCAGAATATAAAAATATTAACATATATATTTATTTATGAAGGTAATGAACATATGTAATGATTCATACTCGATGAAAGGGACAATATAACATGAAACCACATTTTAAATGATACAATGTTTGATTTTTAAAACATTGATCTTCCATGTATATTATTTTTAAATTATTTTATAAATCAATATATATATATATGGAAATAATATAAATATACATTTCAATTTATGTGTATTTATTTAAATTATTTTTAATATCGAATCTTTCAGATAATTGTATACTTTATTAAAAAAATATTTAAATAATTATATATTTTAATATACACATAATAAATTAATTTTCCCTCCATAGTGACCATTATTTTATGTTCTTATTTCTTTACAATAATTATTTATTTATTTAAATAAAAACAATAATGAAAATTTGTATTTATTTTGGTAATGAAAATGTGGTTTTAATATGAATGTAAATTTTGATATGTTAAAGTGATTTTCACAAGGGTTTGAAATAAATCCACACAGTTTTTATTCAGGATATGTTATTTTCACTCAATTTATAACATGTTTAGCCACAATATATCTCTAATATCAACCTGATACAACATATACAATATGTAGATCCCATTATATCTATCATTTGACACCAATATATTTTATATAAGGGGTGGTCCATAAAAATTCGTTAATTCAATAGTTAATGAGTATTTTCTATATGGAATTATATTATAATTCATCCATATAGTTATTATAATTTAAGGGTTTTTATAAGGAATTTAACAGGGTTTTGGGATGATTATTTATCCAGGAACGGATATGAACTTGATATTCATAGTAATTGTTTTTTATTGAATTAATATTATTTCAAAAGTTAAGATAAATATAATTCTAATGTAAAAAATTGTAAACTGATCAAATAAAAATGTATGATTTTTTATGTAATGTTTTTTCAAGGTTTTAATATATATTACTCGACTAATAGATTTATTGTTTTTATATATTTTAAGGGAAATTTTTTTCTCATCTATTATTCTAAATTGTTTTACATAGTTTTTAGGTGTTGTTAAGGGAAATAAAGAATTATAATTGGAAGTCGTGTGGATTTACATCAAAACAAATCATGTATTATTTTATCATTTTTATATTGGGAGAAAAATCAAAACTACATAGATGATTCCTTGGTTGAAAATATTATTTCTATATTTATGATTTCTATATATGTTCTCTAAAAAAATTAAATCAAAATGATCCTTGAGATTTTAGTATTGTCCATTCTACCATAAATCCATAGGAAAATTTATTATCAAAGGAGGGATCCCAATAGTTTTTATCATTATAATGTTTTATATAACATTGGATGCTGTGATAATGTATATAAATATTGTAAACAGAATTTTAACATTAGAAAATTGATATGGAATTTTATTGTAGATATGTTAATTCATCTAGAAAATTCTTGTAAATAATGGTTCCCCAAATAAGAATCCAGAATGATATATTAGGAAGGTTACACCTAGAAAATATAATTCCAAATTATAATCATGTAATCGATGAAATAAAATATAGGTTTTTTTAAAGAAACTTATCCTTTCATGAATGCTATATATATTGGTGGTATCCGTGCTAGAGTGTTTATAAAACTACCAAAGATGAACATGAAAATAATGGAGAATTTTATGAGACAATAACCACTATAATTCTGGGGGTCTTAAAATATATTTGTATTATAAGGATTTATAAATTCCTTAGCAAATATATATGATATTATAAGGTATTTAGAATGTTAAATGATGACCCTCAACATTTATCATTTCTAAAATGTAACAGATCAATAGTTATATATGTAATGTAATACAAAATAAAGAGTTAAACATGATTTATTTTAATAATATTCATTTAAGAATCATTTTAACACTAAATATTAACCTCTGGATTTTAGACATATAATTGAGGATCAAATCTATGAAATTATTCAGAAGGATAATGATTTTATATATAGACATGAAGGAACATTTTGCATACTGTACAAGAATTGACCAGATTTTTGTTGACACATTTATATTAAAATTAATACATTCTACTTAGGTTTAGAATTGTGTTTATATGTATTATTTCTCACTACATGAATTTAATTTATATGATATTGGTTAGTAATATACTATGAAATTGAAAATGGAGTTTCATAACACTTATGTTAATCAAGATGTAAAGAGTAAGAAGGGGTCATGATTTATGGTGATATGGTAGCATATAATAAATAAATTTAATATCTTAATAATCATGATTTCATCAAGAGATAAATTTAGAGGAAATAACCCAAGATAATGATATAATAAATACGGTATGTGTTTCCAATTTCAACTGTTTCGATATGCATCTCTTGATTGTAGGTAAATTGATTACACTAATAATAAAAAGTATGTAGTTAGATGATTCATTATCAATTAGATAAGAAATTATGGTAATTTTTTTAATATATTATAAACACAGGGAGTCATAATGATGAAAATAAAACAGGTGTGGAAAAGTCAGTTGATACTACTATTGTATAAGTTGGAACATCAAATGATGTGGTGAAAGGTATGTCAATGATTTATTTTAATTATTTAAATGGAATGAATTATATTTAAAATCTCATTATTTAATTTATAAGATATTTTTTAAAAAATGTTGAATATCCCTGTAAAATAATAAGATGTATCTTTTTGTGAAATATCTGTGTTGATGTATTGATTAATAATTTATTTATGAGATTCTTCCTGTACTTATTAGTGTATTTTTCTTTCCAAAAAACATTATTGAACCTCCAATAGTATAGATTTATATTATTATGGTTATGGAGTAAATTTTGGTTATTCATGTGGAGATATATTACTTAGCTAATGAAATTTTATTCATTAATTTTAAACCATTACTAGCCTACAAATAAGATGATAAATTTATTTAATATTAAAGTGAAATCTACCTAGATCATGTAGTTGAAAGGATAGAAAATATTTCTCATAGTTGTTTCCATGTATTGAATGAATATATAAATTAATTTTATAATGAATTTAATAATAGTATTCTTGATCTGGTGGTAGAGTTTACTATGGAATTATTTGTTGGGTTCTATGATAATTTCAAAACCCCCTTGTAGAATGGATCATATTAATCATTTAGAACTAATTTTTTAATGATTTTATAGATAATGGTTTGATTATATGTATAATTTAATCTTTTAGTGATCATATTTCAGTTTTAAATATATTTTTTGTTCTATATGGAATTATATCAATTATACATCATTGTAAAACATCACATTTATGAATGATTATTCCCTTCCTAATATGGATAATTTTTTGATCAGCTCAAGTTAGCATAATTTTTTTATGATTGATATTTGGTTGAGGTACATTATATTGAAGTTAGAAGAGATCAATAATTTTAATATAGCATTATAGACTAGATATAGCCCTCAAAGACACACACAAACACAAACATATATATTCTCTTTTCCATTCATAATATACCAAATATATTTATAAATATTAAGAGTATAGTTCTCCATGATTATTTATATATGTTTTGTTATTGTGTTTATCGATGATATATTGTTCCATTATAAAATATAATGGGATCATGAAGGAATAGAAAGGGTTTTTCTGAAAACATCATAATAAAGGAAATATTATATAATTTTTAAAAATGTGATTTTTGGTTGAAAGAAAATTAATTCATTGGAAATATTGTATTTATATATAGAATATCTAATTATTCTACAAAAAAAAGTTATTAAATAATGGGAAATATAGATAAATGTTAGAAAAAAATATATTATTCATAGATTAGCCTTGTTGGAAACATACCTTTCTGGACTATCCATTTAACTAATTTATCTATAAATGTATTCAAATTCATTTGGATGACTGAATTTGATGATTTATTAGGAAATAAAATGAACATTGATAAATGATATAGTTTTTCCCTTCATACAATAAATGGTGACTTTATTATCAAAAGTGTTGTTTTACTGAATTGACATGGTTGTATCCTAATCGAAATAATATATTAATTAGACAATACTAAATATAGTTGTATTCTAATTAGTTGAAATATCCTACACATGAACTAGAAATATCAATAGTGGGTATTGCATTAAAAATTTAGGGGAATCTATTTTATGGAGTAATGCATGATGTATATTCTGATCCCAACTATTTAATGTATATGTTTAATAAAAAGAAGGAAACATGAGGAAGATAAGATATTGGAAACATGAAAATTATTGTAATTTCATTATCCATTAATGTTAATGAAAATAAAATTAATAATTTGATTCATTGATCAAAGGATATCATGCATCCTTAAGCATGTTACATTTAACGAAAGACCCTTTTGATAGTTATTTGTGAATTTTGGATTATATGTTTTGGATTTTTGAACATCCTTTATCTATAGGATTAATTATAATTGAATCTATCATATATAATTATGCATGATCGGAAGATATATAATGACTTATAGGAAAAGGTATAACATTTTAAGAATTTTATGATGCTTAATAAAAAGTTGACATGGATTGTGTTTTCCTATTTGAAAGGATTTTTTTTCATTTTTATTCCCAATTGTAATGAGTTTTTACGATTGAATATCATAGTTCCAATTTTTTTTAATTATATTTGTATCACCTATATATCGAGTGATGGTCAGGATTATTTTTTGTGGTGTGTAATGATTATGTGTCTATATAGATTGGTTTACACTACATGGAGGTGTAGCTGAAGCATTAGGGGTTAGTTTGTGAATTTTGTCAAAAAACAAAATAAAAATCTATTACTTTTCAAAATATTATCCACTCAAAATATTAATAAATCTTCATCATTTAATAAATAATTAATTAATGGAAAATAGACACATTTATTTTTACCATGTTTAGCATTAATATAGAATCCTAAACCATGTCACTGGTAGTTACTCTACCAACCATTGAATATTTTCATTATTTCCACATGTCAAATTCACTTACAATCGATCATGTATAATCGCAAAACATAAGGTATGAGTCACACCCGAATATATAATGTCTCATTGCTATATATTAAATTTTTATAATAAGAAATGAATATCGCTATAATCTAACATTGATTCAGAAATAAATTATATATATTATCATTCATCTTCCAAAAGAATATAAATAAAGGATTTTATCACAATGGATCAATGAATTTACTCAAAAAACGATATTTAAACTCAAAATTTTAATTTATAAGAAATTATATGTTATTTTGTAATGACAAAAGAATACTCTAATTTGTTCTCAGACACTACTATACTCAATAATTTATACATCTCCACCACTATATATCATTTTATTTGTATATCGTATTATTTTCTTTTCATGAATATAGTATTATCTATGACCTCGAATCTCTCCCATCATCATTTTATAGTGAGCATGTTCTTTGATTTCTATTATTCATTAGTAAATAATAATGATCTCTATGATATTTTAATAACCCCCTAGGATCAATTTGATTGTTTGTGAAGAACATATCTTCTTTTTGGGCCAATATCATATAAAAAGTATCATTAATAATTTTTTAATTTATTCGGTATTATATTGTTCTATAATCATATAAATTATTATACCATAGGGAGAATAATGTATTCCACTTTTCATTCCCTCATTATTTATGCTACATAAAATGATCTCAAAAATCATATGTATACCAAAACTATATGAAAATAATATATAACAGATATACAAACCTGAAAAATTTTAAAAATTTAATAAATTGTAATTGGATTAATGACAAAAAATCATTTTGTTTATTGCATCTATAAATTACTATATAATGAATTTATAATTAAATCTACATTCAGCTACATTACAAATCATATATTTTGTTGTTCGATATTAGTTATATGGTAGTATATACTATATGGATTCCAAATATATATACATCAAGAATTTAAAAAGTTGGATCAAAAAATAAACCCATAATATTCCTATGTAACCTAATTTTTTTAATGAATATCCTTTTATATGAATTTATATTATGAAATGTCTTTATTAAAATTGGTTGTCTGGATTAAAAACAGCCATTCTCAAATGGTATGATTTCATATGACCACCAAACCATATCTAAGCCTTAGTATTAAATCATAAAATATCTTATTGTGATATATAAAACATTAAAAACAATATAAAACAACATTTAAATAAGATATTTTTTTCATAAATTATAATAAAGATAAACTCATATTGAACTAGGGGATCGTCATGTTATTTCAAACAAGAATAAAATTCACGGGCTTAATCAAAATTACCATTTAGTGTTGTTTTAATAAATTGAAAATTCCATCGCTTTTATTTTTTAAATATAATGAAAACCACCTAACCAATACATTGTAGTAATATCACCTAATTATCCACTTTTTCTTTGTAATGTGTAACCCATTATTTTTTATCTAATTAATTGTGGAAACATATGCTATCTAATAATGCAAGAATATTTTTACCTGTATCATGGGATCTATGAACGCCTTCCATACCACATTAGTACATAATTATTTCCCCATACATTAGAAGAATCTAGTGGTCTATATTAGGGGATTAATGAATGTGAATTTAGGTGTGCACGAATTATATAACATGTTTTGTCAGCATTAACTCTTCAAACCTCCTTTATTTCATAGATTTTGTATACATTTATGAAATATTAATATGTGATGAACTCTATTGAAAAATTATATTCCTACCAACTACCAATTATTTTATAAAAGGATATATTATATTCATATGAATGGATATTTTATGGTAAATTTTATTTTTATTAAACCAAATTGCACATTGATTATCCCATGAAATATTTAGTGGTTACTCTATTGCATTCCTCATTTCTTCTGACTACGCATGCATTTAGTTAATCTATCTAAATTAATGTTTCCATGAATCATACTCAAATTTAACCATTCATTGAGTAGCTAAATTATTTTTATTCTAATGAAAATAATACAAACATCTTATATAATGAATATTTCACCCGATGTTGATTTTATATCTATATAGTCCCAATTCCAATATGTGTTTCTAAATCCCCAAATTTTGAAATATCTATTGTTTGTTTTATGTATACCATTGTTATCAGATATATAAAAACATATCATAATTATATTATAATATTTATAGTTAGACTCTTTAACATCACACTATAATTTGGTATATACAGTCACCCCATAAGTTAGGTTTTTTTCTATCCTATATAGATAAAATTAAATATCTCTTGTAAATTAATTTAGGTTTGCATTGAATCCATATTCATAATTTCACATTTTTATTCAAAAATAAATAGTATTTGAATCTTATTTTTAGTATTCAATTTCATTCCCTTTAACTAATTATACATCAAACATTTCATGGGAGAAAAATTATATAAAAATGTATATTCTAAATCTGAAATCCTAGAAAATATGTCTTCTCAACAATCATTTAAAATTTTAAACACTTCATTGTATACTGAGAAAAGAAATACACATTCATACTACTCATCATTATAATATATTATATCATATACAAAGAAAATGAAAATGGTAGTACATTTTTTATTTTTCTTTTATATAATGATTCCATCAACCATTAGTTTTTTATTAAAAAAATCCTTTAACAGTTTATACAAATTTTAATAATAGAATCTAGGGGACCATTTTAAATTAACAACTGGTATCATTAACTTGAAAACCATTCTCTAATTTTTTATAATTTAAAATAAACACATCTTTTCAATATATACTTCTTTCTGAAGATAAAATTTTGGAAAAATGGATTACACATCTAATTGATAAATGTTGTAATTTTTTTGAGATGAACCTACCAATAACATTCTGATTGTTTCTACATTTTTTAAATGTGTAATTTTTTCATTCAAGATAATTTCACTACATTTGGGAATATTCATGGAATCCATTTATTCATTGTTTCTGAAAAAATAAACCTTCTAATTTTTCTTTTTTTATATACGGATTTATTGCTATGAAAATAATTATTTTTATGTCATTGAAGAAGATTACATTGGATTTTTTCTCTCAATATGATAAACATCCAAATTCATAGAACATTTTCCAACCACATTTTCAATTACATTTTCCATTGTATGTGGATCAATTAAAGAAATAAGTGAAGTATGATATTTTGATATTAATCTTCTTCCTTTTTAAATAGGTGATTAGTAATCCCTATTTATATTTTTACTGTTAATTTTTCCCTCAAATATCTAAAACTTATTTTACACACCACATTCACTATAATTAAAAGCATCTATTGACCATTCTGGAATAAAATCAACATTTTATGATATTATATCCCCAACCTCATTACTGTTTTCTTCTTTAATATTCCCACTCTATTTTATAGAATAATTAATATTCATTCGAGTTTTTTATCTTTTCATAGTTTGCCATAAATTATCCTATAAATAATTTGAACAATATTTTTAAATATTTTTTCTCAATCTCTATAAAAATTTCTACTAGAAAAATACAACATGATTACTCTATCATATAATTATTTCAATCAATACAATCATATTTTTTATGAATTTATTATTACATTGGATTCCATATAGCATGAAATAATTTAATTTATTATTAAATTGATATTATATTTAATTTGGTGTTATATTATTTCTAGCTATAAACAGACAAATTTTTTAACATGAAAAATAACCCAAAGTTATAATCTCCATAAAAATCAATATTTTATATTTTCATACAATATTTTTATACCAATTTCTAAAATGATATTATACATCCAATCTACAACTAAATTCTATTATGGTTTACAAAATTTCATATATTGATTCTTTATTCCACATATTTAATGATTATTTACATATACATCACATCTGTATTGTCTGCCATTGTCATAACTGAGTTTATTGTTACACACACAAATCTATTTTTAAACCGATCATCTATATAGTTTTACCTTTTTTACAATATTTAATTTTCCATTATCAATATAAAATTTGATATTCATGTAAAAGAATATATGTATGTAATTCAATATAGATGAACTTGAGTAGAAATTTGTCACATAGGTCAATGAAGATCATCATATGCTTGATATACTAGTTTTGTATGTAATCTGAAACTTATTGTGGAAATTATGATTTATCCTTCCCATGTGATATGTTCCATGGATTCCATATTGATCATTATTATTTTTTTATGAATCCATCAAAACATTAGGTTTCTTGATTTTATATAGTAATCATTTTCAAACATTTCCATGCCCTCTATTCAATTAAATGTTCTCATATTTTAGACTCAAATAACATGTATCTATAAATTCAAAAAGTATTAATATATTTACAATTTTTATAATATCCTAATAAAAATTCCTTTCATTTCACATTATTTTAATTATTAATGTATTTATTTTTAATGTATCTTATTTACCTTTATCAAAAATTTGTCCTACATTTCACAAGTTGTGTTTTAACCCCTAAAAATAAAAACATCATCATATTTAATGTTTTTATATTCCCAATGGGTTATTCTAAGAAATTTTAATTTCATAGAAGATTTTTTAAATTTTTTTTCGAAACCTCAGCCATGAATCTCAATTTTCATCCCAATTTTATATTCACTGATCATATGAGTGGAACACCCACTATCTAATATCCATACCATTGTATTAATTATTTAATTAAATGAAACCCCTGTCAAAAAAGTATTCACTTAATTATACACATGAATGTGATTCCCTATTATTCTGATAGATGACTGAATGAGAGATCATTCCATGAATTTCAATACAGTATACACTTGTTGATCAAATCATCTACATAGTTATTCAATATTGTCAAATCATTATTCCATTTTCATCTTGGGTCTATTATCATTCTATTATTGTATCCATAGAGAATCCATATTCATCTCATTGGATCTAATCATATGACTTTATTAGATCATCCCACATAATGATATTTTATAACACCATTTTTAGGGATTATTTCCATGAATTTCACAACACTAACAATACTCTAAAATCTACACATTCTGGATAATAAATGTAAAATCTTTTTTATTCTTTCTAGAATTTGATATGTGTTGAGATTCTTGTGTATTATTTATCTTATAATATATAAAGTTATATTCATTCAGTTTTATTCAATAAATATGTACATATAATGTTTGTTTTTATTGATTATTCATTTTCCAGATAATAAAATATTTAGTAATAAACCATGAATATTGTATCAACAAGATAGAAAAAAAAATAGATAACAGTTATATGAGAATATTTTTAGTGGGATTAGTCTATTATCTATTTATTCCAATAGGTTTTTTTCTTCTATATATTTACAATATTATTTAATTTATCAAGAGATTTTTAATATTTTATCGAGAAATTTTTATGGTTAAATATGTGTTTTTCATTGTGAACATAGAATATTTTACCTTATTGAACTACATTCAATATAAATAATTTTGTTCTGTTCTATCAGAAGAATCCCTATTTGGTATTAATCATTTTACATCAATAATATTCACATTTTCTTCTCCCATTAATTTATTTTATTTCTTGAAAATTATAATTTTATCAATACATGATTTAATTACATCATTAAACATGCAGTCATAATATTTTGGTCATTACACATCTTTATATGATATTTGTTCTCCCTTTTTCATTAGAAATTAATGGAAAATTGTTCAATATCACTTAATTTAACTATTATACCATAGAAAATACCAACATTATTTCTTTATCAATTTTGGCATATTTAATTACTCAATTATTAAACTCTTTGATATTCCTCTTAACTTTTATAATGACATGTATCAGTAACATCATTGTCACTGTAAATTTTCATTCACTAAAGAGCTATGAATTCCATATTCTATTTCACATTATTCATGAATACGTCCATTTTTTCTCTCATAAGTAATTTTAATATTAGGTATTTAATCTAGATCTCATCTTTCTCAATATTCATGTGCTTAAATTTTATGATCGAATATATCTTGAATTTTTTTTCCATCATCTTTATTACAACTCTAGAATCATCAAAATTTTCTTTGAATCCTTAAATATTACTATGAATTTTCTTCACATGAGTAATTAATTTCCATTATATTAATTATCATCCATTTTAAGACACCATGTATTATTCATTGTATTTGAAACATATCTTATTTGATGTTTACATTTTCATCATATGTAATTTAAGATTTATTCAATGATTATTTAAATATTTTATAACCCATAAATTCATTTAAAACATATTGATAACCTCATGATAATATATATATTTTTTACATTACCATTGAAATATTTATTTTTCTGGTCTGAAAATATTTTTTACCATCTATTTTTATAAAATAAAACAAATTATTTCATCATCATGATATTCTAGACCTAGAGATAAAATAAGTTGTAAATTTTAATTATTCCAACTATGATAATATTTTCATTCAGATATTGGAAAACCAGCGATTTAATTTGGTTGATATATTCCATTAACCTAAGAATAATATACCTAATCTTAATGTGGGAACCCTGTATAAGATAAATGTTGATGTGCCTAGATAGATCTGTTTTCTCCACACCGAAAGGCGGTAGGGTTGATTTTGTAGAGGTTAATTGTTTTGATTTTTCATAGAACAAAATAATCTTTGTTGTTGTCTTAAAAATATGTTGTGCTCCTTCATGAAATAATATAGTATAATAAGTATAATAATTAATTAAATAAAAATGTACACATCAATTTTGAAAAGGTATAGAACCAATTTGGATTCATACACATGTAAATTTCTAGTTACTTACCCAAAACATTGGTTCTTTTCACAATTTACCCAATTGAAATTAATATATACGATATTGATTTGCATAACACCAAGCATGTCTACAATCACACCCAACATCCCAGATTTCTGTTATAGTACATTACATATTTAGAAAAAGTAATGATAATCAAAAGAAATCAACGTCACATTTGTAACAAAAGGTATAGTTCTTATTATTGAGATAATAGAGTATAAATTAATGACTTGTAAATAAGTAATTGTTGAACGTTCAGAAAAACTGACCATTAATCTAAAAATTTTACTTTATAAATATTGAGATGTTTCAAGGGTAAATGTTAAATGAATAATCAAGATCATTGTCTTCTATAATACCTAATTTATGTACCACCTATCCTATATATATATTTTAATCATCTATCCCCACCATCAATTTCCATGCACATAACATGGTCTAGGATCATCACTCCCATTTTTATACATATGTCAATGATCATGTTCTATGATCTCTATATTTTTATATAAACTCATCATGATCTCTATGATATTTTTATAAATCCCTATGATATAAATGAATTCTTTACGATAATGAATTTATATATTAGATTAATATCTTTTGAAAATAACAATTTCAAACTCCATAATTCAAATTCTATTTAATTTTTTAAAACAACTATATTTCTTCATTCAACCATCTTGAATAGTTTAGCATCTTTTTTCACACAATTGAAAAATTATTTATATGTAATCATCACAAAAGTCCTATGTAAAAATAACACTATACAAATCAATTACAAATAATATTCATATATCTCAAAACATTTCAAAAACACTTTTGTTAAAATTACTTACATGACTAAAATTGGAATAATGGATTTCCTCTGTAAATTACTACATATTAATATGCTATATGAATATGCATTTGCCTACGTGACCAATTATCTACATCTCCATAAAAAAGTAGCAAAGCGATTGAAATAAATAAATTATTTCAAAATTCACCTACATTAATAATTAGGATAAATCAATCCCAAAATTTCCATCTATTTCTACTATGTTGAAATGGTTTCGATGTCAATTGTGTTTCATTAAATTTGTTTCGTAAGTCCAAAAAAAATAATGAACCACAAATAATACTATCTCATCCATCATCTATCTCCTCTAATAATTTTGTTTTTAATGTAACATCATATTGTGATATATATTACCATAAAAACAATATATATTATACTCTAACATAAATATGGTTATCTTAAAATAATGAAAAAAATATAAACTCAAAATATTCCTTTGGATCCAAAATTTGGTTGAAAATTAGGCCATCATTCCATGATATTCAACAAAGGAATAGATATATTCATGACATTTGCACAAAAAATTTGACTTTACATTTGGTTAATGAATCCCTATAATTACTGAATGGGATGCCTAAAACATTACTATTGTATTAGGAGAAATTGGAATTTATATCAATGGATTTCAGAGGGGTTTTCAAATACCCCTCAATGTAATAATACTATTTGGGATATTAATTATTGATTAACTAATACTACACATTTTCACATCCCAAAATATACATTGACTTTAGATCACCATTTTAAACTATATATAACAGATATTTTTATTTTAAATGGATTTCTTATCTCTATTGTACCTTAACAAGACCTTATATTCACCTCTAATTATTGAATTGAACATCAAAATTCATTAGATTCTAAGTTTCATTTATGTAAATATTTTATTTCTCAGTTTGAGGATCAATAGAGAAAAATTATTTCATAGGTCTAATATATTATTCATACATCATCAATGAATTACTAGGGATGTTAGAATCAACATATTTCAATTGTTGTGTTTTGTTATAATTGAATATTAAATCCATGAATATAAATGAAAACTTTTAATGAATTATATGTAATGGTATGTTGGAATCCATATTATTTGGAATAATTAATAGAAATGGAGTTTGTGAGACTAGAGTTGGTAAAAGATATAATTTAAATGGTATGGAAAATTCAAAAATTATTTTGAATGGATTTGAATTGTTTGAAATGTTATGTAGCCATCCATAATAAAGATATTTCTGTACAGGATGGTAATCATAGTATATATAATGAATCCTGATGATGAAGTGATATTTGATTGGTAAAAATGCGGTTTTCAGTCAGAGTTTCATTGGATCATATGAAATGTAAGGCAAATTTCAAAATGATTATCCTTGACTTCTTGTTTTTTCTAGGTACAAAATATATTTGATGATTTGATGTAATGGTAATATTTATCAAATTCATATCATGTTTTATGAATTTATGTATTTTATTTTGAACATAGCCATTATTATAAGGAACACACTATTCTGATTCTTTATCATAGATATAATTTCATATAGAATAAGTTTATGTTAGTAATTTTAGTTTTTTTTTGAAACCATATGTTCGAAGAAGAATAATTGGACTATCATGATATTATGGTAGAAACATATCAAAACATAATAAATAAGTGAATAAAATTATGAGGGAAAAATTTCCAAAAAATATGTAGAATCTATCATCCTAGGTTATGATAGAAAAAATCAGTTATTTTTTCAATAATAATATAATTAAATTAATTTTAAATATATTAAATAACTAATTAAAATAAAAAGGAAATTATTTTATTAAAATAATTTATTAAAATGTATAATTTTAAAAATTACTTATCAAATTATAGAGTTATAATTTAACAAAATTATATATTTTGGATTAATCATGTAGAAATTATCCTATGATATAATTTTTATAATATTCTAAAAAATTAAAATTTTTCAGTGAATTGTAAAAAAAATAATTTTAATTAAATAATGTATTTTATTTTTATGTATGTATATATATTTAAATTATATTTAATATTTGATTAATATATTAATTGGCTATTCATTCAAACTAATGAAATTATTCTTTATTAAATGATTTTTATATATGAATTTAATAAAAAAACATTTAATATTTTAAAACGATATTTACATGAAAAACTATTTTTAATCTCATTATGAGGGATTGATTTTAATTTAAAATTTAACATATCTTGGTTTATATTTTAAAAAAATTTATTCCTCATTTATAACTACTGGGTTTAATTTAGGTTAATATAACCCTTTATTTTTTTCATTATCAATAGTTATTAGTGTAATTTTTTGTAACCACAGTAAAGGGTATATTGGGTAATTAGTTTTTAAAAATAAAATGAAATTGATTATAAAAGGACCCTAAAACTTGCCATAATTCTATTTATAGACTCATTTTCATACATATGAATCCATTATTAAGTAATAATACAATTTTTCTATTTGGATGTGATTATTCCTTTTATAATAATTTTTTAATGATGAGTAAAATGTATCATACTCTTGATTTTTATAGATATAATATTTTTAACATTTTGTTAAACATATGATATTATTGTTTAGAAATAATAAATTTAAATATAATGTATTTATATTTAGAATTGTATATTTTAATTTTTATTTGATGTTTTAATTACCTTAAAATATTATTCAATGCCGAAAAACATTTTTTATCTAGAAAATTTAAAAAATGATATAAGAAATATTAAAAATGAAAAAATTATATTGAATTATAGAGATTCATTTACTATATAAATATTTTTCAGGTATATTTATGTGATTAGATCCCAATTAAATATTTTTTCTAATCATTTTTAATTGTTATGTCATTGAATATTTCTAAATGATACATTTTTGATATTTTAACAAAATTTTATTTTCATTTAGGAAATAATATTCCTAATAAAAATATCTTCAGATGATTTAATAATATATTCATTAAAATAACATAAATGGTCTGTTTTTTATTTATCATTCCATTTATATAAATAATATTGACCGTCAATGTGTAAACAATTTTATGATCATTCTATGTTTGAATGGTGTTAATGAGGAATAAGTCCAAATGTTAATGGTATGAACTAATAAATTATAAAATATTTATTATATGATACATTTTTTATCATACTCATCTTGTCATTGAAGAATCATAGTTTTATGAAATTTGAATTGAAAATTAATTTTTTTAATGTTGGGGTCGATTCCTCATTTTATTATTAAAGGAAATCAAAGACCCCTTTTAACTGGGTGGAGGACGACCCATTACATAGCTCATTGTACCAGTGGGCTTGTAGCCCATTACATAGCCTGTATGCCAAATTATTTTGCCCAATTTCCATTCTGTGAATAGTAACCCGACTGCTAGAGTAAAGAATGTTACCACCGCCACTATATTTTTTATATAAATTCTTAACATATAAATTAAATATGGTGAAATAATGAACCTATTGTCTCTCATACACTAAGATTTTATTATACTAATATAATATTAAACAAAAATCTCCAAACTGAATCAAATGTGAATATAATCCATCATTAGTGTATATTCTAGTCTACCTCCACAGAGAATGATGTAAATCATTTTCCATAACCAATTCCATTTTCTTGTAGTAATTATAGAAATAGTTTTTATATATGATATTAATGACATATTTATCAATTTTAAATGACAATATATCATATATTTTTCTTACAATTCATTCCCTCAAAAAGAAAATATAATTTCTGTGTATCTGTAGATGACAACCAACATTTAAAAATTATGATACATTATTTATAAAAAAATCACATGAATAACATATATAAGTTTATTTTAAGAAGTAACCGGATATTTATGATATAATTATATTTATATAATGTTATAATAATACTTACATTATTCCCCCAACAATCATTATGAAAGGGAAATATTACTCATTGGTATGTATGACCGACCACATCCATGATTATAATGTAGATAATTTTTTATAAATAATTAAATGGTAGTATTTAAAATCATAATTTACATTTAAATTTTAACTTTTTTATTGATATAATTCTAGAAATGTCCGAATAATGACCTCTTTGAAATTTTTTCCTTAAATAATGTAATTTTGGACTTATTAATGATATGACAGAAAAATATCCTACTTAATCATAAATTGTTGAGAAATTTTAAATAACATGTAATTGAATATTATAAATTTTATAATTAAATTGGATAATATTACTAATAATTTAAATAAATTAATATATGTTTTTTGTTCTGGATAATATGGAAAATATGAAATGAGTAGAACTCGAGGTAAGGGACACATTAAAATAAATTTCTATTTTATTTTTTATAATGATTTACTATTAAAAATGATATCTTCTAGTTATATGTTTTTTTTAATTATTTTAGGAATGTATATATAAGTATATAAATGTACTCTGAATGGATATTAATTTCACATTCATTCCATATTGATGATATTGGAATCATTCTATGAAATTTAGGACTTTAGTTTTAAAAAAGTAATGATCTATTTTAATGTATATGTTGATAATGAATTTTCCAATCATCATAACCACTATATAGTTCTTTTATTAAATTAAAATATTTATTTTTTCATAAATACAATACACACATTAAATATTTATGGGAATTTTTGTTCTAAATATATATTTTTTAGAGAAATGTGCATATATCTATCAAAAAGTTTTCAACACATGGTTTTGTGGGTATAATATGGGGTCTCCCAGATATCGAACCACAGCCATGGGTAATATTTCTATTTTTTTGAAAAATTATACTAGAGTTAATCAATATAGTTATTCAAAATATAATGGTTATATTGGGGTTATATGAGGAATATATCTCAACGATCTTATATGATTTTCTAAGATTTATAACGAGTATTCATTTAAATAACATGACTTAAGAATGATTTATATTAATATTTATAAATAAAAATTACTTCCCCTTTTAGATAATAAGTTATGTTTTTTATGAAATTGTTTTCACGGGTTATCATTTTTTACACTAGACAAACAGATTTCTTCTATTTATGTCCCTTATAGAGCTCTTTTAGCTTAGACCACATATTAAAATTGTTTCCTCGGGTTTATGGATTGGTAAAGGGGAGGAAAAACTCATGTTTAAAGTCATGATTATTTTTCGTAAAATAAATAATTTTATTTAAACTTTATTTATTATTGTAAAAATTCATACTGAATTGTTGTTTCTACTTATTGAATTCAAATTTTCCTATATATGATTTATGAAATAATTTTTCAACACACTAAAATGAAATGAACCAATGGAATTCATGTAAATAATTTCAAGTCTTGTGAAACAACTAAATTTAATGTTTATACATGGGTCCTTAAAATTTATATGAAAAAAATATTCCTATTTTCACTATATATATTCCTAATGTAATCCCCTTGCTAGTCATTTTTTTCTTTAACCCATAATATTAAATTAATAATTAAATTATTATTCATGTCCTGGAAATGAGAATTACAACTCAATAAAACAAAAACAATTCAAAAAAGAGTCCAGAGCTTTCGAATGATGAAAATGGTGAAGGAAAAAAATTCCACCCAAACAAATGAGATTGAATTCATATGTAAATGACATAGTAAAATTATACGTGATGTTTATTTCATTGAAAGTCAATTTATTTAAAAATATTCCCACAAATATTTTCCATTCCTTCCACATATTACTCACCTTAATTACTTAGCCATGTATCTTCCTAAACATCCTGATGAAGTATGTTATCGCATCATGCATTTTTATTATAGAAAGTTTCATTTCATTTAACAATTATATGTTCTCTAAGGTCCAGTGTCATTGAAAAAATGGTACATAATGCATCAAAGTATAAAATAATGCTATAATACCCATGAAAAACATATTAAAAGACTCATCCTTATTACAATTTATACATCTCATAACTAGATATATACATCATAGTAATGGGTGAGGAGAAGTCCAAGTAAAGAAAAATTGTGAATCATTTTACATGGGAACATGAGAAATATCAATAAGAACGCATGGATTATTGTAAAATAAAGATAAAGAGGAATATAATTGATATAATAACAATAATAAAATATGAAAATGTGGCTACAAAATTTAATTTAGACATTCATAAGCATATCACAATGGTCCGCCCCCATGGTGTCATAAAAATTAGTATTGTTATTCACAAAGGAATTATAAAACATATCATCTCTAGAGATTAATTTATTTAACCAATTCATTGGAGAGATATATGGTCACACCCTTATATATATTTTAATTTTTATGTGAGGCTCATTTATCACAATCATAAAGTTTATAAATAACACAAGTATAATAAAAGTAATGGGTTACATATAAAAACTACGACGTTTTAAATAGTTCTTAAAAAGAAGATAATTAAGTCATTTTTAACCCATGTAAATGGAATGGGGTATTATGTATGTCAATTCCAGAATCAAAAATATAATTTTTTATGTCTTTATAAATACCCCTAGAGATGAAATTTCTATAGCTATTCACATTAATAAAATAAGACAATTTCAAGACAAAAAGAGAGAGATTTTGAGACAAAAAAAATATACAATGTAACAGTTAGGAAAAATGGTTGTATAGAACATTAATAAGAGAGCATAAAACGCTCACACTGCATAAATAACTCATATTATAGTATAGGGTGATAATAAAATAGAATTAAAATCATCGAATGTATATTTTAATGACATAATACATTAAAAAGAAACTTGAAATAATAAAGAAGTTGTTATTTCTTTTACAAAGATTCAGCTGTATAACGTCGTCACTCACCAGAATATTAGAAAAATGAATTGATGAGAGAAAAAAGTGTATCTAATCATATGTATATAAAACATATAGTATGAAGTATTCATAATATCATACCCCAACATATAAAAATTCAAAATTGAATGACATAACAAAAATGACATGTTGACTAAAAGAGGATGGTGAATGGTTCCCTATCATTGAAATGTAACATGAAAAACTCGAAGGATGGTACCTTGGGGGGATTGAGGGAATCATGGTAGGATTACTTCAGATGTTAAAAATACCATATATTTTTTAGGGGAAATTTTAATTAACTTAATGAAGTAATGGGAAGGTTTTAATTGAAAATGTGTGGGAATATTTTATTAATCTTCTAGGGATTCCACTTTAGTGGTATTTAAAAATACATAAGCTTTCCTCTCATATTTTTCCATGTAATTGGCCACCTTGGACACCACATTACATATTTTATTTTAACATAATCTACCAATGTTATAACATAATTATAACATCATTAATAATGTCATTAATCACAACAAAACTCATGTTTATCTTTTCTATTCATTGATGAATGAAAAATTTTATAAAAAAATATTAAATTCATCCTAACCTAATATAGATTCCATGAATTTGAAAATTATGTCCATTTGATGAAAATAATTTTCAAATTATGACATATTTAACTATTATGTAAAAAAACTATTTACCCAAAAAAAATACAAATACTTAATAAAAAATTTCTAAAAAAAGTAATTACTTATGCTATTATATCATATTACCAGTCAAGATGCGTGAAATATATTTGTACTTTATTATATGGGGATAATATTCAATTCATCACATTACAATTCATAAGGGTAATATTAATATTCATAATTTACAATCCACCAAAAATTATGTTTATTGTATTAGAATCCAAATCTCTTACTAATCATAATTGTAGAAGACATTTGTTTGAAAATAATTTCACATTATTTATTATTTAATCTATAAAAAAATATTTTAAAATGCATTTTTGAGAATACATATCTATATTATAGAAGTTCTATAAATTCATCCTATATTTATCTTGATATTTAAAATTCACAAATTTTACCATTATAAGAAATAAAAATTTTATTTACACAAATGGATGACAAAAAGTAACTATGGATTCATTACATAGCCCCTTATAACACCTATATAGAATCCTAGAGTAAAGTGTGCAATGGTGATAGAATTTTGGGGCGGCCCATACAAAATTGCTTGAGTGGCGATTTATTTCATCTTGAACATCTCCCAAACGAGATTACATTCAATCTAAACATGTTGATGCTAAGCTTTTGTATTTTACAGAGCAAAGACCAGTTAATCTACCACCATCCAATGATTTTAATGATAGGATTTGTATAACCCGAGTCTACTAGATGAAGCCATAGAATCTTATTTTTGAATTAATTAACCATGATCATTTGTATTTATAAACAATAGTCATAACATAATGTGTATAGTTTCCAACATTCATATTGACTAATGATCATACAACTGTTGAAACCCAATGACCACTTTTTAATGATAATCCTTTAAGTAATTAAATGACATAGTCCTGTTTATTATAAAATAAAATAGCAAAAAAATTTAGGAAATAAATATCATTGACCAGTTCGGGTCAATACATCATTCCCTCCTAATAAAATGTTGTCCCCAAAATTTTTACTCGTACCATCAGAAGAGAAAATTTGTGAGTATTTCAACCCCATAGACTCCTCTAGATCCCAGGTTTGTTCTTCACATTTTTGGTTCTTTGAAAACACCTTAACAAGGTGGGTATCTTTGTTGCATGGAACCTTGCCCTATGATCCATGATCTCTACTGGTTTGTCCTCAAAAGGGAGGCCATGTTACAGTTTTAGCACCTTTGGATTTATTAAATGAGAAATATCAGTTTTGTACATCCTCAAGAGGGATATGTGGAAGACATCATGATCTGCTTCTAAATTTAATGAAATTGCAAGACAATAGGCCACTGCTCCTACACGATCTAGGATTTAATAGGGACCAATGTACATATGGTTGTACATCCCTTTCTTCCTAATCCTAATGAGTATCTTCCATGGTGAGATTCTAAGAACGAATTTTTTCACCAACATTAAATGTCGTGTCCCATTGACGATTTTCGACATGGCCCTTTTTGTGACTCAGAGCATCTTTAATGTATAGTTTTATGGAATGGATTTTTTTTGTTTTCTCGCGCACATGATCAGGCCCAATAAGATTTATCTCACCATCTTCATCCCAAAATGTAGGAGTTCTACATCACTTTCCTTATGGGGCTTTGTAGGGTTCTATTTGAATGCATGAGTTTTTTAATAGTCCTTTCAGATTGGCCATTATTTTGTTGTTATATTATATACTGAAATTCAACATGGTACTCAGTGAATGTTTAGGACATCACCAAAATACTGTTGTAAACCTTGGATCACGATTAGATGCTATATAAAGTGGAAGTCCATGAAACCTTACAACTTCCTTTCAGTAAATCTTGGAATGTTGATCAAGAGGGAAATCTTCCCGAATAGAGATGAAATAGTCAGTCTTTGTGAGATGGTCCACTATAACCCACATCACATTATTTATCACTAAATTTGTTTGAAGACCAGTGGCAAATTCCATAGAGATATTTTTCAACTTCCATGATAGTATGGTTAGTGATGGTAATGATCTTTTATGAGGTTTTCACTCTTCCTTCACTTACTGATATACTAGGCACCTTGATGTGTAGTAAAAAATCTCCCTTTAGATTTTATCAAATCAAAAAATGATCACGAAAATCCAAATAAATTTTAATTCTTGAAGGATGTATATAACAAGTGGAGCTATGAGTTTCATCCATCAGTTCATTCTTTATTTCCGAAATAAATGGAAGACATAGTCTTGTATGAAAATTCAGTACACCTTCTTTATAAATACTGATATCAAGAAGCTTCACAACCTTCACACCCTAAAACTTCTTCTGTGAAAAATGATATTCTTTTTGAGCTTTCTTTATATTCTCTAGTCAAGATGGTTGAGAAATATTTTGGGATAGGGTTGATTATGTCCCTTCCATTTGAATTTACTACACCATTTTCACCAGGATTTGGATCATGGGGTCTCATTGAATCCTCATCATAGAAAAAAATAGATATTTCTTACTAAATTCAGCATCAATGTTGTTTTGTCTTCTGGTATGATAATGAATTGAAAAATTTAGCTATTAATAAGTTCCAATTATCTAATTTGTCTCATGTTAAATTTATTCTGGGTGAAAATATACTTCAAACATTGATGGTGTATGTATATATCACATTTCTCCCCATAATGATAGTGCACCCCATATCTTTAGAGGCAATAAAACCAAAACCATCTCAAGATCATGTATAGGATAGTTCTTCTCATGAGTCTTTAAATGTGAAGATGCATAAGAAATTAATATTTCATTTTTCCTAAGGAAGCTCCCAATCCATTTTAGAGATTAATCTCTAAAAATAACATATCCTTCTACAGTTGAGGGAAGATTTTACATGGGTTCATTCAAAAATCTCTTATTCAAATGTTGGAAACATTCGTCACACTTATTTTTACATATGAACTTGACCCCTTTTTGAGTTAATAGGGTTAATTAATAATAATGTAATGCATTTTTTTCACAAGCATCATATAATATTATTCTAATCCGTGGAAACTAAAAATATTAGTTATTGTTATAGGCTAAGGCCACTCCTTTACCATCATTTTCCATTTAGTGTCAACCTTGATTCCTTCATTGGTTACAATTTTCCCCAATAATGAAACATTTTTTACAAATAATTCAAATTTTCTGAAAATTTTTAAAAGCATCTCCATCCGATAATTTTTCTAAACAACCCTTAGTTTATCCTCATATTGCTCACATGTTTTGGAATATAGCAAAACAACATCAACAAAATTAATAAAAATGTTATCAAGGTAATCCTTATAGTATCTATTAATCATATGCATAAAAATAGCAGCTGGATTAGTCTGTCTAAAGGGCATAACCACAAACGCATAACTGAGATATCATTATCAGAACACAGTTTTTAGAATATATTTTTTATTCAGCTTCAGTGGATGATAACTAGACCAAATGTCAATCTTGGAGAAGAATTGAGCACCACCAAGATAGTCAAACAAGTCATCAATTCATGTTTGAGGGTATATATTCATCATTGTGATCCCATTCAGTTCTTTATAATCAATGCATAGCCACATTTATCCATCATTCTTCATTAAAAAGAGACAATGTAGTCCTAAAAAAGAAAAACATAGTCTACTAAACTCCTTCTCCAAAAGATATTTGATTTTTTTCATTGATTCCTCCACCTCCACATTTTAAATCCTATACCTAGTCATTGATATATGATGAGATCTAGGTAGGAGTTCAATGGATAACTTTACATATCTTCTTGGGAGATATCCAAGATACTCATCAAGAAATACGTCAAATATTCCAGGATGATAGGGACATTTTGTATCATTATAATATCATTTCCTTCTTTTTCTTCACTGATCAACTCTATAATGTATGATATAGGAAGTCATTCTATTCAAAGATCATGTTGATATATCTTTTATTAGAAGATCATAGTAGGTTTTCCATTCAAGACTATTGAAATATAATTTCTTTGGAATTTGAATTTTCCATTATACCGTGGGAGCCAGTCCATTCATGGTATAATGTTAAATTCAAACATGGTAATGACTAATAGATTTGAAATAATATTTCTCTCACTAAAATAAATATTAGATTTTCAAAACACTAGTGATGCTTGTATAATCCAACTAGGAGTCATGACTATTAACAATACATATAGTGATTTAGGGGTTGATTCTTATATCCATGAAAACATGGAGAAATTTGAGGAATACATAGAACAATAATAAGACAATTTATTTTCAATAATTGAGAGAAAAACTAGAGTACCATCCATAAAATTATTAGGATATTCAACATTAGCTACGGGGATTGAAAAAATCACAACATTCCTCCTTTAGACTATGATGAGGTTTATGGTGATCCCCCTCCACTAAAATTGGACTTAGAAACTAATTAGTAATGTTCCCACGATATCAACAAATGATTCACTGGAATTCATGTATGTCATGCACCTTATTTACATTTACATTAGTTTTTTGAAGTTGAGGTTTCACCTAACATTGACAATTCTCATGCGATACAGACATCTCTGACACACTTTTAGAACTTCCTTCTCTTGAGTAGATAGTTCCATAAATGATTATTCCCAAACTTATTAAATGTGGGACATTGCACATGCTTGTATCCTATTCCCTAATAAAATTTCCTCCCTAAGCAGGTATCCATTGATCACTTCTTGTAATTTTATTTACGAGACCACTGCATCTCACCAATCTCCAGTTTGACTTTCATTTCACTCTGCATGATATCCTCATAGAAATCATAGTATTGGATAGATAGATAAATACATAGAGGAGGTCATAGTCTACAATGGAATCTATCAGACATCCCATTATGATCTGTGACAATGCTTGAGGTGTAACAGGAATGTATTGTGAAGTTCATCCCATAACATCCAAGAGATTAATTATCCTTCTACATCACCTCGAGAAAATCGTTATCCAATAATTTTTTATAGAATAAATGAAATACATATTGAAGAAGATCCCTATGAACTCTTCCCACTCCACAGGTTTAACCTCCACTCATGGACTTGGTTTTTTAATCCATTCCCACAATTGATTAGATTCTCCCTCCAAGCGGTAAATAGTTATAGTCAACTTATCATGTTCTGAAAATCAGATCATAGAACAGCTCATGTCGATAGTGCTGATCCATTTTTCAGAAATGAATGGAATTTTAGATCCACTAATGGTTGGTGATTGGTAATACATAAATGACTCAAAAAAATTTAGTTCCCATTGTGGAGATATTAATCTCTTAGTATAATTCATGTTATTAATAATAACAAGAGTTAGTTACATCTTCATTATCATGAATGTTTCTATTCTGGCTTCCATCGGAGTGTCATCCGTTCAAGGTCTATTGTGGTCACCACTAGAATAGTTCTTCATATTTCATTCCATTGTCTAAATGTATAAAGAACTAGTGAGGATCTTCATTCATCTACAAATCATTTAACTATATTTTAATTTTTATGTCTCAAAAATTTATTCATTAGCATAATATTTTTAACAACAATTACATTTCTATTTAAATCCTTAGAAATGATTATTGAAAATGTGTGATTAAACAAACATATCCCCAAGGAGTATCAAATAAAGAGTTCTTCTCGGCCCATTGTGGTGTACTAGGTCCCCTGGCTCATGCATGATACTCTTTGTTAGATTTTTTACTCTTATGTACATCTGTTCCCGATCCACATATACTTCTTTGTATCTAGACATGTATTTATTTGTTAAGAAACCACTTACCTAATATTTCTCCAAAATACCTATATTTTTTAAAAAATGTAAACATTTCTTTTGGTTTATTCAAAAAAATCATATCCTAATTTACACAAATAACAAAAAAATCAATTGATACTAACTATGTAATTGTTCTTTTTACTACAGAACTTTTCATTTAATTTTACAAAAAGAAGATCATTCAAGTATAGAGTCTTGGGAATAAAGGGAACATAATACATGAAAACATAAAAAATTATCTCAATACCCATTAACATATTCTTTAAAGTTTCATCCTCTGTATATTGACTACGTATCCTAACCTAGAGACATACATCAAAGGAAAGGCTGGGAAAACAGCCTTTTAAGGAAAACAAGTGAAACTGTTTACATGTGAACATGGGCAATATAAATAAGAACATGAGTAATATCATCAGGGAATGATATTGAGACTAATAATAGAAATAATAAAATTAATCATAATAATAAAATTTGGTTACAACATTCAATTTATAATTCATAAACATATTACCAAGGTCTATCTCCAAGGTGTCATAAAAATCAACAAGGTTATTCCCCAAGGTATCATAAAACATGTCATATCTAGAGATAAATTTCATCACCCAATGCATTTGATAAGTATTAGATAACACCATTAATATTTCATTATTTTTATGTGAAACACATAAATCATAATCAATAATTTCATAACTAACCTAAATAGAGGAAAATAAATGGGTTTCATATTAAAAATCATGACGTTTAAAAAAGTGATTTAAAACAAGATCATTAGGTCATTTATAACCCATGGAAATGGATGGATGGTTATATATATGTCAATTTAAAACTAAAATAATTTTTTTTTGTATTGATGAAACCCCATGGTGATAAATTTTTTTTCTATATTCACATAAATAAAATATGACAATTTCTTGAGAAAAGGTGTGAGATTTTGAGACTATAATTCTGCAGCATAATGACTATAAATCATTGTTTTAGAAAAAATTAAAAAGATAGGTGAAAATGGTCAACCACTAATAAATATCTAATATTATATTATAGGATCACAATATAATCGGAATAAGATCATGTTATGGAAATTTTAACAACAAACCACATGAAAAGGATACATGAATGAAAAGATAAGATGCAATTTGTTTTACGAAAATTTGGCAGCCTAACGATGTCACACATGAAAAATTCAAAAAAAAATTGTTGAGATATAAAATGGTATATTATCATATATACATAAAACATTACATAATTTGGATAAATAATATCACACCACATCATATGAAAATGTAAATTTAAATACATAACAGAAAACTTATGTTGACTACAAGTGGATAGTCAACGATTCCCTTACCTTGATGACATCATAAAAAACTCAATGTTTGGGACTTTGGGGGCTTTAGGGAAACATAGTAGGACTCGATGGGAGGTTAAAAGACCATATAATCATTATGTAGAAATTTGGATTTCATTGAATGAAGTATGGGTTGGTATTTATTGAAAACGTGAGGGAACATTTTATTAATTTCTAAGAGACACCTCATTAGTGGTATTTAGAAAAACATGGGCTTTCCAATGGTATTTTCCCATGATATTGGCCACTGGGTACACCTCATAACTTATTATACATTAAAAAAATCTACCAGAATTATTAAATAATTACTACATAATTAATTATGTCATTAAATACACTGATACTCAAAATTGGATTTTTACTAATCAGAGAAAAACAAAACATTTTATAAAAATAACCTAAATTCACCCAAAACTAATATTGATGCTCTGAATTCATAAATTCACTCCATTTTATGAAAATAATATTTCTATCATGAGATATTTAATTTTAAAGTAAAAATGATATTTACAAATAAAAACTAATACATAACAAATAATTTCTAAAACAGTTATTTTTTTATGATATTATATCACATTACTTGTAAGATCCTATAATTTTATGGAGTCATTTCAGTCATTTTTTCATATACTTTTTGAATATTTTATGTACCTTTAACATTCAGTAGAAGTGTGTGGTGTGTTTGGGAGAACATATATGAAAAACTAAAGGACAGTGGGTTGTGCACGGTTTGCACACGGTTTGACAAAGCTTGTGACCAAATCATACCATGATTGTGAAATTGGACAGAAGATTCCTCATGGTTGGCATATAGGTTTCCTAACCATACGACCAAACCATGCTAACAATGCAGAAGTGGGAAGTGGACTCTTCACAGTTGGAACACAATTTTCTTAAATATGTGCCTCTGCCAATGAAATAGTGCGCGTAGTTTTGAATATCCAAAAATCTAATTGAAAACCACAAAAACCCCTTGGGACTCTAATATATCAACATTGGATTGGGCTTGAAATATTTTAAGAGTTTCAAAATCCTCCCAGAGGGTTTCCAAGGTGATTCAAACACAGTTCTTAGAGATTGCAAGCCCGAATTGAAGATCTTCTCTCATCCCTGTAAGTAGATTTCATTCTGATTCTTCTCCAATTTATTTCCTCTGCCTTTAATAATTCATTTCATAGTGTATTTTCATCTTTTCCATGGATATAAACCAATAGTGTGAGATCTTGATCTAGGATTGAGAATATAGATCTATATTTTCAAGATATTTATGACTTTGATCTTAATTTTGGTTTTATGGATTTAGATCTGGAGCGTGATAAATGATGTTGTACCACCCAGAATTTGGGTATTTCTGTTGGGCTCTGTTCCATCGTGAACTGAGGTAGGTAGTATAAATAGAACTACCATAGTCATGATTTCTGATATGCGTATAAGTTTATGAAATTTAATGATTCACTTGATAAATGTTTTCCTAAATGGGAGTAATTAGGAAAGTGGAATTGATTTGTGTTTAACATGGTTATTTATAGATAATTGAATCATGGAACAAGTTAATGGGGGCGGGGGGTTCCCAAAGTGATTGATATTTTGGATATTTTATTATGGGTTATAATCTTGTATTTGATTTATTTAATTAACTATTTGAAAATAACTATTTTGGATATCTAATCATGAAATGATGTTTGTCTTCAAATATAATTAATTGTGAGAATTTATTATAACATGATGGGTTTTGAAATGGATAATTAATTAGAAAGAATTAATTTTGTAAATAGAATGGTATTGATTGGATAATTATTTAATGAATTAATTTATGTGTTATGTTCGTAGTGAATTCATGAATTAGACAACGGCCTTTAAACTTTTTAGAAAATCGTTGGAATTGTAAATTATTAACATGGATAATTCTTGTGAATTAATGAATGATTAAATGGATGATATTTTGTTTTTTCTAGGTATGGAATTCCAGACCAATGTAGATGTTGGGAAATGGACATGGAGTTCCTCCTCAAAAGTTATCTAATCTCTTATATGTAAGTGTGTTAGGCATGATGACGTATGTCTAATTGGAATTGGAGTTCTAGGGATGTCATCCTAAATTCACTTCGATTTGGGGTGCTAGGCATGTCGTCCTACACCAAATGATTATTGTTAATATTGAAGGATGATTTAATACGGAAACAAGGATTGATTTGGCCTAATGTGATGATTATGTGTTAAATGAAAATGTGATTAATATTTAGTTTATGCATTTTATTTATTACTTCATATAACTCCATGTAGTATAATTTTACTTAACATGATTTAGACACTGTTGGTGGTGGCCTACTGTGTTGAACTCACACATAATTCTGACCGCCTGATCAGCACCCAATTATACTTTTTTGTTTCATGACATGATAAGGGTAAGGCCTTGGTTAGGTTATAGTTTGGGATTGGGGCATTGGAAAGGGAACCAGACATGGTTTGAAATCCAATTGGGTGTCGTTGTGTCTTTAATCTCATTTTCACTATAGAAACTTGACATTTTCATTGGCATAACATAATTTACTCTTCATATGACTATTTTATTTTATGGTTTGACAATCATATGTCGTGTTGTTTTTCTATTTATTTATACACTTTATTACATGGTTATTGTTTTTTTCTTCCTTTGGTGTTTTATTCTCATAACCGATAGTATAGTCTCCCCTAGACTGACTTACCAGACCCTTTCTGTAAATTGGAACACTCTGGAAAACATCGAGGTGTGCTTGAGGGCATGTGGACAATCGGTTTGGGGCATTGTTCAGTGGCTTATAGGCCGTGATTTCACAATGTGGAATCAAAGGAGTTTTATCTTCCTTCTTCTTATTTTGTATTTCTATTTTTGGAAAATGTAGACAGGAGAATAGGAATAGTTGAGGCTTTGTAATGAGATCGTGCATGGGAGTTGCTAACCCATGTACATGGTAAAATCCGAGAACTCAGGTTGGGACTTCTATGATTGTTGTTTGTTTTTATAGTGTTATATTATTTCACCTAGCATGACACACTTGTGGTGTGACATGATATTCTTTTCGGAAAATTTTAATTTTCATTCATGGGCTAAAGAGGCACAATTTTTGGGTTTTATAGTCACTCATGGTTGTTTTGACATGCTTAATTATAGGCAGTCATGGAAAAATGGGTTGTGGTAAAGTTGTTGAATGTGAAATTTTTTCCTTGTAGTGAGAGTAGAATAATGAGGAAAAATAAAAGGGTATATAATGAGAACCTTGATTGATGAAATTTGAATGAATTTTTTAATTAATTTTTGATTTATTTTATTTGAGATAATGTGATTATTTAATGGTTGATTAGTTAATGAGAATGAATATACCCTTGTTAACCAAGTCCTGGATGTAGGATAGTGAAGGGTAAAGATAAGGCCTCACTGTTGAACATGTTTTCAGAAAATGGATAAATGAAATTTTGAAACATATTGTGTTAGTTTCTACCCTTACCTAAATGTTACAAAGACGTGTTATGATACCCAATACATCTATTTGGTTTTGTATGAGTATGCCTCCATGATGCTTTATGAGGGATAGATCGAGGGGTATGGCCTGGAACGAACTTCCAGACAGAGAGCCTGAGGCATCTTTGCTACAAGATGAGGAAGAAAAGGATCAGTTCCATGAGAACCATACTCATTTCAATAAATTCATGGATAGATACCGAGGGTAGGTTTAGAAAATAATGTCAGAGATGACATGGGAGTTTCAGTTGTAGCACCCTCTTACTTTTACTTTAGAGGGTGGACATGATGAATCTGAATTATAGATTGAATTCATACAGATGATACTTGACAATTTGGAGACATTGGCTGAGAAGAGGGTCATGATGGATGCTTATATTATTTGGGGTTCCGCAACACACTTGTAGGACCTTTAGGTACGATCTGTACAGATAGAAGTGTTGTCATGGAAAGGATTTTTGGAGAATTTCATTGACCATGTCTTTCTAAACATGCTGAGACAATAGAAGGCTTTAGAGGTTATAATTCCGACACAAGGAAGCATGTCCATAATAGAGTATGCTAAACATTTCATAGATTTACAGAGTTTTTATACAGATTTGGTGTTAGATAAGGTAGCTTCGACAAAAATATTTTAGGATATACTTAAGTGTAAATGTAAGCCCCTGGTGAATATTATTTGGCTGCTAAATTTTTTAGATGTGGTTAATCAGGATCTCATTTCATAGGGGATCCTAAAAGAGGCTTCCAGTACAATATAAGTAGCTGGACGATCAGCAAGTATGCCTTCTAAGAGCAAGAAGCTCCATCATGAGAATCTTAGTTAGGAAAGTGGAATGAAAGGTGGATAATCAGGAGAAACACTTACACAAGATCATTATAATGTAACTTTACACCAGGGCATTATGCAGGGAAAAGATAGATTGTTCATGACAACATGTGGAGTGATAGTTCTATGGAAATATGGGACATATAAATAGGTTTTTTAGGAGGTAGTGACAAGATGGTGCTAAAGGAGTAGCTGCATAGGGACAATGTTTGGGAATGGGTACTTCTACACCACATACATCTGCAAGCTGGAGTAATACTGGTAGAGGTGGTAGAGGATTTGGGTGTGGTGATTCCGTGTATTAGTGCCCGTATCAGCAATGTGGTGCTACTAAAGGGTGTCAGATGACACCAAAGGGAAGAGGGACATGACAGATACATGCGGTGCAGCCTATACATGTCGATAAAGAGGATGTTCCATTGACAGTGAGAGGTACTATTCTAGTTTCTTCTACATTAGCATGTTCCTTGATTGATATTGGTGCCTCTCATTCCTTTATATCAGTAAATCTTGTTACTGGATTGAGCCTAGGGATGGAGTTCGTAGTCGTGAAGATGAATATTGATACACCATTGGGAACAAAAACTATATATATCTTTTCATATGAGGTATGTTAACTAGGGATCAGAGATTATCAAATAATTTTGGGATATATATGTCATTTATATAACATGATTTTACCGGATTATGGGTATGGATTTTCTAGTTGCATACAAATCCCACATGTATTATTATCGCATGAGAGTGGAATTTATATCACTTGAGGGTGATCAATATGTTTTTCGTGGAAAATGGGATGTCCATGTAGGCAGATCTGGGACAATTACTCATCAACTAGGAGAGATCACGACCAAATTTGATAGTATTTTGATGGATTATGGGACTTGTAGGAAAGATGGCCTTCCACCAATTGTAGAACTATTTAAGGATGTCTTTACAGAATACTTTCCAGGGTTCCCACCTGAAATAGATGTGGAATTAACTATTGTGCTCCTATCGGGATCTGAGTTGGTATCTATTCAACCTTACAGAATGGAACTGACTAAGCATACAGATCTCAAAACATAGTTGGAGTATTTGTAGGATGTGAGGTTTTTCTATCCTAGTATGTCACCTTAGGGATCACATTTTATTGCAATGAAGGGTGGTGTATGTTTACTCTTGTGTGTCGATTACCGGAAGTTGATTACAATAACTATGATGAACCAATATCCTTTTTAGCGTATACATCATCTTTTTGACTAGATGATGGGTGCTAGTGTGTTCTCAATGATCGATAAGAGATCACGGTATCATCATGCAAGAGATCGGAATTCTGATACACCATGAACTAATTTCAAAAGAATGTATTTTTTAAATGCTTGGGGATGAAGCCTCATTTATTATTAATGCAAAGAAAAGTCCACTTTAACTGGGTAGAGGGAGACCCATTACATATCCCAAAGTCCTAGTGGGAATTTTACCCCTTACATGTCCCATAGGGCCATTTTTTGTCCCATGGACCCTTTTGTGAATAGTACTACTACAATACCTAAGCTGCTATAGTAACGCATAGTACCTGCCGCTGTTGCATTACCCTTCCACCGCTACAATTTCCACCATTTCTAAAGTGCCGCCACTTCTATATTATGCTACAATACTGCAACATTGCCTATGTCCAAAGGTTTTTGAACCCCCATATTTCATATTGAATTAAGCGGTGAGAACCACTAAGATGAACCCCAACTACACAAAAGAAGGTATGACCCTTTTGAGGTCGTCGTAATTCCATTTGGATTAACAAATGATCCATTGGTGTTTGTGGATTTTATGAACATGATCTTTAATATTTACTTAGATGAGTTTTGGTGGTGTTTGTGGAGAACATCATAGTGTACTCTAAGACTCATGATGATAATGCCCAATATATTGACATCATCCTTGGTACAATGAGAGAGAATCAGCTATATTCCAAGCTATCTAAATGTCAGTTTTGGATTGCTACGGTACAGATTTTGGGGTGTATCATCACGAATGAAGTTATGGCTGTTGAACTAGAGAGAGATCAGGCAGTGATTTCTTTAGAGCAACCCAAGAATGTTTTTGATATTCAAATCTTTTTGGGATTGGAAGTTTTTTACATGAAGTTTATCCAGGACTTTTCTGGAATGGAATCACCTCGTACTATTATAGCTAAGAAAGGGATGATGTTTTTTTGGACACAAGAATTTGAGAATGATTTCTAGTATTCGAAGAAGCACTTGACATCAACACCAATTTTAGTATTTCCTATGTCCGATGAGGATTACAGAGTGTTTTTTGATTCTTCTAGGATCAGACTCAGTGTTTTGTTGATTCTAGGGGATAATTTCGTCACTTATGGGTCTTAGAAGATAAGGCCTCATGAATGGAATTACCCAATGCAAGACCTCGAGTTCACAATAGTGGTTTATGATTTCATGTTTTGGTGACACTATATATTCTGTGAGAAGTTTACATCTTTTACAGATAAAAAAATCTTGAAGTATAACTTTTCACATCACAACATGAATATACAGTAGGGAATATTGGTAGTGTATCTGTAATACATTGATTTTGAACTAGAATATAAACTTGAGAAGGGAAATAGTCTAGATGATTCCTTGATAAGAAACACTCTGACTCAGTTGGTACATGATTTGAGTGCAGAGTGGAAGGTGATGACCTCGATGGCATAAATGAATGTGGTATTTTAGGAGAGTTAGTTGAGGAGGATACCGGTTTTTATAGTAGCGAATCTACACTCTTGAGACAGATCAAGGATAAAAAGTATGATGATGTGGATTATTTATCCTTGAGGGAAATCCATGAAGGTGGGGAGACACCATCATACTAGAAAAGATATGAGGACATTATCATCTATGTCAAAATTTGTTTTTTGTGACTAGGAGTATGTGGGAGGAACTCATACGAGAATTTCAAGCATTAAATATGGTGGTACATCCTACTGTACAAAAAAATGTATTGTGACCATAGACTATAGTTATGGTGGCATGAACTGAAAAAGGAGATACAAGGTTTTGTCACAAGTTGTTTCACCTGTCAGTAGGTGAATACAGAGAATCAACGACCATAAGGCCTATTGAAACTGTTACCTATTATGGAATCTAAGTGGTATTACGTGACTACTGATTTTTTGGTAGTACATCCAAATACCATTAAGAATATTGATGTAATTTTGGTCATTGTGGATCAACTAACAAACGTTGAACACTTCTTTCCTAACATGGAAACCATTATAGTAGAGAAATTGGGAGAACTTTACATGAGCGAGGTATTTTTATTTATGGGGTTCCACAGACTATAGTTTTAGATCTTGATTTGAGCTTTACTTCACACTTATGTGAGGACATACATAAGGATATTAGTACACATGTTCTATTATGTATGGCCTTCCACCCACTAATCGATGGGTAGTCAGAGCGTACCATACATGTGTTAGAGGATATGCGGCGAGCCTATGCCATTGAAATTGGTTGTTCCTGGGAAAAGAACTTGGCCTTAGTGGTGTATTCCTATAAAAATAGTTATCTGTTAACTATACAGATGGAACTATATAATGAAATTTATGGTACACCATGTAGATCACTGCAATGTTGGTTAGAGGTGGGAGATTAATATTTTTTGGGACCTAGTGTCATTCTGGAGGCATCGGAGTAGGTATAATTGATTTGAAAATTTATGGCTAAAACTCATAGTAGACAGATGTTATATGGTGATAGACATAGAAAAACCGTAGAGTTTATGGAGGGTGATCCTGTATTCCTTTCTGTGTCACCTAGATTGGTTCACCATAGGATATAGAGGTAGTGAAAGATAGATGCATCCTTTGAGGAGAATTTGGTATGTGTGTTGGGCTACAGTGAGAAAGTCTTATGGGGAAAGACCATTACTTTAGTTAATGTGTTATGGAAATATGGACATATTAAAGTGTAAAGTTGGCAATGAGAAGTTGACATCAGGTGTCAATGGCCCAATCATTTTGATTCACAATCATAGAGAAGTTCGGGAGTGCAGCTCGAGGATGTGTTGTTATACGGTAGGGAGATTGTAAGATTGTATCCATTTCTGTAGTCATCTTAGATATGTTGTTAGGTAATTATTTAGGCTTTTTAGTACCTTTAACTTGGATTAGATGACTAGGTTGTGTTTGAGGAAAAATTTATGAAAAAAGAAAGGGAAATGGGATTTTCATGGTTTGCGCACTGTTTGAAATACTGTGCTATGAAACCATTCCAACTGTGAAATTTTCCAGAGGAGTCTGCATGATTGGTGCACAGTTTTCATAACTGTGCAACCAAACCGTGTCAACTGTGTAGAAGGGGGAAGTGGAGTCTGTACGGTTGGCGCACAGTTTTCTTAATCATGCACCTTTTCCTACGAAACTATGGTCAATGTTTTAAAATCCAAAAATCTCCTTTAAAACCAAAAGAACCCCCCAGAGACTCCCATAATTCGACCCTATCTTGGAATTGATATATTTTACACGTTCAAATATCATTACAGAGGTATCAAAAGGTGATCCAAACACCATTATTAGAGATTAGCAGCCCGTATTGAAGATCCATTATCCTCTCGGTAGGTGGATTTCTTTCCGATTCTTCTCCCATTTCTTTGATCCTTCTTTCTTTATTTTATTCATGGAGGATTTTCATCTTTTCCATGGATCTAAACATATGGGTTGGGTTCTAGATCTAGGATTATAAATATATAACTATATTTTCAAGATCATGATTCCTTTTTCCTTAATTTTGGTTTTATGTATTTAGATCTGGATGTTGATAAATGACGTGGTGCTGCTCAGATTTTGGGGATTTCAGTTGGGCTAAAATCCATGAATAAATCGAGGTAGGTGGTATAAATTGAATTAAAAAATCCATGATTTATGATATGTGTATGATTTTATTAATTTTACATATTCCCAGAGTAAATTATTTTCTAAATGAGAGTAATTAGGAATGTGGAATTGTTGTGTGTTTACCTTTGTGATTTAATGATAATTGTATCACATAATGAATGAATGGGGGGTTTGCCAAAGTAATTGACTTCATGGAGATTAAATTATGCGTTGTGATCTTGTATATAAGATATGGAATTGATTGTTTTAATATAAATAAGTGGGATAAATAATTATGAAATGATGTTTTGATTTAAATGTAATTAATTGTGACAATTAATTATGACACGATGGGTTTTAAAATGGATAATAAATTATGAATGAATTAATTATGGAATGAAAATGGAATTGATTATTTAATTAATTGATGAATTAATAAATGGGTTATGTGCTTAGTTATTTGTTTAATTGGCTAATGGCATTTTAAATGTTTACCAAATCATTATATTAGTAAATTATTAATGTGGAAAATTATTGTGAAATAAAGAATGATCAAATGGATGTGATTTTGTGGTGCTAGTTATGACATCTTACACTATTTTTAAAGTTGGAACATAGAAATGGAATTCCTCCACAATAGTTATCTATTATCATAGATGTAAGGGTGTTGGGATTGATGACCTACATCGAATGAGAAATGGTGTGCTAGGCATGAAGTCATACATTCACTGAGATTTTGGGTTATGGGATTGATGACATACACAAACTAATTAATTATAAAAATGAACGACGATTAAATTGGGAAACACGGATTGAATTGACATAATGTAATGATTATGTATTAAATGAAAATGTGATAAATGTTTAATTTATGTATTGTATTTATTGCTTCATATAACTGCATGCAATATCTTTTGACTGGACTCGTTTTAGACACCGTTGTTGGTGGCCTACTGAGTTGTACTCACACCCCATACAGGCTGCCTGATCGTCACCTAAGAAAACATTTTTGTTGAAGGAAATTATAAGTTAAAGGCCCTGGGATAGGTTTCTGTTTGGGATTAATGAATGGTAATGGGAACCAAAAATGGTTCCCAATCCATTTAGGAGTCATTGTGACTTTACTATTAGTTTCATTTCAGACATCTGACATTTTCCTTGGCATTGAATATTTTACCTTTATGATGACGATCATAATTTATAGTTTGGAAATCATATGTCTTGGTATTGTTCTAGTTATTTGTATGATTCCAAAAATGGTTATTGTTATACGATTCTTCTGGTGATTTATTACCCTAATAGAGGGTATAGTCTCCCCAAGACTGACTTATCAGACCCTCGCTACTTGTCAGCACACTCTGCTGTATGGGGAGACACACTTGAGGTCATTTGGCCAACAGGCTTGGGGAACCATTCAGTGGCTCCCATGTAGGCACATCACATTACCAATCAAGAAGCCAAAATTATATTTATGCATTCTTAAGTGATTTTATTATCCCATTGTTAACATTGTTATACGTAAGGGTAATATTACTATTCATAATATTACTATTCATAAATGTTTTCCAATATTCATCAATAATATGGAAATTCTATAAATTCATCCTATATTTACATTGATATTTGAAATTGAAAAATTTTACCATAATAAGAAATAAATAATTTATTTATAAATTTTTTTTACACAAAGTAACTAAGGACTCATTTCATATCACATTATAACACCTTAATAGTACCTAAGAGTTGGGATTGAAATGGTGAAATAATCTCGGGCAGCTCAAACAACATTGCTCGAGTGGTGAATTCTATCAGCTTGAACTTCTCCAGAAGTAGATTGCGTTCAAGCATAACACATTGAATCTTTGCTTGGGCATGGTCCATAGGAAAGCCCATTGACATAACCTACATCTCATGCTCTCATAGATGGGCTTCATACATTCCAAGCCTACTAGATGACGAGATCGACTATTCTTTTTGTATAAATTAACCGTGATCATTTCTATTTACAAACAATAGTTTTAACATTATGTGAATAGTTTCTAATGGTCATATTAACCAATAATCATATAACAGTTGAAACCCAATGATATCCTTTTAATCAAATAAACTTCATTAATTAAAGGTTTTAGTTTTTTTGTATATAAAATTAAATAAAAAAATCAGGAAATAAATATCATTGAATATTTTTGGTCCTTACATATGTTATGTTCCAAGGGGTAATTATATTATGACGAAGATACCAAACAATGATCACATATTTAGTGTCCAATCATGATAAACTAATTTCTTAGTGTATTCAAGAAATGATTCATCTTAACAAATCCCTTGTCTCTGACCCAATTGAGTTCTATAGGCCATAATAAGGGATGAGAATTATTGTTTCTCACTAGGCCACATACCACATTAGGTAACCTAATATAATGATATTGTTAAAAAAATATACAATATTGTTCTTATATTAATGGGGTAGTCATAATTTATTCACAAACAATGTCAATTAATAAATTTAAATATATAATCATGTGTTGTGTGGGAGATATCATCAACGACATACTGTGTTTCATTTTACATCACCACTTTAAAATGAAATTATATATAGATTATATTGACGGATAATTTGGATTTTTTATCTCTATAATGATATGTTATTGAAAATTAGATAACATTTCATTGATATGATCAATAAAAATTCATATTCAATTTAATAATTTAAAATAAGTGTTCCGTATTGACAAAAAATTGTTATATGTTTGTAATATTTTGACATAAAAATCCCAATCAACTACCTAAATATATCTATGATGTTTCATATAATTAAACACAAAATAATATAATTATTCTTAAATAATTATTATATTAAAAACCAACCAATTCATAATCTTTTTTTAAATGTTTGTATATTAACTTCCAGGTTGTTTTTACCTAATACATGAACAATACTATAAATACTTGATGAATTGGAGCCTAATACCCTTTCAAACTAGTTCTCATCCATAATTTACAGATAATGGAAGGGAGTTCATAATCGTTAGAGGCTTGTGACTACAACATGGGAGTCAAAAAAATACCGGTAATGACTGATATTTATTGACCAATAGTATAAAACCTAGCATATATACATATGGATAATGAAATTGAATTATTGAACATGAATATTAATGACATAAAATATAGAGAACAATAGAAGATAAAAATTTTATATTTTAGAAAAAAATCTCCAAGAGTAAAATACAAGTGAAAAGGGAAAAACCTAAAAAACATCTTCTAACAGTCTCCATTTTATGGCATTAGAAAACTACCACCTTCTCACTAACAACTACCAAAACCTAGCTAACACAAAACCACACCACCTCTCTGTGGTGCTAATCATTTCCATGAATCTAAATGCATATAAATGTTTATGGAAATCCAAATGGGTGTGTAATGCGTGAGCTAATTGGGTTAGTAAGATCCCATAGATATCTTCGATTAAACGCATCTATTAAATAATTCATGAACACTCATGTTTAAATAATAGAATTCATGATATACTTGTAAAAAAATTATCAAAGGGGTGGGATAAAATTATTTCCCCATTTGTCCACATTTCAGAATGAAGTACGAAAATCAGTTTCATGGAATTTCATATTAATATATGATTTATGATTTATTAAATAAAACGTAATCTTCTATTGTATCTAATATTAATTACCTGGTTATAAAAATAAAAAATTTCAATCCAAAAGTAGTTAGTACCCAAATAAAGAACATGTTAAATCATGGTATGGATTAATATAAGTTAGATTATCAATGACCATCATAAAAATTCTTAAAAAATTATGTTCATCAATCCTATATATAGATTTATAGAATAAAGAGAGTGTAGGAGCACCCCAACAACTAAATCCCCTAAAATCAATAAAAATCCCCTCTAACAATAATTCTATGGAGTATAGGAAGACACCATGAGTGAATCCTCTGATTGTGGTTGTAAGAAATTCTTAAACCTCAAAAATGTATCCAAGTATTTCCTTGGACTCTATTTTCGAAATCATTTAATCAAAAAATTTATTTAACAACATTGTTTGAAATATATTTCATAAATAAATTTCATCATCGTTTAAAAATACCTTTTCATATATGAAATTCTAGTGGAAACCAATAAATTATAAAAAAATTCCACATATAATAATAAAATCAATCAATCCTTACATTTAATTTATAATTAAATTTATAAAAACCAGATCAATGTAGTTCACCAATTCATGATAGATATAGAACAACCAACCTTAAACCAGAGGTCACTCCCAAAAAAAATTATCCACTAATATTAATGAACAGAAAGATAAAAAAGAGACCCTATATTCTATAAACAAAACTCAAAATTGATTCAATTTATCAAATTTTATAGAAAATATTATTAAACAACCCCTACCTCTGGAATCATTCATTCAACAGCACAAAAAACACAATGGTAATCCTCTAGAGGAAGATTACATGAATCATCTAGAAATTATCAATAAAAATCTAGAACCCAAATAAATTGATTCAATAATGAATTAAAATGGAACAACCATGATCAATGGAACAAAATGAAACCTAATGGATTAATCACCTAAAGAAACACAACGTAAAAGTCGTCAATGATTAATCATCAAAAATAATGATTAAGTATTCTCCTGCTCATGTTAACTAAAAAGCTAAAATCCTAATATGTTTCCACTATTCCTTCGATTGAAAAATAACATTCAATATTAATTTCTCTCTAAGGATGCTAGAACAACATTCCCCTTCCCAAATGAGTTGATTATGTTGATGTTAAACGTCTGAAGGTATTCCAGCCATCATCAATGACTATGATTATTTTAATTTTTAGAAATGATATAGCTAAAAAACGTAAAGTCTAATATACTATTAGTGTATACATTAAAAATATATTTACACCAATAGGCAAGGTCATTCATAACTATATAAGGCACTAAATCATGAGTTGTGTGACACCTCTCATGTGGTTGAATCCAATGAGAGCCACAAGCCACCACATGATCATTATAGAAGCCCAAAAACCCCTAACCATAGTAAAAATACTCATAAAAAACCACATAATTATTAATAGGCTCTTGTAATATCATAATATGATTCAACATCAAAAGTTCATTAATATAATCAAAAATAAGATAGACACATTTCAACCTATATTAATTTCACCCCTTTCATTGTAAGTATAGTCAATGGTTACTCTAAAAATCGAAAATCCAGGATGAGCCATTGGTAGTATCCAATAATTAAAATGATGCTCTGAATCGCATATAAATTTATTTTCTCTTCCAAAGAAAAAAATACACTTTAACTTCTCAAGATCAACTCATAATCCACAATGAAAAATCATGTTCATTAATAACTTAAATCTTTTAATCTATATAATGAATATGAAATGATATCCAAAAAAATGGCAACTCCTCTTGATTTCTTGATCAAGAAATTAATTTTTACACATACTCAATAATTTAACATGAATTTACTAAAATATCATCCAAGAAAACTACAAAAAAATGTGTCGAGATAGTGATGGAATATTCTATTCATTAAATCTATAGAAACTGAAAATGTTTCAGTCTAATAAATAAACAGCATATGATATTAATAATGGACATATGTACTTTGTAAAGAATTCATCATTTTACCATACTCCAAAAATCATAAAATTAGATAACCCAAGGAGAACCCCAATGGAGAAAAAAACATTCTCCATCTAATATTATAATGGAACCATTAGTTTTTTCATCTTAGATATTTAAATTTGATAATATGTTATAGATATCATCTACGTAGAAAGAATATTTTCAATTTGAAACTACATTTCTCTTAATAGAGGATTACCAGAAAAATTATCGATGAATTTTTTGGAAATTATTGATCATTTTTGTGAATAAAAACAATATCATTAACATCATCAAAATAAACTACTATATTATAAAAGAAAACAAATCACTATGGGTAGGAATTTCATGCACCACTACACATCTGAACCCACCCTCTATAAAACACACATGACAACCAATTGGCCATGATAAAAATGTCACAATGATGACAAAAATAAGCATTTTCTCAATGAGAAGAAGATCCAATCCATCGTATTAGAGGAAAAATATATCCATATCACAAATTAGAAAAATAAAAGACTGACATTGTAAAAGCTATTGATAGCACACAAGGAGGACACAAAAACACAATCTCTTTTTTGTTTACAAGAGGTGTATGTTACCACATAAGAAATGGCTTGAGAAATATTATAAGATTAAGAATATCATTAAAATTGATAGATATAATCTTGTTCAAATTACTAATATAAAATAATGAAATCACTATCTAAAATTAAACAAATTTAATCCCCTCACTATTGTTGGACCCACATATTCATCCACTAGTGACATATCTACTATGTGAGGGATCATAAAACCTCAGGCCTATGGTTAGATCTATATAGTATTTTATTAATATTACTACTTCACATAAGGAATTAGATCCACTAATAACTGATAAAATTGATAAATTCTAAAATATTAAAAGAAACCTTACGGTGTACCATAACATGCACAACCATTGCAAATATTTGTAGTGGAAGGAGTAGAACAAATGGCATGTCTATCATGTACACACTGCTAACATTTCATTGGAATACTACTATATGTAACATAATCTTTATAGGAGGCCTTCCACTGAGAGCCTCACCCACCACTCCTATGATTACCTTTTAAGTTTTTCTTTATATCTGGAACATCATTGAAGCTACTAAAAGGTAGATGAGATGGAAAAAATATACAACAATCCATGATATATTTATATCTACCGTCATTTACATTTGCACTATCATCACATAGGTATAATGATTCAGATTATATAACTATAATCTAATGACTAGTCTCTAATCATCCATGTAATTCTATTATTATAGTCGATCATTATTTATAAAACCTAGTGAAAAATGAACCATCTAAACAAACATATTGTTGTATGTCAACACCGAATGCTCTCTATTTTGGGAATACGGGAACTCCATTGACTTCACCATCATTAGAAACTCTGGAAAAAGTACTATAATAATAGAGTGATAAAAACCATCAGTTATAGTCTCACATACCTACCATCTGATACAATATAACACCTCCAATTTTAACTAGGACACTCATATCTTCATATAGACCACCTCACCATGATACTGTCAAGTGTATACATGAATTAAAATATATGATCAATATTTTCAAGAATTTCAATATTCTATTGAGCTTAAATCCTAAACAAATTGAATAGTGTCTTATCGTTCAATAATTCCCCTAATTTATCATTATCTACTATATCTTCTTGATGAATCTCAACAACTACATTATGGACTTTGAGTATATTCTAGTCATCTTCAATAGCTACATATATGATAATCCTGATATGATATTGATATATAGGATTAATCTGTTGAGGGATATTTGTGACACCCTCTTGTGGATCATATGAATGAGGTATTAGAGGCATAATGATGCGCACTAAAATAGAATAAATGATTCAAAAATATAAAAATCCCAATTCAAACATGAAATCCATGTGAAAAAATTTATTTTATCACCATGAACTAAGAATAAGAGACTAAGATCCAAACATTCCTTGATAACACGAGTCTTCTCATATAATGAGGTGGATAGTCACCCACCGAAACCTCCATATGCAACCAATCTATGAAAAACTGACTTTGATAACCTATCAAACATGTACCTGACCTGAATTTACATTCACCCAAATGGTATTCCCAATCCCATGGGATGATGACCAACAATCAATCCAGAATTATCAACCCATGTGAATAATTTCATCCGACTGGAAGTCGAAAAACTGAAAAATGTACACATTATGAATGAAATAGTAAAACAATAAATGAAAATATATGTCATATGAGATATAGAAAAATGGAAATGTTACAATTGAAACATTAAAAAAACAATCACTAAGAGGCAACTGAAACTGAATAGGATAAAAAATGAAATAAATATCCTGTAATAGTCATTAATTGATAGCATGGGAGAAATGAAACCATCTCACTACATGATAAATAAACACATCAGGATAAAAACCATGTTACCTCAGTGTGGTGCCTTGAATTTCCTTGTTTTGATACACATAACAAGGTATATGCACCCCCGAAGGGGTTACTATAGTGTTATATAACTAGTTTAGTTTGATCAAATATACTTAATCAATAAAAATTTGATTAATAATAATCTTAGATTGATAAAAATTAAGGAAAAAATGGATGATAAATAGTTCAATATTTTATATAATATTAATGAAAATAAATTTAATTTCCCACTTTTCCAAATTTTTCTATAATGATGGAAAATTTCATCCAATGAATTTCATAAACATATATGAATACATATAAATACAATATAAAAAAATAATTTATCATATATCATATAAAATACATGGATGTACAACTAAAATATTAAAATGGAAAAGCATCCAAAAATTAAAAATAATAAATAGATAACATCAAAATAAGGAAAACTATAGGTCAATCTAGTAACAGCACTCATACCATGTCATATGCAATTGTGTTCAACATGACACTAGAGATATTTTTTTAATGTAAAGAGAATATAAACACCCTTTTATATGAACTCCCAAATAAGTCTAATTGGTTTGTAAAACACAATACTGAAGAATATATGGATACCCATTGAGTGAAACCGCTTTTGGTGAATGATACATGTTACTATACCATCCACAAATGTGAACAATTCAACCCACGTGCTATCTTTTCCATGCCACTTGAATAAACCATTTCATAAAAAACCATTCATTTTGATCCATTTTGTAAAACCAGTACATTATGCTTTAAAAATCATAAATTTTCCAAAAACTAGAGGAAAACCATATTTATTCAAAATAAAATTTCCATATAAATAAATAAATTCAAAATATAATTAAATTTTAAATCTAAAACTATATATGAACAACATGAAAAATGAGTTTCAAAAAAACTATTGATATTGAAACAATTATCCTAAAAATATGTAACAAAAACTCCCAACTAGATCCACCAACAACGAAGAACTAAACGATGAAAATATACTCACTAGAATCAATCTGCGTATCTTATAGTTGTTTTTATTTTTGAAATGTTATAGAGAAGAGGATGAATGAACAAAATGAACATGATACCTGTATAACACCCCATAATATACACAAGGGCTATCCTCTAGTGGAAGATCACATGACATATAAAGGGAGAGTCAAGATGAATAATAATCATGAATAAGTATATCTTATAACAAAATGAAAAAAATATACAGATATAAAGTGTAATGTATAAAAAAATTATTACTAACATGAATAAATTCACCACAACCACAACAACAATCAATCACCGTCAAAATTGATCTGGAATGGTCAGCGGTCTCAAAATTCTTCCATGAGTCACTATAGCTTGAGAGTGTGAAGGGATGCATCAAGTGTAATATGAAATATTCTATTCCTCACCCAAAAATCTAAAATAACAATGATGAAGGGATTTTAATCCCATTCCACATCATGAAAACCAATAGGATAAAGTATATAGAGAACCTATTGTCTATTTAGAAAAATTCATAGTCTTTACTATCACACAAAATTCTACATTTTTATGGCATGATATCATTAATCATTGTGTAAAACGGTCAAGGAATATTCTTAGTATACATTAAATATCATTTAATACCATTTCACGGTACATATTTTTTCTACAGACTATGAAAATTGTAGTTTTGAGAAGAAATCTCCGAAAATAGGTTTGGTGTTTTATGAACATGGGGAGAACATGAAAATAAATTACACATTCATAACTAATCTCCATTAATTGAAATAAAATATATTCGGGAATATTAGTTTATTTTTTCCATAAACATTCTCCATCCTTTACATTCATAATATATACAAAAATAATGAGTGAGAAAACAAAGATAATGAGAAAACATGAATGTGGGTAACATGATTTTACCGAAATTATATCAAGAATTACAATGGTAATATAATAAAAATAATAGCATTGTATAAATTTTTATATTTTTTTTATGTTCTAGATATTTTATATCAATATTTAATATATTAAATAAGAAAACATAATTTAATCACTGGGAATCAGCAGAACATTTTTACTATAAAGATCATCATCAAGATTAAATATTAATGCACTGTTGAAATATACATGAATCAACAGAAATTATTAAGATAATTAATTTATAAAACATCACTAATATATTAATGATGGAAATATAAAAAATAATGATTACTAATATTTCCATCATTAAACTATTACAAATGATTGAAAATATAAATAAATTTTCTGTGAAAATATAGTGGATTCTTGTTGATAAATACTATTTATAAAAAATATTATTGAAAATATTTATGAATAAGGATATAAATTAATTTATTAAAAAATAATTCTAATTACCATGAGGGTAAATTATACTTTAGGAATTTACAAAATGGGTTAAGGGTTTTTCCTCTAAAATTTTTCTCCTTGAGACATGTTTTTTACAACAAAATAAATATCATTTATGTTTCATATATACTACCAATTTGGGATTTTGTATATTGAAATTCCCTCTTAATGTTATTTCATGATCATTTTATACCATATCCTCCATGATGATAGTATTTAATTTCTACCAAAACAATAACTTGTTTTTTTCGATCACAATTATAATTCTTTGTGACTCTTTTTATAACCAACAATTATTTTCTAATGTGTAGTGACTATGATATTATGTTATAAACTTTCAATTATTACTCATAAAATTAATTATATTTACTATTTTAAATTGTTATCATACTGTATCATTATTTTTATATAATAAATAACTACACATTATAATAAAATCAATTTTATGTATTACTAATGAAAAAGTGTTTGTGACTTTAATGAAAACGTGTCCCTATTTGGATACTAGAATGTTGATCGAGTTGTGGATAATCCATCATGTAAATTTATAAAAGGTTTTTATGGGAATTGAATCAATCATCTCAATGATTCATGGTGAGTGTGTCTAAGAACATACACCTATGAATAATTTCTATAGGGATAAGATTTACCACATTTAGGTGCTTATAATGTTCCAGGATAAAGGAATTTGAATACAATATCCATGGTACACTTCTAATCCATCCAATTGCCCGAAGTCCTTCATTTTTATTTATTTTTGATAATCCACCTTTCAAGGGGTGAGGAGGAACCCTGTCAAAGCCCTTAGGTGTAAGCATTACATGGCATATAAGCCTTAGAGGGATTCATTGTTCATAGGCTAAAAACATTACATACATCCCAGAATAACAACTTAGAACTGCTCCTCCCCAACATCTTCATCATGAAATCAGCTCTCCACCTATGCATGGATGTTCAGCTACACTTTCCCGTGCATGCACAAGCTTGTCCCGATGGCAGGTTACATACCCTCTCATTTTTGCAATCTATTTAGCTTCTGTTATGGTGAATACTCCTTGCTCCTCCTCCTTCTAAAGCTTGGTCCTTGTAGGTTGTCTGGATTACATCTTCACTTTTTAAGGTGGCCCGAAGGCCTTGAGGTGGCACGAAGGCCTTACTTACCTAAAGTCCTTGGTGGCCCAAAGGCCTTAAAGGACTCGGGGACAAAATTGGTGGCTCGATGGCCCAAATAGGGGCATATTCCTGGCTGCTACAGTGCCAAATAGTGCCTGCTATAGTTCACACTACAATACCTGCTACAGTTCTGCACAGTTCCCGCTACAGTAATGCTACAATACCAACTATAGTACATCTATAGTACCTACAAATTATCCCCCACATGGATTTGATCCTGGGTCTCTTTGATACACTTAAAGAGTCCTCACCAACTGGGATGAGGCTCATGTGTGGTACCCTTCTAATGAAATCTATTGATCCCATATAACATTTTCAATTCATAAAACATATAATGGATGGTTCCCTCCCCCAATATTTATTTTATAAGTGAACTAAAAATTACCTTGATGAAAAAAAAAATAGAATACATATTGATTAACGAACATTCTCATAGAAATTGACATTAATTGATTAAAATGAGAAACCCTTGATGCATATATATCTAAATATCCAAATAATTATGCTTTATTAATAAATACATTAATTAGGAAAAAAATGATATCTCTTGATAACCCTTATAGTGACAGAATTGGAATTAATTGTCCAAAGGCCTTAAAGGACTCGGGGACAAAATCGGTGGCTCGATGGCCCAAATAGGGGCATATTCCCGACTGCTATAGTGCCAAATAGTGCCTGCTATAGTTCACACTACAGTACCTCCTACAGTTCTGCACAGTTCCCACTACAGTACTGCTACAGTACCTACTATAGTACAGCTACAGTACCTACAAATTATCCCCCACATGGATTTGATCCAGGGTCTCTTGGATACACTTAAAGAGTCCTCACCAACTGGGATGAGGCTCATGTGTGGTACCCTTCTAATGAAATCTATTGAACCCATATAAAATTTTCAATTCATTAAACATATAATGGATTGTTCCCTCCACCAATATTTATTTTATAAGTGAACTAAAAATTACCTTGATGAAAACAAATAGAATACATATTGATTAACGAATATTCTCATAGAAATTTACATTAATAGATTGAAATGAGAAACCCTTGATTCATATATATCTAAATATACAAATAATTATGCTTTATTAATAAATACATTAATTAGAAAAAAATTATATCTCTTGATAACCCTTATAGTGATGGTATTGGAATTAATTGGGTGACTGGTTTTTCCATAATTATATAGCCCCTTAATACATTGACAGATGCCAAGAGACATAAAAAGATAGGTTTTGGAATATAAATCTTCTCATAACCAAATATGGGTATTTGAAAAATTTCAGGATAATATTGTTATATTTTATACATTATAAACTCTATAAAAATCAGATCAATGATAACTTTTATCCTTATTTAAATATTTTTTCATTGATACATAATTCCAGTAGTTTTAGGTGACCATAAATTCCTCTTTTTTAAATTTATTATTTCCAAAATAAATCATTCATTTTTATGTTGTGTAAGACTCAAATATATTGTTCTAATTTGTATTCATTTTAGCTCACCCTTATTTCAATTTTTCCTACTATTCAATGAGGAATTATATTTTCTATTTCAAATTATATAATGGAAGCATAAGAAGTTTTCTCAAAATATTTTTGTGTGGTATATTACATTATCGAATATTAATTATGTATGTACCCAATATTCTATGGCTAAAATGTTTTTTTAACCACTCATGAAATATTTTACTTTGTAATAATAATGGGATATAACTATTGGATATGGGATTATTATTTTAGTTTTTTAATACTTGGTATTAGTGGATTCCAAATAACATCCTTGGGGATTATATTTATATAAACCAATTAATTTAAAAAAATATTATTACCCCTCTAGTTTTATAGGGAACATTAAAAAATCAGAATATAATTTTACCAATCAATATCTTTTTAAAATTATATGAATAACTTTGTAAAAATATTGAGACATACAGATTGGGAATAGTGGAAATAATCATAGCTGATTTTCAGATATTCTAATTAAATATGTTAATGATGTGAGAGACGTGGTAAATCAATTCGTAATTGCATTATAATATTTGATCAATGATATGAAAAATAATATCTCCCACATATAGAGAGATAATTAACCAAAAATATTATTAGTAGTATGGATGGTTTCATGGGAGAAAATCCACTATAATTCAGTAGAATATATAATCCATAAAAAGGTAAGAAATGTATAAAGTCCAAACAAATACCATTCCATCTTATGGATGTATTGAAATTTATTATTTAATCATATTTTTCTATTTTATGTAGAGATATGTAAACATATGGTGGTAACTATTTCAAATATTAATGAGTAATATAACATACAACACATGGAATAAATTTTTATAGTGTTATCAAATGGATAATACTATAATAATGAGTAAAGAGAATAAATAAAATGGAAATTCAAAAAGAATAAACATGTATAATAGATTAATGATTCTTATTATGTTTATATCTTTACATGTATGACTATGCATGTTGAAAAAAATGTACATAGTGTAGAGAACATGATTGATTATTTCTTTAATGTGATAAATCCCTGTCTTCAAATGATGTTGTTCCCATAATTATTTTTATTATAAGAGGATAAATTTTTATGATCGATTTATAAATAAAAGGTTATCTCTATGACATATGTATTTAAGTTAAATTTGGATAGGAATATACTAACTACACATCGTTAGAAGAATGCTATATAAATAGGTAATAAAGAATATGTGGTGTTTCCAATAAATGATAACTATGGAAGAAACAATTTTTGGAATTCATTAAGAGTATAAATGTTTGTTTCATGTGTTGATACAATTTACATAATTACAACCAATTTAATGTAATTTCAAATGTAGTTGATCAAAAATGGTTTATCTATATTTATAAGAGGCATTTTGGAAACAAATTCATCAAAAGTCAATGTTGTTAAACAAGAAACAAGTGATAGTGTATTTTTTTGTATTTACTTAGATGAAGAAAAATATAATTATAAAATGGTGTTAGATTCATTAATAATTTATTAATGTTAGATAATATTTTATTCAACTCTCAATATTTTAACTATTTTATATATTCCCTATTTTCATAAAAAGCTAAATTGATGCCTAGAACAGTAGTAAAAGAATTAACAAATCAAATATTGTGGAAGACTAATAACAAAACATTAATTGGTGGATGTTCTAAATATTATTCATTTCAATTCCATATTTAAAAACATTGATTTTAAAACTATGATTTTAAAAAAAATACTAACCTTTATACAGATTCAATTATAATGTATAATACCAATGCTTATTTCAAAGATATATAGATAATTTTTTTTAAGTTAGATGTTATCTGTTTTCCATAGTTGGGAAACACAGTTATCAAAATCATTTCTATAGAAACCACAAATATATCATCTAAATGATATTATGGGTTTAAATGAATATTTGAAATTATTTATGGATACAGATAATATCAAACGGATATTTGATGTACATGTTCTTCAAAAATTCAATGGTGTTTTTATTGAACAATTATAGGGTCATCCACCTGAGCATGGAGTTGAGTTGCGCATTGAAATAATTCATTATACCAAGTATATATATATAATTTCATATATAATGGATAAAAATTGTTTTTTGGTGTTTTAAAATTAGTTTCAGTCATTTATTGATAATGGATTTATATCCGTGATATTTCACCATGGGGATGCCCTTTTAATTTATGAAAAAAAGAGATGCGCCACTGAGATTGTGGATTAATAATATAATGATACGTTCTATTACTCTGAAGAGTATGTATCCTTTTCCACACATTAATGAATGGTTTGATTAGATTTATGTATCCAAATATATATTAATGATAGAAAATCCTCATATATATCAAAAACTATGGGTGAATATGGATGAAATACCAAAGACGACATTTCAAAAAATAAATTAACATTATTGATTTTCACTAACATAAATTAGTTTAAATAATACCTCTTCAAACAAAATTGGTTATTATGAATAGATTATTCAAAGTGTATCATATTAATTTTTTCTATGATTTTATTGATTATATCATTGAATAATATAATATTTTTTAGAAGAATGATAATCATCATGTGATAATAAAATGGTTCCTTAAAAAGAAGCACCGTATGCATAGAAATTGTGAATATTGGATTAATTATTTTTTCATGAGGATATTATCACCATGGATGGGAAATAATCTGGCTAATTAAAGTAAAAGATAGTCAGAAAATTACATTCATCTAATAAGATAACTAATAACTAAATTTTCATTAGCATAATTGGTTGTTATCATTGTTTTTTAAAATATTATCGATTATACAACCCATTAACAAACATAATATTTAATGTACATAAATTACCTAGGCCAAGATAATGTGTGGAATTTTTTTTACTAATGTGGGGACACGTTTATGCACTATTATTAACTCAAAAAATTTGATCGAAATTATTTTTAATGTTTACTTATGAATAAATGAAAGTACATGGTTTTGAAATTATTGATAATCATAGAGTGATTTTCAATTAATCATGGAAATTTAAAACCAATAATTAAAACATTAAGAGCCCAGTATTTTTCTGCGAAAGAATTTGGAATATTCTTGATATTATTCCAGAGCAGCGCCTTCAGACGGCGTGCGATTCCATGCCCCGTGGTGGCCGGAAATAAATTTTCAGTGCATTCACACTTGAAATGAAAAATAAATGGGATAACTCCTAAACGGTGATCCGGATCAGAGATCAGAGTGCACATATGGGTCCGTAATGGGGTGTTTACCCTAGTAACGACATAAAACATGTCGACGCAGGTGGTTTGGAACCCTCTCCCGCTACCGGAACATTAAAAGAATAAATAAATTAATTTATTTATTCATTTAATGGTTAAACTGAAGTATCTCTTATACCATGGCTCGGATAGGAAAACCTAGTGCACCGTTGTGTTTAGAGTGTTCCGTTTACCATAGGATGGGTATATGTTTTGCGGGCGCAGGCCGTCAGTGAAAAATGGCATCGGAGGGGAGCTTTCATAATTTGGCGGCCAGAGGTACTAATTTTAATAACATTTTAATGGGGCCACAGATTGAAATTCCAAGCTCGTCGTTATGCTCGAGAGGTGTTTTTTACCCTAGGGGAGGCTTAACCTCGACCCCGTCCGGATTTTCGGAGGTGGGTCCTTTCATGGGTAGTTAATAAAAAAATAGTAATTAAATTAATTTTTTTCTACCTAAGAAAACACCCTCCCCTCCTCCATCTATTTTCTCTGGAAGAAGAAGGCTCAACCAAGGATCCCTCACTTCAACCTCCTCTCCTACATCTCTCCGGCAAGGTGCGGATCATGCGGGAAGCGTCGGGCGAAGCCCTGTGAGGTAGGCTTTGTTGAGTTTTCATTATCGCACCCTCTTTGAATTCGAATATATTCATTGAAATGTTGTTTAAACTTCGAACGAATCCCCCATATGCGTACCTTATGTTCTAGTCTTTCTATTGCATGTTTTGGTTTGTAAAACCGAGTTTGGAGGACCTCGCAAATGTTCGACGAAGTTTGTAGGTATTTGAATTTCTGGCGGGTTATTTTTCGGCGAGCTCAGCCGGCAGCGATGGGATCCCAGGCGGCGACACTGTGTCTTTAGGAGGCTGCGGCGTGAGCTCCATATTTAGTGGAAGAGGCGGCCAGGGGCTTCAGCTGGGGCTCACGGATGGCGAGCAGGCGCCAGACGGAGGCGCTCCGCGGTGGGGAGCGGAGACCGAGGTCGCACCGTGCAACCCCACAACCCGACCGAGACCCGCCTTTGGCGTGTCTCCGCATGGGAGGAACGACCGTCCGTGAGGCAGATCGGAAAAACCTTGGACCGCGGGTCCATGGCTGGCCCGTGTAGTCGAACCGTCGGCTAGCCCCGGTCGAGCGGACCGGTCGGCCCAGGCCGGTCCAACCCAAGGGGCATTGCCCCCTCGACTCGGATGCCAGTAATTTCCGCTACAGGTGTATGTTTTGCATGTCGTCTACAGAAGTGTATTCCAGACGTCGAGGTGAAATTTTTAGATGGTTTTGGGAATTTTTAATTCTCAAAACGAGGGGCCTCAGAGGCGTGATGCGTCTTTATGTGAATTGACGTTTTTCCATGGGATCTTGTTTTGGACGGCGTGGACGCGTCTGACGTCCGTTTTGAGCGCCGTCACCGGCATTGGGACCCTGGAGCTGAGGTGGAGTTTTCCAGTATGGTTTCGGGCGTTGAAGCCATATTTGAGGTTTGGCCATGCGAGCAGTAATTTTTGGATGTTTTTCCGAAGGCATTGCAATGGCCTAATCCACCGTCTTTAATTCTGCACGTTGGTGCGGGCCCCCGCGAGGGCCGTTTCGGGAGTTGACGGTGATTTCCAGCATTATCACTGGGTTTCCATTTTGGACAAGTGAATAGTCCATATTATGTACTTTTTCGAGAGGATCTCAATGGTGTAATCTGTTCTTTGTGTTTCAGGATTGGGATACGGGTCTCATATTGCACTACTCGTGTGTGGTGCGCCGGAATACATATTTTTCTCCAGATATTTGTTGCACCCAAGTGAGTATTCCTTTTGACGTGTTTTCCAGAGGGGATATCAATGGTGCGATGCGCCCAAATATTTTCGGGGCCGAGGATCAGGATCACTGAACGTCGTTCAGGCGTAAAGCGGTGTTGGACGACTTTTCCATCATATATTCATTTGAGGTGAGTAAGTAGTCGATCTGTCATGTTTTTGCCCGAGGATTACAATGGTGTAATCTGTTCAGGTGAGCTGAGCCTTTTACACGATCTTATTAAATGTGGAATCACTAAATGTGTACTGGTGGTGGTTCATCCTGCGGTGTTTGCAGAGAACCCTTGGCGTGTGATCGCGTTCAGTCTTGGGATAGTGAAGTAATGCTTGAAGAGATGTAGTTGGCCGTGCCTGGGCCGATGAGGTTGAAAGTTGGAGTTGTTACATTCACGCCTTCGCATTGACGTTGGGTGTCATGTGCATGATAGACTTCAGGATGGAACGTGGTTTACTCTAGGAGTATACAGGAATGATTGGAGTTACATGTGGTTAGTTTTACCCGAGGATGTTTGTGCGCCCTGTTGGGGTTGATTGGGAGCCACACGTTGTGTGGGCCCCATGTGCGTGTCGATGTACATCGTGGGTTATTTAAAGTAGTTTCCCTTTTATTTACTTTTATTTTCTTTTACTCTGCACTTTCGCATTGAATGTACTATGTGTGTGTGTACAGCTACTCAGGTAAAGGCCTCCCCGAGTTGTTTAGTCTTTGACGATTGTTGCCAGCCCCTGGCCTAAGGAGGCGGTCTTGGGGTAGTTGCGACTCGAGCCTGGGTAGGATCGGGTCGTGGCAAAAACAATCTAACTAATAACCTTTAGATTACTAGTGTTATATATACATATAAAATATAGTGGCATGAACACTATGTTATAAGATGTGATATATATATCCACCACATGATTTTTAAGTATATATATTCTCCCGTTATATGATCAAAATTAGGAATAGTATATAGTTGGAAGTACCCAAGGACTAGGATTTACCAATGAATTACGAAATTATGATAATGGTTGATGAATCATTGAGTACAATAGATCTTAGATTTCTGACCAAATGAAATATTTTTAATGATCCCCTATAAATATATGTAGTAATAACATATAATTTTTTTAAGTTGATCCATCATTATTTTTTATGAAATTTTTAAACATTCATTACTATATGTGATAATAATTTCCTTTAGTGATGAAAAGAAATATAAATCTAATAGTAGAGCTATAAAGGATGAGTAATGGATATAATTCATCAGTAAAAATGCAGTGTGGAATTCATAAATTGGTCATATGTCTTATCTATTATATAATTTATTATTGAATTGGTAGAAGATGTACATAGCTCATATTTCTCCACCCACAGTGGTGAAGAAGTATTTATTTGTATTTATGAAAACATTTCTGGTTGGATTGACTAAATTTTTATATTTTGGACTAATTATCTATGTTAACATTATACCAAGAGGTTAATGTTAAAATTAAACACCATAATAATGTATTGAATCCCTTTCTTATAGATATGTTAATGTGTGAAAATGATGTAATTATATTTTTTGTTAGAGTCAAAAACTATCATTAGAAGAAAACTTCTATATGTAATGTCCTTGATAATCTAAATACATATTTTCATTTTATATCTACAAGAGAATATCTACCTATTTTTTCCTTTCTAGAATCTATATACTTGATATCATTATGCTTTATGTGATATCCCTATTAATTATATCTAATTGGGACCCTGAGTTTAGCCATTTCTTTTAGAATATTTTTCAATGAAATCGTTACACTATAATAAATTTAAGAAACACCTATCAACCCTATACTTATTGGAAGCCAAAAATTTATATCGATAATTTTAATGCAATGATAATATCTTGTTATTTTACCATCACTTGTGTATGGGAGACGAACATATAGTTAGTGTAATATTAATAAAACATTATCTTCCATTCGAGAATTTGTATGCCACCATATAAATCATTGAATGGGATGAAATATCATACTCTAAGCTATTAAAAAAATTATATAAATATATTTAGTTGTATCATAGATTATAGAGTAGATGAATGTAAAATTATGTACTCTTTGGTATCACATTAATGTATTCCACTAAAAATATAATATTTATTCTGATAATTAAAGGAGATACTTGAAATTTAATATTGGATGTTATGTATTCATATTGGTGTTAGCATGAAATGAAGTTGATTTATTTTTTAGAAAGGGTAAGTTATTTGATAGGTAAAATTGGTCCACATGAAATATTGTATTGAATGAGAGGTTTAGCTCATTGATTTCTTATAACTCCCAAATTTTATAAGGACACAACTTATTCCATGTTTCATTTAGGAGGATATACAATATCGGACCAATGCATGTTATAAAATATGATGGAATATTGTTTGATGAAAAATTTTATTGTAATGGGGATATTTTTTATATCATTGACAACAAGGAGAATGTGCTGCATAATTAGAATACAATTTTGGTGAATGTAATTTGGAGATAATAAAAATTAGAGGAATAAACCTAAAATTATAAAGAAGGTATAATGAATTAGTTTCCAAGAAAATCAATTGATTTGTTATAGACATATTAATTGGAAAATGTTTTATATGGTGGAGTGAATTCACCATATGATACTATGTAGTAGTATGCAAACTGTAAATCATGATATCTGACCTAATGATTCCTTTAACGTTCCGTTAATCATGAACATCATTAACATATTAAATTAATAATTTGATTAATACTATGAATACTTTTTTTTTGAACTCTTAATATTAAAATTATCATAGTATTAATGATTGATATATCTCTAAAATATTTTATTTGTAGAAAAAAGTAATGGTTTTTATGCAAAATTTTATCTAGCAAGATTAATTTGTAACATCCAAGGTAAATAAAGAATATTACATTTTCATATTTGTAAATATTTATTAATTAAATATTAATTTTACATTCAAGGGGATTCTATATCTGATAACGTACTCAAAATGGAACTAATTTTTTTAAAACTTTACGTTGCACACAAATTTGAGTTATACCGAAAAATAATATAATAATAATATTATATTAAATAAATCTTAAGGCTTAACCATTGTTTTACTATGAATGAAAATAACTAACAAAAATTTTATTACACATAATTTTTTAAATGTTTATACTTATATCCAAAAAAGTTTTAGAGGCTTAAAATAAGAACAAACTTTATTTTAAGAATGAAATAATTTAATATTGATAAAAGGTCTATTTATGACCTTTTGATGGAGAACCCTTCTCAAATCTAGTTTTTTTTCACTTTTTTCAATTTGAGAGAATAAAAATCTTATTTATAAGAGAGACATAAAAATTTCCTTTGTGTAATTTTTCTATATTTCTGATAACGTACATTTTTTGATTAATAGTGCAATATAATACAATTCAATTCAAAACTACCATTAAATATAATTTTTTAATATAGTTAGATAATATTTTTAACTTTTTTAATGTTTCATTAGATTATATTCATACCATTTAATCTAATTTTTGACATTTTATATAATTTTACATTGAAATTGGACAAATAAAAATGTCAATATTTTGATAGTTATTATTTCTTAAAAGCACGTTCATTGTGTTGACAACGATGATTAATTTTAAAATAATTTCTGAAACGTAATTTCTTGAATTTGGATAAATGGATTCCATATTTTGAATCATGATTTCCAAGATGAATAAATAGTTATCGTTTTATTTTCAAACATTATGAATAGAAGCTTTATTAAATATTTTATTTACCATTGTTAAAAGGTAAATTTGGTAAATTGGGTAAAATATAATATTATAATAATATCAAATTACTATAACATGAGTCCTAATCCTAATTCCTTATACATTTCCAACCGTAGACGTCCATGGGTTGATTTTGGGACCCTATGGAGCCACTTGTATGTGAAAATGACACTATAAAAATTATTTTAATGTTAAGGAAAATGTAAAGTAAAAATATATCTCTTAGTAAAACAATTTTAATAACTAGTTATATATGTGGTATTTTGGACTATAAATATTCATTATAAATATTAAAATATTCCTACATCATGGTATTTTATATATAAATTTTATAGATCAAATAAATTAATTTATTTATGACACATTGATGATATAATGATTAACTCAATAAGGAATGTTTTAAATAAATGATATTATAGATATTAAAATAAATTTATATTTAATATTTTTAGGACATCAATAAATTTATGGATGATTATAACTTGTTATATTTGAATTATTGTAGGTTTTCCGAAAATATCATGTTTTTATCGATTCATTAAAAATATTCATATGAATAGTTTATAAATTCACGTAAATGAGTTTTTAAAATGAATAGTATATTATTAAATGATAAAATAGTCCAAAAAATTAAAGATTCGGGAATATGAAATATATAATGTTACAACATTCATTATGGATCCATTATGGGTCTCTTGGCATTTTATTGTTAATATATTAGCTATATATTACTAATATTTAAGAGAACATGGTAAAAGATAAATTAGTTAACTCAAGGTTACAACTAAAATATAATTTTATTTTTTCCCTAAAATAGTCTAAAACACATTGTATGAGAGGATTTAAAACAATAATCACCTTATATTCTAGTTAAATCAATTTGAGACCTTTTTAAATCTAAATTCAGTTTATAGAAAATAATAATTTCAAACATTCTAAAAGATCCCCTCATTTCCCTGTATAAAAGGAAATCACATCTAACCTAATAATCACACCTATCATGCCCCATGGCTCATCCATAATTTGCCAAAATAATCTCCCAAAATTCCTCTTTTCCTTCTAGAAGCCTTAACTTTGGTAGATGGATTTAAATAAATCCATCTGGTTCGAACTAAATGGAGTTACCCGATTTAAAGGCATTGTATTCCCTCAAGTTCCTTTCATTTATTTTCCATTTATAATCCCCTAAAATCTCTTTATTCATTTATTTTATAGTAAAACAAGTATCCTAAATATACTACGTTGTTTTTATGATATGTATTCAAACTATACATACACGCATGTCCATATAATGGCTATATAACATATGGTTTCTGTTGACGGTGAACTATTTACTCACGAAATGATGATAGTTCAATCTGATCCTACCTCATCTTATGTTGGAAATTATGATGGAAATGTAATTATATATAATATTGATGATATTTTGTATTCTCTATGTTTCTGTAATTATCATTTAGAACATATGTTTATTCTTTTCAAGATGTGTAAATAGGACAATTTTATTTTAGGAAGTACGAACTACCTCCCCCTTAATGTGATATGACTCATTCATACTATACATGGATAATATTAAGTATATAGTTAATGAAATTATGAAACATTTATAAAACATGATATTATACTGGAATAATAATATTCTTTTGTATAATTTTGTTTTCAATCCTTTAAAAATGAAAAAAATGAAATGATGTAGCGTTCATGCATACGTAGAGCTTACCGTCTCCAGGAACGATGCATTTCATTTTAATATATAAAAATGATATGAAATATTATAAATAAATATATACTAGATATAAATGATTTATATAATATTTAAATAATGAATAAAAATCTGGTGGTAATTTACTTTTCCCCACAAGGAAAATTTGTAATTATAACAATTTCATTTTTGACTGAAGTTCCGAACATCGAAAAAATGTCCCATATGAATTCAAATAACTAAATAATTTTTATTTCAAGGTAATAAGTGACATAGAACGAATCATAAAAATTAAAAAGCCTTTTAATAAAGTAAAAATTAACTTATTTTTAATTATTCAGGAAATTATAGAATGAAGGAGTCAAGTCAGACATGTAGAAAGAAATCATAATATGCCAATTTACATTCACTATGTTAAACCTATAAATTTTGATTATGACATTATATGGTATAAATTATTATATCTAATATATTATTTTATAATTGATTATCTGTACTTAGAGTTATTACACATAAATAACCTATTTTATTTACAAAATGATATTTGTAAGGGACATTGTCTCAATCTCCTTTCATTGAGGAATGTTTTGATAATATACAACTCTTTATTTTATACAATGTATAATAAACTCATTTTAAATGTAATTTCATTCAAAGGGAATATTTTTTATATGAATCATTTCACAAAATGAAGAATTGAATGTTTTTCATGTTTTCAGTGGCAATGACCTCTCCCTCACCATAATCGTTACTTGGAATCCACTATAAACATTAGTGTTTTTTAAAAATGAAAATTAAACCCCTAATTTTGTTTTTCTGTGTTTTGGTATTGAAAATGAGTTTTTAAATAGATTTACTATATGAATATCTTGAATTTTTTTTGTGATTGAAAATGAAAATTTATCAGTGATGTTTTTATATTTTCAAATTTATTATGTTAGATTTTATAATGGTACTTGGAAAAATTATGGGTGGTGCCGTGATAAACTAAGGTTGGGTGGTTACAATATAACCTCCAATGCATTGGGTATGGAAGTCAGCTGTATGGCTATTTGATTTTGTGATTTGTGTGGATGTCGACCATATGGTTATTGCATTTATATATGCTTATATCCCAATATACCTTTATATGTTATAAGTGATTTCTATGGTTTTCATGGTAATCTTTTGGTTACAAAAGGGTATAAAATGTATTTTTATTCAGTGAAGATTATTTAATAAATAATAAAGTGAACAATTATTACTTATGATAATGTATTAATGGTTTACTTTTTGTTTTGAAAACTAAAAGTTTTATTTATTTTTTATCCATTACTGAGCTTTTTATGCTCGTGCCATTTTTTTAAATTTATTTTTCACATGACTTAATGTGTATTAGGGTGAAGGTTGGGATCTGGTAAAATTCACGATGATTAACACAAGGTACAATATAAGTTTTTCCTCTTTTAAGAGATTAAATTTTTTGAAAAAATGAATACTGAGTAGCATTCTCTATATGTGATATTGAAATTGTTATGTATATGTTACGACCTAATTCTATAAAGTTATATACCTAAAAAGATCATCAATGTGAATTATTAATTTAATTCATGAATATGTAATGTTTATTTGTGGGACCTTAAATTTTTGATATAATATAATTACATTAATACTTATAAAACCATTTAAATAAAAATATTTTAATTTTTTAAATCATATTATTCATTTAAAAATATAATTTGACCATAAAACCCTATAGATATTTTTTATAACAAAATAAAATGAGATGATAATATAAAAAAATTTAATGAATCATTTCATTGAATCATGAATTTTCCATAAGAATTTTTTTTTATTTTTGTGGAACCCACAAATAGGTCATCATTTTCTATTATTTGAATTTATAACATTTGAATCATTATAAAAGATAATTTTACCATGTAAATAAATCTAATGTTTAGAATAAATTATTGAAAAATTATTTTACATGTATAATCTCTAACATTTAAAAATTAATATTACCAACCATTCATAATTTTATCTAATTAAATATTTTTATATTTGAAATAAAAGTATTCTTATAACATAATTTTTTTAATTGAAAATTTGAAGTCAATATTAATTAGTACTTTTCAAAATTTATTAACCTTGTAATATGTAAAAATGATCAAATGTTTTATTCTAATAGATAAAAATAGAAAACATTTATAACAATTTTTGGAATTTATATTTGAGATTTATATCATCTATAATGCTTCCAATTTCCCCAATTTTTCTTTTTTGAGTCCATTGACATTTTAATAGTAAAAACACATTCTAAAAGTTTAATGGGTATTGTGAAAACATCAATAGAATTTTTATATAAAATATTAATTTAGATTACACAACAAGAATCGCTTATATTTATAAATTTTAAGATAAATAATTAGAATTTTATATCACTAAAACCCTCTTCTTTCCATATAATCCAATCACAAATCGTAGTTTTCCCACTCCCTTATAATTCAATGATACATACAATGACAATTAACATCCATTACCTGAGTATTATCAGCTAAATTATTTTTTACATTAATAAGAGCATAAAAATTTACTATATACATACAAATTTAAATGTATTATTCTCATATATATATTGATACATTACTACATTAAGGGTGTTTGTATTAATTATTCAAAGACCACTAACATTGTGAAAAACAAAACCATTGTTCTAATTTTGTGTGGACTATCACCTACAAGATATAAGGTTTTTTCTCTATGACCACCATAAATTAATGGATATATAGATAGTTTTAATGGAGAAATAAGTTTTTTTGAGATAATAATGGTTATCTTTAATAAATTTATACAACTGATCAATTATATGTTCTCTTAACGATCCTCAATAATTTTTTCATTTTCAATAAATTTACAATGAAGATAAAATTTTATTAAAATGGTGTATCATTTTTCTATCCATTATATAATATTATAAATCCAAATAATTTTTTTGTATCAAAATAAAATATACACTATATAATATAAATAGTATTTCAGAATAATGATATTAAAAAAACCTCATAAACATCCTCTAAATCCTTGAATATTCATGTTTGGGTCCGTTTAACCACCTAGTTGAAAAATAAAATGAATTTGATTCATGAATGAATATGGGATCAAAATTTAAAATTTAAAATTATATAAATGTGTCATTATTTTTTTCTAGATATTTCAATCAATGTTTAATTAATTATTTATGAAATATTATTACGGTCATCAAGAATCACTATAACATGCATATTATAATTATCATATTCAATGATTAATACTAAAACACTCATGAATGATATTTATAACATCATAAATTATTATAAATCATAAATAAAATTATCGTTAATGAAATAATAATATTATTATTTAAATAATAAAGAGTATTAAAATTGCAAATTATGAAAATCATTAAATCGATTAAAACTATAAACACAGTGTGAAAAATAATGAGAATAAATGAAGAGAATAAAATGTTTTGATTAGTATAATTGAAAATATATATGTGTATTTTTTTTTGAATTCTTTGCTTAATATAGATATTTTAATGATATTTGGTGTTAATGAATGTGATGTAATTTGGGAAAATATATAAGGGGTTTACAACTAAAATTCATCTATTTGATACTTATTTTGTTTTATGATAATATTTACCCTTATGTGGGGATTCTAAATACAATTAGAGATGATATATAAGTAAAATAAATAATTTACGGTATCTTAAGATAAATTTTAATCCCTATATTTTGGTAAGATAATATTTAATTTCTACTCATACCATAAGTGGAAGGGTTTTCATCCAAGATTTCTTTCATTGGGACTCGTGTTATAACCACAACATATTTTCATTTATGTTGTGATTAAATTTAAATGAATGAAATTATTAAATGATCATTATCACATTAATGTAATTGAAAAGGATAATTGTTTTTGACTATACACATGCTTATTTGATTCACTGGTTATCAAAAGTGTGGTTGAAATACAATTTGTTGTTTTGATAATGTAAATTTGTCTTTAATTTAAAATAAAATCTATCCCTATATATAAATATGAATTTGAATGTAGATATGGGTTATATTTACCTAGATGTTATCACTCAAAAGGCTGGTCGACCCTGAAATCAATCATAACCCTAGTGTAAGGTAAGTGGTCCTTAGACGATACAATTGTTTAGACAAAAGAATTCTATATACTTTGGAATATACATAGAATCGTAGTGAACCATGATTAAGGTTTTTTCATTTTTTTCATTTGTCTACTAAATATCAATATAATTAACTGAAATAGTACCATACATGGCTAAATTATAACTTTTGTGGAATCATTGTGCATATATTTCACTAATAATGGTGTTATATATTACATTTATGATAACACATAACATTATAGTTGATTGAGGTATATTATCCTTGTAATTAAAAATATTCTATTGAATGGGTATATATTTATGGTTCTTATTTATCATTATAAATATAGCTTTTATTTATTCATCTACAACTTCCTTTGGGAATTGTTTTAATGGGATTGACGAATCTTATTGTTACTATATATTAATTAATTAGGTTATGGTAATGACACAAAATTATATGTCCCTTAAAATCATGGATAGGTTTCATGAGAAAAAATAGTTTCATTTTTGGGTATACCTCGACTAATAAAAATATATGTTTCCTACCTTAATGTCACAAAAAATGATTTAATTTTTGTAATTATGAATTCTATCACAATGTGACCAATGAATATTATTATCTATGAATTTTTATTGTCCATTATAAAGAATGAATTTAAATTCATTTGATAATGTATTCATGTTGATCATTTAATCTTTCTATATAACTTTTGGAATTTTTATTTTATGTATGAATCCACTATATGCTACTGATTAATGTGATTCTTGACTCTCCCTTATTTTTTATCTTTCTGAAAAAATCATATATGTTGACTATGTGTAAATTTTCAAGATATAATGAAATTGATAATGAATATATAATAATATTTTCATGTTGCGTCATATGTTTTCATGTAAAATTTAATTATATATCATGTAATCTTATAATACTATGATGTTTAATACTCTAGGATCTCTACTATATTATACCAATAATGTAATATATCTACCTTATAAGGGATTTGGTGTTATTGGTTTTTTGAGTTATCAAATATTCCTTGGAATATTCCATCTCACATTTAAATAAAATTGGATATTGGTTGAGAATAAAATGTTCACCATCGATTACCCCACTATCCTATATATTAGCGAAACAACCCTCCCCCCCAAATTTAGATTTCTGCAAACCAAATAAATCTAGTGAAATATATAATTATATAACATAAAACTATTCAAAATATTAAGAAAAATTTAAACTATAAGAAAAAAACTATCCCTAAAATCATATTCGTCCATCGTCACTCAGGGCCCCTAACTACTGATATTAACGGAAGGATATAAATGAGGAAAAAACAAACATACCTCTCATTATATAAATTATTATCCCTTAAATATATTTAATCAATTATTATCATTATAACCATCTTATGAAAGGTGTCTGTGGAAATAGTAAATCATTTTACTATTAAATATTACATTTCATCGCTATTATTATAACATCAAACAATTCTTTTCACTCCAGTCTATAACACCACAAATGATGGGTTGATAATTTATTCATTTATCATTCATAAATTAATCAGATATTCTACGACACATAATAAAGTAGAAAATTTGAAACCGATATTAAATACAGAGATTCTAATTGTTCCAGGTAGTGGATACCAAAAATTATTATATGAGTCATTTTCTATATAGAACAATTCACGATGAATAATTTCAATGGAAACCGCCAATATAAACTAATATCAACCTCCCTGTTTTCCTACACCAATTATAAAAAATAAATCTTTTATTGTGTTTAATAGAATCAACAAACAAAATTTCTTAAGCTCCTATATATTCACTCATCCAAGGTGCTCCACAATTTAAAAACAACCATATTAAAAAAAAACTATAGAACCCTAACTAGTTATTCCCCTCAGAAAACCAACAACACTAGAATATCAGAAATCCTAATAATTATCTAGAATTTCTATATGAAGAATAATTTTCACAAATAATTTCACCACAGACAAATGGGAAATAAGTCCATCGAACCAAGGAATGTATGATTTTTATAATAAAAAAGGCTCACACAGCCTCGATGCATTTATTATTAGAAAATTTTAATTTTAATTCTCATTATAAATTTAATAGTGTATAATTTATAGTTTTTTTAGAAACAATATACCTATAAAAATTCAATAATAAATATTTAGGAATAACATAATCTTTTTTTTAGTATTTTATTAAACATCCATTAAAAACTAGAAAGAAAAAATTTAAAATTATCATACCACATTGATTCACAACATAATTATAAGTATCCTTTAATTGCATTTTTATCAAATTTATTTGGAAAATAATCCTTATAAGAATAAAATAGGCAAAAAATAAAGGTAATACACTATCATAGTAATACTCATGTAAATAACATGAATTAACATAAAGTGTTATCAAACCTAATCAAAAGGTTAACTCTTCATATAAATTTCATATTGTAACATTTAATAGGATAATTCCGTAATTATATTAAGGTTAATATATTCACACACATTCAATTTAATAAAATGGAAATTATGGAAAACATCATACCTGAAGAAGAATGTATCAACATACGTTAATAAAAAATGGAAGATGCATACCAATACTATGACAGACACATCCACGAGCAATCGAAGATAAGTGAAAAAAAACCCAAAAAATATCAATATATAATTTAATGTTTGAAAGGATATGTAATGTTATTGAAGAACCCACCATAGATTGTTAGTATAAGAAATAATACATAATTATCGTAGAATGTAAATATGTGGGATTCACACGTTTTGATAATTCGAAATCAAGTTTTGATAATTCCAAATCATGTTTTGATAAACCAAAATCAAATATTGATTATCCCTAATCTTGTTTCATTTAGGTGATAATTAGGTTTTGGTTATATGATGATCATGTTTCATTAATATTCCTTGTTTTTATCAAGTAATAATCATGTACTTTTAATCTAACCACTCTCTTGTTTAATATTATAGTGAAAAATGTCTCTATGTTCAATGGTCATCGATGCAAAGTTCACCGATGAAATAGTCACCGATGAAAAGGTCACCGATGTAAGTTCACTGATGTAAGGTTAGTGATGAGGGTTACTGATGGAAGGATTATGTTGAAGGCTACTGATGAATGATACTGATGGAAGGTTACCACTGAAGTTTACGTAAGGAAGGTTACCATTTGAAATGTTACCGATGAAAGCTGCAGATGTGCACATACTATTGAAGCCTACTGTTGTGAAGTCTATCATTACTAGTCTACCGAAGATAACCCTCCCATACATTGTAATATTATTATGATTATTATAATAGTAATATTTGATAAATTAAATGCATCAGAAATTAATTAATTCTAATTTTTGACATATCAAGAGACAGTATTTGGGGACAGAATGAGGTGCGATATTGGACGTATGTGATCTAATTATTCCTATTATCAGACCTCAAATATAAAAGAGAAGACAAAGGAAGAAAAGTGTAATGGAATGAGATGCGCGTGTCTGTGCATGTGAAAGAGCATACTTGCAAGATCTAGGAAGAATCCTTAAACACTTACATTGTGAACACAAGAACCTCAAGAAGTCATTTTCGGAGAACAATTTCAAGGCTTCCTCATTTTATTCATCAAATATTTATCAACACAAGAAGTAGAACACTCATTTCCGGAATGATTGAACCTAGAGTTGCGACACGATGTTTTGAGGGAATCTTCCAATGAAAGACTCTAACCACAATTTCATCACTCCAAGGAGTTAAGAGTTAAACTACAAACAAATAGAGCTTTGTAAACTCAATCCTATAATTATTTCTCTATTGTGTTCTTTTATTTTACATCTCTGAGAATTGTGTGCCTATCTGTTACACACACATTTTCTCCTATTCTTAAAAAAAGGATATTGAAAATCCTCACATCGAACATCATTTACTTCTTGTTTCCCATGTATAACTATATAAAAGAATGTATGTGGTCTGTATTATTTGTTTTTCCCATGAAGAGCTATGGTAGAGGGTGTGAACACAGGACATTTTCGAAAAATTGTCGTAAGGACCGATACATTCTGTGTATCAAATTTATTGTTAATATAAACTACAAGGTGGAAGGTGATCACCAAGTGGAGAGGATTAAGTGTCATCTTGAGACCGAACCTCTTTTTTAACGTTATTGTGTACTACATTTTGTAATACTTTGTTTTATCTATTTTTTGACGATTATATTTCCTAAAATAAAAAACCCTTTTTCATTGACTTTTATATTTAGTTCTGGTTGGAGTGCGTATGTTTTTAATTGAGTAAACTTCATTCAAAATATAAATAAAGTGTTTTACCCTAATTTAACTGAGGACTAATCACCCGTTGAGAAACTTTTATAACAACTACACATTTATATCTCTTTTTCCTAAATTAACTACCCCATTTCAAAATTGGTTGATCTTTATAAGAAACTTTTTAAAAGAAAATTTAAGTAGGAACTCAATTCACCCCCAAGTGAGATTCCAATATGACCAAAATTTGGTATCAGAGGATTAATTTTTTTGTTGTTTCTATCTGAACGGTTATGCAAATCAACCAGTTTTTTTCTACTGTGATTTTATTTATATCTAAATGATCTACAAATTTATATCATATCTAAATTTTCAGTTCATTACAATTTTAATTAACAATGGTTAACATATTTTGAGGGTGCTTATACTAAGAGGAAACCTTTCACTAATGGTAATAAATATGATCATTGGAAATTTAAAATGAAAATGTATCTTGAGAGATTGGGAACTAAAATTTGGGTCATAATTGAGGGAAAAACATGCATTGCAGTCTACTAATAGGGACACATAGTATCATTAGAACAAATCCACATATAAAAAACAATTTTAATGCAATGAATGATTTTCATTATTCTCAAGGTGAGGAATATTTCAATAGAATATCTCCCTGTAAATATTCTATTTAAATTCGAGATACTTTATATGTTTCTCATGAGGGAACAACCAATGAAATAGAAATGATATTAAATATCAAATCTATTAAATATGAAAATTTTAAAATGAATCCTGATTAACATATATCTATAATGTATCTCAGGCACAATTAAATTTTAAATACCATAGGTCTACGTGGAAAACTTGTGGACAACATTGATCAGATAATGAGATTGATTCGATGCCTACCTGATAAATTAAGAGGAACTTCTCTTTCTATTTGATAATATTTTGATATCAATGAGCAATATGTGAATGAAATAATTAGAAAAATTATGATGTATGAATAATAGATTATGTTAAATCAAGAAGTGGATGAAGAACCAGGAAAGAAATCTGTAGCATTCAGGAATACTGCCTCAAATAGAAAAGACTATGAAAATGGTCAAGCTCTAATAGACACTTCCACCAGTGAAGACTCATATTCTGATAGTGATGATAAAATGGCTCATCATGCTAGAATATTCAAAAAAATTTACCATATGAAGAAGTTATTTATAAAAAAATAATACTTGAATGTATGATAATAAAGTACAGAGGAAAAAGGAAAGAAACTGGAATGACAACAAAAGTGAGATAGATTTCTATGTGTGTAAACGAAAAGGACATGTGAAGGTTGATTACCCCAAGATGAAATTAAAAATAAATATGAGGACATGGGAAATGGTTATAAAAAGGATATGAAAGCTACTTGCAGTGCTTCAAAAGATAGCTCATATGGATCTAACACTTTAGATATAGAGAAGAAGAAATATGAAAATTTGTGTTTCATGGTAGAAACATATGGGGTAACACCCATTTCCAATATACCTAATGCTTATTATTATGGGAATGAAACTGAATCGGTCAATGATGAAAATATGACTAAGGATGAAATATTTGAATAGTTTGGAATGATTTAGGATTCCTTTAATGAACTCAATGATAAACAAAAATTATTGAAAATACAAAATTATTTAAATAGAATTTTTATTTATAGTTGGATATTGGGAAAGAAAAATGTTCTCAACTGTTAAAAGAAAATACTGATATAAAATAATCAAATGAGAAATTAAAAAGAGATCTTGAAAAATTTACTGTAGGTAGAGATACCTTGACTCATTTTTTAGAAAAACAAATTTCTTCAAAATACTCAACTGGTATATAATATCAACCAGGATAGAGAAGGATTATTAAAAATAAATTTGATCCAAAATCATGATATATCACTACTATTTCATGTTATGGACCATCTTTTGATATACAATTCTCTAAAGGACCAAACAAAGTGTTCATCTCTAAAAACGTATATTTTAACTATAGGAAACCTTTGAGACAAGTATGGGTTTCTAATGATTTACTTCTTAACCACTCTAGACCAATGAAATTCCACGTACCAAGGATACCCTAAAATTAATCAGTTTTGAATGAAAATTGTCTTAAGAGATCCTATAAAACTCTATGGTACTTGTACAATGGAAGATCAAGACATATTATAGGAGACTATTCATTCTTCAAGTGACCAATTATTTTTTATTGTGGACATGTCACATTCAGTGATAATGCTAAAGGGAATATCATCGGCTTATGACAAATTGGTAACAATAATACTATATTAATTTCAAATGTGAATTTTTTTGATGTGTTAAAATACAATTTACTATGTATCTCTTAGTTTTGTGATGATGGATTCAATGTTAAATTGGAAAATGATGCATGAAATGTTTTTAATTATAAAGAAGATATAATACTAACTACTTTGAGAAATGAAAATGTATATGTTGTAGATTTAAATTCCTTATCTTAGACAAATGTTTCTTATTTAATGATTTTTCATATGTAATCCTAGTTATGGAATAGAAGATTATGGCACGGAAATGTGCACTCACATAAGAATCTAACTGTGAAATGAATAATTAGAGACTTAACAAAATTGGAATTCCCATATAACAATGTATTTAATCGTTGTCAAAAGGTAAAACAACATAATGTTTATATCAAAAAAAATAACCAAGTTTCAAATTTTCAACTGTTTGAGTTAGATCACATGGATTTTTTTGGACCATTTAGTGTTTCCGGTTTAAAGGGGTTGCAGTATGTTTATGTTCTTGTAGATTATTTTTTCAGACATCCTAGGGTATAGTTTCTAGCTCACAAAAGTGAGGCATGTTATTACTTCATTAAATACTCCATGTCTATAGAGAATCATAGTGGACATAAAATTTGTTCCTTGAGAAGTGATCACGACCATGAGTTTGAGAATATTTTGTTTGAATCATTTTGATCACATAATGGATATACTCACAATTTCTCTACTCCTAGAACTCCTCAACAAAATGGATTTGTTGAAAGAAGAAATAGGAAACATCAATATATTTCCTGAACTATGCTAAATGAGTAAAATCTACCTATCTATTTTTGGGATAAAGCTATTAATACATATTTTAATATCATCCTTAGAGTATTGATTAGTCTTACTCTTAAGAATACCTATTAAGAGATCTAGAATAATAGGAAGCCTAAGGTGAATTACATTAATGTTTTTGGTTCTAATGTATTTATCCATAACAATAAGGATAATTTTGAAAAATTTTCTTCCAAAAGTGATGAAGGAATGTTCATAGGTTATTAAATATTATAGAGTATTCAATAATATAACCAAATATGTTGAATAATCAGTTCATTTCAAACTTTTAAATACTGATCTAGATGAACCTAAACCCATTGTTGAACATCGTAAAGAAGATATGTCAATTCTGGACCTCAATAATAACGACAGTAAACCCTTAGTGAAAACAACTAGGTCTGGAAATTTTCCGGAATCAGTTCAAGATGGACCTGAAATAATAGACAACCATATGGAGTCTAGTTAATCTAATATTTGAGGAATATGAACTCTTAATAATCATCCTTTAATTGTTGTGGATGGTTATGTAAATATAGTAACACAAACTAGAGCTTCTCTGAGAAACTAGGATGAAGAACAAGCTTTTGATTCAAAAATTGAGCCAAAAAATGTCAATGATGCAACCATTGATGAATTCTGGGTAATAGATATGCAAGAAGAATTAAAACCATTTGAATGAAATAGGTTTTGGTAATTATTAGAAAAACTTAAAGACACATTGACCATAAGTACTAAATGGGTGTTTAGAAATAAATTTGATGAATCTGGAAATATAGTTAGAAACATGTCTTGAATACTTGCACAAGGATATAGTCATAAAGAAGAAAATAGACTATGAAAAAACCATTGCACCTGTAGCTGGACTAGAATCCATTAGGACACTACTTGCCTATGAAACTCATCTAAATTTAACAATTTATCAAAAGTATGTCAAAAGTGCACTTTTAAATGGGTACATAGTTGTGGATGTATTTATTGAACAACCCCATTGCTTTTACAAATCCACATTTTTTAAATATTATATTTAAATTGTCTAAAGAATTATATGGTCTAAAAGAAGATTCAAGAGATTGTTATGATATACTTAATTCTTTTTTATTTCAAATGGTTTTACTAAAGGAATATTTGATCTTGATCCTATTTTTAAAAGGATTTATAAGGATGTTTTAAAAATACATATTTATGTAGATGACATTATTTTTGGATCCACTAAAATTTCATTATGTACTGATTTTTTAAAAATGATAAAGATGAATTCGAAATGAGTTTAATGGGGGAACATAAATTTATACTTGGAATTCATATTTTTAAAAATAAAAATTGAATTGTTTCAAATCAATGTAAATATACTAAATATATTTTGAAAGGTTTTGGATTGGACAATGATAAACAATGTGACACACCTATGACTACCACCTATAAGTTGGAAGCTGATGAAACTATTAAAGAAATGGATCAAACCAATTACATAGGTATAATTGGGAGTATGCTCTACCTTACTGCTAGAAGACCAGATATTATGTATAGTGTATGCATTTGTGATAACATTCAAGCCATTCCAAAATAGCCTCATTTAAATGATGTTAAAATGATTTTTAAATATCTCAAATATACTAAAAACATACAACTATATTATCCCAGATGAAAATCATTTGATTTAATATTTTATTCAGATGCTGACTTTGCTGGTGGAAAGTTAGATAAAATATCACCTTTGCAACATTTAACATTTTAGGAAAGTCACTAGTATCATGGTGTAGTAAGAAGCATAATTTTGATGCATTATCTACTATTTAAGATGAATATATAGCTTCTGGTAGTTTTTGTTTTCAAATTCATTGGATGAATCACATTTTACTAGACTATGGATATCAATTCAAATATATCCCTATAAACTGCGATAATACAAGTGCTGTTAACATCTCTAAAATTCAGTATCTCAGGCAAGGACAAAGAAAATTGATGTGAGACATAACTTTGTGATATATCATTATCAAAGAGGTGATATCACTCTTTATTTCATTGGTATTGAACACCAATTGATTGATATATTCACAAAGCCTTTGAATTCTGAGAGGTTAAGTTACATCAAACATGAATTAGGTATGATAAACTATTAACTTTAGGAACATCAATATTGGATCTCACCATTATAAACATAACTATTGAACCTCACCATTGGACCTCACCATTTGGAACCTCACCGTTAAACCTCATCGTTGGACCCCCACCATTTGGAACCTCCCCATTATAAATCACCATTGGAACCTCACTGATAGACCTCAATGTTAGTCCTCACCACTGGAACCTCACTGATAGACCTCACTAATAGACATCACAATTAGAACCTCAACTCTATACCTCTTCATTAGTGGCCTCGCCATTAAACCTCACCATTGACACCTTACTGAAAGTCAAACTTTTCCAGAACATCGCGTTTTCTCTGCTAGAATCTGAAAAATTGTTTTATATTACTTATTTCATTTAAGTGATTTATTATTCGATCTTTAAATGATAAAATTTTAGAACATGACAGATTTTGATCCCCCTCAAACAATTTCTCGATCCACTTTCTCCCTAATCATAGAACATCTACTCCTGATGAAAACCTCGAACTGGTTCAGATCAATGTAAAGGTTGACGAGACCATTGGTCAGTGACAATGGAGATGCGCTGAGTCTTATGAAACCACAAGCTATGTCTACTAATGGAATATGGGTAGTGGAAAATATGATCAAACCTCATCTGTCGAAGAGGTAAATCATGGTTTAAAAAGATCTATGTTTGGAATAGTTTTTGACGAGAAGATCTTTAGTGCGGAAGGCACTTAATGGTCAAGTTTAGGTCGAATGCCTTTCAAACAACAATGGACCCTATTACCCAAAGTGAGTGAAAGTGTTTTATGTGACTCTAAAGTTCGAGAAGAATAAGGATGAGAACATAATGTCTTCTTGGATAAATGGAGAGATTATATAATTTTCCTATGTTAAATGTTTTGAGTGACTAAGAGTACCACATTAAGGGATTTATGATTATTACTCAAGAGTGGTGCATCCCACTAATGAGTTCTTCTGTTATAAAGAATCCTAAGCTAAACTTATAGGCAGTCGGATCCCTAGGAATGTCATTGCTACTGATATGGAAGGGGAAAACAAGTTATTGTTTATGTTTGTTCATCATGTCTTAAGTCCCAAGAGATGGGACTTTTCTCCCTGGAAAATTTTGGATGTATTTCTTCTGTATATGTTGAATCATAGACATAAGATAAATTTGTGTATAATTTTGATGATTCAATTAGAGGATATGAAAAATACCATTTCAATGTCCACTGCTTTGATTAATGCCATATTTATTTCTTTTATGTTGAAGGTGAAAGGAGAAACTAGAAATATGGAGGAAATTCTTGTAGTAAGGGACGATTTCTGCATTACAAAGGTGATTTGCATGTTGATGAAGATAAATTAGAACCATTGGAAAAGAAGATTGGTGCATGGTGAGGCTATGATATATAAATAATTCAACCATGTTAATAATCATACTATGCCTTTGGATTTGAGATATCATGGTCTAATTCTTGATGAAGTGGGGCATGCATATTTAAATGAATAAGATGATGTTGTTGTTATGCAAGAAAGAGAGGATTCTCTTATAGATTATAGGAGGTATCTTGACCATCTCAAATGGCCTCATACTAATACTATATCCTTATGTGAGAATATCTCACCAAAGCGATTCCCTAGAGGGGAGATAATCTTAAGGGACATAGATGATGAGTAGGCTAGTGAAGAAGAAGGGGGAAAATGTCTTAAGAGATATTTTAGAGACCTCAGATAGGGATGAGGACACTGAATTTAGTCATGATGACATTGAGTCTATTGCTGATGTGAGTGAAGAGGAATGTCTAAGACTCATTCCATTGATAGAGAGTACATAAATGGTTGAATGTTTAGTTGATGTGGTTGTTGATTCAGTTGAAGAATTAATTTTTATTGACATTTCTTAAGATTTTTTAGAAGAAGTGGTAGCAGACCCTAATGTTGATGCAGTTTCCCAAGGAGGTATGGCAGAGATGAATGTGGTTGATCAAGAGAATTCTCCAAGTGAAGGGGAGGATCCTGTTTCAATAGGTTCATTTGTTGTAGCTCATGGAATAGATATTGTTCCGGAGATACTGAATTTTAGGTCTTGGGATTAGACTATGGAGATTATGATGTTGACCTTCCAATCGGAATTCCTTAAATTCCATTTGTTACAGAAACCAACATTGTACAACAATTGGTTATTTTTCATAGAGACTACGTGAAGAAGGAAGATTTGGTATCCTTAAATTCATATTTGAAAAGAAATTTTTATGAGAGATCTACAGATATAGAGAAAAAAATATCTTACAATCATGGACTCCTGACATCTGCAGTGGAATGACTAGTTTCTACCTCCCACTCAGCCATGCTACATGAATTCAAGGAATGTCAGGATCAGGTTCGAGATTTGGAAAATTCAACGGAATCTGTGATACAGTCAACAAGCTTCTTGGACTTTTATATGGCCTCAAGGATACAATTGGACAGAGATCTCAAATATGTTAAATGTGTGGTTCAGCAGATGGCCACTATGTTTGAGGACTTTAAGAACTCTAGGGAGGCACATGTGAGTGGGGAAGATGATGATGTAAAGAGGATGAATAGTGGGCCGACCAAATATGTTAAAGAGATAGTGGCTTTCACTATGGAACCTCTATGTGAATATTCTTCATCATCATCCTCTCCTTCTGTTGATCTAGAAGCTTTCAGGGCGGTTGTTATAGAATAATTGAATAAGTTTTCTTGTGCCAGTACCTCATACCCTTAGTTTGTGACTCAGGTCCTTTCTACTACCATTGAAATTCATAATTTTGTTGGTAATTATTTAAGGGAAGATGCTCAGGATTTGAAGGTAATAAAAGAGCATGTTGATTTCTACTAAAAAAGGGTGTATACTAAGCATCAAGTTGATGGTCTATTCAAGTTGTTATTGGAGGACATAAGGAATTCACCTGTCATTCTAGCCAATAAGGATCAGGTTAGCATGGTCAACGAGTTGACTCCTGCCTTAGAGAAATTTATGGACAATAATGACGATTTTATCTCAGCAATAGAAGTAGGGGGAAGTATTATTATGGATTTGAGAAATCCATTTCTACCCTTCCTCCATGTGGACTTCACTCCCATCTTTGTTCCTCCAGCCTTACCATCTTCATCAGCTACATCAGTATCTACCAGTGTTTCACCCCTGATGAATCCTACATTGGCTATTAGAAGCAAGACCCTTATGATTCTTTATACATCTACTCATTTTAGGTCTATTGATGCCTTCATATCAACTCCTCCAACCCTTCTGACTTCCATACCGAGGCATATCCTTCCATCCTCTTGCCCCGAATCCTCAACATCCAAAGACAAGGCCTTGTTAGACATATCTGATGTGGATTAAATGAGGGATGTCTTAGTTGATAGGGATATTTTTAACTTTTTAATATATTTTACAATTGATTCATTAATGGAAAATACTCTTCTTTTTCTTTTCATCATTCATCCTTTTTGTTAATCACTATGGGGGGAAACACGTCATGTTTTAGTTTTATGCTGCCTAACCTGAAAGGAGGAGATGTTTTTAGGTTGATTGAACACTTTTCATATATATACTATCTATATTTTTTCTATAATAAACATGCTTCAAATGGTCTTATACCCTCCTCTAATGATATTGTAAAAATTTTATAAACCTAATTCAAAATATGGCGACAAAATTTTGTAATTATCAAAAAAGGGGGATATTGTTAGACTCGCATGTTTTGATAATACCAAATCATGTTTTTGATAAACCCAATTTGTTTTTAGATAATAATAAATCATGTTTGGATAATCACAAATCAATTATTTATTATCCCAAATCTTGCTCATTTATGTGATAATTATTTTTATGTTCTATGATGATCGTTTTTGATTAATATTCCTAGTTTCTAGCAATTAATAATCTTGTACATTTAATCTCACTACTCTCTTGTTTAATCTTACTGTGAATAATTTCTCTAATTATAGAGGTCATCGATGGAATGGTCACTGATGCAAAGGTCATCGATGTAAATATCACTGATGCAAAGTTCATCAATGCAAGGACACCGATTCAAGTTCACCGATGCAAGGTTACAGATTATGTTTACCGATGGAAGGTTACCACTAAAGGCTATCGATGAAGGTTATCAATGGATGGTTACCGCTGATGGTTACAGATGGAAGGTTGTCGTTGGGAAGGATACCAATGAATGTTGTCGATGTGCACCTACTTTTGAAGTCTACCATTGTGAAGGATACTGTTACCAGTCTACCAATTCTTACCCTCCCATACATTTTCAAATTATTAAGATTATTCTAATGCTAATATTTGATCAATTAAATGATTCTGACATTAATTTATGATGATTGTAGACATATCCAGAGACCGTATCTGGGGACAGTACGATGTATGAGAAAGGAAACATATGATAAAATTATACATATTGTTGGACCTCAAATATAAAAGAGAAGACTGAGGAAGAAAAGTGTAGTGGCATGGGAAGTGCATGTCTGTGCATGTGAATGAGATTACTTTCTAGATCAAAGAAGAACCATTAAATGCTTACACTATTAACCAAAGAACCTAAAGAATAACATTTCAGGAGAAATGTTTCATGGAATTATCCTATGATTCATCGACCCTTGACCAAAATAAGAATAATAACACTTAGTTCTAGAAACCTAGAACCTAGAGTTGTGACACTCTGTTTTGAGGACAACTTCTAGAGAAAGACTGTAACTGCTATTTCATCAGACCAAGCAGTGAAGAGATGAGCTACAAACACATAGAGCTTTATAAACTCAAGTGTATATTCTTATATCTATTTTGATCTTTTATTTTACATTTCTGAAATATGTGTGTGTCTGACTGTTACACCCACATCGTCTCCGATGCTTAAAAATGAGGATACTGAAAATCCTAAAATCAAATTTCATTTACATATTGTTTCCCAAATATAACTGTGGAAGAGACTTTGTGTGGTCTGTATAATTTTTTTCCCATGAAAACATGTGGTAGAGGGTGTGAACTATTGAATGTTTGTGAAAACGGTTGTAACACCTGATACATGTTGTGTATCAAGTTTATTGTTAATATAAATTGCATGGTGGTAGGTGATCACCAAGTTGAGAGGATAAAGTGTCATCTTGATACTGAAACTCTTTTTTATCATTACTGTTAACTATATTTTTTTAAAATTTGTTTTATCTATTATCTGTAGCTTATAATTTATAAAATAGAAAACCATTTTTCATTGACATTGATTGTTAGTTCTGGTTAGTGTGTGTATGAGTTTAATTCAGTAAAGTTGTATAAAGTGTTGATGAAAGTGCATTACCTTAATTCAACTGAGGACTAATCAACCTTTGAGAAACATGTTGGAAAACTAAAAATTTGTATCACTACTATCTGAATTAACTGGGACATTTAAAAATTGGGGGATATTTATAAGAATGTTTTGAATAGAAATTTTAAGTAGGAACTCAATTAACCTCCCTCTTTATATTTCAGCTTGACAAAAAAAAATGTAACATTGGATCAGTAAGGATGTAATATCTTGATCCATTTATATGGTATATTCTTTTAATATTTTTAAAATTCTTATAAATAGTCATTGAAAATTTTCCCCAGATTATAAATGACTAATGGGTGTATATGCGGTTTGTGACTAGAAATAGATGAAATTTCGAAGTCACAGGGTTTGGCTTATAGTTATAGAAATATTTGTTCTAAATATTCACCATTACAATGTGACGGGGATCAAGGGGAAAAATATAGTACAAACTATAAATGGTGTCATGGAGACCATATAATATAAGAATAGATCCATGCACGCAACTTCAATGTGGTTTGTCAAATTATTAATTTATCATAGAATATCATCCATACAACACTTTCCATAGACATAATATGTTAAATTATTTTTTAATGAGTTCAAAACCATGGGTTCAAAACATGAGCTTCATAATAAGTTGTGATTATAATTTTTCAATTCAATTATTTTATACTTCCAATGTTATTTTCATCTTTATTTCACCCTATAAAACTATGTTTCAATCTAAGTGGTCCCTCCTCTCCAATATATGGTTCCTAAAATAATCTATGTCATTTGAAGTTCACATTTTTGATTTTCATATCCTCACTTAAGAGTAAGAGTATATTTCATTTATTTTCATAAAAGTTACATTGTCTGGATATAACTATTCCTCTAAGAATCATGTTCCCAATTTATTGTTAGATCATTTATTTTATGGTTATTACCATTTTATATTTAAATAAATTTTGAGGTTGGACTAGATTTCATTTAAAAATATAATCATGTTTGTATACAAGTATTCTCCCATTATATATTTACTTTCATGTGTTTTTATTGTGTTATATTGTTTTCGTATTCTAAGAAAATTTTTTTTTTTTTATGAATAATTAATTAGAGCACTTAATGTAATTTCCAACCATGGATGGATCACATTAGGAATTCAGATTCCTATAGAAATACATGGAATAACATAAATGGATATTTGAAAAATTTGGTAAATATTCCAATTCATTTAAAATGACTTGCTGAGAACTAAATTCATTTAGTGCCTTTGTAGGCCTAGAAACAAAAATCTTTTAATATTTTGATAAATCTTAAATGTCTCTAATAATAATCTTACTCATTAGCACTCAAACATAAGTCATGTAATCATAAAACGGGGAAAATCATTTGAATGTTTGGCTATATATTCTCAATTAGAATAAACAATTGAGATATATAAGGATAACATGAGAAAATACGTATAAGATTGTGAGAATATCAGTTGAAACCCATTCCATACAAATAAAAGATCATAATAATGTGCCATGGAATAAATTTTGGATGTTCATACGACATGACTCATAGTATAATAAAATTAAATGAGACATGATTTCAATATATATGTATAATTCATGGATATTTTGTATAGATAATAGTATATAAAATTTTGAATTTGTATAATTAGAAACCGGTTCACTCATTATGTTAAGGACATAAAATCATCACCCAAATTAAACTATGAACACGAAACATGGTGCATCCAAAAAATTGTGTACATATAGTCAGGTTTATGCCTAATATCATAGTAGTAAAGGTACACTATAAAGACTATAATCATAGTGGATTAGTGCACACCCATTTCCCATTATGGACCAAGACACTCCTATTTCCCAATGTGTATTGAGTTTCCCCTTCTTCCCATAGGGGATAAGGATAACCTATCTACCCATAGTGTATATGTTTCCCCTGCCCATAGTCTTTTGGGCTTCCTCATACACCCATAATATATTAGTCTTGGTAACTTGTTTCACATCATTATCTCATGAGATATAAATCATTACACAATGAATTTAAGGGATATATTTGTCCCACCCATCGTATAACAAAAAGATACATATATGTTACATAATATCATAACAAATAATAACATAATAACCTAATAAATTAAATGGGAATCATAACAATTTCAACGAATTACACTCATTGTAAAGGATGAATGTTTCATAATCATTTCAATATAAAATAATCAAAGAAAAGAAGTGATTTTCAGAATCATTTTTATCATGTTTTAGCCCATGGAATAGAATTAGTTTTAATAAAAAAATTACAATATAAACCATCAAAATGAAAATATAATTTCTATGAAAATAAACATTTAAAATATAATTCATTTACAAATACATTTTCCTTACTAACAACTTTATAACATATAAATAAAATTCATTAATAATCATTGATAAAATTTCTCAAGAAAATTATCCTTTCCATTTTATAACCCATTTTTTAAAATTTAATCATTTGGAAAACATTTTTTCTCAAACAATATAAAAAGACCAGACCCTAGTTTACTAGAGAAGGTGCATTATTTAATTACATTGCAATACAAAAAAGGAATATTTCTCACCAATTATTGATTCATTTAGTAGAATTTGAAATAAGTTACATACAGAAGTTAAACATTACAAAATTAAAAACAACACCACTAATTTACTCATTTAGAAACAGCAATGACTCATATATTAAGCCTTAATGTCACTCATAACTTACTTCTTTGTATTCTCATAAAATTAGACATATGAATGGGGTGATCTCTAATGCATAGTAAGAGTAAGAAATATGGTGGGAAATAACATAAATACAAAAATTAGGCCTGATGAATAATATAAAACACATGCCTTTACAAATAATAAACCAGAACAATTTTTAACATGAAAAAGAGTTGAGTGAATATTTCATTAATAAAACATAATCATTGGTATTCTACTAGAAGAAAAACACATTGAATATTAATTTCATACTTCATAATGTGGGAAATGAAAATGCAGAACACTCTGAAACATTCTATCAGGTCCTCGTACAAGATGTCTAAAAATGAATAAGGCATTCTCTAAAGGCATATATCAAATTGGTAAAGGACTCAGCCAATTCCACATCTATTTGTCTCATGATACCTACTGATGCCTTGGTGGGCTATAGCGGGAACCACCCATCACACACTAAGTCCAATGCCTTTCTCATATGATATTGTTGAACGAATCAACATATAAATTAATATTAAAACTATCATATGTAATGTAAATAACTATCCCTAATCATTGAACATAAAAACTAACCATTAATAATAATATAGTGAATGGTATCGAAATAGAACATCCACAGTAAGAATAAGCAGAAACCGTCAAAAAACATATTATAGATTATTTTGTAATATATAAACCTAAACAAATTACTTTTTTAAGGAAATAATGTTAACATATAAGAAAATATTATTAAATGAGACCATTGACAAATTCATGAGGAAATAATACATAAACATTCGAATGTGTTACATACAACATTGAAACATTCAAAGCATATTACATTAGAATATAATGAGAATTTGGAGGCTCTTGATATTATATACCAAATGGAAGTACATGCTGCCCAAGAATTTAATAATTTTTAGACAAGGAATATATCTCATAAAGGTTAATGTGAGAGGAGAAAAATCCTTTTTAATTTTGATAGAAGAGTTCTTTTTGGAAAATCATATATATTTTCCTTGAAGTCAGGTTTTAAAAATGATTATCCCAAAAAATAAAGTACTAACACATTGAAATGATATTTTTTGAATAAATGATGTCCCACTAATGTTAAATAATGTAAAAAGAGTTCTTAATATTCTTTTACAACCAAAATGATTGGAGTATTTTATGGAAAGTATTAAAGAAACCATTATAGTGGTGATGGGTATTTTTTCTATTAAATCCAAAAAAGATCCATGATCAATTTTAATGATAAAAAGATTATTTTAATATTTATAATATTGGATTAAAATAGATTCTAGTGTACACATGAAAATTAGTAAGAACATAAAAATATCCCATCAATAGGTTTGTTTATTGGGATAAAATTTCTGAAGGATCCTTCTTAAAAAGGTAAACCTCTATCGAATAAAGATGTATTCTGGATGGTAAAAATATATTGGACAATAAAAAATTATCTGGTGTAAATAAAAATAAATAATTATTTACTTTATGTTAGTATAGAATAAGAGTAACCCGAATGAAAATGGAGGTTCAGGTAGAAATCCATTACCACTTTATAATTAACTGATTTGTATTCACCAAAATTAATAATATTCAAATTATACATTTAATACCACAAAAATAAATATAGTGATGATATGTTACATTTATTTTGTGTATACATATACAATACACAAGTATTAGGAGTGAATATTGAAAATCTCACAAAAATAGAAGTGAGACGAAGAATCCCTTACATTAAGACTGAATGTGTTCTGATCTTAAACATAAGGTCATTTGATAGTAAATTATAATTATTACTAAATTAATTATGTACCTATTAAAAATTTATTTGTTTTATAATGATTTAATTAATCCCATTATTTCATTATTGATTAGTTATAAGATTCATTTTCGTCATTCCTAAGTGTTCATTTTCTTGATTTTCATAATCAATTCACTTGTTTTTAAGTGTTGATGTTCATGTGGAATGGATGTAAAACTAAATAATATAATATATTGACTATTTATGAACATAAATTTGTTCTATTGTTCATTTCTATCATTTTTTTACATTGAATGATGATGAGTCATTATATGAAATATAAATGGAATTCATCATAAATATATTAGCGGTATTTTTCTTATTTGGAACCAGTTTGGTCCAATAGTTTAATAATATGTACATATAATAGTTTCTTAATATTAATTAGGTTATAATACATATATTTTAGACTGTTTAAATAATAAAAATTGTATCACAACTAGTGATAAAGTAGAAATTATATAATGAAACATCTTCATCCCCAATGGTTGTAAATTAAAACGTCATGTGCGGTGGATTTGTTTATACAATAAAAGGGATAGAGTAAGAATACTTCTGGAGGTTATTCTATTAACATGATATATTTACAATATATATATATTATAATGTAATTATTTAGGTAATTTGGATAGAAGGGGTAATGAGAGGATAACAATAGAATAGAACATGAAAAAATATGAAAGAATTAAAATGTCAATTTAACTCTTGAATCCACCTCCTTAATAATATCTCCAAGAGAAGTGATTTGGGACTTTTTATAAGACCAAGAGATTATTGTACGTGGTGAGTCACTAGATAAGGGTATTATGGAAGAACATTGACGAGCTTTAAGGATTAAAGGAGTGAGGAGAAGAGAGAGTGAGGAGGGGGAGGTTAAAGTTGACGAGAGGAGTAAATTTTAAATATTTATTTCATTATTTTATTAATTCCATAAAGATAACAAATAATGTTGTTTCATTGTCCCCTAATAGTAATAAGTTCATGTATGTTCTAAAAAATTGGCCTTACATCACTCATTATGTCATAAATAGCTTATTTAACTAATTATTTATATATATTGTATTTTATCGTATTTAACCATTCTTAAATAAATCATGTTTTTCAAAAAAATAAAAAAACTTCACCATAACCATTATTTTACATGTAAAATAAAATAATTAACACAAGTTTTTTAAATATTTTTCTGTATATTTAAATCTAATTTTTAAATAAAATGATAATTTATTCGAAAAAACAACATTAAAACTATTAGTCATATTATAAATCCTTGATAAATTAATCATGGTTCCATAAAATTATATTATAACCATATATAAATAAGATAAATATTTAAGATTAAATTTTATGAAAATAAATTTCTATTATAAATTATTAAATTAATCATAACATTTTAATTTTAATATTTATTTCATAAAAAATACAAATACTTATATTATGATATATTTCCCACGTTTAATATGTATATATTTTATTTATACATTCATTGGAGAAATTTTTTTGTAAAATTTAGAATTCATTTCGATTCATAAGGATAAGTTGTTATTCATATGATTATGTTACTATTCACCAAAAAAATATTTTTTCCTTATCATACTCTATATATCTTACGAAACACAACCGTTTATGTCCATTTTTCAATATTCAAGCCATAGAGGTGAAAAAATTAGGTTTACGTGGTTGGGATATAATGAATTTGTTTTTTTAAGACTTAGTGTTTAATGAATTATATATTAAATATATTTGTAAATTCTTGGGGTGTTACAATATCCCGTCCATACAAAAATATTGTTCACGAAATTTGAAATTGAACTTGAAAAGTTAATGATTGATACTTGAAAATTCCCTTGAAGAAAAACCACAACAAGAATATGTTTAAAATATTCTATAAATAATAGGATAGGGAAATGAATGAGTTACTTAAAGACAACCCATTCTAATATGATATCATGGTCATAGAAAAAAACAACCAAACTATCATGAAGTGACTTTAAAATCTATAACCCATACAATATCCAACATATATAATTTCATAAAGGGTTAAAAATTCGAAAATATAATCATTCAACGCATTAGCATTCATGTATCTAAATAATAATGATGAGCTTATCATTAGCCCTTAATAAATAATAAGAAGCTCTAAAATTCAAATTTGAAACACGTGAATAAAATCATCATGTATACCATTGAAATATGGCAATAACTTGAATTACCCTAAAAACCATAATTAAATTGTGAAGCTATAGAATGTTTACTATTATTATTTAATTATACTACCATGGAATTTTTATAATTTTTTATCTAAATTTAATTGGGACACTTTTATCAGGGGTGCTAAAATAGATTCCATGAAATTTATTGATATGAAATTCAATCACTTGATGGATGTTGGTGATCATGAATTATAGGGTATTTATATCTTATACAGATAATATAAAAAGGGATATTATGTAGAAGCTGTTGAGGATGTAGGGTGGAGTTTTTTTTCTCACATAAAAAATGTGACATGTATGATATGTGTGATCAAGTGGAAGAATTGTCCTTTAGCATTGAATCCAATCAACGATAAGGAGAGAGCATATTATTTCATAGCCATATTGAAAATAATATTCTTTCAAGGGTGTATTAAGTTAATTAATAATTGATAGAGTAGGAAAATTTCACGATTGAAGGAGAAAATAATTTTATGTACATTCATCGATTTATTCATCACACACTTATGATATTTCTATAGTCATTCATTACCATAATTTGTATATTTTTTTATTAAATGCTGTGAATCTGTTATCATATTATAATTTTATCGGTACATTAAATTTTTGAAATATATGTTTTTAGAATACATTTATATGATAAAATAACAATAATTAAAAGGATGAAGTGTTATTTTGATACTAGTTGACCCTATGTAGTGAGTCATCATACCCATCTTGGTTCTTCACAAGGATAATGGATGGTGACTATTATAGGAACAAATTTTAATATGAATAAAGTTATTGCTTTTTTTTAGTACAAATTAGTTTTTCATAAAATATAGAAATAATACTAAAATATATAAAAATATTAAATGTTCAGATGTCTTCTATATGAAACGTCTAAAAATATTTATGACAGTTTATTTATGTGGGGTCCTTACAGATGACATCGTGTGATTATTTTGGTAGATTCTAGGTCTACTTGTTGTGGAACCTATTACACATTTGATTACATATGATGATTGGAGGCATATGAATTCATATTGAAAAAATGTAGTTATTGATTCACAGGTAGATGTAATTTCAATACATTATGATGTAATTGAATTTCATTATGTTATTAAATTCTAATATTTTCAAAATGTATATATTTTTACATATGTTTTTTATCTTTTATATTACTAATGTTATACCATGAATGTAGAATGTGAAAACATTGGTTGATTTGTATATGAAAGTGGTAGGATCTATCCTTGGTGATATTGCATCGATGATTGGTGGTGAGATGGTAAATCAAACAACATCAAAATCATTCAGATAAAAAACATTTATTTTTGTTATGATTAAATATAAATATAAAAAACTATTTTCTTTTGAATATAATTGTATTGTAGGTTCTAGTATTATGATGTCGATATGCAGAGTAAGATGGAGTTAGATATTCAGAGGGTGATGAGTCGAATTCATTCTGAAATATTAGTGGTCATTTTTATATCTTTTACTAATATGGAATAAGAGGGGTTGTTTATGAATTATTTATGACAGAGACATGAAACCATTTATAGTTGGATGTAAACTAACATACTTGATTATTCTTTCCATATTTGTTATATATGTGAGATTTTGTGTGCTAATGATAAGGATTATATGTTCTAATAATAGGTGATACACTGGGATTGTATATTTATTTTCATCTAGGGTTGTAATGGGGTTTTAGATTCAATTGAAACTATTATTTGTTAAATCATCAATTATTGGTAGTTTAAACTACGGATACTTATGGAATTTTTTTATTATCGGTGGTCAAAACCACTACTATAATATATATATATATATATATATATATATTAGTGGTTAAAACCGATAATAATTATGGATCATTATTATTTAACATCAATTTTAATTGTTTTAGTGGCATTGGGGGGGGGGATGTGAAATGATGGAATTTAGTATTTTTCAAAACCACCACTAAATCCATTATTTCTATAGAATCAACCCAAAAATTGAAAATATTCACTACTACATTTGATTTATATAATTCATACCAAAAACATCAAATAAATGGATGAAACAACCACATATTATTTGAATACACTCGATTTAGAGCCTATTTTTTGAAACTATTGAAGGCTCATCTGGTACCAGTTTAACACTCTGCCAAAAAAATCACTACTAATCAGAACACTTCTTGTAGCTTATTGATGGATCCGGTGACCTTGGGAACTCCTGGGTTATGGGAATAAATAACGAATAATTGAATATTTATTCTCATTACATGTTTTCTTATATTTTATTCTTAATAAAACAATATACACTATTATTGATTGTATATTGGTTTATATGCCATTGGTGGTTCCTAGTTGAGATTTACTTACACACTACTTAGTCATGAAGATTTGTACGCTAACATAACTCATGTTTTCATGATAAGATAATGGAAATAGTTATATATTAGATGGATATGTCTGGAAAAATCATGGAAGAGTGAAAACAGAAATGGTGTTGGGACCCTTTTGGAGTTTGGAGTGTCCATACATTGGATTTTCTGTCACGACCCACCTCCCCGGGTCATGAACCTTATCATCTAACCCCATGTGTCACCTATAATACCTTGGATTCTTTCCCAGCATACCATATGATATTACTCACTAGGGTCTCTTATCCGACTAATGACTATCCCCACATGCCAACACTTGTTTTTCAGTGTGTTTTTTCCTCACAGACACACACCTTGGGAAACTTCCCATAAGGTCACCCATCCTGAAAACTATTCGAGGAAAATCATGTTTAACTGTGGAGTTATAATTAGACAGGCTCCCGAATGAAAGGTGCACCTTTTTGACATGGGTGTTAAGATTTATCCTTTTATGTATCAGTTTTCCAAGGGGGTTAAATTATCCACCCCTTTAAATCACAATTCCCTCATTGTGGACCCCAAGCCTCAAACCCAGGAAGTGCCTAAGAACTTCCAGCTGGGTATTGTCTCTGATACCATTTTGTCATGACCCACCTCCCCGGGTCTTGAACCTTATCATCTGACCCCATGGGTCTCCTGTAATACCTTGGATTCCTTCCCAGCATACCATAGTCTATTACTCACTAGGTTCGCTTATCAGACTAATGACTGTCCCCACATGCCAACACAAGTTATTTCATTGTGTTTTGTCCTATCTCACACACACCCTTGGATACTTCCCAGAAGGTCACCCATTCTGAAAACTACTCTAGGACAAGAATGCTTAACTGTGGAGTTCTAATTAGACATGCTCCTAACAGAAAGGTTCACCTTGTTGACATGAGTAGTAACATTTAGCCTTTTATGTATCACTTTTCTAGGGGTGTTACATTTTTAATATGACGTTAGAAATTTATGTCGCATGATATCTACAGTCATTTTTTATTGGGTATTGTAATTCTTCTTTAGTCATCATGTTATATTGATATTATTGTGGTTATTGATATAAAATCTTGATATTGTATGTATATTTCCTCTGTTATTCTGTATTTATATAGAGGATATTGTTTCCCCATGATAAATATCATAACCTCATATCTATTTATCATTTTATGGTGAATGTGGATGTTCACATCAGTTCATCTCACTAACTAGTACAGGTAAGTGGTATATATAACCCTTTTAGAGAAGTTACAAAGTGTAATCATATGATTTATATATTTTATTTATTTTAACATTCTATTTGGCGAAGGTATACATGATATTATGAACAATCACGCCATGTACAAGATTATGTGCATGGACATTGTTAACACATGTATAGTAGAAATTCCATGTACACAAAGTACGAATGTTGTTAATAGAATTTTTTGTTACATTAAGATGTTATTTCACCTTGTGGGATTCACTTATTATGTGATTTGATTATTGTTTCTATGATTTTATGAGATTTTAATCATGGCCATGTATGACATGAGATTTCAATATGGATGTTTCATTCTCAATCCTTGGGATTTATTTTTACATTCATTCTATTTGTAAGTCAGGGGGAAAATATATTTTTTGGGATTTTTTTTAAAATTGAATTATTTTTCCGTCCATGGGTTATTGAATTGTAAATATAACATAATTTGTAATTGGATGTTTTATAATGATGAAATATGTGAATAAACATTTTTCTATTGAGAAACTTGTCTTTATAAATGATATTACCCATTGATATCCATGAACTATATGTTATATGGATTAGGTATGTGATATCACATGAGTATTAACCAAGTAGAGGAGGAAGGTGGATGACTTGATATGATATTATGTAAATCCACCATGTTAAATGTTTTAATGTTGTGATTATATTTTGTTAAGTGTCATGGGATGTGTGATTGTAATTATATATGTATTCCTCCATGAATACACATGATGACTGTATGATCGGAGGAAATGGGTGTCAATTTTCTTTTAGTAGTGGAACATGAGGCACTGACAGTGCCCGGTAAATGAGTTAGAGTTTTGTTCCATGAAAACATGACACGCTTCATTAAGTTGTTGAAGAGAGACCTACAGTGTATTGTGGTGTGTATTCATGAATTGAATAGGGTTTTTTAGATTCAACACCCTCTGATAATTACCAATGATGGTAGAAATTATGTTTAATAACTATGGAATATGTATATCAAGAAAATACTTTAACATTTACAGAATTAAACTGAGAATAGAGTAATGTTATATTATTATATGTTTAAAGGATCAGTGATGGGATTTCTGGATTTTTAGACTCAAACTATGTAGAAAACCGGTAGAGAATGGATGGAATTTTTGGGGCGATTTACATGATCAAATTTATCTAGAGACACTGAGACATGATAGGGATGTTGATTAAATGTTATTGAGTTTGTGTAGTATCAATGTAATGGAAATGTCAGTTACATTACTAACTTGCATCATTTTTCTATAGTTGTGGAAGAGGATGAGATAGATAAGGAATAATGTTTTTAATATGGATTTAAATGTGATATTAAGTCCAAATTAATATAATTTTTTTGAAAATGATTTTTGAAGTGTTAGAAGAGACACCCATATCCGAGGGAAACCTAAAAGAGTCCTATAGTTGTGGTTAGGAGGATTTTATTTGATGATCGATATGTATGTCATATGAGAGAATAAATCATTTATATGATTATGTTAACCAATTTTTTTTTAAAAAATTGTTGTTAGGGGGAAGTAATAGTTTCCTAGTATATCACCATTTTTCATTTCCTCTAGTACATTTGGATGATATAGTTTTATAGACATTGTCTTCCAACATAGTTATAGTCCTATTCTTAGTCCATGATGGGACATGTATATTTGTTATTCAAGAACACATAACAATAGAGTAATGATGGAGAAGATAGGTCGGACCATAGTCTTTGAAGGGGATCTTATACATCGTATCAGTTTAGGAGTTGGACTTCCACTTATCATGGTTGTAGATGTAGTGTATAAGATACTTCTATGAAAGAGAACATGTATCAGTATAGTGTTTTAGCTGATGGGACATAGACTGCATCAAAAATTATTTGGGTGGAAATTTTTATGGAGGTTCGTTCTACATGAAATGATTGTGAGGCAGTAAGATCAATAGTTTGAGGAAATTATCATGTAGATTATACACTATATAGTTCCTTTATTAATGTTGGTGCTTCTCATTCTTTTATATCGGTACAACATGTCAATTGGTTGATTATAGAAATGGAGTTTTTTATCAGGTTAAGGATGATAAAAACACCATTGGTGTAACTCTCCATAGACATATATTTTTTCAAGGGACTTTCTATCGAGGATGGGGAGTATTGGTTTAGTTTGGATCTTTACATCCCTCACATGTAATGTTTTGACCTAATTATATGCATGTAATGGAGAGTGGAATAATAATAAATAATTTTTTTTTATTGAATAATATTGATGATAACATATCTTGTGAATCAAAATTATATTTTCAATGTGGAGAGTGGGATATCATGGTGGGTTATATGGGGCCCATTCATTAGCAACTGGAGAATATCACCACACTATAAATTTGTCTATTGTGGGATGATAGATATGTAAATATGGATTTCATTCCACCCATAGTATACTATTTCTAGGATGAGATTCATAAGGACTTCTTAAGTGACCCACATGGGAGAGATGTCGAATATACAAATGATCTCATTCTGGGAGAAAACCATATTTATACTCTATAACACATAATTTAATTGATAAAGAATAAAGAGTTTATGTTTAAATGTGGATAATAGATGGACAAGGGGTTTATCCATATATGTGTGTAACCTTGGGTTTCTATTTTTTTTATTCCAACAAGGATGATAGGAATAAATTTTAATGAGTTCATAACAGGAAGTTGAATTAGAAGGAAATAAAGAGTGAACATACTCATCCATGTATCTTTGATCTATTACAATAGTTTATATGTGCTTCTGTTTTACTACGATAGATCTGAGATTTGTGTATAATCAGTTGATTGTTTGAATTTTTGACATTTCTTAGACTACTTTTACATGAACGTATGACATGTATGTGTTTCTGTAGATATCCTTTTGGCAAAATAATGCATTGGAATTGTTTATCGGTTGGATGAACAGAATCATAAATCTGTATCATCATTATTTTATAAAATTATTTGTGGATTTTCTGTAAAAATGTTGAGAAATATAAAAAACGTGACATTTTGTAGTGATTTCTCAAGATCGTTTAAATTTACTCAATTCCCATTTTTAGAATATCATGATTGTCTTATATATTGAATATTTTATAGTTGAAATTAGAAAATTTGGAAGGATCTGGGGATTTCTTTGATTGGAGAAAGGTTTTCTCAAATGATTATCCCATGCTAGAAATCTGTGTAAACCCAAACAAATAGGATTCACACCCTTTTCCCATGGTTTTTCAAAACCATTCCATATCATATAAGTAACTATGAAACACCCCTTGGTGAGGTTCATGGTTATTCTCATAGTTAGGGAAAACAATATACCCCAAACTGAGAACTATTTATATAGTATATTGAACAATATAAAATTAGATTAAAGTTATCAAACCCACTAAACATCCCCCAATGTCGACCCAACTCCAAGTAGCTCATTACTCTATTTTTTTGGAGTCCATAAGATGAATTAAATGGGATATTAAACTCTGTTCCTGATGAATCAATGTTAATAATATTAGATAATATCCTTTTTGTGAATTTGGTTTCTTCTAGAATAGGATTCACTCTCTGCAATTTCTCTTTCTTGATAAAAAATTGATGGTATTCCACCAGTGGTGGTTTTATATCAAGGTTTTATGGATCAGGATTCCTTTGATATTTTACATAGTTTTTAGATATGGATTCCACTCATTACCTTGAACTTAGATGTTCCACATCAATTATGTAATTATATTGGCAAGAGTCCATTAACAATTGGGAGGTAGGTTTTCTAAATTCGATTACAATAGTATTGAATTAAAATTTTGAGTATGTGTTGTGAAATTCAATTTGGAACATTTGGTAGTTGAATGATAAAATGAATAAATTACTTGGATAAGTAAATTATGGAATCTTGGGATTGATTAAATTCATTTCCATGTGATTATGAAATAAGATGAACAAGGTAAAATTGAATTGTTAATTTTGATTATGATGCTGGTAGATAAAGGGACATTATATTTATTTAATAATAAGGTGATGAAAAGTGGGTTTCTAAGGAGATTGTGGAAATGACTGTTTAATATAATATTATTATTGGGAAATTAATGGGATAGTGAGAATGTGTATTTTGTCGATTAATGTGATTATGAATTAATTTACATTGAGGACTATGAGATTTTTTCATAACCATATTTGGGTATTGGGTTTTTTGCATGATTAATGAAAAATAGTTGATTTTTATTTTCCTTAAATGATTTCAAATATGTGATATGTGTGTGTGATTGATTGATATATGAGTATATGAAATAGATTAAACATCCAAATAACCATATGAGATAATGAGTTTGGGATAAGGACTGAGGCTGCAAATACTATTATATGATGATTATTGTATAGGAAAGGGAACGAAGCTCCAAAAACACATTTTTGATTTCCATTATGGAAAAGGATTGAGAATCCAAATACTCGTATGAGATAATGAGTTTTATACATGGAATAAGGATCCAAATAAACATGTGACATTGAGGTTTTGGGTGGGTATAAAAGCTCAAAATTCGCATAGGGTGCTAGAAATACAATTACATGCCTATAGGATTCGCATTCAAATATGGTTCCAAAAGAATGTGATATTATATGTAATGAAAAATAATTATATTTCCATTATATTTGATTTGAAATATGGTTCAAATTAATGTGATGTTTGTTTCAATGAAATAGATAATGAAATCTCTTGTTTTCAAAAAAAATTTGAATGTAATATGTGATATGGATCAGGTTACTGGTCGAGTTTCTAAAGAATGTTTTTTAATAAATTAAATTTTCATTTATTTCGTACAATTTAATAAGTCAAAAATTTCATTCACATCAAAAAGAATATGTATTACATTACCAATGACCTCGACTTGGTGTACATTACAAAGAACATAGACTTAGAAGAAATAATAGTAAACAATAATGTATCTAGGAAACATAATTTTTTTATTATAATTATTTAAACAAGATAATAATAACCTGTCTGTTAAACATTATGGTATAAATAATAATATTATTATAATATTAAATAATTTTGATAATGACTGTTGTGTTTTTTGTAAAGTCATTTTATGTATAAAAATATTGTTTTGACATATGGATTATAATTAACATCCTTCTGTAAAGAACAATAAAATTATTCACACTCATATTCAGAAATTGAATTAGGTAAAAGAAAATTTTAATTTTAATTTATAAATTGTAAATTATCTATGTTTTAATTCTTGAGATTTTTCTGTCAAACATCATTTTTTGATGAATAGTGTAAAATACTACTATTTAATTAAAAATATAATTTTTTTTAATAATTTTTAATGTTATATTATATTTAAAATTTATTTTAATGTTTTATTTGAATAATAATCATTCATAAAAATTCATTATAGTTTATTATAATTAATTTCTCATTGAAATTTAAAATTAAAACATAATAATTATATGGACTTCCGTCATATTCAATGACCTGAAATTTCATCATGTCTTCATGATTAGAAGTAATCATAATTTTTCCAATTCTATTAACTGAATTTTAAAACCAACAAACATAAGTTTAATACTTTTAATATTTTAATTATAATTATATCATGTTAATTTTTGACAAAAATGACTAGTAAAGGTGGTTAAATGTAATCACATCGACTAAGGTCAAATTAATGTTAATATTGGAATAAAAGTTAATAATATATCCCAAAAAACATATCACATTTACCAAAACCAATTTTCTAGACATATTTCAATTATTAAACATCCATAGTTTTTGTATGTTGGTCTGGTATTGAATTTATTTGGTAATAACATATGTACACTTAACTTGATTACAAAATTCTAAATGAGTTCTTTTCCTTCCCAATAAAAGGCCACCAGCTCTAAAAATCCGAAAAACTATCAATCATCATATGTTCTAAAATTATTATCCAATACACTTCCCAAAAATCCTACCTTCCATATAAAATCAATTCCTTGGTCAGATGAAAATCCAAGGAATACTTTTTCTATAAACCAAAAAGTGTTACCCGATTAAGAGGTAACACATTCTCCCAAGAACCCTTGTTTTCATAAATTCTCCATCCCTTGTGTATCTTTATTACATGAATTTATAATAAAATAGTATCTGAAATATACATGGAATTTTTTTATTCTAAGGATTCAACCAAAACTAACACAAACATCCAACTGATGGACAATGAACATATTGTTTATTTTTAAGGCTCACTAAATGATGATTGTAAAATTTTCATTACATCCTATAATGGTTTGAAATTCTGATGGAAATATATTTATATATTTTAAAAATTATATTTATTATTAATTTATTATTATGTATTATTTTTATAACACATATCATTTTTTCATCCCATTTGGTTTTAATACGATAATTTCGTTTAAGGATGTGATGACTACCGCCCCCTCATATCGATATGATTTGATCATACACTTCATGGATTGTATTAATGGTTTTAGTGATTATATATTAAATATAATATATAATAAATATACTTTAATAATGATATATATAAATACATATACATATATTTCTTTTTCATTATTTATTCAACACAAAAATTAAACAGAAATTACATTCTTGGGTACGTTTGACCTACTATCTCCATGAACCATGTATTATGTTTCATAATTCATTATTTTATAGATTATTATAAATGAAATATAATTTATATACATTATATTTTTATCAGGTTTAACATTCTTCAAATCAAGATAAAAAGTATAAATACCAAATATATAACAAATTAAGACACATGTGAATAACAAAATGAATATTACCGAAAGTGAAAACATAACATTGGATTGTTAAAAATGGTGTAATATAAGGTTGTAATGATAAATTATATAATATAATATGGTTCGATATATTTTTATAATAATTTTACATTTATTATATAAGATATTTGAAGTAGTATGATGAGATTCAAGTAAAAAGGTATGGGGATTTCGTCTCACATTTAATTTATGTGAGATACATACTATGTTTACCACTCATTCAATTTGGGTGGTGTATTTTCATCCAATAACTGTATTATATGTATCTTATAATTAATTTTATGTATATTAATATATCAATTTATTAATATTTCTCTTATGGGGTTAAATTTTCAAAAGTCACAAAATCTATAAAATAGTTTTCTATCAGTTTTCCATCATTGAGACTCATGTTTTATTATGCCCCTAAATACCCATTAATGGAATATATACATCCATTTTAGATGTTATATAATATATTTAATTTAATTCATGATATTATAAGGTTCATTTAAAATATATTTCATACACGGGTAGTTGATCCCATGTTATGAAGTTATAAGATTTTATTTTTGCGATTTCATCACATTTTGAGGTTGTTTATGTTTATTGTTTCTATGATAAAATCATTTGTTCCATCTATAAGAAAACTCATTATTTTACTTATATGTATATTTTAGAGATAAAAATGTATTATTATAACATTTATACTTTTTGTAACTGAAGATATTGTTTTTATGTAAAATCGGACCACCTCACTATCACCAATCAGAAATACTTTGAATTCAAAAAAATGTTTCAAATAAATTGAAATTTTTAAAAAAAAATTATTTCAATGAAATTTACATGGATAATGGGATTTGAAAATGATTTATAATTTTCAATTATTCCATTATTACATTTAAAATATATTTTCAATTAATACCTTTTTCAATAATGTTTTTGGTTTTAATGATATTTTTTCAATGCAGATCTAAAATTTTCTTAAAGAAATCATTTTAAAAGATCATTCAAAATTATTTACAATATATGATAACATATATAAGTGTTACATGTGTGGTATTTATTCAATGTTTCTATTAATATTAGTTTTCTGAATAGATTATGTTTCGATGTATTGATGTTTTTGAAACCTATTTCTCTTTTATGGATTATATGATTTTTAACCTGTTTCTCATTCATCAGTTATTTGGTTATGAAACCTACTTATTTAAATGGGTATTGTTCATGATTAAATTATTATTAAACCTTTATAATTCCATAATTTATGATATTATTACATGATTATAATACATATTTCATTTCATGGGTTATGATATGGTTATTTATGATCTTGTGGAACATGTATATATTATTTTATTATGAGAGAGGTGGAACCTATATCTCCATGCATTTTCGAGGGTATTGATTTATATCTAATGAAATAGACATGGATGAAATGAGAAATTAACTCAGTATAGTATTATATTGATGGAATGGAAAATGAACATGGTTCAGTAATACGTAGATGGAATGAAGGGTGAACTCAGTTTAGTAACACAACGAAGGAACAAGTTGTGAATAGAGTTTAGTAATGGAATGTTTCCACTAATATGGTCTAAGAATAAATTCGCTGAATAAGATGGAAATAAAAATATATTCTAATTCTTCTACCACAATTCCATGATTTATTCCTATTTTATGATTTCGTGGATTAATTTCTTTACTTCCATGTGATTCATGACTTATGAAATTCCATTCTTTATGTTGTGATTCGTGTATATTATCAATGATATACTGGGTATGATTTTCTATTTTAATGATCGTTTTCTCATACCCATATGGTCATTATTATTCTTACATATCTCCCTTGGTTATCCATACTATACAATTTATCTCACTTATTTTTAATTTTACATCCCTAGGTTATGAATATATGCATTTGTTTTGATGTGTCTACGAAGGGTTCTAGTCATAATGATCCTCATGGGAGATGATGTGGTTCAGTTATGTATCAATGATTCTGTTTCCATGTTTCCAAAGTCACTGCACTTGTACAGTATTTTAGAACATGTTGGTATAATGTTTTATGTATTCAAAAAATGTTTTATAATTTCAATGTATTAATAGTTAAGTTCCATAGAGTGGATACAAAAAAAATTTGTTGACCGTTGGATGCTAGGATAAAAATACCTTAGTGAGGACTCTATGTACATGTATAAGGATAACTCTAAGGGTAATGAAAATAATATGAAACTATACTAGATTTATTGTGAATGTTAAAGTGAGTGGTTTCTTAAAATAAATCCATTTTTGGATAAGAAATGTGGATTTGGTTGTGTTACATATGTACCTATGGGTAAAACATCTGACAAGATGGCCAAGCACATGGAAATGTGGTACATGACGATAGACCTTGAACACAACTATTTTGACACTAAATGGGGACATGCATTGGGTATTAAAAATCATACCATGAACCATTATAAATTATTTAAATAGAAATTCTTTATTAATATACTAGGATAACAGTAAGGTGTCCTAGATTAAGGAAGGATTCATGATTTAGATATCATATATGTCAATTTTCATGATCATGTTATTCCTCGATATGGTATCTCTTTTATACTCTATTATTTTGATTTTAGTCAATTGATGGAACATGAATGAACCATTTTAATGCTGATTATGATGGAATATAGAATTATCTCCCTTGTATGAAACCATATTATATGGTATTTGGAATAAAAAAATTCTTTTTTATTCTTAAACTGATTTATGAATCTATGAATCATGGTGGAATTCTAAATGGAAAATAGAGGGAACAAAATTTTATGGGTCCTATCAGGAGAAAAAACCCACCTTATTTCATAGGGTATTCTGATCCCCATGTTTTTTATCAATGTATCAGTACTACTAAAAACATATTCTATATTTTATAGTGTTTTTATCAAGAGATAGTAATTTTGGTTTATTATTGGTTAGAAAGGGAATAAGAACATTTGTGGTCACTAATCCAGAATATGAGGCAGTGAACTGAGAATAAATCCATGGATTTGGATGAAAGAATTATTTTTTTCATAATTAAATTTAATATATTCTTCGTACGAAGACAGATAAAGAGTTACATGATTTGATGCAAATGGATGATGAATCATTTCAGTACCTATGAGGCTACATTCATTAGACATGTGGGTACAATTTAGTAATTATCATCTAAACTAAAATTAAAATACATATGATCTTCAATGAATTTCAAAGACTCATATGGTTGAGATAACTAAGAGACATTTATTTCTATAAATTGATTTTCTGTTTTGTGATCAGTTTTGAATTGAAATTTGGATTTAGATATTAGCCTCATTGATTTGACATGGAATGGAATATAGAGTTCAATGAAAACAATAAAAACCTAGGAGAAAAGACATTATGTTAACCACATACCAAACCCTAGGGCTTGTGATGATTATCGTCATCGGAAACCTCTTAAGGTGAGGGACAAGAGGAAATATGATGAAATTTCAAATTTTGATAAGGGGTGGGATAATGATGTGATTAAAGGTACAAATTCCATCCAATATCGAACTGGTATGAGATATTTTATTCTGGATCTACTCAAAATTTCATATCTAATAAATTTTATAAGGGTGTAAAGATTCCACCAAATAATTATATGTTGAATTAGTAGTGAAATACATTAATTTTATGATGATTTCATCTAAAGTATATGATTAATATTTTATTGATGTTTGTGGGAATGTGTTTCCAATAAATATTTTATTTTTTTCATTGAATACATTGTTATCTTAGGCATAGATTGTATTTTACTATATAAATTCCACATCAATTGTAATTTAAAGGAAGTTAATTTTAGAAATTTTGAACCCTCTAATGAGCATCCATCCATGTGATGTTATGTATGACATACCATTGATATCAAATCTATTGTACATGTCTTAATTACTCTTAAAATGGGTATGTTTTCTCAAATGGTTGCAAAGAAAATTGACATCAGTGATATAAATATTGTTCGTGATTTATTGGAAGTATTTATATATGAGTTTCTTAGTTTTCACCAAAATGGGATTTTCAGGTATTAATAGAACATATACATGTTTTGGAACAAAATTCACTGACAACATATAGAATGGAAGAGACTGGGTTGCATGAACTGAATTAGAAGCTCCAACAAAACCTAGATAAAAGATTCATTTGGCCAATGTGTGACCCTAGGGTGAACCACTTATTTTGGAAAACAAATATGTATTCATGAAAATTTTCATTGAATATCGTGATTTAAACAAGATCACAATCAAGAACATGTGTCATATCCCCCATATTGATGACTTGATTGTTCAATTCAGTGATCCTCAATATTTTTCATGGTCTACATTCTGGATATCATCAAATGAGTGTTATGAAAGTGGATATAACATCGACTCCATTACATACAATGTATGAATACTATTAATATATAGGGATTTCGTTTTTATTAATAATTCCCCTTCTATCTTCCTGTATTAAATGAATAAATTCATTAATATTACCAAAATCATTATTTTCTTTATAGATGATACTATTATCTTTTAAAAATTAATGTATGATAATTAAGATCACATGATAATTTTACTAAAGATCATTATGAAGGATTATCAATATGAAAAATTTATAAATTTTGAATTTTTTAAGAAAATTGTATCATTTATTAGGTCACATAATATCATGAGGAAGTATAGCTGTACATCTATTAAATTATGAGGTTATATAATTATTTACTATACTAACAACGGTGACTGATCCATTTCTCTCTGGGTATATAATGATATTACTGATGGTTTGTGGAGATTATCTCATGAATATCTATTCCTTGGAACATGTTTACCCAGTAGGGTGTCAGGACTCTTGGGACAAATGATAGTGATAAAATTTTCAACGAATTGAAGAGAAGGATCGTTAGTTGAACTATAATTACACTACCTTGTTATGGAAAAGGGTTTGTAATATAATGTGTTGCATCCCATAATGGATATTGATGTTTTCATATGTAGAATTACATGTTTATCGGTTTTTCATCATGAGTGATGATGCTCTAAGGAAAATTTTACCTATCTCATTATTTAGAGTTCACAGAAATAATTTTTTCATTAACTATACGCAATAATTTTCATCATTGAGAAACTTTTTATATATATACATATCATAAAACACGAAAATATATATTCACAAAAAAATAGTTTTACATGAACCATAGAAGATTTATTGTTTTGATAATAGATTATTATGGCTCAACACATCACAACAATTAGAAAATGAACAAGGAGGATGATGCTTTGAGTCAGAAGGATGATGTTAGTTTATCTATGAGGATTATCAAAAAAGATCCAATTTTATTGGATTTTAAACATATAAAACTATAAATCCAAAAGGAAGGTTAATAATATTATCACTCTCATATGAATATTCAAACATTTATCCATGTGATGATTAAGGATGTGCGAAAGGGTGGTGTAGAGCTACCAATGAAAGTCAAAAATAATCATAAGTCTAAAGTTGATCAGGATGGAATCATAAGAATTAGTAACTATGTATGTGTTCCTACCATAATAGATATTTTGGAGTTGTTAGATTATTCTCATATTTCTGCATTCTCTATATATCCTTGATGTATAATGATATATGAAGACTAGAATGAATAATTATAGTGGGATGGAATGATGATAGATATCCCAGAGCTTGAATCTTGGTTATTGGTATTACAATGAGTTAACTCTACATTGATAAGGTGGAAGGGAATTTTGTATCAATTACCCATACTAGAATAGAAATTAGTGAAAGTAACTATGGATTTTGTCGTTAGATTACCCAAAAACATTAATGGCATTGATTCAATATGTGTGGAGTAAATAACCATATAAGGTATTCAAACATCAACAATATTAGGGAATAATTATCTCTATATTGGATTTAATGTATATACATTAATGATGTGGTTTTGTTTAATGGAGTACCATATTCGATTGTATTAGATCCGGATCCTAGTTTTTACAAAATCTTTCGGAGAATTATTTATAAGGAACATAATAAATGATTGAATTTCGATGCATCATATCGTCCTCAGATAGAAGGTCAGTCTTGATGAACAATTATAACCCTATAGGTTATCATGAGACATTGTTCTCTATATTTCAAACGTGGTTATAATCAAAAACTTCTCATGTTGAGTTTTGGTACATTAATAACATTCACTTGTGCAGTAAAATGGAATGGTATGAAGCCCTACATTGGAATAAATGATGAGATCAAACATTATGGGTAGAATTTAGATACAAAAATCTATCGGGACTTGAGATTTCTGATGAAATAGTTGAGATGATTACAACCATAGAAAAACGTATCAAGGAAAATCAATGTTGTTATAAAATTTATCCTCATAACCACTATCGTGATCAAGAACTTGAAGTTGGAGAACATGTTTCTTCAGATGTCACATAGGATGACAGTGATGAACATCTGAATGAATGGTAAAATATTAACTTCTTATATCAGTCTATTTGATATTAATGATCACATATTTATGGTATAATATTTCGGGGATCTTACTAAAAATTACTATCATGTATAAAATTTGTTTCAGGTATCACTCCTAATGAAATACGCACCTATACCTTCACTTGTGTCATACACAACGATCATACCACTCGAGCAAGATCTTTCTTCCAAATAATAATCATTTTATTTTTTTGACCAATTAAATAATTTTTTATGAAACATGAACACTCACCTAGTCAAAGATTTGTGGAAAAATCACCAGTTAGAAGAAGATAATTATGGATTTTGAGGATATGACGAAGAAAAATCATGTTCAATTTTTTTACTTGAGTGTCAAAATTTGAGGGAGGAAATCATTTTAAAGTAGAAAAATAAAACCCCCTTAGTTTTGATGGATTTTTTATTGAATAAAATAAAATATAATTTATTTTTAACAATTAACTAAGTCTAACAAACCTTTCACATGACCAAAAATTTTCATACATTACACAGAACATCGTCTTGGTGTACATTATATAGAAAAACAAATTAACATCTATTACACACAAAAATGATGTTTCAATGAAACATCATTTTATTATTATAATTATTTATATGAAATAATTATAATATATCATTTAAACATAGTAATATAAATTGTAATAAAAAAATTTCAGTTGTTTTTTATAATTATAGAACATATTGATAATTATGATTATGATATTTTGTAACCTCCTTTAAATTTTAAAAATATTGATTTCTCGATTAAGCTTATTTTAATTTCCTTTTTTGAAATGTAATAAAATTAAATATAGATAAATTTTGAAATTTAATTTGATAAAATAAACTTAATTTTTTTATTTATAATTTTGAAATTATCTTAGGGTTAGTTTTTAGGTATTTTCAAATGAACTTTTGTATTTGATGAAGGGTGAAAAATACAACTTTTTTATTAAAATATTCCTTTTAATTTATATAATTATTAATATTAACTTAAACTTTAAAGATTATTAAATGATAAAAATGATAAACTATTTCATCTATTAATACAATTTATATCATTAAAATCAATTTCACATTGAAATTGAAAATAAAAAATTAACTAAATCTATAAAATCATCCTACATTAAAGACCCATAATATTGTCTCTTCTGGGTTATTAGAATTATTATTATTTCTGCGGAATCTATAAATTAAAGTTAAAAAATGGTAATAAATTTTTTTAATCAGAATTGTTTTTTTACTCTAATTATATAAGGTTTGTTTTTTACCAAAATGATATATAAAAGTGATTAAAATTAATCACAATGATTAGTGTAAAATTATGAATAATTTGGGACTAAACTATAGTCTTAGTCGGAAAATGATCTAATAATTTAATAAAAAAACGCCTTTATATCCATATTTAATTCATAAACCATCCATTAATGATTTATGTTATTTTGGTATGACTTTTTTCGGTGGAAACATGTATACACCTAACATGTTTTCAAAATTTAATGTGAGTCATTTTCCTTATCTACAAATGGAAACCACATATACCAATTCCTCACATCTATAAATCCACTAAAATTATGCCATGATCAACCAATTAATCTCCCTTGATATCCTACATTACTCATTGAATCATTCCCTTCGGATGAAGGATATCCATGAAATCCTTTTCACCCCATCCAAAAGGAGTTACCCAGTTAAGAGGTAATTCCTTCTCTCATGCACAATTCATTTATTTTCATGGTCCACATAATAAATAATAATTAGTGAACTATTGTATAAAAAACTAGTATAATTAAAAAAATAGAATGTTTTTATTCTATTTTTTCATCCTAATCTTATACACACCTCCATATAATGGATAATATACATACTATTTATGTCTATGTGGAAATACGGATGCACTAAACATTGATTGATCAATTTTTATTTATAGCATATCACAGTGAAAATTATTATGGAATATATATTTAAATATTTAATATGTTATAATTATTATATCATTACGATAATGTATTCCTTTTATAACACACATATTTTTACTTTCCATTTGGTGTTAATATGTTAATTTCATTTGAGTAAGTGTGGACTACCGGCCACTGAAAGCAATATGATTTGTTCATAGACTACACATATCGTATTAAAGATATGGTTTGTAAATATATAAAAAATATATAATATCCAATATATAATATAATAATTATATATATCTATACAAATATGTCTTTCACATTTTTTTAAACATGAAAATTAAATGGAAATAACATTCATCTATACGTACAACCTACCTTCTCTAAGAACAGTGTATTCTCTTTCATACATCAATATTTTATTGATATTTATAATACATATATAGTGTATATAATTGATATTTATATCTAGGTTTACAATTTTGGAATAATAATTTAATTTACAAAAACCAAATATATAAAAAAATAAGAAACATGCAAAGAATGAAGAGAATATTACATGAAGTTAAACCATAACTTTGGACTTTTAACAAGCATGTAATATAAGGTCATAATAAAACCATATATATAATAAAATGGTTCATTAAAATATTTATAATAAATTTAAATTAATTATAAATTTGGTTTTATCGAGTAAGAGGATAGTCAATATAAAAGGTTATAGGATTCCATCACCCTTATTATTTCCATGAGATACATGCTATGTTCACTGCTAATTCCATTTTTGTGGGGTAAGTAATGCACATTTTTATAATCTATGAATCTTATATATAATTTTATTGTTATTCACATATACATTTTATTATCTTTCTTTCTTGGGGTCTCTCTTTTATAAGTTTCCAAATATGTAAAATAAATTTCCATCACCTTTTCTTTCTTTGAGATGAATGTTTTTTGTGAACCTATGTTCTATTTAGAGGTGTATATACATCCATATTACATGCTATATCATGAGATTAATTAATTTAATCTAATTTTATCCTTCATTTAAATTTCATTTCATACATGGAGAGTATGATCCCTATTTAATAATTTATAAGAGTTTACTTATATAATATGATCACATTTCTGGATTGTTTATGTTTATGGTTCATATGATAAAATACATTAATACATCTATCATGAAAACTCATACATTTACTTATCCAATTTCTATTAATGATATAACCCTTAATTATTACCCTTTTCCTTTATTTGGAACATAATATAACATTTTAAAGTTAATTCTGACAATATCTATCTGGTCAAAAATCTATTGAATTAAAAAAAAAATATCAAAAAAATTTATAAAAATATTTTCAAAATAATGGTGAAGCAAATTTTAAAGTAAAAGAGGATTTTAAAAAAGTTATATATATTTTCAATTAATCCTCCATATGTTCTCAAAGAAATTTTCAATGAAATGTTTTTTAAAAATGGTTTATGTCTTAAAAATAGTTTTCAATGCAGAAAGGACATTTTATTCATGCAATATTTCAAAATTATTTTTCAAATTCATTTAGTTTCTAATATAATATCCATTTTTGTTAATCGTGATTAAAATATTAAATTATTCAATTCATATTATTTTTTTAGTGGACTATGTTTTGATTGCATGATGTTTATGAAACCTGTTTCTATTTGATGGGTTATATGTTTTTGAAACTCGTTTCTCATTCACATGTTATATGAATTTGAATCCTAATTCTTTTGATAGGTTATGTGCTTGATGAAATAATTATAGAACCTATCTCTTTCCATAGGCTTTGATATGATTATATTGTTTGATACCACTTTAATTTCATGTTTAATGATATTTTTATTTGTGATCCTCTGGAAAATGTTCGTATAATTTCATAATGATATGGGTTCGACCTATATCTACCTACAATGAAAGGGGTAAAAATTTATATCTCATAATATAGAAATGGGTGGAATTTAAAATTAACATAGTACATTTTTACAAATATGGAACATGAAATGAACATTATTTAGTAATATAGGATTTTAATGAGGGGTGAACTCAGTTTAGTAATACAAGGCCATAACAATGTATGAACCCAGTTTTGTAATGCACTTCTTACACAAAGATTGACTCGTTATCAATGTTCGTAATAATATGGAAATAATTATATATATTTTTTGATTCTACCAATATTACAGGTTTTATTCCTATGTTATGTTTTCATGAATTGTATTATTTATTTATTTATGATTCATGTGTTGTGAACTATTGCACATTATGCAATGATTCATGTATATGACCCTTTATATGCATGGTATGATCTTATATTGTCATGATCATGTTATCATACAATTATTCTTATGATTTTTCTTAAATATCTCCATATTTGTTTTCTTACTGAACATTTGAGCTCAGCCATTTTAATTTTTCATTCCATAGTATATGATGATATGAATTATATTTTATATTTATAAGGAGGGTGTTATTCAATAGTAACCTAGTGTGAGATAATGTAGTTCAATTATGTATCAATTTTTATCTTACAATATTTCCCAAGATACAATAATTCTCAGAGGTGGAACCGTTAGAGTAGAGGTTATATCGTTGTTGTCGGATGAATCATACAAACAAAAACTACATGAAATTATAGACTAATCAAATATATTTCTAGAAAAATAGACCACTCATTGGGAAAATGTTTTGTATGGAAATAACTATATGAAATAAACTACATGGGAATATGAGGATATGATGAATAATAATTCAACTCATTTTTGAACCCGTAAGATGAATTTAGAGTTATTTATTAATTTTATGGGGTTTATAATCTAACACCATGAGTTTTTATGGAATTTTTTTGAATAAAATATATATTAATTTATTTATTTCAATGAAATATGTCAATCAATAATTTAGAACTACACGTACTTGGTGTACATTACATGGAACTTCAAATTCAATTACAGTTGAAAGAACATATATTTTGTATATGTTACAGAAAACAACAATGTTTCTACAAAACATTATTTTATTTTTGTAATTATTTAAAAGAGTTAATTCTAGCCAGGACATTAAAATTTGTAATATGAATGATAGTAAATAATTTTCATATATTTTTATAACTTGATAACATCTTGATAATGAACTGTATGTTTTTTGGTAATGTCTGTTTATGTTTAAATATACCATTTTCTCAAATAAAGTACTATTAATGTATTTTGTGAAAAAATATCATTAATGTTAAATATATATATAAATTTAACCTAAAAAATAAAATAATTTTTGAATATATAATGTCTAAATTATCATAGAGAGATTTTTTTTGTTTTTTATGCAACATATTTTCTTAATGAATAGTAAAAAAATTACAGTTTTTTAGATAAAAATTGCCTTTTATTTTAAAAATTACAAATTAAAATCTATATTTTAAATTTAATTTATTGTAAAATGAGATAAATATTAAATATATTAATAAAATTTATGTTATTATTATCAATATAAATTGGAAATTTAATATAAAAACATAATACACATTAGAATTTTATCTGTGTTAAAAACCTGTAATTTCGTCATGTCTACTGGATTAGCATTATTACTAATATTTCCACTTCTGTGAATAGAATATCAAATAATTGAAATAATTTTTTTACTAAATATCATTTATATATTCTTAATAGATCATCTTTATTTTTTACCAAAATTATTTTAAAAAGTGATTAAAAATAATCACAACGATTATGGTCAAATTAAGATTGATTAGGGAATAAAAATTAATAAAAGGGGCCCAAATTACCATGAAACATGTAAAAACGACGCTATATGTTCATATTAATACATAAACCCATGACCATTTATTTATTTTTTTTTTGATTTTTTTATGAAATACATTTTTTTAACATGAATGGTTTTCAAAATATCAATTCAGTCAGTTTCCATTACTATAAAAGGCCCCCACCACTCTTACATCATCATACCTCTAATTGATATAAATTTCCACCAATATCTACCCAATATACTTCCTAAAAATATTATCATACTCATATAATACTTCCATTATGTATAATGAAATTCTAGGTATCCTTTTGGGACAAACCAAAAAGAGTTATCTGATTTAGAGGTAACACCTTCTCTTAAGAACATTTATTTTGTCTTTCTTATCCACCCCCAAATGTCAATTTATTACATAATTGTATAAAAAAAATCTATCATCAATATACTAGGTTGTTTTCATGATATTGATTCCACATACACTTACCCACACAACCATCTAATGGATATTAGACATATTTTTTCTATGTAGGGAAAACTACTCTCTCACTAAATGATGATTTTCCAATTTTCCATATCACCTCACATGGTGGAATGTATGATAGAAGCTATATTTATATATTTTAGATGTTATTTTTATTATTTATTTTTTCTTATTTAATCCTTTTACAATGAATTTCTTTTTTTTACTTTCCATTTTGTGTTAATGCGATTATTTTGTTTGAGGATATGTGGACTACCACCCCTCCGTGAAATAAGATTTTCATCAAGAATACATGTTGTGTATTATGGAAGGTTTTATTGAATATAAATGGATTATATTATATAAGACATATTATTTATTAATTATATATATATATACTAATATGTCTTTTAATTAATTGTTGTCAACATTATTATTAACTGGAAATATCATTCATTCCCACATATGACCTTCCCTCTCCATTAACAATGTATGTTATTTCCTACATATATATTTTATAGATTATTATCATACACATATAATGTATATAAATGATAATTATATCATGTTTTACATTCTGGAATCATTAAATAAAGTATAAATTCCAATGATATATCCAAATAAGACAAATGAGAAAAATGAAGCCAATATTACTTGAAGTGAAATTATAACATTGGAATGTCAACAATATGGTAATACACTGACATAATACAAAAAATTATATTATTATATGGGTCTTTAACAGATTTATAATCAATTTATTATTATTATATGTTTTATTTTAACATTTATGATGAGACTGAAGATACAAAGTAAGGGGATTCCATCACACTTTTTATTTCCAGAGATACATGCTATGTTCACCAATCTATGATTTTGTGTGGTGTTTGTTTATCACATTAATTTTTTTTATTTGGATTATAACTAAAATTTTGTTTACTAAAATTTCCATTTTTTGATCATTCCTTCATTGGTTCTATGATGCAATAGTCTCCAAAGCAGTAAAATATTTTTTCTCTATTTTCTTTTTTTGATACCCATGTTCTCTTATAGTCCTAAATAATCATTTGAGGTGTATATTATTTAATTTCACATGTTATATAATGAATTAAATTTATTTTTTTGATATTTTATATGTCATTTAATTTATATTTGTTAGATTGATAGTATGATCCAAATTTACCATGTTATATGTGCTTATTGAGACAATATCATCAGTGTTCGATATTGGTTATGTTTACGCTTCCAATGAATAAATATTATAATCCATATCTCAAGAAAACTAACGTGTTTCCTTATACTATATTTTTTTATATATATCCATTTATTGGTACCCTTTTGAGACTCTTTGGCCCTTAAGTCAATTTTTTGTAAGTAAAATAAATCATCACTCTCTCAACATTGAAATATATTGTATTCAAAAACCATGTGTTCTAAAAAATATTCAATAGATATTTGAATCCCATTTTAGGAAAATTGATATTTCGAAATTATTTATTGTTTTTAATGCATCCTTTTTATATTTTAGGAGATATTTTAAAAGACTTTATTTTAAATATGAATTATGATTTATACAAATTTTTCAATGAAGAAAGGATATTTTCCTCCTAAAATGTTGAAAAAATATCTTTCAAAGTTTTTTACCATATAATATAACATCCATTTGTGTTACTCATGATATAATTTTTCAATTTTTCTATTCATATTATTTTCCTAAATGGATTACGTTTTTATGAAAAGTTGTGTGTGAAACTCATTTATATTTCATGGTTTATATGCTTTTGAAATCTGTTTCTCTTTCATAGGTTATATTATCTTAAAACCCACATCATTTCATGGGTTATGTTCATGATAAAAGGATTATGAAAACTATATAAATCTATATGTTATTATATGATTACATGTTTATAATACCTGTTACATTTTATGAGATATGATATAGTCATTTATAGGCTTGAGGATAAGTATTTATGATTTCACTCTCTGATAGGTGGGAACTATATATCCCTCCAATGCATTAGGAAAATATTTATATCACATGAGATAGTCATGGATGGATTTAGAGTTGATCATTATACAATATAAAAGCTTTGGGATGGGAAATGAAATCTATTCAGTAATTAATGGGCTCGATTAAGGTGTGAAATCAGTTCTATAATACATGGTAGGAATATAGTGTGAACTAGGTTTAGTAAAACAATTTTTCCACTAAGATGGTATCAGAATCAATATTGTGACTACAACAGAAATAAATATATATTATTCTGTATCTTCCACAATTCCATGTTTTATTCCTATATTATGCTTTCATAGAAAATGTCTGTTATTTTTTTATGAATCATATCTTCTTAAACAGAACGCTTTATTCCATGGTTCATGTATACGATCTTTGATATGCAGGGCATGATTATATATTTTCGTGATCATTTTCTCAAACACATATGATCATGATTATTCTTTCATATCACCCTTGTTTTTACTTACATGAATTTTATCCCAACAATTTTTATGATTCCATCCCCATGTTATGAATACATTTATTGTTGGTCAGAGTGGATAATCAAGAGGGGGTTGAATTGAGTTCCATTTAAAATTTCTGATTTAAAAATTTTGTCTTACAATCCCCCAATTAAAATACAAAATTAAACTGTAGTGAATTTATACCAAATAAAGGTTCTGTTAGGTTATCAAGGGATTGATTATTTCCCAGCTAATCAAATCATAAGAGTTGATTAAATTTTGAAAGTAACTTACTGATTTACAACTAATATAAACACTTGAATGTTTAATTATCAAAGTGACTTTAAAACAGTTTTGGCATTAAAGAACATAACAGCAGAATAAAAGAATGAATTTGAAAAATATTGCACAACAGATATAACCAAGAGGATAAGTCTCAAGCTGAGACTTAGTCCTCTCAAAATATTTTATAAAAAGATGATCCACACCCTGGATTAGGGAAAAAAATAGCAACCAGCTATCCAGGTCCAAGACCTCTACCATAGTTATTCGTGGGAACAAATACAACAATAACCAGTTGTTCAGGTCACACGACCTCTACCACTATCCCAATGGGAAATAAGAGATGTAGAGAGTTTCAGTGAGGATTTACAGATCCTCCAGTTAAAGTACAGGAGACAGTGTGTGTGTAAAATACAGTAGATAACACACACTGTTCAAAATGTAAAAAGTAAATCACAAAGGAAATGATTTAGAGTTTAGAAATGGCTCTAGTGATTTTCGTGTAGCTCTAAACTCCTTTTTTTGATCAGAATTCGTTCTAAGTCCTCTTCTGGTTTTTTTTGGAAAATAGAGTATCGTCTGTTTCCTTGACTTCCAGGTGTAAAGATAGTTGATGAAGTTGTTAAGTGATGTTCTTGTTTTTGTTCTCAGCTCTTCTCTGGTATGCAGAAGTTTACGAGTTCTTCTTGTAAGCTCAGTCGTCTCATTTCATGTACACCAGCTTGGTTCAGCACTCTGCGTATTTGTTCTTGTGTTCAACACTTTTTTTGCAGCACACGCACATGTCTTCAGCTCGAAAGAAACTCTTATTTAACGCACGAGCTCCAGCAAATGAAATGATTTCTTTTTGCAGGTAAGAGGTACGGTTCCCTGACATCCAAAAACACACATTAAATAAATGAAAAAGCATTTAAAATATTTATAATATGACTGCTGGTTAGAATAAATAAAGATAAAGAAATTCAAACAGCTGTTTATGACTATCAGTGTGTTAAGTGATCGTTAGGTCATCAGCATCAGCATTGGTGAGACATCTTCGGTGACTCATTTCATCAGCATCAGTGAGACATCTTCGATAACTCATTTGATAAGCATCGGTGAGACATCTTCGGTAACACATTTGATCCGCATCGGTGAGACATCTTCGGTAACTCATTTGATCAGCATCGGTGAGACAACTTCAGTGACTCATTTGATCAGCATCAGCAGGACACCTTTGGTTAATCATTTGATCAGCATCAGTGAGACATCTTCGGTGACTCATTTGATCAGCATCGGTGATACATCGTCGGTAACTCATTTAATCAGCATCGGTGAGACATCTTCGGTGACTCATTTGATCAGCATTGGTGAGACATCTTCGGTGACTCATTTGATCAGCATCAGTGAGATAGTTGTCCTTTGATATGGATTGATGCGACCGTTATCCTTTGAGATGGATCGGTGAGACCGTTGTCCTTTGATATGTATCAGTGCGACCGTTGTCCTCTGATATGGATTGGTGAGACCGTTGTCCTTTGATATGGATCGGTGCGACGGTTTTCCATTGATATGGATCGGTGAGACTGTTGTCCTTGGATATGGATCGGTGAGACCGTTGTCCTTTGATCCAGAGGACTTCTAGAATACTTGTAAATCAATAACAAAGAGATAAAACATGATCCAACCAATATACACATATTCACTAAGAGATTGTGATTATGTATATGATAAATCCAACCAGATTAAGTAATTGATGATTTGTGATTATTAAAACAACATTTATAGGAATAATTCAACAATCTTCCAGAGGGCTAAACAATCTCCCCCTTATTGATAATCACAAATCTTAGCCAATCACAAAGCTTAGCCATTAATAAATATAAGATGTCATCAATAATAAGGAATAATAAGAATAAAAACATAAAGAGATATAAATCTCCCCCTGAAGTTATGCCTCTAAAAACATATGCAATCATTGCCATAAAAAGATATAAATCTCCCCCTTTAGAGATGCATCTCCCCCATATATCCCATAGATCCTTAGATATACAGATTTATCCCATCTCCCCCATATCTCCCATAGATCCATAGATATAAAGATTTATCCACCTTTGGGATAATCAAAAAGGAGGGAAAACAGATAAACAAGAGATTAAAAGAAGACATTAGTGAGAATAAAATGAAAAGAGAGGAAAGTTTATAAGACATCACAGTACAATCACAACAGGGTTCACCCCATCAACAACAACGCACAACTATTTTTGGGGGTCTAACAGGGCTTTTCCGTTGTTAGAAGGATCAATGGTGGGTAAGTTGGAAGGCTTGGAGGTAGGTTGAACCGGTCGAATTTGAAACGGTGGTAAGATGACTCTGGAAGTTGGAGGAGAGGATGCCACCGGGATTTGCTGAGGAGCTGTAGGAGCTGGTTGAGAAGATTGCTGAGGAAGTGGTCGGAGATGAGAGAGAGATTGTGCAACAAAGATCTGATTTAGAGCAACATCAGAGGCACCGAGAGGGTCAGTAGTAGGAAGCACAATGGAAGAGTCTTTTGCATTTATATAAGGCTTCAAAAAATTTATGAAATTCTAAATAACTTCTGCACCATAATTCATAGCCTTCTCAAAATCATCCTTATTTTTCATGAACCGTTCCATGGTTGGAGTAGAATCTTGCAACTTCCAAACTTGAGTCTTGAAAGCTTGAGTGACTGGATGTAGTCTCATATATTCAGCTAACACTTTGAAATTTTCGGTAATCTCATGCATGGTATATATTTTTGAAAAGTAGTGATCAACCTTTTCCTTGATCTCTCTCTGAGCTTTAGTGGCATCTGCTCAATATACTGTTACCATCTTATGAATGTTATCACTATGTTCCTTCATCTTCCTCAATGAGTCCAAATCAAGAACATGCCTAATGGCGGCCAATTCATCATGCACAATCTGCCTTAGAGCCTCTAGCTCACGAGTAGTGATCTTGGTTGCTTTGGCTGTACTGGCTTGAGCAACTATATGTGTTATCTCAGCTTTCAACTTTCTCAGATCAGACTTCTTAAGATGTTCAATAAGATTTCTCAACACTTCCATCATACCAGAGATGGTGGATCTAATTTCATTAGATAAAGAAACTAACCCAGATTATAGATCCTTCAGAATCTGATTTAGAGAGGCTATGTGCCTGCCAATAAACTCTCCAGTATTGGCCTGGTCTGGTTTAATAGCATTTGAAATCTCTTCTCTGATTTTATCTCTCACAGCAGTAAGCAACTCCCTTTTGAACTTGTCAAAATCAGACTGAGAGACAGTAGAACTAGGTAGATGATCACCTGCAGCATCAACAACATGAGCAGACCTTGCCTCAACTGGGTGGCTTTCCATCATAACCGCAATAGATTCTGATTCTTCTTCTTCTTCTTCAGAATACTCTAAAACCAAAATAGAAAAACCAAGATAATCATCCCAGACAGAAGCACACAGAGTATATTTCGGTTTATCATAACTGGCTTTTCCACTGTTTTCAAGAGATTCTCTCTTTCCATTGGCATCGGTTTCTGGTACAGTTTGATGTGTTTCTGTTTGAGGTACAACAAGACCATCCACTGGTCTGTTATCATCATCATAATCATTATCATCACCATCATCATCTCCATATTCATTTCAATTCTTCACAGAAACGTCACTGTCTGATACTACAGTGTCACTAGCTTCTTCATCATCAATAACTGGTTCTGATTCAGGTAGGGGTAAAGGTGGACTGGCAGATCCAAAGTCTATCCTTCTTTTAGGACTCACATTATTAGGATCACTCCTATAATCAGGAGGTGACATACTTCCTTCTTTTGTTTCAGCTTCTTCCATCCCTTGTTTACCAGACTCTTCAGTGTCTCTATTTCTTTCAACATTTGCTTCTTCTTCTTCATCAGAATAAATTGGTTCCTCATCTGATTTCAAACCAGGGTCTCTCAAACCATTCGGCCTCTTTCCATGATAAGTGGGATTGTAAGATTCATATATATTTTCCTCATCAGCAACCCACCATTTTTTCCATGGGTTCCAGTTTATTTTCATCCGTTTACAAATTTCTTTGGTAATACAAAAAGCACTATCAGATTCAGCTATCTCATCAGCTTTGTCAACACATTCCAGATTCTTTAACATGGGAGAGACCATTCTGGGATAGAACAGGGCAGTGGCTTTCTTAGAAGGATTCACCATTCCAGCTATGTGAACAATTATATATATACACAAATTGATCTTCTCATGGGTATTTAGTAAAAACAATAGAAAAACATCCTGGTAACATAAAGCAGCAAAATATCATTTCCTTGAGCAAATTTGGTGCTGAATAAACGTAAAGAGAAGTCTACATTCACCATCCAGATCGGAGGCTATGATTCTCCTTGACTCTCTGTTTCTATTCAAAAGTTCTAAAGATAACTCATAAGAGAAATATTCAGGGGTTGGAGGAATGTTTCCAGCATACTCCTCATACCAACCCTTGTGGGGTACATTCAAACATTCAGCCCATTGTTTAGACGAAAAAGATATTTTATATCCTTTCACTACGGAAGACATTCTGGAAACCTCGACACCGTCTAAAGTGACTTGCAGATTTATATAAAACTCATTCACTAGAATTGGGTAGTATACACGAGTGTTATCTGATATCCAGGTTTTCCATCCTTGCGAATCTAAAACTTGTAACAACAGCGACTTACTTGTCAAAAGCCAGACAATGCTGACTTCCTTTTCTACAGTAACAATCGGAGTTTCCAGGTTCGTATTTACTGATCTTTGAGTGGTACTACTCAACTCGCCTCGAGCACACTTTGAAGGTACATGACTTTCTGATCCTTTTCTCGGTCTCTTATGCTTATCCATTTGACGATTCTGGGGAAAGCAGGAGTTCGAAGGTTCGAAGTGGAGGAGAAGATAGGAAATAAGGTTTAGCGGGAAAGAAATGAAAGGTCGACGGTTTGGGGAATAGGAATAGTCGCGTATCATTTATTTCATCATTTAGGGTCCCTATAATAAAGATAAAAGAAGTTAATTAATAACAAAATAAATAAAAATATATAAAAAAGATCAGTTTTACAGATCGGTTTCACAGATCAGTTTCACAGATCAGTTTCACAGATCAGTTTCACATATCAGTTTCACATATCAGTTTCACAGATCAGTTTCACAGATCAGTTTCACAGATTAGTTTCACAGATCAATCATACAAAATTCTTGTTTAATAAAATTCATTCTTTCTGAGAATAAAGGATTTGTAAAAATATCAACTAATTGATGTTCAGAACTAATAAATTCTATAGAAATATCACATTTCTTATACTGATCTCATAGAAAGTGATGTCTGATATCAATGTGCTTAGTCCTAGAGTGAGACACATGATTCTTAGATATGTTGATTGCAATAGTATTTTCATAGTTAATTGAAACCTGTTTAAAATAAAATCCATAGTCCAATAAAGTGTGTTTCATCCACAGAATCTGTGCACAACAACTACCAGCAGAAATGTATTCTACTTCAGCGGTAGACAATGCAACTGAGTTCTGTTTCTTACTACACCATGATACTAGGGACTTTCCAAGTAAATGACATGTTCCAGATGTGCTTTTCCTATCTAACATACATCCATAAAATTCATCATCTAAATAACTAGTTAGGTCAAATGATTTCCCTTTTGGATAAAACAAACATAAATTCACATTATACTTAAGATATTTAAAAATCCTTTTAACAGCCAGTAAGTGTGATTCTTTAGGATTATCTTGAAATCTAGCACACATACACACACTAAATATTATATCTGGTCAACTAGCAGTAAGATATAGTATAATCCCAATCATACCTCTGTAATATGTTGGATCAACTGGTATCCCAGTTTCATCAACATCCAACTTACAGGTGGTACTCATAGATATATCACTTTCCTTAATACTATCTAATCCAAAAAGTTTTAATAAATCCTTAGTATATTTACATTGATTTAGAATAATACCATCTTTAGTTTGAAAGATTTGAAATCCAAGAAAATACTTCAGCTCTCCCATTAAGCTCATTTCACAGTCATTTTGCATAACCTTTCAAAATTCAGTACATAAAGAATTTTTAGAAGATCCAAAAATAATATCATCAACATAGATTTGTACTATTAACACATCTTTTGAAATCCTTTTTATAAAAAGAGTGGGATCATCTATTCCTTTTGTAAATCCTTTTGAAATAAGAAGGTTTGAACGTCTTTCATACCAAGCTCTTGGAGCTTGTTTTAAACCATATAAAGCTTTAGAATGTTTAAAGACATTATTTTGAAAATAAGGATTTGTGAAACCAGGTGGTTGTTCTACAGAAACATCTTCAAAAATAAAACCATTTAAAAAAGCACTTTTCATAACCATTTGATATAATTTGAAATTCAGATGTGATGCATAGGAAAGTAAGATCCTAATAGCCTCTAATCTAGCTACAGGTGCAAAGGTTTCTTCATATTCCATCCCTTATTCTTGATTGTATCCTTGTGTAACTAGCCTAGATTTCTTTCTAATGATGTTTCCAGATTCATCAACTTTGTTTCTAAACACCCATTTCGTGCCTATGGTTATAGTGTCCTTAGGTCATTCTACTAATTTCCTTACTTTATTTCTTTCAAATTGATTTAGTTCCTCTTGCATAGCCATTACCCAAGATTCATCACTGATAGCATCATTGATATTTTTAGGTTCTAGTTGTGACAAGAAGGCTTGATAGTCAACCTGATTTCTAAGAGAAGCTCTAATCTGTGTCCCTCTATCTAGATTTCCTACAACAGCATCTAAAGGATGATTTTTCAGAATTCTAGTTGATCTAGAAAAGGTAGGGCTCGAGATTTCAGGTTCATCTACAGGATGAGGTTCAACAGAAGCAGGGTCTGGAAAATCTCCAGAACTGGATGTTTTAACTACAGGTCCACTATTTTTATCATTATGGTTCAAACCAGAGAGATCATCTTCAAGATTTTCAAGAGAGGTATTAGGTTCATATGGACCAGTTTCATCAAATTTGATGTGAACAGATTCTTCCACACATTTGGTTCTTTTATTGAAAGCTCTATAGGCTTTACTGGATGTTGAGTAACCTAGAAAAATTACTTCATCACTCTTGGATGAAAATTTATCAAGATTGTATTTAGTATTATGAATAAGGACTTTGCAGCCAAAAAATTTGAAGTAGTTAACCTTAGGTTTCCTATGGTTACATAACTCATAAGGGGTCCTCTTAAGAACAGGTCTGATCAAGACTCTATTGATAACATAACATGCTGTATTTACCGCTTCAGCCCAATAATAAACAGGTATATCATACTCATTAATCACAGTTCTAGCAATTTCTTGCAAGGTTCTATTCATCCTTTCTACTACACCATTCTGTTGAGATGTCCTAGGGGTAGAGAAATTGTGACTATATCCATTTTTTGAGCAGTAAGATTCAAACTCATGATTTTCAAACTCACGGCTATGATCACTTCTTAGGGTTTTAATCTTATGTCCACTAAGATTTTCTACAGACATGGATTATTGTGTAAAGAAAGAACAAGCTTCACTTTTGTGAGCTAGAAAATATACCCAAGTATATCTAGAATAGTCATCTACAAGAACATAGACATAATGCTTCCCATTTAAACTAGACACTCTAGAAGGTCCAAATAAATCCATGTGAACCAACTCGAGAGGTTTAGAAGTTGACACTTCTTTCTTTGATTTAAAAGAATCTTTATGATGCTTTCCCTTTTTACAGGGATTACAGACATTGTCTGCTGGAAATTCAAGTTTGGGTAGGTCTCTAACTAAGTTCTTCCTAGCAAGTTTTCTAAGTGAATGCACATTGCAGTGACCTAATATTCTGTGCCAAAGCCAAGACTCTTTATGAAAAGCATTTAAACAATTAATAATTTTCTTTGCTAAAGAATTTAAATCAACAGCATAAACATTTTCATTTCTTAAAGCAGAAAACACTAAAACATTTTTAGAATTGAAAACATTGCAAGAATAATTTCCAAATTTTACATAAAAACCATCATCACATAACTGTGAAATACTTAACAAATTGTATTTAAGTCCATCAAAAAATAAAACTTTAGAAATCAATACTGAGTCAGTGTTACCAATCTGGCCTAAGCAGATGATTTTCCCTTTAGAATTACCACCAAAGGTGACAAAACCTCCATCAACTCTGACTAAGCATTTAAAGCATGAGAAGTCTCCTAACATATGACTTGAACATCCACTGTCCAAATACCAAGGCTTTCTACAGGATCTCTTTAAGAAGGTTCCCTACAAAACAGATTTAGATAGGAAATGATTTTGGTACCTAGATCTTCTTGGGTCCAGACAGGTTTGCAATCAGAGCTTTTGGTACCCAAATTTGTCTTATGGGTCTCATGGGAGTTGTTGAATCAACATACATTGAAAGGTAAATTTTATTAGATATATAACTATGAATATATCTAGTTTAAGCATATGAAGTTCCAGAGCTAGCTACATTCTGTCCAAATTTAAGAATGAATCTAGTTTTGGTAATTTTCCTTTGTCTAGGTTGGTATCCTATACCAGTAGTGTATCTAGGTGCTATTTATTTACCTATAATTTGAGTAAGTGTATCATTACCATTTGTAAATTTCTCTAAGACTTTCTTGAGTTTCTCATTAGATATTTTTAATTCAGCATTCTCTTTAAGCAACTGAGCATTCTTTTCTACTTCAATATCAAGATCAGATTTATGTATAACAGTTAAAGCATAATGTTTCTTTAAACCATTGTATTTGTCTTTCAGCTCATTACAGGTCTCTTCTAACATATCACAATATTCAAACAGTTCATATTTAGACATGTTGTCACATTCAGAGGCATCTTCAGAATAATATGAAATAGAAGGAGGAGTTTCTTATGTTACCTCAAAAGTGTTTGTCATAAAACACATGTTTTCCTTATTTCTGTATTCAGTTTCAAAAACGTCAGATTCACCAGAACTGTCCTCAGAAGGACTCCAAGTAGCCTTCATGGATTTCTTATACTTGTTATCCTTATATTCATACTTTTTCTTGTATTTCTTCTTTGGACAGTCTGCTTTTATGTGTCCTTTCCTTTTGTACTCATAAAAGACAACTTTATATGATTTATCAGGCTTCTTCCAATCCTTTTTCCAATGTCCGTTGTTGTCATACTTACCTTTGTAGTTTGACTTTCTGAAAAACTTCTTCTTCTTATAAAATTTCTTAATCCTTCTAGCAATGTTAGACATCACATCATCACTGTCAGAATCACTCTCACTGTCTTCACAGCTTGAACTTTCATTGATAGCATGAATCTTTTCTTTATCATTATTCTTTGAGGTTGTAGTTTTGAAGGCAACAGATTTTCTTCTAGGTTCATCATCTTCTTCCTTGCTTACTTTGAGTTCCTCTTCATACATCATCAGTTTGCCATTTATTTCTTTGACTGGTAGTTCTCCAATGTCACACGATTCTCTAATGTAGACAGAGGATCCTCTCCATCTTTCAGGTAGGCATCTCAAAATTCTCATGATTTGTTCCTTTGATGAAACATCCTTTCCTAGAGAATTCATTGTGTTGAAAATTTCATTGAACCTGAGATACATGTCAGAAATGGGTTCATCAGGCTTCATCATAAAATTATCATACTTAATAGTATAACTGTTCGATCTCATTTCCTTAACAATAGTTGTTCCTTCACGAGAAACAGCTAAGGTATCCCAAATTTCATATGCAGTTTTATACGAAGATATTCTATTAAATTCCTCATCTCCTAGAGCACAATACAAGGCATTCATAGATTTGCAGTTATTATTATCGGCAGCCTTAGTAGCTTAATTCCAAGTAGTTCTAACAGTAGTAAGAATTTTATATGCTGATTATATAGTAGTCCAAATATCAAAACCCATGCTTTCTAAATAAATTTTCATCTTGATTTTCCACTGAGCATAGTTAGTACCATTGAATAATGGTGGTCTATTAGAAGCAAAACCTTCAAGTATATTATCCGTGATGTCTTACTTAAGGAAAAAAATTTAAAGAGATAAAAATTTAGAAATAACAGAAATTTTAAGAACATTAAAATACAAATAAAATCACAGTTGAAAAACAGAGTACTTTTATAAAATATTTAAAATCACCTAAAACCTCTGATACAAATTTTTGGTCGGAGTGGATACTCATGAGGGGGGTGAATTGACTTCCATTTAAAATTTCTGATTTAAAAACATTGTCTTAAAATCCCCCAATTAATATACAAAATTAAACTGTAGTGAATTGATACCAAAGTAAAGGTTATGTTAGGTTCTAAAGAGATTGATTATTTCCAAGCTAATAAAATCAGAAGAGTTGATTAACTTTTGAAACAAACTTACTGATTTAAAACTAATATAAACACTTGCGAGTTTAATTATCAAGGTTACTTTAAAACAGTTTTGGTTTTAAAGAACATAGCAGCGGAATAAAAGAATGACTTTGACAGATATAGCACAGTAGATATAACCAAGATGTTCAGTCTCAAGCTGAAACTTAGTCCTCTCAAAAGCTTTTATAAAAAGTTGATCCACACCCTGGATCGTGGATAACAACAACAACCAGCTGTCCAGGTCCAAGACCTCTACTATAGTTATTCATGGGAACAAATAAAACAACAACCAGTTGTTCATGTCAAATGACCTCTACCACTATCCTAGTGGGAAATAAGAGATGTAGAGAGTTTCAGTGAGGATTTACAGATCCTCCAGTAAAATTACAGGAGACAGTGTGTGTGTAAAATACAGCAGATAACACACACTGTTCGAAATGTAAAAAGTAAATCACAGAGGCAAATATTTAGAGTATAGAAATGGCTCTAGTGATTTTCGTGCAGCTCTGGACTACTTTGTTTGATCAGAATTCTTTCTGAGTCCTCATCTGGTTTTTGTTTGGAAAATAGAGTATCGTCTGTTTCCTTGACTTCTAGGTGTAAAGATAGTTGACGAAGTTATTAAGTGATGTTCTTGTTTTTGTTCTCAGCTCTTCTCTGGTATGAAAAAGTGTACGAGTTCTTCATGTAAGCTCAGTCGTCTCTTTGCATGTCCACCAACTTGGTTCAGCACTCTTCGTATTGGTTCTTATGTTCAACACTTTTTATTGCATCACACGCACACGTCTTCATCTCAAAAGAAACTCATATTTAACGCACGAGCTCTAGCAAAAGATATGATTCGTTTTTGCAGGTACGAGTTACGGTTCCCTGAAATCCAACAACACATATTAAATAAATGATAGAGCATTTAAAATATTCCTAATATGACCGTTGGTTAGATTAAATAATGATAAAGAAATTCAAACAGCTGTTTATGACTATTAGTGTGTTAAGTGATCGGTAGGTCATCAGCATCAGCATTGGTGAGACATCTTCGGTGACTCATTTGATCAGCATCGGTGAGACATCTTTGGTAACTCATTTGATCAGCATCGGTGAGACATCTTCGGTAACTCATTTGATCAGCATCGGTGAGACATCTTCGGTAACTCATTTGATCAGCATCGGTGAGACATCTTCGGTGACTCATTTGATCAACATCGGTGAGACATCTTCGGTGACTCATTTGATCAGCATGGGTGAGACATCTTCGGTGACTCATTTGATCAGCATCAGTGAGTCATCATTGGTAACTCATTTGATCAGCATCAGTGAGATATCTTCGGTGACTCATTTGATCAGCATTGGTGAGGCATCTTCGGTGACTCATTTGATTAGCATCAGTGTGATAGTTGTCCTTTGATATGGATCAGTGCGACCGTTATCCTTTGATATGGATCGGTGAGACCGTTTTCCTTTGATATGGATCGGTGCGACCGTTATCCTTTGATATGGATAAGTGTGACCGTTGTCCTTTGATATGGATCGGTGAGACCGTTGTCCTTTGATATGGATCGGTGAGACCGTTGTCCTTTGATCCATAGGACTTCCAGAATACTTGTAAATCAATAACAAAGAGATAAAACATGATCAAACCAATATACACGGATTCACTAAGAGATTGTGATTATGTATATAATAAATCCAACCGGATTAAGTAATTGATGATTTGTGATTATTAAAACATCAATCATAGGAAGAATTCAACAATCATCCGGAGGGATCAACATTTATTATGTTTGATGTTTCTATGAAAAGAGGAAGTTATGAAGAACTTAGTTGGAGGTAATACAACTTACATATGTATTAGTGTTTATGTATCCATGTTTCCAAAGGCCCTAGACTATTATTTTCTTTGGGAATATATTTTTATAATGTGTTAATTATTCCTAAAATTTTATATAATTTTAACGTATGAAAAGTTATTGTCTCTATAGCTATGACTGTAGCACGGGATGGAGAAAATATTGTTGGATCGAGTGACCTCATGAGCACTTGGGGGTTGTAATTAAATAAATATTATTTGAATACATAAATTGTTTAATTTTTTTGTTTCTATTTTATTCTTTACAAAATTCTATACAATTTTGTTGAATTGATATTGATTGTGGCGGACTAATGAGTTGTAATTAAAATATACATGATGTACATGATTGCTTCTAAAATAGACTTAATTTTTATAGGGCAAGAAAAGAGAAAGGGTCATATATCATATGTATGAGTTCAGATTGAGAATGGTTGAGGAAACGAGACCTGGGGTCAGGACCCATTAGGATTCATAATTGTATTTACATGGGGGTTTTCATTTTCACTTGACACGTAAGTGGTTTGACATACAAACTAATTTAGTTCAGATAATTTTTTCTTCAGAATTAGTAATCATGTGATAATAGTATTATTCTGGTTTTGGTAATATCATTTGAATTTTTAAATTAAATCCATTGTTGTGCTTATTTGACAGAGAGGTTATAGTCTCCCCCAGATCTATATTAGTCCCAAGAAACTAGTTGGTAGCCTATGAAATTTGGTGAGTCAGGGATGATATCATGGGTAGACTGGCTCTAGTAACCAATATGTGTAACACTAGTTAAGACATTACAGAGATCCAACGTGAAATTTGTGATTTATATTATTCATGACAAAGTAGTTAGAACTATAAAAACGTAATATTTATTGTAGAGAGAGTTTACATAATCTAACACTGTTCTAGGTTTGGTATATCCATATGATTCTTGATCAATAAAAGACTATTCTCTAGAATAGTTTTTTAAAAAAATTCTTATAGATTTTATGAACATACAAAGAATAGGTGGTAAATTTGGTCTTCAGATGAGATTTTAGAGGGAGTGGTTTGGATGGAATTAAAAGACACGTTCCGTTAACACCATTGCCTAGAGTGCCTGTTGAAGGTTCAGGACACATATTTTATATTTTCATCTCCTAGGGATAATTATGTGATGGATATTTATGGTTGATTCAGATAATTTAATTTCATTAATCAAATTAATAATGGGTATGAGGGGGATATGGGAAGAAATCATGATTTTTTTTATATGTGAGATATAGTGTCATGTAAATATGTTCTATTTAATGTTTTCCACTGTGGTGGAGATTAAAGCACTCATTTTAAGGGGATTCTAAAAGTTTCCTCTGGTGGTGGAATAACAATTTCATCTAGGAAATCTATTTTTATACCATGAAATTATTGGAAGCTTCATTGTGAGAAAATTTACAGAGGTGGTTATAGTTAGAGAATCATTGTAGATGTAAAATCCTCCTAGGGAAGTGGTCAAGTGGTTTGATACTAGAGTGGAAAACCTAGTCGTATTCAGAAAATATGTATTTGATTTCATGTGTATAGTTGTTATCATATAATTATCAGGATCATATAGATGTTATGTAGAAACCCCTCACATATTGGTAGCAACAGAGGGATTATGATGATGTATATAACCTTAAGGGGATCCCCTACCCAATATTATGATTGATGTTGGAGATTTATTTTTCATACCACTCTATGTGGGTGATGTGGTACTTCAATGTTATAGTGAATATATCTATATTTAGTATAGAACATGTGACTCGGAAATTATCATAGGATAAAGTGATAGGCCGGCGGCATACACTTCAATGAGTACCCAACATTAGAGAGTTTGGGTCATTTACAATACAAAGTTCGATTATATTATATTATATTCATTCTATTTCATTACTTAATATAATATAATATAATATATTTATGTAATAATTGATTTTTATCTATTTGAGTATGTAGATGTTGTTCTATTGTGGGGTTATGTTGATCGACACCTGATTTAAGTGTGTGATTATAGGTCAAATATCCTTGAATGTTTTGATCCCTTAAGGATGGTGAGTATTGTTTCCGTTTCAATCAATACATACATGAGATGTCTAAAACCAACATGATATTTCATATGGATTGGTTGGTTTTGTGTTGAGATCACATAGATTGATACCATCATAGAGTGACCTTCATGTCATTTGAGTGTAACATCTATGATTTTCAACGAGATTGGGATACCAATGTATGCCTTATGGGGATATATATTCAACAACATAGTGAGCTCGAAACCAAGGTTGTGATTTACTTGCAAGATGATGGTGGAGAAGAGCATGATGTAATCTAACCAATATTGGATCAGTTACATGACCTCATTTTTTATAAGATAAATGGGTTTTAGAATAAATATTCAGTGGAAGTAGTGGCTCTTTAATGGTATAAGACTCATCTATAAGCATTATAAGCTAATAGATTCATATATCCAAGAACATCATCATGGGGATATCTGGTTCGATATCCAATGATGAATGGTAGAATGTATCACTTGGTCATCCACTACATGATGATAAACTCGATGATAATTATAAACTACATTACACATACCCTTACTTTTTATATCATTGACCAACATAGTGGTGTCCAAATGTTCTGTAAGAATGATTTGTGGTCAAGGTATCATCTGCTAAGGGGGAGAGATTTTATTATACCAATGAATTATTTTATAATATGTTATGGATTGTATAAATTATTTTTTAAATTTCCTATCTAAAAATGATTATTATATGTTTATGGAATTGAAGAGGTCAATGTTTCACCAAATTATTGGTAAATTTATTGTGGTAAATGTTGGTGAAATCATCTTGTACTACCATAAAAAAGACCCCCATTCCAAAAATAAAGAGATTCTAGTTAGTAAACTGATAAAAACAACATTATATATTCCATGGTATATGATTTTCTTGATTTAAATTAAAATATTCATTTCTTTAATCAGACAATATATTAACAATGTGTTTCAATGGTCTGTAAAAATGTATGAAATATGGTTTCTTCATACTATCCCATGATCATTTTTCATGATAGAATATATTTAGGAATATTAGGTTATTACCAAAGTTTCATTTATGACATTTCACAATAGGACATTATTCTCTAAATAATAAAAAAATAAAAAATGATTTAATTGTTAGATGAATATGAGAATTATTTATAGGTTTTGAATAGGTAATTAACCACAATTCAGATTTAGTTCTTAATTGAATATGGTAAGGAGTACACTCTCTTTTTTTCATAACGCATCTTGCATAGATTTGTTTTAATTAAAAGTGAAAAATTATTTGTTTATATGTAATGATACTGGTTTCCCAATGAAATGTATGATCCTAAAAAAGTCTTGAGATATCTATGATTGTTGAAGACATAATACAAAGAATGAATTATAACCTAGTTGTGATTTTTATGTTTACAATGACCATAATAGTTTCTTATATATAATATATTATTGAGATTGAAATTTCTATATGTGATTATGGGTTGAGTAGTTGAAATGATTTGACATTCATCTATACTATATATAAGAATAATAAATAATGTAATTTATTTTTTAGTTAGAATATATTTACTCATATAGCTCAGGAATCTTGTTGTGATAGGAATATAGTGGAACTATTCCTTTAGATTCATATTGGTGTTTTGGATGATCGAAAGAATATTCCTAACATGTATTTATATTTATATTCCTCCCAAATAATCCTAGTAAATAGGAGGTTGTATGAGGAGTAGGAGTTTCTAGATTTGAGGATAAATCTTTTTCAGTGGGGAATCTCCTCTAAAGGGGCTACTGGTAGAAATTTCATTATCCATTTGCACGGTTGAATGATAATTCTTATTAAAATATAGAAGGATATAATTATTTAGTTTCTATATTCAACGTGGTCATAAAAATATGGGATCACTGAAGTATATCATGAAAATCATTGATAGAATTGGTGGCTCTGAATGAAGTTTGATATTCTAGGTTTTGTGACACAGTGTTACATCTATGAGAAGTGGATGTATGATAAATTCCAACCATTCGGCCATTTACATTCTTTTTACATTATGTAATGGATGTGTGATTATGTTAACATAGATTATGTTATTGGTATACAAATTATTCCTTGGATGAATAATATGATATGGGTGATAGATGATCGATTGATAAAGGTAGTCCATTTCTATCAAATTTGGTAGAAATTCAACACCCACATATGGTGGTTTTTTTGAAGAATTTTTTCTAATGTGTTTACTCCTAGTATATCGGTATATCATGATCTATGTATTTAATACTACTTTTTGAATGGCATGTATAAGGTTTTTAGAACTCAAAATGTTTTGTGTACATCTTTTCACATATAGATAGAATAGTAATTAGAATATACAATCTAGGTTTTATTGGACATACTAAGAGCACAAGTCGTGTATTTTTTTGGAACATGGGATAAATAAAAATTACAAGATGAATTTTCATATAATAATATTTAGGAGAAGAATAGTAAGATAGAAAAATATAAGGAACTCTATGGTAAGCCATGAAGATCATAATTTTTCTTGATGTAAGTAAGAGAGTATGTGTTTTTTTCCTGATTCACATTCAAGAGACATCATAGGTTGTCTATATTATTGGGATAGATATGGAAACAACCTAGATTACACATAAATTATATAATTATTTAATCCGTCAAACTCTTCGGTTTATATTGGTCGATCATGTGTTCTTTCATTTGTCTCTTAGGATGGGACATCATTCGATTCAGATATAGGGAATGTTAACAACTAAGTATATCTGCAAATGTGAGATTATGGATAGGATTGGTTCATTGGTGTATATTTTATCCATCAATATATTTTTAAAATCAGTGTTTTATTTATGTTTCATAGCTTAAGAAATATCTCATGGAACTTTATAAACTAATTTAGAATGATGATGTTGAAATTGCATCTGATGCATACATTATGGAGATTCAAATTTGTGTTGTGGAGAATAGTGATAATATACTTTGGGATATTACTATTCCATTGGACATAGTGTTATTGTATAATGTATTTATTTTAGAGGAAACATGGGAGAGGAAAGCTAATATGTTATCCTAATGGGATGACCATTATACATATGAGGCCTAGTGACTCGTGAAATTATAGATGAAAGGTTGGTTTTTATACGTTAGTGAGATAATAATATCCCATTCCTTTGACAATTTATGTTTCTATTATATTTTTGTTAATAACATTTAAAATGGTATTATGGTATTTTTCATAGGATTTTTATTAAAATATAGATTTTCATTGAAGTTCAATATTTGAAAATGATAAAATTGGAAACATATAGTTCATGTAACATGTCATGAAAACTCATCGTGATAACCATGCACATTCACCATACAGTAAGGTAAATAATAATTAATTGTTTTAAAAATTGTGTGAATTGGTCTAAGGACCATGTGGTATTTTTATATATTCATAAACCCTACTTATTTATATGTTTTAATACCATCTATGTGTCCCCAAAACATTTTTAGCTCCATTCATTCAATAGATAAGTTAAGTGACATTATTAGCACATGACATTCTAAACCATCTGTCCAAACAATGTGCCACATAAAAAATGTCTTTTTAACCATTTAACCATATAGGAATATATACTTTCTACATCATATTAAACATAATTTGATTCCAAACTACCAATATTGAAAACTATGTTCTCCCTCCAATACCATGTTTGGTTCCTTGATTATTATAAGGTGCTAAAGGAAATGATTCTTGTGATTTGAATTCTTAGGTATGTCTCTAATTTCATTTCCTTAATTTTTTATCATTCATAAACATTATCATATTATACTATGTTTCATGATTTTAATATACTAGTAGATAATCAATTATATTAATTTCATCCATTTTATCATCAATAAATGTTAATTATAAACAAGTAGTCTTATAAGATAATATGGTTGTTGGCATACACGGTTTCTCCCGTAGTCTCAATTTTTTTCATATGCATGTGGTGTGTTATTTTTTTCATAAACCTAGATGAAAAAAGAATGTAATTGGAATGTCAGGCAAAGATATGAAAACCAACTGGATGGTGATGATACTAATTCACCTACTGATAGTTGGAGCATCACAGAATGAAATAATATATCTCACATTTCATGACCAGAAACCGGAATTTACACTAATTATCTTAATATATTTTGGTGACACAAGAATTAACTACCCATGATGAGGCATGTGAATCCCTTATCAGATCCTCTTTGAAGTCTGCATGGACCAAGACATTACCACATAACAATATATTTTCATCACAATTTATTTCCCAACCAAAATCTGTGTCATCATCTTAAACACATCCGTCTATGATAAGGCCTTCATGATCAAAATTTTGACTCGACCATACTCATACAAGTAGAGTAGATGTCAATGATAATGATGAAAGAGTAGTATGTAAATGGTAATCATGAACCTCAATGTAAATATCATAGAATAAGGTCATATGATTCAAATCCACAATGGAATTTTGAAAAACCAATGTATGATTATTCCATATCAACCGGATGGTGATGATACTCATAAATACTATGGAAATGGTGGACTAGAAACACTATACTCATTTTTACACATGAAGGAAATGAGGGAATGTATACATGATTTTGGATGGATATGAATTATGGTCAACGTACAGATTTGTAATGTGGATATGAAACTAATTAATCATATAAATATTGTGTCTGTATGATTCATGTTTTAATAGAATTTTACTTGGTTTTTTAATTGAAATAACTTATTATTTGTTCATATTATTGAAATGATTAATGAACACACATCTTGATTTATTTTTGGCAATTTATTTGGTATGTGTTTTAGACTTCTAGAATGGGGTGACACATATTTGGATAGTAGGTGAAATAATTGATCCAATGAGCCAAAGTTGATAAAATGTTTTGAAGAAGGTTGTGCCTTGATCTAAGAAAAAAGAATATTTTTTTTAATATAAAAAGAAAAGGAGTTAAAATTGATTAAATGAAGGTAGTTTTTTACAATACTTTTAAAAAATATGAAATAAATTAGATGGAAGTGTGTCCATCCAAGTCATATCCTAGTGAACACAGTTGTTGGAAAGGGCATCGACAATGAAATTTTCTTCTCGAAAGACGTGAGTGGAAATGTAGTCAATCACAAGGAGCAAATCCAGACACATCATCCAAAGGGTGGTGAGAGGCCATTAAAGATGAATCACACCGTTTTAGATTTCCTATAAAAAAATTGTAGAATCACATTTGATCTATAGCTTCTTCCATAATTTTTAAAGAGTGAAATTGATGGCATGAATAACACCCATCATTTCTGCTTCAAATGACAAAGTTATACCACATCTACAAAAGAAACAACCATGAAACTGGCCCTATGAATCTCTAAAAATTTCTCCACATTTGGATACACTATTATTAGATTGGATATTTCATTAGACATCATTTGTGTCGTCCTATTATGTTATACTAATGCCCTATGTGGGAAGTCATTAGTACCCAAGTATATTTCACGGTTATAGTTCTATATAAGGAACATGCCCTATATTAGATGGATTATATATGATTAATGTAAAAGAATTATTGTGGGGACCAGATAGATGTGGTGACATATTTTGTGGATTGTTACTATTTTATTAATTTGGGATTCCATTGGAAACTATCACTATTAAGATAATAAATGTTTACTATATGTATTTGAGGAAATGAACAAAAAATTTATAAGTTTTTATATGCGGTATTGTTATGTTTTGTTATTTTTCTAAAATATGTTTTATTATATCAATTGTTTAATCATTTTGATAATGAGTATATCGTCTCTATATGATCCTCAATAGACCCTCACTACTATTTGGCATACTCTAGAATATATGGAGGAACGTCTGAGGTCATATAATGAGATGGTTTGGATACATGTCTAGAGTGAGTCGGTCCAGTACATTCCAATGGAACAATATCCAATGGATACTATTAAAACCAAAATAAATTTTATGAATGAACTCATATTGATACAACTGAATTTCCCATGAATCGAGAGGAGCAGTAGAAAATTTAATTGGATTGAGGGGTTATGTGAAATTATATTGCATTCTATATTTATAATATAAATGAGAATGAAAATATCACTCTACAAGTTGTTGATGTAGAATATAATCCAAAATGTAATTAAATAGACCAAATAAAAAATCATCATCTCAAAGCCAAATTAGAGATCCATGATGTGTTCAAAGACATGATAAAATAAACATCGAAAATAGGATTCACCATAAGACAATGCATATATAAAATTACTATGCATAAACACATGATCCATGATGAAAAAACAATCAAATTAATAGAACAAGGAAACATACCACTCCCAGATATTATAATGTAGGCTACCACCCACACTTATGTGATACTAAATCAGAAATATCCACCAAATAATGACATAAAAAGAGATCACACAATAGCTCAACATCCACATTGTTGCAAAATCCCACAATAAGAATACATATCATATATCACTACTACACATCATAACACATGATTCCACGATGTAACACTACCATATAGAAGAAATTTTAGCATATCTCCTATCCTTCTTCCTCAAAGCCTCTCCCACGACCCCAACCCACTAAAATAGAATATATAATTTGCAATAAAGTACCATGTAATTATATATTTCCTATAAATAAATATTATTTTATTTTATTATTAAATCCAATCAATTGATAATAAAAGCTATTTATTAAAATAAAATATTATCAATATAATATAACCATTATATTATAAGGTATTATTGGAATATTTCATCTTATGAAACCTCCGAACAAAAAGTAATAAAATAGAATCGATTAGTAAATTTCATTATTATAAACATAATTTAAATAATAAAGAGAAGGAGTTATATTAATAAAGTACTTATCTATATAAATATAAACCTAAACATAAAAAATTAATTTATGTTTTTCATTTAATTTGATACAAATTCATAATCTTGAAATTTTTTGCAGAATGTAGGGTAGAAAAATCAATATGAACTAGTGGAACAATAGAATAATTTATTTTCATATATTAAATTGATAGTTTTAGCTAAATCATAACTAAAAATATGTATGATATAATCTAGAAATTATTAATTTAATATATTTATTAATTATAAAATATTTATACATTGTTTATTTTGACCTTTAATGAAAAAACTGATTAATTTTGGAAAAAAATAGTTTTTCTTGACATTTATAATTTGGAAAATAATTTCTTAAAATTTATAATCATACATATATAAAAATAATTTCTTTTAAAAAATTTATATTTTATTATAGTATAAATTTTAGGTATTTTTTGAAATACATAACACTAAAATTTCATAGTGAAAATTTATCAATTTTTATAAAACAAATACTTTAATGAAAATATCATTATAATATAATGACTAAAGTTCTTATGAAATAATTTAATAATATATATATATATATATATATATATATATATATATGTCAAATAATATTACAAAATTAATATTCATTATTTGTCACTAACCAAATCGATCGCCACCAAAAATGGCACCAAACCTAGCCCGTGACAAGGACCGATGGGCATTACCGATCTCCACGGGCTGGCACAGGTGCCCGGGTATCATTAAATGAAAATTGGGAACGATTTACCCGAGTTTATAAACATAAAACAACAAAGGAATCCAATGAAACAAATCTGGATTTTTCAAACCAAACAATCTTTTACAAAAATTAAGAACTGAATTACATAGCTTAAAACACCTCCAAAGGACTATACCAAAGGTATAAAACCAAATAAGGACAGCACAATAACCCTCATTGAAAGAGGCACCACCCTAAAGCCACCTCCAGAAGACTTCACCACCAAGGACCTGCTAGAAACCCGAACCACTGGAACAGAAAACTGTACCCAACCTGCGACAAGAAAAATAACCAAGTCTAGTTACACACAAGGGTGTAAGTTGGGTATGATCCAATTCCCAGTAGGATACCACCACTATGATATTCCATGTTATAATCATTTAAAGACGAAAAGAATGCATGTTTTAAAAAACATGAAAATCTAGTTACAATTTCTAAAAGATGCAACTTTGAATAAAAATATTTTTCAAGTGGGCTATCATTAAGAATCAACACATTTAAAAATAATTTCAACACTAATAAATTTTACAGACAACTATACCGTATGCCGATGGTAAGTACAAACTAAATAATGAGCATAATAAATAGGAAATAACCCCTAAACACTAGCTCGTTCTGGGTCCTAGGTACATCGTATATCGGTGAGTGTAACCATCACAATATCTGTTCTCGTGCACGAGCCACTAGTAGGGAACATACCCATAACCTAGTGGTCCCCAATCATCATCATCATCATTTAGTTAGAGTTGTAAGCGTCAATCTTGCTAGGTGAAACTGATGGCACACCCCACAGATTCACTAGCATACTAGTACACGTCCACCCACCTGGATACCCAGGTTTTCCCTTTGTTCTCAAACATGTTCAACAAGCCAAGAAATATAGTTTTCACATGTAGATATCACTTCCTCATCGCACATTAACCAAAAAACTCCATGTACATCACATTAGTAACAAATTCCACTTTTCATTCAAATGACTTTTGAAATCGAACTCACACCAAAATAGCCCACAACACTTTTTTCATAACTTTCACAATCCAACACATCCTTTAACAGTATTATGAAGTCCCTAAAAATATGATTAACATCACATAACAGAACTATTCACATTTAAAATGGCTCATTTGAAAGTATAAATAATCTAAAACAGTTTTCCAATATGGTTTCACCTCTTAAATAAATCATTAAACCACTCAAAACTTTCATAAAACAATTCTAAATAGTGTACCAAATCTTTTCAAATAAAACCCATTTCAAAAACATATTTCAAGGACAAAATAACACCAATACAAATTCAAAAAAGAATTGGATGCCCCAAAAACATTTATTAAACAACCCTCATGTGTTATATAAACACCTCAAACAATATTACAAAAGATCCACATGAAACACACACGTTTTCAAAATCTCATTCAAGAAGTACAATAATGTTTTAAACATTAAACCCTTAATGAAATTCTTTAAGAACTAGTGTCACACCAATACCCCATAAAATAAGAATTTTCATCCCAAACAAGATTTATTAAACCAAATTCATATGTTATAAAACAACCCCAAACAATACCCAAAGGGTTACACATGAAAACCCCATATTTTAAGCTAAAATTAATCTATAAAAATAAATGCTTAAACAAATCCAACAGAAACAATTTTTTCACCACAAACAGCATATTATGAAAATTCATAATATTTAATTCAAGTAAAATAACTCATCTAGAAATTATTATACACAGAATCACCTACCGGAAGTGTCAAATCCCTCAAAACATGGTTCGAAACGTCAACCGCACAACCGCTGCACCACAATGAAGATAAATTCAGACCTAGATAACAATATGTGACCACAAATACACAAACTGAACCCTAGGATCAAACCTTAACTTCTGGAAATTTTTTAACATAAAAAAAGAGAGAGGAAACCCTAAGGGAAAAGGAAGAAACCAAGAAGGGATCACTTACCCAGAACAATGCTAAAGAAAACAATCCAAAATCGGCCAGAATCTGAATTTTAAAAGAGTTAAAATTTTTATGGATATTCTAACATGAATTAGAAGGTAATTTAGGAATTTTAATGGTGGAAAAGAGTAAGAATAGAAGGAGTTATGAAATGATCAAATTACCTCTCCAAATCTGGACAATTTCTGAAATCTAGAGAATATTCGACCATTTTCGAGATTCAATCGAGCTCCAAATTGTGGGAGGAGGTCATGGGGCCGCGGCTTAGGTATGCGGGCTCGGGTGAGAGTTGGAATCCCCGAAAAAATGCAAATAGTAAAGGAGATATTAAATCATTAAAATTTATTTTTAATGCAGAAAATGGGCTTTCGGGCAGGCCCAATTACTTAAATAAAAACTCATATCCACCCTGATTATGGATTTATAAATGTTCCAAATAAATATGGTGGTGTTAATATGTCAGGGGATGACAATTAGGAATTGTAATGGATGAAAAATGTTGAAAAATGAAGATGTTATAAAGGAATAAAAATTTATTTTTAAATCTGGAATTGGGCTCATGGTTTGGCCCAATTCATAAAAACTAACCCATTCCTCCATAAATGCTTGGGAAACCCTCAAAACAAAGCATGAATGGAAATTAAATGGGATTTAACATTAAAATAATTCATTTATGTGACAATTCTCCCAACCATGAAAACATTCCACACCATAAAGTCACATCAAGGAAAAAGCAACAGCCAAACCCAACTAAGAAACCAAGAGGTACTCCATTGCCAGGTTTCACCCCCAAAGGCCAAAACACCTCCAGTGATCAATTAAGGATTACTCTCACAACCAAAACATATACCACTTTCCTGAAATGATAAATCACGTTCATACATTATCCCAAAATAAAACTACTCAAACACTATCCGAATAAGACTCAAGTAATTCACCCAAACGAACAATATAATTGAACAAAGCTACACTTACCTTACTTTAACTAGTCCATTGGGCACTCTCTAGTCCCGATGTTTACCCAAAAAAAATTTGGGTAGCTAGATAGCTCCGAACAAGACTATCTACACCACTCCAAGACCATGGATAAATTTAAGTTACTGGTACGGGGGGGACACAAATATGCTCCCCACCATAAGAGACAACCAATAATTTTTTTTCAGACAAAAACATTACACTAATAGGGGGAGTCCTGAACGGATTCCCTAGTACATAGGGTAGACATCCATTCAAAATTTCTGATTGAATATACATGGGAATCATAGTGTTTCTCCCCACCATAAGAACCAACCATCTTAACCGACTAGCATGTGCCGACACAAAAAAAAACCCAAAAAATTACAAGATTTGGGAAGGTCGCATGGTTAGTCCGCACAGTTTCTGAAACCATGAACTAACTCTGCAGATCAATATTCATGCATGACTTCTCGGCACACAGTCTCTCTTAATCGTTCACAAACCATGTGTTCATCTTGTCTAGCCAAATTTCCAACCATTCTCCAAATACTCAATGGAAACCGAAGGGGGAGGTAATGACGTTCAGCAATGTCATGGGTATATAGCCCTCCACCTATTTCCACCAAACATGAAAAACAAAATAAAGATAATGAAACCATAGGTTTAAAGACTTCATATCTTTCATATTTAGGATTGTACTTTGTACAAGGTTTTAAATGACCCTATGATTTCCCTTGACTACGAGCCAGCATCTCTCCGAGACCTATGGCTGGAACTCAAGTGATTGAAGCATCTTCGGCCTCGATGTTAGTCTTTGGAATCCCACTGAATGAGAATTCTTCTTTTGGTGCCACGAAAAACTACACCGCAATCCTAGATAATTTTTCAAGATATAACACATTCGAAACTCACTTTACCATATCCCGATATTTAACTGAAACGAGGGCTAATAAGATTCCCACACATCACACCTTGTTTTTTCAGGTGAGAAACAAAAGAAGTAAAGAACAACTATACTCAAATTCCTTTAAAATGGATGATTTTTATGTTTTTACAAGGGAGACATTCACCCAACATAACATGTACACTCAGAGGATTTCACTACATTCACCAATACGGTCAATCGAGCACATGACATCATAAGGCATCGCTGAACATGACCATTGTGACTGATATAAACAATGCATGGAGAGGGACCTTATACAACGTCCCCAAACAATACATAATTCTAGAAAGTGGCCAAAATATCTTCTCTAACCATAGTTCCCACACGGGTAGTTTATTGTGAACACTTTCTTCGAAGGGACTATGAAGGACTCAGAGGCCCTCTTAGACACTATCCATACTGAAAACCCCAAAAAAATTCCACCTTCGATGAATTAGGTAGATTAAGAAACTAAGGTCTCTTTTAACCATCCACGAGCACTATTCCACAATAAGAGGATCCAAAAAAACCCAGGATGTAAATGGTTTAGACTAATTCTACAAAGCTCAAGAAAAGATTACTTATATTGATCAACTAGAGGATTTTCCAACAACGAAACAATCTGAGTTTCACTTCAGTTGTGCACTAACCCTAAATAGGGGCGTACCTTATCCAACGGGAGAACCCAAGGACCCAACCAAGATGGTCCATTGGTCAAAAAACAATAAACCAGATCCAAACACATGAAGGTAACCACCATAAAGGTGTCCCGAAACATATCTCAGAGGAGACTACTAACTGGTCCTTCTACCCAGCTTACCGACCAAACATAAACCCAAAACACAGTTCAAATATGACGGGTTATTGGACTAAAAAAACATCCCACAAAAACAACATTTCCAAAAACCCATAATACAAACCATCCCAAACTATTCATCAATACATCATGTTTTTCTTTAAAACTATTTATTTGAAAACAAACGGTTCAGCGGTAAGAGTATCGACCAATGGTACCCCATGGGCCTCACACATGCATGTTTTTGTGCCACCCCAGACACCCTCCACATATCCGTCCTGGCACTCATCCATTCAAGTCATCAACCATCCATCATCCCATATAACACCATGCATGTGGTCGCTAATGGAAATACCAAAGGTTAAAACAAAAATTCATTATGCTTTTCAAAACCAAAACGGTCATCCAACACATCCTTCTTTCTCATAACCGCTAACCACGAGATCAAAATCCCAACTCACATCTTACAAAAATTTTCATAAAGTCACAACCATTTAGAAAATAACTCACTTCCAAGATATTAAAATCAATTTCAAAACATCTCATCCCATTAAAACACACTCTGATTGTTTAGAAAACATTATTGGAAACACTTTTCAAAACCAACATCAATATAGTTCCTGCTTTAAAAGAGGTGTATGCACACCATTTTACATTTCAAAACAAATTCTGAAAATTCAGTTCCACCATTTCATAAACCAAACCATTCCCTTTTTATTTGAAAATCATTCAATAAAATCTTTACGCTTTTTAAAACCAAGTCACCTTAAAACCAATGTGCTATGATTTCAAAACTAAAGCACAATACAATGTGAGAGGAAACTAGTTTCAGTGAGTGACTTGGAAATATGGTTGGTGGCCATATTCCAATCACTTCACTGTCACAGAATGTTTTCTCGGGAATATCCCCTACTTCACATGGCTTTCCAGGCCCTACGATCTCACTGAGACCATTAACCCAACTCTCTTTTCATTTCCCCGAATCATCATCAAACCAAGAAAACCAAAGGAATCCGAAAGGTCATGACTTCCCCTAGAGACTTGAATCTAGTCATGAGGTGTGGTGATCAGCCACACTACTCATAAATAGAAATTCCAAGTCCCAAAAATCCTATCTCCATATTATCCTGACTGTTCCCCAAATAACATGACCCAAAGGGAGTGAACCTCCTCTGATACCATTTTGTCACGAACCAAATCAATCGCCACAAAAAATGGAACCAAACCTAGCCCGTGACAAGGCCTAAAGGGCGTTCCTGATCCCCACAAGAATACACAAGTGCCCGAGTATCATAAAATAAAAATTGGGAACGATTTATCTGAGTTTATAAACATAAAACAACAAAGGAATCCAATGAAACAAATCTGGATTTTTCAAACCAAACAATCTTTAAAAAAAATTAATAACTGAATTACATATCTTAAAACAAATCAAAAGGACTATACCAAAGGTACAAAACCAAATAATTACAGCCCAAGAACCCTTATGGCAAGGGGAACCACCCTCAAGCCACCTCCATAAGACATCACCACCAAGGGCCTCCTAGAAACCCGAACCACTGGAACAAAAAACTATACCCAACATGTGAAAACAAAAATAACCAAGTCTACTTACACCCAAGGGTGTATGTAGGGTGTGATCCAATTCTCAGTAGGATACCACCACTAAGAGATTCCATTTGATAAACATTTAATGATGAAAATCATGCAAGTTTTCAAAAATATGAAAATCTAGATACAATTTCTAAAAGATGCAACTTTGAATAAAAATAGTTTTCAAGTGGGCTATCATTAAGAATCCACACTTTTAAAAATAATGTCAACACTACTGAATTTTATAGACAACTATACCGTACACTGATGGTATGTACAAAGTAAATAATGAGAATAAGTAATAGGAAATAACCCCAAGGCACTAGCTCGTTCTGGGCCCCAGGTACCTCGTATCTCGGTGAGAGTAACCATCACAATATCGATTCTCGTGCATGAGCCACTAGTAGGGAATATACCCATAACCTAGTGGTCCCCAATCATCATCATCATAGTTTAGTTAGAGTTGTAATCATAAATATTGCTATGTGAAACTGAGGCCAAACCCCACGAATTCACTAGCATACTAGTACACATCCACCCACCAAGATACTCGGGTTTTCCCTTTGTGCTCAAACATGTTCAACAAGCCAAGAAATATAGTTTTCACATATAGATATCACTTCCGCATAAAAAATTAACCAAACATACCCATGTACATCATATTAGTCACAAATTCAACTTTTTATTCAAATGAACTTTGAAATGAAACTAACACCAAAATATCCCACAACACTTTTTTCATAACTTTCACAATCCAACACATCCTTTAACAGTTTTATGAAGTCCCTAAAAATATGATAAACATCACATAACTGAACAGTTCACATTTAAAATGGCTCATTTGAAAGTGTAAACAATCCAAAACTATTTTCCAATATGGTTTCACCTCTTACATAAATCATTAAACCACTCAAAACATTCATAAAACAATTCTAAATTGTGTACCATAGCTTTTCAAATAAAACCCATATAAAAACCATATTTCCAGGACAAAATCACACCAATAAAAATTAAAAACAGAATTGAATCCCCAAAAAAATTTATTAAACAACCCCCATGTGTTATATAAACACCTCAAACAATAGCACAAAAGATCCACATGAAACACACACGTTTTCAAAATCACATTCAAGAAGTACAATAATGTTTTACACCTTAAACCCTTAAAAAACTCTTTAAGACCTAGTGGCACACCAATACCACACCAAATAAGAATTTTCATCCCAAACAAGATTTATTAAACCAAATTCATATGTTATAAAACAATCCCAAACAATACCCAAAGGGTTACACATGAAAAACACCACATTTTAAGCTAAAATGAAACTATAAAAATAAATGCTTAACCAGATCCAACATAAAAATTTGTTTCACCAAACACAACATATTATTTAAATTCATATTAAGTAATCAATGCAAACTAACTCATCTAGAAATGATTACACACGGAATCACCTACCGGAAGTGTCAAATCCCTCAAAACTTGGTTCGAAACGTCAACCACACATCCACCGAACCACAAGAAAGATAAATTAATACCTAGATCACAATATTTGACCACAAATACACCAAATGAAACCCTAGGATCAAACCCTATCATCTGGAAATTTTATAACATAACGAAAGAGAGAGGAAACCCTAAGCGAAAAGGAAGAAACCAAGAAGGAATCACTTACCCAAAACAATCCTGAAGCAAAACGACCCAAAATCGACCAGAATATGAATTTTAAAACAGATAAAAATTGAATTTATATTCTAAAAATAATGATAAGGAAATGTAGGAATTGGAATGGGGGAAATAGTGTAATAATATAAGGAGTTATGAAAGGATCAATTTACCTCTCCAAATCTGGATGATTTCTGAAATCCAGAGAAGATTCGACCATTTTCATGATTCTATCGAGCTCCAAATTGTGGGAAGAGGGACTGGGGGCGCGCCTTAGATAAGTGGTCTCGGGTGAGAGTTGCAATCACCGAACAAACACAAATAGTAAAGGAGATATTAAATCATTAAAATTTATTTTTAATGCAGAAAATGGGATTTAGGGCAAGCCCAATTCCTTAAATAAATACCCATATCCACCATGATAATGGATTTATAAATAGTCTAAATAAATATGGTGGTGTTAATATGTCAAGGTATGAAAATTAAGAATTGGAATGGATGAAAAATGTTGAAAAAAGAAGTATTTATAAATGAATGAAAATTAATTTTTAAATCTGGAATTGGGCGCACGGTTTGGCCCAATTCATAAAAACTCACCCAATCCTCCATAAATGCTTGGGAAACCCTCAAAACAAAGCATGAATGGAAATTAAATGGAATTTAACTTTAAAATAAGTCATTTATGTGACATTATTTATAAGACCCATGTAAATCATTTTAGAATCATAAGTTACATTTTAATCTAAAATTTAATTTTACTATATTATATTGAATATTATTTTTCATCAATATTAGAAACTAAATCCAATAAATAGAAACCATATTAATCAAAAAAATTATCACGTTATGTAATGATTACTAGTAAATTTTAAAAATAATAGATTTATTATTATGATTAATGTTAATTACTATGATAATGGTTGAAGGGTAATTTTCCACCAAATGTTTTGTTAACGGTGTTCAATTTTAGATGTATAAATTAAAAATACATATTCATTTCAATTAATATAATATTTTTATATATCATTTTTAAAATATATTTCCACTAATTTAATCTTATATTAATCTCGTATATGATTACGATCATTGAATGGTGAAAATTTTATTTTTTTACAAAACACTTTTCAATATATTAAATGTTTTTATGTTGAAGTTAAACATATAATATTTTTATATTAAATTAGAATATATTGTTAAAAGTTTAAATTCATAACCTAAAAATTTGGTTGGAATGGATACCCTATTAATTTTAATAAAATATAATCTATTATGGTAAACCATACCTTAATGAAAAGAGATAATTACTGCATGTAAATTGAAAAAAAAATTCATATAATTTATTTATATAGTAAGATAGTACTTTTTAATTAGTTTAATATTCAATTTTCTATATTTTTATAATTTAATCCAATTTTTCTCATTGGAAATAATTTCACATTGAAATTGGACAAATATAAATGTCAATATGTTGATAGTTTTAACTTCTTAATAACATTATTTCTTGTTTTGACAATCGAAATTAATTTTAAATTAATTTCTGACTATTATGTGTTTTTAATTTGGAATAAACCATTTCTTATTTGGAATAAAAATTTCAAAATTTTATAAATAGGTAACCTTGATTTTTTTACATTATCAATAGTATCATCAGTAATTTTTTTTACCATGGATAATGGGTAATTCAGGTAAATAAGGTTAAAACATAATGATAAAATAATATCAAACTAATCTAATACATCCCCAAATACTATTGTATAAGATATTTATGGCCATTTTAATCCTCAGATTGATTTTAGGAAACCATGGATTAATTTGAGAGTCACAATAGCATGTTATATTAATTAATTTAATGTAATGAGTAATATAACGTAAAAATGTAACTTTTTACTAAAATTATATTAAGGTTGTGTTATATAACTGATATATTTGAATATAAATATTCATTTGAAATATATTCACATTTAATACATTAGGGTATTTTATTTATAATTTTTAGACATTATATAAATAAATTTATTTATTACATAATAATGATGGAGTTATTACATTATCAATGAATGATTCAAAAATTGATATTATTATTATAAAAATAAATGATAATTGAACATTTTGATTAAATAAATAAATATTATGGTTGATGTTGACATTTTATTGTTGCTTTAATGTAGTTTTTAAAAATGATTCATGTTTTTATGAATTTAACAAAAATCAATCAATAAATTGTCCCAAAATTTAAAAAAAGTAATTTATAACAAATATATTATCTTATTAAATTTTATAACATTCACAAAAATCATATATTCGTCTAAATAACTTATAAAATATAAAAAAATTTATTAATGATCCACTTTATGTTCTATTTGAATTTTATGGTAACCATATTAGCCATATACTATAACAATACAAGAATAGACGGTAAGAGTTAATTTTTTAAAAAACTCTTAATTCCAAAATATAAGGTTATATTTGTGACCTAAATATGTCTAAGTTATATTGGTTGATAGTATTTTTACCCATCCACATTTTATCCTCGAAATATATCACTCTGGAGCCATTATAATTGGAAAATCATTTTATGATAAAATAATATTTCAAGACATTCCAAAATGACCCTCATCCCTCATATAAAAGGCCTCAATCTCTACGCACATACTCAATCCTCTTAAGCCTTTTGGATAATTTAAATTATAATAAAATAATCTCTCATAATCCCCACCTTCTTTCTATAATCCTATGCTTGGGAATAAGGCAATTCAAAAAATTGTTTTGGCTCAAATCAAAAGGAGTTGCCTGATCTATGGGTAACATCTTCTCTCAAGATCCTTTCATTTACATCCCTTATCCAACTCCCTAAACTATATTTATTAAATAATTTTATAATAAACAGTGTCCATAATATTCTAGGATTTTTTATTCTTAGGGTATGACCTACTCTAAAACAATATGCCATCTAGTGGATGTAAAACATACTATTTCTATATAGGTCGAATTACTGCCTCCTAAAATGATAATCGTTCAATTTTCTCCTACCAGCTATCATTGTAGACATTATGATTTCACTATGTTTATATATAATATATATTATTCTTATATTGTTTCTATGCATTGTTAATTTTTAATTTCAACATACCATTATGCTTTCCATTCTATGTAAATATAAAAATTTAATTTCAGGATGTGTGGACTGCCACCAACACACAGTGATATGACCATTCATGCCATTATGTGAATATATAAAATATGGTTTTAAGGATAATTTGTGACATATATAACATCTATATTATACTAAAATTATTGTATACATATGTATCAATAAATTTTCATTCGTTTAATATGAATAAAAATTAATGTAGTTTGCATGTGTACGTAAGGCTTATCGTCTCCATGAATGATATATTTCATTTATTATCTACATATGTTCTGTACTATTATAAATACATATATACTGGATATATATGTTATTTCAATCATTATTAATATTATGGAGATGTGGTACATTTTAATACATAGACAACTTATGTGAAATCAAATTTATTTTTGACTCTAGTACAAAAAATCGACAAAACAACAGATATGAATATAAATAATTATGAAATTTTTATAACCTTGTTAGAATTGATATAAAATGAATAATAAATATGAAAAATTTTCTATAGATATTATAAATTAACCTATGTTTATAAACCATGAACATAATGATTGTACCTGATGATTCAGACTCAAGGTAAGGGAAATATTAACAAAATCTCACTTCATTGAGTTAAATATCAATGTCACTGGTTTTGTCTTTCCCGAAATATGTGTGAATGACCTACTATTTTTTTACACTGAATATCCACTTATATTGTGTGTATTTATTTTTTACCCATAATTATTTCATTGATTTATCCTAAATCCAATGATACAATCATTGGACGGGACCTCATCTAAATCTCCTTTCATTGAGAAATATCTTGATGTGGTACACCTTTACTATCCAATAAGGTCTATATTTAAACCATTTTGACATGTTATATCGTGAATTTTTATATTCTCATTATATTTAATTTTTTTAATGTTATTCATTAATTATATTTCTTCATGTGTTTTTATGTGGATAAGGATTCATTAATTAAAACTTTGGTTTAAATGTTTTCATGATTAATTATTCTAAATCATTTTATTTCAAGTAAATGTATTAAAAATGGATTTTATGAATTTATTTTTATGGATATTAACGTTTTATAATGTTATATGTATCAATTTGGTATTGAATACTTTTAATGAAAAGTTTTTTTTTGTTAAATGTTGTATATGGTATTTAAAATATTTTGACTATTTCAATATCATGAAATTATTTATTATGAATTAAATGAAATTTTCTGATTGAAATGATGATAATTAAAATATTTTATGTGTTATTAATTCTAATGGGACATTGAAATTTTATTGGTGGTTCATGATAAACTAATGATTGGCGGTTACATGATAAACCAAAGATGAGTGGTTTCGTGATAAACCTAGGATGTGTGGTTAAGTTAAATCCTCCAACACATTGAGTATGTAAGTTACACGTATGGCTATTCCATTTAGTTATTTATGTGCTGATGTTGACCACAGGGTTATTCCATTAACGTTTTTATATGTCCCATGTTACAATTATATTTTAATGTTTCTTTCTATGGAATTTATGGTAAACTTTTGGTGACAAAAAATGGTTAGAAATGAGATTATATTCATTTTTGTGTTTTTATTACATATTAAATGAGAAAAGTGTTACATTATGATAAAGTATTAATGGTTTATATATTTTCACATGACTAACAGTTTTATTCTTTATTTATCCCTTACAATGATTTTTATGATCATCCCATGTTTTGAAATGTTTTTTACATGACATAATGAAGAATAGAGTCAACGATTGGATCAAATAAAGTGATGATATTTAAACACGAGATAAACAATGTTTCTTTTTAAAAATATTATTTTTCATGAAAAAAATGGTTAGTGACAATAACTGTCTAATTTTAATAATTATTTTTTATGTATATTTTTGACCTAACATTATAATTTTCTAAACATAACAAGATTCTCGATGTCTTTTAATGGCATATTATTGACATAACTCAAGATTATGTCATGTTTACTGTTGGGTACTTGTAGATTACCTTCCTCTTTAACTATTTAACTCTTTCATAAAATATATTTATCTAGAAAATCATCAGTCTATTATTGGGTTTCATTATAATTTTTCTTGAATATCATTATATCTTTATAAAAAATTTAATATATCAACCAGATAATCCATTGAAACTGTAATAACCAACCAATTCTCATTGGAATAAGAGTATGAAGAGTCATTACTAGGCATTATGTGACATCCCCCAGATGCCAAAGGCTGGCAATAAATGCCGATGGGTTTCAAATATAAGTTGGGGGATGATTTACCTATTAAAAAATAACCCATAAACCGACCCAACATAACCAAACATTCACTATATGATGCATGAACAAAAGAAAGGCCACTAAAAAACTTCATTATGTCAAACCACATGACGTAAACAACATCAAAAGACCAAACTACGCATCATGGTACATAGCAAATGAACAACTTAAGACTCTCAAAAGACACCACGACTCCATGCTCCACAAGATCCATGTTTTACAAAATCTCCCATGAATCACCATGATCCACTAGCAATAAGATTATTTACCTTTACCTATGTCCTGATATACAACATCTACAAAATCACCAATGTTCCAAAGCAGCGGTGAGTATAAAACTCAGTAGTTTTCCCCAATGACTTCCCTAGTCACGCCACTAGGATTGAAATGTTAGCAACATTTATATAAAGAACTGTTTATATAAACCATTTTCTTAAAAGCAGTTTATAACTAAATATAAACATGTTTCCAAAACCTTTCATAACAAAAGTCATTCCAAGAGAAATGGAAACAAATTTTCTAGCAAGTTATTTTTCTAGAAAAATAACCAAACAAGCTTTAGAACCGTTTCACTAGATCCCTTCTTGGCATATCCCAACATTCTACAAACCCATGAAACAAACCATGCCTGTTACCTGGAAGAAGGGGATATCCCTAACCCTTAACCATCCTAACAATGATGGGGGAAACTTCTTACCGTTATCCAACCCAAATGAAAATGAATGTTTTAAGGGGGAGAGCCATAACCCTTATCAACCACAACACTGATGGGGGATACCCCTAACAATAATCTGTCATGAATGCAATTTGAATGTTTAATGGGGGAGATCCTTAACCCAAATCCATCCCAACACTGATGGGGGAGACTCCTAACCCATGTCCATCCCAAATTCAATATGAACACACACAACATCTTCCCATCAATCATGCCAAAAAACCCTTTCAATAAAAACACTTTTTAATAAAAATCATTTCCATCAAAACCATTTCAAATAAAAACCATTTCAATTCTAATACATTTCAATAAACCTGAATTTTAATTGAAAACCAATTTTTCATAAAACCATTTCCAATTTCAAGAAATCCATAATTTATAATCATCAACTGAAATTCAAGAAGAAAAATCACATTGCACAAAAATTCACCAAAATTTCACAATCTCACTAAAACCATAAATCATCACTGAAGAAGAATTATTCTATGTTTTTTACAATAAATTCCACACCACACACAGAATTGAAAATCATGGAAGTCAATTCTAATAAGTGGATTTGAGAAAGAATCCCTCTACCTTTAGGGTTTTTATGGAAACCACAACAATCGAAGAACACTCAAGAAGACCAGGTTGCTTCTTCTAGAACCCCATTTGATCTCTTCTCCTAGAAATATCAAAAACAAATCTCATCATATTTGGCATCCAAGCACATAGATCTACCCATAACAATAATAGTTAAAAGAATCCTAGAAAATAGGAAAAGTAGATCTATGTAGATCTAAGAAATCAATCAACAATGAAAAATAACAATCACAAAAATCATGAGTCCGGCTTCGATTCGCCAAAGGAAGCCTCTAGAACACCTCCAGAATGTTGGGAGAACCTTATATGACATTAGGAGAAGCAAAATCCCATGTTGGGGCCACTTAGGAGAAACAATGATCCACTTAGAAGAAAAAATGCGTGAGTCCCACCATTATATGGTATTGTTTAATTTTCCACACAATTAGACAAATGGTGCGCTAATCGTGCAATAGACACTAGCTCGACATACACTCCACGCATGGTTTGGATGCTCGATTAGGCAAACCATGCGCTGCCTGTGCAAAAGATATTTCCACCAAGACCTAATATGCACGATTTTACCGCACGGTATAGACAAACCATGCATTGTTCGTACCACTTCCCCTTTTCCTCAACACTTCATTCAAGTTCTCACAAACTAGAAAGATTCTTTTTCCACCCAAGACTTTCTCTTCCCTATACACAATCCATACTAGGATATGTATCAATAGAGAATCCAGTTCTAGGTCAACGTGATCTAATCTGATCACATTGTCAGGATCAGGCGGATTCTTTTTCAACAAAGATACATGGATGATGTTATGAACCAAACTAAAATGTGGTGGTAATTCCAATGATATGACACCTCTCCAACCTGTTCATGTATCTAAAAAGGTACAATGTATCTAGGATATAACTTTCCCTACTTTCCAATATGATGATGTCCAAGCCTTGTATAGATCCTCAAGAAAACAAGATCACCCACAAAAATGACAATTGTCTTCAACGATGATCTGCATAAGATTTTTGATGACTCTGAGCCATCTCCATCCTATTTCTAATTAACTGGATATTCACTTTTGTTTCATGGAAGAGGCTTGGTCCAAATAGTGATTTTTCTCCATTTTTCACCCTGCATAATGAAGAATGACAAGGAATCCTATACAATGCTTTAAAAGTAGCCATGCATATAGAGGATTGATTGTTGTTATTGTATGATAACTCCACTAAGGGTATATGCTCCTCCCATGAACATCCAAAATCCATTACACAAGCATGCATCATATCTCATAATGTTTGTATCATCTTCTCGGATTTCCCATCCATATGAGAATGATACTCCATGCGCATAGTCAACTGAGTTCCAAGGTCATGCTGTAATGATTTCTAGAAACAAGATGTGAACCTCAGATCTCTATCTGAGATTATAGACACTGGTACACCATGCCTCTTAACCACTTCTTAGATATAGATTTTTGAATGATCTTCCACTGTATGAGTTTAACAAAAAGGGATGAAATGGGCCGACTTGGTTAAACAATCCACTATAACTCAAATGGCATCGTGTTTCCAAACAATTCATGGAAAACCTCTAACAAAATCCATTACTATAAGATCCCATTTCCACACTAGGATAGGTAAATATTGTAACATAGTATCTAGTATTTGATTCTCTTATTTAACCTTCTGACATTTTAAGCACCATGAGATGAACTCGACCACTATTCTTTTCATGCTGCTCCTCTGAAATTGTGCCTAAAACACCTTATACATCTTCTATGTACCAGGATTTATAGCCCATCTTGAAAGGAGGTAAGCAAGAAGGAGTTGATAATGACAAACCATAAGTACAACCTTCCGATATTTGAAATAGAAAACTGAACCCCCATCATGTTTCCAGCCATCATTGGTCTCCCCACCATTGAGTTTTTGTCATACAACTAGACATTCTACATCAGATGTTTGTGCTTCTTTGATCATCTTTACTAATTCAGGAACACGTGTAGCTGAAAAGATTATAGCAACATCACCTCGGTCTTCACATTCCACAAGCATGTCGGCTAAGACTAACATCAACTGCCATTCATCAAAATTTTCATTCACCAATTGAGCATAAGACCTTCTACTCAATGCATCTGCAACCAAATTCCTTTTTCCTGGTGTGTACATCAAGTCAAAGTCAAACATCTGGAGATACACCATCCATATCCTTTTCCACATATTCAATTATAAATATGTGAAAATGTGTATCAAGATTTTTTATCCATTAACACAGTAAATATGTCACCAAAGAGATAATGTATCCATGTTTTCAAAGCATAGATGACTACAACCAACTCCAAATCATGTGTTGGGTAATTTTTCTCATGCACCCACAAATTCCTTGAACCATAAGAAACCATATGATCTCTTTTCATGAGAACACAACCCACCCCTAATCTTGAAGCATCACAATACACCACATACCACTGTCCATATTCTTGAAAGGTCAAGATAGGTGTCAATGTATGCCAAAATTTTAGTTCCCGAAAGTATTTATGAAATTCTTTCGTCCCTTGGAAGAGAGCATTCGTCATAGTCATAACTTTCATTGGTGAAGCTATTCATGACAAAGAACGCCCAAAGCATTGGTATTAACTACCGTGAACAAGAAAAGTGTGTATCTCAAACAAATTCTTTGGTGGTTTCCAAGAGATAACGACTTCTAGATTATCAAGATCAACAAAAACACCTTTCTTAGAAATGACATGGCTGTGGAAACATACTTCCCTTATCCAAAAATCACACTTTGATAATTTGGCATTCAAATGATGATCTCTCAATATTTGTAACACTATTTCTAGGTGCACATCATGATCATCCCTTGTTTTTGAATAGTCAAAAATTTCATTCACAAACACCACAACAAATGAATCAAGATATTGTTGAAATATCTGATTCATCAAATCCATGAGGATATCCGGTGCATTCGGTAAACCGAAAGGCATGACAACATATTCGTACTGGCCAAATCTACTTCTGAAAGCAGTGTTTGGAATATCCTCCCTCTGAACTCGCAATTGGTGATATCCTGATCACATGTCAATCTTGGAGAACCACTGAGCTTCCCTTTATTGATCGAACATATCTTCAAACCATGGAAGTGGATGTCATTTCTTTATCGTAACCTGGTTAAGCTTACGATATTAAAAACACAACCAAAGAGTTCCATCTACCTTCTTCACAAACAACACCGGTATTTCCCATGGAGAAGTACTCGCTCGAATGAAAACCTTGATTTCCATCTCCTCTAACTGCACATTAAATTCCCGTAACTCTGTTGGTACCATCCTATATGGTTGAAGGGAAATATGAATATTCTACAGAAGAAGATCAATCGTAAACTCTACTTCCCGTAGAGGTGGTATCCTTGAGATGTTGTTGGGAACGAAATTTGGAAATTGATCCACAACAGATGGAAAACTATTTTCCTCAATATATTTGATTTATGCTAAAGTCAAAACTGCCAGTTGGTAAGAGATCATTCCAAAAATTGGTGCGACCAATCACTTTGCACCTTTCTCTACCATCCTCTCTCCTCTAAATAGATGGTTGATTCAGTCCTCAGTCGGGAAACTAACCATTCTCCTATAATAGTGGATGTGATCCTTAAACATTGTTAAACAATCCATACACATGATTACTTCATAAAAATCCATGTAAAACATCAAGAAGTCCCATTTTAACTCAGCTCCATAAATATTTATAGCACATGATCTACACACAATGTATTGACATTCTCTTTCACCAAGAGGTGTTTTCAGTTTCAAAACAAAAGAAATTATTTCCAGTTTTAAACATAGAAAGTCAACAACATGAGAACCAATGAAGGAATGTGATTCACCAGTATCAAAGAGCATTTGTACAAGGGTAGAATTCAAAAGAATCGTACCTCTCACCGTAAATGGTCCAGCCTTATCATCGACGATTATCTACTCAGCTCCATAAAATTGCTTCATGGCTGCATTGTTCTCCTTACAGCCTTGCTGAGATTTCCCAAGTTGAGGAGTCATGGTATATCAAGAATTACCATGTCCAGATTTGTTATGTTGATGATAATGATTCTTCTTTCCACGTCCTGTCAAAGCATATGATGCTTACAACTCCTGAGGGGTGTCATGTGGACCTCACCTCGTTGCATTCCTACAATAGCGCTTTAGATGCCTCATCTTCATGAAATTGTAACAGGCTCTAGGTTGCGCCGTACAATATCTCCTTTTGTGGTTATGTGAACCACATTGAAAACAACCTTCTTTACTCTAGGGTAATGGAGGAAGGGTCCCTGATCCTACTGTCTGATAGTGATTTCTTCTTGCACCATGTAAATAGGTATCCAAATTACTCTATTTCCCAGAGGTTGAGTTCCCACCGTTTCCTGTAGGTATCATCATTCCTCCTCCTATTGATCCGGAGATATCACATTCATCAACAGTATCTATGTCCACATCTCTGTAAAATCTATAATACATATCACCACAATTTTCAATCGAATCTCTTGCCTTAGACCCGATTTGAAGATGTTTTCCTTCAACGATGCACTTTCCATGACCTTTGGTGTAAAACAGTCTAAAATTTAGAATGTATCGGAATACTCTGTGATAGAGAGTGTCTCTTGTTTTAAGCTAAACATGTCTGTTGATTTCTATATCTTTAACATGTGAGGATAGAATTGTTTGTTGATTAATATTTCCAAATCCTCCCCGTTAAGGCCTTTATCCAATTTAGCCTAAACCTCTAAATACCACCACCGATATGCAAGATCTTCGAGCATATACATCGCTAACATTACTTTCAACTCTACTGGTGTGTCGATGAAATCTGAGATATGATTCATCGTACTTAGCCACACCTCTGCCTTCTCGGGTTCAACATCACCCCGAATGTTTGGTGGATTCTAATTTATGAACTAGATCATATGATTTACATGATTTGGTTCATTCCTCTAGTTACATGTATCCACAACATGGAAATCCTAGACAATACTCTGAACCAGCTCGTGGTTCACAGGTGGTTCTGGTGAAACCACATTATCTGTAGCCTCTTCGGGTTGGTTCTGATGACGCCTACTCTATCCCATTTTCTAAACTAACAACAAAATCCGTCAATCTCACTCTCTAGCAACTGATGTCTTATCATTTCAAATTATATCACATCATCTATCACGACATTGTTTTCACAACAACCTCTTTCCCTTGTTAAAATATTTTTTGAAAACATTCTTTCTGCCTTTTGAAAATCAACCCATTTTCAAAATACACCAAATACCCTATTTTCAAAATTTTTGTCTTGAAAATAATTGATACATTTTTCAAAATTTTGCACGTTTCACAACATCCTTACTCATTCATCAAAATGAGATATGCAATCTAAGTGGGAATTCATTCCTCTACAATGTATTTCATTCTCATTTCATTGGATAAATCAGTGACAATGAGATTTAGAAACATTCTAGAAGTGTATCCATATCACTTATGTACCCAACACCCTTGTAACTTGATGTTCCTCGCAAACGGGTTAGTTAAGTCCTCTTATGCTATACATTTCATTTTACAACAATCCTACTCCTATATAGATTTTATCCTATGGAATAGAAAAGAAGAAATTCCAACTCTAAGACCAAGAACATCGATGACCACTTGTTAGGCGAGGACCAAACACGCTGATACCATTTGTAATGATCCGCCAATTCTCACTGACTTGAGTGTACAATGAGTCATTAGAAGGCCTTAAGTGACATCCTCAATATCCCAATGGGTGGCAATAAATGCTGATGGGTTTAAAATATAAATTGGGGACGATTTACCATTTATGAAATAACCCATAAACCAACCCAGCTTAACCAGACATTAACTATATGATGCATGAACAAAAGAAAGACCCCTAAACAGCTTCATTATGTCAAACCACATCTAGTACACAATAGTGAGAAACCAAACTAAGCCTCAAGGTACATAGCAGATTAACGACTCAAGACTCTCAAAGGACACCATGAATCTGTTCCCCACAAGCTCCACAATCCAGAACATCTCCCAAGAAACACCATGAGCCACTAGCAATAAGATGCATTACCTTTTCCTTTGTCTAGGAATACAACATCTGCAAAAGAAACAAACTACCAATGTAGGGGTGAGTATCAATCTTAGTATTTTTCCCCCAATGAAATCCCTACTAACGCCAGTAGGATAGAATGGTTAGCAACATTGATATAAAGAATAGATGATATAAAACATTTTCTCAAAATTAGGTTACAACTAAATATAAACAAGTTTTCAAAACCATTCATAACCAAAGGAATTACAAAATCAATTGTAACACATTTTATCGACATTTGTTTTTCTAGAAAAATAACAAATCAAGATTTAGAACAATTTCACAAGATCTATTTTTGGCATACCCAACCATTCCAAAAACCCATGAAACCGACCTTGCATGCTACCTGGAAGAGAGGGAATCCCCTAAACCTTATCCATAACTATAATTATGGGGGAGACTTATCACCCTTATCCAGCACAAATTGAAATGAAGGTTTGACGTGGGAGAGCCCTATCCATTGTCCATCCCAACACTGATGGGGGAGAACCCTAACCCTTATCCGTACAAAATGTAATATGAATATTTGACTGGGGAGTTCCCTAACCCTTATAAATCCCAACACTAATGGGGGAGAAACGTAACCATTTTCCTCTCCAAAATGCAATATGAACACACACCGCATCTTCCCATTAATCATGCCAAAACACCCTTCAATAAAAACAACTTTTTATTAAAATCCATTTTCCCCAAAACCATTTTAATTCCAAACCATTTCAGTAAAACTCCGTTTTTATTGAAAACCAAATTTTCATCAAACCATTTACAATTTCAAAAAATCCATAATTTAAAATCAACATTTTAAATTCAAGAAGCCAAATCACATTGCAAAACCATTCACCAAGATTTCAAAATTTCAATAAAATAATTAATCACCACTAAAGAAGATTTATTATATGATTTTCACAATCAATTACACATCACACACTAAATTTTAAAGAATTACAATCAGTTCTACTATGTGGAGTCGCGAAAGAAGTACCATACCATTAGGGTTTTGAAGAAACCCATAACGAACGAAGAATGCTCCATAAAAAAGGGTTGCTTCTTCATGAACCCGCCATAGATCTATTTTCCTAGCATGATCATGACCAAATATCATCATATTTGGAATCCACAAACATATATATACCCATAACGGGCATATATCTAAGAAACCGAGAAAAAATCAGAAGTAGATCTAAGTAGATCTACGCAATCGATCTAGAACGAAGATGAATAATCACAAACCTCAAGAATCTAGCTCCAATTCGCCATGATAAGTTTTCGGATCACCTCTGGAATAATGGGAGAACCTTCTTTGACCTTTGGAGGAGAAAAATCCCATGTTTGGGCCACTTAGGAGGGAAAAAGATCCACTTAGAGGCAAAAAAGTGTGAGATCCTCCATTATAGGATATCATTTAAGTGGTTTCATGGTTTTCCCACATGGTTAGACAAAACCGTGTTCTAACTGTGAATTAGCCACTGCCTCGGCAGACACTCCATGCAATATTTAGACACACGGTTAGAAAAATCGTGCGCCGCCCAGGCGGAAGCTACTGCCTCCAACACCAACTACTCACGGTTTTTTCGCATGGTTTAGACAAACCATGCGACGTCCGTTCAACTTCCCCTCCGCCTAAAAACAACATTCATGTTCTCCCGACTCTCCCATTCATCACTCTAAAAATTCAAAACATGAAAATCATCATGAAAGGGTTATATACCCGAAACCGGGGGTACTACCGAAACTATGATTTACATCTTATATAATGGTCTAGGACACCTCTACAAAGTTTTTATTTTTAAGCATTCATATATATTACATTCCTTTTGGTAACATGTTCTAGTAATTATTCATGTCCATCAATAAATCAAATTATAGTACATTTAATAAAATATTTATATTGAATATTCTTTAGTATAGTATTTAAATTCTAAACATGTTCCTCGTTGATTTCTATAAATATAATAATATCATATATCAAGTGTATCATATTTTTTTCTATATAAAAACAAAATTATACATTCAAATTGTCCTTGATGATTTGTGGATCATTTGTGACTCAATATTCCATAAAGTTGAAATTATAGCGCATGTTACTTGTAGGAAAATGAGTCCTGGGTAAATCAAACTTCTTTACATTTACTTGATAATATATAGATCGATGATCCAAATTAGTGACATTATATAGTTAGTGAAGTAGAATTAAATGGTTTAAATCCATAGTATAGGATTATTTTTCTTTAATATAATCTTTTGGAGTTCTTGATAATTAGTTTCAACGTACATTGATCATACAATTTCTATAAGAATAGGATTAATGGATCACATTGTGAAGTACACAGTAATTTTCACCCTTGACCAAATACATGGGAAGATTCATCATCATATCCTCAAATTCATTATGGGATATTATGTAGAGATTATTATATATTTTTAGAGACATTAGTATAAGGATAAATTAGAAAGCATCGACACTACGTGGAGAAAGTCCAATCAATTTAGCAGGAAACTCATCAATATCTTCCATTAAAATGGGAATGATATGAAGGATGATCTTTTCAATAGTCACAATAATTTTATCTAAATTAACATTCTAATATGGTAATAGTAACCATGAATGAGACTATTATCTTAGTGGAGATTAGTCTCTGATTTGGTAACTTTAATAGAATTGGAGGTTGATTCTCAATATGGTGGATTATTTCCTTATCTCAGGATTTTATGCTCCCTATATTAATTTCCAGCTATTATATACCTATAACTGCATTAAATTCCACTAAAGGGTGTATCATTAGGTTTTATTTGATGTTTATCCTACAATATAGTCTTGGGATAATTTATATACTTGGTATTTGATAAATTTCCAATTCCTAATTTGAAATACATCTCCACTTCTAAGTCATGAGATGGTTTTTGAATGTTTGTAATAAATAATTGTGACATTAAATAACTTATTGAACTATTTGAAATAAATCTCCACTTAATTTTTTAACATTCTTTGAAATAGTTATATAGATGGGAATTTTAATTAAAATCAACACATTAATGGGATAATAGGAACATTAATGGGGTTATTTGAAAATTAAATCAATTCCTTAATCTATGTTTTTTTTGGTTTCAATCTATGTTATACATGGTCCATTTATTAATTTAAAAATTTGTGGAAAATTTTTTCTCCATTCAATAAATTTAATAGAGTGATTGTGAATATACTAAAGAATATCCCTGAATAATGTCAATATAGGTGTCTAGTTAGGAATATTTGTTCTACCTTGGGGAATGATCAATTAAAATTCTAGTGATAAAATTTTGGGATTATTAAACTTATTTAACATAGCATTAAATCAAACCTAACATATAGTTTCCAGACACGAATTTATTTTCGAAGAAACCACATACTCTATATATTATCATAATTTAGGGATGGTTTAACATTTTTTTCAAACCCATATAGGTTTCAATAATGATTTCTAATCCTAATACTAAAAAATATAAATTTACTTGAATATCATCTATGATATCCCATATCATAAATGAACATTGATTCATTATTTATTACAAAAACGATACTCATTTACAATCCCCAAAAAATGAGGCTGATTAAAATTGGGAAACTATGTACATTTCACATTAACATGAAACATGGTTACAACAACATTATTTTAAAACTAAAAAAGGAGGCATTAAATATCATTGATCATTAAATACTACATTGGAGAACATGTTGATGTAAGTATGAAAAAGATGAGAAATTAAACCTAATACGAGAATAATCAATGAAAAACATGATAAATATAATATATGTTATATAAGAGGCATATCATGTTTCTATAAAATATTGTGAAAAAATTACATGATCATAGATGAATGATATAAGATAATAACTTAATGTGGCCATATGAGTATGGAAACAACATAGCACTTGAAATCGTTAGAATATTTAGTAGCTTGAAAAAAAATATAAATATTATGTTCCTAGGAAAAAAACCATGACACCATACAGGGGATCCCATTAGATAAAGACATTTTGAAATCAAATGGATTTCAATATTATTGAGGTCTCCCCAATCACAGTCATGGTTTTAAATTTATTTTTCATCCACATAGATCATTCATGAAAACAAAAAGAGTACATTACATTCAATTCAATAATTATAGGCAGAGGGTTAAATAATGAAACTACCAAATAAAGTAAGGATAAATACATCTATATTAATACACTTGACTGAAATTGGTTATCATTTTTTACATCACAAATGTTTTTCATATAAAAATATCCATAAAATTCTGGCAGTATAATGGGAGAACAAAATGGTTCCATTGAGGTTTTAATTAGAGATATTGTGGTACTATAATTATTTGGGAAACTAAAATTCAGTAAATTTATGTATGAAAACAAATTAGTATATAAACATTTGGAAATATAAATTCATAGTATAAAAAAATTTCTGAAATAAAAATGAAGTGGAGATGAACCCTTATATTGAAGTGGATATTCTAAAATATTTGGAGTATCCCCTTATGATCCAATTTTTAAGGATATAGAGACAGATAGAGAGATAATATTTGTGATGAGTAACTTTTGAGTGAGTATGAGTGGGAGGATAAAGGGTATTTATAATAAATTAATGAAAAATTATTTAATAATTTCTTTTCTATATTTTTGAAACTATGTTATAAAATATTGGAGAAAATCCATCCATGTGATTCTCTATTGTATTCTTATAGAGAATATTTTTTTTCAATATATATTAATGAAAATTAATGAACTTCTTAAAATAATAACATTGTGGATGTGGAAATTAATCATGTTTTTAATGAATTTATTTTATAACCATAAAACGTAATATGGGTTTAGGAGGATTCATTAAGGGTTTATAAAAATATATAGTGTAACAAAAAAAGAAATTATATTAAATGTGGAGTCATATTAATTGTTTGTTATTTAAATTGTTCAATTTCATACATCACTGTTGGAAAATATGATGTAACAATTCATAAAAAATAGTAATATATTAATTAATGAAGATCAAAAAAATTTATTATTCTAAAATGGAATGAAAATGAAAATTTTCTAATTGTGATGTTATTATTTATAAAATGAATAAATATTTTAATAAAAATATTTTCAAAATATTAGAATTTACACTGTTAAATATATTTTCTATTTTATTTTAAAATAAATGGATTTACTAAATTCAATGTTTTAAGAAACTTATACATATAAAATTTAAAATAAATATACTATATTATAATGTTATATAAAAATTATATAATAATAATTATATATGGAATGAAAATTTATTTCCAAATTCATGAATTTATGATGAAATTTTAATTAATTTGAACTAGATAGATTATAAAAATTGTTTTTTGGATTCATTGTATTCAAATCTAGTTTCAATCAACTGAATAAATTTTATACTAACTAAAAGGGATAAAGATAATAGTTATTTTATATTAAATGAACATATAAATATTCATACTACTGGGGTAAATAAATGTAACACCTTATTACAATAGGTTTTCTCTATGGGTATGGTTTATAATGCTTCGGATTTCCTTCGGTTGATAAATACAAATTGTTTTTCCTAAAATAAAAAATCAACATATCTCATAAATAGATTCACTCATGAAATAGTTGATGATGTCCATATTTTCGTATGTCAAGTGATAATCCTAGTGATGAAATATCCAATATGATCATTGATTATTGGGAGGCATAGCATATAATCATGTTGTCCAAGGTTATCACTTCTAATATCTATACCAATAGATCATTAATGTAACCCTTGTTTTATAATACTGTTAAGGGTAATATTTCAATGAATTCTATATCATTTTTTTAGATTCCAAATAGTATTTTAAATAAAACGGATAGCATCTTTTAAAATTACAATATTAATAATTTATTGAATTTTATTTATATTACCATAGTACTAAATAATGAATTAATTCATTAAAAATTAATTAATATATAAAAATTGAATCATTATATAATCATATATTCTATTTTCAACATAGATTATTCAAATTAATTTTACATTCAAAAAAACCATGACCATGTGAGTAGTATTTTTTTGTAGCACATTATCTAAATGATCTATGATTTCTTGTCATGGTTTTTATTATGAATTATCAATTTATAGTGTCATGAAATTTGAGTTTCGAAAATAAAATAAATTCCTTATGTAATTCATCAGAACATATACATGGAACGCATTATGAAAAAAATATATGATTATAAGAAGAGAAAATAAATATTCAACATCCCTTATTTGAACTAATATCTCATATGGATCAATAAATTTTGGTATTAAATTTCCTTACTTTTAAAACATCATAACATTATTCCAAGGACATATTCAATCGAATAAATAAGTGATTGAAATTAGACATGAAATACCACAATAAATAGTCTTTATAGTATTTTGATTGGCTGTATGGTTCTGTTAGGTGTTTCTTAGTATATTTAGACTTCTCATTCATTTCCTTATGAATCTCTACAACTCTGATGTTTTATACCACAACTTGTTGACAACATATTTGAGTCTAACACATATTTTTATAGAAGTCTATATAAGGGTCCATCTGGATACATGGGTGAATGGTATTATTGTAATAAAATTAATCCATTGAATTGTATTTATCCCAAAAAACTATGAAATATAAAAATAATCTCTCATCAAATCATATAGGGTATGAATTATCTAAAAATACATTTCATTTTTCTAATAATTATATGCAGTGACAAGATCAAAAAAATATTCTAATAATAATAATGACTTCATAAACGAATTTAAGTAATCATATGATCTTGATTATATATTGTTGAAAGGGATTCTCCTAGAAAACATAAAATATCGATTAATTTTAAATTTGTGTGATGATCATGTTAGAAATCATCTATGATTGAAATTAAATTGTTTACATTTTTATGTTGATCAAGTATATACAAAATTAAAAAATTTCATTTAGATGACATGTGGAGTACCATGGAAAAAAATCGATAGTCTTCACTATTTCAAATCAAGTGTGGATCATGGTAGTAATATTTAACTAGAACTATTTGTCTCACATATAAACTTCTAACCTAATGAAAACTGAAATACATTTTCCACATCATCACTCATTATGTTATCCCATAAGAAATTATCCTTATTATATTGCTACATTTTTTTACATCAATGATGAATAATTAATTTTAAACTATTGAATTATTTTAATCGATCCATATCCAATTATATTAATGATGATTGTAATATTAGTATACTAAAAATTATCATTCCATCATGACCATTACAGAACATAATAACATTCCATAAATTCTTTAATGCCTCTGCGAAATTATTATGTTAATCATTAATCATACCAAGAATGGATTTTTGATAATTAATGTAGTTTTGATTTATTATTTCTCCATTACGTAATATTTCATGGTTCTTAATAAGATTATTGATAAGTATTGGATCATTTTTTATCCCAATCATAGAAAAAAATGTATTCTCATCATGACTCTGAAGAGTATCCACCTTGTTTTCCTTCCATAGGTAGCAATGTAATGATATATCTTAATCATTATTAAGATCATGACACACCATTTTGTGTATAATAATCTCACACTATGATGATATATACACCTACATTTTATTATTGTTATATACATTATATAAGGCCCCAGCCTTAAACCTTACTTAATATTGAATTAAATGAGTAATTCACATTGAGGATCTTTTCAGGTTTAGAGTTTTAGAGAATTAGGACATAACTATTACATCTCAAAAGATTACAAAGTAGTCGCTTCTACTAAATTTCCATAAAATAAAAACTCTTAAAAAGAAACATGTATAGTTTCATGTTTTAGGTAGCATGACTTTACCTTGATCCCATCCTTGACCCTATTCCATGCTAAGTCCTGTGAAAAACATTTCAAAAACTTGGGATGAGCATAAAAACTCAGTAAGGGATACACAAAGAATAAAAACTGTCAGTTTTTCAAAACAACAAGTAAACCATGAATAATTTATCAAAGTAATACTTTTAACCATCATGAAGTAGTAAAAACACTTCACTGAAAACAAGTAACATTACTTACCCTTTTTGTAACCAAAGTATTGCCATAAAACCCATATAAAGAACACATAACATATATAAAGGTAACTTGGGACATAAACATACTTATGTGGAATAACCATACGGTCGACTTCCACACATATCACTTAATGGAATAGACATATGGCCAATTTCCATACATACTTAATGGAATAGCCATACGACCGACTTCCATACCCAATGTATTGGAGGTTATAACATAACCACCCGTCCTGGTATTCACGGCACCACCCGTCATATGGTTTATAACGGAACCACCCGTTAAAATGTCCAAGTACCAATATAAAATAATAAAACATAAAACCAATATAAAGGAATGATAACATTTCCACATCACAATATATCATAATAGAATCCTTTATCAAAACCATTTTCAATACCAAAATACATAAAAGAGTATATGGTATTTATTTTATTTTAAAAACATTACGGCTTGTTGAGGAAGCCAAAGACCAAATAATACTCGCGGTGGCGGAAAAGGTCATTGTCACCGCGTACGTTAAAAAACATTCATTTTTGTCGTTTAGTAAAACACTTCATAGAAAAATATTCCTTTTGTATAAAAGTAAAAGTCAAAGGGGTTTATACACTGTATAAAAGAAAGTTGTGTATAAAACGAAATATGCCTCAATGAAAGGAGATTGAGACGAAGTCCCTTACCGACTTGGGTATCTTTCAAAACATACACCCCATGAAAGAAAGACAATAGGTCAATGATGTAAATACTCATAAACGAAAGTATATTACATAAAGAGTAGAATAATGGGAAGTACATTCACCACTCAATGGAATTTGTGGCGAATGTAGCATAAATATCACAGGAATAAAAGTGAGATGAAAAATCCCTTACGAAAACACGGCAGCCTAACGGCGCCACATAAAACTTCCGAATATGGATTGATGAGATCAAATAGAGTATCCCATCATATTACAATAGAATTTACAGAAAGTGGAATATGAAAGAAAATCCCCCAACATTTCAAGGAGGAGTTTAAAAGAAGTGACATAAAGGAGAGTACTTAAAAAGAAAAAAGAGAGGTTAGATCTCTTACGAAAGTTCGGCAGCCTAACGGCGCCACTCAAAACTTCCAAAATGGATTGATGAGAGAGAATAGGGTCTCTCGTCGCATGAACATAAATATTACAGTAAATTTAATATAAAAGATCATACCAATAACAAGAAAGATGAGCTTTAAAAGGAATGCCATAAAAGTTTGTACTTAAAAAGAAAGAGAGGAGTAGGATCCCTTACCTCGGGTCCGACTTGACATGATCGTTCTTTAATCTCCTGAATAATAAACTTGAGTTAATTTCTACTTCCTTAGGAACCTTTTTAAAGTTCATTATTACTTTTATACCACTTATTACCATGTCATAAACATTATGTAATCATTTAAGTTAATAATATTTGTTTTGCCGATATTTGGTTCTTAAGTCGAAAGTGGACTTCTTACAATTACATGTTGTTCGTGTGGCCAAATGTTTATTATATCCAGAATTGTATTGATTATGTAGATATCATATATGTCATATATATCCAGTACATTCATGCATTTATAACATTACATAATCATTTAGAGGTAAGAAATGAAATGCACTGTTGATGGAGACGGTAAGCCGTACGTACGCATGAACGCTACTTTCATTTCTATTTCGTATTTTATAGAATGGAATAATAATGATATAAAGGTATATTAAAAATTCCAGTATAATATCATATATAATATCATATTTCCATCCTTTATACATCCCACATATGGTATTTAACGAATCAAATCACTTTGAGGGGGCGGTAGTCCGCACTTCCTTAAATGAAGATATCGCGTATACCCATAATGGAAGCCATAAAGGTAAGACAAAAATGATAAATACAGAAGCATAAATAAAACATAAACATATTATATATCATATATAAAAATAGTGTCATCATAATGGCCACCTTTGAAGGTGTTAAATGAGTATTGAACAATCATCGTTTCGGGAGGCGAAATTTCACCATCCACGGAAACCGTATGTTCTTTAACCATTTGATGTAGTTGTGTGAGAGTGTAGCTAGAATAAATCTTATAACAACATCCTAGTATATTTAAGATACTGTTTTTGTTATAAAAGAAGTAAATAAAAAGAGTTTAGGGGGTTGGAGAAGCAAAATAAAACAAATGAACAAGAGAGAATGAGTTACCTTTAAAAGTGTAACTCCTTTTGTTTTGAGCCTAAAGGCTTCCTTTGAAAGGATTATACCCAAAGGTAATCCTCTAGGATTAGGAGAGGGATGTGTAGAGAGTAAATGGTCAGGGGTTGGCCGATCCAAAGGCTTTAGGAGTGTGTGTAAGGTGGTAGAGGTGGGGGCCTTTTATAAGAGGAGAGGAGGGGCACTTTTCGAAAGTAAAGAAATATTACTTTATTTGAAAATGTGTTTCGGTTTTAAAAGGTCCCACATTGATATAATTCGTGTATAAGGTGATACGGGTTCGAAATCCACCCATCCAATAAGTTTTGGACATGTGTAGTTCATAGATTTTACATTATCTTTCCATTTTACTTAAATCGTCAAATAATGTTGTCATCGCTGCATCATTATTATGTCATAAATAATTTAATTTATTTAATGTCTAAAAATTAAAAAAAAATACTATGATGTAGGAAATCTTATTATCTTTCCAATGACTATTTATAATAAAAAATATGGCTTTTATAACCCCACATAAAAATTGTTTTCATAAAACATATTATGTTTGTGTCATTTTTACTTTTACATTAAATAAAAAGTAATTTATGTCATTTCCTAACCAAAAGGGATCCATGGGGTCCCCAAGTTGACCAATGGCTTGTCTTGGTCGGCCATGACACAACCTATGAGGGTAGGACATGTGTCAAGCTCATCTTATTTCATTAAAGCAGTATTTTTACCTTAAACTACACTAATTATCACTAATCGCGATTAAAAACATAATAAGGTACTATTCACCAAAAAATTATTTTAATCTCATTGAACAACATTTTACTTCTTAATTACAACCATGTATGTCGGATTTTCAAAATTCAATACACATTAGTGGTAAACATTCATTTAATTTAAAAACCAGTTTGCTTGATTACCACTTAGTGGTTTCACTATTCATCAAAAATTGGAGTTTTTCAGAAAATTACCAAAACATCACCCTAAGCTATATTTGATATTCCGAATTCAAAAATGAAGTCTGTTTTAAAAAATTCAAAACATATTAGTCATATTAATTAATTTAATAATTAATTTCCGCTGTCAGAGCAAATAGCGTGTTTTTATAAAACAATAAGTATCAAAAGATTGACACTAGTTTAAGTCTGATTTCAAAGTGAAATTAATTCCAACGACCACTATTGGATATAATGGTAAAAATATTTTCTAATTTCACTTTAAAACCAATTCAAAATATTATCTAATCATATAAATAAATTATATTAAAAAGAGGTTTTGAATTAAAAGACAACATTTTACACTATTCATTAAAAAAATGAACTTTATAGGAAAAAATACCAAAAAATTATACAAAGTAAAATTTGATGTCCCGATTCTTAATAAGAGTTTTATTTGGTCCAAAATAATGTATAAGAGTGATCAAAACTATATTTAATTAAAGTTCTCCATTAAAAGGCGATAAGTGAACCTTTAGTGAAAACTAGGGCATATACGCCTAAAATTGAATTCTTTCCGTATTTTAAGCCTTTAGCTTTTATTGGATAAATGTAAGAACATTTAAAAAACATATATAGTCATATTTTAGTTATTTCTATCCATTCCCGCCAATACAATAGCTACATGTTAACTACCATTTGAAATAATATTATTTTATTATTAGAGTGCAACGTAAGAATCCCAAGAAACTCGTTGTTGTGTGTTGGGTACGCCATCGAGCATAGTGTCCCCTTTAAAGTCATATTACTATTTTATTCACAAATATGGATAAATATGAAAATGTCATATTCATTATTTACCTGGGGTGTTACATCCTTCCCCCCTTTTGGGAATTGCGTCCTCGCAATTTTAAAATTGCGCTTGGAAACATCCTTGAAAGTCCCACATCGGAACAAGATTCGGTAAAACAATCACTTTAAAAAAAAGAATGATAAGTACAAAGGTCACCCGAGTTAACCCATACTAGGATTCCATGTATGAAAATATGTACATGGAGGAAAAAACAAAGGGTCATGTTCTGATGGAGAGTGATAGAAAACATGTTTAGGAGAAAGTTAACCACGAGAAAATCACAAACTTGTGATGGGTTAAACGGTATTCGATTCCCCAGTAGGAAAAGTTAATAGAAAACATTTTTGCTTTAAGTTACTTTTTATTGAGGAATTTATTCATAAGGAAACATAATCACTTATCATGTTGACTTTCAACTTTTACTAGATTCCTTAATCAAACTCATATTTTTTTCCAAAAGACGAGTATTTAGGGAGACTTGTTTGCATTAAGAGTACTATAATCAACTTCTAGAGAATCACCTAATCCACAAAAGAGAACTATATACTTCCCATGTCTTTAGACTTTAACCAAAACCAAAACCATAAAGGTTATTACAAGGTCAGATAATCCAGAAAAGGATAACCCTTTATAAAAAGAAAATCTATTCTTAATCTCCAAATTTTTTCCAACAAAACCCAAAGTTCAACGAGGACCATTTGTCCATAAAATTCTTCAAAGTAAAACAATATAAGATTGAAACCCAAATATTTTAAGGATTTAGTCACATAGTCTTCCAAGTTAAATCGTAACATTTATCTCCAAACAACATCAGTTGCTCCTAAAGTCTCGTATTGAAAAGTAATTAACCTAATAACATATCCTCCATGATAGGTTAATCATTTTCATAAATAACCCAAAATCAACTTACTCATAATTCATAAAATCATATAACCAAAAAGAATAAGTCAAACTAACCAGGGACTTCACGTAGTCCAGTGGTAGGCGATAAATACCAGTCGCACTTTGGTTGTGGGTTCGATTCCCGCAGCTTTGTCTGACGCGACGGGATGTCACACGGTCTGCGTGTTGTCCTTTTTCCAAAACTATATAATTCTTAAAACATTCCCCAAAATGAGATAAAATATTCAAGGATAATCATAACATATTTTAACCTCAAGTTTATCTCATTCCTTTCATTTTCCATCATATCATAGAGTAACCCATAATTACCTAAAAATTAAGTATCATATAAACCCTAATGGTTACCTTAATAATTATTACCTGAATTTCCACATTGAGTTGGCCATCTAGTACATGATGCATTAGAGAACTCACCAAGGTTGAAGTGGTTGATCATGACTCCTTGATAGTTGTTTTAGAACAACCACGAGTATCCTCATTGAATCCCCCATTTTATCTAGTATCTTAATCATAGAACCACCACAGTTTCCTTCAAACCCATTGTCACTTTGGTGCCTGCTAGATCCAGCCATTAACTAAAACCAAAAAGTTCAGTGTGAGTATATAAACATAACCATCATATACTAATGAGGAAGATAAACACTATGATATACTTACGAATTCACTTTATCTAAAACTAGGACTCTTTCTGAAATCCTAACCATTATGGTAATGTCACTTATGCTTAAAGAATACCCTAACCTCTAAAGTTATCTAAACAGACCTTTGATACCAACTATAAGGACCCAGCCTTAAACCTTACTTAATATTGAATTAAATGAGTAATTCATATTGAGGATCTTTTAATGTTTAGAGTTTTAGAGAATTAGGACATAACTATTACATCTCAAAATATTACAAAGTAGTCGCTTCTACAAAATTTCCATAAAATAAAAACTCTTAAAAAGAAACATGTATAGTTTCATGTTTTAGGTAGCATGACTTTCACTTGATCCCATCCTTGACCCTATTCCATGCTAAGTCCTGTGAAAAACATTTCAAAAACTTGGGATGAGCATAAAAACTCAGTAAGGGATACACAAAGAATAAAAACTGTCAGTTTTTCAAAACAATAAGTAAACCATGAATAATTTATCAAAGTTATACTTTTAACCATCATGAAGTAGTAAAAGCTCTTCACTGAAAACATGTATCATTACTTACCCTTTTTGTAACCAAAGTATTACCATAAAACCCATATAAAGAACACATAACATATATAAAGGTAACTTGGGACATAAACATACTTAAGTGGAATAACCATACGGTCGACTTCCACACATATCACTTAATGGAATAGCCATACGGCCAATTTCCATACATACATAATGGAATAGCCATACGGCCGACTTCCATACCCAATGCATTGGAGGTTATAACGTAACCACCCGTCCTGGTATTCACGACACCACCCGTCATATGGTTTATAACGTAACCACCCGTCAAAATGTCCAAGTACCAATATAAAATCATAAAACATAAAACCAATATAAAGGAATGATAACATTTCAACATCACAATATATCATAATAGAATCCTTTATCAAAACCATTTTCAATACCAAAATACATAAAAGAGTATATGGTATTTATTTTATTTTAAAAACATTACGGCTTGTTGAGGAAGCCAAAGACCAAATAATACTCGTGGTGGCGGAAAAGGTCGTTGTCACTGCGTACGTTAAAAAAACATTCATTTTTGTCGTTTAGTAAAATGATTCATAGAAAAAGATTCCTTTTGTATAAAAGTAAAAGTCAAAGGGGTTTATACACCGTATAAAAGAAAGTTGTGTATAAAACGAAATATGCCTCAATGAAAGGAGATTGAGACGAAGTCCCTTACTGACTTGGGTATCTTTCAAAACATACACCCCATGAAAGAAAGACAATAGGTCATTGATGTAAATACTCATAAACTAAAGTATATTACACAAAGAGTAGAATAATGGGCAGTACATACACCACTCAATGGAATTTATGGCGAATGTAGCATAAATATCATAGGAATAAAAGTGAGATGAAAAATCCCTTACGAAAACTCGGCAGCCTAACGGCGCCACATAAAACTTCCGAATATGGATTGATGAGATCAAATAGAGTATCCCATCATATTAAAATAGAATTTACAGAAAGTGGAATATAAAAGAAAATCCCCCAACATTTCAAGGAGGAATTTAAAAGAAGTGACATAAAGGAGAGTACTTAAAAAGAAAGAGAGAGGTTAGATCTCTTACGAAAGTTCGGCAGCCTAACGGCGCCACTCAAAACTTCCAAAATGGATTGATGAGAGAGAATAGGGTCTCTCGTCTCATGAACATAAAAATTACAGTAAATTTAATATAAAAGATCATCCCAATAACAAGAAAGATGATCTTTAAAAGGAATGACATAAAAGTGTGTACTTAAAAAGAAAGAGAGGAGTAGGATCCCTTACCTCGGGTCCAACTTGACTTGATCGTTCTTTAATCTCCTGAATAATAAACTTGAGTTAATTTATACATCCTTAAGAACCTTTTTCAGGTTCATTATTACTTTTATACCACTTATTACCATGTCATAAACATTATGTAATCATTTAAGTTAATAATATTTGTTTTGCCGATATTTGGTTCTTAAGTCGAAAGTGGACTTCTTACAATTACATGTTGTTCGTGTGGCAAAATGTTTATTATATACAGAATTGTATTCATTATGTAGATATCATATATGTCATATATATCCAGTACATTCATGCATTTATAACATTACATAATCATTTAGAGGTAAGAAATGAAATGCACCGTTCATGGAGACGGTAAGCCGTACGTACGCATTAACGCTACTTTCATTTCTATTTCATATTTTATAGAATGGAATAATAATGATATAAAGTTATATTATAATTCCAGTATAATATCATATATAATATCATATTTCCATCCTTTATACATCCCACATATGGTATTTAACGAATCAAATCACTTTGAGGGGGCGGTAGTCCGCACTTCCTTAAATGAAGATATCGCGTATACCCATAATGGAAGCCATAAAGGTAATAAAAAAATGAGAAATACAGAAGCATAAATAAAACATAAACATATTATATATCATATATAAAAATAGTGACATCATAATGTCCACCTTTGAAGGGGTTAAATGAGTATTGAACAATCATCGTTTCGGGAGGCAGAATTTCACCATCCACGGAAACCGTATGTTCTTTAACCATTTGATGTAGTTGTGTGAGGGTGTAGCTCGAATAAATCTTATAACAACATCCTAGTATATTTAAGATACTGGTTTTGTTAGAAAAGAAGTAAATAAAAAGATTTTAGGGGGTTGGAGAAGCAAAATAAAAAAATTGAACAAGAGAGAATGAATTACCTTTAAAAGTGTAACTCCTTTTGTTTTGAGCCTAAAGGCTTCCTTTGAAAGGATTCTTCCCAAAGGGAATCCTCTAGGATTAGGAGAGGGATGTTTAGAGAGTAAATGGGTAGGGTTTGGCCGAGCCAAAGGCTTGAGGAGTGTGTGTAAGGTGGTAGAGGTGGGGGCCTTTTATAAGAGGAGAGGAGGGGCACTTTTGGAAAGTAAAGAAATATTACTTTATTTGAAAATGTGTTTCGGTTTTAAAAGGTCCCAAATTGATATAATTCGTGGATAAGGTGATAAGGGTTCGAAATCCAACCATCCAATAAGTTTTGGACATGTGTAGTTCATATATTTTACATTATCATTCCATTTTACTTAAATCGTCAAATAATGTTGTCATCGCTGCATCATTATTATGTCATAAATAATTTAATTTATTTAATGTCTAAAAATTATAAACAAAATACTATGATGTATGAAATCTTTTTATCTTTCCAATGACTATTTATAATAAAAAAGATGGCTTTTATAACCCCATTTAAAAATTGTTTTTGTAAAACATATTATGTTTGTGTCATTTTTACTTTTACATTAAATAAAAAGTAATTTATGTCATTTCCCAACCAAAAGGGATCCATGGGGTCCCCAAGTTGACCCATGGCTTTTCTTGGTCTGCCATGACACAAAAAATGAGGGTAGGACATGTTTCAAGCTCATCTTATTTCATTTAACCAGTATTTTTACCTTAAACTACACTAATTACCACTAATTGCGATTAAAAACATAATAACGTACTATTCACCAAAAAATTATGTTAATCTCATTGAACCACATTTTACTTCTTAATTACAACCATGTATGTAGGATTTTCAAAATTCAATACACATTAGTGGTAAACATTCATTTAACTGAAAAACCAGTTTGCTTGATTACCACTTAGTGGTTTCACTATTCATCAAAAATTGGAGTTTTTCAGAAAATTACCAAAACTTCACCCTAAGCTATATTTGATATTCCAAATTCAAAAATGAAGTCTGTTTTAAAAAATTAAAAACATATTAGTCACATTAATTAATTTAATAATTAATTCCCGCTGTCAGAGCAAATAGTGGGTTTTTATAAAATAATTAGTATCAAAAGATTGACACTAGTTTAAGTCTGATTTCAAAGTGAAATTAATTCCAATGACCACTATTGGATTTAATGGTAAAAATATTTTCTAATTTCACTTTAAAACCAATTCAAAATATTATCTAATCATATAAATAAATTATATTAAAAAGAGGTTTTGAATTAAAAGACAACATTTTACACTATTCATTAAAAAAATGAACTTTATCGGAAAAAATACCAAAAAATTATACAAAGTAAAATTTGATGTCCTGATTCTTAATAAGAGTTTTATTTGTTCCAAAAGAATGTATAAGAGTGATCAAAACTATATTTAATGACAGTTCTCCATTAAAAGGCGATAAGTGAACCTTTAGTGAAAACTAGGGCATATACGCCTAAAATTGAATTCTTTCCGTATTTTAAGCCTTTAGATTTTATTGGATAAATGTAAGAACATTTAAAAAACATATATAGTCATATTTTAGTTATTTCTATCCATTCCTGCCAATACAACAGCTACATGTTAACTACCATTTGAAATAATATTATTTTATTATTAGAGTGCAACGTAAGATTCCCAAGAAACTCGTTGTTGCCTGTTGGGTACGCCATCGAGCATAGCGTCCCCTTTAAAGTCATATTAATATTTTATTCACAAATATGGATAAATATGAAAATGTCATATTCATTATTTAACTAGGGTGTTACACATTATCCCATAAACAACAATTAAAATGGATTCATGTAATTAATTCACCAATAAGTAATTTTTTTTACCCTTCATTTTGTGAAAAAATGAAGGATTTATTTGTCCCAAAACTATACTAACAAATAAATACATATAAGTGGAGTCAAACCTATATAGAAAAGGGATATAAATGATAAAAACTCTCAGAAAATGGTAAGGTCTCTAGAATTATCTTTATTAGTTAAACAAATGGATAAATTTAAAATAAATCACTCTAATAAAATAGTAGAAAATTGGGAACATATAGAGAACCTGCTTTTTCTTACACTACTATTAAATAATTTTAATGATTAAAAACATAAAAGTATTACACATATAGGATCCAAAGGTTTAGTGTCTTGGGAAAACTAGGACCATACATAATAGTTACAACATCAAGAATAACCATTTCTTCTCTAGTTTCTTATTGGCACTTCTCCCTCCTTAGTACATGTAGTCACCTGAGGATATACAACTGAAGGGGTGAGCGAAAATCCCAATATGAGGATAGATAATAACAATATATGAATGGGTGAGCATTATCATAACATAGGCAAAAGATCATTAACATTAGAGGGTGCATATATATTAGTCATGGAATAGGGAAATGCAAAAAAAATGAAGCATCTTGTCTTAGTGGTTTACTACCACACATACTTGTAAAAAATATGGAATACAGATCATACATAATTTCATATTTACTCTTGAGATGAATAACTTTATTCAATGCATTGGAGAGCCGTATAATTCTGGGTGCACCCATCACATTGAAACATTCATATTAGGCTATATAAATCCAGGGGAACCCATCACATTATAACATTTTCATTTATTATGCATGCCATAAAGAATATATATATAAAAATGATCATAACTAACCCACGAAAAGGAATGGGTTTCATATCATAAGAACATATTCATAATCATTGGGTTCCCATAAGAAAGAGGTAATAACATACATGTAACGGGAAACATCAACCATAAATTAGATGTAAAAGGTGTGTTTTTAAAAGAAGAGTTCTTTTGGATTTTTTTTAAATAAACACCATTTAAAAGAATTTATATCCCAGAAAAGTAAATACAATGATGAAAAAAAAATTTAATTAGTAACCATATCAAAAATGGAGTTAATGAGGGAGAACCCGAAGGATGAAATTGGGTTTGAGAATTTATCCTTTCCAGGTATCCGAACACATACTTCCCTTTAATGTCCTTTATAATTAAATTATATTCATTAATTAGAAATTAAAGTAACATTTATTTGTTAATAGAGTTCATTTTTGTTTCATTATATCATTTTATGGGCCTTTATATGAGTTATAGTGTTTAAAAACAATGATTGAGAATGTTTGTTTTTATGGTTTTCTTGAGAAGTTCACTCGTGTTCTTAAATGAATGTTTGTGTAGAACATGGATACACATCCAGAAATGATATTTCATGTTATTAATGATATTACATAAGTTTAAATGGTTTAATAATGAAATAATACATATTCCAAGATGATGAATCATTAGTTAAAAATTAAATGATGATTGTTTGTGTTTAATTGTGTGGTTTTTCCATCACAGTGAACTTATTCTATTTTATCACATAGTAATATGTACATAATTTAGTTCTAGAACATTAAATAGAAAAAAATACATATGAAATATTCTGTTTCAACCATAAAAATGTGTTCGTGTCCTGATTTGAAGGTTGAAATGGATGAAGAAAACATGTTGTTCATGATGGTTATAAATTAACACCTCATGAACAATGTTCTATTTACTAAAATAGTAGAAGAGTATAAGGGTGTTGGATGATATAATATCCCATTAGTATCATAAAATTCCATTATATGTAGGAACTGAATTTACCATTCCATTTAGATGTAGATAGGTAGGGAGATAATAATATAATAAATTGAAATTGAAAGGAAATTAATATTGAAGATGCAAAGAAATTACCTCTTGAATCCTCCTCTTGATCCCTCCTTAAAGGGCCTATGATCTGTATTTTGACATGAAAAAAGAACTACAAGGATGTGGTACAATGGATAGGGAAGATTTTTGGGCAATTTTTAGAAAATTATTCAAGCTTGAGAGGTGTGAGGAACAGAGGGTGTGAAGGTTGGTCTTTTTAGTGGAGGGGAGAAGGGTTTCCTTAATATAAAATTCATTAGTTTGTTAATTTCCCATATGACAAGGAATATTGAGTCTTCAATGACCAAGAATAGTAACGATGTCATGTGAGTTCGAGATTTGGGTTCTTACATCACTTGTGATGTCTGGAATAGTGGGGTTAATTTATAATGCATTTATACGTTATATTAATGTATTTTACTCTTCACAAAGAACCATGTATTTCAAAAAAATCCCCAAAATTTACCTTATCCATTTTTCAAGGTGTATTATCCAAAATGAAATCCATTTTTTGAAAAATTCTATATTTTATTAATTTATGTTTAAATTAAAATCATAATTTACTTGAAAATACATCTTTTAAAATTAAAATTGGTTTTATAATGCATTCAGAAATTACATAGGGTTTTATAAAATTATCTAAAAACTAGAAGAAATAGATTTGTTTATTTACAATCACATTTTATGAAAATAAATTTTCTTTTAAATTAATTAATAAATTATAATTAATAATTTATAACTAAAAAAAATACCAAAATGTATACTATGGTCAAATTGTCACTTTCTAAGATGCCTATATTTTATTTAATTATTCCTAGTTATGGTTACCGTTATTTTAGAATATTTTCTATTCATTATGGTGATATTACTATTCATAATGGTAGGTTAATATTATTAAGGGTAGGTTACCATTCACCAAAAAGTATGTTTGTTTTATTAGACTCCAAAAATCATCTTAAACACAACCATGTATGACAGATTTTCAAAATTCCAAACACAGAAGTGAAAAACTTATGTTTAATGGTCACTCAAAACATAGTAGTTCATTATGTTGTGTTTTCATGTGTTATCATGAGATATTTATAAGAAGGGAATTTCTATAGTATTTCATTATGTTGTGTTTGTCATATTTTCAAAATTCGAAACACAAAAGTGAAATTTCGCCCTTGAAATTTTGTTTTACATTAATAGGTGAGGGTACTTCTCTTTCGTTTCTTCTTTTGGTTCCCAAGTAGCTTCTTCAGACTTATGGTTCCTCCACAACACTTTGACATGGTGGGTTGTCTTGTTGCGTAGAACCTTATCTCTCCGATCCAGAATCTTTACTGGCTGGTCCTCCTAAGAGAGATCATCTTCCAGTTGTACCACAACTGAGTTTAGTACATGCAAGGGGTCCAGTTTGTACGTCCTCAAGAGTGATGCGTGAAACACATCATGAACATGATTCATATTCAATGGAAGTGCAAGCCGATAGGTCACGTCTCATATGTAGTCAATGATGTCAAAGGGCCTAATGTACCATGGGATTATCATCCATTACTTTCCAAATCGCATGACTCTATTCCATGGTGATATTTGTAGAATGACTTTATCCCCAACTTCAATCTCTAAGTCCCTTCAGCGGTTTTCAGCATAACTTATTTTCTGAATCTGAGCAGCTTTGATCTGTTTCTGAATGACATGAACCTTCTTTATCATCTCATGCACAAGATCGAGTCCATGTATTATTCTTTCTCAAACTTATTCCCAACAAGTTGGAGTTCTATATCAATTTCCATACATAGATTTATATGGAGCCATCTGAATACTCGAGTGGAAGTTTTTTTTATATAAGAACTCAACCAATTCGATATCATGACACCATCCACCTTTTAATTCTAGAGAGCAGGCTCATAGCATATCTTCAAGTGTCTGAATAGTCCTTTCATATTGGACATTGATTTAGGGGTGATAGTTCATGCTGAAATTTAATTCAGTACTCAAGGAATGTTGAATAATCCTCTATAATTTATATGTGAACCTCTGATCGTGGTCAGAGAAAATTGAGAGTGGAACACCATGCAGTCTCACCCCTACCATCAAATATATCTTTTCATGTTGTTCAAGAAAGAGATCTTCCCAAGTTGTGATAAAATGGGAATCTTGGTGAGATGATCAACCACAACCCATATCGCATTATTTTCCTTTAACTCCTTTGGGAGACCCGTGAAAATGTCCATAGTAATATTTTCCAATTTCCACACGGGTATAGGCAATGATTGCATCATCCCTTCGGACTATTGTTTCTCTTCTTTAACATACTGACAAACCAAGAACCATAATATATATTCTGCAATATCATTCTTTATGTTATCCCACAAGAAGTGTTCTCAGAGATCACAGTTCATCTTGATGCTGCCAGGATGGATAGAAAAGGTGGAGTTATGTCCATTTTCTAATAGCTCCTTCTTTATCCAAGGTGACTGAGGCAGAAAAAGGCACGTTCCAAACCGAATCACACCATCATCGTCGATATGGTACTATGGAAGCTTCTCATCCATTACTGTATTCACCCCCATTTGTATCTCCACATCAACCCTTTGAGATTCCATAATATTCTCTGGGAAGGATGGATGCATAATCATTTGGGTAGGGTAGGATGTATCCACATACCTTATGATTTCTAAATCCATCCATTGAATATCTAAGAAGATTAGTTCTTTCTCAATCTGTAACATGGATATAGTAAAAGTTTATTTTCTTCTTAGATCATTATTTACCTTGTTCACCTTTCCATGATGATAGTGAATAGAGAAATCGTAATCCTTGATTAGCTCTAACCATATCATTTGACGCATGTTAGAATCCTTTTGTGTGAATATGTATATTAGGCTCTTTTGGTCATTGTATATGTCAACTTCTCACCATAAAGGTAGTGATGCTATATTTTCAAGTCAACAATAATGGCTGGCAGCTCTAGATCATGTGTCAGGTAGTTCTGCTCATGGATCTTCAGTTGTCGTGAGGTTTATCCAATCGCATTGTCATTTTTCATGATTACACAAGCCAAGAAATTAATTGAAGAATCATTATATATCACAAAACATTCTACACTTTCATTATTGTGAGAAAAGGTGTAGTGATCAACCTTATCTTTAGCTGCTTGAAGCTTCCCTTAAATTCATCCTTCTAGACATACTTCACCCATTTCCTTGTTAAATTAGTTAGCGGGCTTTAAAATCATGAGAAATTTATCACAAAACATTGGTAGTACCCAGATAATCAATGAACACTATGGAATTCTATGACACTTGAGGGCCTGGTCCATTACTCAATAGCCCCTGTATTTGAAGGATCACATAATTTCCCTCACTTGTGATCACATGTCCCAAAAATGTGACTAGCCTCATCCAAATGTCACACTTTCAAATCTTGGCATAAAACTTCAATTTTCTCAATGTCACCAACACAATTCTTATATGATCTTCATGTTCCTCCTTTCTCTTGGAGTAGATTAGAATATCATCAATAAATACTACCACAAATTTTTCAAGGTAATGTATAGAGGCACTATTCATAAAATCCATGAAGATTGGAGGGGAATTTGTATGTATGAAGGGAATCAACAGAAACTCAGAGTGCCCATACCTTGTACGTAAGGTAGTCTTTTGAAGATATTCCTTCTTTCACATTTAGCTGATGATAACCAAAATGAAGATCCACCATTGAGAAGTATTGTGCCCCACTTAACTAGTCGAACATGGCATGAATCCTTGGAGGAGGATAATTTTTCTGTATATTGATCTTGTTGAGTTATTAATAATCAATACACATTCTCATTGTTCTATCCTCCTTCTTCACAAAGAGAACTGGTGCACTTCATGTTGATGAACTAGGGCTTATGAACCCTATGTCCAAATTATCTTGCAGCTGTATATTTAACTCCTCCAATTAGAAAGGAGGCATCCTTTAGGGACACTTTGAGATAGGAGTAATCTGGGTATGAGTTTTATTGAGAACTCTACCTCATGATCCAACGGAATTCTGAGTAACTCTTCATGAAATACATCTCTATATTCCCCCACGATGTGCATTTCGGCAAGGTTGGCACTTTCCTTCGACTCAAAAATTTGGGAGAGGTTTGCTTCTTCATAGGGAATCAACACCCACACTGATGAAGGATTTACCAAAGGAGATTCATGATCTTCCTTGATTTTGTAGAGGAGCATAGGATAATTTGGAATATGAAAAGATATTTCATTTTACCGATAGTTGATATTTTCTCTATATAATGAGAGCCAATCCATTCCCATTATAACATTGAATTCTACCAAGGGAAGCATTTCAAGATTCACTGGAGTATTCTTCCCACATATGATAACATGAGAAGATTCAAACACTTGGGTTGCAATAATTTCACCACTTGGTGTTTTTATAGAGATCTCAACTTCATGGTTTTTGGGCTTCCATTATATAGTTTTTACAAACATTCACGATATAAAGGAATGCGTAGAACTATAATCAAATAATAATTTTCTATTCTTGATTGAATTGTAAGTGTACCTTGTACAACATCATTATCATTCTCCACTTACATAGTATTGGTGGAATAATCCTTCCATTGTTCCTTTGGATTTGGTTGCTTTTGACGCTGATTACCCTCCATAACTCATGGTTTAGTGCACTAGCTTGCATAGTGACTTAGCTCCCTACAGTTGTAGCATTGAGCCATGTGTGGTTCACTCTTTTATTCAATCAAATTATCCTTCATTTTTATGTCTTTTCGAAACTGCTGATCTGGTGTCCTTCTTTCCCACACTTGAAGCATTTCCCCATCCCTTTAAGGCAGTATTCAAAGAGTAAATTTCCACATTTTTAGCATGTTGGTCGTTGAGTTTTCTTCCCAACATTATTAGTAGATCCTCAAGCTTGAATCTCAATCTATTATTTCTTATGACCATATCCGTTGGACTATTCTCTAATCTCCATCTCCACATTGACAGTACACCGAACATCATTCAGGACTCCCAATGTCTTGAATTGAATGATCCTTTAGAAGGTTTGATTTTAATAAAATAAGAATCTATCATTTTTGATATCTTTGTTGATAAAAAACCTAAAAAGAACATAGAAAGCCATGTTAAATTCGCGTCATAGTTTTTGAGAGTTTCTCCATATTTTTGTTTGAGCGATATGAATTTTCTCTCCGTAATCATGTGAAGAGTACTTGGGAAACACTTTTTAAAAAGCATTTTATTAAAGACTTATCATTCCATCTATTAAATTTCCTCCCTTGGTTTGGTGTTCTTATTCAAATCCCACCATTTATCATCCTCTCAATCTAGACTATAATTGGCTAGAGTCACCTTCTCTATCTCAAAACATTGAAGCACATAAAATATCATCTCCATGGAGTTGAACCACTGTTACACAACTAGCAAATTGGAAGATCCACTAAAAATCGGTGGATGTTGCAACATAAAACATTTAATATCAAGTTTCTTCTAATTCGGTAAAGAGGTAAGTTCCCCATTATTATGGTTATTGATTGTAACATGGGAAAATTGGGTAATAATCACCATGATGTTATGAACTCAACCTCCCAAATCATCGGGGATGTCGTTATGGAAATCGTTGAACTGGTACATGCACGAGTTTTAGGCCTTGTTTCTCTAGGTTCCCAACATTTTATAATATAGAAAAGGTTATAACAAAACATAAGTCAACATCTCATGAATAAATTGTTCATTTAAACAATTTATACTAAAATCATAACATAGGGTATCCCTATGTAATAATTCTTGTGTGCATATTTGTAATTAGTCTCATGTTAGCGGTTTTCTCCAGGGTTCACTAATCCTAATTCTCAAATTAACTAAACCATACCTCTGATAAAAATTATAGAGACCCGGACGTTTCTTATATTACTATTATATCGTTTTAAATAAAACAACATAATAGTATTACACATATAGGTTCTAAAGGTTTAGTGTCTTTGGGAAACTGGGACCAAACATAACAGTTAAAAACTCAATCGTAAACATTAATTCTATATATTCTTATTGGAACATGACCTCCCCTTAGTATATGTAGTCACCTGAGGATATTCATCAAAATGGGTGAGCTAAAATCCCACTATGATGATAGATAAGAACAATATATCATGAGGATAGCATTATCATAACATATTCAAAGGATATTGAACATGACAGGAAGCATAAATATAATTCTTGAAATGTAGAAATGCATACATATGAAACAACATGTATTAGTGGTTATCTACAACAATTTTTTTTAACAAATACAGAATCTTGTTCCCACATAATTTTATATTAACTCATGAGATTCATCACTTTACCCAATGCATTGGAGTGCTGTATAAATCCAGGTGCACCCATCACATCATAACGTTATCATTTATCATGAATTCCACACTGAACATATACAAAATATGAACATAACTAACCCATGAAAATACTGGGTTTCATATCATAATAACATATTCATTATCATTGGGTTACCAAAATAAAGAGGTAATAACATACATGTTACAATAAACGTCAACATTGAAGGAGAACTAAGAGGTGTGTTATTCAAATAAGAGAACTTTTAGAAAACATTTTGTTTGAAATAAACACCAATGAAAAAAATATATATCCCATAAAAGTAAATACAATGATTAAAAAATGATTTTTAAGGAGTAACCATATCAAAAATGGAGTTAAGGTGGGAGAACCCAAAGGATGAAATTGGGTTCGAGAATTTCCCCTTACCATGTATCTGAACGCTTCATTATCTTTAATGTCCCGAATAATCAAAATATATTCATTAATTATAAATTCTATAATCTTTTATAAATTAATAGAGGTCATTATGGTTCCATTATGTCATTCTATGGTACTTTTTATGAGTTATATGGTTTAAAAACATTGTTCAAGAATGTTCATTTTTATGGGTTTCTTGTGTTGTTCACTCATATTTTTAAATAAATGTTTGTGTAGAACACAGATAAACATCCAGAAATGATATTTCAAGTTATTAATGATATTAAATAAGTTTAAATGGTCTTATAATGAATTATTTAAAATGATAAGGGGATGAATCATTTGTAAAAAATTAAATGATGATTGTTTAGGTAAAATTTGGTGGTTTTTCAATCACAACAGACTTATTTTAGTTTATCAATTAGTGATATGTAAAAAAGTGAGTTACATATCATTAAATAGAACATAATAAAAATTAAATATTATCGTTCAACCAAAAAAATGGTTTTATGACAAGATTTGCTGGTAAAAAATGAAGAAAAAAACATGTTGTTCTTGAAGGTTATAAATTAACACCTCACGAACAACATTCACATTAATAAAATAAAAAAAGAGGAGAAGGGGGTGGGATGATATAATTTCCCATTAGTATCATTAAAATATATTATATTTAGGATACTAGAGTTACCATACCATTTAGACATAGATAAGTATAGAGAGAATAAGAGAATAACGTGATATTGAATGGAATTTAAAGTAGAAGATTGAGAGAAATTACCTCTTGAATCATACACTTCATATATTCTTTAAGTAGACTAAGATTGGTCTTTGGATGAGACCAGAAGCTCTTGGACATGGGGGATGTTGTAGGTAATATTTTCAGGTAGAGTTTAGATAGGTCTACACGCTTGATTGGTGTGAGGAAACAATGGTAAGAAGGGTGGTATTTATAGTTGAGGGTAGAGAGGTTTCTTTAATATAAAATTCATTAGTTAATTAGTTTCCACAAATAAAAGGAATAGTATGTCATCAATGAACAAGAATAGTAAATAGGGCATGTAATTTTTAGATTTGGGTTTTTATATCATTTGTGATGTCATGAACAGTGGGTTTAAATTATAATTTATTTATATGGTTAATTAATGTATTTTATTATTCACCAAAAATTCAAGTATTTCAGAAAAATCCTAATAATTTACCCCAACCATTTTTCAACATGTAGAATCCAAATAAAACTCATTCTTTGAAAAATATTTTTTAAATATGATTAGTTTAATATGTAATTAAAATCATAATTTACATGAAAAATAACGTTTTTAATATTAAAACTGATTTTATAATGCTTTCAAAAAAATATAGAGGGTCTGTTAAAATTATATAAAAACTAGAAGTCATAGAATTTTTATTTTATGATCACATTTTATGAAAATAAATTTTCATTTAAATTATTTATTTAATTATAATTAAATATATTTTACTTACAAAAATACTAAAATCATTACTATTGTGAAATTGAAATTTTCTAAGAAGACTAAATTTTATTTAATTATTCAGGGGTAAAGTTACTCTTATTTTGGAATATTTACTATTAATAAGGTTCATATTATTATTAATAATGGTAGGTTTGTATTCATAAGGGTAGGTTACTCTTGACCAAAAATTATGTTTGTTTTATTAGTCCCCAAAAATCATCTTAAAAGCAACCATGTACATCGAATTTTAAAAATTCCAAACACTGAAGTGAAAAACATATGTTTAAAGGTCACTCACCACTTAGTAGTTCATTATGTTTTTTTCATGTGATTTTATAACATATTTATAAGAAGTAAATTTACATTCAAAACCATTGGTTCATTACAAAACAAGATTATGTGGGTGATTTTTCTAAAAAGACATATGGTCTACACTTGAAAAACAATAATACTCATTGGATATGAAATCGATCATATTTAATTGATATTAGAGATAATAATACCCAATAAATCTACCATTTCATCTCAATTAATAGTGTATTTATTAATTAAAATAGATATAGTTAATTAACAATACATTGGAAATATAGAAGAATAATCAAATTCAATGGTGATGAATTAATTATCTTTATGATATTTGGTGTTTCCAATTATTAAAAACAATTATTCAATGATATAATAACATATATCATTAACTATATTGTACAATTTTGAAAAATTAATTTTACAAACATGGAAATAAATAAAACAAATTGGGACGCAATTAGTTCATTTGATTCTTCTCCCCCTAAAGATTTATAGAATCATCATCAGGTGATCACCAAATAAAAATAAACCAAAAAACATTGACGATAAAATAGAAAAAAATTATTTAAGAGATATATATTTAAAAATATTATAAATTATCCAACACTAGATGAAATAGGGGAAAAGAAAACAAAAAATCTAAAGGAGATCAAAAATACACAGAACACTGCTTCAAAACCCTATATCAGCCTCCTATGGGTCAAGCCTCACCCCATGAATTGATTTCCTAAATATCTTCATTGATCATGAAATTTATAATCATCTAGGCCATAAATTTGATTTCCCATGTCAATGAAATGTTTCGTAATGACCATATTTTTAAAAAATTATTTTCCCTTAAAAAATTGTAAAAAACCACTGCTTTTCAACTCTGTCTGTCATATATATGATGTGTAATGTTTACCTAAATTGTAATTTTTTACAACATGTATCACATTCATGAAATTCTTCCTTTGTAGGAAAACATCACATGTGTCACACCCTAACACAATTTAACATAATTTTTTGCGCATCTGTCATGTTATACCCCATAGTACATTCATGAAATGCATTGTTTCCCCATGGGTAAAGGTTAGACAATATGTAAAGTCATTTTCCTATGATAGATGCTCTAATTTCCCCCTGATATTTAGTTTTTGGAAAAAAGAAACTCCCTTTATCTATTTCTCTCAAAACATTGACATTGGATTATTCTTTATTTTTCTTTGTCACACATACCCTCTTTACATCTCAGTATGAATTAACTTTTTAACCCAAAATTGACACATTTTCCATGAAAAGATTCAAATTTTATTAATTTCTTTATACCAAAAAAATATTGGGGTTGAATACGATATTAAACTAATTAATATCTAGTGTAATATCATATTATCCCCCATTAAAATAATTATATAAAATAGATATATCATTAATTGATGAAAAATTTAATAATGTGTATTCATAATTATATTCTAGGTATTTTCCCACATGAACCATAAATATTTTAGAATTATATCTACTACCATGTTATTCTATTAGATAATATATTCTAGAAAAATTATTATACAATACTATATATCATAATAATTTTTCATTGTAGGTCAGTCTTACAATAGGTTCACCATTTAATGTTTCATCACTTTTCTAAAATAGTTGTCCCATTATTCATTTCAAATATACATTTCTCTCTACCATATAATCATAGATAAATTATTTATATCAATAAAAAATATCTATTAACATAATTTTAGTAACCCAAAACCTTAGAAAATTTACGAATTTTTCTCACCATAGTTGATCTATGTAAATTTTCAAATACAGACATTATAGTGGGATCCCTGATAAACTGTATCATATAATTACATAAACCTAGAATAAAACATTGTGTAGCTAGAATTTAAATTTGAAAAATCTAGAATACAACTTGTTCTTCCTTATTCCTTGAAACACATTCAAAAAATGAAATCCACTCTCTATATTAATCTTGAAATGTGTACAAATTTCATCTTTTAAAAATATCAAAATAAAATTAATTGAATAATATAGGAAATTATCATTATATCCATGCAGATTTATAGAGAATTTTCATTTCCATGTGTTATTACTGTAAATTCACATGGAAGATACATGTTATAAAATCTATTTTGGGTTAGGTTCTCCTTCGTGACTCTTAACAAATGATATAATTATTATAGGTCAACATTCCAAATGATTTGAGATCCCTACTGATGTTAAAAAAATCATCAATAAGGTGTATACAATTATTTTCTATGACATTTATCTGGTTTCATCTTCAATAATCAATGAAAATACATATTAAAAAATATTCTTTCATACGATAAATATAAGGTTCACCCTATGTGGATGAAAATTGAAAATTGAGTCCCTTATCATGATTCTCCATGAGTTAGTTCTTTAATAACATAAACATAATATGGTATATTATATAATGTTTATATAAAATAAGAATATCAGTATGAATTTGTTAAAATGAAAACACAGATCATCATGTAGGTGTAGACTAAATATCTACATAGGAAGTATATAAGAATATTTTATTATGATATTCATGTATTTAATGTTGATTTTCATATAATTGTTTTAATACCAATGGAAATGAATAGGTAACAATACATATACAATGGATGTGGTTTCCCATTAATTTTTATATTCATAATATTATAAATAAAAAATGATTGGTTAATTGTGAAAATGAAATTTAAATATAATTACATTTAAATGTATTTGAGATATATATATCAAATTCAAATCCATCAACAAAATAATATCATATTGAACATTATAGAGAATCATATTATGTATATAAATTTTTTTTGACAAAATACATGAAATGATGAGAAATAGACAAGATATAAAATAACAGTAAAATTAGGATATTAATCAATAATTAAACATGAAATCGCTGAAGTAGTGATGTAATAATCAATGGTAATAAATCAGTTAAAATAAAGTGGGTATAAATATAATCAAATAATACCTCTATAGATATTTAATTGGGTTTTAGCATTCTATTCCCCACTTATTATAATGAATCAGTTCGATGGTTTAGATCACATGAAGATTCCATTTTACTCTTTTCATAAGAGGTTAATGAAAAATATTTTCATCGTTAAATTTTTACATCTTTATCTGGTGGATTACCTACTCTTGATTCAGTACAGTGGAATACAACATTTTTTCTCATTTTAATTCAGCTTATCAGTGTGACTTTTTTTGAAAATTGGAATATTTACTTTTTCTCATAAGAAAATTTTCTCATAATCATTTCCAAAAATCAATAATAAATTATGATTCACTTCATTTATTGTATGGAATATTTTATATAATTTCATGGAATCTTCATCAATTTATTCTTATCCAAACTATTTGATTTCATACATTATTTAAAATTCATTTAATCATTGAGATCAAATATTATGATTTACTAATTTATTTTAATTTCTATTATTTAAAATGGATATTCGATTCATTTTATAATCTTCTAATGAAATGAATTTTTTCACTCATGGTATATGAAAAACAAGAAGTATATGTTGTAAGTGTTATAATTAATTACAAATAATTACTAATATCTCCATCTTCATTCTATTTAAAATAATGATTTGTTATAAATATTATAGAATATAAATCATTGAAATAATAATAAAAAAACAAAATACTCATCCCATTCAATAGGTTCAATTTCATCATTTTATATCATTTTAATAATATAATTCTACTATTGGTATGATCCTATTTCTGAAAAACTCAACTATAAGAATATATTTTCATTTTTAATGAACTATAGAAGAGAAAATATTTTTTCATTGGTACTGATCAGTTGTTTAAAAAATTATAGTTTTAGAGACCCTAATTAATGAAAGTTAGGGATTCTTTATAATTGTCAAAAAAAATTCGTTATTTATTTTAATCGTTGAAAATCTCTCTATAAATCCATTCTAGAGGGATCTGTGAGAGAATAATATAAATATTTATTATTCTAAATAAAATTATAATTGTTAAATTAGTAGGTTGATAATTTCTGTATTCCTACATGAATTTTTAACATAATTCGTCTGAGATCCATTCATTAAATAAAATAAAAAAGAAAATTGTAATAAGTTATAAACTATAATAATTTTTAAAATTAATATCATAAAAGAAAATATTTCTATGATATCGCCAATAATGAAATATTTTTATTGGTCTATGAAACATTTAGGTTCATTATATATCATCATTATTTCATTAAATGTTGTCTTATGTATCATCCACATATTTTTTATCATAACATCTATATATAAATAGTCCCTTTTTGGATACTAACTTGAGTAACACAAGAATAACCTCTATAAATATTACATCACTAAAAACAAATATTTATTAAATTTTACAATAATAAACACACAAAATCTATAAATCCATAGTGTTGTTGTATATTAGATATACAGTCATATTAATTCATGAATGGTCTTTAATATCTCCGACAATGTTCTTCCTTCAACTAACCCTTCATAGAAATATCTCATTTAAAACCATTCTCTATAACCACAGGAAAAAAATCATATCCATGGTTTATCATTAGTGAAAAATAATTTTAATCATGGTACATATAAAATGATTGTCATGAATAAGTATAATGTGACCAAAATGGTATGATATCACAATCGTAACTTACAATGTTCATACACAACCAGTCGTAGAACATAAATCTTGATCCATGAAATGGAGCCTTAGCATTTCAAATATTTTTTTAAGAGTAATGAATAATAAATAATAAATATTTACCCATAATATATTATCATCATTATAATAATAAGTCATTAAAATTACATAATAATCATAATAAACAAACCATTTCATTAGAAGATGTTCACATCCAAGACCAACATCACATATGGGACAAATCTCATAATGGATTGGGTTCACTCCCCAACCTCTTTTAATCCTAAGAAATATTTCTCTCCCTATAGTATATTATATTGTATCCTTAGGTTTCAATAATTAAATTATCAACATATACGACCAACCATCACATAATCAATATAGTACATCTATCATTCAAGATATCATAGAATACTTCATAATTAGTTCATATAATAACCCTGAGAAATGTAGTGATTGTAAAAGTAATTTCTCATCTCTTAATAATTATAATATCCCATATTAATCAAATAAAATATATTGATGTTGTTATAAGTTAAATATACCACTAAAATTACATTCATTCATTCCAATAAAACATATCTTTTTCATATGAAATCATTTAAAAAAAATTATAAAAATATTTATAAAACTAATCATATTTAATATAACCTTGGAAAATTATTATATAATCCTTGAAGAAAATAATAGTCATATTGGGGGTAAAATTAATTTCTATAGTAAAGGTTAAAAATGGATTCCTTAATAAAACATATAATAATTTAAAAATAATATGTTATGAAGACATAATAAAAATCACATTTCAATCATTTAAAAATAATTTCAAATATGGATTAAAATAAAAATAAATAATAATTGGAATAAAACAATTAAAATTTAATATTATATAATTGAACATTGAAATTGAAAACAAATGTCATCAAAAATTAACTAGTAAAGACAAATATTTTTTAAAAAAATTATTAAAATGATTTTAAAGAACAAAAATAGAGATGTTGAATGGTAAAATATAAATCTGAGAGAAATATCTGTAGATAATTTTATATTTAAATTTTAATAGATAAATGGAAGATAATTCCACCAATGTATATTTAGGAATAAAAATCCCAATCAATAATAATAATACAACAAAAATTCATACCCCATGTCTTGAATTTATTCACACACATTATTTAGCTCTTGTATAATAATTTAGAATTATTATAACTCAAAAATAATCCATTTTTATTATTATCTTAAAACATAGCACTTCCTTATAATTTATAATTGCATTTTTTAAAAAACATCATCATTAAAATCAATAGTTGTATTATAAAAAATTATATTTTCCAATTTTGATTTAGATCAATGGGTCTAGTCTATGAAAATTGACCATTGTATAATCAACTCCATTATCCTTATTAATTTATAAATTATACTTTCTAATTATAAAACATTTTTAACAATTCAATTATTATTGTGATGGAAAATGTTTTACATCCTCTGATTTATATGGTAGTCCATACGTTCACACATGAAACATTTTAGATTTTTTATGAGTGTAAATAATGAAATATGACAAACAATATATATTGATAGAATGAAGAAAATATTATATATATTTGTTAAAGGTATCCACATGAACATTAATTTACTGATGAAATGATAAATGAATAACATCTATTCTTGGATATAGTATCCAGACATATGCATGAATGATGTTATATTTCATCATATGTTGGAATGGAGATAAAAAAAGTCATTCCACTGAAAAATTTATTATATTTATTATATTTATTTCATTGTTTTCATATGGTTGAAGATGATTTTTTTGGAGTTTTACTTGAAAATATATGTAAAATCAATTGTTGAAGATGAGTAACTCTTAATTGAGGGTCGCCCTAAGGATATATTCTTAAGGGTGGTTGGGTTATTATTTTATAGATATTATAATCTCTATAAAATGTATATTTATATTCATAAGAAATGTATGTTATTGTTTTTCGATATCGGTGGATCAATAATTTATTAATTAGAGAGTTAGTGAGGATCCATTTTAAATGTGAGGAAATTGAACACTTGTAAAATTTTAAAACCATGAAATATAATAAATCCAAAATAATTGAAATGAGGAACAAAAGTATTTGAAATTTTCAATTAATATAAGTATTTTTTTAGATCCTCTTATCCAAGAGAATTTATCTCAGGGTTTTATTTAAAATTACCTGTAAATTTTTAGTTTAACCTGAACTAAACCATTATGACTTTAACAATATTATTTATTTTTTATGTTGGCTGCCATTCATATTGAAATTATAGTATAAAAATTAACAACAATTTTTAATTAATAATTTAAAATATAGAAACATTTATATAAAATTTTATTCATATTAGTTTTATTAATTAAATTATAAATAATCATTAAAAAAAGAATGAAAATCTTTTTATGAAAATTACATTTTTATTATGTCATTGAATTAATAATTAGTTCATGTATAGTGATAACAATTATGGAAATGTTAAAACAGTTTACAGAATGCTTTATCTTTATCTTTTAGTAAAATCATTAATAAATTATTCCTAATTTATTTTCTAACTATAAAAAACATTGTGAACCTAAAAGTAATTTCATATAAATCATCAATTTTTAACATTGTGTGTCTATGTTTTTAATTTCCCACAAATATTTATCCAATGTATTAATTTTCTACATAAGTAATCAATACTCTTTAATAATTTTATTTCTCTAAATAAATTTTCAAAATATAAATATATGAAAAAAATCTAGACAATTAAAATATTTGAAATAATCTATTTAGGATTAATAGTATTTCCTATGAGAATAAAAAAATATTTTTATCATTTATAGTTCATTTAAATACAATATAATTCTTTGAATTAATTAATTTTATTTAATTTTTTACAAGATACTAGGTTTTAATGATTTGTATTCCTTCAAAGGGGAAATATATATTATATAATAATAGGGTGTTGGAAAAAATATAATTTATTTTTTTAAACATTCAAAAGGAAAAATTTATATACAACTAGGAATAGTAATATCATATAAAATAAATCTAAACTTATAATGTAATGCCGATAACATACAAATTTCATTATGTTTGGAAAATAAATAAAGGATATATACATTAGAAAAACATTATTTTCACACATTAGAAGAAATTAAGAAGGGAGTTATTCATAAAAAATTAGGAAGATAATTTTAATTCATTCCATATAATTTTAAATGTAATATAAAATATAATAATTAGAAATTAATGTATACAGGACAATATTCATAACAATTTTTTGTAATATAGATATGGGTAAATTATTAATTACTAGATAGAGAAAAACTTTTATAATTATTATAATTATCTTTTAAGTTCTTTTTGAGTACCTAAGTGAAAAAAATAAAATATTATTCGAAAAAAATATAAATAAATATATCACAAGAAAATGGATGAATTTAATTAGAAAAATAGAACATAATTCCCTCATTTTACATTCAATCATAATTTTTTTTGATATTATATTGAATAATATACACATACAACATTAGTAATCATTGAATTAAATACTAATGTCTGATGTATCCTTATATTGATGAGTGAATACCTATAATTTTACATAATACCTCTATAAACATAAATCATTTGAATTTTATAAATAACAAAAATTAAATAAAATTTTAAATCTATATCATATCCCAATGAAGGGAAATTAAGATTATATATCTCTTAAAACATTGGATTCTCTTAAATAAGAAGACTAATTATGATATAAATTTACCCTAATGTTTATATAATTTCAATTAACTGAATTTATGATATAATAGTCTATATAGAATAATATAAACCACACAACATTTTAAATGTTGGGAGTATGTAATATTCCTGAATGTAATAGAGGAAAGAAAAGAAACCCTTACATGAAATCCTAAAATTTCTTATATCATTCAAAAGAAGATGTATAATATAATTTTATTTATTATAAATATATAGTAGAACCATATTAAAAATTAAATTATTCTATACTATTCTATTATAGTTCAAAATGGTAATTTTTTTGATATTTTTCATCAAAATAAATATTCATGGAATTAATTTTTATACACAGTAGGAATGTTTTGATTTTGTGAATCCAGATATATACCCTTGGAAAAGGTTCACGAAAAATAATATTATAAAAAAATCATAGTTATGTATTATATAATCAATTATGAATTAATCAACTTGGATATTTTGAAATAATGGAATAAATTTCTTCATGGAGATGGCAATATGTATGTATGCATGTGTAATGTTTTAAAATTCTAATGAACGAAGAAAAAGACGGAAAATAAAATATATACTTAACGAGTCTTAATTATATCAAAAATATATTATATATTAATTAAATCTATCCATATAACTATAGATGATTGGTAGCGATGAGAAATTAAATACATTAATTCATAGAGATTATAATCACCAGAAACACATTACAAATGTTTTCATTTAACAATAGATGGAGAAGGGGTTGCAAATGATTATTACATAAATATATTGACATTATTGTATATTATTAATGTTTATTTAAATATATATGTATGTTTATATAATATTGGAATGATGTATAATAACAAATAATCATTATATTATAGATTACCTCCTCATATGGTAACCTTATATGTATTAAGACATAAGGAATATAATGAAATTATTGTAGTGATACCAAAACCACTAAATTTATAGAAGGATAATTGGGGTGTTATTGAGAGATATACATTTTATGATACAGTGAATAAAATATTGTTTTATGTTGGAATGAGTGAGGAGTTATATAAAAATGAAGAGAGGTGTGTTTTAAGTATAAAAATTTTGTAAAATTTTTATTATAGAAAAATGATTTTGTTGGTTGAAAATTCCAATTATTTTTTTATGTTATTAATAAATTAGTGTTATTTTATATAAATAGAATTCCAAATATGAATGAATAATATACACTGTCATGAAAACAAATGAAAAATAATTTTATTTAATTTTATTAAAATATAAAATATATATCAAAAAGGTCATTTCAAACATAAATATTACATAATTGTTGCAGAATACCAATTACATTACACAATCACATCCCAAAGAACCATTATATTCTAGTTCCATTGGAATTTTGGAAATAAACATTTTTCCATAAGTGAGGTATATTATATCCCACATTGTTAATCATAACTATCACCATTATTAAAAATATCACAAAAAATTCATATAATATAACCTAGAGGATGGATGATTAGTAAGTGATGAGATCAGATGATTTTTATGAGAAGAAAAATGTGATCCATAAGCAGAATATGTACATAAGTGTATGAGTAGATGATAATAACATTTTCTAACCATCCCCTGCATACCAAGGATTACAATAATGATTATTGTAATAAATATTAATGGTTCATATCACTTTAGTCATAATTAAATCAAATAACATCAACGGTGAGATTATAAGAATTGGTATTTTTGGAATAAACATAAGCATAGAAAATTAATTACATTTTAGTCAAGGATCACTTCGAAGATCATCATAGCAGACTATGTAAATCACTATTATCTGTTCCTTCCTTGTTCAAGCCATGTACTAAAAAAACTGGATCACATAACATTCCATAAATATCCAATAAAATAATTTTCACTCTATGTTCATGTCCCTTCTATATCATTAGATATAAATCATTACCCAATACATTGAAGACAGATATATGTCACACACTATAAATTATGAAATCATTCATGTTTGATCCAAAAGAACTTATAAAATCATAATATTAGTACCCAGGAAATGATGTGATTATTATATAAATTCCATTATATAATACCATTTGAAAATGAAATAGGAATACTAACACATTCATCATAAAATATCGCATGAAAAAAAATTTAAAATATTTTTCTCATGGAATAACATTTTGAAAAGAAAGTGGTTTTATTAAATTTATTATATAACAAAATAAACCACTAATAGAAATAATATGAATGTTATCCATGTATAATATCTCTAGTAAAGGATAGGTAAGACCAAAAATTTCATCATATATGGATGACAAATATTTGGAAATATTATTATAAAAATTTAATGTAGAAAATAGCATCTATTCATTAAAAAACCATTTGTAAAAATTATACATTTTTAAAAACGATTTATTTGAATATAAACTTTATAAATTATTTAGGTTTATTTTAAAAAAATTCAAAACAATTTCATAAAACCTAAACCATGTTGATGTCCTTTTTATTGAAAAATAATATTGGATGCATATAATATTCGATTTTAAAATCATTTAAATGGATTTAAAAATAATTATGAAAAACAAATTTCCTTCAAATTGATCTTAAAAGATTATCTATAAAATTTAAATTTTCATAAAAATATTTTTTTGAATGCAAATATATTTTCGACCAAATAGTGAGATAATGTTATATTTTCATCAAAAACATTTCTTAATTAAACTAAGTAAAAATTAATGTGAAAATAGTACTATTAATATAATATATCATTAAAAATCATTTTGAATAAAAAATAATTTCTATTATTGAGATATAGATAATACGATTTTATCATTCAAATCATAATCTTACCCAATCCCAACCAATAAAGATATTGTAAAATAAAACTGCTACCACATTTTTTACCGGAAATCCTAATCCCCATGAATGAATAATATAAAATTGAAAATAAGAAAACATTAGTTAATATAAATTCATGATATAACATTACATTTTTTCCTAATATATGCCTAAAAAAGAATATAGGAGTATATCATAACATACATCTCATACAAGAAAAATTGAGACAAAAATACTTTACTGATTTGTTAACATTTAAACCATAATCCCAAGAAAGATAGATACAAAAATTGAAAATTAAATATCAATAAATTTTTAGAGAATCATCAAAAAATATGAATTCATGTTATATATACACACCATAAATAATAAATTACTGGTTAATATATCAAGTTCCTCAAAAAAGAAAAAAAATATGATAATCCTATACAATATGTCTTGAATCGCATCATACACGTTCAAAATATATCTATATTGATTATAATTTATTAATCATTTATTATATATCATAATTAGAAATATAATAACTTATATGATTTTTTATGACCTTTTATTACAAAGTTATAAAAAATACAATTTTAAATTTATAAGTTTGTGAAATATCTCATTTTTTTCATAAATTTTCAAATTGTTTATATTTATTTTGCCTTCCTTAATCATGATTTCTGAGGCGGTAGTCCCCCAAACACAAGAATGATTAATTTTTTTTTTCATATTTGATTGATGTTTTTGGGGTTGTGGGTCTTAACATTGAAGTAAAAATGATATTATAATACATGATATATATTTATTTTATATGGTCCTAATATAATAATCATTTTAGGTTTTTTAGAATGAAATGTAACAAAAATGCTCACTAATGAAGGTTACCTCTTATTCGAGTATCTCCATTTGGTTTTAACCAAAATCATTCCTTGGTTGAATTTATTTACAATATATATAATCTAGGATGATAAGACATATTTGTTAAATTGGATTTTCTATGTCCTTGACAAATAATGCTTTTATACTCTCCGAATTTTGGGGGAGGGTCTTGTATTATATAACTAAGTTGAGTGGAACTCCTATAATTTCATGACAACATAAAATTACACCCATTTTTTCCCATTTTACAAGATAATATTATGGAAACATAACATTATAAAAAGGGATAAGGTATAAATATGGTCATCCAATAGGAGAGGGACTAGTTCCATTGGAAGCATTTCAATTATGTTTAATATTTATTCCATTGGTATACTCCTTATTCTATTAACCATCATGATTAATTTTAATAAGTTTCACTAAAGACATTGGTCAAAAAATACATTGACCTTATCAGAAAAACAATTATTGTGATAAAAAATATGGATTAAAATTTTCTTAATAAAAATATGATAATTGGAGAAAATAAATTTAAAATCTATGATGTTGTTGTTTTGTAAAATCACTTTTCAGTGGAAAAAACACATAATTTTAAATATATATTATATCCAATTTCAAGGTAAATTTTTTTTCTATAACCTGCATTGGATTTATAGAATTATAAAATAAATAATATTATTTAGAAAAATATAAAATATAACTTATAACAAAAAATTAACTAATTTTAACATAGGTTTAAAAATAATATTCTGTATTTTTAGTATTCATAAAAAATTGAATAATTTCAAAAAAATAATGACAAACAGAACGTAATATAATATTGGAATTTTGAGTTTTTTTTATATTTTATCAAATAAATATTCCAATGTTTTTGAATTTAAATATTTTTATTATTAACAAAATATATAAACTATATTATTTTTGAGATTATAGTATTTTAAAACCATATAAAGTCTTTACTAAAACTACTTTATTTTATTATCAATATCCTATCACTATATAAAACCATAATACTATAAATGTAGTAATTAATATTAGATTTATTATAAATAAATGATAATTTAAAATGGCTGGGCATGAATTAAATTAATAATAATATATCGTTATTTTTTTAAACTCAGTGTCCCATCTTACAAAATATAATATGGTGTTTCTTATTGCTCAATCATAACTTGGTGCAATGTAAATGAAAATCTGTGAAATAAATATAATTTATTGTTGGAAATTTTAAAAAAATCATTAAGTGTTACATATTAAGAACATAAATTTTTTTCCCATGAAATTCATTACTATGATATAAAAATATAGGGATACCTCTGACTCATCATATTCTAATGTTTCCATATAGATTTTTCAAAATGGTTGTTTGAACACAAAACATTGAAAATGTGTGTGGTCATGTTTTGTATAATTTTTCTAGGATCTGTAATAAACATTTGTTTTTCAACTTAAGAATATCATTTCTTCCCTTAGAATGACCATTGAGTTCAATACATGTGAAGGTTCTGGTATATACATCCTCCAGGAAGATACATGGAATACATTGTCGATCTAAAAGATCTTTTATGGATGAACAAAGGGATATGCTACCATCACAATATGATCAGTAATTTCAAGGAGACTGACTTAATAGAGTGTTAGTTTCCATTTTTTCAATTTGCATATCATTTATCAATGATGAAAATTATAAAATACCTAGTAACTAATAGCAAATTATAGAAATCATCGATGATTATTAGCATAAATTTTCCCCAAATATAGTGAAACCTTGATATTTTTCTGAAAAAAATAATCATTCTCTTCCAAATATCCATATATCATATGTCTCAATTGGTTTCAATCCCTATAGTACTTCAATCACATTGTAGCTCTATATTTCATTTCAAATAGGGCCTTATAGTAATCCACTTAATATCATAAGATAAGGTTATTGTAGTTTGAAGACTCAATTAGATAAATTTTTCAATCCAAACCACCATACAAATCCAATGGAAACATACTCAACAAATCCTATAGTGGTTTAATTATTTTTTCAAAAATAAAATTCTTATGAGGATGATACACAGTGGTAAAACTGATTTTTTTTCATTATCTTGCTGATGGATTTTCAAAAATGTTATGTTTAAACATGGATCCTGATCAGAAATAATGGAATGTGGTAACCCGTTCAACCTTAACAGTTATGTAATATATATAATAGAAATATTATCTTGAGATAATCCTCCTCTAATAGTGATGAATTATACTATCATAGTAAGGAAACTAGCAAAATCCTATATTGAATTATTCTCTATAAAGGTATTGGGGGGGGGGGGGGGGTGGTTGGTGATAAAATCTATATAAATGTTCTCATATTTACATTATGATATGGGTAATTGATGAAATATCAAATTATAATTTCCCAACATAATTTTTTTTCATACCAATCAAAGAGATATAGACTCTCCAATATCTCTCTTAATTCAATCCCTCTATAATAATTCCTACTAATCTCTTTAAATATTATTACATTAGGGAATAGAAAATGAATATATGTGATTGTTATCTATCAAAAATATCTTAAAATTTTGTATTGAATGAATTAATTCATTGTTCTTGTTTTTTATTATTCCATCATGATCAATGTTAAACTCGGGAATATTTTTATCCTACTTTTGAGCACTATATCCTTCTTTTTTCCCTCATTAATAATCAGATGAATTTATTATCAAATATTCATTTTATAAATATAATATCTCTCCACATCCATTATTACTATAGATTCATCTGTATTTGATCCTTTTTATCCTCATAATGTATAATTTAGAAATATACTTTTAGCATAACGAATCAAACACCTTGTTATATTTCTAATGTTTGTAATTTATATGAATTAGTAGTAATATATTATCATCATTAACAATATTCCATGGACCGTTTTAAACTTATTCTCTATGAATATATACTTCAATATATTTTGATCAGTATAAATATTTCATGTTACTCTGTAATTAAAATGCCTCGATTTTATTAACAAATAATTAACCACAACTGACACCAAATCATGAATTGTATATTTTTTTTCATAAATATTAATTTTCCTGGATGAATAATCTATAACCATATTATTTTTCATAATAAAAAATCAGAGTACCTACATGGATTCGTAATTATATTTTAAAAACCATTCTCATAAATAGGTTAATGTATGAAAATAATATAATAGTAACCAACCCATCATTTCGTTGATTTTTTTCAAAAAATATTGCTATCTGGAGATAAAAGTATCTTATCCAAGAAAACATTAACATTGGATTATATATACAAGATAAATTCTCCAAAAATCAATAATAACGTACATAAAAACCATGTAAAATATTTATATAAATAATAATGGTAGTTCAGGTACCGCATTCAATAGTCTCTATCTTTTATGGATTCAATCATATACCAATTCCGGATAATTACTAACCAAAAAAGTAATCATTTTTAGAGAAAATTAGAAAATTTTAAAATTTTAAAATTATTTCTCCTTCTTTAAGATCTTTATATAACTCTCAAATTTTCATTATTATCTTCTTTTCTCTTTGAGTAAATAATAATTTGATCTATAAAGACTTGAAAAATATAAACAAGTTAAAACCTAGACACTATTCAATAAAATAATGAATATAGTTAGGGAATTCATAAGATATAAAAAATAACTTCAAATTCATTATCTTCATGCCTTGTACGGAGTGTTGTTTTTGGTATGTCGTCTATATTGGCCATAAATTAATGATATAAAAAATAAAGGTAAATAATGTAAAATTATTGTTCTCTATATATTTTATTAACCAAATAAATAATACAGGGATTATAATAATTCTTCATAATTCTGATATTTTTCACCTATAGATAAACAATGAAAACACCCACTGATCCCATTTTACCATTTAAAAAAAGAACATGTGCCCTTAAAGGTGTCACACATGGCTAAATAAATCCTCCATCAATATTTTCGTGGAGTTTTTTTAAAAATTCATGAATCTCAATTATTTAAATTTTTTTGGGAGTGTATAACATTAATGTTGATCAAATTATGAGTTCTATTGAAGACACAACATCATGTTTTGGTGTAAGGCTAAGAAGGTATTCTAGAAAGACATCAATAATTCCCAAACAACGAGAATATAGTCAATTTCATGTTTCCCCATATCCATTTGATATATTAATGGCCTCGAACTCTCAAGTCCATTACTTTGCGAATATCCAGTGTCTGAGGTGTCACGGGTGGTCAATGTTACTTATCCCAGACAATTTTCCAAATTTCCAATTCTGTGAACTGTTCCATCAGTGAGCAGTTCCAATGGTAGACATAGATGAATAGTTAAACAAAAACCATACGTGGGCCCTTTCATCGATAACCATATGTGAATAGTGTCATCAGTAACCTTATGTGAACAGTGCAATGGTAGCCTTATGTGAATAGTGTCATCGGTAGCCTTATGTGAACAGTCCAACGGTAGCCTTTTTTGAACATTGTCATCAGTAGCCTTTTGTGAATAGGCAAACGGTAACCTTATGTGAACAGTGCCAGTGGTGAGGTCCAATGGTGACCTCTTTCCTTTGACAAATTATGATTTCATGAACAGTGTTTCTAGAATGGTTAGGTTCCAACGGTGACCTCTTTCTATTCCAAATTTTGAGTTCATGAAGAGTGTTTTCTGAATGGTGGTGTTCCAATGGTTTAATCTTTCATTTTCCAAATTTTGAGGTCATGAATAGTGTTTCTTGGTTGGAGAGGTTCCAACGGTGTTATTCATGAACAATGTTTCCAAAAACAATGAGGTTCCAACAGTGAGGTTTTAAAGATGAGATTCAAGAACAATATTTCCATAACGGTGAGTTTTTAACAGTGAGGTTCGAACGATGAGGATCATGAATAGTGTTTCTAGAATGGTGAGGTTCCAACGGTGAGGTTTCAATGGTGAGGTTCTTGAATAGTTTTTCTATAGAGGTCAGGTTTCTACGGTGAGGATCATGAACACTGTTTCCAGAACGGTGAGGTTCCAAAGGTGAGGTTCATGAATAGTTTTTCCAGAATTGTGAGGTTCCAATGGTATGGTTTGGGAACATTGTTTCTACAATGATGATGTTCCTACGGTTAGGTTTCAATGGTGAGGTTCGTAAAAAAAGGTTTTCCTTTACCAAATTTGTAGTTCGTGAGCTGTGTTATCAACTTCATATAGTTTCTATCCTTTGATGTTTCCTTTGACGTAAAATGAAATTAAACCCTCATTTTCAGGACTCTAAAGCCTAATCACAGGCCATAACACCTATATTAATTTCCCTAAGTCATAGGAGTATTTTACTTGGTCAAAACTCTTGGTATAATGTGATCCACTTTTAATAGAAATTCTAGTGTATCTTAAACCACAGATCAATTAAATATTTCAAAGGGTCGAAATATCTTCCTCCCTAACTCTTCCTCCTTGTTCTCATGTGTGAGGCACTCGAGCCTTCCATTCCTTCCTGTAGGAGTTGTGTGATCAAACTTTAATCCATGTACTAGTTCCCCTCTATTTTTGGTGCAACCAAGCATATTGATCGATCACTGATAAGAGGTATGTTATATCATCATTCTTTTGGGATCATCTCATTATATTTCCCCTTGCCCTTTTATGGAATGCTATCTACATGTTCATAGTAAAATTTTCATGGGAGTTTATCGATGTGTTGGGGTTACTACATCATCGAGCAGATACAGTTGTCATGGTGGGGGGGGGGGAGATTGTAACGCATTATGTGGCTCGTTATTGAATAAAGGACTGTAAGAACTGTTTGAGGTAGGGGATTTGTTGCTTCTATTTTATTTTACGTGCAATAGTATAGTGTTCATGATTTTTCCTACTAGATCACATTGTAATTGACATAATACATATTTGAACCAGATAAATGACTTGATATCGATCGTATTTTGTTGTCTCTTATTTTTCTAGATATTGTGATATATATTCTTTCTTTGCTTATCATTTTGTTCGTGATGGAAATTGGTAATGAATTTAAAGATGTAATTAATTGATAATTGTTTGGCTAAAGATAAATAGGCATGTAAAAAAATCTAGTTCTTCATGTTGTAATTTGATGTTAGTCAATTTGGTGAAGTGACCATGTTGAATTATTTGTGATAGCTTACTGGTTATGTTTACATATTTTGGAAGCAACAAATAATATATTGATTAATTCAATATAGATTAAATAAATGTTTGTTTGATAAAAGATAATACCCCATATGGTTTTGAGTTACCATCTTTCTTGTTTATGGGAAAAGAGCCTAATCGCTATGATATTTGTTTTCCTACTATTTTTGGCGACAATTGACACCTAGAGTGGTGAGATGTTCCAGGTTATGCATGTCGGTGTCAGGGAGGGATCCAAGGATGATGCAATGGGTTGGATATGAATGTTAAGATTCTTACTGATTCTTATTTGTTCTTTATCTACTATACTTTCCCCAATACTAAAGGAATCTGGCCATTCTTACCCTTCTTCCGAAAGGGGTAAAGATGCGAGGGGTATGCCACATACTTTTCGTGTTTATATTCACAAGTTCAGATGGGTCTACTCTCTTGATATAGTTTGAAACCACTCTATGGGAAGTTCATCTACTCACTCTGTTGATACCACTTGTGTTTAGTATCTTAGAATGTTTTTCTAGAATTTCTGGTAACATGGGAATTTAATAATACAGTTAATAAATGATTAAAGAAATGATGTTAACCCAGGGGGTTGGATCTTGATGGGACGCAATGCTGAGGTTACAAATTAAACAGACAGTGGACTTTGGGTTTAATGCTAATGAAATTTATTGTGGAATTATAAATGGTTAATAAATGTTTAAATAATAAATTAATGTAAGGTGAAACTAATAGAAATTGTAATGAAGTACTGTAATAAATCTCTTTAAATGGTTGTGTACATATAGGATACCTAGTATTATAAGTGGTTATCGAGAGTCTGAGTGACGTTATCTATAGTTTAGTCTAATAGTAGGTTATGCCCATAGTGTGGTTGTGTGATATAGTATATTTCATACTTTTTGTGTTTCTATAAACTACTCCACCCTGTTAGTTAGGGAAACTGACACCCTAGAGATTCTGAGCCTTGGGTTGTGTATCACCAACATTCATGGTTAGAGGATGGATGGCTGAGTAGCCCCTTTTCCATGCTCTCTTTTATTTCTAGTTACAAGTTCTGGTAGTCACAATGGATATTTTTCCCCATATATGTGTGTAGAGGGTTTTAATAGCTTGTTGTTATTCCCAAATATATATTCTGGATTTAGTATCCTATATAAATCAATAGGTGTAACATGTATAAGTTGTGATGGAATGAGGATAAATACTCGATGTATGGGATGTAATGTCCTGAGGTATAATACATGAGGTATGATAAATGTTATAAGAGCTTTGGTGGCTCCCCGAAAATTCCTGGTTACTTTATTGTGTGGAATAGGTAGTTTTGTTGCACAAGGTGCATGTTGTTGTGCTTCACCTAGGTGTCTACGGGCATGCCTTTTTGAAGAGAGATGCTTAGTATGTGCGACATTGGGTAAAAGCCGCAAACCAATGGAAATTAGTAGTTGGGTTCCCTTGATATTCATTATTATATTATATAATATTGTATGTGTTACATGGTGAGAGTATCCATGGGGAGGCTGGGAACATAGTATTCCTTTTTAGGTGATGATTTAGTTTCAATTGTTGTTCAACGTGCTTTAGAATGATCTCTTTGCATTTCCACGAGAGGTTGCAAGTTGGATCGTACTGAGTATACTATTATACTTATCCTATGTATATGTAATCTTTTTTAAGGTCAGTTAGAGTAGGTTTGAGTTAAATCTAGTTTCTAATATAATGGGGTCGAAGGTGCTGTTCGGGCTTGTGGTTGCTACTATTTTTTCTTTCCTATGGTATTTACAGTTTTCACCTTTTAGTTATAGTAGTTTTTCTTGACATTACATATGTGAAATAGGGTATTAATTTATATTTTAGTCTGATATGGATTTGGTTGGAGTCTATCTTATCTCTCTAAATCGAATGTGTTATCTTAGAGGGTAATTCCTCCCATTTGTGTGATTACTATACCCTCGATGCTATTCACTAACACAGGGCCTACTAGAAGTGAGACTCAAGGTTCATTATCTCCTTTCACACATTTTCGGCCTAGGAGGGGTACACACTTTTGGGAGGGGGTCACTAATGAGTGCTATTTGAGGTAGGTTGAGGGATATGATGGAGTTTGGAGTTAAGAACATGCGAGGATTCATGGGTTGTTAGGGAAAACAATGTCACTCATGTTTATAAAATTATGTAAACAATTGAGACCGGTGAGACATAGGTGTTGAGGGCCCCCTATGATCTGATACATGGACCTTTAAGTCAACAATGGATACTAAACAATGTTTTACTAGTTGAAGGGTAGAGACCTATAAAAGTATCATGAAAAAGTCTTCGTTGTGCCTATTTTTGAATGGGTAGACATTGGGATAGGTTAAAATAAAATTAATAAAAAAATAATTAATTAATTAATGTTGATTTATCCATATTCCATGTATAGAAGCTCTAATTGTTGGTTATTTTACAGGTATGACTCTAGGTTGGCATAATCTTCAAGATCAGATAGATGATGTCCAGTACGTTGTGCCAGCAAATCACTACAGGGTAGAGGTTGATGAAGAAAAACCTTAATGATGGAAACTCTGAGAGATTCAACGCCGGAGTCTACAGATGTACAAGGGCTCCATTTCATTTGCAATCAGAGAAGACTGGTTAGAGGAGGTCGATATAGTCATGAGTTTGATCCATGTTCGGACCTAGTACATTGTTTCCCTAGTTGTGATGATGTTTCATGGGCCAGTGAGACAGTGGCATTTCATGTTCTATGAGGATCGTGAGGAGTTAGTGATCTCATTGGAGGAGTTCAGATACTAGTTTAGAGTCGATTTTCATTCCTCGACAGCAAAGGCTTCCAGTCTCCATGAGCATTTCACCAATCGACAAGGGAGATCTAGTGTGCAAGTGTTTTGAAGCCGTTTCAGGAACCTTTTATGATATGCTTCTGACCTGTTTCCAGATGGGGAGGCCAGGGAATGTAATTTCGAGGATACTTTACGTCTAGTGATCATGCTCCAGTTCACCCTATTTATGGTAAAGACATATCTTGAGGTGATGTAAATGGGAGAGGCCGTTGATAGGACTTTGGCTAGAACCAAATCATCATAAGAGGGGAGTTATCATGATTCCTCGCGATGTAGAGTTGTGGTCTAGGGTTCCCTGTTTTCAGGGAAGAAGAGTTTTCATTTAGCTGGGGGTAGATCCCAGCCCTCCACATCTCGTTTCTATAGGGGCAAAAGATATCAGGCATATGCCAAGGTATATGGATCTTGTTTTTATTATGTTGGTTAATGTCATCAGCAGTGAGAGTGACCGACCTGTCAGAGCAATCATCGTGCACCAGTTGTCCTGCTCCAGGTTCCTCCATTGAGGCAATTCAAACCGATGTAGCAGCAGCAGGTTGCACCAGCTTTAGATCAGCAGAGGGTAGAAGGGGTAGGCTTAGGACATCCATGTGACAGTCCATGTCCTCAGAGGGAAAAGCACAACTGCGATTGTGGTTGTCATCAGGGTCTGAGAGGTCATGGAGGAGGTTGTAGTCAGCTTCAGGCATTAGCGTTTCCAGCTCCAAGAGAGCCAGACAATGTTTGAGGTACCCTTTTCTTCTTTTCAACCTTAGTTTATACCTTGTTTGATTCATGAGTGACACACTCCTTCAAATCTCCTGCCCTTGTCCATGCTTTGGTACTTTAGTTATAGAGTCATCTAGTGCCCTTGGCGTTGACCATGCTAGTTGGAGGCCGAGCGGACTTGATTGAAGTATGTAAAAACATTGAGGTAGTGTTAGGGATGTCTAGATCTTGGGGAGATTTCTTATGTTTACAAATACATCCATATTATGTCATCGTCAACATATATTGGTTGTATTCGGTGTAGTCTATCATGGAGATAATGTGGTTCATGTTGGCGAGTGAGACCCTCAAATGGATTATAGGCATGTTCCATAATTAGCATATATGATGTCTGAGCTGATATTGTGTTTTTCATAGGTTCAACAGTTTATGTTTCCTTGGTTCATAGAAGAGTACCCTTATTTCTTTCCATAGGAGGTTGTAGAATTACCCCCTGGACGAGAGATCAAGATTGGGATCGAGCTACAAACATGAGTGTCTCCAATATCTAGGTCTCCATATAGGATGGTTAATTATGATTTATGATAGCTACATATATAACAAGATGGTATATTAGAGTGTGGTTATGTTCATATGAGTGTGCCACCCTCTGGTGCACCAGTTTTGTTCATGATGATTGCTAACTGTAGTTTGTGGTTGACTGTTGATTATAATCGCTTCAACAATGTGACAGTGAAGAATCACTATACTCTTCCTCAGATTGATGATTTTTCGATCAATTTAATGGTTCATGTTGGTTCTCAAAGATCGATTTGTGGTCAGGATATCATCATATGTGTGTGAAGGATGACAATACCCTGATGACTTATTTCTGTTTTCGCGATGGGAATTTTTAGTTTGTTGTAATGTCGTTCGGTGTGACAAATTCTCCAGCTGTGTTCATGGGATTGATGAACATTGGGTTCAGTGAGATCCCTGAAAAGTTCGTAGTGGTTTTCAAAGATGAAATCCTTGGGTACTCCACGTCTGAGGAGGATCATGAAGAGAATATACACACCATTTTGGGTGTTCATTGTCAACATCCACTATTTCAGAAGTTGTAAAAGGGTGTGTTTTGGGCTTGAAAAGTCTGTTTCTTAGGGAATGTTATGCCTTAGAAAAGTTTAGTTGAATATCCACATGTAATAGATGGCATTGTGTCTTTGGCATCCTCCATGAAAGTTTCATAGGTGCAAAGTTTCGTTAGCTTCGCAGGCTACTATAGGAGGTTTGCAGCCGATTTCTATTGAGTGGTAAATCCTCTGACATGTTTGACCAGGAAGGATCACACATTCATCTATACTGATCAATGTCAGATATATTTTTATTATCTAAAGGAGAATTTAGTATGTGTTGATCTTTATTTCCTTCTGTAATAGGGAGTTCGGTTTGATGTTTTTAGCGATGCTTCGCATCTGGGGTGACACTGTGTTTTGATGCAGCAAAGACCAATTGTTTATTATGGGTCTTGGCAGTTGTGTCCCCATGAACATAAATATTACACACATGATCTTGAGTTGGCAGCTGTGGTGTTTTCTATGATGTTATGGATACATTACTTTAAGGTTGAGAGCTTTATGGTTTCACCAATCATAAGATCCCAAGAAATGTTTTCTCCCAGGATGACATAAATGTTCAAAAACAAAGGTGGATGAATTTTTTACAAGAATACGACTTTGAAATATCGTATACACATATATAGGGAAATGTTATAGCTGATGTGTTGAGTCGGAATTCACGTAGTGATGTTGTGCTTGAATACAACTATTCTTAGAGAGTAATGAAAGAATTTTCACCATTACACATTGATATGGGAGATGTTTGGGGAATATGTTGTCTTATTCAGATGACAGAGTAGTCATCTTTGGTGCATCAGGTGGAAGATTCACAGTTTGGTGATCTGGAGGTGGAGGTCTGGAGAGACAGAGTTGTTTTTGGCGAACCCCCTGATGGTTGGTCTGAGGATGAAAAACACAAAGTGTTGTATAATGGAAGGATTTTTGTTACATTGGACATGCGTGAAATTGTTCTTAGATACTTGCATATTTCCCCATTAGCGGTTCATCTTTGTGTGAAAAAGATGTACCAAACCTTGAGGAGCCAGCTTTTGTGGCCTGGGATGATGCATGTGGTTTTGGACTTCCGGTCTCATTGTTTGGACTTTTATATGGTTATGGTCGAACACTGTGTTCCTGGTGGTCTGCACCATCCTTCATACATTCTTCAGTGGAAGTGGGAGGACATCTCAATGGAATTTGTAACTGGTCTACCTAGAGCTCTAGGAGTATGTGATGTTATTTGGGTGGTAGTGGACTATTTAATAAAATCATCTCATTTTCTAGAATTCGAGGACTCGTGATTTGTGAAATTTTTGTTGAGGTAATATCTAGGGGTGGTGGTGAGACTTCATAGAGTCCCAAGGATGATCATTTTTGATCGAGATCCTCATTTTATCTCTAGGGTGTGGAGAGGTCTCCAACATGCCTATAATATTCAACTATGCCTTAGAACTGATTTTCATCTCCAATAAAATGGTCAAACAGAACGAACCATCCTCACTCTTGAAGAAATGAAATGCTCCTGTATCCTGTATTTTGGAGGTTCTTCGATGAGGAACTTACACTGGGACAAGTTCTTTTACATCAATTGTTTTCACTCCACCATTTGTATGATGTCGTTTGAAGCCTTGTATTGTTGGCGTTGCAGTTCACTGTTGTGCTGGACTTGGGGTCGGAGAGTCTGAAATTCTCATACCATAACTAGTTTAGTATACAAATGAAATGGTTCAGGTGATTCATGTGAGGATTAAGACATCTCAAGATCATCAGAAATAAATTTCTGGTCAACAGAAGATGCCCTTAGAGTTTTATGATGCAGACCACATATTTCTGAAGGTGACTCCCTATCATCTGTAGTGAAGGTTTGGTTATGGGTGTACACTTTCTCCCTAGTTTGATAGTCCTTTCGAGGTGTTAGCTCGTGTTGAAGCTGTGGAATATCGAGTAGCACTTCCTCCACAGATGATCCAAATACACGATGTTTTTCATGTATCATATCTCTGTTGTTATCTTCATGATGAATATCACATCATTGATTGGTGAGAGATCGACGTTGATGATGATGCGACCTTAGGGAGAGACCTCTAGAGATCCAAGACCGTAAAGAGAGTTATTTTGTGGGAATTCTATTCCCTTGGTTCATGTTGTGTGGCGACACAGTGGCATAGAAGATAGTACATAGTAAAGTGAGTCACAAAAATGATATCAGTACCCATAGTTGTTCGATGTTTAACTCTACTCATATAATGAAGTTCCCATTATGGTTATATAACTTTCAGGTTTATATGAAGGATTTTATTGGTTGCTTAATGTAGCTTTCTCTCTTTTGAGAGTTATCTCTAGGGGTGGGGGTTCAGGCTTCTATTGTTTTTTCTTTCATGTTGGTTTTGAATTATGGAGGACGAGAATGTTTTGAGAGGTATCTGATGTAATGGGTCAGACCACTCTGGTATATTCCTTTTCGATAATCTAGTGTCTCAGTTGTTCTATGTGGACATGGTGACTTATCCCCAAGGCTTTTCCAAATTTCAAATTTTCTTAATAGTTCCATTGGTGAACAGTTCCATCGGGGAACAGTTCTAACAGTAAACTTAAGTGAACAGTGTAATGGTAACCTAATGTAAACAATTTCATTGGTATCCTTATATAAACAGTTTATCGGTAACCTTATGTGAATAGTGAAATGGTAGCCTTATGTGAATAGTGTCATAAGTAGCCTTAGGTGAATAGTGAAATAGTATCATTCTGTAAACAGTGTCTTCGGTAGCCTTATGTGAATCATGAAACTGTAACCTTATATAAACAGTGCTAACAGTGAGGTCCAACGGTGATCACTTTCCTTTGCCAAATTTTGAGTTTATTAACATTTATTGCAGAACTGTGAGGTTCCAATGGTGACCTCTTCCTTTACAAATTTTGAGTTCATTAACAATGTTTCTAGAACATTGAGGTTCCAATGGTGACCTCTTTCCTTTTCCAAATTTTCTGTTCATGAACTCTATTTCCAGAATAGTGAGGTTCCAACGGTGAGGATCTAACATTGAGGTTCATGAACTGTGTTTCCATAATGGTGAGGTTTTAATGGTGAGGTTCATGAACAATGTTTCAAGAATGGTTTGGTTAAAACGTTTAGGTTCCAACAGTGATGTTCATGAACAATGTTTCCAGATTGGTGAGGCTCCAATGGTGAGGATTCAATGGTGAGGTTCATGAACAATGTTTCCATAATGGTGAGGTTATGTTGGTGAGGTTCATGAATAGTTTTTCTAGAATGGTGGGGTTCCAACTATGAGGTTTCAACGGTGAGGTTGATGAACAGTGTTTTCCCTTTTCCAATTTCGAGATCATAAACAGTGTGTACATCTTCCTATAGTTTCACCCCTTTCACATTTCCTTTGATGTAATATTAATTTAGGGCCCCGTTTTAAGGACACAATGTCTGACTCAAAGGGCAAATCATCGATATTAATTTCATTATGGTGCAAGATTCTTTTACATGTCCAAACCGCGTGGTTTAATTCAGTCCTCATTTAAGGGAAAATCAAGCGTATCAAGATCCTCTGTTCCATTAAATCCTCTAATGGGACGATATATCTTCTTACCTAATTCTTCCTCCTTGTTCTTGTTTGTGATATGCTCGAGCCATACATTACTTCCCATATGAGTTACGAAATCAAACTTTTCTCCTTGTAATAGTTCCCCTCTGATTTTGGTGGAACCAGTCATATCGACTGATTGTCAGTATAAGGTATGTTATATCATCATTCTTTTGGGATCATCTCTTTATGTTTCCCCATGCCCTTTAATTGAATACTATATCCATGTTCCTAATGGAATTTTCTTGGGTGTTGACCAGTGTGGTCATGTCTCTGCATCCTTGTGTGGATACAATGGTCATGGGGGGAAGAAATTGTAACTCGTTGGGTGGCTCGTTCTAATCCAAATGACTTCAAGAACAGTTTAATGTAGAGGATTTGTTGCTTCTCTTTTATTATACGTGAAAAAATATAGTTATAATGTTTTATCCTAATAGATCAAATTGAAGTCGAATTAATATATATTTTAACAAGATAAATAAATTGATATCGATCATATGTTATGGCCTCTTGTTTCACTAGATAGTGTGATATCTATGATTCCATTGTTTAGCTTTTCATTCATGATGAAAATTGGTAAATAGCATAAATCCATGATTTATTTATATTCGTTTAGATAACGATAAAGAGGCATGTAAATAACTTTGGTTCTTTTGGTTGTAATTTGATGTTAATCAAATTAGTGTAGTAAGCATGTTTAATTATTTGGGAAATCTTACTGGTTATGTTTCCTGAATTTAGAACTTGTCTATAATAAAACAGTTAATCCAAGATGGTTTAAAGAACTCGTTGTTTAAGAAAAGAAAATTCCTTTTAGTGTTCTCAGTTACCATATTTCTTGTATAAGGGCCAAGAGCCCAATTTATATGATATCTATTTTTCTAATGTTTGTGGCATCACATGATGCCTATAGTAGATAGATGAATCAGGTAATGAAACTGGGTGTCGGAGAGGAAACCAGGGGTGATGAAATTAGTTGGATGTGAATGTTTGGATTCTTACTGATTCTTATTGGTTGTCTATCTGCTTTACATTCCCCACATTTGAAGGCAACTGCTCTTACTTACCCTTCTTCTGAAAGGGGTGAATACAGGCATAGTATGCCATGTGCTTTTAGTGTTTATCTTCTCAAGGGAGGATGGTTCTATGCTCATGATATAGGTGGCCATGACTTGACGGGTAGTTAATCGACTCACCATGATGAGCCCCTTGTGATTAGTATCTTATAATGTGTTTCTAGAATTCCTTGGAATAAGGGAATGTAATAATGTTGTTAAAAATGGTTGAATAAATGATGTTTACTCAAGCGGTTGGAACTTGTTGGGACACAATGTTGAGGTTTCACTTTAATGGGAAATTTGAATTTGGGTGTGATGCTAATAAAATTTAATATGGAATTAGTGATGGTCAATTAATTTTAAAATAATTAATTAACATCATGTGGAATAGATAAAAAAGAGATTGAAGTGTTGTAATGAAGCTCTTTAAATGGTTGTGTGCTTATAGGATACCCAGTCTTAGAAGAGGCAGTTGGGAGTCTGAGAAACGTTAGTTTCAGTTTAGTATATTACTAGGTTATGCCCATACTATTGATGTGAGATATTCTATATTCTGATAATGTTTTGTTTCTATATGCTACTACACCCTGTCTGTTAGGGAAACTGATACATAATGGATTCTTATCCATGGGGGGATTTTTCCCCAACATTCTGGTGGGAGGATGGATGGATGAATACCCCCTTCAGCCTCACTCGCTTATCTGGTTAGTTACATGTGCTGGTAGGAAAACTGGTCACTTTTCCTCATATATGTGTGTAGAGGGATGTAATGGATTATGATTATTCATGCACATATATTCTGGATATAGGATCATATAGACTACTATAGAAGTATTGTTTATAATATATGATGGGTTGAAGATCCTTACTCAGTGTATGGGTGGGAATATACACATTATACGAGTTCTGGTGGCTCCCGAAATCTACCTAGTTACTTTCATGTGTGGACGTGGTTGTTTTTTTGCACGAGGTGCATGTTGTGGTGCTTCACCTAGGTGTCTATGGGCAAGCCAATTAGAGAGAGATTATTAGGATGTGTGACGTTGGGGTAAAGAGGAAACCCAATGGGGAAGTAGTAGTGGGGTACCATTGAGGTTATTTATTATATTATATACTCTTTTATGCATTACTTGTTGAGAGTTTCCATCGTGATGCTTGGAACATAGTATAACTGTTTTGGTGAAGAGTTAGTTTCATTTTTTGTTCACTGTGCTTTAGCATTCATTATTTACATTTTCACGACAGGCTTCGGGGAGGATCCTACTGAGTATACTGTTATACTCAACAAATGTATATAAAAACTATTTTCATGTCACTTTGAGTAGGTTGGAGATCTAGCTGGTTTCTAGTATCTTGGGGTTGCAAGACCTGTTTGGGCTTGTGGTTTTTGTTGTTTTTACTTTCCATTGGTATTGGTAGTTTTCCCCTTTCATTGGAAGTGGTTCTCCATGAAATTACATTTTTGTACATTGGTTTTCTATTATATTTTACTCTAAGATGGGGATATTTGGTTTCTATCTTATCTCTCTCTTTAACATGTGTTATATTAGAGGGTAATGCCTCACATTTGAGTTTTTACTATACCCCCAGTGCAAATCTCCAAACCGAGGCCTATTGGAGGCGGGACTCAGGGGTCATTAACACCCTTCTCACATTGACGACCCAGGAGGGGTACAGATTGTAAGGATAGGGTCATGAAATATATAAACACCAATTCTAAATAGGAATGAAGTCTCATATAGTGGATATATTCCTCATCATAGGTTCATACTTACTGTCACATTTATAAATAATCATAGGTAATACTAGAATATAAAACATAATTTCTCTTCCAAGAAAATTGATGTGTTATTTATGTTGGAAATGTTGATCCATTACTAGGATGACATAAAATAGAAAATAAAGTAAGAATGATATGATTTTAATGATTAAAATTTCCACCAAATATATTTAGAGAGGAATCATATACTTCAGATATGATCATCACACCATTATGGATTTTACTTCTAATTCCAATATAATATTTGGGTGGAATATTAACCCCCATAAGATATTCTTCATATATGAATGAGTGGGTAGATCCAGATTCCTGAAATATATTATTAGTTCTAGTGTGTAAAAAAACTATACCTTTGACTACATCATTATCGCACTCCTGGATAGAAATATTTATCTCATGAGATTCCCCCATTCCCCTTTTTATATGTTGTTGTTGACAATGATCAAATTCATTATCCCTAGTGTCTGGGAAATAGTTATTGAGATTTATTTCTCATTACACATAATTAACAGATGTGTGGGTGGTGAATTCTACTTTTTTTTCTCTCAATCTTAATCATTATCAACCATCTTCCCATCGCTTTGGATATAAATTACATAATAACCTTACCTTAAACACATAAAAACTATTACTACCCCCTATGTAAATTTATTCCAAGTATCTTCCCACACATAAAGAATAATGGAATGATCATATTAATCACCCCATGGATCATAGTTTATTCTTTGAACATCATCTACAATTTTTTGTCAAAACCATTAGATGCATATGAACGTCATACCACCATTCACACCTTGATTTCACATAGGAAAATATATTCTCAGAAACTAAATCCTCATATATAACATTCTATTAAAATAAATTTTATAACCACCTAAATAATAAAAACATATTATATTTATGTTTGATGATAATACCTGAATTACACCAAGGATGTAAAATAAAATTATCCTCATAGGTACTAACATATTCATCACTCTTCTCCATTAGGTACTGGGACAGTTTTTCCATATCCAAATGAGTAATATGAGGAATTTACATATTGGAAGAAATGTTCTTAAACACATAAAAATTAGGGATTCAATTATGTGTTCTAGAATCATACGTTTACTTAGATCCCACGATTGAAGTACATCAATGTCCAAATGGTAGAAAACCATAACGACACTTCCATGTTTAGAAAATTCCAAAATTGAATATAATGTTTCAATGGTATTGATCTGTTGTTTATAAAATAGTTCAATAGGGGACCGACTGAAATAAGAAGGATGTTTCCTCACAAAGGACTCAAAATAATGACATTCCCTCTATTTTTCCTTGGGATGTCCAAAATGATTTATATCTTGAGAATGATTTTTGATCACAGAAGAATGCTTTTTCATTCCAGATCCCATACCATTTAGATTATTTAGAGAAAAATTGTTATATTTTATGTCAGAATCAACATTAATGGGGATCCATAGACTTTCATCCATTGAATAAAACCTAAATAATATATTAAGAAATAATAATAATTTTAGGGAAACCAATAATAATGAAATTCAGTTATATAATTCCTTTATTATAAAACCTTCATTAATCTTTGAACACTTAGGTAAATCCTAGTTCATTAATTGGAAATTTTTATTTAAATCCATTTTATGGTTTGTAACAGGTTTCAAAATTTAACTATTTATCTGGAAGTTATTTACAAAAATGTTGTGAAGAAACTACCATTTTCATTAATAAGTTACCAATGCATTCTAGATCAATAAATGGTTTAGAGGGTCATTCCCGTAACATAAATCTATTACAAAGTGACATCGACTTATAGTATACATGAATGTATGTATTGTGAAAAATCTACTAGATCTATCTAACACATAAATTCTAAGAAATTTTCCAATATTCTGACACATCCTTAGACATTTTCTTTATTATATCACTATGGATAAGTCATCATAATTTTTAATGGTTATCTAATTATTTCCTATGATAGAAGCTATTTTTACAAATATTATTTTATATACACATTAGATTAGTTTTTAGAGTATTTATTACATTAAAAAACCATATTGCAATGAATCATAATAGTTTGGTTCCATTTTGAAATTGAAAACATGAACACTCATCCATAAGGGACTTATGTAATCTCCGACTATATTCTTTATAATTATCACCCTTCTTATACATATCATAGATGATACATATCTTCATAATATAGGGAATAAAAACCTAATATGGGGTGTGATTATATGCACAGTAAGGAAATTAATGGGTTACATATAGGTATAACATGACAATAAGAGTTTGAGAAAATTATAATAACATTTTAAAACCATTCCATGTATATCATAGATCATAATCTCGTGTCATGGAATTGTAATTAGTTGTACATAAGTCATGATTCATAAGAGAATCAATAATAATGATCACTAATAAAATAATAAATGGATTTTTTGGAATATATATAAGAATATAAAATCATTTCCATATTAGTATGTAATCACTTACAAGATCATCATTATAGAAAAACTCCATTACTAAACTAGGTTCGCTTCCAGTTACAACCATGTATTGATAAACTAGGATAAATTCTTATTCCAGGACAATATTAATATAATGTTTTGACTCACCATTCCCATACTGAATATCGAATGAGATATAAATATTCACCAAATACATTGGAAACATATATAGTTCCCACCCGTCAAATATTTAAATCATACATATATATTCCAAAAGAACATAAATATTAATCATATTATATTACATGAAATTAAATGGGTATGATAGAAATTTATTCATATGAAGTACAATTTTCCAAATTAAATTCAATTATGTGGAAAAAAATATTATAAAATTTGTGTCACATACGTGTCGAGAATGATGGGTTTTAATGAAGAAATAATCAAGAGTTTTTTATTTTATTATATCTAATTTCATTGTGAAATCGAATCTAATTCCAAAATTAAATTAATATATGAATTATTTAACTATATACACATTAAAATAAATTTAAAGAAAAAAATACTTCATAATTTAATTAAATTAACAAGAATTTTTCAATTAATAGTCAATATTTTTCACTATTCATCAAAAAAATTAAACTATTTAGAAAAATCATGAAAATTAACACTATTTCAATTTGGAAATTCAGAATTAACAAATACATTTGATTTTATATGTTTTATTTTTTATATGATTAAAAAATATATATCTTTTTATTTTCAACAAAACATGTAATGATTTTTTTTTTCAAAATTGAATTTTCAAAATATATAATGACTTTATGAAAACGTATTTTAATTATTTTCTATATATATAGATTATTTACAAACAGTATTTATAAAAATTATTTATTTCTATTAATATTCTTATTTTTATTCCTATTCTGTATCAATCATACATAATTATCTATATTAATAATATATAATTTTTTCTTAATAATGAGGGATTCATGTAATAAAAACTCATATAATGTTTCATGTTGCACAAGAATAAATTGTTTTATCTAGAATCACAATAAATTGAAGAAATTTATTTTATTAGAAATAAGTTCATAATAATGCTTCAATTGATTAGTAAAATAATTCATAGTCAGTGCGTGTTAGAGAACCTTAGGAAGGGGAGTCATTTGGGAAAGAATTTCTTATATGTCCTAATGAAAATAATTTGATTCAATCAATATTTTAATGGGTTATTTTTTAAGGAAAACATATAAGGTTTGTGGGGAATATGAGGAATCATGGGAGATCATCATTCATTACAATGGAGAAATGTTAGAGTATGAGTGTATGATGAATTCTAAATATAAATATATAAAAATAATGCTTTAAAATATGATTATAGGGGACAAAAATAATTAGAGATATGAATTGATCAAAAATAAAAATCAGAATTTGATTTGTAACTTTAATCAACTGATATTTGGTGTGGTATATAATATCCTAACATGGGAAAATATGGCCAACAGTTTTGAAGGACCCATCATAGATGACTCAGTAATAGAGGTAATAGGGAATCGATGGAATAAATACAGACATAAGGTTTAAAATATTATAAAACAACTTTTCAAGGATTAAATAATAAATTAGGTTTTCAGTTTATTGTATACCCTACTAATTAAATTTATCCTTCATTTTCAATAAATGTTTTTTTTGATAATAAATATTTATTTTTTAGTTAAAAAATATATATTTCAAAAATTTTATTGATTCGATAACCACTACTGTCTCATAAATATATATACACATAAGAAAAACCATTTATAATAATGAAATTACATAGATTAAAAAAACATAAACAGAAACCAACATGTACAGAAATGATAATGACGGGAGTGACAATGATGACTAAATGACACCTATAAACCCTGATGTTTGTAATATCATGCCCCTTTACCAAACTACTTCAGTGGACCTGAATAACAGTTTATGTATACATGGGGATAGAAAAAAAATTATACCCAAGAGGGTCTTCTTTAGAACCTCTCGTGTAATGGAAAAATAATAATAACATAGCAATATGAACAACAACGAGACTAACTTTTCACATAAACATGTATAAAATGTTTACAATCTCACCATGGATATCTCTTTCTAAGTATCACTTATAAGAGAGAATATAATATAGAAATGAATATCAATATTTTTCTAATCCAACATTCTAATTAGTATTCTTCCCTTCCCTAGTGTCATAATTCTTTGGAACCCCTCTCCAACTGTATGCTTGTAAAAAAACTCATGGTAATGGGATCACAACATGAACCACATATATATAACAATAACATCATTTGATATAATAAACCCTCATACAGATTTCAATTAGTTCTACATTAGTCACCACATCCAATATTCCATGTATCAAACATTGGGTATTATACCAAAAGACATTAAAACCTACGCATCGAGTTTGTAAATCAATCCATCATAGATTATAGTCATCATACTGATAATAATCCATTGGATACAATATTATATAATAGAACTGTGTGAAAGCATGTAAAATCCTTCATATCCCTATAAAAACTTATATGGTAAAACAAAACTCCATGAATACTACGACATTCTACAATAAATACAAGGATGAGGGGCCATAGGGGGTCGTCATCCATCCCATCAATCATAGAGATGTTGGGGAAAACACCCACTTGGTGTCCACTATGTATTAGATTCCACATAAATTATGGGTGTGGATGTACATAATCTCTCAGAATATACATGGTATAATATATCTCACATCCACAATATGGGACGAAACTTTTTGTTGACTCAATGGATACTGAAGGTTCTATGGATCTCATCTTCCACTACAGAGAACATATATATTATAATCAGAAAATCATTTGAAGGAGATATATTACTTATTTCATTACATTTTATCATTTAGTTTTGTTAATTATCTCATTGTCCACTAATTAACCGTTAATATTATTCCAAATTACATTACATTACACAAAAAATTATAGTAAATCGTATCCCCTAATGGAATAATCCCAAAAATGCCCATGGATTATCACGATTAACTTATTTAATGAATTGGTATTACATCAACACTAATCCCATGGGTTAAGAAGTATTCATTCATTATTTTCATAATTCTATATCCGTGTACTCTAGGAAAACAATCCTAAGAAACCGTCAAGTGGAATCATAAAAACAATAACCTCCAATGACCTCACACTATTTAGAAATGAATGATGATAAAAATGAACTCATCAATTGTCCATTAAAAATTACAAAAAGAATACTAGATCATGGAATCTCATGAACGGGTATGATAATATTTAACACATGAAATTAACTTTATTGCAATCCACAAAACCAACATCTATAAACTGATATATATATATATATATATCCATCAGAAGAATCATCTTCTTCCACATCATCCTGGATCCCCTCACACATATCACAATACACATCTGTGGTACATCCATCCCATGATCACATCATGTTAGGGCCTCTTAACCCCATATAACACATCATCCTTACAGGATCAACCATAACAGGGTAATATGGTGAGTTTCATATCCTGAGAACATAGAAAATTATCATGAGTAATAAAAGTTATCAATTGGGAAACTAGGCCCTGAAAACAGGTCGTTCATCTTTCTCATGCAAACATGCTCTCAAAGATTCCAAATAAGGATATTTTCCTACTAATTAAAATGGTAATCATGGGAATCATAGATTATATTTATCAATCAATCGTTTAATAGTTTATATTTATGTTACAAATTAATTTATTAATTGGTTAAAACTATATGGAACCGAAGGATCCAATGTTATTTTCATTATATTACATTAACCGAAGATTACAAACATACATGTTATTTAATCTATTAATCCTTAAAATTAAAAATAAATTTTTTATTTATGTTAATTAAAAATTAAAATGATCAATACAAATCATTGAAAATATCTTAACCATGGATGGAATATATTTAACACTCTATAGGAAAACAGTAGGCAAACTGCTATCATAGTATAAAGAAAAACAATCAGCATGCAATCAAAACCATTTTCATTATTCGTTTCAACAATTACTAGTTAAATTTTATTTCCATCAATGAGTATTAAAAATGATCAACTAATTATTTTACAAAACTAAAATATGATAACCAGTGAACCCATACTACAATTTAATCATAGTTATTTGCTCAAGATGAGACCAACAACGAAGATCTCTGATGACCTCACCTTAAATAAATTCATCCATACTACAACACCTTGACGCATATACACTAATAATAACCCATGAAACCCACATTAGAAATGTGGGATATTATATTCCATTTAATATCTAGAATAATTAGTGAAATATGATAAAGAACAAAGGAGTAACAATAATAAATTTTTATTGAGCTCTACTTGGATGATAAGAGATCGATGAGAGAAGCTTAAATATTGATTCTTTTGAATGGGAGCATGAAATTTCAAGGAGAAGAGGCACTTAAAACTAGAATTTGAGATAAGTGATAGTGTTTTAGAAACACATGATCCTTTTAACATTTATAAAATCATTCCATAAGAGATTTGTATTGATTGTAAACCATTTACACATTGTTTTAATTTTGGGGATTTGTTTTCAATAAAAAATAAATAACATTTAATTATTTATCCCTAACTATTTAAACATCATATACTAGACCTAAATAATCCATGATCCATAATTACATAATTTCTATGCATTACACATCATGTATTAACCATAACTGTAGTATTTATCACAAAAAATGCTCTAGACTTACTCCAAGCCTCCTTGGAGCACCACATGCCACTGAAACATGCAAAGGGTATATCTAAAAAAATATGAGCTCTTAAATTATATAACATGTAATCATTTTCATCCTAACCAAAACAGAATGAAAAAATGGGGACATCTAAATAACCAACCTTTGAGATACATCTTAAAGGTCCCAGAATCATAGGAGCTCTATAACCTCATTAATGGAAAAAGTGAAATACTACACAATGACCCCAACAAGAATAAAAAACGTTTCATGGGGATATTCCTCTAAAATGATAAATGAAAACCACTATAATTAACAATTATAAACCATATAATAATCTATAATTTTAATCATCCCTGAAAGGAACAATTTTACAAGACAATATCTAAACATCAAACATATTACTGTATTGAGTGTACATATATGAATCACATTCCAATTTAATCCCCACCATGACACTATTACTTTAAAATGTATGAACCAATGTAATAGAAATAATGAAGAACACCCTCTCATTGTGGTCCTGGATCTCCATGAAATTCTCCTCAAAGGTCAAGTCTTTGACAAAACTGATCTCCCCCTAATCGATGGCATGATACCCATCATAAATAAAATTAATGTTCTATGAATCACATATATTATAGTGTATCTATATCATCGATTAGATAATTTATATCATATATTCCATAGTATCAACAAGATCTAACACCTCAAAAGGCCCTGTAAAATTACATGAATGATTCCTCCCATGAAAAAAAGTATAATATCCTAGGTGATGATTCACATTAAAGAACATTTGAACTCCTATACCAAAGGCAAGCGGTCTAATACATTTATTTTTATACTATTTATGATGATATCGTGATGATTTAAGATTCTTGTGAATTACCAGATTTATCTATTTCATATTCTATATAAATTTTGGACATGAAATTATGTTATATCCAACCCTAGTAAAACACAATGGAGAATAGAAATGTTTACCATTCAGTTATTTAATAATCATCATACCAATGACTTTGGGGGAAATATTATTTTAATAAAATGCAAACTAGGAAAGGGTCTATAGTCAAGAACCATAAAATCCAAAACAAATGATCAAAAAAATTTTAAATAGTCTGGATGGTCTGCCCTATTAGGATTTCGTTCTATAGATAAATAGTTGTGCTAATGAATAAAAAAATAGACACATGCTGGATAACTATCAATATAATGTATTTAAATTAGGATCCAACATAGAATTATCTTCCTTGAGAGTCCATGGATTCATACCACCTCTTCCAGTAAAACATCGTTTAAAAACCCTCAGGTGTGATCAAATCCATGATCACTATAATGTTTGATTATTTTTACAAATAATCCACTATGAATTTTATAGAATCATATCCTACATGTTATTTAGGTAAATTAGTATATATTTCTATAATTATGTCTTCTTACTTTCACTATGTAAAATTTAATTGTAAGTGAAAATGACAAGGAACATTGTGCTCAACCTTCACATTTTAGAAGACCAAACATTTGGAAATAAACACTAAAACTACAAATAATCATCCAGGTCACCATAACTAACCAATAAAATCATGGTACATTTTATTAACTATTAAATGAACCTCTAAACATTGAAAATGTTAAATAAATAGAACCATATGTCACATCGCTATAGGAATGAAAAAAATCCCAAATGAACACTCGAGGTTATCCATCCTTAGAATCACCATCAAGGGAATCTCTAATAAAAAACTCACTCTATCCACACATCCACCTCATAAAAAACAAATAGGGACTCATCCACCTATTTTAGAAAACCAAATTTCCCTATTATTAGAAAAATACAACATCCACCTCCATCTACCCCTTATAATGATGCTTTATTGCTAGTTATTCCACCACTTTCTAGAAATTCCTAGATTGATGAACAAAATCCCCATATGACTTACTTATCAGTGAATCAACTTCATAATTACCCTTTCATGGAGAATATGAATCATCATAGTCATAATCCTACAATAATTCCTTCCACAAATGTTGACCCATGTTCTTTTCATACGTGGAGAATTCATACCTCAAGCTCTTATGGTTTGTAAAACCCTAAAAAACTTCACTAATGAGGTATTTTTTCTAACAAATCGTCTAAAACACCAAAAATACAAACAATATATAATGTGTGGAATAGTTACACTAAATTTTTCCAAACATACATCTCCAATAAGAATAATATGATCTCTACTTAATCAGAATACAATTAAAGATAGGTTGTGATGAATCATTGAAAGAAATAAAATGAAGTACCTCTGCTAGAAAACAACAAACATTAGTGATGACCATCTTTTCCATTATGTACTCAAAATAATCCTTTTAATGGTTACTACACCATATCTCTTGATCCTTCTAGTTTAAGGATGTAGAAGGAGTCCCAAACCAAGATAAATCGACTATAGAATGACAATAATAGCTAGTAACACCATTTAACCACTAGGTATCTTCAACTAAATTATGTAATTCCCATGAAACAGCTACCACTATCCTCATATCATCCACAGATGCATCCTGTTGTGACACCACATGATTAATGAAACAATATTCATGAGAATATAACACAAACAATGAAAATTTACCAAATAGAGTCTATTGATGAATATCACCTAAAATGGAACTTATGTACATTACAGGCTCTTCATATTATGAATAGAAATTAATGATGTCATTTATGAAAACCACCACAAAATTATACAATAAATATATGAATATTACATTCACAAACCTCATGAACATGTCTGAATCATTCTTAACCCAAAACAAGATCACACAAATCATATAATTCCCATGAAGAAAACATAATTGAGTTTTCAGAATATTGGAACACCCAACACATGCTATATACCAAACTCGGTATTTCATCAGTTGGGTGATACTACGACCTCCATTCAAAATACATCATGGTACCCTTCGAAAACTCTTGGAAACAATGACTACTGAACCTCTAAAAAACATGATTTTGAATTGTCCATCGATAATGATTAGTACATGACATGCCTATGACCCATCCAATGATATCATCCTCTAAATAATGTTAATGTCTCTCCATTGGTCTAATAAAAACAATAGTCATACTAAATAATTTCAGAATAAAATGCACTAGTAAACCATTCAATTATTTGGATGATTTCATATGGTTGTTTAGCAAACATAAGAAGTATTCCTAGTAGTGGATATTCCCAACAGTATCTCACAATATATATATACTTTATATATGTTAGGCCAACCTCCAACTAGAATACTCAATGATGAGCAAAATTGAATCTTCTCTACCTCATGACACAAAGAATGTATGATATTATTTTACAAAAAGGCTTTCCTTGATAATGAATATAAAAAATCATATAGAAAAGTAGAAAAAATGAAAAGGGTGCCTCAAATGATATCTAGCTCTCATAGGGTAAGAAATGCTAAAAGATGAATCTAGACATGAATATCTCCTCGATATTTATAACCCTTTTGGTGACATATTTTATAGAAATGATCTTATGTAATGACCAGTAAAATTCATCAGAAATTTTTTCTTAATTTTATTTGGGATTTTACATGAACGTAGTTTCTGACGACACCTGATTCTGATGCTCGGTGTGGCCAGAATCAATTTCTAAATATTAGCTCGGGTACGTTTAGTGAACGAATGAGTAGGTTTTCCTAACTTTTGAAACGGTGCTCGGAATTTAAATCCTAGGGCACCGATGAAACTGCACCGCCGGTAATTGCATAGGAGCACCTTTTCTGAAGGTGTGTTTTCTCAGGAGGAGTTGTTAATTTTGTGGTTTCGTGAGGAATAAATAAGATTATATTACAATTTTATTTATTTTCCTCTAGATCGTTATAACCCAAGTAAGGGAGTTGGGGGTGGGACCCACATGTTGTTAACCAACCTTGAGAGGATAAAGGTGGGGTGGGTCCCACACGAGTCCAACCCCTCATATTCCATTACTACAAAACCCCCCCTTAATGTGAGACCACTCACCTCCCCCTCTCTCTTATTTAATCATTCAAACTCACATAATTAATTAAGTGAGTTATGTGTTTGATTTTTTTAAAAATTTAAATGCTTGGCTTGATGTAATAAAATAAGATAAGTCTTATTTTATTTGGGGGGGTTGGTTGTTGAATGAGTATATTGGGGAGATAAAACTCTTTTCTCTAGGGAAGAAATTCATCCTTCTGCAAAGAGCTTCAATCCTTCTGCGAAGAACGTCATCTCTTCAACGAAGAACGACTCATCGACTCTGGTATCTCCATTCGCTTTCTCCTCCGCGACAAGGGAAGAGACATCGACGTGGGATTTCTCTCCAACGAAACATAATAATCCTCTTCTCTTCATGATAAGAGAAGATGACGTCTCCTCAGATGCTCTCCATCGACGTCTACAGAACCACGCCCCGTGACACCGCTTTCTGTGACACTCTTCGAACATCAACTTGTTATCAAGGTAGGGGTTAATTAGTTTTTGTTCGTGAAATATCCATTATCGTTCTTCGTCTTTATTTTTGGGCCGCTTGATTTCAACTTATCGGGGGGAGGTCGGACCGCACGAACACGACCGAATCTCTTCCCCCTTTTGTTGTTGTGTTGTTTCGGTTTGAAAGAAGGCGGTACGGTGCAAGGACACCATGCCGAATCATGGAGAAATGTGACAGAGATGCGCGGCGCCATCGTACCGCACCGTTGAGGCCGAACGATCCCGCGACCGGATTCGGGCCGCAGCGAAGGGGCACAGTGCCGTCGCGCCGTGCCGGTCGGACAAGGTCGCGGCTAAAAGCCGTGGAGGTCCATGGTGGGGTGGCCAGAACTGCCGGCCGTCGGAACCTCGGAGGGCGGGACCGCAACGGGTCCCGCGACGGAAACATTGGCCGATCGGACCGGGCCGACCATTTTATGGGGAAACCGGGGGTTGTAACCCCTGGCAGGCCAATGGAGGGGCCCCCCACGTGGAGGCTGCGGTTAATCAAACCGGGGGGCAGCCCCCCCTCCCCCCCTCCCCCACCCTTCCGCTCAGCTCGGTGTGGCCGAGCTGGCCAAACAGGGCGCGCGCGCACGCCAGGCCGGGCCGGGCCACACCCCCCAGTAAGGGCCGCACTCTAATGGGATGGACCCGGACCTGGTTCGAGTCGACCCGGTTCGGGCCGACCTAGGGGGGGGTCTCGGGCCGGGTGGGTCCGGGGCCAAAACCCCCCAAAAACGAACATGTACGTTATTTTTCCCATATCATGGGCTACAAACCTCCGATCGACGCACCGTCAATTGAGAAGTGATCCTTGGATCGAGATGGTCGGTTCGGTATGTTACACTCAAGGTTTCAGAAGAACATTGGGTATGGATGGGTTGGATCGAACATGAAACCAACCGGGCCCTCGGAGTGGAAATGCTTATAACTTGACCTCTGGACATCTGATGCAGTTGGAGTGTGGTCGGGTTGGTTTTGACTTAGAAACCAACCAGTCCCCTAGAATAGAAAGGCCAATAACTCGGAGACCGGGCATCCGATTGACGCGCCATCTGTCACGTTGAGTTCCTCTTGTCGAGACGGATCTTTGAGATACATCAACTCTGGACTACGTGTCAGTTGATGTATCGACCCCCCTTGGCTCGTGGAGAAGACCATCCTGGAACCGAGCATGCTACGTGTGGGAACTCTATAGCTAGTTGCGACGATGAAGATCACACTGAAATAATATGTGGGTTCGGTAGTGATGTAGACGGTACTGAAATCTATTGTGGGTTCGACGGCGATGAAGACTTCACTGAAATCCTACGTGGGTTCGGTATCGATGAAGACCGTACTAAAATACTCCATGGGTTCGACGGAAATGACTATTGTTCTTGTATCGTACGTGGTTCTGGCAGTGTTTGACTCTGTTCTTGCTATCCTCCGTGGGTCTGGCATAGTAGCTGGACTGTATCCTATGTGAGTCCTATAGCATACCAGGATTAGTATCCTACATGGGTCCCAACATAGATGAATTAGTGGCTATATCTGATCATCTCTATCACCTAACGAAGAAGTATACCTGTGTGAGATGAGTCTTGACTTAAATCAATATCTTTGATATGATTGACTAGCTTTCCTATGTGGATTTAGTTATGTTATCATCTGTGGATTGGGTTGTACTCTTTTGTGGATGTGATCGAACTTGGGCATTGATGCTGGAGCTGAACATGAATTGATAACTTAGGTATATGTATGGGCATATACCTAAGTAGTGTTGGATGTTAATTCCTGGTTGTATCTTTTCTTTTTGGGTTATCCATTGTGGATTTTGGGAGACCATCAGGGGTCTCACGGTCCCTACTGATAAGCATATACTCACCCCTACATGGGCTATTCCCGCACTAGGTTGTGTTGGTTCCAGATGACGGACAACAATGATCGTGGTTGAGGCTTGTGGAGCAAGTCGGTACCTGCAGGTGGACAACTGGGTGGGACGTACATGGAATGGACGGCTGGAACGGAGGAGCTGAGGAGTCTATTTATACCCACCCTTCAGGTGGGACTTCTAGTGGACAGCTCGATGTTATAGATCTACATTCAGTTGTTGTACATTCTTTCTAGTTGTACTTTTCTTTCAGTTTGGGTTTGTATTCTGGCCCTCTTACTTTTCCGCACTACTTTTGTACTAAGATTTATATAGTGTTTACTTCTACTTGTTTACTCATTGATGTTTTTTTACTTTATAAAGGCAATGCCTTCCAATTTTTTCAGGATTTACCCCTTGGTACTAGTCGCCAGCCCCTGGCCTATGGGAGGCGGGCTTGGCGTAGTCACGACACGGGTCCCGAGGACGGGTCATGACAAATTTGTGTCAGAGGAGTTTGGTTCTACCACAGAACTCAGGACTCTGACCTTTCTTCTTTGTGAAGCAATAGTGTTATGGGTATTGAGTGTGTTTATTAGTCCAGGGAGTCCATTTTTGGTGCAGCGGCCGACGTATCTGTACACCAGGACCCTGACTTCTGATTTCCGACTCAATGCACAAAAACATTGATTGCATGTGTGTTTCAAAAGTTTTCATTTTGATTACAATGTGTCAGCACACTAGGTATACTATTTGATCGTGGCACATTTTTTTCTTTTCGGGATGGCCCCACGATGGCAGCCAGCTTTGGATCCGAGTTTTGTGCGAGCCGACATCCCACCGTGTGACAAGGCCTCGGTGTAGGGCCCTTTTTCAGCGGAGGCACAGGCGGTACCACTACCCACCGAGCCACCAATTCCACCATTACCATCCACTGAGAGTGCACGTTGACTTAGTGAACTGCACGAGTTTTAGCATCAGAGACCACACAGGTTCCGTGGGGAGACGGACCCTCAGGCAGCCGCGGATTCACTGGAGGTGGTTGTTCGAGTTTTCAGGTTAGTGGGGACACCAGCTGACCTCATGGTGATCCTCGTAGCGAGCCTCCAGCACGCATCAGCCGGCAGATGGTGGAGCATGATGCTCCAGGTGCATGAAAAGGCATCACACCTCTGGATGGACTTTGAGAGCCTCTTTCACTTGGAGTACGTCCCAGCCACCCTCCGTGTGGTGCACATCCAAGAGATTCTACAGCTGCGGCAGGGCAGCATGACGGTCGCCCTGTACTCGGTGAGATTTACCTATCTCTCACGCTATTCGACGGACATGGTACAGGACCCATTCTTCCGGGCCCAGAACATCGAGAAGAGAATGAGGCATGATATCATGGCTTCGATGATCTCCCTCAAGATTCTGACACAGGCAGGAGTACTAGAGAGAGCTCTTATCATAGAGAGATTTCTTGTTGAAACTACGCCAGCAGTGAGACCTACAGCAGGGCGACATGTAGCAGAGTCATCTGCAGCTGGCAGTCGACGGATGTCACAGGGGTCCAGGCGGACCGGACCATCAGGCATAGGACCTAAGGACACTGGCTCAGAGGTGCGGGGCACACATCGCAGAGCCAGCCTTCCGAGGAGACGACAGTGCTACACATGCGGCGCGCAGGGCCACATGGCTCATGACTACCCGACCCACCATGCATAAAAGAAGTAGACGGTTGAGGGGCCCCCCAAGAAGAGGCAGAGGGTCGACCGTGGCGGTCTTCTGAGGGCAGGCAGATGAGGTAGGAGAGCTGGCCGAGCAGCAAGTGGGGGGAGACACTTTTAGGCTTTACCACTACCACCACCAGGAGGTCCACCCCGACCACAGGGAGCTGGCGGGCAGAGACAGACTCAGCTTCAGGTAGCAGTGGCCTATGACCACCGCATTCCAGAGAAGTTTCCAGGTACTCTCTATGTCTTCTCCACCCTTGATATAGTTCTGATAGACACATAAGCGAGTCATTATTTTATTTCTACTTCCCTTGTTCGGATCTTGAAGATTCTGAAAGAGCCGTTGGCTCGATCCTTACGTCTAGAGACTCCTACGGGAGAAGACTCGACGATTACGCATTGGTTCCGGCATTGTGAGCTTACTCTAGGAGGAAAGATCTTCAGCTGGGATCTTCTTTTTGTGGCGTCAGGGCCTTACGATGTCATCTTTTTCATGGATTGGTTATCTACAGTCCATTCTCAGATCGACTGTGTTAGGCGCAAGGTGTAGTGTGTACGCACCGATGGGAGCAGGTTCACCTTCACCAGCGAGAAGGGAGCCTTTGAAGCATAGGATAGACTCACACAGAGGAGAGGAAAATCCATAACTCATTAGTTGGATAGACTCATCCTAGGAGAAGTTGACGTACAGAGTCCTAGTTTTCTTGTAGTGGTGGATCAGTATGCGGACATTTCCCTGACAACGTTCCAGGACTACCTCATCATAGAGAGGTAGACTTTTATATTTACAAGTACCCCGGGAAACCCCTATATCCACTCCAGTATATTGGATGGCCCCAGCTGAGCTTAGAGAGCTACTGGTACAGTTGGAGGACTTGCAGGGCAAGGGATTCATCCGACCCAGTGGTTCACCTTGGGCTTCCCTGATATTGTTCGGCAAGAAGGCGGACGGATGCTTGCGACTTTGTGTTGAATATCGTCGCCTAAACTAGGTGACCGTGAGGAAAAAGTATCCGCTACCGAGGATTGATGACCTCTTCGATCATCTCAAGGGAGTATGGTGGTTCTCAAAGATAGACCTCAGATCAGGCCATCATCAGCTCGGAGTTCGGGACGAGGACGTACAGAAGACGACCTTCATATGTCTGTATGGCCACTATGAGATCATGGTTATTCCTTTTAGCATAACCAACACTCCAGTAGTGTTCATGGGTCTCATAAACATGATCTTTAAGCCATACCTCGATCAATTTTTCATGGTATTCATCGATGACATTTTGATATACTCGAACACTGAGGAGGAGCATGCCTACCACATGCGGGTTGTACTAGACAAACTTCGAGAGCACCAGCATTTTGGTAATCTCTCGAAGTGTCAGTTATGGTTACATGAGGTCCAATTCTTAGGACAGTTCATCTCTGAGGTGGGATTTGGGGTGGATACTATGAAGATCGAGGCACTGCTAGCTTGGGAGCCACCCCTGAGCATGATGGACGTGAAAAGTTTCTGGGGTCTAGCTGGGTATTACCAGAGATTTGTGCCAGACTTTTCCAGAGTTGCGACACCACTCTCAGCTTTGACAAAGAAGGGGAAACCCTTTGCGTGTTCAGACAGATATCAGCAGAGCTTCCAGGAGCTGATATAGAGATTGACCAACGCACCTATCTTGAGGCTACCGAAGGAGGGAGTAGGGTACGTAGTCTACTGCGATGCATCATGGACTGGACTCGGATGTGTTCTGATGTAGGAGCTAGTCGTGATCACCTATATATCACGTCAGTTGAGGCGGCATGAGCATAACTACACTACCCATGACCTAGAGTTAGCAGCAGTGGTCTTCGCTCTGAATATATGGTGACACTATCTGATGGGTGAGCGTTTTACATTCTACTCTAACCACCAGAGTCTCAGGTACATATTCTCACAGAAGGACCTGAATCTGAGACAACCATGATGGCTTGATTTCCTCCAGGACTATGACTTTGAGATAGTTTATACTCCTGGAAAGGGGAATATAGTAGCTGATGCTCTCAGCAAGAGCACAGACATCCATATACTCCGGGAGGCGACGGAGCAACTAGCCACTTTGAAGATATCCTTCATGGATAGAGATGGTTCAGCCTTTTTTCAGTCACTCACAGACACATCTCCACTACTGCAGCGGGTCAGGGAGGCATAGCTTGGGGATGCTGAATGTGATACGCGGCGTGCGTAGATATCCTCAGGGCAGACACCTGATGGATTCACTATAGGAGGAGATAACATCGTCCTCTTCAGAGGATGTAGCATGGTACCAGCTGCTTTATAGGAGGAGGTGTTGATGGAGTTTCACACTTCCCCTTTAGCGGTACATCCATGAGTGGAAAAGATGTACAAGGATCTCAGATGGCAGCACTGGTGTCCGGGTATAAATAAGGTTGTGGTAGAGTTCGTTTCTCGATGCCTCACCTGCCAGCAGGTGAAGGCAGAGCACCAGGTACTAGCAGGCTTGGTACAGCCTTTGGAGGTCCCAGAGTGGAAGTGGGATGAGATAACTATAGACTTCGTGACTGGACTTCTGCGTACATCTTGAGGTCACAACTCCATTTGGGTGATTTTTGACCGACTCACCAAGTTGGATCACTTCATACCAATCAGAGAGTAGGGCTCAGTAGAGAGTTTGGGATGCCTCTACATTCAGCAGATTGTACAGCTTCATGGTTTTCCATCTTCTATAATCTCCGATCGAGATGCTCGCTTTACTTCCCGGTTTTGGAAGGGGTTATACGAGGTATTCACGACACAACTATGTCTGAGAACCACCATTCACCCTCAGATAGATGGTCAGATGGAGAGGACCATTCAGACTCTCGAGGACATGCACCGTGCATGTGTCCATGAATTTGGTCGTAGTTGGGAGGACCACCTACCCTTGGTGGTGTTCGCATACAACAACAGCTACCACTCCCCCATCGGGATGGAACCATACGAGGCATTGTACGACCGACCTTGCAGATTACCTCTGTGCTGGACAGACCCTAGGGAGTTAGCACTTGTGGGACCAGAGATAGTCCACGCCACGACGGAGAAGGTCTAGGTCATCTAGGAGCGGATGAGGACAACTCAGAGCTGGAAGATGTCTTTTTATGATAGGCGGCAGAGGCCACTGGAGATTGAGTGTGGCGACCACGTCTTCATACGGGTCTCACCTCGACATGGATTATGAAGATTTGGCTAGGGAGGCAAGTTATCTCTGCACTTTATTGGACCATTCCATGTCCTCAGTAGGATAGGAGAGGTGGCTTATCGCCTGTCTCTACCACCTCATTTGCACAAGGTGAACGACGTCTTACACATATCTCAGCTGAGGAGAGATGTTAATGACCCGACACATATCATCGACCATGGGGAGTTGGACATTGACGATGGGGAGACTTTTGTGGAGGTCCCAGTGGAGATCGAGGATGGACACGAGCGGGTCCTATGTGGGCGGTCGATACCTCTAGTACGAATCAGATAGCAGCACTGGAGCCACCAAAGGAGAACGTGGGAGCGGGAGGCTCATATGCGTGCTTAGTACCCATATTTGTTCCCCTAGTTTATGATGTATCTTTACGGGGACGTAAATCTCTGATGTGGGAGTAATGTAAAGACCCATAAAATTAAAGCGAATTGTTTTCTTAATTTTCTTTGGGATATTACAAGAACGTAGTTTCCGACGGCACCTGATTCCAACGCCCGGTGTGCCCGAAATCAATTTCCGATGTTTATCTCGAGTACGTTCACTGAACAAACGAGCGAGTTTTCCTAACTTTTGAACTAGTGCTCGGAATTGAAATCCAAGGGCACCGATGAAACTGTAGCAGCAGTAATTTCTTAGGAGAACCTTTTCCAAAGGTGCGTGTTCCTGGGAGGAGTTGTTAATTTTGTGGTTTAGTGTGGAAAAAATAAAATCATATTACAATTTTATTTATTTTCCTCTAATTAGTTATAACCTAAGTAATGGAGTTCGGGGTGGGACCCAATTATTGTTAACCAACCATGAGAGGATAAAGGTGGGGTGGGGACCAGACGAGACCAACCCCTCATATTCCTTAAATCCATAAACCCCCTTAATGTGAGACCACTCACCTCCCCCTCTCTCTAACTTAATCATTCCAACTCACTTAATTAATTAAGTGAGTTATGGGTTTGATTTTAAAAAAATTGAAATGCTTGTCTAGATATAATAAAATAAGATAAGTCTTATTTTATTTGGGATGTTTGGTTGGTGTGTGAGGAGATTGGGGAGATAGAACACATTTCTCTGGGGAAAAACATCATCCTTCTGGGAAGAGATTCAATCCTTCCGCGAAGAACGCCATCTTTTCAACGAAGAACGACTCATCGACTGCGGTATCTCCATTCCCTTTCTCCTCTATGACAAGGGAAGAGACACTGACAGAGGAGTTCTCTCCAATGGCACGTAATCACTCTCTTCTCTCCGTGATAAGAGAAGATGATGTCTCCTCAGACGCTCTCCGTCGACGTCTACGGAACCACGCTCCACGACGCCGCTTTCCGCGATGCTCTTCGAACATCAAATCATAATCAAAGTAGGGTTTAATTACTTTTTGTTAATGAAATATCCTATTACGTTCTTCGTCTTTATTTTTGGGTGATTGATACCAACTTATCGGGAGGAGGTTGGACCGCACGAACACGACCGACTCTCCTCCCCCCTTTTTTGTAGTGTAGTTGCGGTTTGAAAGAATGCGGCACGGTGTAAAAGCACCGCGCGGAATCATAGAGAAATGCGGTAATGATGTGTGGCACATGCGCGCCCCGCCGGAGAACCACGAAGACACCACGGATGGAGCAGGGCCGCGGTGGAGGGGCGCAGCGCCGTCATGCCATGCCGATCAGACAAGGCCGCAGCTAAAAGCTGCGGCGGTGCAAGGTGGGGCATCCGGAACCTCTGGTCGCCAGTACCTCGGAGGGTGGGACCGCAACGACACCACTAGGTTGCCGGACCGGGCCGGTCATTTCAGGGGGAAACCGGGGTTCGTAACCCCCGACTGGCCAAAGGGGAGGCCCCCCACGTGGGGGCCGCGGTTACTCAATCCAGGGGGCAGCGCCCCCCCCCCCCCTTCCGCTCAGCTCGGTGTGGCCGAGCAGGCCACACGGGCCTCGCGCAGGCGCCAAGCTAGGCCGCGCCCTAATGGGCCGGACCCGGACCCGGTTCGGGTCGGCCTGGATCGGGCCGGGTCGGTCCGGGCCCAAAACCCCCTAAAAACAGACAGTTACGTTCTTTTTCCCATATATTGATCTACAGACCTCCGATCGATGCACCATCAGTTGCTATGCGATCCTTGGATCGAGATGGTCGTTTCGGTATATTACAATCAACATTTCAAGGAACTTTTGGGACGACTGGGTTGGTTCTAACACGAAACCAACCGGGCCCTCTGAGCGGAAATGCTTATAACATGAGCTCCGGACGTCTGATTGATGTGCCGTCGACTTTTTTGGATTCCTCTTAGTAAGAAGGACCTTTTGGTCTACTCTTCTTGAGGATTGGAAGCAGTTGGGGTGTGGTCAGATTTCTTTTGACTTAAAAACCAACCGGGCCCCTGGAATGAAAAGGCCAATAACTCGCAGACCGGGCGTCCGATTGACGCGCCATTTGTCACGTTGAGTTCCTCTTTCCGAGACAGAACATTGAGATACATCAACTCTAGACAACGTGTCAGTTGATTTATCGACCCCCATTGGCTCGTGGAGTGGACCCTCTCAGAATCGAGCATGATGTGTGCGGGAACCCTAGAGCTGGCTGCGATGATGACCACTACACTGAAATCCTATGTGGGTTCCGCAGTGATGAAGACCGTTCTGAAATCCTCTGTGGGTTCGATGGTGATGAAGACTGCACTGAAATCCTACGTGGGTTCAGCTGTGATGAGGACCGTACTAAATTCCTCTGTGGGTTCGACGACAATGACTACTTTTCTTGTATCCTACGTGGGTCTGGCAGTGTTTGACTCTGTTCTTGCTATCCTACGTGGGTCTGGCAGAGTAGCTGGTGTGTATCCTATGTGGGTCCGACAGCTTAGCTGGTTTAGTATCTTACGTGGGTCCCAACATAGATGAATAAGTGGCTATATCGAATCATCTCTATCACCATATGAAGAAGTATACCTGTGTGAGATGAGTCTTGACTTCAATCATTATATTCGATATGATTGACTTGCTTTCCTATGTGGATTGAGTTGTTTTATCATATGTGGATTGGGTTTTACTCCTATGTGGATGTGATTGAACTTGGGCATGGATGCTGGAGCCGAACTAGAATTGATTACATAGGTATATGTATGGCCATATACCTAAGTAGTGTTGGATGTTACTTCGTGATTGTATCTTTCCTTTTTGGATTATCCTTTGTGGATTTTGGGAGACCATCGGGGGTCTCGAGGTCCATACTAAGTAGCATATACTCACCCCTTCACGGGCTATGCCCACACTACGTTGTGTTGGTTGCAGACGACAGATATCACTGATCGGGGTTGAGGCTTGTGGAGAAAGTCAGTTCTTAGAGGTGGACCACTGGGCGGTGTTGGGTCGGAACAAAGACGGGAAGGATGGCAAGAGGGGGGGTGAATTGCCTTTTAAAAAAAGATTAACAAATTAAAATCAAAGTTAAAGGTGCAGCGGAAATAAAGAGGCAATCACACAAGAAATTGTTAACGGAGTTCGACCAAAACCCGGACTATGTCTCCGCTCCCAACTCAACCGTTGAGAGATTCCTACCGCTTGCTTTTCAATGGTTTTAGCAAGAAACCCACTAGGCTTTGAGGTAGCACTAGGACCTATTACAGCTTGCTTTTATTGGTTTAGCAAGAACCCACTTGCTTTTAATGGTTTAGCAAGAACCCACTATCCTTCTTACAGGTGAAGGATTGCTCACCTATGTCTCAGGCTATTTAAAGGAAAGCTTGGCAACCTTTTCACACCTTAATGGTGATGTGAAACCCAAAAGAAAGGGGGATGAGAAAAGGTTTGGGGTTTGTAGGCACAAACCCAATTTTAAGCTCAAAATAAATAATGCAATAAAAACCGTAATTGAGGAGAAGCCTTGGGCGCCAATTGGATAGATGGAGTTGATGTAGCGTGCTCTCCCAAGCTTCTTGAGGTGCTCCTTGGATTGGAAATTGGTTGGAGCACTTGAGGATCCTTGAAGGTGGAGCGCCGGAGGTTCGCCAAATGTGCAACAATATGTCCGGGCGCTTGGTATATGATCCGGGTGGTGTCCGGGGCTTCCTTGGCCTTTATTTATAGGCATGGAACCCTTGGGGAGTCTTCGGAGCCGTTGGAAAAGGCCTCGGAGCCGTTGGAGGCCAAAAGAGGGTTGACTGGTCAAAGCCAACGGCTAGTTTGACTGGGCTACCGGCTGGCCGGTACATCTCCACCGGCTGGTCGGTGCCTTGGAAAAGGTGGATGCTTCTGTCCAGACTCCACCGGCTGGCCGGTGGTGAGGCCACCGGTTGGCCGGTGGCAAGACAGTAGCAAACACTATTTGGGCTGGGAGCCACCGGCTGGCCGGTGGTCAAGCCACCGGCTGACCGGTGGAGCCTGGCAGTGGGCAATGCCTCTGCCAGGTCCACCGGTTGGCCGGTGCTATCACACCGGTTGGCCGATGGACTGAATTTCAGTCCACTTTGCCAGCTTTCTTGGGCCAATCCTTTGGAAATGTTTTGCCTATCATCCACAACACTTAAAAACAATGTTAGACAAAAAAGAAAGGTGATTGTGATCATGAAAATCAAACAACGAGGGGAACGAGATGTACAACAATCTCCCCCTATTTTGATGATCACAATCACCAAAATAATTAAAGTAAAAACATAAATGAGATACATGCTAAAAGAAAGTAAATACTAAGAACGATCAAAAGGATTCTCCCCCAATCAATCAAGAAATTTCTCCCCCTTTGTGATTATCAAAATAGCACGGGGCATAAAACTTGATTGAGGGAAAGGGTTTGAAAAAAAAACTAGATATGAGAATAGAAAAATCAATTGAGATTTTTGAAATTGAAATGAAAATTTGAATAACAGTTTGAATTGAAAGTTTTGAATGAAAAAAAAATAATTGAATTTGTTGAAAAGAAATCAAATTGAAATTTGAATTGAAAATACTAATTGAATTGAAAAAAGAATTGAAAATTGAATCGAAAGAGATTTTTGAATTTAAGAAAATTTCTCCCCCTAAATAAAAACAATAAGTCACCGGGGAAAGGAAATAAATTTTGGCCCGGAGAGACTCGCAAGAAGGGATTTTTCAATCCAAACTTGTCTCATAGCGGGTCTTCTCCTATAAAATTCGTCCGAAAAGAAAAAAGATTTGGGTTGACCGTACCGGGCGTTTTTACAATTACATTCATAAATAAGGTGCCCGGGTTATTTACAATAATTGCAAAATTTATAACTAGAGCTCCCCCTTACAAAAACAGTGGGTGCATGGGAGGAGGAGGCTTGGTTGGTATAGCCAAGTCCTTGAGTGGTCCTAGAAATTCGTTGGGAACCTAGAAGATTGTTCAAATTTTGTTCCCCTTGGGTGAACTTAGCTAGGGTCTCCCTTAGGTCTTTGATGGTTGATTCCATGGAATCAACATTTGGGAAATTTTGGATTTTGAGGGACATCTCCTCCTTCTCTTTGAGAAGTTGTTCTTTTTCGGAGGAGAGTATTTTGAAAGACTTTTTTAAAGCAACAAATTTTGACGATAAAGAATGAAAACCTTTTTCTAGTTGGTCTCTAGCGTGTGAGAGTTCTTCATAAGAAAGATGATTTAAAGAATTTGAATTTGAAGAACAAGAGGAGGAGGAGTCGGAAGATGTTACCTCATGAAATGCCATTAGGCATTTTGTACCTTGGTCGCTTGAGGAGGAGGAGGAGGATGATGAGGTGTCACTCCATGTCGCCTTGAGGACCTTTTCCTTTCCTTTTTCCTTTGGTGTGGCCCGTTTTTTGTTGAGTGGGCAATCGGGCTTGTAATGCCCTTTTTGGCCACACCCGTAGCATTTCACCTTGGGCTCGGATTTTTCGGTGGATTCTTGCTTTCGGTGCTTGCGGGATTTCTTCTTCTTGTGCTTCTTCATAAACATGTGCATTTGGCGGGCGAGATTCTCCATTTCCGAGTCGCCGCTTGAAGATGAAGTAGATGAGGAAGATGAGGATGAGGAGGAGCTTACTTCTTTTTGAACCTTGAGGGCAATGTTCTTTGGTGTCTTGATTGGTGTGCCCTCCTTTTGTGCTTGCCTCCTCATCATGATCTCGTACGTCATTAGGGATCCGATGAGCTCCTCGACCGGCATGTTTTTGACATCCTTAGCTTCTTGGATTGCCGTCACTTTAGGTGCCCATGAGCTCGGAAGGACCCATAGGATCTTCTTAACCATCGTTTCTGCAGAAATATTATCTCCAAGAGATTTTCTACCATTGCATACGTCAGTAAATCGAGTAAACATTTCAGAAATAGATTCATTTGGGTGCATGGAAAAGCTTTCAAAATCTTGTCTATACATGTCTAACCGAGTATCCATAACTTTGTTAGTGCCCTCATGGGTCACTTCCAATAGTTTCCAAATTTCATGAGATGAGGTGCAAGTGGAAACTCGGTTGAACTCATTTCGGTCAAGGCCGCAATGTAGAGCGTTCATGGCTTTGCCATCAAGCTCAAAGTTTCTAATATCGGTGGGGGTCCATTTGGATTCGTCGGGGGTAGAAAAAGTATAACCTTGCATGACAATTTTGTAAATAGGATATCCTATGCTTCTAAGAAAGGTAGTCATGCGGGTTTTCCAATAATTATAGTCGGTCCCATCAAAAAATGGAGCCCGACCCAAAGAAAAGCCTTCGGGGGCGAAAGAAGTGGATGCCATCAAAAAGGATCTTTAATTTGAAACCGGTTAGGGAATTATTCAAATACTCCCTTTGATACCAATTGTTGGGTCGGAACAAAGACGGGAAGGATGGCAAGAGGGGGGGTGAATTTCCTTTTAAAAAAAGATTAACAAATTAAAATCAAAGTTAAAGGTGCAGCGGAAATAGAGAGGCAATCACACAAGAAACTATTAACGGAGTTCGACCAAAACCCGGCCTACGTCTCCGCTCCCAACTCAACCGTTGAGAGATTCCTACCGCTTGCTTTTCAATGGTTTTAGCAAGAAACCCACTAGGCTTTGAGGTAGAACTAGGACCTATTACATCTTGCTTTTATTGGTTTAGCAAGAACCCACTTGCTTTTAATGGTTTAGCAAGAACCCACTATCCTTCTTACAGGTGAAGGATAGCTCACCTATGTCTCAAGCTATTTAAAGGAAAGCTTGGCAACCTTTTCACACCTTAATGGTGATGTGAAACCCAAAAGAAATGGGGATGAGAAAAGGTTTGGGGTTTGTAGGCACAAACCCAATTTTCAGCTCAAAATAAATAATGCAATAAAAACCGTAATTGAGGAGAAGCCTTGGGCACCAATTGGATAGATGGAGTTGATGTAGCGTGCTCTCCCAAGCTTCTTGAGGTGCTCCTTGGATTGGAAATTGGTTGGAGCACTTGAGGATCCTTGAAGGTGGAGCGCCGGAGGTTCGCCAAATGTGCAACAATATGTCCGGGCGCTTGGTATATGATCCGGGTGGTGTCCGGGGCTTCCTTGGCCTTTATTTATAGGCATGGAACCCTTGGGGAGTCTTCGGAGCCGTTGGAAAAGGCCTCGGAGCCGTTGGAGGCCAAAAGAGGGTTGACAGGTCAAAGCCAACGGCTAGTTTGACTGGGCTACCGGCTGGCCGGTACATCTCCACCGGCTGGCCGGTGCCTTGGAAAAGGTGGATGCTTCTATCCAGACTCCACCGGCCGGCCGGTGGTGAGGCCACCGGTTGGCCGGTGGCAAGATAGTATCAAACACTATTTGGGCTGGGTGCCACCGGCTGGCCGGTGGTCAAGCCACCGGCTGACCGGTGGAGCCTGGCAGTGGGCAATGCCTCTTCCAGGTCCACCGGCTGGCCGGTGCTATCACACCGGTTGGCCGGTGGACTGAATTTCAGTCCACTTTGCCAGCTTTCTTGGGCCAATCCTTTGGCAATCTTTTGACTATCATCCACAACACTTAAAAACAATGTTAGACAAAAAAGAAAGGTGATTGTGATCATGAAAATCAAAAAACGAGGGGAACGAGATGTACAACAGGCGGGACGTACTCGGAGCGGACGGCTGGACCCGAGGAGCTGAGGAGGCTATCTGAACCCACCCTTCAGGTGGGACGTCCAGTGGACGACTCGACATTGCTGATTTACTTTCAATTGCTATACTTTCATTCCAGTAGTACGTTACTTTCAGTTTGGGTTTGTATTCTATCCCGCTTACTTTTCTGCAATACTTTTGTACCTAAATTTACTTTGTGTTTACTTCTTCTTTCATACTCTATGGTGTTTGTTTACTTTATAAAGGCAATTCCTTCCCCTGTTGTTTGGATTTATGCCTTGGGGCTAGTCGCCAGCCCCTGGCCTATGGGATGCGGGCTTGGAGTAGTCATGACACGGGTCTCGAGTACGGGTCGTGACATATTATATGTTAGGATGAGGATAATATTACGACTATCATCTAAATTCATAATCTCCACCCTTATAATACAAACCTGGAATACATTATAGTTGATTCCTTAGAAGAAACTTCTTCAATGGCAGAACCTGGAATATAACACATGGAACATACTAACTACACAGATTGTTTGAGAACTCTATTAGATAAATACCTTGAACACTGCAATAAAAAATATATATTATTAATTGTAATAATAATGAGATCCATCATCCCTATGTAAATGCGATGATAGGGGTGGGACATACAATAGGCTGACCAAAAAAATATGTAATAGAATTTGGGAGCCTGGAAACACTTTTCTTTATAATGAATAATAATAAAGGGTCCCTTATATTGATAATAATGTTTTGGAAAACATTATCTCTATAAAATATAATCTCACTAGCACATCGAGATATACTTTCAGCATAAATGTGGTGACATAGATCTAGATATATGGATTAAAATCCTCGCCAATGTGCCTCATGACTCCATCCTCATCCATCAATATGCTTAAATAATATCATAGAAGTTTCCTAAAACAAATAAAAAACTCACACACATTAGAGATCTCATTCTATTTGTTAATTAGGACATTTATATAGGAAACTATCACATTCAAAAAAAATCTATGCTCTAAAATGGTCTTAGAAAATCTCACAAATTAATGAAAAATCTGTGTGATCCTTGATGAAAATAACCACCTCTACATCAAGAATCCATGTATCATCATCCTAGAAAAAAAACCTATTTCTCCTCCCAATCATATATTGATATGAATTCTATTTCTACCTCCACAAACTTATCATCTATGTCTACAAAAAAATAGATCCCCAGTACTTCTGCAAACTCTCTCTCTGGAACTCTTAGTGTTTACTCTTTTATGTATCATCATTTTCAACCTCTTGTATGTTGTGATCTCGTAGAACATCCTATTGAGAAATGTCATAACAAACCTGACAAGTACAATATCCAAGATCCATTACTACAAAATGATCAATCATTTTACAAATATTTATTATATAATTTGGAATATTAAATATTAATTATTTATTTATTAAATTATATTGTTTATGGTTTAAAACAATATCATAGTCTACTCATTTTAAACATAGTTGAAAAGTAGATGGATACGTGATCATTTCCTTGGTCTCTACATCTCAAATGCAATCACAATGTTTAGCTACTTAGTAAAATCAATGTTTCCTGCATTGGATCTAAAGGTGGAATCAATATCCATGTCTTATTTGTTCTATCAGGTTTCCATTGCTTACTAGACATACAAGAAGTTGTATCCCAATTAACCCATGAAACATAACTTCTTTCTAAATAAAAACAATATCTGATCCCTCACCCTAAACCAATGATACCATTCTATAACCCCCCCTCCCACAATGTTGTGACATTGAGGGGATAAAAATGGTGACATCCCGAGTCCAACCTCAATTATGCCTCAAGTTAGAGATAATAATTTATGGTATAGTAAACATGCATGTTGGAGAAATTACACTCTAATAAAAACATGATGTCTTAGGAGATAAGACTATAATTAAAAATAACACATTCTGATATATATAAGAACAATCAAGTGACAAAAATCAATTCCATATGGATTTATACATTTGAAAGGAAAATGCCATTTACCAAAAATGGTAATGATGGTTGTGACAACGAAGCTAAAATAGATCCTCATAACCCCAGACAAAGTAATATCCAGCCCCAAAACCAACCATATTCATCAGACCTCATAAAAAATTATATATACATTGGTTAAGAATAATAATATACTCGGTCGGATCAGCCTCCGAGCCTCTCATGAAATGGTTAATAATTGAATTTTAATGAACATGTAAAATAGTGAAACTAAATCATCACACAAATATGTATATAGTGTTCCCAAAATCACAATAACAATCCTTCACCAATAATCACATATAAGAGTTCAAATTATATAATAATTATGATCAAGGGTAGCCCACTCACACATACAAAATTGATTGATACACTTTCCCAACATCTCACTACATGAACATATCTCTCCAAAAGAAAGTCATAATGTATAGACATGGGAAAGGAATAATAACTTGAAACACATGAATCACATAACAACATCATCCGATATCAAATATCCATATATGTTATACATTTTTTTTGGATCCACCACAACCGTATTTTCATGTATCAAATATTATTTTTGATTACATAATCCATTATAGCCCAAATAATGAGTAAGTAACTTTAAACATAATATAATACACAATTAATACTAATAAAAATATAGTAGATAATATATATGGTAATACATGTGTGTGCAATAAGAAAATGATATCACATACCTCTACACACATATATGGGAAAACTATCCTTTATGCATAACATCACAATTACCCACCATGAGAGCAAAGTCAGTCAATAGGGTGGTAATCATCCATTCTTCCCCCAATTTGGATGTTGGGGAAAACACCATTCTAGTGTCTATTGGGTTCCAATCACCCTAACTAGCATGTATGGGGAGGAGATTAAAATTATTGAATATAATAATATAATATATCTCACAACCACACTATGGTTATAATGTAGTCTCAGAATCAACAAAAACTATTTTCCATCAACATAGATGCTTCCACTATATTAATTATATATCCTAAATGAAAAAAACATTTAATATAGATATTTTAATTAATTATTTCCTTTTTTAATTTTTATTTATTAAATAATTAATTATCTGATACATTAATATTTAAATTATTCTACATAAAATTATATTACATTAATAATTGGAGGAAGTCATATTCCAGTCAAGAATAACCCAATCCATGTCCTTGGTTTATCACGATTATCATATTTAATGATTTTTCATTCCATTAACAATAACCATGTGGGTTATGAATTATTGATTCTTTATTAGAATCATTATGTATCTTGGATATCTAAGAAATCCATTTTAATCTACATCTAAGAGGAAACTGGAGACCATGAACATCCAGTTACCCCATGTAGTGGGGATAAGAATGTAGATAAAATATGAAATCCAGTCATTGGTCATTAAAATGATTCAAATGATAATACATCCTCTCTGAATCTCATCAACTCATAAGTATAGCTTTAACGCATTTCATCATCTATGGTACCATTTCCAACACCCACATTCATATAAAGATTCATATCACAAAAATTGTTTTCATATTATCCACTTCATTTGGTCCTCCATAGCAATATATCAGAACAACCATCTCGGGTTCATCCACACTTGACCTAGATAGCATATTGGCCTCCGCACCCGATATCATACATCATCCCACTACAATCATCTATAGGAGAAACATATCATATAGTTTGTATATTGATTACAAAAAATGTATCAGTAAATTAAAAAACAATAAATATGAAAACTAGGACCATAGAAAAGGAAACTAGCCTACTCATGAAATTGAGATCTCACAGAGCATGATCAACCACAGAACCTTCTCTTGACAATGGAAAACTGAGTCCATATGAAATATCTTTATCACACAAATGGTTGGTATCCAATGATTAATTGACCGGTTTATTTGTTAATAGGTAAAAAATATTGTCTAACTAAGGATTAAATTTTATTATCATCACATTACATTTACGACATGATCAAAAAGATTCCAATTAATAAATTTTTTATGATAATTATTTTCAATTAATTAATTATTAAAAGTTTTATCCTATTTACATATTATATTAAATGGATCAAAAAATTCTAAAAAAATACATATCTTTTGCCCAACCTTGAGAAACATGATGGAAAATATTTATCATAGTATGAAGAAACAATATATCAAGTTGTCACAACCAATTTCTTAATCTAGTCAAATAATAAAAAGAAAAATTTCATTTAAAAAAATGGAGATAAAGAATGATCAAATTATGATTTTCCATAAATAAAATAAATAGAGAAATGAATCCCCTACATCAAAAAAATTAATATATTTTTATAAGAGATCATACTAACATTGCAAGTATCTAATCACATCTCCTAAAAAACTGAATCCATATAAGATTCCATGACACATCCTCAGTATACAAATTGCATAAAATCCCAGTAGAAACATATCATGTCAGTATAAATCACCAAAACTTTAAAATAGAAACCCAAAATTGATTCCCATTGATGGAATATCAAACCCCCAATGAGAGAATTCCTTGTCCATTGAAAAAAAGACCAGCCTTATGTTCGTTTTCAAAAAAAAAGTTAATTCTTAATATTTAACAATTATTAATTTAAAATAATGAATCAACCCATAAAAATATATGAAACAAACATAAAATATGTGCAAGATTTAAAAATAAATTATTCAACCTCTCTCTCGAATTTAGCATCCAAACTCCTCTAAACTTACTCTGAAACTCCTTTGAGCCCCACAATTCTCATAATCATGAAAATGGTCGGTCTCAAAAAAGATAGTCCCTTACATTAACAACATTTTTCATTAAGTATCATCTATCAATATAGATTAATTTAATATATTATCATTGAAATAAATTTTACATATTGAACAACTTTTCTGAAAAATATACATATTTTCCAACAAATATTTTAATATTAATATTTAATAAATTGATGTTTAATGTAAGAATAATTATTCATTACATTACATGAATAAATAAATTTTTTAAAATATATTAAGTAATCTAGAAAATATATATTTGTCTTCTTAAAAAATAATATAATATATAATAAAAACAACGATTTTAAACAAATAATTTTTTTGGACATCAATTTTTAATTTACCAATACATATAATTACATAAATGATATTTAATTATGAATAATTTAATTTCTATCTTACATCATTCATTTATTATTATTATATAATCAGTATTAACTTATTTTTTTATTATGTGAATCTCTAGCTGTCAAAAACATTGAATTTATAAAAAAGATATATATTCCATATTCATGAAGTGTTACATTAATGATTCACATTTATGTTAATCTAGGATTCATTATAATGGTCCTTTTATGGTCTAAAAATATAAATCCAAAAAAATATAGATAAAATATTTCTAAAACAATCGATATCCAATATAAAATTGTATAAAAACCAAATTTAATGGGATTAAAAAAAATTAATATTAATGGAAAAACATAATAGATGGTGAATGATTAAATAATTAAATATTCCATGGAAGTTGGTTAAGGAGTAGAAATAGATTAACTAAAATAATTATATAATTTATATTTAACAATTATAAGATATATTTATATATATATATCAATTATAATATTGAAAAAGTATCTAAATAGACTATTAGTAAAGGATTATAAATGATAAAATGAAATAAAAATCAAAATCAAAATTCTTTCATCCTGCAACAACAACCAACCCCATTAAACATAACAATATCTATAATGATGTTACATATATTTATACGAGACGAATAATTATCAAATATACTTATAAATTATATTTTTAGAGAAAATGGTTTTGTGAATTTTTTTAATTAAATATTTTCTATATTCCCTTACTTAAATATATTCACCATTAAATAAAATATATCATGTATTAAACATTAAACATTCAATATTAATGATTTTATATTTATTTTATAAGAATATATTAATATAAATTTATAATTATGATTAATGTTTTTAAAATTATTAAACAATATTGTTAATAAATAAATATTTACATGTAAATAAACTTCATATTTTTTATTTGTGACATCTCGTGTTTCGTACTAGCGTTGGAAATGAAATGGAATTTTTAATGTTAAAAATAGTGGATAATAAATTTTTAAAACTATTAATTTGATTATAATTCGTATTTTTTTTGCCCACCATATTACCCATTAAGACATAGATGGATATTCCCTAGTATTTTCATAGGTATCATGGGTGACCTAGGGGATCAGGTGTTATAGGTCACAATATTAGAGTAGAAACCTAAAATGATACAAAACAACATGGTTACTGATAATGATACCCCTCAAGCATGATGATTAATTAGATAATGGTAATAGATTTTTAAAATTGGAAAATGTGTCCATAAAACAATATTAGCAACTAAAGAAATAAATAAAACTAGTGAAAATTTTTAGTGAATAGTTTGAAAAATTGTGCCACTACGATTATGACCTTGAGTGCGCCTCCCCATAAGCGAAAGGCTGCCGACTAGTAGTGGGGGACTATGGGGTCAAGTGGGGAGACTATACCCCCTTCTTATCAGAGTAAGACACAATAGAAATAAACCAAATTACTGAAAAAATAAGAAATAAATAGGGAACACATATAACAACCATTTCCAACAATAAATATTCCATGAAATTATTTAATTACATGAGTGAAAAAAATACCAAAATAAAGACAACAGACACAATCCCCAAAACGGTCATAACTCCAAGCCTGGATCCTCCACCAAATGATACCCATATCCACTCAACTACCTAGAAAGGACTATGGCCCTTCTCCTAACCTACAATCATGAAGTCTGATTGGGTACATAATGGGGGCCTGAGTATAGTGTGAGTACAACTCAGTAGGCCACCACTGAAGGTGTCTACAAAATATACAGTATAAACATGTAGTTCATGAAAAAGGAAAATGAATGATAATTGCCAAGTAATTATCTAAGATGACATTAACCAGTTGAGAGCCGAAGTCATTTCCACTTCCATTACCATTCATTTCACACCACTTATCATCACTTACATCTTCATCACACTTCCATGGGATAAACACATACATTATGTTATATGGGTCTATGGACAAAAATCACATGCAAGTGGGTGAACAAGTCGATATCTTATCTCACTAGGACTAAACCCTGATAGAAACCATAACCTCACCTCGAAGCCTCAGTCCGGGTTGATGAAACCGTTAGGATAATAGACACTTAGGCCCCTTTCATAACCCGTGCATTTAGGGTGGAGTTTAGAACCTCAGTCTTAGCTCAACCTGTGGGCGTAGATCCTCAAGTCATACCTCACTCTATGAATCCTTGTGCACATGATTATATATATAAGTAACCATCAACAATCCGAAACATTTCCCTTCTGCAAACACTATTCACAACACCGAACATGAGAGTCCACATCATGCCCTAACCCATTAACACATTAACATTTCACATCATTTAACCATTCACCCAATTCCCATGTGTTATGACTAACTCACTAAGAATGCAACACTAAACCCATAATCCATCACATTATGGTCTTTATTCATTCTACACATTAACCCATTTAACTTGTTCATCATTCCCATGAATCAACCATTCAACACATTCCATATAACCCTACGATTATTACCAAGTCTAGGTGCATCACCTAACTGCTATTCCACGTTCAACAAAACATGCCAACATATTAATTAAGGTCTCTACTCTTTATTACAACAAGGTCAATTTTTCAACCACATTCCCTAAGTCCTGGAAAAACCAGCACATCCCATGGATGGCCCCAATTAGGTCAAGTCATTCCAAACGCATCCCATGGGGATCTTGAGAGTTTCCATTTACCATTTTAAAAATAATATTACCAATCTTGCCAATGTTATTCAAAACATAACCAAGGAAAGGAATGAACACAACTAAACATGCACAAGTAAACTAATAACCATCAAATATCACTTGTAGACCACCAACCTCGAAAACGTGGTTGAACACACTCTCAATCAAGTCCTTACACCTCATTCCGACCAACCTTTGGAGATTCAACCTAAAACTCACCCAAATGAAAGGGTTTTACAGCTTCATAACAAGGGGAAGAGAAGATACAAACCCTAGACCCAAAAGAGAAGCAAGGACATGATTAGCCTTACCCGGAGCTTCGAACCGCAACCAACGACACTCTAAAATGCCATGGATCTAAAGAGAACCACCCTTAGGAAGCTTGGGTCGGCCATGTTCATCACTAGGGTTGATAGGGGATGAATGGAAGAAAATATCGAGTTGGGGTTTAAAAGCCCGGAGTGGAAAACTTGTAATTTTCCCCAACATTAAGTGGCAGCATAGTTTAGCCACACAGTTTGACAAACCATGCACAAAACCGCGCACATGCTACTTCCTGGAGGAGAAGGGTTGCATAATTTACTTGGTCAGGACGCACGGTTTTCCCTGGCCGTGCGTAGGCCATGCGCCCTAGCTTGTCTTGCCCAGTTTTCCTTTCTTCCATGCCGCGAGCCCCCGAAACATGCCCAAGGCCTCTCATACGTTTTGAAGACACCCCTTGAAGTCCAAAACAGAGGATTCAACCAAAACATAAAGAAAAAATATCCTTCCAAACACTGAGATCATACAACATCCCCACATTATAACGGCACGTCCTTGAGCCGAGTTCCCAAGCCTCATTGCTCCACCGAAGAAAAGATTTCAGGCCACTGAGCCCGCATATCTGATATACACTCCCACATTTCGTCCTAAACATTTCCATGCTACCATAGTACTCACACTAATGGAACAAACTTTCCTCGCAAGACCATTTCAATACAATCCACCACACGATGCGGATGCTTCTCAAAGAATGCATCAGCATCAAGATCCACATATTTCACCTCAACCACATGAGTTGGGTCAGGGAGATAACATCGAAGTAGAAACAAATGAATAACATCATGAATCCCACCATACCACTATGGAAGAGCCATTCATTAATCCACTATTCTGATCCTCTCAATGATCTAAAGAGGTCCCACAATCCTATGTGCCAACTTACCCTACTTTCAAATCTGGCGGTGACCCATCTTTGGCGACACCCGAAGGAACACATTTTCACCCACCCCAAACTCAAGTGGTCTACGCCTCCGATATGCATATGAATTCCTCCTAATCTAAGATGTATCCATCTGCTTCCTGATCAACATAAATCAATTTGAATTCTCCTACATGAGACTTGGCCACAACAACTCAGAATCACCAGCCTCTAGCCAATACAACAGAGATCTACATGGCCTCCCGTAAAATGCCTCAAATGGTGCCATCTAAATCGTAGCATGAAAACATTTATTGTAGGCAAACCTAACTAATGATAGGTGTCTCTCCAAATAACTGCCAAAGTCCAAGTCACAAGATCTTAAGATTTCATCCAACACTTGGATCGTATGCTCCGACTGCCCGTCCGTCTACAGGTGTGAAGACCTGCTCAAAAACACCTACATACCAAGCGCCTTCTGCAACCCTTTCCAGAAATTCTATGTGAAATGCGGATTTCAATATGAATCTATGGTCTACAACACCCCATGAAACCACACTATTTCCCGAACATACCGCTCACCCAACTGGTCAATTGTAAAGGTATCTTGAATCGGTATGAAATGGGCCACTTTCGTTAACTGATCCACGACCGCCCATATTGCATCATTCTTACGTGGTTTCCTCATAAGACCCATGACCAAATCCATTGTTTCATCACCCCACATCCATTTCGGAATGGGAAATGGATGCAACAAACCACCTAGGCGTTGATGCTCTCCCTTCACCTGCTGAATGTTAAGGCACCGTGCCATAAAGACTGCAACTTCCTTCTTCATTCAAGGCCACCAAAACTGCATTCAGAGTTCACGGTACATCTTGGTAAATCCAGGATATACTTCCCACATTAATGCATGGAACTCATGCATCAACTCTTCCTGCACACACATTGGAACAACCACACGATCACGAACACGAACAACACCTTCCATGTTGACAGCCCAACCAAAATGTTGCTCCACACCGTTAATCTGTTGCTTCATTATCAAACACTCAAGATCAACAAGCTGACCTTATTTAACTCAACTCAAAAGCGACAATTCCATCATTAAGGAATCAAGAGTGATCTGACCATTCTCCTCCTGCACCTGCAGGTGCATCTTTACAAACAAAGCCATCACCTTCCACTCGGTGCTGGACTCCTGAACCGCCTGATTCTGAAACTTCATTCTCATAGAATCAACAACACTCTTTCCCTTTACTATCATTTACACCATATCAATGTCAAAATACTGGAGATATTAAACCCATCTTCGATGTTTAAGATTCAAATTCCACTTTGACAAAAAGTACTATAGGATCTTATGGTCTGTAAACATGGTAAACCGTTCTCCCAACAGATAGTGTCTCCAGCACTTCAAGGAGTACACTACTACATCCAAATGAGGATCATGAGTGGGATAGTTCCTCTCATGGGGTCTCTACTGCCTCAACCCATAATCCTCAATTTGCTCATCTTGCATCAACACAGCCCCAAGTCCGATTCTGGACGCATTAGAAAACACGATGCACTTCTTACCTAGATCAGGTAAGATCAAGACAGCTGTGATAATAAAGCAATTCTTCACCTCTTGAAAGGCATTCTCACATGCCTCAGGCCACTCAAACCTGATTCCTTTCATGGTCAGGACCAAGAGTGATGCTGTCAAGCAAGAGAGATCTTAAATGATCCTTCGGTAATACCCGGAAAATCCTAGAAAACTCCGAACATCAGAAAGACTCTTGGGATGCTCCCAGGAATAAAACTGCTTGCACATTCTCTGGATCCACTTACAAAACTGCCTCTGAGAACATGTGACCCATAAATTTCAGCTCACCTATCCGTAATTGACACTTTCGTAGCTTGGCATACGGCCAATTCTCTCTTAAAGTAACCAAGACGATGTCATGAAGTTGGGCATGATCGTCATGAGTTTTCAGGTACACTATGATATCATCAATAATGACAACCACAAACCGATCTAGATAGGGTTGAAATATTTGGTTCATGAAATCCATAAACACTGCCGGTGCATTAGTCAAGCAGAAAAGGAATTTCCACAATCTCAAAAAACTCGTACCGACTTCGGAAAGTTGTGTGTGGTACTTTAGATGACCTCACTCTCATCTGGTGATAACATGACCTCAGATCAATATTAGAAAACACTCATTCACCCCTCAATTGATCAAATAGGTCATCAATTCTGGGAAGAGGGTACCTATTTTTCGCAGTCATCTGGTTCAACTTTCGATAGTCAAAACACGACCTCAACGACCCACCTTCCTTCTTTGGAAAAAGAATGGGAGAACCCCAAGGAGATGTACTAGGATGGATAAACCCCTTACGCTCCAAATCCTCAAGATGAACCTTCAGTTACTGGAGTTCTGCTGGTGCCATTCGGTATGGCGAAATATAAACTGCCTCCACTCCCGACAGCAACTCGGTCGTGAACTCAACATCCCTCTCTGGGGGTAACCCTGAAAAATCCTCAAGAAACACGTCCTGAAACTGATCCAGCATAGGAGAAAGATTAGATTATTCCCCTCCCTCAACATCATCATGCATGAGTCATGCCACTTGATCCGTGATTCCATTCATCTGTTGACAAAACGGCCTCAGATGCCCTTCTCGAATATCCCATTCGGCATGGTGGACATAAGTTTCACCCTCAAGAGAACTAAATGATACTCTGCGACGATAACATCATATATGCGCCCGATACAACACCAACAAATCCATTCCCAATATTAGGTCAAAACATTACATCTTGAGAATGAACAAGTCCCACATAAAAGGATACCCACCAACTTCCAAGGCACATCCCTCGAACTTCTTGATATCCTCAACCCGCACTCCCAACAGGGTGTCAGTTGACATAACTCCACAAACCCCCTCCACATGTAAACCCAACACTACCATAAATTGAGAAGAAACAAAAGAGTGTGTGGCATATGTGTTAAAAAACTCACTAGAAAGAGTAGAAGCGACAAGGATCATACCTCAAATAGTTGATGGTCGAACCTCGCCATCACCATGCACAAACTGAACTACCTAAAGCTGACATGCCCCTCTACCCTGGGCCCCAGCCTAAGTACCCGGTGCTACACTGCCATTCATGCTTGAGAGATCTTTCCCTAGAGTCCCACGTCCACTGCCGCTTCCATTACAGACCGTGGAGCTCCAACTACCTGCCTGATACGGTAAAATTGATCCCCTTCCATTACTCATCATCTTCCTTTCACCATCATACTCGCCCAACTGTTGTGGTTTTCTACAGAACCTCTGCACATGTCCTATCCTGCCGCACAAATAGAAATCAACTTGAGTTCGAGGCCATTGACCACACATATGACTCGGCCGACCGCACTAATAACAGAACACCTGATGTCCACTCTGAGAGGATGAGTCTTTCTTCTAGCCACATTGAACACATTTTCCGGGCTGTGAGATCTCATGGCGTCGCTTCCGACTCTCGGTAGATGCACTACTCATCTGCCCAACTGGCACCACAAGCCCACAACTCGAATCTCCCTTCTGATTTCCGTCTGAGATCAAGACCTGATCTACTAGCCCTGCGAACCTCTTCATGCGGAAGATGTTTACTTGAGACCTGATCTAATCTCTCAACCCATCCTGGAAACTCATTGCTACCGCATCCCCATCCCCTGATAACACTAGGACAATGTGCCTCAAACCAGTGAAGCGCCAGCATAGTCCATCACTGATAGCGATCCTTGAGTGAGGCTCATAAACTCTGCAGTCCGCTCTTTCCTCAATGTCTCTGGGTAGAAATGCTCTAGAAACATCTCCTTGAAAACCTTCCACAACATCCCCTCAGCCTACAGGGTCAGAGCCTGAATGTACCACTAACGCCTTATATGGCCCCACAACATGTAAACGGCCAGCTTTACTCACTATTCAACAGGTGACTCAAGATGATCCAGTATTGTATGGATAGACTCTAACTTGATCTCTACTGCCTCTGGCCCACCCTCTTCGATGAAGGTCGGAGGGTTCTGTAGTTGGAACTCCCTGGTCAGCTCAAACATACTCGGTGCAACCTGCCCTGGGTCCTAATCCATCATCTGCATAAGGCGATTCAAGTTCTCCTAGAACTGGTCCTCTCTACGTTCATTGATCACCACATTTTCGTTCTCTTCTACCGGAGGAGTGTTCTCAACAACATCCTCCTGTTTCCCAACTGGAAACCAATGTCATGGTGGTAGCTCTGTACATTGCCAAACAAGAGATTTAGCATGCATACTATAAAACTTTCATGAATTTCTCAAAAAGCTCTTCACTAGGTACAACAACCCATTTTCATATACTAATTCAATGACATTAACACCTCAAATCACCGCCCCAACCATCCCTACCACGGGCCATGGTCCACAAGGGGTAAACAACCAAGAACTACCACCAAACTCACATAACATTTTACAAGAACATTTTCTACTTCATTTCAAACCATTATATTTCATTAAACATCATCTAACCACTTGTTTTATATCATTATTCTCATTATTTCTTGGTTTCATGAAAGGCATGATCCACCCAACCTTCCTGCCTCACACACCCATCTTGTGCAAGTGCCAAACACGATGCATGCCACCTATATCCTTAGGTGCCTACACTGATGCATGAATGCAAATCCTCGTACCGTTTAGGCCATGAGCCAAATATCATAATATAGTCACATCAAACCACGTGTGCATCACCCCACAATAAAATATCATCTACCGTAATAAAACACAACCAAGAACAAAAATTCCCACCCATGGTGACTTTGGTTTTCCCTCGTACATGGGTTAGCTACTCCCAAGAACGATCTCATTACCAAGGCCCAACACATCAAAACCCTTGGAAATGTATCCCAAATAACAAGACCTCATAAATGGAGAAGAAAGAAATCATATGATACCACTTTGTAACTTCCCCGACACGGAAGCCACTATGTCGGTGCTCGGAGCTGGGTTGTTACACGACCTTAAGCACGCCTCCTCATTTACCAAAGGATGCTGACTTGCAGCGGGGGTCTATGGTGTCAAGTGGGGAGACTATACCACCTTTCTATCAGTGTAAGCCACAACAGAAATAAACCAAATAGCAGAAAAAATAAGCAATAAAAAAGGAACACAAATAACAACCATTTCCAATAAAAAGTATGCCATGTTATACTACAAGTGCCAGAGTGAACAAAAACCCAAAATAAAGACAATGACCCCAATCCCCAAAATGGTCCTGACTCCATGCCCGGATCCTCAATCAAATAATACCCATGTCTACTCAACTATCTAGCAAGGACCCTTTCCCTTCTCCTGACCTGCAAACATGAAGTCTGCTCGGGTACCCAATGGCGCCCCGAGAAGGGTGTGAGTACAACTCAGTAGGCTACCACCAACGGTATCGACAAAATATAAGGTATAAACGTGTAGTGCATGAAAATTTTAAATGAATATTAATTGTAAATTAATTATTTAAGGTTCCATTAACCAGTTTAGAGCCGAAGTCATTGCCACTTCCATTACCATTCATTTCTCACCACTTATCATCACTTACCACTTCTTCACACTTCCATGGGTTAAACACATACATTATGTTACATGGCTCTAATGCCAACAATCACATGCAAGAGGTTGAACACATCCTTATCATATCCTAATAGGACTAACTGCTCATAAAAACCATAACCTCACCTCGAATCTTCTGTCCGGGTGGATGCAACCGTTAGGAGAATAGACCCTCAGTCCCCTTTCCTAACCTGTGCATTTTGGGTGGAGTTTAGAACCCAAGTATTAGCTCACCCCATGGGCGTAGATCCTCAAGTCATACCCCACTCTATGAAGCCATGTTCAATGCTTATATATAATTAAACACCAACCATCCAAACCATTTCCCTTCAGCAAACACTATTCAACACACCCCTCATGGGAGTTCACATCATGCCTTAACCCATTAACACATTACCATTTCAAATCATTTATCCATTCATCCAATTCCCATGTGTTTTTCCTAACTCACTAAGCCTTAAACACTAAACCCATAATCCATCACATTATGGTATTTATTATTTTTACACATTAACCCATTTAACCCATTCATCATTCCCATGAATCCACCATTCAACCCCTTCCATATAACCCCTAGGTTATTAAAAAATCTAGGTGCATCACCTAAATTTTATTCGTAGTTTAACCACACATGGAAATATATTCATCAAAGTCTCTACCATTTATTACAACAAGGTCACTTGTTAAATCACATTCAATAAGTCCGTGAAAAGCTGACACATCCCATGGTTGGCCCCAATTAGGTCAAGTCATTCCCAACACATCCCATGGGGATCGTGAGAGTTTCCACTTACCATTTTAAACACAAATATTACCAATCATGCCATGGTTATCTAAAAACATAACCATGGGAAACCAAGAACACAACTAAACATGCAAAAATACCCAAATAACCCTGGGATATCACTTGTAGACCACCTACCTCGAAACTGCGGTTGAACACACTCTCAATAGAGCCCTTAGACCTCGAACCGACCAACCTTTGGAGATTCAACCTAAAACTCACCCAGAAGATAGGGTTTCTGAGATTCAGAATGAGGGGGAGAGAAGATACAAACCTGAAACCAAAATGAGAATCATGGATGGTATTAGCCTTACCCTGAGCTTCAATATGCATCCAACGACGCTCCAAACGTCAAAGAATCAAAGGAGAACCAACATTGGGAAGCTTGGGTCGGCCATGTTCATCACTAGGGTTGAGAGGGGAAGAATGGAGGAAAATACCGAGTTGGGGTTTAAAACACTAGAGTGGAAAACATGTAATTTTTACAAACATTAAGTGGTCGCACAGTTTTGTCGTACGGTTTGAAAAATCATTCAAAAAATGTGTGCATGTCACTACCTAGATGAGAAGGGTTGCACAGTTTACCTGGGCAGGCCGCACGGTCTGTCGTGGCTTTGCGTAGGCCATGCGCCCTTGCCTGTTTTTCCCAGTTTTCCTTTCATCCATGCCCCGATCCCCGAAAACACTCTTAAGGACTCTCATACATTCATAAGACATCCCATGAATCCCTAAACAAAGGATTCAACCAAAACATAACAAAAACATAACCTTACAAACACCAGGATCTTACAACACATGAAGCTCTCCCTATCTTATCCTCTCTTATACAATGGATCTCCTCTTAATCACTGTCATTTATTATTTTGTTTTTTGTGTTGTGGATCCCTTGGGTATTATAAGAGTCATAATTCCTCATTTATTATATTAATTCATCACTAAATGTCATCACTTCATTTCTATTAGTTATTATGAACCTTATTGGAATTATTATAGTTTCTCTACATCAATCATTCTTTATTAAACCAAGGAATGAAAAAATAGACTCCTTTGAGGATGCATTACTTTTTTTATTTAAATTAAACCATTTTATATCACATTGTATTCTTATATGTCTGTAGGGGTCTCACGAGCATCACTAGGGTTTGACTGATTAAATTAATATTTTCTAGCTACAACTTTTCCTTAGATAATACTATCATTTAAAATTGGATGAACCAAAATGAAGGTTACAACATTGAGGGTTTTTAGTGGGGCGTAAATGATTCCACCATGTCCCCAGTACCATGAGCTGCAATTTTTTCTATTACATTGGTATCATCTGTTACGAATGAAATATAGAATTTCTACATAGTTTAGGACTCTCAGAAAACAATATATACAACTGATTTCCTAATAACATTTGAATAAAAAATAACAATATACATTTTTTCATAATATAATTTTTCCCTATAGATTATTATAGAATATATATTTTATTACAGTTAAGGTTCATTTGAAATAAATCAAAATAAGTGTGAACTTTAATTCTCAGAAAGGGATAAGTAAAGAATAAGTTATCTTGGGTAAATAAAGAATCAATAACATGTAATGAAAAATATGGTAATGTAAAGATTTGACCACACATTCCATTTAAATAATCGATTATAATAATCAATGAAAATTTAAATGATTAAAAACAGATATAAATTAATCAATAAACTAACAATAATAACTAGACAAGTAATAATCAATATTGAAATGTGGATAAGTGAACACACATGCAATGTAATAAATAAAATGATAATGAAGTGAATCAATATATAAAATCCTTGTAAAAATATCATGGATAATAAAAACAAAATTGATAATGAATTCAAGGGATACTAATTGTACACAATGATCTTCTGAATCATCATTCCACTATTTTCAAGACCTATCACAATATAGTTTATCCAACTGGGTACAATCCCATTGGTTTTGGAAAACCCAATTCATTATAGATTTTTAATTAGTCTCATGAGACTAATGATGCAATGATGGAAAATCATTATATATTCCCAGGTTTGGTATTGATGACCTAGTCATTCCTCATATATCGAATAATTTATTTAATTCATAAAAAATTTACATTATCCTCAAGTATTTGTATTCATCAATAAAATTGAATTGATCAAAATTACCCTATAAAAAATAGCATTTAATATGGAACACCATATCAATAAATTATACGTTTTTATGAAATTATCATATACATGATAAATAATGTCGATATTTATTTGAAATTTAATGTCCTATGATCACAAGTAAGTGATTAATTCAACAGAACATTAAATACTACGAAACTGAAACCAGAAAATGAGTGTGAGTGAGATACTTATAGAAAATAATCATAAACCATCCTAATGAATAATGAGGATGTTATGAATAAAGAATATCCCCAATGGAGTAACAAAAATTGGTTGTTTTCATAGGTAAATAGAATTAACATAAAAAATCATTAAAAATTTAATGTGGAAAATAACCTTTCATTTAGAAAATCAAATATTAAATCTGTAAGATTGAAAACATTACTTAAAAATACTTTAAAATAATCATTGATATTATTTGCGAATATTTTAAAACATTTGACTATTCCTAAAATATGTATATTCTATACATGATGAGTATGATAAAATAATTATTTATCTCTATTGTTTTGTAAAACCAAATCAAGAATTTATCTGAAAACAAAATACTGATTCCATTAAAACATTTTTAAAAATTCAAAATGGGTAAATACAACAATAATAAATCATTTTAAAAATTTGAATACATTTTTGTGTATTTTTTTGATAGAAATCATATTTCTAAAAGTAAGTATAAATGAATTATTACAATCATCAAAATATTTTCGTAGTTATTTTAATTATCAATAAGTGGATCTATGGTAATATTACTATAAAAAAACATGAATAACTTTTGGATGATAAAATAATATGTATTTTAAAAAAGATCAAATAATGTCTTTAAAAGGAAATTATGAATATAAAATCTCTAATAGAATGTGATTTCAAAATAATACATTATATATATAATCTAATTTAAGTGAGAATTTAACAAATGAAACAATTATTTGTATGAAATTTAAATACACATAAAACATGGTAAAATAAAAATATAAAAAATTAATATTCATTACAGACACATACATATAATATCAAAAAAACAAATAAATTATTTAACCCAATAAAAATGAATATCGTAATTAATTTATTTAAACCAATATATATTTTATGTGAAGAAACCATTTATTAAATATTTATAATTGAAAGATGAAATACCATAAACAAGAAATTATGAGTTTTAGTTCATATCTAGTGAAAATTATATACAACATAAAAATGAAACTAGGTGAAAACCGTTAAAATATGTCCCAATGAAATGATATCTAGATGAAATCACATACATAAGGATAAATTTTGGTTGAATATGATTTAAAATATTTACATTTTTTTAAATGTAATTTATTTATTCCCAAACCATAATGATATTTATAATATCATATTTGATCCCTTTCAGACATTTTATCAATTGCTCATTAATAATCATTTATTATTTTTTGGTTTCTGGTGTTAATTTCCTTGTTTATCATGTCTATTTCATAAAGATCTATTTCATGTTTATATTATATAGTAAGATCATCTAAAAAATAATAACCATTAATTAATAATCATATCATTAAATCAATTGTACTTTTAAATTCAATCATTAAATATTATTTTGAGAAATAAGGTACATTATGATCCTAGAGATTGTATGTCGTATGTATGGATGAGTAATGCTATGATTTTCCAATATAAATTATCTATGTAAGGTAATATATTATAATTGAAGAACAATAATTATAAAATACTTACCATATTTTATTTTTAAATACAGTTATATATATCATCCATGTGGTTCGGTGATGAAATGAGATTCATATTGTTTCATAAAGGTGGTAGCCCACATATTAGTGAACAGTGTTACCATCTTTCATAACATTAGGTTGATGTAAAGAAAATGATAAATATTATACATTTAGAAATATAAATATGTAATTAAAGTAATATTTTTTAATCATATCACATATATCCATTAATGTCTTCCTTATAAGAAAACATGTAAAAGCATTATTGATAAATCAATCTCGTCTTTATGGAAGGTGGTAGTTCAGCATAAACAAGTATGACATTATCGTATCTCAGGCAGAATAAATTGTGAACGTAGTATATATTATATATAGAGTGTCAATAAATAATTAAATTATTAGTATGAATTATATAATTTACATCAATAACCATACCCAACCATGAGGGGTGGAAATGGAAAAAGTGGTGACATCAGTTCGTAAGACGGGAGTCTGCTATACACATGTCTAATGTATTCATAAGCCATTTGATGGAAGACGATATGGTTTTGGGTCATGAAATTAGAATAAAAAATTAATTATTATATGGTATATACTGAGTTACTATTCCCTCATGGGTTAATAATTATTGAAGGGACCATAATATGAAACAAAATAAAAATTCTCTCTTTAGAACACTCCATATTCATCTCATATCCTATATATAGTTTCACATAATATTTCAAATGATGGGAATATAATAAATATATGTCTTCTTGAAAAATATGATTGATGTTTTATATTTTTTATAAGGTAGTTTGAAAATATATATGGTTTTATGGTGTCAATAGAAGGGGAGTTTTGGTAGGCTCATAGAAGTGATGTGAGTGTTAAACTTGTAATTTTTTTAATGGATTCAATCATATACATGATTTAAACATACCCAAAAACAAACAAGTATGAGTTTATCAAAAATATATGAGATAAGGGAAAAATATATCTATAAAATGGGTTATGTAAAAATGTTTATTCCATTTTTAACCCTAATATTCTTTGTACAACCCCCAGTAAATCAATTTTTACGTTAACCAATGCGCTTATTTATTTTATTGATTTAACAATTTCTTTTTTGAAACTTTTGTTATACATAATAGACCATAAAAATTATTATTATCTAAAAAATGGTAACCATTCCTTCTATGTAAATTCATAGATGTGTAACATTGTAATTAAAAATTAATATAGAATATGTGACAAGAAAGTGGGCTATCAAAGATAAAATGTTCAAAGGTTTAAAAATATTTATGAAAATTAAATGTAAATATAAATAAACCTTATATCATTTGATTTATTGATATTAAATTAAATTAATATTTCATTAAATCCAAAAATAATAATATTAAACCATATAAACTACATAAAAGAATTTTTAATTTTTAATTACAATTCATTATTTCTAAATATTCATTTTAAATTTAATTGTTTCTGAAAATAAAAAAAAATCACATTAATATTTTAGTTATTTTATGATATTTTAAATAATCTTATGTAGTTAAATAATCATTAAAATATTTGAAAATATAATTTTATAATATTTTTACTAAGTATGACTAAACTTCCTTCTAGAAATAATAAGTTTTTTAGAAAACAAATACGTTTTTAAAATTATTTTAAATTTTTTTATAATCAACAGATAGCCAATAATTTTTTTACTTGTGAAAAATATATTTATTTTCTTATTTACTAAATACTAATAACATCCTTAAGTTAAATTTCTAGATTATAAGGGCATATTATATTACATATGATTTAGACTCCGATTTTCGCATTCCACTAATTATCAATGTGATTGAATATTATTGTAAATTATTTCATTGATTGATTATTATTTGTTTTTCTAGTCACATTCACTATAAAATTAAATTTTATATTTTATATTTTATATTTTTTATATTTTTCCATTCTTAAATAATTTTTCCCTCCCAATTATAATTGATCTCACTAGTTATGGTCTTGAAATTTTGATTTTGAAATGATTGAAAACCCACATCATGAAAATATCAATAAAATTAAAATTAATAAGAGATAAGGTCATATATAATAACCTACTATTAGGTTTCTATGTAGTAAATAATTTGTGGAAGGTAAATATTTTCACATTAATGAAATTATTAAATAATTATAGAGAGTTAATGTGGTCATGGTTCACAAGATACAAAATTACTCAGGGAATGTTCAAAGCCTCAAACCATAAATATAAAAAGATTTAAAAAACATTATTTAAATAGGATATGATTGAAATATAATAACAAATTCTCAACCATCATAATCTAAAGGTTTTTTAATTATTATAATATCTATAAAAATATGAAAATAAACATACTTAATACATTTTTATTATATAAGAAATACTTCATCCATTTCTTCCATATTATTAAATTTACAATTCATCCCTTGCACGAAGAAATAAATAATCAAAAGTGAATATTTTTTATTTCGAAAGCACTAATTTTCACTATTATTGGATCATAATATTCATTATAGATTATGAAAAATTTCCATCTATATCTAAATATTTTCCAAACAATGTATGATTATAAAGACATATACATTGTTATCTATTAATATGTATAACTAAAAAGTAACAACACTATATCATCATAAATTTTTATTTTTCAAACAATTTAACTAATAACAATGTTATATTAACAATGATAACATATATCATTGTGGTTGTTTCTAAACACTTATTGTTCTTTAGTTTAGGGTCCATGCCTCATTTAATTATCAGATGCATCGAGTTGTCATCATATATGCAAGATTTCATTTTCCAAAAACCATATTAAAATAATTCCAATAAAATTCTACGAAAATATGATAGATATCCTTAAAATAAAATCAATAATAAAATAAAAACATTTTATTATGGATTTCAATACAACTATTTTGAAAAATTTATAATAATTATATTTCATTAATATTAAAATCTCGTTAATTATAATATTAAAACTAATGATATTCAAAACCATTAATCTCGTTCCTATAAAATGTATAGGATTTTTTACAAAAATAACATGTTCAATATAACCAATAAAAAACTATGGTGTTATGATTCTGTGATTATCTCTAATAATATTATTAATCTTGTTGACTCTATCACATAAAATATAATAGTTGTATTTAAGAAATTCATCTTATGATTACTGTTAAACTCATAAACCATTATGTAGTTCATAACTATAACATTTGTGAATACACATATGATTCTAAAAAAATTATATATATTATTAATGATTCAAATAAAAAAAAATCCATTTGTAAAAATTATTTTATGTTTTTTCATCCCAATACTTAAATAACTCATTTATTTTATTACAACATATATCTTTCATGGCCTAAGATTAAACCTTTATATGATTGATTTTTTTTAGATAATTCCCTAGTTCTCCAAATTTAATAAAATTAACTGTAAATAGATCCCTATGAGGAATTTTATTTCATACAATAATAATCATCATATTTCGTTAGAATCCCATTAAATTATTTCATTCAATTAAATCATAAATATTTTCTAATATCTTTTAGCCACATTAGATTTAATATAGCATAAATTAGGTTTATATTTTTTTCATTATTTTAAATTATGTTTTAAAATCAGTAATGATAGTATTTATACAATATCATACTTATCCAATGAATATCCTCATCGAGAGTCAATTAAGGTGTGTCTTAAGGTCAATTATCGTGTTCATGGTGAAGATCATGTCTTCCCCGATGTATCATGTATAGATATATTACCCCTAGGTACATTTATTCTAGAACATAGTCCACTTATAGTGTATAGAAATAGATTTATTTACATAAAAACACAATTATCTCTATCATATAAAATTATTAAAATTATCTTCTATACTTCATCATCAATTTCTATGATATGGTTATATGTGATTATTTAAATCATGATTTTATAGTTTCTACTAAACATATTATGATACAAGTTTTAGTTTACCCAACCCTAGTATCTAGATTCTAGTGTCTAATTTATTACATAGAATTAATATACACCGAATAACATCTCAAAATAAAGAATTTTATACAAGTCCGGGTTATCTAGATTAACACATGATTCACATATTAAATTTCAATACAGAAATCTCAAAATATATATTTTCAAATATATCATTATTTACACTATAATAAAGTTGAATATAAAATATAGTAGACTTAATGAATTATATGTGAAAAATTATGTTTTCTCTGAACTATTATATATGTGTTATGTAATGAGGATGAAATCATGAATAAATATGTTTAACTATTATAGAAAGGTTGATAATTGAACACAAAGTCCATTTAAATAGTAAAAATCAAAGGATTTCAAAACATAAATAATATCACTGAAAAAAATATGATTGATGATAATCAATTAGTAAATTTAAACAAATTAATGTATATTCCATTTAACCTCTAAACAAAAATCAGAACTAGATAAGACATAATCAACCTGAAAATTCAAATAATTGAAATCACATGACACGTAATTGATAAAATAAGTATGAAATTCATCCATAAATAATATTATAGAAAAAATAACATGGATAATAATAACATAATACATATGGAATGAAATTTATCATTATTATATCCCATGATTTCTGGATTCATGTTACCTCTTCGGTCAAGTCTATTCACAAGATATTTTAAATTATACGGTAGACACGTATTAGGTTTGTCTAATTTATTTAATTCATGTTTAATAATTTCATCCCTAAGAAAGTTGATTCTTTGAGAGTCTATCATTTACTAGGCCTCAACCATATCTTGAATTTTATTATAATTCCTCGTATATCTGATATTCTTTTTAATTTATAAATTATGGTGTTTTTCATTAAATATCTACATTGAGTAAATAATAATCTTTTTTAAATATTTTTCCAGGATAAACTATTTATAGTAAATGTAGAAAGCTATATGTAAATACGATATATTATCTAATCAATAAATATATAAATGATAAATTAAATTTATATTAATAGGAAATATAATGACCAATTTTCAATGTTTTTTGAATAATTCATTGGGATATTAGTGATCAAAAAATTGAATTAAGGAATAGAATTTCAAATATGACATAAAAAAATTATCATAAACCATATAGATAATGAATATGCCTTAAATAAATACAGCATATAAAAATTGTAATAATCATAACTTTTTCTTATTATTAATGAATAGAAATATAATAAAATGTTGTGTAAGAAACATTACTCGATAAATTATTATACTCCTTTTGTAGAACCCTTCTAAAATTAAAAATCTACCAAATATATTTGGTACTAATTCTCTTTTAAACTAATCTATGAAATATATAAATTCTGATTTAAAAAAATTAATTTTCCTGATGGATTGAAATTCCCAAAATTTTGGTGACGTTAAAACGAGTATTCATTTAACATTTTCAGTAAAATATAAATTGTAATCGTTTTAAAAATGACATGAATACTTCCTTAAAATTTGATTTTTTAATGAGTAAAAAATGGTAAAAACAACATTAATAAATAATTCAGAAAAATTAACAAAACTTTTAAACACATTTTTAGAAAACATGGTCTTTAGAGAAATTTTATTTCTGACCAAACATACAAATGAAATCATGCAATCATAAAAATAATATCTTAATTATTTGAAATGAAAAAGTGTGGAAAAAGTACATTACATAAAAATCATGAATTCACATAGTAGGAGAAAATTAACTTCATTATTTGATAATGATCAAATAATTTCTATGAACGTAATATTACGATTAAACTATCTCGAATAGACATTTATTGTGAAATAAACTCTTACAAAGATAATAATTTTGAAGATATAATTTAATGAATGAGAATATTATGTGTTTCCAATTTAAATACACATTATAAAATATGAATTAAAATATATGATATTACAAATTCATAACACACCTAATATTTAGATATCAATGGCCATGAACAGTAACAACACCTAATGAAAACAATTGTGTAATGATATTTTTTAAAACTTCATAAATATTATGTCAATTCCAAATTTATGAAATAAATAAATTTTAAACATATCATAACTTGAATAATGATTTATACCAGATATTAAATTATCAATGTGTAGTATAAAAATATATAAAAGAGACTAAGAACATTACATTAAAATATTACTCAATGAATTGAAATTGGGAGGAAATACCTAACCCCATGATTTTTTTAGTTGAACATGCTTTAAAATACATTAATGTGTTATTAAAAATGTTATTATCTTATTAAAAAACAATATTAATATTTATAATAACATATATTATACTTTAGTTACATCTTATCAACCATTATTTAATAATATTTTATTATTTTCATTATTTTGTGTTTATTACCTTGTATAATCATGTATGGTTCATCATGAATGATCTTATTCATTTGGATGTTACATAGGTATATTATATCCAAAATAATTATCATTAAAAAATTATCATATTTTAACATCAACAATAATTAAAAAAAAATCCTGAAATATTTTTTTTGAAAAATAAAGTATGTTGCAATCATAGAGAATGTGGGTTATACTTATGAATGAGTTACATTTCAATTTTAAAATTATCATTATAGAAAAAAGAAATGTAATAAATAATCAATAAAAATTTATTATATTATAAAATTTTTACTATATATTATCTAAAAAATTATATGTATAATCTATGTTTTGCGGTGAAGAAAAGGGGGTCATATCATTTTGTAATGTTTTCAGTCCACACATTCTCGAATGATGAAAGGATATTTTATTCTGTGATATTTTCATAATTTGAATGATATATAGTAAATATAAATAATTAAAAATATTCAATTATTATAATTATTATTTCTCTTATTTCAAATATAATCTTTATATTTATCCTTATATACTTCTATGTAATTAATTATTGAAATATTAATCACATCAGTTCACAATGTTGTAGTCTTCCACATACACAAGCGATATTATAATATATAATAAAAAATTGAAGTTCTATATAATATAATTACTCTATAGATTTAAATAAGTTATAAATATCATATATATACTTCATATCAATAATAATAGTAAAATATGAGAGGTGGTAATGAAAACACACATGACATTGATTCAAGAAGCGTTGTTCCTTATTCATTATCAAAATTAATTCAAATCATTCATAATAGTTTTAACATAAAATTTTAATTATCAAAAAAATATCCTTGGTGTGTAATAATTATATCGCATTGAGGGACATTTTTTGAACCATGTGATGATAGATTTTAGCCCAATGTTTTTTTAGAATTAATAACACCTATGCACCACTCTTCATAAACAATATCCATTTGTAGTATCTATAACGTAATGTATTTCTATGAAACAACACATAATAAATGTCTTAAAAACCATTAGTATGTTCATACATAATTTTCCAATAATTTTAAAATATGAATATGTATTAAATCTATAATATAGTATCCATGTTTTCTAAAAAAAACTCCACAAATACAACTACAACATCTATTATCATAGTGTAATGTAGATGATGAATGCGTTATGAAATTAGAATAAGATAAAAGTAATCACATCCTAGAGGAATAAATAGTTTAGTAGTGTTGGTAAATTTTATACATATGTGACTCTCATATTATATTTTAATATAAAAATAACAACTTACCATTTCTTCAAAAATATCAATATTCTCCATTTCAAATTATCTAATATTTACTATATTACATTATTTGGATTCTTATGAATAAATAAAAATAAGGATCCTCTAATATTTTCTTTAGGTTTTATGTACTTAATTGTTAATCATAAATAAATAAAGAATCATCAATATAGAATGAAAAATATTGAAAGGTAAATATCTGATAACATATTTGATTTATATAATTTATTATCATCATTAATGGGAAGATAAATAAGAAAACACATTCAATTTAATAAATATACTGACTATTATAATTCTATAAGCCCTAGAAAACAAAGAAAATTAAATACATGAAATACATGACATTTAATGACTAAACAGAGAATCAAATCAAGAAAAAGATAATATAATTTGAGAAAATCACATTAAGATAATAAAAACTAAATTATTATTGATTCAAATCCTTAATTATTGGATTATATAATCTTGTACATCACAATACATCTACTATCATGAGCATTCACAAGATAGTTTAAAATACTGGCTATAAACCCATTGGGTTTGCTACTAATTTCATTCTAGCTTATTGATTCAACTACTAATACAACTGATTTATTGAGGGGGTGCCATTGAATAGACACCCCCTGTGTATGGTGTTTCAAATGAATTCCTTACATAGTTAATAATTAATTTAGTTTTTAAAAAATGATCCTTATAATCAAATATCGATATTAAGTAAAAATATGGATCTATCGTTATTTATTTGGAAATAAATATGATTAAATATAGAAAAAAGGATTTAGAATTTATATTTTTATTAATAAATAAACATTTAAATGATAAATAATATGGATATTTCTGGTAAATAAAATGTCATGTGATTATAAGTAATTGAATAATTCAATTTGAAGTCACTAAAAAAATTAATCAAGGAAGTGAATCTCAATGTTGTCCTCAGAAAAAATCATAATAAAAAATATATAGTTAATGTAAAAATGTTTTCAGTACAACATATCCCCATTATAGTAAGAATAATATATTTTTGTTGTTGATGAATAGGAATATGATACAAATATATTTTCAAAACAATGAGGAGGAAAATATTATTTTTATTCTAAAATTAATATTTTCAATCTAAATAGAGACATATCATTTATAAAATTCTATTATTTATAAATAATATGTTAAAAATATATTTTCATATATAATTATATTTTTTTTATAATGGATTTAAATTCTATACAACTTTAATATATATATATATATATATTCCAATCACATTATCCATTAAATAAAAAACAAAATGTTTCTAAAAAGACATGATTAATATATTCATAATATTATTTTAAAAAGTAAATATGCTTATAACATTTCATAAAAAATTAATTTGAGAAATATTTATAATCATTTATGAAATAATTCTTTCAATACAATGACTTATAAGATAATTGATTTCTGACTGAATGGATAATTGAAGAAGGACATTCAGGGAAAAAAATTCACTTATTTTATTTACTAAATAGTTAAATATGGAACTATTATTTGAAAATATCATGAATAAATTAGGTAGAATAAATTTAAATGGGTTTAATAGAATATTATGAAATAATGTCATTGAAAATTAATTCAATAATAATTAATTTTGAATATAATGGGATTATGAAATTTACATTTTCATTGATCATAAGGATTTTGTGAGAATATAATCAGTTTATAAAATATGTGTATCTATTTTAATTCATCATAAATAATTCTTTAAAGAAATATAAATGAATAAAAATTATTAATAGAAATAATCCTATAATATCATAGAAATCTTAGTTTCAATATGACCAAATAGAAAAAAACTGAGTTATGAAATTATTTACCACATGTTATGTTTTATGTCAAAAAACCTTACATGAAACTATTTAATGTGAAATATAAAATACCTAAAGAGGAATTATCCATGATTTTACATTTTAAAGGGGAAATTTATACAGCCTATAAAAGAAACTAGGGTAATAACGTTACAATATGCATCAACAACATGAAATTGAGACGAATTTCATTACCTCTTTCTAGATTTTAGTTAAACATGATTGAAAGTATTCTAATTTAGTTTTAATCTAGCTACTATCATATTACTAAACAATATTAACATTTATAATATCATATTAGACCCTTTCATAATATTTATTCATCTATTTATTAATAATCATTCATTATTTTCATTATCTCGGGTGTTAATTGCCAGGTTTTCTCATTTGTTTCTCATTAAGGTGGATAAAATTCATTTCAATATTATATAGCTATATCATTATCATAATAATAATAATTATATAGTTATCATATTTTTTATCAATTATAATTTTATAACAAATATATATATAATTTTTTTAGAAATGTTGTATGTTTTGATCTTTGATATGGTAGGTGATATATACAGTTCAGTAACATTTCCATAATCCAAATATCGTTATAGAAATAGGTTGTATAATATATTATCATTAATTGATAATGATAATTTCATATATTTTAGGATCTTGGAATTTTTCTAGAGTTTTTTCATGTTTAATTTTAGGTACCCTTTTTTTGTTATTTGAGTACTTTTTTGGGTTATGACATGGGTTGTGAATGTGTCGATTTTTTCTAAAAAATGGGTGAAATGGTTATTTTTATAGTTCCCACACTCTATTCCATAAATGATCACCCTTCAATAGAATATCATGAAACAATGGATGGTAGGTATTTTCATGGTTTTTTATTGTGTTTCTTGCTATACTCCCTCTTAGGAGTAATCATGTACCCTTAAAATAATAGGCAAATTGTTTAGGCGCAACATTAAGGAAAATCAAGCACTTTTTCCCAACAAATAATGTGTGGGAATTAAATTTATTAAAAAATTAATCTTTAAATACCCTATCCCAGTCCCCCCAATCACCCATTTAAACACTCATTTGACCCTAGGATGTGTTTCATGATTTTGGAGATCTTTAGATGATTCCAAACATTCCAGACACCCATACTTCTTGATTGAACACCTTCATCGATGATCCACACCTCCCTCAATAGGTATATCCAAACTCAGTTCATTTATCATTCATCCCTATTCTTCTCACAATCATTCAATGATTTAATCCTCTATTTGTTTACATCTAAATCTATTTACTGTGATCTAGAAATATCATTATATATATTGATATATATTTAATAGTTCTATATTTTCTTAAATATTAATTTATATTTTTGATATTTTTATCTTATTGTTGGTCATTGTGATATTCAATTTTTTTTTTGGATTTCCCATTTGTTATTGTTCATAAATGAATTGAGGAAGGTGGTATAATATTCAATTCTAATAGTTTTGATAAAAATTCTATGTATAAAAATTATAGAATAGATATAGTTCTTTAGGAATTGAATTTCAAACTAAAATTAATCAATGACATACTTTATTTAATGGATGAATTGCGAAATTGAGAAAATTTATTATAATTAATTATATAATTAATGAGGTTATTTTGGTATTAATAATTAAGATAATTAATTGTGGAATTAGTAATGGGATATTGATATTTTAAATTTAGATAATTAACTGTGTAATGAATTATAGGACATTAATATTATTAATTAACTAAAATAATTCAAGGACATTTGTGTTAGGAATTGAATACTTGATCTATCAATTAGTTATGAGATATTTAAACTTTGAGAATGATTAATTAAATGTCGAATTAATCAACAGATTATTGAGATATATGACGTTTTAAATTATGCATTATTAAATGGTGAATGGTAACATGGACATTTGACAAAGTAATATGAAATGTTACATGCTCATTAAATTATGGGTAATTAAATGGGGAATTATAAAATAAAAATTTTTCTATGTATTATGATAAGTGACAAGATCATTCAATTATGTTTTATTAAATGGTGAATGAAAACATGGAAATTCTACTATATAACATTAATGGTAATATAATCAATCAATTATAGTCTATTAAAATATGAATGGTAACATTGGTATTCTACCAAATTTTAATAATGTGAATCTAGACATTCATAGGTGATACCCCTTCGGTATTGATCAGACATTGGAATGGGAAGAAAATAGTTATTGAGGTTAACGTGTATTAATAAAGCTATGGGATTATGTGGTCAGATAGATAATTTTTAATAATGTGATAACTGATTATTTATGCAATGTACTTATTTCATTATAAAACTACAACCACTTTTATGGATTGGATTTGATTTAGACATCATTGGAGGTAGCATTCTATGTTTTACTCTAACCTTACTCAGGATTCATGATCAGTACCCAAATATACATTTTTGTTTTAGGACAGGTTAATGGAAAAGAACCTGAGTTATATGGTGGATATATTGATGATGCTTTGATTGGGAACCAAATGTGGTTCAAGAACCTCTTTAGAGTCATCAATTTCTTTATTTTTATTCCCCATTTTAAAAAAATGACATGTACATTAGCATGGCATGTTTTATGCTATAGTTGTATATTGAATTTAATGTATTTATTATCATGAGTTATTTGTATTATTTTTGTTTATATATTGTTCTTCTATTGTTTAATTATTTTCACTAGTATATTAATGTGACTAAGGAGTTTATATTATCCCCATGATCTACTTATTATAACCTCACTACTAGTTAGAATCTGATAGAATATGGGTAGTTGTTGTGAACGTCAAGTAGAAGGCCTATTATAGGTACTAGTGTGTGGAACCTAGTTGGGGATGTTACAAAGAGGAATAAAAGGGTTTTCGTTTTTTTTATTCCATTTATCATAATATTTCTAAAAGGTATAAAATATAATATGAAAATTTTCGGCTTGGAAATGAGGTCATGAATGGTTGTTTCAAACCCTAGTACACTGTAAAAACCATGAATACATGGTGGTATTGTTGTTATTGTTGTTTTCCATTACAAATTAATCATTATTTCATCTTCAATGACACACTTGTTGTGCAATTTGGTTATTGTTAAAGATATTTTTTTAGAATTGAATCATGGAATGGTATCAAATGAGTGTTGAGTTGCACTCTTTATCCTAGTAACTTTTGATTATTTTGGGATAAGCATCAATATTAGGCACAAAACAGAAATCTGGTTTTGTATATGTTGTTCAACTTGAACTGTTTTTCATTTCTTGTGAAATTAAATTGAAATTTGTGATGAATATGAAATTTTAAGTGGTAAAGTGAGTCAAATACGTGTATAATATGGCTTTAAATGAGGAATATGATATGATAATTAGAATAACATTTGGAAACCATGAACTAAAAGTGTTATGTTAAAGTGTATTGATAGCACCTTAATTTTGACCCTGTGGAGTTGTTTGGGGAAAAGACTTGTGGTGATCTATTGTTTGTTTTCCCTAACATAAATGTGATAAATTAATGTTATGAGTTATAAGATATGTTTTTGTAATTATAGAGTTATCCCTTCTTGAAGACACTTGTTTAGAGGATGTTCGGAGGAGATGGATGGAGATGATCTACCAGTAGTTGAGGCACTCATAGTGTCGCGATAGTAAGAAGGGAAAAAGTAATGAGTGAAATTCCATCAATTTACATAGTTCCTTGAAATTGACTCATGTCATGTTGTTTATAGTATGTCTGAGCTAATGAGGGAGTTTCAATTGTATCTCCCTCCATCATTTACTATAGAGGGAGGACGTAAGGGTGTTGAGTTCTTGGTTGAGTCCATTGAGACAATACTTGAAAATTTGAATACTCATACTGGGAATAGGTTAATGTTGACCATATATATGCTATAAGGATCATTGATCCACTATTGCTACATTTATGTGAATTTGTAAAAGATGATGACATGCTATGGGAGGACATTTTCAATAAGATCCTAAAGCACTTCTAATAAGAAACTATAAGACAATAGATAGAAGTTGAGTTCATGTTACTGATCTAGGGGATCATGTCTATGATGGAATATGCAAAACTTATTACCTAAAAAAACCATTTTCACCAACATTAGAAGGATATGAGACAGTAATTGTGATACACTTTGAGTATGTACTTTTGTTTTAGATTAATTCTCAAGTCATCAAATTTCAGTTAATGATATTTTTTAGTTGGTGCATAATGCACTAATATATGAGTTGAACCTTAATGCGGCATCCATTTTAGGAAATGTGGGTTCATATCAAAAACTGGTGGATATAACATCTAAGAGCAGGAAGTGTCTATATTCCATTGATATCTAGAGTAGTGGAAAAAAGAGTACACTGATTGAGGGATCTATTTCATAGGACCTTACTATAGTGTTATGTCACTGGTGTAGACGCTCAGGATGTTATTGTTGGAACTTTTATCGACCACCAGCATAGTCCTTCTATTATGGAATGATGAGAAAATTATAGTTGTTTTGTAGGAACTCCTTATAAATGATTAGTGATAGATAATTGAGAAGAATCCTAGGTGTGGGAAGGGGATATATTCAACCATATTAGTCTGGTAGCGAGAGATATACTAGTATGGTTGATAGAGGTAGTGGGTGTGGTGATTATGCGTTAGAAAACCCATATTAGTAGAGAGGTGTAACTCATGGGACTCACACTACATTAGAGGGAATAGGTGTTGGAAAAATAAATTCAATGTATCTGAACTTTTTGATATCTATGTAAGGAAATCAATGGTTAGAGGTACTATTTTTGTTGATTTTAGATTAGTTGGTGTCTTATTTTATACTAGTTCCTCTCATTCATTTATATAAGAAAAATATGTAAATGGTTTTATCTAGGCAGTGGAGATTTTATATAGATCTATGACTATTGATACAGTATTGGGTGTACTGTCTAGAGACATCTATTTTTAATGGGGTGATTTCTCTTGATGAGGAATTACAATTATCTCTTGGATTTATAAATTCATGATATATCTTACATCGAACAAATTATGGGAATAACCTAGCTAGTCATATAACAATTACACATTGAATGTTACTAGAAGAGTGTGATGTTTATGTCTCCTAAGGGTGACCATTACATTCATTGTGGTGAGTGACGTAATAAAGGCAGTTATGTACGGCCAATTACTCATCAACTGAAAGATATCACTATCCAAGTAGGTAATATTTTTATTTTTGACATAGGTGTAGAATAATATTTCTTCCCAGCAATAGTGGAATAGTTTTATGATGTCATTCCTGAAAAATACATAGGTTTTCCACATGAATGAGATATGGAATTAATGATTGAGCTCAATGAGAGGGATGAAAAATATCGCTATTCCACTACACCAAATGACATTGATTGGGAATCAAGATCTCACGACACAACAATATGACATAGAGGGGAAATGTGTTTTCTAACCGATTATGTTTCCATGGGGTTCACCATCCATGTTTTAAAAGTAGGATGAAACTAGTATACATTTTTGTGTCTATTACCATAATTTGAACAAAATGACTATGAAGAACCGGAATTATCTATCATTCATCAAAGACATTTTCCACTGTTTGAGGGGGGATTGGGTTTTATCAACAATCAACATAAGATCGGGATATCATCAACTAACTATTCAGACTTATAAAACACTTATGACTACTTATAAAAGATTGTTTTTCCTATATTATTTTTTCATGATGATGATTTTATTTACGAATTAAGAAGACATTTATATGTAATTTATGGTTAAAATTTTATATCTATACCAACATTAATTTTTTGTAGTTTTCATTGAGTATATCATGGTGGGGTCCAATAATCATGATGATCACTCCAAACATACTGAAATTGTATTTATTACATTGGGATAGAATTTTATTTATTCTAATTCATATATGTGTCAACATTGGAAGGATCAAGTATACTATCGAGGTACAAAATCATAGTGGAAGGAGTGTAAGTATAACATATGAATCTATAGAAAGTTGTGACATGGGAGATGCACAAAATATTAATTTATGTCTATTGTTTTCTAGAGTGATATGGATATTATTGGATGTTTATTTGTGACTCTTCTTAATTGGAATCACCACTCTCGAGCTTGACCAAAATGGGTCTTAAGATCGAATTTTCAAAAGAATGAGAGAATTCCTTCTTGGAACTAATGAATAATTTGACATCAGAAACTATATTGATTCTACCTATGCTAGGTGTGGAATATAAAGTGTATTGTGATTATTTTGGAATTGGAATATTTTTTGTGTTGATAATGGGAGACAGATTTTTGGAGTATGGGACTGAAAAGTTGAAGCAACATGAAAAGAAATACCCAATGCACGACTTAGATCTCATTATTGGGGTGTATTATTTAATTTTTTTGAATCATTATATGTTAGGATATGGGTTTACAGTGTTTTCCGATCACAATAGAATAATATATATCCTCTCCCATCTCAATTTGTGTCTCTCATAGTGGATAGGCTTGAGTATAATAAATCAATTGACTATGGACTAGCATGAAATCCTATGAATGGAAACAATGTGGTTGACACATGGAACTAGAAACCACATGGACATAATGTTTAAGAGTTGAGAATTAATTCCAATATGATCAATTTTCTAGATGAGATGTATGTGGTGGTTCAGGAGATTTGTGGAAAGATATATCTCATATCAATTTCGGTTGAGTATAAACAATTAATATATATTATAGTCATGATGTATGAGGAACATAAGTGTTTTATATGAAGGGAAATCCATGATTGTGGGTATTCACCTATATATTTGAGCACATATTTGGATGCCGTCATCTATATAATGAATCAGGTAGTTGTCCCTATGAGAATATGAGAGGTTATCAGGAATTAATATCATGCCTCGAAGTAGGTGTTATATCCTAGTTTGTTGAAAATATTCCATGAGCTAGAAAATATCTTTTTTGGTAGGAAATGAAAAAAGAAAAATTAGGGTCCATGAAATGATGTTACACCTGTCAGTAGGTCATGGTATAACATGGATGACTAGTATATTTTCAATAGCCATTACTCATTATGGAATAGAAGTTGGACGGAATGCCAATAATATTTTTGGGGGTCTTTGGTAGACTCCAATGAAGGATAAATATATCTGGTTTTTTGTTGATCGAATAACAAAATTAACACATTTCAGGCATATAGAGGATACTTTTATATTTAAATAGTAGGTAGAACTATTTATTTGAACAATAGTCCATATTCAAGTGGTTTTGTAGACAATAGTTTCAAAATTTGACTCATGTTTCACCTTATGCTTATGTAATGGATATCAGAAGGACATCAATACACATGTTTTTTATGTATTTATTTCCACCCACCATTATATGGGTTGTCAGAGAGTATTATACAGTTTCTTAAAGACATGTTGAGAGTGTTTTTTCTAGACATTAATGGGTCCTGGAAGAATAAACTAGATTTAGTATTGTTTTACTATAAGAATGTTATCTAGAATCTAAATAGATGGAACCATATATAGATTTTTATGGTAGGACACATACATAAAACTATTATCTATGGATAATGGTGGGTTAGAATTAGTGGGATCATGTCTCATAGAGGAGAGGTCAGAGAATGTGTAGCTAATTCAGAAATGAATGGCTACAACCCAATGATTACAGATGTTGTATTCACATAGTCAACGATGACCCATGAAATTTAAAAACGGTTATCTTGTACTAATTTTGGATTTACCTAGATGGTTTCATCACATGATACACAGATTAGGAAAATTGGAACATAGTTTTATCAGACTATTTGTGGTTGTTGTGACAATTGGCACAATGGCATACTAATTTGAATTTCCTTATAAATACATCCCAATGCATGATGTTTTACCTACATCACAACTTCTGTATTATCACCCTGACCCTTATCATCTGATCAATGTGTATGACATTGATATTTATATAGATTCATCCTTTGATGAGAATCTTAAAATTTTGTTGGGTCATAGTGGGAATGTGTTGAGGGAAAAGACAATGTTGATAATCTATGATTTCTAGAAACATGGGTGTGTGTAGGAGGAATCATTGAAAATGGATCTATATATGAGGGATTAGTGGGCCAATCATTTTGGATCAAAATCATAATGAATCCTATTTGTGTATCTTGTGGGTGAGTTTTTATAATGTGTGGAGATCGTAAGATCACAACAATTCTTGGAGTTACCTTGAACTTGATTTCATGTATTATTTTGACATTATTTGACTATTTTTTTGTTTATGACATGGGGTGTATTTGTCTGTATGTATTATAAAAAATATATTAAACATTGTTGTGAAATGTTGGAAAAATATTTTCCATAACCATGTGCCCCTACAGAATAAACCATGAAACCTTGTGAAATAGGGATTTACATGGTTGGTGCCACATTTTTCAACCTATGTGACTTATTATGTGTTATCACACTTTGGTAAAATAATATAACCATCTTTTTGGCACACAGTTTGGGAAATTATTTTTCCAAATCCATGAAAATCTTGTACGAGAATTATTGTCCAATGAAATTTTAATTTTGAATCATCCAAACCCTTTAAACCCACACATTTCGATCCACATTTTACCCTATGTGGTCTCTAATATTTTTTATGTCCATACATGATTAAAATTATTCCCACACTCAATTCATTTTGATTTGAAACCTAGATCGAGGATCCACACCTCTCATAATATTGGAATCATATCCCAGTTCTTTTCTCATTCATCTCTCGTTCTTCCCACATTATTTCATTGATGTAATCATCAAGTTTGCTAGATATAAATCTATCTGGTGAGATCTACATCAATGATTGTATATCTAGATCTATATTTATAGGATCATGAATTCATGTAATGTTTAAATTGGGTTTTGTGTTTTAGATGTCATTCTACATTGTAGGACTGCACAATTATTTGGAATTTCTAATTTGAACTCATTTAGCAGAAAATTGAGGTAGGTGGTATAATATTAAATTTAGAAAGTTGTTATTATTATTATATGTATTTAAATTTTATAATTTATAGATTTAATTTGATATTGAATTTTAGATTTTAATTAATAAATCTAAAAATGATAATTCTGATGGAATTGTCAAATTAAAAAAAATGGGGATAATTAATTATACAATTAGTTATTTAATGTTGATATTCATAATTTAGTTAATAAATTGTGTAATTAGTCATGGTAAATTGATATTATTAATTGATGTAGTTAATTGGGGAATTATTTATGTGATACTCATATTAATAATTGAGATAACTAATTATGCAATTAATTTAGTGATATTGATATTAGGTATAGATTAATATGTAGGTAACTTAATTATGATGCATTAAAATTGTGATTATTAATATTAAATTGGTGAATTAATTAATGGGCTGTTTCTATATTTTATTTTGAAAATAATGTATTATTAAATGTTGAATGGTAAAATGTACATTCTACTAAGTATTATTAATAGTAACACGGTAATTAAATTAGGTATTATTAAATGGTTAATGGTAACATAGACATTCAGACAAGTATTATGAATGGTAACATGCTTATCCAATTACGTTCTATTTAAGGTTAAATAGTAACTTGTATTTTTGTCCAAGTATTATATATGGTAACATGATCATTCAATTATGTGTTATGAAACTATGGAAGGTAACATTGAATTTCAGCCACTTGGTTAACAATTTAAACATTGATGTTTTAATGTTATATCTCTGGGTGGTAGATCAGACCCTAGCTTAGGCCGAAATAGGTATTGAGGTTCTGGTGTCCTTAAGAACCCATGGGAATATGAGGATTAATTGAGAATATTTAGCAACGTGATAACAATTTTTCTATGCATGAAACATATTTCTTTAAATTACATTATAAAAAACAATTGATTGTATTAGTTTTAGACACTTCTGGAGGTGGCCCATGGAGTTTTATTCACACCCTGCTGAAAGGTCTTGATTGGTACCCGAATGAACATAATATTTATAGGACATGATATGGTAAAATTCAAGGTTATATGGATTAATTTGGAATAGATCCGGTATAAAGGAAACTAAAATTGTTCAGGACCAGATTTAGACTCATTAGTGTCTTTATTTTTTTTTTCATTATAGACACTTGGCATGTACATTAACATGATATGTTTTCTACTTTAGTTAGACATTGTATTTCCTACTTTTATTATATTCAGATATTGGGATTTATTATTGTTATAAATTCATTTGATATTATTTAATTATATCTTTTAATGTATTACTATGATAAAATATCTTATGTTCTTTCTATGATTGACTTATCATTACATTTCTGTTAGTCGGTGGCCTATCGAGTACGGGGAGGCATTCATGAAGTCTTGTAGCGGTCAAGATCAGGCACCAGTGTGTGGAAACTGGGTTTTAAAATTACACATATACAATATTATTTCATTATATATACATATATATATATCATAAATGTGGTGTGGTGATGAAAATAGAGTTACATCATTTAATGAATGCGATAGTCCACAGATTCACAAATGATGTTTTCATCAATCCTTAAGAGAAATCATAAGAAATAAAATGATATATATTACATTTTTATAACGATATATATATATATATATCATGAATATAATAATTATTTCATTTATATTACATATAATAAATATAATTATACACATCACCTTCAATGTAAAGTGTTAGGTGGAGATGAATCAAACATCTTAGTGATGTGGTAGTCTTCCATACACATGAGAGACATTGTTTTATCTCTTATATAATAGAATGTAAATAGGTATACATGGAATAATTACTATAAAGATATAATTAAATTATAACTAACACCATGATATATAAATATATTTATATAATTAGATCCATAATCATACCCAACCTTGAGATGTGGTAATGGAAAAATGAATGACCTCAGTTCACAATGAGGATGTCTTCCATACACATGAATGATGATTTCATGAAAAATTTGATTGATTTGTGGATGGTTTTAGGCCTGTAAATTATCATAAAAACAAATAAGTATAACGAATAATATAAGGCTATAATACCAAAAAAATTACTTGTTATTGTGTTCAGTGTAGAAATAAATAATACAAAAATCTGTATTGAAGAACATTACCTAATTTTTACTATCCACTTTAAATTTTCAATAAATCCTATATAAGATGGATTAATGACTAGAATAAGGATTCGATTATGATACAATCGAATTTGATATGTTACTTGTATATGTATAGGATTAACCAAAACGGTATAATAGTGTGTATGAGAGAAGAGATTTTGTAGCCTTTTATATGTAAAGTGAATGACATACATGTTATTTTTGAATTGATTCAAAAATACCAATGTTATTATCAGGAAAGAAGATTCCATAATTTCAAATTATTTGAAATATAATATTTATGGTTGATAAATACCCATAAATTGTGTGGAGTAAATGTTTTAGGTCATTTTAAACTTTTATCTACTTAGTTTGACACCATGTAATTCCATTTTTTCCTTATCAATGATAATTAATGTATATAATTTTCAATATTCATTTTTTCATTAATTATTTTTTTGTTATTAGAAATTATTAATGATAATTATTAATAAACATTCAATTCATTTTTACAAATTAAATTTACACATTTGGAAAAATTTGATTTAAATTTTATCTGATAAAATTAAATGAGAAAACGGTGTTTCAATGTGAAAATTTCCAAGTGGTTAAACATTTTCAATATCAAAATTAAATAATATGATTATTATATTGATATAGCATGCATTAAATTTTATAATGTTGAACTAATTTTACTTATAAAAAAATATAAAATAAAATTTATATCCTTATAAATCCTTTAAATTAAATATATTCATTCAATTAAAATTTGGTAATTTTCACTATTCACGAAAAAATGAATTATTTTATAAAAATAAAAAAATATCAATTTTTTTATTGTTTATATGATGATTTTAAAAATGATATTAATTTTATCATATAAATTTTGTAAAAATTTTATAAATTAGTTTTCTATTATATGTGACAATCATGAGTAAACAACCTTTTAGAAAAAATAGAGTTTTTAATAAAATAGTTATTTTTCTTTTAGATTTTTTTTATTTTATTTCTTTTCAATATATAACAATAATTGTTATAATTTATTTAAATAATATTCATGACCTCTAATATAATTACTATTTAATAATTTTATATTATATTATGGTTTATTTGGACTCATGTTTGGGTGATTTTCATTCTATTGAAGTGAATAAATTAATTTTAAATGAATAATTTCATAAAATCACGTTATTAATAATATCATCAATGTTTGTTGTTTTGATTCACAGACTCTATAAGAAAATATTCATTTAAAATGATTTGGTGGTACAATATTCTTAAAGATACAAATTTATATAAATTTGAAAATTATGATAAAATGTTTGAAGAGGGAACTTACTTAGCATAGATGTTTACAAAATTTAAATTTTACAACATTTGGTAATGTTAATTTTTTGGATCATCATAACCCTAATAAAAATTCATAATATTCATGGAATATTTTTTTTTTCAGAAAATGGGAAATCTTGGAATGAAATCATTAATCTAAATGATTATGATTCAATTTATAAAAAGGGAATTATTAGGATATTTTTTGTTATGAAATGGGATTTCACAACCATTTATTATTTTCATGTGAAATTAAATGATTAATGAGTTTCTTATAAAATGTAATGATTAATGATATTTATGTTAATTATTTTAATTATTATAATAATTAGTTAATTATTTGAATGGTGTGGTTTTGGTAAATCAATTTCTCGATGTGAATTGGTAACACTCTATTGTAAAATGGCTTGGTTTTGAATAAATTTTTAATCATGAAATTGACATTAGAATTATAACATAGAAGATGAAATGATTATTATAGATATTGCTGGACTTCGTCCATGTGATAATAAAATTTAATAAATGAATAATTAATAAAATGTTTAAATTTATTCCCATTCGATGGGAAATGCCAGGATGCGTGTTTGTATTCCATTTTATGCATGATAAACGAAGAATTCAGGGATTTGTGCATGAATTCCATGTGAGGAATGTTTAGTGGTAATTTTGGGACAACTACTTTGAATTTTATGAAATATATAATTATGAATTCCATGATGACCTTTGTGGATTCCATTTAATATAAGAGTCATTAAACATTCTAGATGAGTACACAGATTTCTCATGAAACATTATTTTTGGGGAATACCATAATTGGGGTTGGATTTTGGGGAAATTCTATGTAATACTTGGGTTACTAAGGAATAAATGGATGATATATTAGATTATACAAGGTTACATATGGATCCATGATCATCATGACATTCTCAGACACACTCAACCCTATTTGGATAGGGTATAGATAACATCGAGAATTAATGCAGTGCTAGAGACCTAAAGGTATTTGAATATTTATTTTTTCTTTAATATATTTTATAATTAATGAACCAAATCCCTATATATTTTATTAATATTGTAATTATACTAGTTATTATTGTCATATTAATTTTGGTTCTATACAATGTTATACTGACATCCTTTTTCGGACTCCCGGGCACTTGGATACCCAAACAAACACTATATTTTTTTGAATGGAATCTTTAATGGGATATTCATGAGGATTTTTGTTTTTGATTATATGATATAATTTAATGTTTTGATAGGGAAATACACACAACTAGTTTATGAATGGGTTGTTTAGAATTTTTAATTTTATTTCATTTTTAATTCTTTCGTACTATCCAATCATATAGGATAAAATATTCATGTCACATTCAATAATATGATATATGTTTATATTATTTATTTTATGATTATTTACCTATTATGATAATTATTTTTTAGGTTTTTAGGGTTCCAATTTATTAATATTGGTAGTATACTCATAAATGCAGTCATAGTCTCCGCACAGTAACCTCATAGTCCCTAAAAGCTACATAGACCACATTGGAACACAAGGTGGATCTCTTGAGAGCATATTTTCAACTACATGTTCAAGGAACATATAGAACAATGATTTTCTAGCATCTTTATAATGATATCCTTCATTAGTGTGTTCGACCGCATGTGTGAATGAAAAAATGAACTATCATAAGTGGAAAATTCAATTAGTTACTTGATATTTTATAGTTGATTGGTTTCCACCTAGAGTGGAACACATGGGTATGATAATAATTATTTATGGGATTTATATATATTTTAATATATGATATGATTTTTTTCTATTCATTATTCTATTAACATTGGGTATAAATTTATTCTGTATTCTAGTTGTGAATTATTGGGAGGGGGAACTATAAAACATTTAGATGATTTTATGGGGAATCATTTTTGGTCTTAGGATGGATGAGAATTGATATGCATCAATGTTGTGACTTTATTTTGACAACCACTATTTTCATAGTTAGTAACTAAAAATAACACATGATTAGGGAAGAAGTGGTCACTTGAAGTGTATCTTGGGATGTTTAATCTTATTATACATAACAAGATACCTATAAAGAAGTACATTATATAGATTTAATTTTGGATATAAAGTTTTCAGTGTGGGTATGATTTGAATTAATTTCAAAAACAATTGAATAATTATGACAAATAATTTAATATGAATTAATTGATATTCGGTGTTCATTTGATAGTATACATTGAATATAAATTTTAATGTAAGAAAATTTGTATAAAATATATTTATTACATCAATGATATCTAACAATAATCATATATTTTTATTTTAAAAAAATAAAAAAAAATAATCAACTATAAATTATTGTATATTTTTTATTATAAACCATGGGTAATATTTTATATTATCAAATGAGGCTTATAGACTTATAATTCAGGAATGTTTGACATGAAATTAAGTTATGAAATGAAAATTACAACTAAATAAATAATAAATAAGTTTTTAAAAGATGAAATAAAATCCAACACATCCATTTTATGTTCAATTTCATATTCCAATAAAAAATTTATCCGTAAATTTATATAAATATATTATTTCTTTTATGATTTAGACTAACATGTATAGAAATAAATAAGTAAAAATAATGAAATCAAGAACTCTCAATAATTGTGCTATGAATTTCACAATTTTTTTAATACATTCACAACAAGATGAAATAGTATAAACAAGTTATGATGAACAGAATTTTTGATTATTATGATGTTTTATTATGATACCAATTTGAAGTAAGAAAATATATAACTGATGAAATGTGAATTAAAAAGTAAATGAAAACATACCATTTTAATAAGAATACAATAGAAACCCTCCCTAATACTTCAAAAATTATTAATTAAAAAAAAAGAATTGGTAAAACCCCCGATAGTAAAACTATTATCAAATAACTATTGTATTCACATTTTTTGGTAATGTTTGTGGAATTGAAGAAATTCTACCATTTATGGAAAATAGTATTTACAAGTAACCACTGTAATAAATATAACAAAATGATATTGATTTACTATTTTTTGGTCCTTAGAAGAACAAATGAAATTATATAATATAATCTAAAATTAATCCAAATATATTTCCATCATTCTTCATATTCAAGGATTTATGAAATATATAAAATTTATCCACGTTTTATGAACGTATCCATGAATTACATCTTCCACATTGGATTCTAAGAACATATATATATATATATATTTAAATTATTTATATAAACTATTTAATGAAATGTTAACCATGTATTATTATATCTATAGATTAAATATCATCACCATAATCATTTTAATGTGGTACTCGAATATAGATAGTAAATAATTGATCAGTTCTCTTCACCCAATTATTTCATGAATGATGACACAATTTTATTATTTCTAAATTTATTCATAAAATTCAAAATAATGAAATTATATTCCTCATAAATAGGGATACCAATAAATTGGAATATAAAATTTAAGTAATTTCATGTACTTTTTTAGAGGTTCTCAATTATATATCAATAAATAGTCTATATTATGATGAAATTAAAAACATGATAATAAAACTTGTTTATGTTTTAAAATGAAAAACTACCAGTGTAAATAAAAATGGAATAATATTAATATTATAATATAAATATGGAATATTGGCCTCCATAACTTGATAATCACAACCCAAACATTATCTTTTCTAGCATTGAGAAAATTATTAAAATTATAAAACGTTTATACCATTTTCCAAACCAATTTTAAAATTTTATGCTTACTATTTATATCATAAATAATAAAATCATTAAAAATATCGAAATCATTTAACTCTTTCCATGTTTAAATGATTATCCCAATCCAAATAATTTTTAGTTTTTCAAATTCATGGTCACATTTCAACATATTACAATTAATCATAATTATGTTTTTCAAATCTTAATAGACACAGGGGTAAAATTTTATTCACTAGGGAGATGCATGAGGTAACAAGTTGATTATAATTTTAATAATAAGATGATTATTAATAATTTGATTATATTCTTTTGATGACTCCATGTAAAATTAGTAAAATTCTAAATAATATGAAAACCCATATCAAGAATTTCTAAATGAACCATTGCCACTAAAACATTATGGAATATATTAAAGATCATATTCTATAGTATAATATCTCATTAACTAAAATGATAATAACATTGAATTCCAATAGAATGATATTGAATTCTCAAAAAATGGATTGAAATATATAGAGTCAAAATCCACATGTTCTAAATGCAACACATTTTGCCAATCCATTTCTCAAAATTTTTATGTTTTAAATTGTACATAAACATTTTATATTTATTTTTTATAATAATCATGTTAATAATTAAATAAAAATAACAATATTATTTAATAGTGGACCCTTGATTTCATACTAAAAACCCATAATATAATGGGTGATAATTTTCATGAATTAATTGAATGAATGAGATGCTAATGACCAAATATCACATCAGATAACTTCAAATTCTAAAATACTATTCTCATGAAGCTAGAAAAGTATTAAAATAAAATTAAATCGATGTAAAATTATTTAATATATAGTTTTAATGTTTCTAATATATATATCCATTTTTTCAATAATATATATTTTTTATTAATTCATGAAAATTTCATTTTTTACTATCGAATAAAAATAAATCATTTCCATGTAAAATATTCATATTATTTATTTATTTTGAACAGAAATTAAAATAAAAATTTCCGTAATTTGGATTATAAAAAATTATATGGGGGGTATAGTGGGGGAGTCAAGTCCAAATATTAAATTATAAATAAAAATATTGGATAATATGAGTAGGTATCTCAAATAAGAAGTCCATATTGAAATTTATTGAATCCATTATCTCTATGAAACATTCAAACACCTCATGAATTAATAAAGGTTTTGAATAGAAAATCCATATGAAATGTGATCATCCTATAAATAAATAAACCCAAAGAAGGCCCTGATTGATAAAAAAAATAATCATTTAAAAAGAAAATTGAAAAAAAAAATTAGTTCCCTAAAAAGAAAACACTAACCAAAAAGAAAATAAAAAAACATAGTTAATTATATTCAGAAAAAATATTCAAACATGTATCTAGTATATTATGTGTTGACATTGATAATTTTATTTGATTATTTTTAATTTCTCAACTTTCAACATTAATTTATCAAGTTTTTTTTCGAATGTTATTTCTCTCAACTCATGTACAATTCCATGTTTTATAAATAATTATATGAATCATTTTATCATGTTGAAATTGATTTTAATAATTTCACCACTTTTGAGATAATGAATCCCATCTTCCACATGAGGTTACACATGATATAAATTTTTGTGACATGGACATCATGACCATTGATTTCCCTAGTATAAACTGTTTGTGTAATTATTTTAGTGGACGTATTTTCTAGGTTCAATTGTTTTTAAATTTCATAATCATAGATCTGTGTAAATGGACATAACATATACTAATCCATTAATTTTTATAAACATACAACCTAATATCCTCATGACTGTTAATGATTAACTTAATATTTTTTTCAACAAAATTGTTTTTGAATTTCATTTTTTATTTTCAAAAATTCCTTGCGAATAACTTCATCTATTAAATGGAAAACTGTTCCATTAATCAACCAACACTATGACATTCGAATGACGGTTTGGAACACTAATTTTAAATCTAGTAGGTAATAGATGGAATTATAAGACCAATCATTCATCCATGGATTGAAAATTTCACCAATTATTTTCTAAATTTTTTATTATAACTATTATATTGATCATTGTGTTTATTTTGGAATATTGTATAAACTTTTTGAGAGATCCCATACTTATAAACTAATGTTGAGAATTTATATTTTTATAAACGAGTTCTATGGTCACTGTTTATTAAATTTTGATTTATTATTCATGAAAATACATGGTATTGAAGGAATATTATTTTTAAATTATTTTCATTTGATTTTAAGGGAATATAATCAAATAGTTTTGAGACAAAAAAATAGCTATGTTTATTTATAAACATACCAATAATTTTTGGGAGGGTCTCATGAAATTAACTCGACTAAAAATCGATTATTTTTCATACTAGAATTTTTGTATGAGATGTTTTATTTATTTTAATTATTTATCATTGTAATTGATATCAAATGGAACATTTATAGAATGTTTTGGAGTCGTTAATGAAGGAATCACAGAATAATCAACATTGGAAGACCATCATTGTGTATTTATTTTCAACAAAAGTAACATGTTCATGGGACCATATGATATATTTTGTGCATGGCCACCTAATAGTATTTTAGACCACATATTCTAAAGGATATATAGTGAAATGACATAGATATGTTTGGATCATGATGATCATATTGGTTGCAATTAGAAATGAATTTCATCTAGGTCGATGAACATAATTACTTTTCAATGAAACACCAAAAAAATAGTTTTCTAAGTTAGAATATCATGGTAACTATCTCATAGAATAGAGGAACACATCACAAAAAAAATCATGAAATTAATGGTGAGATGATTTTTACTATAATTCCATCATAGATATGTGAAAATATATTGTATTTTGACATCCTTGTTAATATTTAATGGTTATATCAGTCTCTTATAGAATAATTTCCCGACTATAAAATCTATATTTAAAATCCTGTTTTTTTAATATTTATTTGAATAATGAATCTCTTGTAGAAATATTGTTAGAGGAACCAGATATATAGGGAATATATTTTTCCAATGTAGACACAATTAAAATAAATTTATTTCTAATGGTTGTGAAATTTATTAGAGAATCATTTATTTTTTTCATGTGTATTCAATTAATATAGTATTTTATTAAAATTTTATCCTTAAAAGGAAGCTATTGAAATTTCATTAGAGTTATGAATTAATTTTAATGGATGTTTCAAATTGTCTCACTGAATTATAAATTTAAATATTATATATTACATGATGATGTATTAGGATTTATCAGAGCTTTAGGTTCAACATACAAATAATACATGACCATTATAACAGAATGTGGGTGGAATGTGGTGTAGAGGAACCCCGTGAACATTATATTTAATTAATAATATTATAATACTATCCTTTCATTGATACTTTTGTGTGGGAAGGTAAAAAATGATATCAACATTGTATTCATCAACTTTGGTCCCTCTAATAATAAACAAGGTGACTGATAACTCTAACTTCCTTTATCATTAAATAGAATTTTCAAAACATATGTTGAGATTAATATTATTACTTGAATTGAAAACCTATAATAATTTCTATGGAATACATAAATTTTATTAGATTTATAGAAAATTCATGAAAAAATTGCATCTAAATAATCTACCACTATCTCAAATAAAATTACCATCATACACCACCCGATGTTACCAGGGGCATTATATAACCAAAAATTAATGTTAATTAATTTAAATGATCCTTATTTCCTTGTTTATCTTCTATTTATTAGTGATTTAATAAGACATATATTCATGTATACCTTCAAAATATATATTCATGCAGTATAGCTTCTGACTCTTCATAAAATCATGCACTTGGTCAAGTATGTGAAAAGAAAAAAATATAATTCGATGTATATGAGTTCAACATCAATTAATCAATTCACACCAACATCATCTAATACCCATGTTGTAGAGGAAATTTCTATCAACATCTATAATTATGGTAATTCCATATCTCTTAGGGACTACATGGATTGGGAAACCCCACTCAATATTAGTAATGTGTTACATGATGTAAATAAAATTAATAACATGTTGAGTTACTGATGTAAAAAATCAATTAAATTATGATAGATTATTCACTGTGAAGTGGCGTGGATTTAATTCATGATTATAATAAATATTATGGGTATAGCTAAGTGGGATAATCCGATGTATATAATAAATGTTTTCTCTAAAAAGTTTCCTATGATTTCAAAGGACATCTACACATATTTTCTATTCTTATGATTCAATGAAAAAATTAATGATTATAAAATAGGCTTGATGATACCCTAAAATTCATATATGAGTGTGTTATGAAGGGAATTTAATTTTAGAATAGGTATGTTAGCATAGTACGCCATTAAATTAGAATTATATTTTATTTCCTTGATTATAAAAAGACTTGGTTCCCCCAAAATGGATGATTCATCAACAACTTTGTACAAATTATTATTACTATTCGGTATGGGATCTATGATTGGGGTATCAAAAAAGGATATATTGTTTATTGATCTAGATAAATCATTGAAGGATTTCACAAAAAGTGATTCATTCCAAACAATAAATGTTCATTTCATATGAATGATAGGAAATATATATCTTTATAAAATAAACAACCCATGACAATCATGTGATGTTATTATAGTCCACTATCAACACTAAGAATTTAATTTACCTAATTAATATCTCATTGAACTCATATGTGATATTTTTCATTATAAATATTTTTGTCTAGTTACCTTTTTTAATGGATATTGTCATATTCTAATTCAATATGTAAATGACTGTGTGAATTATTTATAAGAAGGGATGACCATGGATGATTAACTATTTCTCTATATTGCCTATATTTGGATGATTTTGATGGAAAATGAATTTAGTACGGTAGATTTATTTCTTCAAATACCCACAAATACCCCAAATAGACACCATATTAACATGAAAAATGGATCCACAGGTTAATATACAACAGGAGTTTGATTGAGTTTCTCATTCCCTAATTGAAATAACCATTATTTAGAATTAGTTAAAACTATTTCAAATATCACATTAGAAATTTTGGAATTATTTGTCTCCTATTTAATCACTGATGTATAAAATTCTTCTTCCAATCCATATATAGGAATTTGTTACTCGGATTTTGATTCTCAAATTTTATTTTGTAATTAATTTTATTTATTTCAAAAATATCCTTCTGGTTATAAATAGTTAGTTTATGTACATAGAGTATGAATGCGTTGTTATGAATACATTTAGAGGGGTAATTTCCATGTTGACATGTGAGAAATTTTAACATAATATTTCATTAAGTTCATGTTGTACTTTAGTCTCATGCATTTAGGGAATGAAGTAGTTTGTTATATAGTTTGGGATGTAATTGGTTATTTTGTATAATAATTATATTTTATCGATTTAGTGAGTGGTATATTGTTATTATCATGGTTTTTAGGCTAAAATGGAATCTGAATTGCTATATTATATTAATCAATAGATTTCCCTCTTCGTAATATTGTATCAACATTGATTTATATAATATAATATATGTTCATACCATATACTATCTAAAAGGTTGGTACTGAATGAAATTTAGTCAGGGAGGGTGAATATCCATTTTTAATGGTTTAAAAAACATTTTTTTTGTGATTATATTTCATAATTACTTCTTTTCATTTTATCAAAATTATTTATATAATGGGTGTGGGAATTCAAAATTGGATGATTGTGTTGGTCATTTTATTTATGTGGAATACATTTGATATTTGATATTAGATTGAATGGCTCTCTGTATAATTTTCTGAATTTAGGATGTGGGATGATGATATTAAATAGTTTTGGAATGAAACATGTCATGTGTCTGCAATTTTTTAAGGGTAGGTGTAGAATCATTTTTAATGTTGGTTGTTGATTGATATACCAATAGATTCATAGGCAGACAATATACAATGGATTGAAATTGTTTTAGTAATGTGTCATCTAAAATATTAATTCATTTTCCATTGATGAAAGAACTCCAAATAAAAAATACTTTTGCTTAAGTTATTCATAGATAGTATTGCATATTTTGGGATGTTTTTTCATATAAAATTCAAATAGTTACAACATTTTTATTTTCTTAGTCTATTTTAAGATCAATATCCTCGATGTTCTTAGTGAATGCAATAAATTTTTCCGTCAGATATTCATATTATATGTTCACTATCAGTCCAATGTATTTGGTTGGATTCTTACGGTTAATTTATGATCCTCATAGCTATTTTTATCTGTATTTTTAACATAATCATAATAATCAAGTATTTAATTTTTGGATTCATCCATTACAAATCATTTTAATACATTATATGTTACCTGGACCAAAAATTTCATATAATTTTATCAGTTGTTATCGGATTTAGAAACCATGTTGTAGTATTATGTTAATTATTTATTTTTAAATTTTAATGATTCATTGAAATTTTTTATAACCTTTTAAAATATATTTTGTTGTAAATTTTTATTGAAACTGTTGTGTAGATGAAAAAACATCATATAATCATACTTTTTTCTATTGGACTTAGTTGATGGTTGATAATATTCATAAATTGTTTACACATTTCATTACATCATTCATCATTGAAAACCTAAAGACTCTAATGTTTTGTGATTTATGATAATGTTTTTTCTATGAAGGTGAAATAAGTTTAATAGAAACCTCCACATGAAGGTATCAAATTTAAGACTCCATCGAAGGAAATGTTTAAAGGTGTTTTAGGAAATGGGATTTTAATCTGTGCTTGGAATATCTAATGGAATATTTATCATGTGTGAGGGTGAATTTTTTATATATGGGAAAATGTATTAATTAATTGTTATATTCTCATCATTACTCATGATAGTTTCCTTATAATTATGGTTTCCATATGTTTTTCCTCTTAGGATTATGATTTTATTTCAGAAAATACTCTCCATTTATTTGATCATACATGGGTATATTTATTTTCAAATTATATTAATTCAGGATCAAAAAGATTATTTGTTTTTAAGTACTTTTAAATAATTGATGAAACAATTTCCCAGAGCATAGTGGGAATGGGGAACTATTTCACAATTTTGGCATGGAATATAATTTCAATTGCCTTTATGGTAGATGATGAGGATGTATCAGTAAAGGTTTTGATTGTATAATTAGATTTTATAGATGAATGTTATTTTGACCTTCATAATCATAGATTTTATTCAAGCGTGTAATTTATATTTTTGTTTTTAATAGATAAGGTTATCATTTTAAAGGAACCAATTCAACGTTTTATTAATTTTTATGTTGAGTGGGGATGTCTGTGTATTTACAAATAAAATTTTTTGTCTCCATAGACCATGTTTTAGAGCTTATTGTAGTCTTGAATTTCTAAATAAAATTAATGTTTCGAAAGATATATCACTGATCTATTTATAATGTTGAATGTAAAAATAATTTTGATGTATATATTAGTTATATTAAAAACTTTTTTGATGGTCAATTTGAAGCTTAGAAACATATATTTTAGTTAAATATATGAATTCTATTTCCATTAGAATCTTCTCTAGTGATATTTTACAAAGGGTGGATCTTTTTTAAACTTATCAATTGAGCCAGGATTAGAGAACTCAAAATCTATAGTAAAAAGGTTTTCTAATTCAAATTCATTTTGAAAATTTTAATTATTTATTAAAAATACTAAATTCAACCACGTTTGATAGACAACCAAACTATTTTTGGTGTTTTCTTTACAAGTATTTTAATTATTCTATGAAAGTTCATTATTTTTTATGGGTTAATGTGTTTTATGCATTTAAGGTCATTTAGTATTCTATGAATCATATGAGATAATGGGATTATTCTTTAACCATAATTTTCAATATTTAATTTTATTTCTATATGATGTTTATATAACTCCTCCAAATTCATTATCCTCTGAATCATTATTTGAAAATTTTTATCCTCCCTCTAGTCCTCATAAAAAAATCCAATGATGTTCCCTATGGACCTGAGAATTGTATTGTAATATAAAAATATTTATAAACCATGTGGATATATTTCAATTTACAATTTTTTATGTTTTACATATATACTATTTTTTTATTTTTATGATGATCTATCTATGGTTATTCCAGTTTCTATTTTACATGCAAATCAAATACAGGTTTTTGAAAAAATTGATGTGTTTAACTTAATTTTCATACAATATATTTAATATCACATATTGGGGAAAAATTGTTAAATATAAAATTTAAAAAAAACATTTTAAACTATAGATAATTATTTTATATTAAAAAAATTTGTCTCCCATTTTTATTTTGTCTATTTCTATAGGTATATGGCTATTTTGAACAAAAAATATGTTGATATTGTTTTGAACATGAATTGTGATAGAATATTTTTCATTTTTTAATAAACAAAACTACTCTAATCATTTAATTATTAAAATGACGTCGAGTGGATTGTAGGTTTATAGTTAATTGACTCTTTAATACTCTTGTAATAGTAGAAGTCTTATAATTAGAAATTATATTAATATTTTTGAATATTTTATGTTCTACTAGGTATTTTTGAAATTTTAGATGAATTATATAAAAACATATCTAATTGATTTTTTGAATCCAATCATTGTTATCTAACCCCTTGTTTGTAACCCCACAATTAAGTTGAATATTATATTTGGGAACCCAATATTCGAAACGGAACCTCGAATTCTAGTACCTTACATTTCTTATATACAGAACATAGGAATGTTACTATATATAATAATCAAAAATTTGGGAAATAAAAATAGTTATATGTCTAAAATTATAGAACTGTACATTTTCAATATACCATAAAAAGAAATAGTACTATAGAAAAAACCTGTATGATGTGTGTACCCAATATTGATCCATAAAATGATGAGATTAAAATTTTGAATTATATTGAGATTTATGTGATGATTTTGTTTTATTAAATATATGTAAAAAATATTGAAATATCATTTCATATAATTTAAAATAAAATATGAATAATTATACTTATTTCTAAGGGATAATATGATTTTTTTTCAATGATTAAAACCAAATTTTATATATATTGTTTTTTTAAGGAATATTTAGCTATATGATATCTTATTGATCCTGAATCTCATAAGTTTGTATTATTTTAGATGTATTTATATTTTCAAACTATTTTGAAATAATAGATAAGATACTATGAATAAGAAAGATCTTAGTATAAATCACTTTCATGTGATCCTTAAATAACATGTATGGGTGAAAACAATGTTATCATGATTGTAAAAATTTATTGTTACATGTATCTTTTATATTTGAATGATTTAAAACATGAATTACAAACAATGGTGTAATTTTTTTATTTATGGGTTTTATATACATTATCACATATGTCAATAGGGTCTGTGTGTTCAGGAATTATAGTAGGTTCACATTATTTAATTATATATTTCAACAACCTTTGAAGGATAAATTTCAAGGATTCAATTGTATATATGTTTTAATTATATTTAATAACATATTTATACATGAAATTTATATATGCAATTTATTAAATAATTAATGGGGTTTGTGATAAATGTATCCATGTACATTTATTTGGTTTGCATATAAGTCTATCATGGAACTCTAATTAAACAACTCCTTTTGTGGATTCTGGATAATAAAAACATACATTTTAATTTTTAATGTAGTAGAGTTGTTACATAATTTTTAAAAATTAAAAATATTACGTGTATTCCTTATTAGTTATATAAACCCCATATATATGAAGTATTATAATGGTACAAAATGTAAAAAGTTACTAATTTTTTTTAAAAAAATTGTGAATGATGGGGTTTAAAAATTACTTAATTATTTTCCATCATATGTCATGATACTTCAGTGATCATGGTGATAAGTATCCCATTTATTTTCGTAATTAATAGAGTATGGGTATTTAGGAGAAATCGAGATCCTGGGATACGGGGGCCTCATATATGGGTTGGGAGATTTTGTTGGGTTTGGAAATGATTGATAATTGGTCATTGAATTCAGTGACCATATCTAGGATGCTACCTCAAGGTTTTGAGTTGTTTCTAATTTTCTTTATTTTTTTAAGACCCGTGTGGGTTTTTGTTTCACCATATAACATTTTTATTTTATATTGGTGAAATTGTTTATATTGGGATTCTATTGGTGCGAGACCTAGTGTAATTACATGACATTAAATGTTAATGTCATGTGTTTTAGAATTACTCTTAAAGTACCACACATATGATGTGGATATTTTGGGACCTAATATTTGTTTCTAGGTGGGATACATTGATTCTTGGTAATGGATCATGTTTTTAGTGTTGAATCGATGAATTGGGGGGGGGGGGGTAATGTCTGACTGCAAGATGAGTTTGTTTGACATTATGTAAATTTTAAAAGCATGACACTTCACTATATGAATTTTTTTATGAATATATGCATAAATTATTCAATATATAGTTTAGTAGAAAAATGTTTATATAAGGATCATTTTTATGTGAATCACCCACATTGCATGGTTTTCCATTAATGTATAGAACAAAATTGTATGGCCATTCAAATAAATGGTCCTGGAGTTTGGAAATGTTTTGGATATGAAAATTAATTTTTTTGCAAATGTGGATGGGTATATAAGGTATAGAGTATGGGTAAACGTACTTAGTCAAGAAGTGATGATTAGGTATATAAGTGGTCTTTAGTTTTGACCTCTCCCGTGATAAATGAAAAGATGGTCGGTTGAATGCAATGAAGATGCCTCAATTTCGGTGGGACAGATATGCCATGATGCAAAGTAAAATGCATAAGTGGGTGAAGTATTCTTGAAATGTTAAAAAAATATTTTTGGGATCAACAATTTTTTTAGGTATATGGCCACATGGTATCATGTAACCCAATTTTCCTAATGTAGACATGAAGGTAGGCAGCTATTGGAGATAAATTATTGTATTTTTAAAATTTTATCAGGCGGCTCAGGATAAATCACAATTTTCAGTGGGGATAATCATTTATTTTTTAGGTATGGAAAATCATTTAGCTCTTCATGGTGGACCTCGATATGTGCAGCTGCTATGGTGTCTCAATGAACATTATATCATGATATCTTAATGTATGGTCATGATTATATGGTCTCTTATGTTTGATTAATCCTTATCATTGTGAGGTGGAAAATTGTTGACGAAACACATTTGAAACGAGATTTACACGGCCTTTGAATTGATTTTTATGTGTTCATGATGTGACTATTCAAATAATTGATGAAAATGATTGTGGTGGCGTTTATGAATTTCTTATGACCAAAATGCTGGTGTAAAAGGATGTTAGGGCATTGAAATTTTCTCATAACTGTGGCTACTATTTTTATTACTGAATCATTCGAATATAAACTCAATGTTTTGTGGATGTGAAGTATTATAGTGCATATTTTACCATTTCCTCAAAGAGAACATTTTAATCATTATATTCCATATGTCATTTAATATATTGTCTTCTATTATAATAAAATATGTATGTCTAATAGTTTTCGTTTTCTTTATTCCCCATGTGAGAGTGTGATGTCCAAGAGTAATTAATTTCTTCAATTAGTAATAGTGTATGGGATATTTTATTTGGGGTTTTCACAGATGAGATAATGATAACAATAGTCCAATGTGGGGGAGATATGTTCTCTATGGACATGTGGAATTATTTCCTACTAGGATATAATTTTTTTCTTACCATGGAATGATCATGTTGGACATAGGATACTGATGAAGAACAATTGAGGTATATAAATGTATTTTATTGGGAACTCATAGAAGAATATCCAGTTAAATTAGTGATTGACATCATGCATTGGCATCATGCATGAGGCCTAGTTATATTGTTCTGAGGGTATATAAATTGTAGGTGAATTTTTATGTGTATGGGTGAACCACTTACTTTGATGGATGAGGCTATAATTATGGAATGTCACATTGAGTTGGGTATGTACACCACTAGAGTGTATATTAATGGTCGTAATTTTTCTTAATGTAAAATTGCATCATGAACAAGTTGGTTGATGAGTCATCTACAATTGTAGTCATGAAACTTATACATGAGTCGAGTGATGATAATAAGATATGGGTTTGAATTTAGAAATATTTTTTTTTAATTTTGAAACAACATATTTAATGTAATTTAGTATTTGATGTGTGGATTTTTCTAATTAAACTAGGAAATCGTAGAATTTATGGTCCGTCTGTAGCTTTTTTCTCTATGAATATTATATTCCCATCCATAGTTGTATTTTAGAAATGTAAATGGGTAGTAATGTTTTATTATAATTATCATTTATTTTTTAGGTCGTGAGCTGAAGACCACCCCAAATGAATTATTCGAATATGAAAGTGGTTTTTTCATAAGATAATCTAATGGAGAAGAATAAATAGATTTATAATTAGTGGTTGTATTCATTAGATTATGTTCAGTAAAACTATATTATATTCATGTGTTTGGATGGTGAAAAATTTGTGATTATAGGATAAATGTGATTAGGTATGTTCCATATTATGATTTCATTTTTTTATCGATCAATGATTCAGTGGTTTCACAGAAATGTATACATGTCTAGAGATGAGGAGTTGTTTTTGTAGTGTTTAGTAGGTTATCAATTCCTAGGATACCTAAGAAGAAACATTCCGAGACATACATTCTATAACGTGATGTTTTCTAATGATGTTCTCACCATATTTTTATTTAAATGGACTATTAAAACAATAAATTCCTTTTGTTAAATAATGTCTGACTTCTAAATTGATATTATGTTTTTCTTAGGGTTCATTGAATGAATATTATTTTTTTAAAAATAACTTTTAATGACAGACGAGTTATTCTATAAATGAGATCTAATATTATTTTTCTCATATTAGTTTAAAACAAAAAACATATTGATAATTAGTTAAAAATAAGATATTTTATAGGGGAAATAAAATGTAAATTATCATATATGAAATTTACAGTTAGGAACATTAAATTTAATAAGGATGAAAAAATATTTAAATCATCAAATGAAAATAAAATATTATAAAATAATATTAATCATCTTGAAAAGTGAAATAACATCATCCCATCCCCTTTCAAAAACATTCGATGAAACAAAACGTGGGATATACCTCCAATGTTTTAATTATCTCAATTAATGATGCATATAGACAAATATATATAGAATTGAATAATTTAAAAGGATTTGGTATTGCCTCTTGGTAAAAAGAGAGAGAAAGGTTTCAAGTGTCTATCATGTGCACACACTATGTGAGGGTTTAAACTAGAATGGTATATTATAATCATAGTAAATGACGTCATATATGTAAACCTCATTATGAATTTGATGGTTCATATTTAGGGACGCATAGAATATTATAGTTGTTAAGTATTATTTATTGATCGGGATGGTACTGCCTAGGTTTTTCAAGGTGAATGAGATCATCAGTCAGGTCATACAAGTCGACTTCCTCTTCATTAGGTTAATCCAAATTTTAATTTTTCATCTCTCACATTGGAGGCTGATGGTAGTTATCTGGGGGGTTGATTCTATTTTGTAGTATATGAATTCCTTGTAGTTTTTATATAGGAATTTTTGAGTTTTCCATCAGAGAGGGATGTGGAGTTCTTGATTGATATGGTACCAGGAGCACATCATATATCTCTTCTCTCAAAATGTATGGACCCCACTTAATTAATTTAATTAAACTTAATATTTATGATTAATAATAAAAAGATTTCATTCATTGGAGAGTCTCTTTATTTTCATGCTTAGTTATATTCATGAAAAGTGCTGATGAATCCCTCTGGTTGTGCACTGATTACCAGATGTTGAATTAGGTGACCATAGAGAACAAATATTCCATTTCATGCATTGATGAATTTTTTTATCATCCTAAAATATGAATCATGGTTATATAAATTTGATCTAGACTCTGGTTATCACCGTGATTGGACAAGGAAGACAAATGTCCTAAAAGCATTATTCAAAAACATATATGGACATTTTTTATATTTATTAATGCCTTTCAGGTTACAAATTAATATGGATGTTTTCATAGAACTCATGAACATGGTATTCATCCAATATATCAATTCCTTTTTCATTGTATTCATGGATGAAATCCACATTTATTTTAAATCAAAATATGATCTTGAAAAAAAAATTATGGATCATGTTGTTAACTCCTTGTGATCATAGTCTCTATGCCATGTTTTCTGAGTGTACTATATGGATTATAGATGTGATGTTTCTATGACATATGATATCAAAATAGGGTGTATTGATAACTTCATGGGAGTTGTTGATGAATGTTTTTTAGATTAGAATATTATTGGGCTTGGAATTTTATTTCAGGCGGTTCATTCAGGAATTCTGTCAGATGGCTTCTCCCATGACTGCACTCACCCAGAAAAAAGTGAACTTCAAATGGATCAATGAATTCAAAAAATCCATATAGTTTATAATGTAGTCATTAACTAGCACTCATGTATTAATTTTTCTACAAAAATTTAAAGGTGTATGTGGTATATTGTCATCCCTAGATTATGGGTCTTCGGTGTATGCTTATGCATGATGACCATGTGGTAGCATATAGATCATTCCAACTCTGGCTACAAGTAAGTAACTACCTAAATAAATAGATATAGGTAGTAGTGATGATTCATCCCCTAAATATGTTTCCTCATTATCATTCATGGATTAAGTTTTCAAATTTTTTAGATCATAAAATATTTCGCTATATATTCTCATTAAAGGAATGAATATGATGAAGTTTCATTGGGTTGAGTATATATGGGATTTTGATTGAAATGTCATCTAAAACCCGAGAAAATAAATTGTTGTGGTAGATTATTTTGGTAGAGATGTTCTAGTGGAGGAATTCAAAGTGTCTAGTTATGAATGACGTTGATGATCATTTTTTCCCAATTTCATTTGGAGAATAAGGAACATATTGGGGGTGAAATCTTTCATAGTGTTAAGATGACTCATTATCTATTGGACTTGATTCATAATAATTTTTCTAACCATTAGTTGTTCTAAAAGTCCATGATGTTACATCATTGTAGGTATATTCCATATTCTTGTTCATAGTCTCTCAATGAAATATATTGCTTCATTGTTCGCTTTTGGGTGTCGTTATCCTTGAGGAAATTGGTGATACATGATATCTACAAGTTACAGTGGGTCATTTATCCCATAATTATCATGATTTATTCAATTAATATTGATAAAGATGGCGGATTGGTATGAGTTAGTATAATTATGAATTCATTTTATGGTGTTATAAAAGTTATATGGTTAAGGAGGATCATCAAAGGCCCTCCAGCTTGTTCCTGCCCCTAAACATTCCGACTTAGTAGTGGGAGAAGAACGTCATGAATATTTTTTTAATCGAACTTCAAAAATCATATTGAAATAATTTTATTTTGGTATTGATCAATTTCCTAACCAAATCATGTCATATTATTCCATCTATGGACTTGGAAAGGTGGATGACATGGGCCAGCTATTTGACTAGGAAATAGTGATGATTTGTGGAGTTACATCAAATTTTGATGCTAATAGGGACCCCATTTCAGCTCCTGATTATAGGAAGGCCTATATAAGTTGATGGAGTAACAGATCAAGTTGATAATGACATACCATCCTCATTTAGTTGGTCAAATAGGGATGGAAAATCAGATTCTAGAAGATATGTGTCAAAATTTTGTATTAGAATTCGGTGGTTCATGGGCTATACTTTTGGGATATCTCTAGTTTTTTAATTTTAATTGTTTACAATACTTTATTATAATAGATCCCATTGAGGATAATTATTTCCAATCATGTTATCCACCCTTGTGTTGGGATGAGGTAGGAGAAAACTCATTGTTGGGGACATTTTTAGTCCATGAGACATCTCTGAAAGTCAAGTTGATCATGTAGTGAATGTTGATAGTTCAGACTCACAAAAAAACATATGTTATTCAGTGATTCAGAGATCAATAGTTCTATGTGGTTGACTGGGTGTACATAAAAGGTTCACCTCAATTATATCTCCATGTTTTGGTTAAACAATTGAAGCTAGCACTAAGGTATGATAGAACATTAGATATCATCTAGTTAGTTACTATGTTTCCATACAGGTTTGAAATTCCTGTGTAGATTATTTCAATTCATGAAGTGTTCCATGTCTCCCAGTTGGAGAGATATAACCCATATCTATCTCATGTATATAAAATGGAAGAGTTAGAGTTTGAGACAGATTTAACTCTTATTGAGTATCCATTAGGAATATTGGATTCCCTAGAGGATGTAATTCATGGTATGTCCATTACATTGGTCTGAGTTCTCTAGAAACATTGTCATTGTAGACATTAAAAGGGGGATCAAATGATGTGGGTTTGGATAGATTATCTATTTTTATTCCCTAAATATGTATCGGGATTACATTTATGGGGGTTCATTGTGGGGAGAATGTTCACACGTTTGATTTCATTTTTAGGTATTATTATATTTAATTTTTTATTATATTATTCCCTTAGTGTAATACATGCGTTTTTGGATAAAAACAAAAAATTTGGGGCAAACAGCATGGGACGTATAATTGGTTCACGGTTTAGAAAACCTAGCCCCCCATCCCAAGTAACCATGGGCTCATGTTGTGTTGTTGAAGGTATCTAACATCATTATTAACAAATTTTTATTAAACCATGTGGGAAACCCACATGACATTCCCCTTGTGGATAGTAATGACCACATAGTTACTACTCGGTTTGGGGAGCCATGCGGAAAACCATATGGCCTATCAAATAAATTAAAATTTTGATTATTATTTTTTCTCTCTCACTGATTATTAACCTTAAACCCATATTTCCTCCCAAAATAGGGATCCTTCATTCCTTGAACTCCCATCCATCTTGATCTCTTGGATGTCATTTTCATGTAGGATTTGGTGTGGGTTCTCCTAGATTCTTCATAAAATTCCATTTATCTCAGGGGTTCATCCTCTTTTATAATATTTTATTAGAATTTCCTTAGGTTTAAATTCTCAAGAGAGATTGATGAAATTTACAGTGTTGAATGATTAATCATATGAACAAGTATTGATTTTAATGGTTGAATATTTCATTTATTGTTTTCATTTTAAGATAAATTATAGTTTAGAATCGTTTTCTCGAAATTTCACCACGTGAGGTAGGTTGTTTCATGATTAGAAATTATATGACTAGATTGATATAATTTTCTAATTGTTTAATTATGTCTTATTATTTATGTGAGTGGTTTGAATTGTTTTTTAATGTTATTGATTTGGGTATGTCTTTAATATGGTTTTCAAAAGGGAAATGGTTGCATTTCATGTGTGAAACCCTATTTTTAAATTTTGAATGTGATTTATAAATTATGAAATTTCACAACCCACCTCACCAAAAAGAGAGAGGGGACAAAAAATTGCTATAACCTTCCTTCTTCAAGTTGATGGAGAGATAATGACCCCCACGATCGGCCTTCAATAGGCCCCAGAGTGGAGACTAGCACCAAGGGAATAGAATCTCACACAAGATAGAAGGCATTATCCAAAATTTATTTTGATAGTATCGGGAGCTAAGATAATAATTCCCAAAAACATTGAAATTATATGTACAATTAAAGCCAAAACAATCGATTCCCACATGCATGTTTCAAAAGTTCTACTACCAAAGTACAAGAGAACCCCAAAAGAAAGTACCAAAGAAAAAAAATAGCAACAACAATCATCCCAACATCTGAACTAGTATGATCTTGCACGATCCATAAAGTCCTCCAAGAAACCTGAATGTAGTTTTATATTTGTAGGGTGAGCAAAGAAGTATACTCAGTAGAGAAAACTGAAATCTCTAGTGCACTAGTGGGGAGGTATTCTAATGCACCATGAGAATAGTTCATAAAAACACCTAGCAAGAAAAACTACCCACCCAAGCCTCACCAAGGAACACTCCTCAAATAATGAATGTCAGATAATTCAATTGTAATGACACATAAATGTTTGGGTACCCCACGCCACATCCCCACTGGCTATTGAAGACATAATATTCATCATAAAACTCTCTTCGTTCTCACTACAGTCCCACTGCCACACACCGCATGCGCACACCTGAGCATCGCTAACACACATGCCACCCAGAAACACATGTTCCACAACAAACACATGTAACCATGCCCGAAAACACCTGGGTCTCATCCTGGAGACACTTGGGAAATAATGTATCCACACACCTAGGCCAACCACCACAACTACCTTGCACAAAGAATCATCGGCTATAATGGAACTCAGGCTATCATAGCCTTCCTGAAGGATCTTGGGCTGCTCAAGAAAGGGAGAATAAAAAGTGTTAACAACCATCCACCCAGAGCGGTGTGGGAAAAAAATCCCCCCACCAATAAATGGGGGTGTTTGGCACGTAGTTCTCAACATGGGTGCGGCGCAAATAAGAGACATAAAAACTATAATTATATTTATAGAGGTAATAAGCACTCATCCCAGCCTAGGGTTCCCAAAACCATCCCAACATAAACACCTTGTTACTATAAGAACACCACAACCACAACCATGTCAAAACATATTCTAATAACCAATTCCCCATTGAACATGTTCTTTTTTTCATATTCATGTGTTTCTGTTTAAGTACATTCTGCACTACTAGGCAACTAAAAGTAAATTCCACAAACCAAGGGAAAGAAAAACATCCAACTAGTAAATTAATCATTCACACCTAGTTCTCTTGTAAATTCATAATAACAAAAAGAGATCCTTTATATCCCTAGAAGTATTGGAATAAAAGAAAGCCGCAAGAGAGAGCCCCACACGGATTTATTTCCACAAACTAGCAACTATACATCAACAGAGGATCCTATCCCCATCCATATCACCCCTTAAGCATCAAGCAGAACAACCACAAATACCAACAAGATAGAGTAAGGGAGTATCTAGATTTACGAACACCATTAATTAAGTTATTCTTTCTGTTTGGTTAAATGCTGTGATCACACAAGTATTTTTATTCACAGGTAATCCATTTAATCAACCAAGTTTATGTGATTAACCAGTTTCCATGTTATATCCATTCAATCACGTAAATATCCAGAATAACAAGGGCTCATTAGTTCACAAGGAATGAACACCAACAACCAGGATTTTTAGTGGGAATACATCCATACAATTCATAATATATAATCAAGGATATGATTATAGCAGAAACATTGGTCACACCACCCTTCATTCATTAAAATTTCATTTATTTTCTACATTAAATTTTGGTTTCAGTAATCCCCATGGACGCAATGGAATACCCACCATGTATGATACATAGTAGAGTGATAAAAATGAAAAACCCTACTTGAATGATCAGAGGTTAATGATTAAACTCTGTGCACCAAGAGATGGGGATGCGCGGCTTATAGGGGAGGGACTTCGGGGACTCTAGGGATGAGTAGAAAATCTCCAGCATAGGCGCACCACTTGCCTCAAGAAGGGGGACTCCAAACACACAAGGAATTAAAAAGGTTACTGACCAAGAAGAAGAAGAAGAAATACTATAGTGATATAATGATGAGATCCCGTAATTATGGGATATGGAATTTTGAACGACATTAAAGTCGGATAATGGATTTCCACACGGTTGGGCGGTTAGGCACGATGGAATATATTTTCAATTAATAATTCCCATCGGAATGGTGGCCATAACAGTTGTATGTTAAACTATATTCTTTAATCAGATGAAAATGCGCAACATGGGCGGAATTGGTTGGTACTAGGAAAGGGTGTGACACCAAGGAAAAACCACGTGTTTTGGTAAATTAATGGTTTCCCAGCTATGAGTAATTTTAGATATCATTTATGGGTTTTAAATGGCTTTGAATGGGGGTATTAAATCATTTTTATGTCAAAAGATACATTGTGGGATCAAGAAAAAGTAGGAAAATGTAAAAAAGAATGAAGACCGCTCGATGAGGACATAGTTCCACCCTCACTATGCCACCGTCATGGTGCCACCCACAGGGTGCCACCGTCACAGTGCCACTGTCACGATTTCACCATCAGGGTTCCACCATTTTGGTGTGAGATATTGACTAGTGCCACGATTTTGGTGGAACTGTTTGATTGAATTGTATTTTGGAATGTACTGGACAAGGAGGGTCTGAGCCATTATATTAGATACCTATCAAACTATTATCAACCTCGATAATCAGAAATATTATAGATGAAGAAAAGATGGGGGTTCAAACAACCACCTCAAAAGATACCTCTCAGGAGTAAACCTAAACCATCTTTCTAACAACTATGGATACACTACCTTTCCTCTCCTCAAAAATCAAGCACACAAACATTCAAGGGTCACACCATACATTCAAATGGGTTAGGGAGTTCTTTCCTCCATATCAATATAATATATCCTTTGGGCGGTACAAACTCTCATGCACAAGTTTAACCACATCTAATTTAATGAGTCTTGATTAGGGATCAGGTCCTCCCCATCCCATAGTAAGTACTATTGACACACATTTATAGAACAAGGAAACAATAAATTCTATAGTTAACAAGGTAAAGGTCTCCATCACAAACAAGTATATAAATAATAGAAAAAATTCAAAATAGCTCTGGTTACTGGGCGTGCATCTATCCCTCCCATTCCTAGGTACTCTCTTCAAGGCCATCGTGACTCCACAACACATGAACCAAAGGAATGGTTCATCCACGAAGCACATTCTCCTTACGATCCAAGATCCTCACATGCCTTTCTAGAAACGTCATGTTGGCCTCCACATCCAGCTTTACCCAGTCGAGGATGTGTGAGTCGTTGTGTAGATATTTTCAGAGGGAAGATACATGGAAGAAATCGTTCATTCTCAATAGCGGCAGTGGTATCACCAAATGATAAGAAACCTCGCCAACCCACTATAATATTTTGAACGGTCCGACGAACCTATGTGAAATCATAATCCCATTCCAAAACTCAGTTTCCCATGACAAGGGGAGACCTTCAAGACACATGGTCCCCAACCTCAAACTCCATGGGTCTTCTACTATTATCGTCATATGACTTATGTCGGTCCTATGTCGCCTTCATCCTATCTTATATAAGCTGAACCTTCTCTGTTGTACTCTACACCACTTCCGGGCCAAGAACACCTGCTTCCCCAATCTGTGTCTAGCACACGAGTGACCGTCATGTCCTTTCATACAATTCTTCGAATTGACCCATACCAATTGTAGAGTGATAGCTATTATTCTAGGAAAACTATACCATAGGCAAATGTCGCACCCATGGTCCCCTAGAGTCCAAAACCCATGCTAATAGAATATCCTCCATTGTCTGGATGGTGCGATTTTTCTATCCATCTATCTGGGGGTGGAAATCAGTGCTAAGACATAGCTGAGTGCCCAATGCATGATGCAATCCCATCCAAACTCGTCAGATAAACAGGGTATCCCGATCCGTGACTATGTACCTAGACACCCCATGCAACCACACCACCTCATCTACATACCTTTGTGCTAGGAAATCGACCATACATGACTCCTTGATTGCCAGGATGTGAGATTATTTCGTCAATTCATCCACCACTAGCGAGATATCATTACAACCCCCTTGAACACTAGTTATCCCTATGATGAATCCATCGAGATGTCGTCCCACTTCTACTCGAGGAAATATAATGGTTGTAAGATACCTCTTGGTATGTGGTGTTCATCTCTCATCTCCCCACACATAGGGCACTTTTCTATGAACTCTGCCACATACTAGTTCACCTCGGGCCACCAAAACGGACTCCTCAAGCCTCAGTACATTTTGGATACCCCTGGGCACACAACTGGGGGTGAGTTGTGGAACACCCTAGGAACTCCCTCATGCATTCCCATTAGGATGAACAACTTTTCATGAAACACCATCCAATTATTCATATATTCCAACCACCCATTCAGATAATCGCCTTGGTTAAACCAATCATGCATCAATTCACTCTATATTTCTCCCCACTAAGACTCCCCCACCTACTGCAGTAGATAGGACTTCACTGTCATCTCAAAAAGACATCCTCTACCACCATCCCCCGATACATCTAGGTGTTGGGAAGACAACTCTTACGGTGCCTTCCGAGCATTTTCTGACTCTTGAACCTCATCCTTAAGTGACTTCCGTCTCAAATAATTAGCCACCACATTCCCCTTCCATGAGGTGTAGGATATATTTTAGTCATAGTCTTGGAGGAACTCCATCCACCATCGATGAAAAAAATTCAAGTCCCCCTGGGAGAAGATATAATTCAAGCTCATGTGATCCGTGAGGACCAAATAGTTCTCCCCAATGAGGTTATACAACCACAACATTAGTGTAAACACGACAGATGCAAGCTCCAGATCATGGATGGCATAGTTAAGATCATGGGGATGTAACTTCATAGAATCATAAGATATCACACCTTGTTGTTGCATCGACACACACCCATGGCCTTGTCCTGAAGCATCACAGAACACCTAATACGTCACCCCTTCATCTAACTTCCTCCACACTAGGGCAACAACCAACATCCCCTTTAGATAACTGAAGGATGCCTCAAACATTCCACACCACACGAATGCCTAATCCAACATGGTCAAGGATGTCAATGGTGATGAAATTTGGGAGAAGTTGGTAATGATACTCCAGTAGTAACCAATTAAAACTAGGAAACAACGATCCACTGCCATGTTCTTGGGCGTTTCGCATGAAAAAAATGCCTTGACCATTGATGGTTCCACTATAATTCCCTTTTTGGACACCACGTGTCCATGGAAGTTCACTTATCGCATCCAAAACTTGAACATGGACAATGTCCCAGAGATTTGGTGTTGTTGGTGGACCACTAAAACCATTCTTATATGATTAGTGTGATCATCTTCTGATATCGAGTAGATGAGGATGTCATCAAAAAAAATGACAATGAAGAGGTAAAGATATTCTTAGAAGAAGAAATTTTTGAGCCCATTGAAAACATTTTGTGCGTTTTTAACGATGAATGACATGACTACAAACTCAATGTGACCATATATTCACCCCAAGGCATTATTCGTGATGTCACCCTCCTTCACCCTATATTAGTGATATCATGATAGTAGGTCAATCTTGGAGAACCATCCTGCCCCTTTTAACTGGTCAAATAGATCGTTTATCCTCTAGAGAGGGTAGCGATTCTTGACTGCTACCAGATTCTACCTCCTGTTGTCTATGAACAGCCTTAGACCACCATATTCCTTCTTTGTGAACAAGACATGATCACCCCACGGTGACACACTTGTTCGAACAAAACCCATCTACATTAGATATTCAATTTGAATCCGCATCTCCCACAACACAAAAGGCACCATCTGGTAGGGAGCCATCAAAATCGGATGGGCACTAGGTTGCAAGTCTCTCTCGAACTCAACATCATTTCGAAGAGGTAGAGTCACCACCTCTTTAGGTAAAACATCTATAAACTCACTAACGATCCACGGGACTTCCACCATCCTTGTATCCACCGACTCCACTAATAGTTCATCTAACATGTAATCAAGTGGCTCCATTTGCCGGATGACATCCTGGAAACCCCTCTCACTGATGACAGTCACATGTCAGCTTCCCATGTTTGAAAATATGATCCTTTCTTAGAAGCAGTCAATAACGGAACATATAGAGAATAACACGTCAATTCCAAGGATGACATCATATGGTTGTATCTGCAACTGTAGAATATCCATGATAGACTGATGTGGCCCTATCATCAGTCTACACCCTTGGAAAACATACTAAAAGTCGGTTTGACCTTCAACTGGCATACTCAACACCAGGGTCCCAGGACATAAGTCAGCATCTAGACCCAGAGCATGGGCGAGACTGGGTGTTACAAAGGAGTTTGAAGATCTTATATAGGACAAGGAATAAGCAAGAGTACTCAACAAGATGGTTGTACCTAGAACAACTTTCGACCATGCTATAATTGTTGCCTCTACTACATGTAACATCCCACACCTAGATCCTCTTCCCCTTAGCTATCGGCTACCTCCCCGACCATGCCATGGTCAATGTCCCTGAAGAGCAGCCTGATGTCTTCCTCCTCCTGCAATGTCTTCCCTCAGAGGAGCGGGAGCTCGCTATCCCTACTAATGCTGAGGTGGATCCTGCACTGGCCCATCCCCAATGTGCTGCACTCGGTCCAGGCACTTGTTCGAATGGTTCCAGTGTCTACCACAACTACAACATCTCGGTCCTGTGACCAAAAGGAAAGGGCGAGGGCTAGGAGGTTGAAACTGGAACTAATGTGTCCTATTTAAAATTAGTCAAAACCTAGAGGGACCTGATGCTGGAGTCCTACTGCTGAAGGCTTTCTACATTAACACACAGTATTGGATTCCCTCCCGTGAAACACCTCCGATTGTGTGCATCCTTTCTACCACTTCATCCTTCTTTTGGACCTCTATGTACATTAAAAATTTGAAGGGAGTAACATCATACTGAAGAGAAGGTCGAAGTGACTCCTCCAAACATCTCGCCCGAGACACTTCATCCATAAATAGGTCTGGAGAAAAACGAAGTAGATCCTTGAACATGATCCCCAATTCTCTCACTAAATGATCCCCTATTAGAGGGAGATCAGCTCTTGCATCTTCTCAGCCTTCATCATGGATGAGATGAATTCCACCCGGAAATCCTTCACGAAGTCAGCCCACGTAACCTCAGCCTACCTCTTCTCCCCGAGTTAGATCTTCCACCATTGACATGCTGGTCCCCACATGTGGGTTACAACCAGAGGTTCCCAGTGCTCTGTTGGAGCCAGGATCAAGATGAAAGCTATCAGCTACTCCTCTAGCCAGCTTTCTGCCTCCAAGTCTGAGGTGTTGCTCTCGTACTTCCCAAGTGTCTATCACTTAATGGCATGAAACGTCATCTACCAATGATCATCCTCCTCATCATGGTCAGTCATCTGCCTATTGGCCAAATAAACCTCATGGGCCTCGATGGCTTTCACAACTCGTGCCCGCCGTCCATGTTCCATGGATTCAAGGTAAACCAAGAATTCTTGAGCCCGAGTAGTGTAGAAGATTAATTATATATTTTTATTATATTTTTGAATCCCTAAATTCCCATGAAACACAATAACACAGGTCATTATGATGCATTTACCATCACTAGGGTCTCTACCCTGCAATCTCTGTATCCTCACATGGTCATTCTGTATGCCCAGAGTCCTCGCATCGGATCACAGGGAGCACTACAATCTCGTGTCCAACCCGGTATTTCCTAGCCAATTTGACACACCAAAATTACCTAGCACAATTTCCCTACAATTCCATGAAATCCTAAATTTTTTTTAACTCTGAACCCCATCCTATTTCTCAACCTATCCTCTAATAATATTCTAACATGACACGACTTCACCAAGATGAGAGAAGGGACAACAGATTGTCAGACCCTTTCTTTTTCAAGTTGCACGAGATATTATGAACCCTTACACCCACCTTCAATAGGTCCCAGAGTGGCGACTAGTACCAAGGGTATAAAATCTCACACAAGATGGAAGGTATTACCCTATTTTTATTTTGATAGGATTGAGAGATAAGAAAATAATTCCCAACAACACTGAATGTGGAAGTACAAGTAAATCCAAAACAACCCATTCCCATATGCATGTTCAAAATGTAATGCTACAAAAGTACAAGAAAACCCCAAAATAATGTACCAACGAAAATTAAAAAACAGAAACTGCAACCGTCACAAAATCCAAACTAATACGATCCTACAAAATCCATGATGTCCTCCTAGAAACCTGAATGCAGTTTTATATACGTAGCGTGAGCATACAAGAATACTGAGTATAGAATACCAAAATCTCTCGTGCACAAGTGGGGAGGCATTCTAATGACCTGTGAGAAAAGAGAACCAAAACACCCAGCAAGGAAAACTATCCACCCAATACTCACCAAGACACACTCCCCGAATAATGAATGTCAGGTAATGTAATAGTAATAACACATCGATGTTTGGGTACCCCGCGCTAATTTCCCTCTGGTTATTGAGGACATCTTAAGCATCAGACCTCTCCTGCCATTGTAACTATAGTCCCACTACCACATCTGGACCACAGACACTTCGGGAAATTCTATCACACATCTCGCCCCCAACACCTGGTCCACAACAACCACACGTAACCACACCTGAAGACACTTCTGCCTCATCCCGAAGACACTTGGGAAACAAACTATCCACACACACCTAGGCCATCCACCACAACTACACTACCTGAATAATCTAGGGATATAATGGACCTAAGGCTGTCACAGCCTGCCCGAAGGATCATGGGCTACTAGGGAGTTGGAAAGGAGAAAACAACCAGCCACCCATAGGGGTGTTGGAAATAAAGACCCCTCGTTACTTAATGGGGTTGTTTAGAACAAAGTGAAAAACATGGGTGGGGCACGAATAAGAAACATAAAAACTACAATTATATTTCTATAGTTAATAAGAACTCATCCTAGCCTTGGGTTCCCAAATGTAGCCCAACAGAAACACCTTATTACTATAAGAACACCACAACCACAACCATGTAAAACCCCATTCTCTGAACCAATTCCCCATTGAACCGGTTGTTGTTTTAATGTTCAAGAGGTCCAACTTAAGTAAATTCTTCTCTACAGGGAAACTAATAGGCTTAGCCACAAGCCATGGGAATGAAAAACCAACAACTAGTAAACTACACATTCACAGCCAGTTCGCTTGAAATGTTAGAACAACATAAGGGGATCTATGAGATCCCTCAAAGTATTGGAACCAAACCATGCCTCAAGTCCACAATATACCATCTTTAAAGCAACATAGGATCCCATCCCCATCAATATCATCCCATATGCATCAAATTGAACAACCACACATACCACCAAGACAGATCAAGGGAGATTCCAAATTCAAGCCCAACATTCATTATGTTCTTCTTTCTGTTTGGATGACTAGGGTGATCACATAAGGATTGTTGTTCACTGGTCATCCATTGAATCAATCGAGTTTATTTGACTACCCAGTTTCCATGTTATGCCCATTCAATCACATAAATTTCTAGAATAATATAGGTTCATTAGTACAAAATTAAAGAACACCGGCACCCAAGATTTTTAGTGGGCATATGCTTGTAAAATTCACAACAAATAAATAAGGATACGAGTACAGTAGAAACATCGGCCACAACCCCCCCCCCATCATACTTTAAAATTATGTTTCTTTTCTTAATTGATTTTGTGTTTCGTCCATCCCCACAGAAGAAATGGAATACCCACCCTGCATGATACAGACTAGAGAGAGACAATGGAAAAACCCTACTTGGATAATCAAAGATAGATGTTTTTACTTCTCTTGCATAGAGATGGGGACACGCGACTTGTAGGGGAGGAACTCAACGGACTCCAAGGATGAGTAAAAAAGATCCAACATAGGTGCACCACTTGACTTGGGAAGGGGGAGTCCAAACACACAAGGAAAGGAAATGGAGACCAACGAAGTAGTAGATGAAGAAAATATGGCATGATATAAAGATGATATCTTGTTGTTATGGGATATGGAATTTTGAATGGATTTAATGTCGGATCATAGTTTTCCACACGGTTGTGAGGTTACACATGATGGAATAAATTGTCATTTAAAAATTACCATTGGAGTGGTGTCCATAATAGATATGAATTAAATAAGTTTATTTAATTATAAGAAAATGCGCAATTGCGGAGGAATTGGAAGGTACAGTGAAAGGGCGTGACACTGAGGAAAAACCACATGTTTGGGTAAGTTAATGGTTGCCTAGATTTGAAGGATTTTATATCATTAATGGGTTTTAAATGTCTTTGGAAGGGGGTAATGAATAATTTTAATGTCAATAGTTACGTTGCGGGAGGGGAAAAAGTCAGAAACAAGAAAAAAAATAACGAACGCCACTTGGTGAGGACATGGTGCCACTTTCAAGGTGCCACAATCACGGTGCCACCGTCATGGTTCCTACCTCATTGTTCTATCATCACGGTGCCACTGTCACAGTGTCACCCACATGGTGCCACCGTTTCGATGTGATACTATGAACATGGCCACCTTTTTGGTGGAACCGTTTGATGGAACTGTGTATTAACAAGTACTGGGCCAGGCGGGTCTTGGCTATGATAGATGAGTTCTCTCTAATTACACTGAGAGTAGTGCACATCCAAGAGATTCTATAGCTCTAGAAGGCTAGTATTATGGTAGCTGACAATTCATTGATGTTCAACAAACTCTCTAGGTACTCGATGGATATGGCCAGGGATCAGTAATTCAGAGCTCGGAATTTCTAGTGAGGTCTCTGACGGGATATCTGAACTAGTGTCATGCCTATATGTATTTCGACTTATGTTGGGGTGATCGAGCGGGCCATGTTGAATGAGATCTTATTGGGTGAGCAATGATAGCCACCAATATTCAGCAGCAGGAAGATTGGTCCGGAGACCTCAGCAATGGTGTGCCGTTGTCGGACGCAGGGATCAGGATGTGGGAGATGTCAGAGGAACCGGGACAAGGAGTAGACAGTCTAGGTCTCTCAGGATAGATCTAGACATCCAAGGGAAACATGGTGCTATTCATGTAATGGGAAAGGACGTCTCGCTAGAGATTGTCCGACCCGATGAGCTGCTGACAGAGAGACGGTGGATGGACCACTAAGGTAGAGGCACAAAGTGGAGTAGACAGACATGCCAATCGATGAATGTGGAGGAGGATCATGAAGAGCTACATTTGGTGTTATATTCTTTGACGTACTTCCAGCACCACCCCCAAGAGGTCTGCAACGGGCTTAGGTAGCTATGGGATAGGGGAGGGGACAACCGCATGCGGTCAAGGCATATTACCCAGGGGCTCTAGGGATGATCCGAGGTAAGATATTTGTCTTATCAACCTTAGCTTATATACATATAGACAAAAGTTCTAGTTAGTCCGTCATCCCCACATGTCTTGGGAGAACCCTTTAGATTCCGATAGAGCCGTTGACTCGATCCTTAAGCTTAGAGACACCTACAGGAGGAGACTCGATGATCACAGACAATTACAGACAGTGTGGTCTTATCATTGGAGATTATAGTTTCAGTTGGAACATCGTTCTGTAAGCGTAGAGGCCTTATGACGACATTATAGATATGGATTTGTTATCTTTATTCCATGCCCAGATTGACTTTTATAGGAGAAGAGTGCGGTGTGTCCTCAGTGATGGGATGAGGTTTCCTTTGTTGGTGAAACGGAGTCCCAGGGATCATAGAATCGGATATTGCATAGAAGGGTGAAATCGGTCACCCATGAGTTGGATAGCATTGACCTCAGAGCAGTATATGTGATGAGATCTCAGTTCCCAACAGTAGTGGAAAAGTACAAGGACGTATTTCCCGATGATGATCCAGGACTACCTCCTCGCCATGAAATCGAATTCTGCATCAACTTACACCCCGGGACAACACCGATTTCTTCACCAGCATATCAGATGGCTCATGTAGAGCTTCACGATAAGAGGGTGGAATTGGAGGATTTTTAGAGCAATGGTTTCGTAAGACCCAACATTCAACCTTGGGAATCCCCAGTATTGTTTTCCAAGAAGGAAAACAGGAGTTTGAGGTTGTGTATGGATTACCGACGCCTGAACCAGGTGATGGTAATGAATAAGTATCGACTGCCACGGATCGACGAGCTCTTCGACCCATGGAGACTGGAATAGTGGTTCTTGAAGATTGACCTTTGATTAGGTTATCACCAGTTACAAGTACGAGATTAAGAAATACCAAAGCAGACTTTTATATGATGCTACGGTCACTCTGAGTACATGGTGATTCATTTCTGTGTGACAAACGCCCCTTCATTGTTCATGGTATGGATGAACTAGATCTTCTAGCCATACATGGACCGGTTCACAGTGGTCTTCATCGATGCCATCCTTTTGTACTCGGCATCATAGGAGGTGCACACAAGACACCTATGGATGGTTCAGGATGTACTCTGAGAGAACCAACATTATGGGAATCTCTCGAAGTTCCAGTTCTGGATTCAGGAAGTCCACTTTCTCGGACATGTCATCTCAAAAGATGGTTTAGTTGTGGACCCAGCCAAGGTGGAGGAAATGTTAGAATGGGAGCTAACTCAGAGCACGACGGAGGTGAAAAGCTTCCTTGAGTTGGTGGGATATTATCGGAGATTCATTCTTGATTTCTCCCATATATCAGCACTGATGATAGCCTTGACTAGAAAGGGGAAACCAATTGAGTGTTCGAGGAAGTTCTAGCATGCTTTTGAGCATTTTAGACAGAGTCTGATGAGCACCCCAATGTTGATATTACCGATGGAGGGTGTGAGGTAAGTAGTTTTCTGTGACACATCAGGAACTGTGCTTGGTTGTGTCCCGATGCAGAGGCCAGTAGTGATTTCTTATGGTTCGCTCTAACTTAGGCCACATGCGAAAAATTATGTGACCCATGATCTTGAGTTGGAAGCGGTAGTCTTCACATTGAATATGTTGCGACACTACCTTATGGGCTAGAAGTTCATTTTCTACTCTGACCATAAGAGCCTCAAGTACATGTTCTTGTAAATGGATCTGAATATGAGGAAGAGGCTTTAGCTAGAGTTCATCTAGGATTATGATTTTGAAATCATCTATACTTTCATGAAGGACAACAAGGTGGAGGATTCTATTAGTATAAGGTTGAGCTTGCAACTATTGAGTGTGGCGATAGAGCAGTTAGCCACGTTGCAGTTGTCCTTCATGGATAGAGAGGATTCTTCTTACATACAGTTGATGGTTTTCTCCCCTTCACTATTATAGTGAGTAAGGGAGGAATAACTTGGGGATGTCTACTGTGAGGCCTTACGTGCTCAGTTATCTTAAGTACATGGTCCTGACAGATATTCGCCAGGTGGGGAGGACATACTTATTTTTGAAGGATGCAGTGTTGTACAAGTGGAATTGTGGAAAAATGTCCTGAGGGAGTTTCATACATCCCCCTTGGTAATACATCTTGTAATGGAAAAGATGTTCCAAGACCTCTGAAGATAGTTCTGGTTGTCAGGCATGATGAAGAAAGTAGCAGAGTTCATTTCTTGATGAATTATATGCCAGCAGGTGAAGGCTGAGAACCAGGTTCCATCAGGAATATCTCACCCCTGAATGTCCTAGAGTGGATGTTGGATGGAATATCGATGGACTTCATGATAGGCTTACCATAAACATCCAAGGTTCACATTTCAAACTGGGTGATCGTTGACCGACTCACCAAGTTGGCCCCCTTCCTAGTGATCAGGGTGAAGAGTTATGCAGAGATCTTGGTACGCCTCTACGTGCCAGAGATACTTCGACAACATGGCGTCCCTTCGACTATATTCTCAGAACAAGATTCCTGCTCCACATACCAGTTGTGGAAGGTATTGCAGAAGGCATTCAAGACTATTCTACGCTTGAATGCAGAATTTTATCCCTAGACCGAGGGTTAAACAGAGAGGACCATTCAGGTTATGGATGATATTTTGCGACCCTGTATCCTCGACATTGGTTGTCGTTCGGAGGACCACCTACCACTGGTGGAGTTTCCATACCACAACAGTTACCACTCCACCATTGGTATGGCACTGTTTGAGGCCTCGTACGGAAGACTGTGTCGGTTACAAATTTTCTGGAATGACCCTAGAGAGTTAGAAATCATGGGACGAGAGTTGGTGTGAGGTACCACTAAGAAGGTGCATATCATCTAGGATCAGATTAAAACTACACTAAGCTAAAATAATTATTATGCTGACAGATGACGAAGACGTCTGCAGTTCGAAGAGGGAGACCACATATTGATTTGGGTCTCACCTCGATGAGGGATAAAAATGCCTGGATGAGGAGGCAAGATATCTCTGAGGTTCATCAGACCTTTTCAGATAATGCTCAGAGTTGGAGAGCTGGAGCACCACCTAGCTCTACCACTGTAGTTTCATTGGGAACATTATGTCTTCCACGTGTCACAACTGAAGAGGTACATGCATGACCCATCACACATCATCAAATAGGGTGAGCAAGCCATTGAGGATGGCGAGACCTTTGTTGTGTACCCAGTGGAGATCGAGGATTGTCAGGAGAGGATTCTTTTTGGGTTATCGATTCCCTTGGTGTGCGTCTGGTGGATGCATGAGAATCTTCAGGAGAGAACATGGGAGTGGGATTCCCAGATCTGTGCCCAGTACACAAATCTTTTTGAGTAGCATTGTTTTTTCTTTTCGGGTACGTAAAGCCCCAACGTAGGGTGAATGTAATGTCCCAGATATTTTGGTCTGCTATTTTTAAATATTATATGGAATTATTTCGAGACTAGGTGCAGAGATGTCACATAATTCCGAGGCTTGGTGATCCCAGAATGGCGGCATGAAATATTTTTTATGTTAAGTGAGTCGGCATGTGTTTGTGGTTGTGGAAGTATCCAAATAGATGCCCAGATTAAAAATATGATGGTGTCATTGCATCCAAGATGATGAATTTACCTAAGAATGAGTCTAACCTCGACCGGTGCGATTTGAGAGGGAAAGTTAAATTTCCGACGTTTTTAGTTAATTAATATTAAATGAAATTCTCCATGTATATTTTAGTTAGAAACATCCTCTATAACGCAGTAATGGGGAAAATGTTTCATTAATAAATTCCAAGTCATGATGACTCCAAAACAGAATCTCTAACTTATTAATATAGCCACATGATGGAATGATGAGGCACGTTTCCCTTTAAATTGGTAAATCGAATGTGGGTTGTTGTTAGAGATTTGAGAGAAAACATTGGAGAATTTGTGCAGCACTATAGAAAACTGTCAGCGACGAACGACGACAGATCGAAGCTATGAATCATTGTGGCAATGAATTTGAAAGATCTCGAAAAAAAGGGGAGTGATCCATATTTTCAGCAATCTATCCTTTTTTAATGTAGGGGATGTTATTTCATTCCTCTCTTCCTTATTTCTAAACTTATATCGATGAACAAGTTAATCCGTGGATTCATACATTCTTTCAAGAGGGCTTTATTAGGATGATTAGGGGGAGTTAAATACATGATGTTGATTATTTTTTGATTCTTCTCCATTTAAGCCTACTAAAGGCAGTGGATCAACGATGTGACGAATAACAGTAGAGGTTTGTTCCACAATTTGTTTTATTGGATTATCTTACCCTATTTCCCCATTTATTCCTCACGTTCTTCGTGGGGCGATGAACAATGGATTGTTGCACACCCTTCTTGATACGAAATGCTCCCAAATTTATGATTTGGTCACGATGACCCTACGAATGTGTGACAACCATGACTGATGATAAATTTTCTCAGATAAGAAGATATTGTTCTTCGAGCATTCTTCACGCGGGAATATCAAATAATGCTTTCGAAGACAATCGGAGGTTTGAACACAACAGAATCATATTCATGGTGTCGGGGCGATCAAAACATGGGAGTTTCATGGTGATAAGATGATCGGATCGATGAACGGGACTTCACTGGAGGCGCGATGGCGGAGGTCCGCGTTTCTAGAATTTTCCAGAATACACGACCAGTATCAATGAAGAACACACTGTGTGGACCGACTAAGAAATGGTTTGGGTTTTGTGCGTTAGACAGGTATCACACGGCTTGTGACCCTAGTCACATGGCATGTTGGACATTCCCCAAAGTACGAAATGTAGTTTGGCAAAATACATGGACACATGATTGACTATAGATCTTAAGAACACATCGTGTACTCTCTATGCAGCATGAAAGAGGTGGCTACGTGGGACTCGGTGTGTATTCAGGGGATACACAGACACAAGATGGATTACACAAGTTTGTACTCCACTACACGACCAGGCGAGGCCAACAGCGTGGGTCACCCCTTCAGTTTGATGCATTGGTTTGCATACATGGGTTGAATCCATGTACGGGCACATATCTGTGTACATGGAGCTGACCCCAGATGACTCAGACAAAGAGTGTACTCCATAACACATGCAGTGTGATTTATTTTTCTAGGTGACCAGCCTTGTGACATGAGCCGTTGTACACGGGAAGTACCCCTGTTCAGAAGAAACAAGGTGTGACCTTTTACTACACCTCATGTACTTTCTAGAAAATGGCTTGGTCTTCTTGTCCACCGTATCTTTGACATTTTTTTTGCCGTTAGTTCCCCTTCATCTTGTTCAAATGGAGGTCGAGCATCATTTCCTTCTACAAGAGTAGGATCCCATCAGTTGGAAATTCTATGATAGAGTCAGACATCCCTCAGTGAGTCTCATAGAGAGATCCTATATCCATTCTTGACCCTAGGTAGATTCGGGAATCAATGTGACCAACTCCACTAGGTGTTGATCCTCTACCTAGCAGGTGAATTCCGGATGAGTCGTAGAATCTTCCTTGTCCCTGGCAATGATCCTCATCTATGTATCATGATCTTTCCAACCGAAGAGTGTGTCTCCCATAATGAGTGTATCTATCTATTGTAATCTTTCAACTAAGGATTTTGTCTCCCATAATGAGTGTACCCATTTATCATGGCTTTTCCCAACAAACACTACCTCTCGGATAGATTCCATCAGAGCTATAAGACTCATGGAGTGAGTTCTCCTAGAACGAGTGCTTCGTGGAATCTTTGAACTGAATCCCAAGATAGGGGTAAGCCGTTGTGAAACTTGTATCTAGACAGCGTTTCAGGGTTTTGAGTATATCTAGATTATGTTCTCTTATTATATGTTTGGTATAAATATACTGTGTAGAGCTTCATGTACCTTTATTTTGTGTATTGATTTTTTATTTTTGGGGTCCTCTACTGAGTATTGTTATACTCACCCCTGCACGGGATTTTCCAGCACATGTCATGTCTTGTGTAGACGAAAATCCTTTTAACGGATTCTAGGGTGGACCATGACCGGACCTTGCTTACTGAGTTTTCCAAATCCCAAGGCGATCCTACAGCTACGAGCAGTAGTCCCAGTAACTCATTGAGTTTACAGGTGGGACTTTTCAGATTTCGGACTCTTGTTTTTGGTGCTCTTATATTGTGGTTGGGTTTAGTTGTATGCATTCATTTTCTGTTGGTTAGAATTAGTTGTATGCATTCATTTTAGTTCCTTGGTTTTTTTTTCATTTCAGAATTGTGAGCTTGGAGATGTTTTCATGTGTACAGGTACTTAGTAAATACCTCACATGTTAGTAATATGCCTACTTGGTGCTACTTACCCGCCCCTGGCATATTGGAGGCGAACTTAACGAGTTGCGGCGCGGGCCCCACTGGGACGGGTCGTGACATATTGGATCGTGCATATTTACACTATTGTGTTGGTTATTATAACACTTTTCTATGAGATACAATGTCCCTACATTCCCACATGATCAATAACCAATAGTGTTTTTCCATGATTTAGTTATCTTTTGTGATATAATACCTAACATTGAAAAATGATGCCCATAGTTGGTTATTTGAAAGGAAACCCATGTTTCCTTGATAATGTTTTCAATAAAATGATTATAGATTTTTTTATGAAAAAATTCATGTTAATTTTTCATATAATTTTTTATAATGACATATATTTTATTATGTGGCATCATACTAAGATATGACTCAAACCCTACATACAGTTTTGGTTGTATGTGGAATTATTTATGTCTGACATATGTTAATGAAATATGTTGAATATAATGGTTCGAGATACTAGTGGTCTTCCCTTGTAGGTGTTCTGGTGGTTTCTCTAGTTCAACGATCCTATGGTTTAATGGTGTTTTTTTATAATCGCATCATCCATTTTTATTGTAGCCGTTTTTTTTTATTTTTTAAAAGCTATAAAATTGGATTTGGAAATATTTTTTCCTTGTTTGGTTATTATTATGGTGTTTTAGTTAGTTTATAATTTTTAGTCGATTATGATTATTTAATCTGGTGAAATCATTCCCATGTTATTTTGTTGATATCCAAATACTATTTACCAGCATGTGTGGATCGATAAAGAGATTTTGGAAAATCCATAGACAATGTCAAATGTAGGGTCTGATCATGTCTTGTCATGGATCATGAGTTTAGAGGACTAATTTTATTTTCATCCCAATTATATATAATAATTCAGTTGATAGAAAATATATTCACCGTAAAAATATAGAAATAAAAAATGATATCTGAAATTGAAATCGTGTCTACTATATTTTTAAGAGGTTTTAAATAATTTAAAATGTAACAATTTAATTTATAATGGATGTAAAAAAAAATTATATAATAAAAATTCAAATTGAATAAATAGTATTTATATTGTTTAAGAACATTGAATGACATGAATATTATAATATATAAAATGAATTATTTACTATTTATGTAGCTTATAAAACCCCCAATATGAGGATTTCTACTCTCTAGTAAATAATTAAAATAAATAAAGATGTATTTGAATTTACTAATTCATTTTAACATTAAATTTATAATATTTTTAAATCACATAAAACAACAATGAAACATATGAAAATCATTTAACACATTTTTTGATTATGTAAATACCCCAATCTCATGCCTCATAATTTTTTCAAATCATAAAAACATCTTGTAAAATATCAATTAATCATAATGTTGTGTTTCTAATCATTGTAGACATGGAAATTTATTTTCATTCATGGTTAAATTATGGATGTTTTTTAGAGAAAAAATTTTTAATTCTAAGAATAATATTAATTGTTTTTATTTAATGTAAATTTTATCATTATAAATTGATGTTTTGGTCAATAATTTCAACCTCCATAGATAGACTACCTATATTACTCTAATGAACTATGAAATTGGGGAATTAATTGATACTAATATATAAGTAAATCATCTCTCATTTTCTCAATCAATAAAAAATATATAATTTCCAAAAATAGAGTTTGAATTCCCAAAACTAAGGCAGAAAAATATATATTCATGATAAAAAAGTCCCAAAATCCACACATAAGTTTAACCAATGTCTTAATGATTAATTATATTAATTATTGTTTTCTTTTTTTCTATGTGTTTCTATAATAATCAAGTCAAGGTGAAAATGATAAAAAAACATAGGTGTATTGTTACAACCAAATATTTTGTGAATTATATATATATATTATAATGAATTAATATTTTTTTATATTTATATAATTAATAAAAATTATTTTAGAATGTTTTTAATGAAACATTTATTTTAGTTTGAGTTATATGAAGGAATTATTTTTCCTTGTATTACCTGTAACAATAAGTGTACAAAAACATGAAACACTATTAAAATATTATTCTTTAATATGATATTTATCATAAAAAAATTTAAATGATGGGAATGAATAAAGTTAAATACAATTGTAAAATCTATGTTGTACACATGTTCATAATAAGAATTCATTTGTAACTAATTTGTTATTAATAAAAATTAAAACATTTTGAAAATAAGGGATATCTTATAAAAACAATTTTTATTTAGAAAAAACATGTATTACCAATATAATTTAAAAAAATAACTTTTTCGGAAGGATTTAAATTAATTTTATATATTTTATTTTCAATATAAATATTAATAATCATAATATATCTCTTTAGGATAAGAGATAATAATTATAAGAAATTTCTGATTAAAACTATATTTTTTTCAAATATAGTTTTGTTTCTGTTTTAAATCATATTTTAAAATTAATCATTTTTTCATTTAGAATTTTTTTTAAAATTAAAATTATTTTACTAATTCATAATTTTAAAATTATCATATTGTGAATTTTTTGAAATTTTATAACTTTGTAAATATTTTTTTAGTAGTGAAATTACTTATTTTTATTAAGAATTGTGATTTATATTATTGAAATAAAAATATTAATATATTTAAGATATCACTAAAAGAAAAATTATTTTCATTTTATATATATTAATCATATTTTCCTCATTTTGTAAACTCGAAATAGAATATTGATATAACTATTTTAAATATTTTGATCATATTTTCTCTGAAAAAAATATTTCTCATTGGGACCTCATGATTAATATAAAATTATAAATTTAAAAATATTTAAATTAGGAAAAATTGATTAAATATTTTTAATAATAAAAATATATAATATATAATATAGTAAACTTAATTTTCACCACAATTAAAATTAAAAACATTAAAATTTAATTATGACTATTATGGTAAAAATGGGTTTACCGTGGGGTGTGGGTAAACAAAATCATAAGGTTTAAAAATTGACAAAAATATGTCCATCAACCAATCAAATTTAATATTTCTATATTATATATTATATTCTCTATAATGGTTAATTTAAGTGCCATGTGTAATGTGAAAAGAATTGGTACACCTTTCACATTAAAATAATTATTGTGCCACTCAACTCACATAGAATAGGCCACAAAATATTAACATAGAGTAAACCTTGAAAAACCCTTATTTTCAAATAATAGCTAACCAAATAAATTCTATAAATCACTCATCTAATCTACGAATCCAAATTTTATACAGAAATATAACCTAAGAGGTCTTTTTATTGAAACCAAAACATGTTTCCTGAAATGCAGTAACCCCACTAATAATAGTTTAACATTATATATTCCTCAAACTCCTGACTTTATAATTAATTCATTATGATATAAATACCTCATCATATTCTATATATTGATATTTTTTTCAATTAATTCAATTGCATACAACCATATACTCTTTGAGTAAATGGGATACGAAATCATCAATCATGTATATGGAATCAAAGAACCTCACTAACTCCTTTTATTAATTTTCTACATCAACCTATCACTGATATATATATCGGTTGATTACATGGTTATATATAATATTTTTTATATTATTATAATTTTGGATTTATTATATAACTTATACATTCATTACTTGAATTACTTTTGAATTTTATAATATTGCTCAAGTGTACGGTGGACAATGGCAATACAAAGTGATGTGATTATTTCACACTTTACATTTAATTTAATAAGGATTATTTTAATGAAAAAAATTTATTTATTTGAAATATTTTTGACTTTATAATATTAATATATTTTTTACATTTATTTCATTCAATTTATAATGATAACTGAAACCGTTTTCATACATATCCATGACCTACCTTCACTATGAACTGTGTCTTTAATTTTCTATATCCAACTCTTATAAATTACAGTAAAAACATATATAATAAATATATATAATATTTATATCATGTTTAACGTTGTGGGTAATATTGAACCATGATAAATATAGGACTACCAAAAATAAAACATAAAAAAACCTTAAATTTTTTTGATGATTGAAACATTAATTTAACATTGAGTTGATAAAGAGGGGGGAAAAGGGTTCTATGGAAGTAATATATTGTTATATATATATATTTAAAAATTATAATAATATTATATTTATTATTATGTGGGTTTTAACACCTACTGTGGAATTCGATACTTATATTAATGGATCTTTATCTTACTTTTTTTCATCCGTGAGACAAGTTACATATTCATAGAATATTTCATTTATGTGGTGTCTATATATATGATTAATATTTTATATTATTAAAATCCTAAAATATATTTCTATTTTGATACCCATTTTATGATATATCATTTATGGGGTATACATTTCTAAATATTCATAATCATTTTGGGATTATAGTATCAATATGTATTCTATAATAAATATGTGAGGCCATGACATATATTATTTTATAATGTGTATATAAAATCCATTTGATATGCTATATAGTGAATTTAATTATTTTCATGAAATTTTTGTATTCAATTTTTTTTATTTGATGAGGATTATGATTCAATTTTATAGTTTTCTGATACTATCATAACTAGAAAGAAGACTTATTTTCATGGTTCAAAACTGTGGCAATTGGACCCAAAATCATGGCCCTAGGCTACGACCAAGGTTTTGGACAACCGTGGCCACTATCATCGTGGAAGTTGGTCTTAGCCTATTGCCATGGTTTTAGCTGTGGCAATTGGTCTTAAAAACATCCACAGTGGCTATAGTCTTTGTAAAATGTGGTAATAGCCTAAATTCAAAATGTCATAAGTAGGTTTTGATCCTCGAACCATTGATCTACGAACCAGAGTACTTACCAGTACACCGAGTGACATTGCATGTATATATATTATGATATATATATATATTAATATAAACCATAGGAATATCCTCAAAACTGTGGTGGTAGGTATTCCCACCAATTTTTTTGCGGGAAATTTCATTCCCACCAAATCACGGGAACCCTATTTCCACGGTTTTGAAAAACTGTGGCAATATGCCCTTAAGAAAAAGTAACTTATGGCTGTAGTTCTAAAACCATGGATATGCCACAGAACCCTGGCTATAGCCACAACCTATTTCCACAGTTCGGAAAATTGTGGCCATAGGCAACGATAAATGGACTATTTCCACGGTTTTAAATGCGTATCAATAGGGCACAAAAACTGTGGCTATAGGTCTGTGGCAGTAGACTCATTTTCTTGTTGTGTCTCCCATCATATATTAAAATTATTTATGATTGTGTTTTTAATGATGACATCATGTAATCCATATCTGCTGAATCTATAGAATTTTATTATCATCTAGTTATTTCAGGATTATATTAGTTTCCCTTCATTATCCTCTCTTTATGTTTTAAAGAGACCAAAATAAAATTTTCAACAAAAATAAAAGTTGTTTCCCTATTCGGTAGTAACACAATATCATCCAAAAATATGCATTAAAAAATTATTCGAATTTTTTTAACATCATATAAATTATCTATTAAATACAATTTTACCAATGATAAAAAATTTTAAAATGCTTTGGAAGGAATCATTATGTCATTTTTTAAAGAACTCCTTACCAGGTATTGACTAATATGATAAAGGAATCATTGTATTAATTTGTACCACATGAATTGAGTTTTAAACCATCATGAAAATTACTTCATTTTTATATCACATTATTTTATTTAAGGATATATTCAATGAAAATATATAAAAATGATTTCTATTTTAAAACTACATTATAAAACATGAAAGGTTATTTTTTAATAAATTTTATTAATTAGATTCAGAGATTCTATAAAAAAGAAACATTTTTCCTCTATTAAATTTATTTCACAAAAGTAAGAGGAATTTTTTGTTTTCATGATTTATTTTCAATAATAATTTATTATCCTAAAAAAATTAATGATTTTAAAATATTACATAAATAGTTATAAAATTTATTTTAAATGATAATAATTTTTAAATCATTTTATGAATTTTTACAATTAAAACTGATATTATCATTAGATAGTTATTTTAATTATATAATGATGTCAATATTCCTTCAAAATAAATTTCCATATAGGATGACATATGATGTTGTTACCTATTATTTTATGCGGATATGATCTATAGATACCAATATTATTAATTTTCAGAATTTATTTTGTATATGATGGAATGATACTTCTCAACCCTGTTTCCATTTCATGGGATACAACATGAGTAAAATTTTATGAAACCTTCTTATTTTTGTAGAAAATTATTTAATAAAATGATGAATTTTTTATAAAAACATCAACTTCTCCATTGTTTATGATATGAATATATTTTTATGAAACCAACTTTTTTTAATTAGTTATGACATGATGAATGTTTATGATCTTTGACCACAAATATATATTATTTTCATTATGTGACTGGGGAGACCTATATCTATATTGCTCATAGCTCATTTTCTGGACTCAGTTTTTGAATGTGTTGCATACAAAAATTAAAATGAATAATTACAACACATATTACATAGAAAAAGCATTTACTGGTCTAGGTTTTGGAGGATTAAACAAAACTATACATTTATTAGAGTTGAAAAAAATAAAATCATTTCATATTATGCTCTTATGTGCACTAACACCAAAAGCATCAATATCTTATTTATAACATCTATCATTCTTGTGAAAAGGAATTAAACACAAAGTGGTGACAAATAAATTTCCCAATAAGGGGTTTGAAGATCGTTTACATATTTTTTATAAATCCATAAATCAATTTTTTTTTCAAAAAATCAATATATAATAACATAATATTCATTTCAATATAACCTTTTAAACACATTATATAAATTTATTACATTGAAAGTAATATAGAACTTTGTAATTTTCTTTCGTAAATAAAATTCATTAGAAGTAATCCAGCATATTTTTTTCTGAAAGACATACGCATGATCTTGATAACAAAAAAATTGTGGCTTGTAGAAACATGAAATATTTATGGATATCATTGAGCTGCCCACTTGTTGAGGGATTGGGTTCACACCCTAGTTCCCTACCATATTTAAAATGTTAAATCACTGATTTGTATAATAAATTATTATCTTGCATTATGCATATATATACTATCACTAGAGATTTTAATATTGATAACTTGTGACTGCATTATAATTCACATTACACATAAGTTTATATATATGACAATATATATATATATGAACTTCCATTGAAATTCGTTTCCCTGTTTGGTTCTGACCAAAACCTTATTCACATAGACCTTTTATAGACAACCATTTACCCAAAATTTTTATGAAATACATGATTTCATATTGTTATAACTTCGACCATTTTTTAAACTCCATATGGATTATAAATTTCTAACGATATGTTTGTTTAATTACATTTATTAATGAAATAATGACATGAATATATAAAGTATGAGAAATAATAATCACATGTAAATTATATGTTGAACATGAGACTATTATTAGAATTTCATATTCATTCAATCATTCATTAAGATATATATATATATTTATAGCATGGACATAAAAATTTAAACAAAAACACACAAATTCAATTTAGGATATAAAATATGGACTTGGATTTTATGCCAGTATAAAATGAGAAAGTATAAGATTCTAATTAAAATTAATCAATTTCATAAAAAAATATACAATTATGAGTAAAGGTCATTCCTATAATATGAAGGAATTCTAATTATATATATTTTTTAATAAATTTAAATTTCTAAAATAAAACAGATCCTTCAATATTTAACAACAAAAACTTATAAATGCATTCAGTATGATTAGTTCACCATTAATATATATATGTATATGGATTAAAAATAATATAAAATTTAAAATAAATATCCCTTTAGAAAAATTTTAAACAATTTCAATCAAGATTACCATACCAAACTTACATCGAAATTATTATAGTATTAATTACCTTAAAAAATTAATCGATGTTCTTAATAACATTTTAATTTGATTTTGAAGAAATCCAAATGTAATCATGAGATAATCATGTACATTTTCAAAATAAAATTAATCACCCTTTGCATCATATTTCATAAACATATAACATAAACTAATTAAATAATATGATCCCTTACTAATGGACATTAATTAATTATGATTTAAAATTTTAAAACATAACTCCAATCAATTTATTTATACAAAATATATCTATAGGAAAATTAAATAATAATAAAAATAGTTTGATGTTTCCATTCTAAAAAAATAGAAAATAGAAGATTAAATTTTGATATAAATAAACAAAAACACCCTTAACATTAACCGAACTATCGAGGACAGTTGATCCAAGCAGTGAAATACCCTATCAGGGGACTACCCATGTAGGGAATGCAAACATCATACATCACATTACCAGTTTATTCAATGAGCAGTGGGGATGTTGCTTAAATAAACTACCGTGCAGTATAAAATATATATTTTATATCATGATGTCTTAAATTAATAGAGATCCATAATATTGGCATACCCATATATATAATTTAATGATTGGATGTCTAATAATAAGACCCAAAATAGGAACTTAATTGATTTCAAATTGAGAAAATAGATTCAGTGAATGAATATCATTGAAAAGTTCAAACAGTTCACAGAAAATGAGTGAAAACTAATTTTGATATCATATTGATTAAATTGAGAATATTATAATATAAACTGACCAAAAAAGTTAATTGGATAAGGCAATAGATAAAATGATGAAATACTTGTTTGAGCATGCAGAAATTATATACACAGCTAACAATCCAATTGAACTACAAAAATGAACATACATGAAAACAATGTAAAAACATAACAATATGATCATAAATAGGAGAAGGAAAAGAAATGAAATCAATATACTGAATTCAAATATTATTCATATTTCAATATATATTACACTACAGGATTGTAAGGATTAATATATCATAAGACATTATATATTTACAAAACCACATACCCAAAAAATACGACCACAATGTCACCATCTGAGATCAAAACCCTAAGTTCATACGAGATCAGATACAACTTATGAATCATCATTAAGAATCAATAAAACTAGATCTCATAGTCTTTCTCGCTCAAGCATCGACCATATCTTCATCATGCACTTCAATTCGAATCATACTGCTCATATTTTAATTTTGAATCCTCCAGTACTGAATGATTTACACCCTTCGGCCTTTATCGATCTCACACTCGACCTCTGACTTTTCTCAAAAAAAAGTGTTCCCTATAGTGTCAACTCAAACATACTGACACCCTCTATCCTGATTCGTCATTTTTTTAAATTTTTCATTAAATATCATTTATCATTTTAGTTTTATTTGTTAAAATAAAAATATTAATATATATATCATTTTATTATATATATATAAAGATATATATTCATAATTTCAAAACACAAATTTTATAGTTTTTATATTTATAACATATTCATCATTTTATATGATAACATAATATTATTAATTATTTAAATTTCAAATATAAATCAATATTTGTTTTGTTTTTTATGTAATATGAGTATTAATAAAAACATATAATTTCTTCATATAAAAACAACTCATCAAATAATAAAATATTATTTTAAATAAATCATTGTTGTTAAAATAATCATTTGTAAATGTATTAACGTATTATCAATTATTATGATTATTAAATATTTTACTTTCTATTCACCAATAAAAAATTTCAATTAATATTTATTAATTTTTTTAAATAACACCTCTGTATTTTATTTTTTAATAAAATATTATTAATTTAATAAATTTTATGTCAGTAGCATTTAAAAATCATTTCAACGTGAATTTATTAAATATAATTGTTTTTTATATTTTTGTTTTAGTTATAAAATAATTTTATATATATTTATTAATAATAATTTCATATTTTACGGAATAATACCAAATTTATAAGAGTATTATTTAATAATAATAATAATAATTTAATATTTAGTTACAAATAAGATTTATTATAATTAAATAATTTTTTCCTTTTATTTAAAACATGAGGTATTACATTATCTCCCACCCCCTTAAATGAATTGTTCCCTCTCAGTTTATTGATCGAACATAAGAAAATTATGAATTTCTATCTTCAGAGTTATATAATTTATAAGGGGAATTATGTATCCAATGAACATCCTAACACGTAGATTTTAATTCCCTGGTAGACAATATCTAATCTCTAATGTTGTCTACATTTTACCATATGATAATAATTTTAAATTAATTAAGCTGTTCTTCTAGACTCAGTGCTTGTAAATGTTGTGTAATAAAAACAAACTGAATAATTGCACAACATATGAGAAAAATAATGAACTTTTATTGGTCTATGTTCTGTAGGTTTAGACAAAACATTACAGTTATCAGAGTTGAACAAAAATAAAACAATTTCTTATTTCAATTCAAAATTTTCTAACACCAAAAGTGACGAGGTCTGATTTCCAACATCAATGATTCCTATGAAAAAAATTAAACACAAATGGGTGAGCATTAAATTTATCATTAAGTGGATTTAAAATCATTGACATACTTTTTCGAAATTCATTCCTTGAAAATAAAATTCAATTCTTATTTGGATGATAACATAATATAATTTTCAAAATAAAAATAGAAAAACATAATTTAAATTACTTATGTTGGAAATATTATATCTCTATTGAATGTTTGTACATACAAAAAATATTTTAAATGTCACTAATTTTTTTAGAAAACACTAACCAAGATCTTGAGAACAAGACATTTTGGCCTATAGCAACTGAAACATTGAATGATATCTTGGTCCTACCCACTTGATGAGTGATTTTGTTCACTTCTATGTCAACTACCATAATTAAAATGTTCATGCACCAATTTTTAAAAAACCATTTTGATATTTCATTACATATATAGATAAATCCACTGTAAACATTAATTTTTATAAAGTATCACTGCATTAAAATACACATTAGACTTATGTATATATATATATATTAGTATATATATATATATATATTTATATATGAACTTCCATTGCATTTCGGTTTCATGTTTTGTTCTGAAATTTTTTTTCTCTCGTAGACCTTTCATAAACATCCTTGTACCCAAACTATTTAGTAAATACACGATTTCATATTGTTATAAAATTTAACATGGTTTAAACTCAATCCTGAATAATAAATTTCAATAACAGATTTGTTTAATTACTTCTATGCATGAAATAATGACATGAATATATAAAGTAAGAGAATGAAAATAGCATGAAATTTATATATCATACATGAATTTATCAGTACCATTTCATTTGTATTCACTCTTTCTTGATGATATATATATATATTAATAGAATGATCATAAAAATTTAATCAAAAACACACATACTCGATTCAATACCTACAAATATGGACTTTTATTTTATTCTAGTATAAAACAACCATGTATTACCATGTAATGAAAATTAATAAATTGATTAAATGAAATATTTTATTATCGGGTATAGTCCTTCCACTAATATACATGACTTATCTATAAAATTGTGTTTTAATACATTGATATTTATAAAATAAAAGAATAGTATAAAAATTAAACAATAACAATGTATAAAATATTTTAATATGATTAATTCACCATTAATATATATATATATATATATATATATATTAAAATGAAAATAAGATTTAAAACAGATATACCCTACCAAAACTATTATACAATTTACCTCATGAATACCGTACCAAACTTACAAAAAAATATTTATATTGTTAATCCACATACTAAAATTAATCTATGTTATGAAAACCATGTAAATTCTACTTTATAGAAATCAACAAACAAACATAATCGAAAAAATAGACAACAAAACCCTTTACATTAATTTTGATAAACATATAATAGAAATTATTTAAAAAAATTATCTCTTACTAAAACCAATTCATAAAATTGGAATTAAATTTTGTAAACATAACTCATTTCAATTTCAATTATACAACATAAATTTATATTAAAATTAAATTATAAAATATAGAGATTAATGGTTCCCATATGCAAAAACCGAAAATAGTTGTTTAAAATGTGAAATAAATAAATAGAAACTCCCTTACTATTAATATAACTATAGTGGGGAATTGAACTTTTTAGTAAATATCCAAGCATGTGACTACCCAAGAAAGGCTTGCAAGCTTGATGAATCACATTACCAGTTTTTCCATTAAGAAGCGGTGCTTTTGCTTAAACAGACTCTCAGACTATCTAAAATATATATTTCATATCATGTTTTCATAAATTAACAGACTTTTAAATTGTTGGGATCCCATATATATATTTAAATGATTCGTTTTATATGAATATGACATAAAATAGGAACTCATTTGATTCCGAATTGAAACAACAAATTCAATTAATGTAAATCATGGAAATCGTCAAAATTTTCTTAGTAAATGACATGAAAATAAATTTGATATCATATTTATTACACATCGATTATAATAATCTAAGCAAAAAATGTAAAGATGAAAAGCTAGCAGTTGAAATGATGCAACACTTATTGAGCATGCTGTAATTAAATACAAAGTTAATAATAGAATCGAACCACAAAAACGAAAATACATGAAAACAATCATAAAATGTCATGTGAAGATCATAAATAATAGAAGGATATGAAACTGAATAAATATACTAAAATCATATAAAATTCGGATTTCAATATATAATACACTACCAATTTGTAAGGTTTCAAAAATTATAATACAATAAATATTTACAAAAACACATACTCAAAAAGGATGACAACAACATCACCATTTGAGATCAATTCCCTAATTCCATTCGAGATTAGATTCATCCTATGAATCATTGTTTAGACTCAACGAAACTAGATCTTGTAGTCTTTATTGGATATGAGTTGACTTTAAATTCAACATGCTCTCCAATTCGAAGCATACTTCTCATATTTCAATTTTGAATCCTCATGCCCGGAATGACTATCATTCTTTGTATTTGATAGATCTCACACTCAAACACCAACTTTTCTTGATGAACCATGATTCCCTCTTGTGTTGCCTCAAATAGACGGATTCCCTAAAACCATATTCTACATTTTGTTTTAAAATTTTTTAATTCTTTTCAATAAAAAATTCATCATTTTGGGTTTATTTTTTTAAATAAAACAATTAATATATATATATTTTCATTATATATGTTTATTATTATCGGTATTCATAATTACCAAACATAATGTTCATTGTTTTTTATATAAAACATGTATATGATTTTATATTTTAACATAACATTTTTAATTATTCTAATTTAAAAAATGATTCCTTATTTCTATTGTATTCAATGTAATATGGGTATTTATAATAGTTCATACTTCCTTAAAATAAAAACCAAACATAAAATTTTTAAATATTATTTTAAATAAAACATTGTTTACAAAATCATCATTTATAAAAAAATTCATTTAATACTAAATCATATTATTATTAAATATTACATATTGTATTTTCTAATCATCAAAATGAAATTACAATATCATTATAAAAAACGATTTGGATATTTACATAATGTAATTATCATGAATGGTATCATTCTATATTACATATAAAATATTAAAATAATTTCTAGTTAGAGTATCTAAGATATAATGTAGATGAGGTACGTAAGAAATGAAATATTATTTGATAAAATATCCTTGAGATAAAACAATGGTCTATTGAAAAAAAAAATATTCTATAAAAAATAGAGGATGAATGTAGAATATAATATAACAAGGTGTCAATGATTATCATATTTCCAATTTGTTTCATTTGTAAATAATATGTAAATACTTATTTATATTTAAAGGTTTTCTACTATATACACATATTCAATTTTATAGGAAAATTATTAAGTAGACCATTTACACTTAATTCTATAATTCATAAATTCCAATACATCATTATGATAATTATTTAGACTATACCAACAGATATAATTTATTTCAATCAATGCATTTTTGAATTCGATAATCTAATCATGAATTTTTTTGGAAGAATGATTTTTCATGTATATGTGAAAAATATATTGTATGGATATGTCACTATAATGAATTTTTTTAACTAGAGATATATAAATCTCAAATGCATTGGTCAATTTTTAAATATAATGGGTTTATCATTTTAATTCCATTATCTCCTTCCTTTCACAATGTTAATGATGAATTTTTAGTGATCATTGGTCTATGTTTATAAAGACAAGGTAGTGATGCTAGGAATTTGATTATGAATCCTTAGTTGGGTGTATATTACTATGATTATCATATAATGGATGTGATCCATGTCCTGTGATGACGTGATACTCAATGTAATATATTAAATTATTCATATTTAATTCCATAATCATATGTCGGTTTCTCATGTTTCATGCATATTTTCCTTTGATTTCAAATAATTTTGAAATTCTATATGTTATCAATTTGGGATCTTTCTATTGCAGATTTTATAAAATTAAAGTAGTGATTTTATCACATTTCATATTTTCATGCTCTTATTGTTTTAAAAATATCATTTATTGTGTGACCATGTCTCATACAAATTTTCATCTTTAGAAAAATATTTTATATATGATTTATTTTTTTATGAATCACCGTGTTCTTTAGCTCAGACCATTATAATGTTTCCAAATTCTCACATATGATCAATTATTTTAAATAGAATGTGATCAATTATATATTAGTTATAGAAAGATATTTGATTAAATTATATCATATAAGAATAATACAATGATGTATTTTGTACCTAGTTGAAATAGACATCTTAATTTTAGTCATAAAAGTTGTTATAATTGCCATAGTTTATGGAATGTAAATTGATATAGAAATAGAACTAGAATTTCTAGCCAGGTATATTTTATTTTTACATCAACGAAGAGTTTTTATATGCTTGGTAAATAAAACTGTGAATATTTTGGTATGGAACCATAGATTGAAAACTATATACCTTATATAAATGCGTTATGTTTAAGTATTATAACAATATATAATTAACACATACACTGTGGGAAAAACCATTTTCTATGCTTGTCTATTTACGACGGAAATAAATCCCATCACTAATAGTCCATCAAAGAGGTTATTTCTGATAGGACAATCAACCCATCCCAAATAACCAATTATTTGCCATGCGAATAGGCACTGTCATGAACCGAATCGGGTCACCATCATCTTGATGCCCGACCCGGCCCGCTGCAAGGCCCGAAGGGCTTTCCCGAGCCCCACGGGCTGGCACAAGTGCCCGAGTGTAAATTTATAGTTTTTTGAAACAACTTATCCGTACAACAACCAGAAACAACCCATAAGTAAACTAAAATCCGAAAGCAACATAACAACCACAAGTTTAGAAAAATAGCATGAACGAGTCTCAACAAAAGGGAAACTACAACCCAACACAACCAACTCCCAAAAAGGCAACCAAAAACCAAACCAGCAACAGTCACCTAGTGGAGGAATATCCCTATCAGGCCTCCGCCACCAATGCCAAAACAGATGAGTCAACTAAAAACTCAGGCCACCATGCTCAAAACCTTAGCATTTTCCTGCATCATACATAAAAAGATCTACTTACACCAAAAGGTTTATGTAGGGTGTGAGCAATGCTCAATAGGTTGGCACCAAAGAAAAGATTTCGCATAAAAAGGGGTTAGATGACCAAAGTAGTTCGTAGGTTCAAATTTTAGGGAATGTAAATAAATGCACTAACATCATGATGTAAACAGTTTTTAAAGAAAGGAATACAGTTTCAAAAAAGGAAAAAGGGGTTTTTGAAAATGAAAGAAAAAGAAACTTTCAAACCTTTTGAAACCATAGGAGTCACCAAAACCAACCAGTGATGAGTACATAATCACACAGGAGCAACAAAAGTGGGAGAGGCCCTAAGTACTAAAGTCTTGTTGGACCCTAGAACCTCACGTCTCGGTGAACAATATCATACATTTCTCATGAACAAGCCACCGGTAGGGAAACACCTCCTACCGTAGTAGTCTCCAGTCATAATCAAATGTTTAGTTACTTTTGTAAGAGTCAATCCAGCTAAGTGAAACTAGGTCGAGGACACTCTCGTATCACTAGCCCGCTAGTCTAGTCCGCCCACCAAATACCCATGCTTCCCATTTTGTGCTCATTATTCCATGTTCACCCTACTCATCAAGGCCAAGACACAAAACACAACATAAAACCACACAAAATGCAAGAATTACGGAATTTTGAGTGTCAAATTAAAGTTTATCAAACATTTGGAAAACTGGTTTATAAGATTTAATAAAATAAAACAACACACCCAACAGTGTAGAACACACTCTGATGCACACTAGGATTTTAACCAGGATAAATTTCAATTGCTGCATTCGTTCAAAAACCAAGGCACAACAAAGTATTATCCCAGCAGTCTAGACCAGCCAGTAACAAAAGTAAAACCCATGCTCTACCAGTCCAACCAACAACTCACATCAGTATTTAAATAAAAGAAATATCAAATTAATCAACCAGCAGACCAAATGATCAAACTCTATAAGCATGTGAAACCACCTACCTCACACAGGTCCGTGAAGCGACATGGCGCAAAACTCCTGTTGCTCAACGGTCGCACCGTAAGATGCTGTCAAAATGGTCCTAAAACAGTGGACCAAATACCCTCAATGCCAAGCCAATGAAACATCAGCAGTCCATAAATAAAAATAAAAATAATCATTAGCAATTAAATAATTCAGTTAACCGTTTAACAGGTTCAGTAATAATTAAATAAAATAATTAACAATTAAACCAAAAAAGTTAATTTAGTTGATTAATAATTATACAATTCCAAAACTAACAAAATAAATTAATTAACAATTTAACAATTTCAATTAAATAAGATGATTAACAAATTCAATAATAATAAATTAAGTTAATTAACAACATACCAAATTAAATAAATTATTTATCAATCTGACCAATTCAAATAAATAAAATAGTTAACAAATTTAATAATAATAAATTAATTACTTAACACTTAAAAAAACTAAATAATTTGATTAACAATTAAAACAAATTTTTCTTAATTAATTATAAAATTATAAAATTCAATATTAACTAATTAATCCAATTAAAAATTAAACAAAATAATGTTAAATAAATTAAAATCAAACCTCTGACCAAATAAAATGTCAGAAAGACAACTGAGGGGTGGCACGACGGTTTCTTGGCGAGCGGGGGGTTGCAACGGCTATTGTCCGGCGAGCGGAGGGTTCCGGCGGCTACTGTCCGGCGAGAAGAAGGGGTTACGGAGCTGCTGTCCGGTCCGGGCAGGGAGGAGGAGGGTTGCGGCGGCTGCTGTCCGGTCCGGGCAGGGAGGAGGAGCGGTGGAAGGGAGTTGGGGGGGAAGGTCGGCCGAGGTGAGCGGGAGGCTGGTGGGAGGTAGGTCGGGCCACGGCAGGCCGGAGATGGATGAGAGGGTTCCGAAGGGGAGGGAGAACAAGGGAGTGTGTCGGTTAGGGTTACCAGGGTTAGGGGAGCGCGGTTGAGGGAGAGGTCGGTGGTGCGGGTGAGCAGGGGGAGGGGGAGTGCAGCAGTGCGGGTGAGCAGAGGGAGGGGGAGAGCGCGGGAGAGGGAAGGGGGATGGGGTAGCACACGGCTAAGGGGTAGAGGAGAAGGATGGAAGAATAAAGGAAGGAGAGAATAAGAAGAAGGAGAAAAAAAAGAGGGGAAGGAAGAAGAAAGGCAGCGGGAGAGAGGTGAAAGGAGTAAGGGAGGGAAGAAGAAGAAAGAAAAAAAATCGAGAGAGAGGAGATGCGTGGGGAGGAAGAAAGAGGAGAAAAAAAAGAAAAATAAATAAACAAATGAATATGGTGGCGGCTAGGGGAAGGTTTAGGAGGGAGATGGGGAAAAGAAAAAAAACATCGAAAATAAAAAAATAAAAAAGAAAAGAACTAATAGTCAAAATAAAATAAAATAAAATAAAATAAAATAAAAGAAAAGAAAAGAAAATAAAATAAAATAAAATAAAATAAAATGAAGGGGGTCTACTAATAATAATAATAATAATAATAATAATAATAATAATGATGATGATAGTAACAATAATAATAATTTAAATAATATTAATAAAACTGATGTTAACCATCTGTTATTTGAAACGTCCGTGCAACGGGCACCACGCGTTGAAATGGAAAAGCCACATGGCTTCGCTCGTGCCCTGCCCATGCGCCGAGCGGTGCAAGGCCCGCACATGCACACCGTTGCCATAACGGGTAACCCACACCGGGTTCAGCCCATGCTACAACCAAATAATTTAAATAAACAAGCAATTAATTCATGAAATAAAAAATAAAAAATAAATTTGTACCTCAACGAAGTTCAGGCGTGACAATTCTCCCCACCATGAAAACTTTCCACCCTCGGAAAGTCAGCTCGAGACCTGATCAGTGAATATAAATGGATACTCCATCTCAAATGATGATTTTCACTCCCAAGTTTCATGCTCATCACTCCCATGATTCCAAATAATACGGAGCAAGGGAATGGACTTTCCACACAGCACCTTCTCCTGAGAATCCACTATCTGCACTGGTCGCTCAAACACAGATAAATCAAACTCTATCTCCAGCTCATCCGAATTTAGCACATGCGACGGATCAGGGATGTACTTCTTTAGTTGGGAGACATGAAATACGTCATTAATCGACGTCAACTGCGAGGGAAAAGCTAACATGTATGCCACCTTGCCAATCCTCTCAAGAATCTTGAAAGGTCCGACATACCTCGGTGTCAGCTTTCCCTGCTTCCCCAAACGACGGTGACCAAAGTGAGGGGCCACCTTCAGGAACAATCTGTCCCCCACTAAAAACTAAATATCCAACCGCCTATGATCTGCATAGGACTTGGGAAACTATGATCTGTCAAAAACTACTGCCTAATCAGTTTGACCTTCTCTGACGTCTCCTGAACAAGGCTCGGTCCCAAGAGAGAGGTATCACCTACCTCATCCCAATACAGAGGAGACCATCAAGGCCGGCCATAGAGCGCCTCAAAGGGTTCCATTATGATGGAATACTGGTAACTTTAATTATAAAAAAACTCGACCTGTCCCAACTGGCTATCCCATGAGCCTCCTAAATCTAACACACAGGCTCAGAGCATGTCTTCCAGAATCTGATTCGCCCGCTCCGTCTAGTGATTGGTATGCGGATGGTATGTCGTGCTCATCTTAATCTGTATCCCTAAAGCCTTCTGGAGGCCTCCCCAAAATTGAGATGTAAAGCGGGGGTCCCTGTCAGAAACAACTGCCGACAACACACCATGAAGTCTGACCACCTCCTGAACATACAAGCGGCCCAGCTCATTGACCTTCGTTGTATCTCTGATCGGAATAAAGTGAGGCGACTTGTTCAAGAGTTCAATCACTACCCAGATAGCATTCCTCCCCCGAGGTGTACGAGTCAAACCAATAATGAAGTCCATGGAGACCTCGTCCCACTTCCAGGTAGGAATGGGTAATGGCTAGAGTAGGCCAAATGGTCTCTGATGCTCTGTTTTCACTTGCTGGAAAGTGTAGAATTTGGATACAAAGTTGGCTATGTCCCGTCTCATACCTGGCCACCAGAACTGATGGTGAACATCATAATACATGTTGGTGGTACCAGGATGAAGACCAACTAAGATTGGTGGCTATCCTGCATCACCACCTCCCGCAGATACAATGGAACCACATCACGGCCCTTGAAGCATAAGACACTCTAAGAAGATAATGACCAATCAGAAGGAGTCTCCCCACCATGAAAAAATCGCATAGATCGCTGACACAACTCATCACCGGGCTGCTCCCGCTGGATCAACTCCAGAAGAGCAGGAGTCAGCTGAATGCTATCCATGAAAGTACCTCCATTGTGCTCTCTACTCTCCAAGTGCATCTGGGCGAAGAGCCCCATCAAAGTCCACTCATCGCTGGACTTCCTCAATGCCTACACTGGTAATTTTATGCTCAAAGCGTCAGCTACCATGTTGACCTTTCCAGGGGTATAGACAATATCAAAATCAAAACCCTACAGGTACTCGACCCAGCGGTGCTGTCTCAAATTGAGGTCCTTCTGAGAGAAAATGTAGGTCAGGATCTTATGGTCGGAATAGGCCACAAACTTTTCCCCAAAGAGATAGTGGCACCACATCTTCAAATCATGAATCACCGCTTACAACTCTAAGTCGTGGGTCAGATAATTCTTCTAATGCGATCGGAGCTGGCGAGAACCATAAGCCACAACATGGTCATCATGCATGGGCACACATCCAAGGACCGTACTTGAAGAGTCACAGTAAACAACATAGCACTTTCTCGACTCTGGTAAGGTCAGCACAAGTGCAGTGGTCAACCTCCATTTCAAATCCGAAAAGGACGCCTGATAGTGAGGGCTCCACTCATACTTCACCCCATTCCTGGTGAGTGCGGTCATGGGGGAGGCAAGTCACGAGAAGTCCCGGACAAATCGCCTGTATTAACTAGCCATTCCCAAAAAACTCTTAATCTCAAACACATTTCTCGGCTGCTCCCATGACATAACTGACCTGATCTTCTTGGGATCCACTAACTCCCCTTGTTATGAGACGACATACCCCAGGAACTTGACTTCCCTGATCCAGAAAGTGCACTTCGAGAGTTTGGCATACAGGCGGGGATCCTGCAAAGTTCCCAAAACAACGCGCAGGTGATGCTCAGGCTCCTCCTCAGATCTAGAATAAACCAGGATGTCATCCACAAATACCACAAAAAATGAGTCAAGATATTGGTGGAACACCCTATTCATGAGCGCCGTGAAAACAACAGGAGCATTATTCAGTCCAAAAGTCATGACCAAGTACTCGAAGTGACCGTACCTGCTTCGGAAAGCCGTCTTCAGGATATTTGCTTCTCTCACCCTGAGCTGGTGGTATCCCGAACACAGATCAATCTTGGAAAACCACTTTTCCCCATTCATCTGGTCGAACAAATCATCAATCCAAGAAAAAGGGTATTTATTTTTTATGGTAACCTTGTTCAGTTTCCAGTAATCATTGCACAACTGGAGAGTTCCATCGGCATTCTTCGCAAATAAAACTGGGGCGGCCCATGGAGAGACGCTCGGGTGAATGAATCCATTGGGTTCCAATTATTCTAGCTGTATCATTAATTCCCTCAATTCTGTGGGGGCCATTCCATATGAGGGAAGAGATATAAGATGTGTTCCCAGTGCCACCTTAATCGAGAACTCTATGTCCCGCTCTGGGGGTAAGTCAGAAAAATCATCTGGAAAGACCTCTGGGAACTCATCCACTACATGAGGTAACCCGCCCTGTAAAACACCACCATTGTCCTCCAGCGCGAGCGACGACAAATGGTAAGAATGATTTCCAAACTCGGGGAGTGGAGGTCCCGCGCATCCCGACTGAGGATCCCATTATCCGTAAAATAACTGGGGAGTTCGATCTGGTGCTGTAAAACTGACTCGGTGCCGATAGTAATCAATGTGCATCTGGAAGCGCACCCGCCAGTCCATACCAAGGACCACATCAAATAGGTCCATGTCAAGGACCAAGAAATACCATTGCATATCGACTCCTGACACAGAGAGTGCGCACGATGGGCACCTAAGGCCCTGCTCCCTCGTTTTCACCAACAGTGTTGCCAACTCCATAGAAAACGATAACAGCTCGGTTGGTAGGTTCAGCAGATTCACAAGGCGAGCAGATATAAAAGAAACTTAAGAACAAGTATGAAATAAAACTTCAACTATTGAAGATGCAACCAGAATAGTATCTTGAACCGTCGAAGGCCCTGCATCAGATCCCGCTGGTGCCGGATCCACAACATACAGTTGCCTTGTTCTTGCCTGAGATCGACCGCTCGCATGCGACTCTTCCCTAAATTGGCTCTGCCCAGAAGATGATCTGGTCCTACCACCACGACCACCGATCTGAGATCCCGACGTCCTGGTCGGCTCTGACTGCACTGATACACCCCTGGAAGCTACAGACCCAGTCCCACTCTGGTAAGGGCGTACAGTCCCGCAGAAACGCTGTAGGTTCCCCATGACTGCACACCCATAGCAAGGTCTGGGAGGAAGTGGACATGTAGGTCGGATGTGCCCTGCCTTTCCTCTGTGATGGCACACAATGGGCCTCATATCTGAAGCCTCAGATGATGTCTTTCTGGAGGGATGGCATGAGCCACCACTACTCTTCTTCCACTACTCAACACGCTTCCTCTTATTATCTAAGGAATTGCCGCTGCCAAAGCCTGATACAGATCTAGAAAAAGCTTACTTTCCTCTCTGGTCAATCGTGGCCATGCAAGCACAATCAACCACCTCAACATAAGTCTTCAGCTTGAACAAGAAAACCTGAGAGTGGATTTCCAGTCGAACGCCCTTCTCAAACATCCGAGCTTTCATGAATTCGTTCGAAACTATCTCAGGTGCGTACTGCACCAGCTCATGAAAGTGGTTCGCATATTCCATCACTTTCTGATTCCCATGCAAAATATCCATGAACTCCAGAGATCAATCATAGGCTACAAACTCTGGACAATACTTCACGTTGAAGATACTCTTGAAATCCTTCCAGCTCATGTGCTCAAGCTTCCCAGCCTGGACTACTGATTCCCACCAATTTCGACTAGAACCCTCTAGCGGGAACGAGGAAAACTTCACCCTGAATTCCTCGAGCGTGTCAAGGAAATTGAACATGCTTTCTATCATTTCAAGACACTCCTCTGCCTCTTGAGGTTCTGAACTCCCTCGAAAAAAAGGAGCTTTGTTCTTCAGAAACTCTTGAGCTCTATCCTTCCTGGAGCCAGATTCTTCCTCTCTAGCTGGAATAGGGGTGGGGGCCGGAGTCACCCCTTGTCCCAAAGCATGAACGGCTCGGAAAATAGCCTCTACCAATATCTGATAAAGCGGTGTGGGAGAACACTCTCCAGCTTCCTCTCGTGGGTGCATGGGAGCTCTCGGGGGAGGCATCTTGCGGCACAGGGCAATAGTCATAAATTGGTAACATCAGTATTACATATCTCAAGAGGAACCATATTTTTCAATAGGATAAATAATAATCAATAAACCAAACATGAAAAAACGACTTCATGTCAAAACTCTCATTTCCTACTTGGTGTCCACGTACAGTCTGCAGCATGTATGTCCCACCTAGGAAAGAAGTTAAACAAACATCCCATGGTGACTCAGTATCTTTCACGAGGCGTGATGGCCAGGCACCCTACTCACAACATAAATTCCGATCCCCCAGATAGTCCCAACTTCTGTATAACGAAACTCCCCCCAAATAACATAGACAAAGAGTTAACCCCTATGATTCCATTTTGTCACGAACCGAATTAGGTCGCCATCAACTCGACGCCTGACCCGGCCCACGGCAAGGCCCGAAGGGATTTCCCGATCCCCACGGGCTGGCACAAGTGCCCGGGTGTAAATTTATAGTTTTTGGGAACGATTTACCCGTACAACAACCAGAAACAACCCATAAGTAAACTGAAATCCGAAAGCAACATTACAACCACAAGTTTAACAAAATAGCCCGAACGAGTCTCAACAAAAAGGAAACTACAACCCAACACAACCAACTCATAAAAAGGCAACCAAAAACCAAACCAGCAACAATCACTTGGTGGAGGAATATCCCTATCAGGCCTCCCCCACCAATGCCAAAACAGATGAGTCAACTAACAACTCGGGCCACCATGATCAAAACCTTTACATTTTCCTGCATCAGACATAATCATATCTACTTACACCCAATGGTGTAAGTAGGGTGTGAACAATGCTCAATAGGTTGGCACCAAAGAAAATATTTCGCATAAAAAGGGGTTAGATAACCAAAGTAGTTCGCAGGTTCAAATTTTAGGGAAATTAAATAAATTCACTAACATCATGATGTAAATAGTTTTTAAAGAATGGACGACATTTTCAAAATAGGAAAATGGGGTTTTTGAAACTGAAACAAAAAGAAACATTCTTACATTTTGAAACCACAGGAGTCACCAAAACCAACTATTGATGAGTACATAATCGCACATGAGCAACAAAAGTGGGAGAGGCCCTAAGTACAAAAGTCATGTTGGACCCTATAACCTCATGTCTCTGTTAACCATATCATACATTTCCTGTGCACGATCCACCGCCAGGGAAACACCTCCTACCGTAGTGGTCTCCAGTCATCATAAAATGTTTAGTTAGTGTTGTAAGTGTCAATCCCGCTAAGTGAAATTGGGCCGAGGCCACTCCCGTATCACTATCCCGCTAGTCTAGTCCACCCACCTAATACCCAGGATTCCCCTTTTGTGCTCATTATTCAATGTTCACCCTACTCATCTAGGCCAAGACACAAAACAAAAAATAGAACCACACAACATGCAAGAACTACGAAATTTCGAGTGTCAAATTAAAGTTTATCAAACAGTTGGAAAACTGGTTTATAAGTTTTTTGAATATAAAACAACACACCCAACAGTGCAGAACCCACTCTGATGCACACTAGGACTGTAACCAGGATCAATTTCAATTGTTTCAGTCATTCAAAAACCAAGGCACATCACATTATAAATTCGTCAATCTAGACCATCCACTAACAAAAGTAAAACCCATGCTCTAAAAGTCCAACCGACAACTCACATCAGTATTTAAATAAAAGATATATTAAATTAATCAACAAGCAGACCAAATGATCAAACTCCCTATGCATGTGAATCCACCTACCTCACACAGGTGTGTAAAGCGACATGGTGCAAAACTTCCGTTGTTTAATGGTCACACCGTAAGAAGCCGTCAAAATGGTCCTAAAACATGGGACCAAATACCCTCAATGCCAACCCAATGAAACATCAGCAGTCCGTAAATAAAAATAAAAATTAACATTAGCAATTAAATAGTTCAGTTAACCGTTTAACAGGTTCAGTAGTAATTAAATAAATTAGTTAACAATTAATCCAAAATAGTTAATTAAGTTGATTAATAAGTATACAATTCCAAAACTAACTAAATAAATTTATTAACAATTTAACAATTTCAATTAAACTAGATGATTAACAAATTTAATAATAATCAATTAAGAAAATTAAAAACTTACCAAATTAAATAAATTATTTATCAATCTGACCAATTAAAATAAAGAAAATAGTTAACAAATTTAATAACTATATATTAATTACTTATCAATTAAACAAAAACTAAATAAGTTGATTAACAATTAAAACAAATTTAATTAATTAATTATCAAATTAGAAAATTCAATAATAACTAATTAAACCAATTAAAAATTAAACAAAATAAAGTTAAATAAATTAAAATCAATCCTCCGACCAAATAAGACGTCGGAAATACAACCGAGGGGGGGGGGCAGACAGTTGTTCGGCGAGAAGTGGGTTGCAGTGGCTGTTATCTGGCGAGCGTAGGGCTGCAGCGGCTACTGTCCAGCGAGCAGAAGGGGTTGTGGAGCTGTTGTCCGGTCCGAGCAGGGAGGAGGAGGGTTGCAGCGGCTGTTGTCCGGTCCGGGCAGGGAGGAGGAGGGTTGCTGCGGCTACTGTCCGGTCCGGGCAGGGAGGAGGAGGGTTGCGGCGGCTGCTGTCTGGTCTGGGCAGGGAGGAGGAGCGGTGGAAGGGAGTTGGGGGGGGGGGGAGGCCAGCCGAGGTGAGCGGGAGGCTGGTGCGAGGCAGGTCGGGGTGCGACATGCCGGAGATGGACGAGAGGGGTCCGACGGGGAGTTAGAACAAGGGAGAGTGCCGGTGAGGGTGAGTAGGGGAAGGGGAGTGCGGGTGAGGGAGAGGCCGGCGGTGTGGGTGATCAGGGGGAGGGGGAGTGCGACGGTGTGGGTGAGTAGAGGGAGGGGGAGAGCGCGGGAGAGGGAAGGGGGATGGGGGAGCGCACGGCTAAGGGAGAGAGGAGAAGGAGGGAAGAAGAAAAGAAGGAGAGAAGAAGAAGAAGGAAAAAAAGGAGAGGAAGGAAGAAGAAAGGCAGCGGGAGAGAGGAGAATGGAGGAAGGGAGGGAAGAAGAAGAAAGAAAAAAAATCAAGAGAGAGGAGATGCTTGGGGAGGAAAAAAGAGGAGAAAAAAAGAAAAAGAAAAAGTAATAATAAAAAGTATAGGGTGGCGGCTAGGTTAAGGTTTAGGAGGGAGATGGGGAAAAGAAAGAAACAAAGCAAATAAAAAAATAATAAAGTAAAGAAGTAATAGTGAAAATAAAATAAAACAATATAAAATAAAATAGAATAAAATAAAATAAAATAAAATAAAATAAAATAAAATAAATGGGGTCTACTACTACTACTAATAATAATAATAATAATAATAATAACAATAATAATAATAATAACAATAATAATAATAATAATGATAATAACAATAATAATAATTTAAATAATAATAATAAAATTGAAGTTAACCATCTGTTATTTGAATAGTTCGTGCAACGGGCACCGCGCATTGAAATGGCAAAGCCACATTGCTTCGCTCGCGCCCTGCCCGTGCGCCAAGCGGCGCAAGGCCCACACGCGCGCACCGTTGCCACAACGGGCAACCCGCACTGGGTTCAACCTATGCTACAACCGAATAATTTAAATAAACATGCAATTAATTCACGAAATAAAAATTAAAATTTATGTTTGTACCCCAACAAAGTCTGGGTGTGACAGGCACCCTGTCACCAAACACGTACGTGCGGATTGGTGCGGTTTTCATGCTAAACTACGGGAAATGGTATTTGTGATGGGTACACACCACCCGTTACAAATACAGAGAGACAATAAGTACTATTTGCGATGGGAAATCCCACATCTCTACCCCTGGAGGGTATTTCTGACAGGACCCGTCACAAATAACCAGCGGCAGTAAAAACATATTTGCAATGGGATGTTGTCCCATCACAATTAGTGTGTCAGCATGTTACTTATCACGATGGGGCCCATCAGAAATAACCTTTTAACCGCCAACCATAACTAATGGGGCCGAAGGTATTTGGGATGGGACCCATGACAAAAAATTCTATTTGTGAAGGCATTGTTGTCATAAATAGTCCAGTCGCAACTAATCTAACCTATATATACCCTATTCGTTTTTCCTCACTCCTCCTGAATTCCTTCTTCCTCTGCTTCTATAAACCATAATTTTTGAGTGAAAATTTGATAGAGTTAGTTTTTTACAAAGAAGTTGTGAAGCCACATAAAATTAAAGAGATCTAGTTTAAAGATATTTATGGTTTGTTTAATTTAATATTTATTTCATTTATTAGTATTAATTTTAATTATTGTTTATTAGGTGTAATTAAGTTAGATTTAAATTGTTTTGTCATCAGTATTTAATTGTAATAATAAAAATAAATTATTAGCACTAATTCTCAGTAATTTGTAAAAAATAATAATTAATAACAATTATTAATAATTTATATAAATAATTAGTAGTAATTAGTAATTAGTCACTGGATTTTACTGTAATTAATTGTAATTAACAATACTTAGTAACAAATATAAATAAATAGTAATAATTAGGAAAACAGTATTAATATATATTTACAATTAGTAATAAATTGTATTAATTAGTAATAAATACTAATAAAAAGTAATAAATAATAATAAATAGTAATTAATAGTAATAAATAGTAATAAATAGTAAAAATAATAATAATTATTAAAAATTAGTAACAATTAGTAATAATTAGTAATAAATACAAATAAATACTAATGAATAGTAATAAGTACTAATAAATACTAATAATTAATAGTAATTCATAATAATTAGTAATAATTAGTATTAAATATTAATAAATATTAATTATTATTAATAAATAGTAATAAATAGTAATAAATATTAATAAATAGAAATAAATTGGTATAATTAGTAATAATTAGTAAAAATTAGTAATAAATAATAATAAGTAGTAATAAGTAGTAATAAATATTAATAGAAATTAATAAATATTAATATTTTGTAATAATTAGTAATAATTAAAATTATTATTAATGATCACTAATAATAATTAATAATTTCGAATAATTAGTAATAACTAGTAATAATTTGTTATAAATAGTAATGAAGAGTAATAAATAGTAATAAATAATAATTAATATTAATAAATAGTAAAAAATTATCAAATAGCAATAAATAGCAGTAAATACAAATAAATGGTAATAAACAGTAATAAATTGTAATAAATTGTAATAATTAGTATTAATCAGTAAAAAATAGTAATAAATAGTAATAAATAGTATGATTAGTAATAATCAGTATGAAATAGTAATAACTGGAAATAATTAGTAATAAATAGTAACAAATTGTAATAATTTGTAATAATTAGTAATAAATAGTTATAAATAGAAATAATTAGTAATAATTATTAATAATTATTAATAATTAGTAATAATTAGTAATAATTAAAAATAATTAGTAATAATTAGAAACAATAAGTAATAACTAGTAATAATTTGGAAAATTAGTAATAATTAGTAATAATAAGTAATAATTTGGAATAATTAAAAAAAAATTAGGAATTATTATGAATAATTAGTAATAATTAGGAATAAATATCAATAAATAGCAACAAATAACAATAAATAGTAAAAAATAGAAATATATAGCAATAAATAGAAATAAATTGTATTAACTAGGAATAACTAGGAATAATTAGGAATAAATAATAACTACTAGGAATAACTAGGAATATAAGCAATAATTACCAATAAATACCAATAAATATGAATTATTAGTAATAAATACTAAAAATTAGCAATTTTAGGAATAAAAAAGAATAATTAGTATATATAGAAATAAATATCAATAATTTGAAAAAAATTAGGAATAATTTGGAATAATTTTATATAATTGGGAATATTTAAGAATAATTAGCAATAAATATGTATAATTAAGAATAAATATGGATAAAATCAACTCAAAAATATTGTACAAACATGGAAAATTTTCCAATGGATTAATGGCACTACTTTTTCTCAATAATTATAAGGACTCGGCCTTAAACATTACATATTATTGAATTAAATGAATAATTCACATTGCTGATCTTTTCAGGTTTAGAGTTTTAGAGAATTAGGAAAAAACTATTAAATCTCAAAGATTACAATGTAGACACATCTACTCAGATTCGTTTTTTTTTCACAAAAAAAGACTCTTGAACAAAAGAATCATGTCTAGTTCCTTGTTTTAGACAGCCTGATAGTTCCTTGATCCCATCCTTGAGCCTATTCAACTATATTTCCTGTAAAAAAATTTCAATAAAACATGGGATGAGCATAAAAAGCTCAGTAAGGGTTATAACAATACGGAAAGAAAACATTAGTCCATGTATACATAAGAATCAATGAAATCATACTTTACTCATAAAACATAATCAATTTAACATACCTCATGAAATCATAAGATTTACAAATAACTCATAGAAATCATAAGACATAAAGGTAGATTGAGGCATTCATAACATTCTTACGTAGGGAGTAACCCTCATGGTTACGTTTGGAATACCCATCACATTATATTCACTAAATCTCTTCAGAGAAACCTTAACGTTTAACTCCTTCGGATTACCCAATGCATTTGAAAGCTATATCGGGCTCACCAGCCCTTAGTTTATCATGGAACCACATGTCATCATAAAAAATACCCCAGAACCATAACATAATCATAGCACATAACTTAAGAATAAAGGAAAGATATCATTCCCACATTGCAATAACAATATAACATTTTAAGATAATGATTCCATTCTAAAAACCATTTTCAAAACCATTTAAAACATTTAATAAAGATATTTTTGAATCAAAGTGTCCCATACCACTTTGAAGCCTTTAACATTTTAAACCATTAATATCCATATAAGTAAATCCTTAAAACCATTTTGAAAACATGGATGTTAATGAGAAATATTTATAAGAATAAATCATTAAAACCATTAAAACGATATTTTTGTTAAAGGGTATTTAATAAAATGAGAGACACTTGAATACAATAAGTGAAGAATAATATTTAATCATATCTTTATAATATCATGTGAATAAAGGAATTAATGATATAATATGCCAAAGGATAATATATACACCATATAAGAGTTAATTGGTTAATAACAACAGTGAAGTCTCAATAGAAATGTAAAATGAGATGAAATCCCTTATAAAGAAGGTATCCATAAATTAAGGATAAATCAATCTCAAAATTATGAGTGACAAATATAAATACACCCAATATAATCGGATATTAATTTTAAAACAATCAAAGGACATTCAAACATATTCAAAGTATGTCATATTCAATAAATACATGTTGAACCCAAAGAAATCGAAATTGTGTTAAAAAGTTCCCTTGGTAAAATTCGACAGCCTAACAGCGTCACATTAAAATTCATAAAATTAGTTGATGAGAGAGGAAATGGAATCTCATCACTTGGAAATAAAATTTACATCAATAAAGATATATAAGAATATATCCCAACATGAAATGATGTAAATTAAAAGACATAACAAAATAAGTCTTTTTAAAAGAGGAGTGTGAAAGGTTCCCTTAACGATTTGGGCAACTTTCGAAAAGTACACCCCAGGAAAGAAGGGTTATACAATAAAGATGTAACTACCCATAAATGAATGTATATTATAAAAATAGTAAAATAATGGCCAATAAATACACCACACAAAAGGAAATAGTGTCCAATGTATCATGAATCTCAAGGGAATAAAAAGTGAGATGAAAACCCCCTTATGAATATTCGGCAGCCTAATGGCCCCACATAAAACTTCCAAAAATGTATTTATGAGATAAAATAGGGTCTATCATTATATTAAAGTAAAATTTTCAAAATTATTAATACAGAAGAACTTCCCGCAAAGATAAGAAATACGATCTTAAAGTAAGTTACATAAAAAAAGTGTACTTAAAAAGAATGAGAGAGGGAGGATCCCTAACCTCATGTCCGACCTGTCTTGTTCATTTCATTATATTCCTAAATAATATTCTTTAGTCAATTTATAATTTCTTAATGTCCTCCTTTAAATATTATTAATTAGTTAATATCACATATTATAATGTCATAATAATTGGTTAATAATGTGAGTTCATATCAGATGGTTTTTTTCGATGTTTGGTACATGAGTCAAAAATGAACTTGTTTGAAAATGATTGTCCATGTAGTTATAAGTAAATAATGTCCATAATATTATTAATGATTTAAATATCATATATATCTAGTACATATTCATTTTATACTATTCTATAACATTTTTATATAAAAAGAAATGAAATGCACCGTTCATGGGGACGGTAGGCTGTATGTACGCATGAACACTACTTTCATTTCTTTGACATATTAATGGAATTATAAATAATATTGATGTATATATATATATTATAATACCAGTATAATATATTTGTCTTATAGGTCACATAATTTCATTAATTTCATTCTTTATAAATTCCATGTATTGCATGAACGAGTGACATCACTTGAGGGGGTGGAAGTACACACTTCCTCGTATGAAATTATCGCCTTTGCAGAACATGCTAAGCATAAAGGTATGTTTTAAATATAAAATACAGAAGCATATGGAAAACATAAATACCATATATATCATATATAAAATACATTTACATCATAATGGACACCATGAATGGTGTTATGAGAAGATGGAATAATCATCGTTTCGTGAGGCAGTAATTCGCCATCCACAGAAACAATATGTTATTTAACCATTAGACAGAGGCATGTGTAAGTGTTGCTCGAATCCATCACATAAAAACATCCTTGTATATTTTGGATACTGTTTTTGTTACAAAAGAACGGAATAAAAATAGTTTAGGGGTTTGAAGAAGAAAAATAATACAAAAGAACACAAGTGAAGACATTACTTTTAAATCAAGTAACTCCTCTTGGTTTGAACCAAAAGAGTTTCTTGAAGAGAATTCTGCCAAAGGTTAGGCTTGAATGATTAAGAGAGTGATTTGGAGAGATGAAATGGGCAGGTTTTGGCCAAGCCCAAGGCTTGAGAGGTGTGTGTAAGGTGGTAGAGTTGGGGGCCTTTTTAATAGAAGAGGCGGGGCACTCTTGGAAAGTTATAAAATATTACTTGATTATAAAATTCTTTTCGTATATTAAAGGCCCCAAAAGGAAATATTTAGAGGCTAAGGTGATAAGGTTTCTAAAATCACCCATACAATAGGTTTGTGACATGTGTATGACTTAGATTTTACCCTATCATCTCATTTTATTTAAATAATTCATTTATGAGGTAATCACTACATCATCACGATGTCATAAATAAAATAATTTATTTAATATATATTTTTTTTTTAAAAATCCAGATGTAGGAAATATTTTTATCTTTCTAATGAATATTTATAGTCCAAAATATGAATTCTATAACCCCATGTAATTTTTTTTTATTAAAACAATACATGTTTGTGACATTTTAATTTTAACTTTAAATAAAAAGTTATTAATGACATTTTCCAACTAAATTGGATCCCTGAGGTCCCCATGTTGACCCATGGATTTTATTGTTCGGCCATGAATCTTCCAATAAGGGTAGGACACGTGTCACAGTCTTTTCATATTATTATAACATTATCGTTAACTTAAATTACACTAATTACCTCTAATAGCGATTAATAAAACTTAAAAGTTACTATTCACCAAAAAATTATATTAATCTCATTGAACCAAATTTTATATCCTAATGATAACCATGTATGTCGGCTTTTTGAAAATCAAATCACAGAAGTGGTAATATTCATTTAAATGAAAAACCAGTTTCTTTAAATACCACTTAGTGGTTTCACTATTCATCAAAAATTGATGTTTTTCAGAAAAATACCAAAAATTCACCCTAAGCTATATTTGAAATTACGAATTAAAAAATGATGATTATTTTACAAAATAATAAATATATAAGTTTCATTATTTATTTTAATAATTCATTCCCGTTGTCAAAACAAATAGTGTATTTTAAAGAAACAATATCTATTAACACATTGACACTAGTTTAACTCCAATATCAAAGTGAAATTAATTCCCATGAACATAATTGGATTAAATGGAAAAAATATATTCTAAATATAGATTAATATAAATTAAAAATATAATATATCTGTATAAATAAATCATATTAAAAGAAGGTTTTGAATTAAAATGCAACATTTCCACTAAAAATGATCTTTATCGGAAAAAAACAAAAATTTACACAAAATAGATTCTGATGTCTGGATTCTAAAGAAGGATTATATTTTTTTTCAAATACAACATATAATATTGTCAAAATTATATTTAAATATTGTTCTCCATCAAAAGGTGGATAATCTACCTTTTAAAAAATATTAGAAGATTTATGCTTAAAATTTGATTCATTTGCATTTTAAGCCTCTAACATTTATTGGATAAATGTAAAAATATTTAACAAAGATATGTAATCATTTTGTAGTTACTTATATTCATTCCCACCATTACAATGGCTAGGCTTTAACTATTATTATATTATTATATTATTATTGTGCAACGTATGATTTCAAAGAAACTCGTTGTTGCGTATTTGGTACACCATCGAGCATAGCATTCCCTTTAAAGTAGTATTAACATTTTATTCACAAATATTGATAAACATTAGAATGTAATATTATTTATTTACCTAGGATGTTACATCCTTCCCCCCCCCCCTTTTTGGAATTGCATCCTGACAATTTCAAAATTGGGCTTGGAAACCTCATTGAAAGTCCCACATCGGAACAAGAGTCAGTAGAACTATCACTTTAAAAGAAAGGGAGAGAAGTAAAAAAGGTCACCCGAGTTAACCAATACTAGGATTACAAGTATTATTATATGGATATGAAGAAGAAAATAGAGGGTCATGTTCTGATGGATAGTGATAGTAAACATGTCTAGGAGAACGTTAACCAAAAGAAAATCACAAACTTATGATGGGTTAAACCCTATTCGATTCCCCAGTAAAAAAAGTTAACAGACAACATTTTTGTTTTAAGTTACTCTTCATTGAGGAATTTATTTATGAGCTTAACTAAATCATAATGAAACATACTTACTTGTCACGTAGATGTTCAAATTTTACTAGATTATTTAATAAAACTCATATTTTATACAAAAGATAAGTATTTAGGAATACTTGTTCGCATTAGGAGTACTATAATCAACATCTTGAGAATCACATAATCCACAAAATAAAACTATATATTTCCCATGTCATTTTATCTCAACCAAAACCAAACAAAAAGTTATAGTATGATATCAGGTAATACCCAAAAAGGATATATTTTTTTACAAAAAGAAAAACTACTTCTAATCTCTAAAATTTTTCAAACAAAACCCAAAGTTTGACGAATACCATTAAATAAAGAATTTTTCCATAAAATTAATAAATGTAAACCCAACTAAGATTGAAACCAAAATATTTGAAGGATTTAATCACATAGTCTCCCAATGTAAAAATTAACATTTATCTCCAAATAACATCAGTTGCTCTTAAAGTCTCATACTGAAAAGTAATTAACCTAATTAGATATCCTCTTTGATAGGTTAATAATTTCCATAGATAACCCAAAATAAACTTACTCTTGATTCATATAATCATTTAACTAAAAAATAATTAGTCAAACTAACCAGGGACTTCACGTAGTCCAGTGGTATGCAATAAATACCAGTCGCACATTGGTTGTGGGTTCGATTCCCGCAGCTTTGTCTGATGCGACAGGTTGTCACACGGTCTGCGTGTTGTCCTTTTTCCAAAACTATATAATTCTTAAAACATTCCCCAAAACGAGGTAAAATCATCACAAATAACCATAACATAATTTAACCTCATGTTTATCTCATGTAGTTCATATTCCATCATAATGTATAGTAACCCATAATTACCTCAAAATTAAGGATCATATAAACCCAAATGGTTACCATTATAATTATTACCCGAACTTCCATGTCGAGTTGGTTCTCTTGTACATGATGCATTAGAGAACTCACCAATGTTCAAGTGGTTGATCATGACTCTTGATAGTTAGTTTAGAATAACCATGAGATTTGTCATTGAATCCCCCATTTCATCCAGTCTCTTAATCAGAGAACCACCACAGTTTCCTTCAAACACATTGTCACTTTGGAGCCTTCTAGATCAATCCATTTACTAAAACCTGAAATTTCACTGTGAGTATATCAAAACAATCATTATGTACTTAAGAAGAAGATAAACACTAAGATATACCTATCCAAGTTGTATAAAAATCATTCCAAACTTCAAAAATAACATTGACTATATCTAATATAATAACCATTGTGGTTGTACACAACTTGTCACTTAACACTCTAACCTCTAAAGTTCTCTAAACCGTCCTTCGATTCCAACTATAAGGACCCAGCCTTAAACATTACATATTATTGAATTAAATGAATAATTCACATTGAGGATATTTTCAGGTTTATAGTTTTAGAGAATTAGGACATAACTATTACTTCTCAAAGATTACAAAGTAGACACATCTACTCAGCTTCCATTTTTTTCACAAATAAAAAACACTTGAACAAAAGAGTCATGTCTAGTTCCTTGTTTTAGACAGCCTGACATTTCGTTGATCCAATCTTTGACCCTATTCCACTATATGTCATGTGAAAAGCATTTCAAAAAAACATGGGATGAGCATAAAAACCTCAGTAATGGTTATAACAATATTGAAAGAAAACATTATTCCATGTATACATAAGAATCAATGAAATCATACTTTACTCATAAATCATAAGCAATTTAACATACCTAATGAAATCCTAAGATTTACGAATAACTCATAGAAATAATAAGACATAAAGGTAACTTGAGGCATTCATAACATTATTACGTAGGGAGTAACCCTCATGGATACATTTGGAATACCCATAACAGTATATTACCTAAATCTCTTTGAAGAAACCTAAACGTTTAGCTCCTTCAAGTTACCCAATGCATTGGAGAGCCATATCGGGCTCACCCTCCCTTAGTTTATCATGGAACCACCTGTCTTCATAAACAATGCCCATGAACCATAACATAATAATATCACATAACATAAGCAAAAAGGAAAGATCACATTCCCACATTGAAATAAGAATATAACATTTTAAGATAATTAATCCATTCTAAAAACCATTTTCAAAAACATTTAAATAATTTAATAAAGTGATATTTGAATCAAATTGGCACATACAACAATAAAGCCTTTAACATTGTAAACCATTAATATCCAAATAAGTAAATCCTTAAAACCATTTTGAAAACATGGATATTAATGAGAAATATTTATAAGAATAAATCATTAAAACATTTAAAATGATATTTTAGTTAATGGGTTTTTAACAAAATGAGAGACACTTGAATACAATAATTGGGGAATAACATTTCATCAGAACATTATAATATCATGTGAATAAAGGAATTCTTGATAAAATATTCGAAAGGATAGTATATACACCATATAAGAGTGAATTTGTGCATAAAAACAATGAAGTCTCAATAGAAATGTAAAATGAGATGAAATACCTTATAAAGAAGGTATCCTTAAATTCAGGATAAATCAATCTCAAAATTATGTGTGACAAATATAAATATACCCAATATATGTATATATTATCTGAAAAACAATCAAAGGTCATTCACACATATTAAAGGGATGACATATTCAATAACTACATTTTGAACCCAATGAAATCGAAATTGGGTTAAAAAGTTCCTTTGGTAAAATTCGACAGCCTAACAACATCACATTAAAATTCATAAAATTGGTTGATGAGAGAGAAAATAGTATATCGTCACTTGGAAATAAAATATACATCAATAAGGATATTTAAGAACATATTCCAACATAAAAATATGTAATCTAAAAGACATTACAAAATAAGTCTTTTTAAAAGAGGAGTGTGAAAGGTTCCCTTACCGATTTGGGAAACTTTCGAAACGTACACCCCAGGAAAGAAGGGTCATATAATGAAGATGTAACTACCCATAAATGAGATTAAATTATACAAATATTAACATAATGGTCAATATATACACCAAAAAAAGGAAATAGTGGCTAATGTAGCATGAATCTCAAGGGAATTATAAGTGAGATGAAAATCCAATTATGAAAATTCGGCAACCTAACGGTGCGGCATAAAACATCCAAAAAATGGATTGATGAGATAAAATAGTGTCTCTCATCGTATTAAAATAAAATTTACATAAATATTAATATAAAAGAACACCCCCCAACATAAGAAATATGATCTTAATGTACGTTACAAAAAAAAGAGTATTTAAAAAGAAAGAGAGAGGTTGGATCACTTACCTCATGTCCGACTTGACTTGTTCATTTCTATATATTAATGAATAATAAAAATTGTTAAATTTATAATTTCTTAAGGTCCTCGTTTAAATATTGTTATTCAGTCCATATCACATATTATAATGTTATAATAATTGGTTAATAATGTGAGTTCATATCAGGCATTTTTTCGATGTTTGGTACATGAGTCAAAAATGAACTTGTTTGAAAATGATTATCCATGTAGTTATAAGTAAATAATCTCCAGAATAGTAATAATGATTTAAATAACATATATATCCAGTAAATATTAATTTTATACTATTCCATAACATTTGGAGATAAAAAGAAATGAAATGGATCGTTCATGGAGACGGTAGGCCGTACGTACGCATGAATGCTACATTCATTTCTTTGACATATTAATGGAATTAAAAATAATTTATATATATATATATATATTATAATTCAATTATAATATATATTTGTTATAGGTCACATAATTTCATTAATTTCATTCTTTATACTTTCCATGTATTGCATGAATGTGTCACATCACTTGAGGGGGCAGTAGTCCACACTTCCTCGTATGAAATTATCGTATTTTCACAACATGCAAAGCGTAAATGTATGTTTTAAATATAAAATAAAGAAGCATATGGAAAACATAAATACCATATATATCATATATAAAATACAGTGACATCATAATGGCAACCATGAAAGGTGTTAAGAGAAGATTGGACAATCATCGTTTAGTGAGGTAGTAATTCTCCATCCACAGATACAATATGTTCGTTAACCATTAGACAGAAGTGTGTGTATGTGTAGATCGAATAATTCACATAACAACATCCTAGTATATTGAGGATACTGTTTTTGTTACGATATAAAGGAATAAAAATAGTTTAGGGGTTTGGAGAAGCAAACTAAAACAAAAGAACACAAGTTAAGACATTACCATTAAATTGAGTAACTCCACTTGGTTAGAAGAAAAAGTGTTTCTTGAAGAGAATTATGCCAAAGGTGAGGCTTCAATGATAAATAGAGGGATGTGGAGAGATGAAATGGGGAGGTTATGGCTGATCCAAAGGCTTGAGTGGTGTGGGTAAGGTGGTAGTGGTGGGGGCCTTTTATAAGAGAAGAGGATGGGCTCTCTTGGAATGTTATAAAATATTACGTTATTATATATTTCATTTCGGATGTTAAAGGTCCCAAAAGGATATATTTCTAGGATAAAGTAATAAAGATTCTAAATCCACCCATACAATAGGTTTGTGACAAGTGAAAGACTTAGATTTCACCCTATCTTCTCATTTTATTGAAATCTTTCAGTTATGTGGTAATCATTGTATCATCACGATATCATAAATAAAATAAATTATATTATATCAAAAAATTATATAAAAAATATCAAGATGTATGAAATATTATAATATTTATAATGAATATTTATAGTAAAAAATATGTCTTTTAAAACCCCATGTAAAAATTGTTCTAGTAAAACAGTACATGTTTGTGACATTTTAATTTTAACTTTAAATAAAAAGTTATTAATGTCATTTTCCAACCAAAGTGGCTCTATGGGGTCCCCAAGTTGACCAATGGATTGTCTTGATCTTCCATTACTCATACAATAAGGGTAGGACATTTGTCAATGTCATTTCATATTATTATTACATTATCTTTACCATAAATTACACTAATTACCTCTAATTGCGATAAATATAACTTAAAAGTTACTATTCGCAAAAATATTATTTTAATATCATTGAACCATATTTTACATTCTAATGACATACATGTATGTGATATTTTTTAAAATAAAATCACAGAAGTGGTAATGTTTCATTTAAATGAAAAATCAGTTTCCTTAACTACCAAATAGTTGTTTCACTATTCATCAAAAATTGAAATTTTTCAGAAAAATGCAAAAAATTCACCCTATGCTAAATTTGATATTCTAAATTCAGAAATGATGTATATTTTACAAATTTATAAATATATAAGTTTCATTAATTATTTTAATAAATCATTCCCACTGTCAAAACAAATAGCGTGTTCTTAAGAAACAATATCTATTAAAAGATTGACACTAGTTTTAGTCCAATTTCAAAGTGAAATTAATTCCAATGACCACCAATTGATTAAATGGTAAAAATATATTCTAAATATAGGTTAATATCATTTAAAAAGATAATCTATTCATATAAATAAATCAGATTAAATAGATGATTTGAATTAAAATGCAACATTTTCACTAAAAACGACCTTTATAGGAAAAATAACAAAAATTTACATAAAGATAATTTTGATGTCCGAATTATAAAGAAAGATTTTATTTTGTCAAATAAAACATATAAAATTTTCAATAGTATATTTAAAAAGGGTTCTCCATCAAAAGGAGGTTAATCGACCTTTTAATAAATAGTAGAAGATTTATGCTTAAATTTGGATTCATTTGAATTTTAAACCTCTAAAATTTATTGGATAAATGTAAAAATATTTATCAAACATATGTAATCATTTTTTAGTTATTTATTTTCATTCCTGCCATTACAATGGATAGGAGTTAACTATTATAATATTATTATATTATTAGTGTGCAACTTAAGATTTCAAAGAAACTCGTTGTTTCGTATTTGGTACGCCATCGAGCATGTCATTCCCTATAAAGAAGTATTAACATATTATTCACAAATATTGATGAACATTAGAATGTAATATTAATTATTTACATGGGATTTTACAATGACTCCTCTCAATTAAACTCTCATCGACTCAAAACATTATGAAATGTATGTTTTACTGTATGTTTATCCAATATCTTATACATGAGTTTGAGTATGCATTCATAGGACCACATTTTGAAAAATAATTTTAGGTGCTGATAATTGTAAGAAGAATATTATTTGACACAAAGGGGGCTCTTTTGTCTGATGGATCATTTAATCGCATCATTATCAAACTGAAATCACAAAGAAGAATCTTCTTGTAGGTACTCTTATACATTTTAGTATGCACGAGAATGAACATGCGTACCCAAGAATGATTATTCATTGTGATTTCAATTTGATAAACTTTCATGTAATTGAGTCGTTCGATAAAAGAGTAGTTGTCAATCCACTGGGAATTCTATCCCCCATAATTAATTTTAATTATTAATAAGTAGTTGTAATTATTTATTTATTTTTATTGTTTTACTAATTTAAAATTATTCAAAAATATTTTTGATTTTATATTTTGAAGAAAAATATGGATCAAGGAATTCGACAATAGTAATTATTAGATGATAATGCTTGGATAAACAAGTGCATAAATCCAATAGGTTCTGGTTTAAATCCTGTATATATCGATGGTGTTGATGTTTTCCTATCATGTACATCATCAAAACCAAAATTTGTTTCAGAATTCACAATTATGTGTCATTAGGTACATTCAAGGAACAAATAAATCCTAATCTCTATGATGATAGCTATGCTAAAAATGTTGAGCAGCCTCATAAAAGGTTTTTCAAAAAAAGAGACTTCAAATATATAAATAAAGTTCTGAAGAAGAGTTTTGTATATGAAGAGGAAGAAGATGATAATTAATTCTTTGATGAAGAAGAAGAAGAATTTAAAACTAAGATACATGATTCCATGATGTCCACTGTTGAAAAATTAGATTATACTGGTGGAGAAAATCAGCTAAAAACTTGTGAAAATCCTGAGTTTGCAACTTAAGGATGATGTTAGCAAGATTATGATTAAATGTAAGACTTTCAATAAGTGGAAGTCAATGATAGAAGAATCAACTAAATATGTTGATCAACATGAAGATGAAATTGAATGACTGGAAGAATTTTTGAATGTACAGTCTAAACTTCTTGAAAGCAATGATGATGTAGTGGATCTGAAGCTAATAATTGAAGAGCATGCTAAGGTCATCAGTAACCTCACCACTAAACTAGAATAAAAATCCAATAATGTTGAGGGTCTTGAGGAGGATTTTGTTACTCTCAGGAGTAAACATGAGATTGAATAAATCTCAAGAGAATTAAAGAAGAAAATACCATTTGGAAGATTCTCAGATTCTAAATTACTAGAAAGAGCCAGGAGTGGTTCAGATGGGGTTGGAAAAATATTGAGTGGTCAAAGACCCGCCTTCATGGGAAAGAGTGGAATTAGCTGTTAAGCTGAGACATCGACTGCTGGAAGTAAAGAGATCCTAAAGAAAGACAAAATGAATGTTTGACATGTTGAAACATTACCTGAGCTTCCGAAAAAGAAACCCTCAATCCAAGCTAAAAGGAGAACTAGAAATTATCCTCGATCATTCAGAAATGACTGGAAGCCAAAGTATTCTCCCAAGGAAGAATGTATGTGGATAAATTCAAGTGATAAGACATTTCCTCTCAGGATGTGTCAGTTCTGTGGCTATCTGGGACATACCATGTCATATTGTGAAGAGGTAAGGAGCAATCTGAATGGGGATGATATGGGACATCAACAAAGGATACTGACTTCATATCCTCCATCTTATAGAAGAAATAGATTCTATGGATATTGTTTTCGTTTCCCTATCTTTGGTCACCAGGCTGTTAATTTTGGGATGAGAAGGGACATGGAAACCTCATACTAGAATTCAAGACATGTCATATCTCGTCGACAAGATAGTGTTTTTCATTCAAAGAGGATTTCTTCCCTCGAAGAAGAATTCAACTATGAAGAACCAATGTACACAGATTATATAATTGAAAGGCCATTATTGATCTATTCACATTCCAATGTCTCATGGAATGAAATTATGAAAATTGAGAAATCCAACCTTCTAGAGGTGGCCCTAAAAGCTACAAAAACTAACTGTAATTGGATTCTGGATAGCGGTTTTTCATCCCATATGACAGGTAATGATGGCCTGTTAACAAATATCAAAAGGAAGGTTGATAGAACAGTTTGATTTGGAAATGATGGGTCTCTGAAAATCAATGTCAGTGGAAGTACTAAATTAGCTAATGGAGAGTGAAAGATGACTGAAGTCCTTTATGTATATGGCCTACATCATAATCTACTCAGCGTGAGTCAACTCTGTGACTGAAGACTTGTTGTTACTTTTAATCAGAAAGGCTACACTATCAAGGGAAGGACAAGAAATTCTCTTATGAAAGGATGCAGAACAGAAGGCAAACTTTATCAGGTTGATAGTAAAGAAAATTTTTTCTTCTTGACTATTGAAGAAGAAAACAATTTGTGTAATAGGTGACGGGGTTACATCAATCAACAAGACATGTTGAAAATATCAAAATTGAGAATTGCCATGGAAATTTCTAACCTGAAGTGTGAGCGTGAAAAATCTTGTGATGCTTGCATTCGTGGAAATCTGGTCTGCAGTTCATATTGTCCAAAGAAGAAAATGGCATGTCATCTACTTGATCTAATTCATCAAGACGTTTGTGGCCCGAAAATTTTTTCTGTAGCTCATAGAGAAAGGTAATTCGTCATTTTTATAGATGATTAAAGCAGAATGGCATGTGTAATGGTTATACATAGGAAATGACAAGTGCTTGACTGCATGAAGATGTATCGTCGAATCTTTGAGAATGATATTGGATGAACAATCAATGTTTTGAGATCTGATAATGGATGGGAATAAACGTCCATTGAGTTTGAGAATTACCTAGAAAAACATGGAATACAACATGAGGAAGATGCTGTGAGAACTCCACAGCAAAATGGAGTTGTTGAGCACCAGAATCGATAGGTCAACAACATGGCCAGGACTATGATGATTGGTAGTGGTATCTCTCGCCATTACTAGAAGGAAGCTGTTAAAGCGGTAGTACACATTTATAATCGAACAACGCTTTATATGGGAGAAACAAAGACACCATATGAATTGTGTCATGGAAGGAAGCCTTCGTTGAAATACTTTCGTGTTTTCGGATGTAAATTCTTCATTCAGATTAAATAAGGAAATCAAGGGAAGTTTGGTGTGAATGCTGATGAAAGAATTTTACTTCGATATCCAATGAACAGAAAAGCCTACAAGTTTTTCAACAAGTGACTATAAAAGATTTTAGTAAGAATTGATGTTAAGATAATTGATGAGGAAGCCACAAATTCTTCAAGGAAAACATATGATGATGTGATCAAAAGTGAGGAAGAATGTGAAAATGGAGGGAAAAAAAATTTAGTAATAGAAGAAGCTGTACAAAATACTCAGTAGTCACATCATGATGTTGAATTAGAAGAAGAATCTGTAGAAGAAACAGTGGCTAGAAAAAATGCAACTGAACCGCACAGGAGAAATCGTAGAGCTGATATTGATTCATCTAACATAACTGGGAACAGGAGTGCACCCACAAAAACAAGGAGGATGAGGAATAACACGAAATCAACATTTCTATTAGTTGTGGAGATATCCTTATTTGAAGAAGCTGCAAAGGATTAATCTTGGCTGAAGGAAATGAATGAAGAGCTAGATCAGATTGATAAGAATCAGACATGGGATCTTGTCCAGAGGCCCGAATGTCACAATGTGATTGGAACAAAATGGATCTTCATGAACACGTTTGATGATCATGGATGTGTTATCAGAAACAATGCTCGACTAGTATGTAAGGGGCATTCCCATATTGAAGGTGTTGATGTTGATGAAACCTTTACTTAAGAGGCTAGAATGGAGTCAATCAGACTTTTCCTTTCCATGGAACTCCAAAGAGTATATAAAGTATATCAAATGGATGTCAAGACATCATTCTTAAATGGTGTACAAGAAAAAGAAGTCTACATTGAACAACCAATGGGTTTTGTTCATGGTACGGATGAGGCAAAGGTATGGAAACTGAAGAAAGCACTATATGGTTTGAAGCATGCACCAAGAGCATGGTATTCCTGCCTGGACTAGTATCTCAAGAAGATAAAGTTCAAAAGTGGAGGAGTGGATCACAATCTATATGTGAAGAATTCACCAAAAGATAATTTAATAGTTTTAGTCTCAATTGATGATATAATATTTGGTGGAAGTGGGAAGAAAATAGTGGATAAAATTTTTAATAATATGAAATCTGAATTTGAAAAGTCTGTGATTAGTGAGATCATATATTTCATTGGGATATAGGTGATTCAAAATAAGGATTACACTTTCATTTCTTTGGAAATGAATGCAAGAGAGCTGCTGAATATGTTTAATATGCAAGACTCCAATCCAATGCCATCTCCGATTTCAGTTGGAACTAAACATGGAAAGCATAAGGATGGAACCTCTGTAGACTCCATCATATACAAGAGGATCATTGGGAGCCTACTGTACCTGATAGTGACATGTTCATATATTTTCATTGCCACATGTATTGTGGACCTCTTTCAGTGTAATCCAAATGAGGAACATATGGATGAAGTCAAAAGAAACATGAGGTACATTAAAGGTACCCATATCGTTGGTTTATATTTTGCTGCAGGCAGGGATAGTGAATTATTAGCGGTTTCTGATGCTGGCTGGGATAGTGATATAGTAGACAGAATGTCCACCAGTGGTGGAGCATTCTATATTGGGCAAAAATGTGTCGGTTGGATGAGTAAGAAACAAGAATGTACTTCTCTAAGTAATGCTAAAGCTGTGTATATATCCACCACAAAGGCATGCACTCGACTTCTATTTATGAAGCAATAACTAAAAAATATTGGATATGAGGTAAAGCAAACAATGGTGATTTTCTGTGATCACAAGAGAGCAATTGATCATATGAAGAATCAGTTTCAACATTCTCATATGAAACATATTGAAATCAGGTATCACTTTATAATATAGAATGTTGAACAAGGGGTGACTATAATGGATCATATGGGAACTGATGAGTAAGTGGCTGATATCCTGACCATGCCACTATTAGAGGTTCTGTTTGAGAAGCATCAGTTGAACCTTGGTGTTCAGCCACCACCCAGTGAAAACGGAGCTTACACAATACCCCTCTCCACGATTATGATACTAGTTTTTATTAGTTTATGGATTTGATGGAGGTTTGTGGGGGAGATACTATCCAGCGGGAGAATGGTTTGAGCTGAACAAAGAATAAATTAATGGTATTTGGTTTTATTGTCTATGGGGGAGAAAATAATAAATTCAGGCATGTTCAGGCATATAATGATTTTGTAATGATTCTTGGGTGTCATTTAGAATTCCAAAACTGGAACTCAATTCAAGCTTCCTCTCTAGTTTTCTACAATGATAATTGCTCACGTAGACATAGAGTGAAGGATGAGTTTATTCTTGCATTTTTGGTTTGCACATGGATGGGGATCTATTGAATTTTCATTCTGTTTTCCAAAAATCCCAAACGAGGAGATTGTTGGAACCATGGTCTTATATTCAATAATTAGAGTATTGTTTGTGTTTGTTGACAATCTTTAGTAGAAGATCATAATGTGTACTAGAAAAGTGATCATACTATTCAATCAGACAACAATATTGAAGTTAGCTTCGTGTACATGAAGGATATGGAACTTGCATTCCTAGTGTTTTTCAAGATTAGATCATGGAAAAATGCTAAAGGGATAAGGGTTGCGCATGTATTGGTTGGGTCACACAAGTGACATGTGCGCTGAGAAGGGACTTGCGCGCCGGTGCCTAGGATGTTTGAAAACACTTGTGCGTATTGTTCTTCATGATCATAACATCAATATATGTAAGAAGAAAGAGGGTCAGGCTAGTATTGTTTTGGTCGCGCAAGTGAGTTACGCGAACAGAGGCTAGGGCGGTTGGAACTACGCGTCGAGACCTGGGCGTCGTGAGGATACCTACACGCCACTGCATAGGGGGTCCAGTTTGTCTATAAATAGAGGACCACTATAAGGCCACATCCATAAACCATACTTAATCTTGAGTTATTACAAGATTACACGTTGAGGATCTTTTCTTGTTTAGAGTTTTAGAGAATTAGATCATGAAACTTGCATTACATTCCACATTTAAACAAACTGGTTACATAAAAGACACTATTCATTCTTCCCATCAATGGAAACATATTTAAAATAAAACATGTATTCTTTCTTGACACATCCTTGACACAATCATCACATCATGTACCTTTCCCTTGACCTGTGAAAAACATTTCAAAAACTTGGGATGAGCATAAAAATCTCAGTAAGGGTTATAAAAATATGGAACGGAAATATGAGTTCATATATACATAAGAATGAAATCATACTTTACCCATAAAACATAGGCACTTTTACATACCTCATAAAATCATGAAAAAATCATAGAATTCATAAGACATAAAAGTAACTTGACGCATTTATAACATTCTTACGTAAGGAGTAACCCTCTTGGTTACATTTGGAATACCCATCACAATATATTCCATAAATCTCTTCGGAAAAACCTTAAAGTTTCACTCCTTCGCATTACCCAATGCATTAGAGAGCTATATCGGGCTCACCCGCTGTTAGTTTATCACAGAACCACCCGTCTTCATAATAATGCCCAAGAACCTCAACATAATCGTATCACATAAAACATGCATAAAGGAAACATAACATTTCCACCTTTCAATCACATGATATCAATACAACATATTGATATAAAATCATTATGAAAACCATTTTCAATACAAAAATAAAAGAAAAGTAAAACATGATATTTATTTTTCTTTTAAAAAGAAGGTATGTCCTGTTGAGGAAGCTGAAACCCAAATAACGGTCATGGCGGCGGAGAAGTCATTGTCGCTGCATACGTACGACAAAAACATTCCCTTTTGTCATTTTGTAAAACGCTTCGTATAAAAAAGATTACTTTTGGATAAACGTAAAAGTCAAAGGGGTTTATACACCATATAAAAGAAAGTTTTGTATAAAATAAAATATTCCTTAATGAAAGGAGATTGAGACGATGTCCCATACAAAGCCGGTATCCTTGGTTTAAGGATAAATCAATTACATAATTATGTGTGACAAACGAATACACAAAATATAATTGGATATTATGTATAAAATAACCAAAGGTCATTCACAGATATTCAAAGGATGACATATTCAATAACTACATGTTGAACCCAAATAAATCAAAATTGGGTTAAGAAGTTCCCTTGACAGCCTAACGGCGTCACATCAAATTGAGTTGATGAGAGATAAAAAGTTTATCTCATCACTTGGACATAAAATTTACATCAATAAGGATATATGAGAACATATCCCAACATAACAATATGTAAATTAAAAGACCCAACAAAAGAAGTCTTTTAAAATAGAGGAGGGTGAATGGTTCCCTTACAGACTTGGGTAACTTTCAAAATATACACCCCATGAAAGAAGGACAATAAATAATTGATGTAAATAATCATAAACGAAATTATATTACACAAAGAGAAGAATAATGGGAAGTACATACACCACTCAAAGGAAATTGTGGCAAATGTAGCATAAATCTCACAGGAATAAAAGTGAGATGAAAAATCCCTTACGAAAACTCGGCAGCCTAACAGCGCCACATAAAACATACAAAAATGGATTGATGAGATCAAATAGGGAATCTCATCATATTAACTTAAAGTTTATAGAAAGAGGAATATAAAAGAACAATCCGCAACATAACAAATAGAAGCTTATAAGAAGTGACATAAAGGAGAGTACTTGAAAATAATAAAAGAGGTTAGATCTCTTACGACAATTCGGCAGCCTAACAGCGCCACTCAAAACTTCAAAAATGGATTGATGATAGAGAATAGGGTCTCTCATCACATGAAAATAAAAACTAAAGTAAGTGTAATATAAAATAACATCCCAATAACAAGAAAGATGAGCTTTATAGGGAATGACATAAAAGAGTACTTAAAAAGAAAGAGAGGAGTAAGATCCCTTACCTCGAGTCCAACTTTTCTTTTTCATTTCTTTATATTTCTGAATAATAAAATGTGGTCAATTAATAATTGCCTAAGTACCTCCTTTAGAGATTATTATTCAGTTCATATCACATATTATAATGTTATAAAAATTGTTTAATAATGTTAGTTCATATCATACGTTTTTGTCGATGTTTGGTACATGAGTCAAAATGAACTTGTCTGAAAAAAGATAGCCCATGTAGTTATAAGTAAATAATTTCCAGAATAGTATTAATGATTAAAATATCATATATATCATGTAAATATTCATTTCATACTATTCCATATCATTTGGAGATAAAAACCGAAAAGCACTATTCATGGAGACGGTAGGCCGTACGTATGCATGAATGCTACTTTCAATTTTTGGCTTATTAATGGAATTAAAACAAAATGAGAGATATATATATGATATAAATACAGAATGATATCCATAATTTTGATGTAATATAATACATATGTATCCATTATATATATGTACTTATAATACTACATAACATTTTGATATAAGAAATGAAATGTACCGTTCATGGAGACAGTAAGCCGTACGTACGCATGAACGCTACTTCCATTTCTATTTCATATTAAATGGAATTAAAACATAATGATACATAATAGTATTTTAATTCCAGTATGGTATCATATATAATATTATTAAATATATCCTTTATACGTACCACATATGGTATTAACGAATCAAATCACTTTGAGGGGTCGGTAGTCCGCACTTCCTTAAATGAAGATATCACGTTTACCCATAATGGAAACCATAACGGTGTGCCCAAAATGAAAAATACAGAAGCTTAAGGAAAACATAAAAATATTATATATCACATATAAATATAGTGTCATCTTAATGGCCACCTTTGAAGGTGTTAAAAGAACGTTGAACAATCATCGTTTCGGGAGGCTGAAATTTGCCAACCACGGAAACAGAATGTTCTTTAACTATTAGATGTAGGTGTGTGAAAGTGTAGCAAGAATCCTTCATATAACAACATCCTAGTATATTGATGATACTATATTTGTTACAAAAGAAATGAATAAAAAGAGTTTAGGGGGTTGGAGAAGCAAAATAAAATAAAAGGACTCAAGTGAAGACATTACCTTAAAATCGGGTAACTCCCTTTGGTTTGAGCTCAAAGGCTTCCTTGGGAAGACTTCTACACAAAGTGAGGCTTCAAGGAATAAGAGAGGGATGTGGAGAGACAAAATGGGTAGAGGTTGGCCAAGCCAAAGGTATTGTGAGTGTGGGTAAGGAGGCAGAGGTGGGGGCCTTTTATAAGAGGAGAGGAGGGGCACTTTTGGAAGGTAAAGAAAAGTCACTTTATTTTAAAATCGTATTCGGATTTAAGAGGTCCCACATTGATGTGTTTCGAGGATAAGGTGATAAGGGTTCTACATACACTCATCCAATATGTTTTGGACATGTGTAGGTCTTAGATATTACATTAGCATTCCATTTTATTTAAATCGTTAAATAATGAGGTCATCGCTGCATCATCATGATGTCCTGAATAATTTAATTTATTTAATTCTAAAAATTATAAAAAAAAAATACTATGATCTAGGAAATATTTTTATATTTCCAATTTATATTTATAGTTAAAAATCTGATCTGTATAACCCCATGTAAAAATTGTTTAAGTATAACATTTCATGTTTGTCTCATTTTTACATTAACATTAAATAAAAAGATATTAATGTCATTTTCCAACCAAAGTGGCTTCATGGGGTCCCCAAGTTGACCCATGGGTTGTCTTGGTCGGCCATGACACATCCAATGAGGTTAGGACATGTGTCAAGTTAATTTCATATTATTGAAACATTATTTTTACCTTAAACTACACTAATTACCTCTAATCGCGATTAAAATCATAATAAGTTACTATTCACCAAAAAAATTATTGTTATCCCATTGAACCACATTTTACTTCTTAATGACAACCATGTATATCCGATTTTTGAAATTCAAAACACAAAGATGGAAAAATTTCATTTAAACAGAAAAATCAGTTTTTATAAGTACCACTTAGTGGTTTCACTATTCATTAAAAATTGATGTTTTTCAGAAAAATCACAAACATTCACCCTAAGCTATATTGGATATTCCGAATTCAAAAATGAAGTCTATTTTAAAAAATTCAATCCATATATGTCACATTAAATAATTTAATAATTAATTCTCATTGTCAAATCAAATAGCGTGTTTTTATGAAACAATAAGTATCAAAAGATCGACAATAGTTTAAGTCTGATTTCAATGTGAAATTAATTCAGACGACCACTATTGGATTTAATGGTATAAATATATTATAATTTCACTTTATAACCAATTCAAAAGATAATCTAATCATATAAATAAATTATATTAAAAAGAGGTTTTGAATTAAAATACAACATTTACACTATTCATTTTAAGAAATAAACTTTATCAGAAAGATTCCAAAAATTTACACAAAGTAAATTTTGATGTCCAAATTCTAAAGAAGAGTTTTATTTGGTCCAAAAGGATGTATAAGAGTGAACAAAACTATATTTAATGACGGTTCTCCATCAAAAGGTGATAAGTGAACCTTTAGTGAAAACTAGGGCATATATGCCTAAAATCGAATTATTTCCGTATTTTATGCCTTTATCATTTATTGGATAAATGTAAACACATTAAAAAACATATATAATCATATTTTAGGTATTTTTATCCATTTCCGCCAATACAACGGCTACATGTTTACTACCATTTAAAATAATATTATTTTATTATTATAGTTCAACGTAAGACTCCCAAGAAACTCGTTGTTGCGTGTTGGGTACGCCATCGAGCATAACATCCCCTTTAAAGTCAAATTAATACGTTAATCACAAATACGGATAAATATTAAAATGTCATATTCTTTATTTACCTGGGGTGTTACATCCTTCCCCCCTTTTGGGAATTTTGCCCTCACAATTTTTAAAATTGAGCTTGGAAACATCCTTGAAAATCCCATATCGGAACAAGAGTCGGTAAAAAATCACTTTAAAATAAAGAAAGATAAGTACAGAGGTCACCAAAGTTTACCCATACTAGGACTCCATGTAGGAAAACATGGACATGGAGGAGAAAACATAGGGTCATGTTCTGATGGAGAGTGATAGGAAACATGTTTAGGAGAAAGTTAACAATAAGAAAATCACAAACTTGTGATGGGTTAAACGGTGATGGGTTCCCCAGTAAGAAAAGATAATAGACAACATTCTTGTTTTAAGTTACTTTTTATTGAGGAATTTATTCATAAGGAAACATAATCACTTATCATGTTGACTTTCAACTTTTACTAGATTCCTTAATCAAACTCATATTTTTTCCAAAAGACGAGTATTTAGGGAGACTTGTTCGCATTAAGAGTACTATAGTCAACTTCTAGAGAATCACCTACTCCATAAAAGTGAACTATATACATCCCATGTCTTTAGGCTTTAACCAAAACCAAAACCAGAAAGGTTAGTACAGGGTCAGATAATCCAAAAAAGGATAACCCTTTATAAAAAGAAAATCTATTCTTAATCTCAAAATTTGTCCAACAAAACCCAAAGTTCAACGAGGACAATTCGATAACCAATTTGTCCATAAAATTCTTCAAAGTAAACCAATCTAAGATTGAAACCCAAATATTTGAAGGATTTAGTCACATAGTCTTCCATGTTAAATCGTAACATTTATCTCCAAACAACATTAGTTGCTCCTAAAGTCTCGTATTGAAAATTAATTAACCTAATCACGTATCCTCCATGATAGATTAATCATTTTCATAAATAACCCAAAATCAACTTACTCTTATTTAATAAAACCATCTAACTAAAAAGAATGGGTCAAACTAACTAGGGACTTCACGTAGTCCAGTGGTAGGTGATAAATACCAGTCACACTTTGGTTGTGGGTTCGATTCCCGCATCTTTTTCCGACGCGACGGGTTGTCACACGGTCTGCATGTTGTCGTTTTTCCAAAACTATATAATTCTTAAATCATTCCCCAAAAAGAGATAAAATCATCAAAAATTATCATAACATATTTTAACCTCAATTTTATCTCATGCCGTTCATTTTCCACCATATCATATAATAACCCATAATTAACTCAAAAGTAAGGATTATATAAACTCTAATGGTTACCTTTATAATTATTACCTGAACTTCCACATGGATTGGTCATCTCGTACATGATGCATTAAAGATCATACCAAGGTCCAAGTGGTTGATCATGACTCCTTGATAGTTGGTTTAGAACAACCACGAGTTTCCTCATTGAATCCCCCATTTTATCTAGTATCTTAATCATAGAACCACCACAGCTTCCTTCAAACCTGTTGTCTCTTTGGTGACTACTAGATCCTTCCATTCACTAAAAATAGAATTGTCAGTGTGAGTATATAAACAAAACCATCATGTACTAATGAGTAAGGTAAACACTAAGATACACTTACTCGTTCACTTTATCTAAAACTAGGACTCTTTCTGAAATCCTAACCATTATGGTAATGCCACTTATGATTAAAGAATACCCTAACCTCTAATGTTATCTAAACCGACCTCTGATACCAACTATAAGGCCCCAGCCTTAAACCTTACTTAAACTTGAGTTATTACAAGATTACAAGTTGAAGATCTTTTCAGGTTTAGAGTTTTAGAGAATTAGATCATGAAACTTGCATTACATTCAACATTTAAACAAAGTGGTTACATTAAAGAAAGTATTCATTCTTCCCATCAACGGAAACATATTTAAAATAAAACATGGATTCTTTCTTGACACATCCTTGACACTGTCATCACATCATGTACCTTTCACTTGACCTGTGAAAAACATTTCAAAAACTTGGGATGAGCATAAAAAGCTTAGTAAGGGTTATAAAAATATGGAAAGGAAACATGAGTTCATATATACATAAGAATGAAATCATACTTTACCCATAAAACATAGGAACTTAACATACCTCATCAAATAATGAATAAATAATAGAAGCCATAAGATATAAAAGTAACGTGAGGCATTCATAACATTCTTACATAGGGAGTAACCCTCTAAGTTACGTTTGGAATACCCATCATAGTATATTCCCTAAATCTCTTCGGAGAAACCTTAATGTTTCACTCCTTCGCGTTACCCAATGCATTGGAGAGCTATATCGGGCTCACCCGCCCTTAGTTTATCACGGAACCACCCATCTTCATAATAATGCCCAAGAACCTCAACAGAATCGTATCACATAAAACATGCATAAAGGAAACATTACATTTCCACCTTTCAATCACAAGATATCAATACAACATATTGATATAAAAACATTATGAAAACCATTTTCAATAAAAAAATAAAATAAAAGTAAAACATGATATTTATTTTTCCTTTAAAAAGAAAGTATGGGTTGTTGAGGAAGGTGAATCCCAAATAACGGTCACGGCGGCGGAGAAGTTGTTGTTGCCGCATACGTACAACAAAAACATTCCCTTTTGTCATTTTGTAAAACGCTTCATATAAAAAAGATTCCTTTTGGATAAACGTAAAAGTCAAAGGGTTTTATACACCGTATAAAAGAAAGTTGTGTATAAAATAAAATATGCCTCAATGAAAGGAGATTGAGACGAAGTCCCATACAAAGACGGTATCCTTGGTTTAAGGATAAATCAATTACATAATTATGTGTGACAAACTAATACACCAAATATAAGTGGATATTAAGTGTAAAATAATCAAAGTTCATTCACACATATTCAAAGGATGACATATTCAATAACTACATGTTGAACCCAAGGAAATCGAAATTGGGTTAAGAAGTTCCCTTGACAATCTAACGGCGTCACATAAAAATGAGTTGATGAGAGATAAAAAGTGTATCTCATCACTTGGAAATAAAATTTACATCAATAAGGATATATGATAACATATCCCAACATAACAATATGTAAATTAAAAGACCCAACAAAAGAAGTCTTTTACAAAAGAGGAGGGTGAAAGGATCCCTTACCTACTTGGGTATCTTTCAAAACATACACCCCATGAAAGAAGGACAATAAATCATTGATGTAAATACTCATAAATGAAAGAATATTACACAAAGAGTAGAATAATGGGCATTACATACACCACTCAAAGGAAATTGTGGCAAATTTATCATAAATCTCACGGGAATAAAAGTGAGATGAAAAATCCCTTACGAAAACTCGGCAGCCTAACAGCGCCACATAAAACTTACAAAAATGGATTGATGAGATAAAATAGGGTATATCATCATATTAACTTAAAGTTTATAGAAAGAGTTATATAAAATAACATCCCCCAACATAACAAAGAGGATCTTAAAATAAGTGACATAAAGGAGAGTAATTGAAAAGAAAGAGAGAGGTTAGATCTCTTACGAAAATTCGGCAGCCTAACGGCGCCACTCAAAACTTCCAAAATGGATTGATGAGAGAGAATAGGGTCTCTCATCACATGAATATAAAAATTAACGTAAGTTTAATATAAAATAATATCTCAATAACAGTAAATATGAGCTTTAGAGGGAATGACATAAAAGAGTGTACTTAAAAAGAAAGAGAGGAGTAAGATCCCTTACCTCAAGTCCAACTTGTCATGTTCGTTTCTTTATATTCTTGAATAATAAACTTTGGTCAATTAATAATTTCCTAAGTACCTCCTTTATAGATTATTATTCAGTTCATATCATATATTATAATGTTATAGTAATTTTTTAATAATGTTAGTTCATATCAGACGTTTTTGCCGATGTTTGGTACATGAGTCAAAAATGTACTTGTTTGAAAAAAGACTTCCCATGTAGTTATAAGTAAATAATTTCTAGAATAGTATTAATGATTAAAATATCATATATATCCAGTAAATATTCATTTCATACTATTCCATATCATTTGGAGATAAAAAATGAAAAGCACCGTTCATGGAGACGGTAGGTCGTATGTACGCATGAACGCTACTTTCAATTTTTGTCATATTAATGGAATTAAAACAAAATTAGAGAGATATATATATGTTATAATTCCAGAATGATATCCATAATTTTGATGTAATATATTACATTTATATCCATTATATATATGTACTTATAATATTACATAACATTTTGAGATAAGAAATGAAATGTACCGTTCATGGAGACGGTAAGCCGTACATACGCATTAACGCTACTTCCATTTCTATTTCATATTTAATGGAATTAAAAAATAATGATAAATAATATTATTTTAATTCCAGTATGGTATCATATATAATATTATTAAATATATCCTTTATACGTACCACATATGGTATTAACGAATCAAATCACTTTGAGGGGGCGGTAGTCCGCACTTCCTTAAATGAAGATATCGCGTTTACCCATAATGGAAACAATAAAGGTATGCCAAAAATGAAATATAAATAAGCTTAAGGAAAACATAAACATATTATATATCACATATAAATATAGTGTCATCTTAATGGCCACCTTTGAAGGCGTTAAAAGAATGTTGAACAATCATCATTTCGGGAGGCCGAAATTCGCCATCCACGGAAACAGTATGTCCTTTAACCATTAGATGTAGGTGTGTGAAAGTTTAGGTCGAATACTTATTATAAAAAATTCTAGTATATTTATGATAATGGATTTGTCACAAATTAAATGAATAAAAAGAGTTTAGGGGGTTGGAGAAGCAAAATAAAACAAAAGGACTGAAGTGAAGACATTACCTTAAAACCGGGTAACTCCCATTGGTTTGAGCTCAAAGGCTTCCTTGAGAAGACTTATGCACAATGTGAAGTTTTAAGATGTACGAGAGGGAAGTGGAGAGGCAAAATGGGCCGAGGTTGGCCAAGCCAAAGGCTTTGGGAGTGTGGGTAAGGAGGTAGAGGTGGGGGCCTTTTATAAGAGGAGAGGAGGGCCACTCTTGGAAGGTAAAGAAAAGTCACTTTATTTTAAAATGGTATTCGGACTTAAGAGTTCCCACATTGATGTGTTTCGAGGATAAAGTGATAATGGTTCTGAATCCACTCATCCAATAGGTTTTGGACATGTGTAGGTCTTAGATATTACATTAGCATTCCATTTTATTTAAATAGTTAAATAATGAGGTCATCGCTACATCATCATGATGTCATAAATAATTTAATTTATTTAATTATGAAAATAATAAAAAAAATACTATGATGTAGGAAATATTTTCATATTTCAAATGTATATTTATAGTTAAAAATCTGATTTGTATAACCCCATGTAAAAATTGTTTTAATAAAACATTTCATGTTTGTCTCATTTTTACTTTAACTTTAAATAAAAAGATATTAATGTCATTTTCCAACCAAAGTGGCTTCATGGGGTCCCCAAGTTGACCCATGGGTTGTCTTGGTCGGAGATGACAAATCCAATGAGGTTAGGACATGTGTCAAGTTAATTTCATATTATTAAAACATTATTTTTACCTTAAACTACAATAATTACCTCTAATCGCGATTAAAAACTTAATAAGTTACTGTTCACTGAAAAAATTATTTTTATCCCATTGAACCACATTTTACATCTTAATGACAACCATGTATGTCGGATTTTTGAAATTCAAAACACAAAGATGGAAAATTTTCATTTAAACAGAAAAATCAGTTTTTATAAGTACCACTTAGTGGTTTCACAATTCATTAAGAATTGAAGTTTTTCAGAAAAATCCCAAACATTCACCCTAAGCTATATTGGATATTCCGAATTCAAAAATGAAGTCTATTTTACAAAATTCAAACCATATAAGTCACATTAAATAATTTAATAATTAATTTTCTTTGTCAGATCAAATAGCTTGTTTTTATGAAACAATAAGTATCAAAAGATCGACAATAGTTTAAGTCTAATTTCAAAGTGAAATTAATTCAGACGACCACTATTGGATTTAATGGTATAAATATATTATAATTTCACTTTATAACCAATTCAAAAGATAATCTAATCATATAAATAAATTATATTAAAAAGAGGTTTTGAATTAAAATACAACATTTACACTATTCATTTAAAAAAATAAACTTTATCGGAAAGATACCAAAAATTTACACAAAGTAAATTTTGATGTCCCAATTCTAAAGAAGAGTTTTATTTGGTCCAAAAGGATGTATAAGAGTGAAAAAAACTATATTTAATGATGGTTCTCCATCAAAAGGTGATAAGTGAACCTTTAGTGAAAACTAGGGCATATACGCCTAAAATCAAATTATTTCCATATTTTATGCATTTATCCTTTATTAGATAAATGTAAAAACATTGAAAAACATATATGATAAAATTTTAGTTATTTCTATCCATTACCGCCAATACAACGGCTACATGTTAACTACCATTTAAAATAATATTATTTTATTATTAGAGTGCAACGTAAGATTCCCAAGAAACTCGTTGTTGCGTGTTGGGTATGCCATCGAGCATAGCATACCCTTTAAAGTCATATTAATACTTTATTCACAAATATGGATAAATATGAAAATGTCATATTCTTTATTTACCTGGGGTGTTACATCCACCCCTCCTCATTTGGCATTAAGTTCAAGACATAGGGATTTTTTATGCTCTCATCGTTCAAGTGGTTGGGTCGCACATGTGGTAGTTGGGTCGTGCAGGTAGAGGATGCGCTCCGGTTGTTGGCGACACAACCAAGGCAATTTGGGAGTGAAAGGAGAAATGGCTCGCATGTTAGGAGTTGAACGATGTAGTGTCGCGCAAGTGGGTTGGTGTCACCTACACACCAAATTTGTACTTCACAAGTGACTTGCACACCATTCTTGAAACTTTCATGCTAGTCTTTGAGAAGTGCACTAGGAACGGTTGGAGTACATCGGTCTTTTTGGAGCTTCACGAAAGCTGGAAGATTACCTGATTTCTTTGGTGAAAACTGAGATTAGTCTATGAGTGAATGTTTTACTTCAACAGAGCATATCCACACAACATAGGATGCATTCTCTTTCAATGATGAATAGACCTTCACGTCTATAAACTTAGTGTGACTTTACTGATGGTAGTGAGCCAGGTGGAGTCAACAGGAGTTACCCAAGGGACAATGTGTGCTTTCCCCGAACCTTTTGTAAAGGCATTGAGCCTAGGATAGATTGACTGTGCCTGAACCTTATTAATCCACATCTACTGAGGTTTAGTGGAATTTGGTATGACCAACTACCTATCGGTGTATGCTCTTTGGACATAGCCTTTAGTGGTGAATAAAGTAAAAAGTGATATGTCACCTCTTTGCATGTGAATTCTTGCTTTCTATTCATATCTATCATATAGTTTTAACAAGTTCCTACCAACGTGGGAACAAGATCCATAACATTAAAAGAAAATGTTGACACCTTGATTCACCCATCCCCTCTCAGGGTGTCCCGTGGTCCTTCAATTTTTACTACAACAACAGTAAATGATGCACAAAGTAAACTCGAAGAAGATGTTGTTGTCATTATGTGTATACTAGAAAAAATCTTCCAGCCATCTTTCTTTGACTCAATGGAACATCTAATATTACATTTTACTCATGAATCTAAATGTGGAGGATTGGTAAAATTTCTATGGATGTACCCATTCGATATATACATGAAGAAATTGAAGAAAAACGTATATAACAAAGCATCATTTGAAGGCTCAATTGCTGAAGATTATTTGCAGGAGTTAATTTATGTTTTCTTCTCTCATTATTTTGAATCTGAATATCCATAAAAAACAATCACATGGGATATAATGAGGGAAATGTTGATGATGAAATGGAAAATCAATTATCTGAGCTCTTGTATATGTTTTTCTCTACAGTGATGAAATTACATCATTTGTACTCTGAGTACGTAAATCAGTTATTCTATAATTTATGTTATATTAAGTAAAATTAATTTCTTTGTAGGTTATATGATAATTATATTAAGAAACAGCATCCACAAATTATAGTAGATGATCAAGATGAACTCCAAAAAAAAATTCTTGAGTGTTTCAAAAATTGGCAACATAAATTATTTATGGTTTAATATGTTAACACAATTTATTATTTATAATATTGAAAATTGATTTAAATTTTTTTTAGTGTCTCTGCATGATGATAAAATTGATAAGATCCTGTATATATTGAGTAACCCACCAACCAAAATGGTTAAATCATATAAATCATATGTGGTGAATGGTTTTTTATTTCATGCACATGCATATGGAGAAAAACAATTGACAGTGGAAGTTTCTTGAGGGGATCACATCATAGAGAAACTCAAGATTAATTTTATGGCATGTAGGATAAAACTATTGAACTCTGTTATCTAGAAGAAAAATTACATAAAAATGTTTAAATTTTGGAGAATGGATACTGAGATAGTCTTTCATGTTCATCCGAATTATGGAATCATCAAAATTAAATATAAAATTCTTATTGAATTAAATGAACCATTTTTACTAGCTCAACAGGAACATCAAATATATTATGCAAAGTGTTATTCTACATCAAGACACCTATGTGATTGGTAGAGAATAATAAATATTAAATCTCGAGAAGATTAATTTACTCAAACTGAATGTGGTTCCAATGAAGTAAAATTAACTGATATTTTTCAAGAGAGTACTCAAAATCCACCTTTTTTCACAAAGAGACATGAATATCGATGATGAAACCCCAAAATTAAGGGTATATGGTAACGATGATGTTAATGATTTTATAAATGAATTTGAAAGGGAAAGGGATGATGAAACTGAAAGACATATGAAATTAATGATACTATTTATGAATATCAAGACATTGACATCGACAGATTTGAAGATGATGGTGAAATTGAACATTGACACAGTTAAATGATGGTTATAATCATAACTAATATATATCTATATGTAATAGTTATTTTCAATTATATATTAAAAACAATCATTTGGTGTTTCATATGGACCCTGATCTATTTCATGAGTTGGGGGAGGCTGAGCCACTTTTGGATGAGGAGGATTTTGGATCATCTGACCCTCAGCCTATTGGTGGTTCAGGGGGTGGGTGGAGTTGGTGCGGTCTTGCATGACTGATGATTCCTCACCCTATCCCTAAGCAACGTCCACATCTTAGTTTCAATCCATGAAAGCAGAGGCTTGGTAACCTGCGTATTTTAGTTATCTTTAATTAATTTTTTTATATACTAATATTTTGATTATTTGTTCTTTGTTACAGTTATGTACATGTTAGGGTTGGGTAGGGGAGCGCTATCTTGTGTAATTATTTTTCTCATCCATGGATCACATGGGAGCAAATTCACATTGATGTGCATCTTGGAATGTTCAATCACTTGCTAGTACGTAAACAATTAATTTTTTTTTGAAATTTATATCCTTAATAACATTATATTGTAAATTATTTGTAGGGTTTATGGTATCCCATCAATGATATCTTGCGTGGAACTATCCACGAGGCATGGGAGGTGTCTATGTGTGAGTGTTTCAATCATTTTTTCACAATTTGAGAAGGAAATCCACTAAGAAAGCAGGAGTGATAGTATTTGATGAGTCCTATAAACCCCACTGACCAGAGTACACATCATCTCACGTTTGGAATGGATTATGTTCACACTGGTTGAGTGGTGGATTTTATAGGAGATCTTAATTGGGTCGGGAAGAATTGGGGGAGACAGGAGGTTACAATCGAGCTGGTAGTCATACATTCAGTATGCATAGAGTGCATCTGGTAATTATCTATTTTAAATATTTTATATAAAATTAAATATAAAAAGTTTATATTATATTCATATAGGTATTAGAGAATCCTAATATTTTGATGTACGATGTTTATAAGAAGATTTACATTGATCCATCCACTAGATAGATTAGAGGTGATCACCCACGTCATTTTGTGGTGAGTATTATTTCATTTTTAGAATGAAAATTAACAACGTAGGATATTTTCACTATTTGAATTTCAAATTGTAACTGAAAGAGTCATATATGGTTGCTACATCTCTGACAGGTGCTAAGAGTCAGGTCGAGATGGCTGATTAGACTATTTCCCACCATTTTGATGAAGTGGTCTAGATGCAGGAGACCGAGTATGCCTTTGAGAAGGGACGAGTAGTTGCTATCAGCTCAAATTACACTTCTGGGACTTATTATATTACTGATTTGATTTTGGAGTCCAACTCAAGAAGATCTCATAAAGAGGCATCATTTTATGGCTCACATTATGGGGAGAATTTGTGAGCTCAAAATTATCATATAGAGAGTTTTTATAAGTAGAATGATGTTGTGACTCAACACCACGAGGAGGACATACGTCGATGGCAGCAACAGCGGCATGAGCAAATACAGAACATGTGTTGTTTGACTCATAGTTTATGGATAGAGTTTCCCCAACCATTTCATTTGAATCCTTTAGCTCCGCTAGTTCCTCCATAGGAATATCTCCCCAGTGCTTTTTTGGTTTTGTTAAAAAAAATTTAATTGAACATTTGTTTTAATTTGAACTATTTAATGTTTTTTTATATTTCTACAAATATTTCATAAATTTGTTTGTATTTTTAATATTTTAATATTTTTTATTTAATATTATTATATTTTTTAATTATAGTTTATTTTACTTATAATAATAATAATAATGGTGTATTATTTTTATTATATATTTTTGCGAATATTGAGAATTTTAATATTTTATATTTTTTTACTATTTTTATAATATTAATATTATTTTATCATTAACCATAATTTTATTATTTTTTAGTTTATTTATAAATTTCAAATATTCAATGTTTGAATATTTTAAATTTATTTTATTTTAATAATATTTATATTATTTTTTCATTATTCAGAATTATATATTTTTATTTTATTAAGTATATGCGACGTGGACTTTTCTGATGGGGTCTCGTTGCAAATAGATTATATATATATATATATATATATATTTAACACTTATTTGTGATGGGTTACTTTATAGACGCAAAAGGATCATACCATAAAGGTATTTTTGATGGGTCGTCATCCCGTCACAACAGGTTGATGTATATATAATGTATTTAATTGGAGATATATTTGCGACATCGTTTTCTATATTGGGTTATTTGTGATATGATGCTATCATAAATATCTGGTCACAAACAGCCAAAATTCCAATAGTATTTCTAGGTTTTTATAATTATTAATTGTAACTGATAAAATTTAATCATTTGTGGTTCTATTTGTTTTCTTATGAAGAGTGATAGGAATTAATAAAATTAAATCAATTGTTAATAATTAATAGGATTTATTTTAATTACTATGTTTGAATATAAAATTCTTAATTTTTAATTAATAATTTTATGATTTCATTCATTAAAATATATATATTTGCGTGTTTGTGTGTCTACACATGTGTGTGTTAATTGAACTTATTTTATTTTTATTCAATTTATGAAAATTTAATATTTATCTATAAAATAATGTTAATATTATTTTTAATCACTATATTGTATAATAAATATTAATTCACTTAATAATATATAATATAAATAAATTTTCTAACTGAACACATAATGATACAAGCATAATTATATTTCAATTATTTAAAAAATTACATATTATGTTTGAATATAATATATAATATTTAAATTTAGGCATCAAAAATATTATTGAATGTAACTAGTAATTCTGTAAATTAATATTCTCATATTTCATACTCCCAAAAAAATTTCACATATTAAAACAACACTTTGAGAAACTAAAAAATATTTATAATATTAATTTTCAACATGAGAAATATAGATCTATAAAAAAGGTTTTAGTGAATCATAAATGATAAATAGAAGTAGTATTTATATGATGTATGAAGTTTTAATGATCATTCACATTGGTAAATGATTTTAATATTTTGTCGAACATCACAATCAATAATAACCACAATGACTCATCATGAGCCCAAAGATGCACCTCCCCATAACAAAGATTATTATGTACTTCTGAGTGAGTAATTCCGGGGGGTTAATTTAATTATAAATAATATACATTTTAAAAAGTAGTTCTTATAAATTTGGATAATAAAAATAAATCATACCAATTAAACAAAATTGTTGTTTAATTAATTTTTTTTCTTTTAAAATATTTCATTATTGTTGATTAGGTATCTGTTAAAAGAATATATGAAATTTCAATATCTTATGAAATCGATTTAAAAAATATATAATTATATAAATACTAATTAAGAATAAGTAACACTGTACGTTTTTTATAATGTTTAAACAAAAATACTGGTTATTATTTGAACATTAGAAATAATAAACAATCACACAACATAATAAACAAAGAATTTAGTCACAATTCTATTGTTAGAAACATCTAACAGGAAAGAACAAGATGTAAAAATATTATATAAAAATAGTAAGATGAAAAAACTATATATGATATATGAAAAATATCACAATATATCCATGATAAAATCAACATTCAATTTTTTACTTCGGAGTGAAAACAACAATCCATATATGGACCTATTCGACAGTTGTTGTAGAAAAAGATATATAAAAAATGAATTAGGGAATATTTAGAACTCTCCAGTTTAGGTGCAGGAGTCAGTATTGTTATATAGATAGAGAAACAACAATATCAACAAATGTAAAAGAAAGAAAAAAATAATAAATATTAATATTTCAAGAGAAATATTTGTAGCACAATATATAATGCTATAAATGATCGACAGACTTATATTATAGGTTGATATGGAGATCAAACTTTTTCTATTAATGATTCATTAAATAGATTTTGGGATGTACTCGTTTATTTTTTAATAATATGATATTTAATTACTTGTAGTCCCTTATTTCATATTCTTATGTCAATGATACATAAAATCTTCTTTGTTATGTAATGATCTATTTAATCATTAAACTGATTATGCTTACATCGAACCGTCTCTGAATTACATAACCCTATATTCACTCATTGAAGAATATTCTTCAAGATTTTATGGATACTCTTACCAGATCTGACTTTGTCTTCAATGGGATAATGAATAATTGTTACTAAAAGTATTTAACAAATTTTTCCACATTATCTTCTCTTATATTTTCATAAAATCATATAGTTCAATCTAAAAAAAACAATAATGGTGAAATAAGATGATTGCGGAAACTTATCAATGTAGGTAAACCTGGCAATAGAATGATCCTTATGGGGAAACATCATGATGTATATAAAACTAGTAGTAGAAAATTGTGATTGTTGAAATTTTTTTTGGTTGATGTTCTAGAAATATATAATCCTAGTGGTGGATAATCCTGAGGGTGGAACACCTTATTCTATGTAATCCTCATGATAGCTAAACCTAGAACGATCTCACAAGGAAGTATGTAATTTTGGTGGTAGATAAACCTATCAGTGGTCTATTGGTTAGTATCTAATCTTGAATGTATCATATTTTGGTGGTATCTCATATCTGGTGGATGAAGTGTTTGATGTAATGGTCGATATTTTCATCACATTTCCAAATTTTTAATATAAAATCAATTACAATTATAAAAAATGAAATATATTAAAAAATAATAAACAATATTTGTGAGAACTAAAATAACGGGGATACGATAATATATATCAATTTCATGATTCTAAATCACAGAATTTTATAAACCATAAATAATATAAAATGTTTTATAAATTGATACGTTTAAGAGTAAAATTCTTCTTAACAGCTCCAATATCTACTCTGAGATCTAGAAATTATTGTGAAAACTAGATATACTTGAAAAGGATTCATTTTAAAAGTTTTGGTATCAAATCACAAAATAGATGTACTTATGTTATATTCAAATAAGTACATTATCATGTGATAAATAAAATTAAAATAATTTGGTAAAAAAATATTATCTAAATAATCCTATCATGAAAATAAGTGTAAAAGAAAATATAAATATTACACATAAGGCTATCAAAGGTAAAAATAATCCAATAAATATTGGTATCAGATGAATTTTTTTAATGTAAATATTATTTCTATAATACAACTCCAATGTTTATAGAAATCATACGATACTAAATATTTAATAAAAAGAATAATGAGATGAATTATAAATGATGAATTTCATTAAGAACATAAGTCATCTTTTTATTTTCAAAATGTAATATAATGGAAAATTAAAAAAAATCTATCCAAAATGATGACTAATTGGAGTTACTATCGACATATGAGGTAGGACCAAATAGACTATTGCATTGTCTATAGGAAGGAGGAATTAATGTTGAAGTTGAGGGTGATGAGGTAGTATTAGAATGTTCTTAGGACATCTTAGGAATCCCCCATATGATCAGTGGTCTAAGATTCCCCACTTCTTCTACCATATACATGATTAATTGATGGTAATGAAGAGGTAAAGGATTTGATGAAGAATAAGATGTGATTGATGTGCTAGGAATGTCGTTTAAGGACATCATTTTTGTAGTATAATAATAAACAAATACCTTTATAAAGATGACAAAATACACAATAATGTTTATTTTTCACCCTATATATCTAAATATATCATTTTTTTCCTCCATGAATAACTTTTGGAAGGGTTTCGGCACTTTCACTAAGTGTACCTATTCATTGAAATCCATAAAATTTAGTGGAATTGTTAGTTTTTCATCTAGTAATGTGAAATGTGATTTCAATTTATTTTTGGTATACAACCTTGAAATATAGTATTTATTTTCCTTGAGATGGTTTCCCTAACACATCATGATTCATTTAAACCCTATCATTCTATTTTTTATATTTGATTAATATTTTATTGAATCATATTTAGATATCCTTGATTAGAAAAATATACATCACCCAAAATTCGTTACAGATCCTCATTGACAACATGCTGCATCACCTAATTGTCTACTGATAATGTAGGATGTGGGGCACTGGAAGAAAATAAAAAATCATGTAAGATATGTAATATCTTAAAAAATAAATCATGAATAGAATAAAATGATGTTCAAGTCTACTCTATCATAGATATCATTATTTTCGTCTAACTGGACAACCTTTTATTATCAATCTCAACATCTAGAATATGAAAATTCATATTAGGATTAATGTGGAAAACTAACAATTTTAAAAGAAATTATGGAATTAGAATCAATAATATTCATAAAAGGTGGTTCATTAGAGCTCAAAGTTATACCAAATTATGAAATATTAATTTATAGGAATGTATACAAATTTTATGATGAAAAAAAATTTGAATGAAATCTTTTAACAGTTATCCCAACCCAAGTCATATAAGCCACTATAGGCTATGATCAATCATGCACATGTGTGGGAAAATAATGTTTCAAACATGAATTATCATTTATCTAGAGTAACGATACATTCGTATTTGACTTAGCCCCAACTAAGATAGAGGGTCCACCATGCTTTGGTGGCCTGATGTGTTCATCACCACTTTAGTTATCATATGAATCTGTATAAGAATGTATATGTAGTGTGGAATGTGTGTATGGATCACCCTTACATGATACAACATCCTCTTCCAAAATTGAAACACCCTGATAATCTCTATGATATACAATATATTCATTCGTATTCTTTGACTTAGAATACTCTAATGCATGACAGACATATATTGGGATATTCTCCAACTAATCATGAGCTTCCAGTTCCAGTCTGGAAAATTTGAAATTAGTTGTGTCATTTCTGAGAGAATATGGAAATTTCTACTCCTTGGTAGATACATTATTATCTCTTATAACAAGGGTACTATCCCCAAAATTCAAATTTTAAATTTATCTCACAAAAGTAATATATCTAATTGTACCATTTCCTTTTATAGACTTAAATGGAAAAGCAATATAAGGATGATGTGATTCATCTCCCTCTATATCAACCCAACCATCATGATAATATCCTTCTTAATTACTATCCTCATTACAATCCCAATTATTAAAATTATTTACATTACTATTTTCAACATCTAAAACCTCAACAACATCCATAGAGGAATTAGTATAAGAACTCCTAACTGATCATCTACAAAGACCTCTATCTCATCATCATTATAATTTCATTTAATTAAGAAATTCACAATAGATGGGATAAAATTATGTTGAACAAAATCTCCAAAAGATAGGTAATGGTTATTAGGGTTATCAGATTTACATTCCTCTTCAATAGAGGTTACTTGTTTTTACACTTCAATTTCCACATTAGCTCCCACTTCCATATCAGAGTAAACTACTATAGAAAATAGATCAGAGATAAGATAAAACTAGGCTATTTGGCCTATTATGATGCAATACATGATTAAAATACTCATATATATTATCCATAACTTCAAAAAACTTTTTCAACAATGGATTCCCAATCACATTCTTCCATTTAGTAATAACATTAATCATTTAGAAATATCCACACATGAATTTCCCCTCATTATATTCATCTATGAAATCCATTATTTATATAGATTCATAATTAAACATAGGAATAATAAATATCCTATATCTAGAAGAATAAACTTTCATTTACATCATGTGAAAAATGATTTATCTAAAGATATTATTCATAGGTCCTCATTTCGTAGTTTATATAAGTTAAATGTCCCGATAATTGATTTTAATGTAGTCCCCATTCAAATAATAGAACAAATTATGTATGACCTTAAATAAAAACATGTATTAAAAATCTATTCCACTATTAGAAACACTTCTCAATGTTCAATGTAATGTTAGATTTGGTGAAAAATTTATATAAAAAAGTAACTATATTTGGGAATATAATTTTGATATACCTCAAAAAATATCTCAGTGAGGTATATTATGCATCCTACCTATTCCATTGAAGAAAACTATAACTCATTATAATATATCATACTGTTAACTAATTCATTCTTTTCACAAAAACTCAACTATTTATACAAATAGAATTTAGGAACTCACCAAGGATTAAATGTTTTATCAGTTCAGGAGAACCATTCAATCCATCCCTTATTTTGGGTCACCCAAATCAATAAATACATACTATTGACATGCCTACATGTGTTGTTTCATTCACATCGGATGTAGTTATATTAGAAGTTTATTTATTTTCCAAAAAATCACCTTCTACTATGGACTAATGTAGTGAATTTCCAGTTTTGATCCCAGAGGGTGCATAAAAGGGTACTAGAAATTTATGGTTAAATATATTTTTGGGTATGATTAATTTATAGTTGGTTAATGTTTTGAGTTATTATGGCTATGAATTGATGATTTTCTTCTATAATAAGAGAGGATTCATGATCAATTTCTCGTATCTCTAAAATTAATGATCCTAATTTTAAAATGGATGGATCTTATAGTTTTTACTGTGAAAAAAGTAGGATTCAGGAGTGGTTTTTGGTCAAATAATATTGTTCTAGCTATTATGTAACTATTTTTTCATCAGGAGACAGTTATATCCTAGATGCATTAATCATGTTTTTTAATACATAAATCATTTTAATCTATAAGTTGTAGCCTAATGTACTCTAACAAAGATAAGATATTTAACATGAATACCCCAGTGGTTTGGGATATCCAAATGAATCGTAAATACAATTAAATTATATCCTCATTAATACCCTTTAATGTTACCATGATATGAATTAAATATTTTTTATATATTTAGATAAACATACTCTTGACACCTAACTCGGATGTTTTACCCACTCATGGTAGGAATGAATGTAATGAAATTGAAAATTTAAATAGTTTATTACATTCAAATAATGATTCAATTAAAATATTTAATACACATGAAATTTATCATTTTAAAAAAATAGGTAATCATGAAATAAATTCAAAATAAAGGTAAATCACAATTCGATAACTTAAATACTTTTAAAAATAATGGAAATAGATTAAGCTTGAATTCAGTGATGATTGATAATGAACAGTGGAGGTGATGTGGAAGGTGAATTTTGGACATGACGGAAATAGATCGATGAAATGTGTATTTAAATAGAAATAATAACGAATTTTAAGAAATTTTATTTTTGAGGGAATAGAATATATGTAAATTCAAAGGGAAAAAAATCGCAAGAAGGTTATTCTATTGTTGCTCTCTTAAAACCATTGTCGAGTTGGTTTATTTTTTGTTAAAAAAATGACATGACATATAATGAGATTGACATCATGTAACTCTAATTTCTTTTATATCACCTTGGTAATTTTATCTACAAATATCTCACACGTCTCTCCTCTTAGATATTAATTATTGAATACTTTCATGATGTGAATCCAATTATCACATTTTGTATATACTTTCCAGCTAAATCTTTAGATTGGATATCGCTTTCATGTGGTTCATCATGTGGATACCATTCTCATGAAATATAATTTACTCTTCCGAGGATGATCTCAAGAAATCATTCATGACATTATTTGTGACATATTTCATTCTATGAGACTGTATTACACGAATGGAAATGACGTTTCATGACATGTAAAAGGAAACATATGATTTTTTTTATTTTAATCACTGAATCCTTTCGAACCTATTTCTGGAAAATTTCATTATATACCAAGTGAATTATAAACTATATTATTGAAAATCATTACTTAAACAACATAAATAAGTATATATGATTTCATCTTTTCAAATACCACCACACTTAAACAATTTCTTTTTCTCATGGAAAATGGTCAGAAAAATGATTTCTGAAAGATAATCATTTTAAAAATAAAAAAAATTCATTATTTCTAGGAAATGAACACTCTGTTAAAGTAGAAATGGTTATTATCCATAATCATCCATACATGGGAAATCATTTTTGAAAAAATATTATTCTTTTAATTATAATATCTTAACTATTCCTTGAATTCTATTCCCATTTGAAATTTACTGCACAATTAATTGTCCCTCACCTCTCAGGGTAAAATGAATGTGCAGTTATGCTCATACCCTTAAATACAGTCCTAACCACATGCATTCATTTTTTATCATATCCACTTTGTAAATAAAAGTATAAAATTAATCATGAGGGCTTCAGTAATATGTTTATAATCGACTAGAGGCTATATTAAAATGGTTGAAGAGAGAAAATCAAGCTCCAAAGGTGGGAATGGTTTGATGTATAATCCATGAATTTCCAAAGAAGTTTAATACAGTGAATCCTCCAAGCTAATATGGTCTTCACTCTTAAAATCTCATATTGGATCCACATATATTGCATGTCTATGTAAAAAATAGGTACCATGTTCCTTTCGATTTTTGTTTCTAATTTTCATAACTCATGTCTTGAGTTGATCACATATCCATCCCTTAACCAAATACGTTCCTTCAGAAGATTCATCGGTCCGGTAATGGTGAATTTTTACCTTTCAAATACACATCCCATGTAAATTTTTCTATACTTTTGTTTTTTAAATGAAACCAAATTTAATTGAAATGAAACATACTATACATGGATTGAAATGAAAAATTATAATAATTATTGTATTACCTAACTACAATAAAATAATTTTCATCTATCTGAAGGATTTCACCACACTATTTAAATATTAAAATAATTTCATTACATAAGAGACGTGTATGAAGGAAATATTGTCTCAGTATATCTTCATCTAAAATGGTTATTAATTGATACTCTGGTCACAAAGAAGGAATGATAAAAGGTTTTTATTCAAAAATAGTGGCTCTAAAAGCATTTTTTCAAACATTTTAAAATATTAATTGTTTATTCAAAGCCTCAATAATATTTCAATTCATGTTCTGATTGGTTTTCATATCCCAAGTATTAATCATGAAATATGATCCGTAATAATATGAAATTGTAAGCTAAAAAACTCTTGGTTATGGAAAACAATAATACAAACAATAAATTACAACATGTATAAAACCATATAATAATTTTATTTGTCATAACTGAAAAAATTATGAATTTGAATTAAATTTCAATCTTCAAGAATAATTATATAATTCATAATTGATAACAAAAATGGATTTTAACAATTTCCAACTTAACTTTTTATTTTATTTAAATGGTAATAATGTTTTTTAGTTATAAATCATTCTTATATATTTGATAAATGTCTCGTAGAAAGATGATAAAAATAAATTAGTCATGTGTTTAGAAATTGAAAAATATGATATATTCATCCATATATATAAGTAGACAGTATATGTACTTTCCATTGAAGGATTTGTGGGAATGTGATTGGAAATAATTATCATAAAACGTGAAATGGAAATTTAATTATTTTAACATTCTTATAATTGAGGGTTCCTTAAATATCATTAATTCTATAAGGGAACCTCTGCAAATTTTTTCTATATCTAGTTTAACTAAAATATTTGTTAGTAAAAAATTCCTACAATATATGAAACATTAGTATAAAAGATTAAAACATTGATAAAAAGAAAAAATAGGAATGATAAATGTATGATGAAATATAGGAAATTATTTTATTTTTATTTAGAATAGTTTTAAAATAATTATCAAAGGGACTAAAAAAAGGAAAAAAATTCAATATTGAAAACTCAATGTAGATAATTAATAAAATATTTGTCTCCTCCAATAAAGTGCTAATAGATCATCATTCACAATATGGCTAAACAAAAATATCATGTAGTGGACTCCATAATATATGTTTCCCCTCTTGTGTTTACATATACTGGTGGATGTTTCTTCCATCTCATGGGGTCTCTTGATAGGATTGATATGCTCAATGGATCCATGAGCATGAATTAGATGTGGAAGGAATGTAATTATAGTTTGAGGTGATTTTTACATGGAATTAATCACCATGGACTGTTCTTGATGTTGAAATTAAATTTCTGTGATGTTTTGGGTCATGCATAGAACAATAAATGATAATGGTACTAGTCCATCGACAACCATGGATGATATAGATTATCTAGACATGGCCTTTGCAAATATGAATGATACGAAAAGAAATCTAATTAAAAGTTTCATAAAACAATATTAATATATTTATATATATAATAAAATAAAATAAAATAAATTATGTATAGAATGAGGAAAAAATTAAAATAATCATTCCTATCACAATAAATTACAAAATAAAAAAATGATAAAAACAACCTATAAGATCATTTATCATATCCAAAAATAACATCCATCGTCAACTCCCTAACATATGGTGGTGGTGGATATTGTCCAGTTTGATAAGTGGAAGTAGATGTAGCAGTGACTGGAGGTGTAGTGATGTAGGGTTGAGTCATAGAGATGGATATATGGGACACTGTTAGTGGTGGATAGGTACTGATCTTATGGGTGGTCCTATGTCTGGTAGCTATATTAATGTAATGAACCACTATGGATAGTGTTGTGGCTATTCCTATGCCACATCGGGCCTTCCCAACTAAGTAATCCTTATAGGAAGACATGCCAGGGATATCTGGGGGCAGGTCTGGGTGGGCCTTTGGTGGTGTAGGAGTGGTAGAAGAGGAGGGGTAGGTAGGGGTGTCAGTGTAAGATTGTAGAAATTGGTAGTCTCATGAAAAGGAATGAAGAATGGAGTGTATATGTGGTGTAGGATATCCATTATGTAGCAATTAATATTATAGAGACATGTCATGGTGGAATGTGTGTGTTGAGTGATAAGGGATTATATGTAGAATTATTAGTGGTTAGTTTAGGTGGGGAGGGGTTGTGGGGCTCATCTGATGTGTTTTCTATTGCTGGTAGCAGGGCCTCTATTGGTTCTACCCAATGAATTTCGGGTGCCCTGTGGTTTAATCACCACTAGAGGTAACCATAGAAATACACCTATTGACCACAATAATGTTTTCTTGTTATATATTCCTTTTATTTATTAAAATTACTTTTGATACCATTCATAGTGACCAAGGATAAACATACATAGATATTAACTCATTATTGATGAATATCCAAGTCATTACAAAAGTACAAGGACTAAGACTGTAATAGTTTAGTATATTTGGAATCTTGAAACACATTATTCAAAAGTGATGAAAGTTCATCATTGTCTCTCATATAGATATTCCCCTTTTGTACTCCAACTTAATACCATTCTTCTTAATCATGGGAAATGATACATAAGAATGGGTGATCTCAAATGCTCAGTAAAGGTAAAAAATGAGATACATATTCATAAAATGGACATAATATCATGGGAACATGTGAAGAATATTTGAAAGACCTACCATAATTATCATAGATCACATGGAATAAGTATTTAAAATTAATTAGACATAAATCACAAGGTAATGAATAGAATAATCCCATAAACCAAAAAAAGTAATAATACATGGAATTTTGGTCAATTGAAAAACATATAATATTATTTCCATTTAAGTCATGGATTACTTACAAGGAAATATTAATGGAATGGATTAAAAATAATCACTGTATTAGTAGTAAAGGTTCGATACCAATACCATATTAGTATAAAATGATCACTACCAATATTGTCTCATTTGTAAAGGATCACTCCCAACAAAATCATAGTAGACAATGGTCACTATGAATACCATCTTGCTAGTCAAGGATCAGTTCCCAGACCATATTAGTTGAAAAAATTTGTAACTAAACCTAGTTCATTTCCCATATCATATATGTCTATATCATGATATATAAATCATTACCAAATTCATTGGATGGAGATATGAGCCCTAAATATTATATAATTGAATAACAAAAAACATGATCAACAAGATCAAAAACATTCATCACATCATGAAATTTTAAAAATATATAGGTTTAATAATCATTTCCTTATATGATAACCAATTGAATGACGTGGGATTCATAAGAGTTTTATCATTATAAACCCCGTGGAAGAGAAATGGGTTTCATAAACAACATTTTATCATTGACATAAAATAATATAAATAATAATAATAATGGTTTACATGGATCAATCCACAAGAAAATAATTAACTACATTAAAGGATTTAATCTATGATGGAATATAATTTTGAAGTTTTTTATACAAAACATCTTCAGGAAAATGAACTTCTCTAATTAAAAAATGCATCATATAAAATTTTTTATGCTGATTTCTTTGAAAAACTACTGGAAATATATAAAAGATTAATTAAAAATTACATAAAACAATATTTTTATATATAAAACATTTTAAAAGTACTTTTATAGGAAAATTTAATTCAAATATAATTTAAAACAATTGTTATCATATATATATATGAAACTCTTAGTTTTTTAATAAAACAGATTTCTAATAGAAGCATGAAATAAGGACATATTTTCTTTAAACCACATTAATAATTATGTTTTGTGAAATTAGTGGAAAATGGAATCAATAGATGATGATATATTTTATAACTATAGGATAGTTAAAATAATTTTTGTTCATGAGATATGAATTTTAAGGTTTCCTTATTGGAATCATAATCTAAAACAATCCCAATAAATGATGAGACTGTAGCAATAAAACTCTTACCAATTTGTTAACATTGAATTCAAATCCCCATGAAAGAATAAAATTTATTATAACATATTTAAAAGAATAATATTAATTATAAAAATATTATTGGGTAGTATTTAACCTCCTAAATTAATACATTCATTTATCATATATACACGATGCAAAATAAATAGGTTGTGAATATTCTATATGTCCATAAAAATTAACATTTTTACTGAAAATCCTCATACCCTTTGTCTTAGATTACATAATACACATATATACCTACATTATAATAACTATGATTTTTTTCATTTAATTATACATGAAAAATATACATATATATCATACCATATAATATTTTCTTATGAAATTTTATTACACATTTATAAAAAATTTCATGATAAATCAACTTTTCTGGTTATTCCAGCTTTTTTCATATATGTTTTGACTTGCTATTTATTTTTTACATATATTGATCATTATTTAAAAATTTTATATTTTAAAACATTAGATAAATATCATATAAATTCATTATAAATTTATTTATAGTAACACATAAAATTTAGTGATAGTAAATGAAATACACACTTCCTGGGGACGGTTGGTCATACATACACATGAATGTTTATTCTGTTTTCTTATCATATTGAATTAAAAAGTAAAAGATATATAAATAGATATTCATATATATTACCATTATAGTATAGTTATTATTTAATCAATAACACATATGTTTATAAAACCCCTCATTAATACATTACTTGTAATGTGTAAAAAATCACATCATGTTCAAAAGGCGGTAGTCTACACATCCAGAAACAAAGATATTATATTTCCACATCATTGAATGAATGACGGTATGTGTTATTTAATCACTAATTAATCATAATAAAGTCATATATATAATATTTAAAGAGTATATCTTTCAACATTACCAATCAAAATATGTGGTAATAGATGAATTATTGACATTGATTCACAGGGTGTCAGTCATTCATACACATGAACGATGTGTGAGTTTCACATTTTATGGTTGTGTATGAAGGTGTAGGTCATTAGAATAACATAACATACTTTATTTACATTTATTATTAATATTTTACTATATAAAAATCATATAATAATATTTTAATTAGTGTAAAGATAAATAAAATATGATATTATTAAATATCATTACCACCTCATCGGGAAAGTCCTTTTTGTTTACACCAAAATTATATCATGGTAGGATTTCTTCCCAATCTGTGGTCTCGAGTTTGAGATTTTGGATTTTGGGATGTTATTTTAGAGAGGTTTCGATGTCCCAAATTGGTCAATAGGTGTAAGTAAATGAGGTGGTGTGTTCTATTTTATAGTGTAGAAGGAGTGAATAACTTGTAAATTGAAAAGGCTAAACACTATTTATAGGTATCCCTTTCATAACCTTTGAACAATAATGGTCCACTATAGATAAAATATGGATCCTGGAAGGTAAATTTCTTCATCACTATGCTTGCAAAATTTTAGGGTTATTTTCAAACTTATGTTGTTATATTTAACCACTAAGTAATATTTTTTTACCTTAATCAATATAATAAATTTTAATTGTTTCAGTATTATTTTATTACAAATAATGTGTATAAATTAATATAATTATTAGTTATTTTATTCTAATTATTTAATCCATTTTTTTAATTTCCTATCACATATATTGAAGATTGAAATTTACAATTAATCCTGTAGACGGGACATAATAATGATTTTGTTAAGTATAAATGTTCAAAAGATTGAAATGTATATATATAGAACAAAAATGTGATACTGATTAAAATAATTTTTATTATATTTATTTATGTATAAGTGAAAAATATATACTTAAAATAAAATAAAAATGTATTTTAACTATATAAATAAATTATACAGATGCCAGTTTTCAAATAAAATTAAGTATTTTTCAATATTAATCAAAAATAGAAACTTATCAGCAAAATAACAAAAAATAAAAAATTGAAATTTGTTATATTAATAAAATTTAAATTTTTGTTATTTTTTCATGTAAAAATTAAAAATTTCTTGAAATTTTTTTAAAATAATTCTACCTTTCAATACAGAAAAAATTTCTACTATCAAAATGCATCTCTGTATGCCTAAAATTGAAATTGTTCTTATTTTGTGCCTATAAAACTTATTGTTTGAAAGTTAAAAAATGGATGAAATTTTAACATATAAATTTCATTAGTATCAGAAATTAATAATGATTATACTAATTTATTATTATAATACACATTTACAGGTATAAATCAATTTTCATTAAAGCATATCATTTATATTCAATTGGATTTTATTTTCATTTATAATTAATGGAAACCCAATAATTCATTTTATAAAATTTTTTAAACAAATATATAATTATTCATTTTATATTATTCATATGTTAGATTCTAATGGCTAAGGGATAAATATAATAATATTTAATAATAATAGAAACATTGTATTGTAGTTTAGTTTAATGTAGTCTTTCATGAAACACGTGATATCGTAGGAACTTGACATTGTGTGTAATAGAATCCAGACCTACTATTTTGTATACAAGAACCTAGTATTATTTTTTTGAGTATTGAAATATTAACATTTTATTTCCTATTAAGAAATAATTTCATAGATTAGATTTAAATTCAATCAATAAAATAAACTGAGCATATTATATAAAAATAATATCATATTAAATGAGGATGTTATACTGTCCATGTCCAATATTCTGATGAAATTTGAAAGAGAATAATATTGATGTAATATTTTTATTAACCTTTTTTAATAATTCCACATTGAAAAAATAGAAAAAAATGATCTTTATAATTCATCATTAAAAAATTATATTAAACAATTTATAATTTATGTATATAAAATTTAAAAAATTTACAAAAATAACCGAATTGTTATTAACATATAATATTATATACTATTCTAATATAATATTGATATAAAAAATAAATAATCATGTGATCATTAAATAACATGCATAATATTAAATAAAAAAATTCTACCAAAAATTTTAACAGATATTTCAATTTTATTTCAACAGAAAATTTAAAAATATAAAAAATTCATTTATGATAACATTAATATAAATATTAATTAAAAAAATGAAAACATTTTTCTCACCTATATGTAGAGTATCGTTCTACCATTGAAATAGAGAGTCATGAATTATTTTTTCTACCACTGAATGCAAAGAACATTAGGTAAATATTTCAACCCTTGAAAATAGAGACAAGTGGATTAATTGAGTATATATTTCCATTCCACTTATATATTAAAATAATAATATGCAATAAAAAATAATTACTTTCCAATGAGAAACCAAAGGGTAATGTAGAGGATGTAAAAAATTTATACAATTATAGGTTCAATAGTTACTGAAGATTTGATGTTTTATTTGGAAAATGGTGACACATGAAATACCATTCCAATTTTCCAACATTGAATCTTTAAAAAATTTATCACAAATTGGATATAAGCAATGGTGATGAAATATAAATAAAAAAGAATAAATAAATTTAAACTATAAAGTAGATTTTACCACACCCATTTAATATAATAATGGGATCTGGTTAGTGTTTTAATATTTTTATTTCATCTCTCTATACAACAAAATGCAATAATTGTGGGTAAAAAAATCCATAATTTATTTCCAATGATGACTCAACTAATTGTTGTCATCCAACGGTTCCTCAAATTATTATTTAATTCCAATGATCAATTGACTCACCGTTGGTGTTTAAAGGTGATTTATGTCACCATTGATGTTTGATGAAGACTCACAACTCGTCGTTGATGTCCAATGTTTTCATTATGAAACAACCAAAAATAGGAAATATTCAAACATGATAATAATCCCCTATATGGTTGACCAGTGGGAAGAATTAAGTTGTAGTCACGCTGTTGTTCTCTCAACAGAGCTTGAAAAAATATATGATGAAACTAAATGAGAAAAATATGCAAATCAGTTAGATTCATTGGATACACTATAAATATCATCAGTAACCTAGAACTCGATGGTTAGACCACCGAAGTAGCTACCTATAAAATTGATGAATGAATATATGGGGTTTTAAAATAAGAATTCACCATAGTTCAAATAAAGGATTATTTTAATAAAACACAAGACAACATAAAATAAAATTATCTAAAAGACAAAAATGTATCTATGTTTAAAAAAAATTGACATATAATAAATATCAGTGTCCTGTATTAGTTAGAATAAGAAGTGAATGAATAGTATTTCATACCTCTCCTGTTGATCCTCGTTTTGAGTAGGTGTCTTGGGATTTTTATTAGTTTATTCTATGGACACACATGGGACTATTGATTAAATAGAGACCTAGACCAACCCATGCACTTCATAGTCATGTTATATGATCCATATATATATACCACAAACTATTAATGTGATATACACACCTCCAGCTCAAACCGCATTATGTGATTCATTTTTCATGCCCTCCTACGAGGCTGACCCAAATGGTCCCCCAAGTGTTTGAGGGCTAATAGGGAAGCTCATTAAGGTTTTCAAAATAATCTACATTAAAAAAATATAATGTAACTAAATATAAATATAATAACCAAAAGTATTAGTTTAAAATATTTTCATAAATTATATTCAATGATGTATTTTTAAAATTATTATTTAATTAATACAGATGAGAATGTAATATATTTGATTATTTAAAGAAATATTAAGGGACTGTAATGTTTTAAAACAAATAATAAGAAAAATTTCTAAAATAATCATTTAAATAATAATATTTTAATTGATGAAGAATGTTTGAGGGATGAGTATGATGAAAAAAACTAAACCATATTGATAAAAACTACATCTCTTATCAGAATGTTATCCTATGTTTGTGAACTAAAGATTTCAATTATTAATTTCATATAAAAACAATATATATAATTATTTAATGGATTTTTGGAAGTTATTTGGGAAGGTATCGACTGATCCAAATTTGTTCTGAAGTGTGAATAACTGGGAGGAATATGATAAATTTTATAAGGGAGGGGATTGACACTCATGTGATTTATCAAAATTTTGAATTAATTTAAATAAATTATAAATTTAAGAAGGATATGATTTTACTTATATATATTATAAAATATGAAATGGTTTCTTAATCCTCCTCCTAAAAAAAATTCGACAAGTTTTTACTATATTTCCATACTTATCCTTTAGTTTTAAAACTTATTTTACCACCATTAATTCTTAATATGACAACATGGTTTTTTATTATTTGATGGATAATATGGTTACTATAATATGAATATATATATAGAGAGATGGGCCATGATTGATATTTTAAATCTTATAATAATCACATGTCATAATGTAACATTTCTTTAAATTTTATATCATTCAATAAATTATTATTTATTATAAAATTTCAATAATGTCAATTTTAGAAGTATTCATTAATTTGAATTTAATAATATTAGGATAACACATATAATTCATAATTTTTTTAAAACAATCCAAAAATGATAAGTAAGTATATGAAATTATTTTCATATAATATTTGACTCATGTTATATTGCATTAAATGTTTATAATATATTTTATTATATTATTACACAATTTTTATAATTAGATGATCCACATTGAGAAATCATTAAATGTTATAATTTCATTAATAAGTTTTTTAATACAATCCATAATGATGATAAAAATATTATCCCAAAAAACTAATTTATATTCTAAGATTCCATCAAGAAAAAACCTTCTTAAAATTATCACAAATATTAAAAAATAATGTGACAAGTTTTACATCTCTATGTGTAAAATATTATAATGGTTGTAATCCCTTACACATTCCCCAAATGTTATTAAAATCATTTATTTGTTAAATATGGTTGAGATATACTCAATGAATATGATATATGGTAGTGTTTGGGCCCTTTAATAGCTTAATGGATTTCATTTTTATCCTAAAATAATTGATTTTCCCTTTTATGTGGTAATGAAAATTATTCTTGGTACTATTCATACTATAAAATTAAAAGAGTCATTTTTATTAAATTTTGACCAATGATTCAAAATATGGAATCAAAATTTTTTAAAAAGAAAATATAGATGTTTCAAAACATAATTTTAATTTTAACTATTAATTTGTAGAAACAAATACTTTTTATAAAATTTCCCTCTTAATATAATTAATAATTTTATATAAATCCAACTATATTATCCCAAAAAATGTTTTTTGATAATATTAAATAATAAATAACTAATTTAAATTTAATTTAACCTGAAACATAATTTTACATTGAGAATAATTTAAAATAAATTAAATATTTTCAATAAAATTCACTATTTTTCCTAATCCTTGATAAATAAATATTTTCATAAAATTGAAAATAAAATACTTTTTTTGATAAATTGAAAATGATCAAAAAAATGGAAATAAATTTTTGAATTTAAATTACATAATTATAAAATTAACATTATAAATGAAATCATAAATAATTTAAATAAAATTAAACAATTTCCTTTTTTCCTATAACAATTAAATAAAAGATATATATATTTAATATAACTACATATTTCAAGATTACTAATAATTATTACTGTGATTTATAATACCCACCTTCTTGAGAGAGTAAATTGAATAACTAATAATTCAACATTCTGTAATTTAATAAATATAGATAAATATGGATTATAGAATGTTATCCAAATGGTCAACTACATTTTCAAAAAAATATGAACCAATCATAAAATTCAATGATTCTAAACTACTAAAATATTCCATACCTCGTCATAAATTATTATTATCATATGATATGTCCCACGTTATCATGAAATATCCGGCCATGATAAAAATGATCCTACAAAAACGGTTCTGTTGTCGGGTTACCCATGTCTTATAGCCTCCCAAGCGGTGTGTGGTTAAGAAACACAATAAGTAACCACTAATATAGTCTTATACAATACCATAATTTCATGGATATCGTAAAGAACCAATATTCTCATAGATAATTATTAATAATTAATAGTCAAATAAATTACATAACATTACAATTCACGTCATAATTGTTTAGTTCAAGTGCCTTTGGAAACATGGAAACATGAACTACTAGTCTGTATATGAGATATATCACCTTCCATATTGTCATAACTAGATCCATTATTATACATATCATACCTAATAAATTTCTTCATGACTAGGGGATATAAAACATCAGAAAGGGTGAGGTCAAAATCTTTGTAAGGGTAATCGTGGGATATATGTAAGCATAGCATGAGAACAAGTGAATAAGAACCTAATCATAAATTTCAAATACCAGTCCATTCATATCGAATAAAATAATTTTATGTCAAATCATAATCATTTGATGCTTATTTGAGACAAATCATAACAAAATTAAAGAACACGATCCATAATAGCATAACTTAATAATTTAAAATAGAAATATGTAATAGAAATGAGCATGAATACTAATTTCCTCAGTATAAAAGGATCATTTGGATGGATTCCATTATGGAATGTTTTCAAATCACAAACCATCATTGAAGTAATGATTCTTTACCAAACAATATTAATGGATAATATAACATACTAAATTGGATTTACTCCCCATTCTAGTTAGTTTTTTCACATAATATATCTATATATACACAATACAATAGATTAATATATAATTCCCAATAGTCATATAATGAAAATAATATATATGTGATTCATAATATGATAAAATTTTCATCATGTTCGATCAAATGAAATGAAATGGATTCCACAAACGTCTCATAATAAAATAAATATAATAAAATAAATTAGTTTCATGTTAATTTCACCATTTCATCGTTAAATAACCAATATATAAAGAAGCGGGATTCATAACCATTTTATCATGTTATAACATGCCTATAAAAATGATTTTTATAAACAAATGATCATTTTAGAATAAAACCATTCATATAATGATTGATGATTATATCCACATATTATATATTAGAAATTCACATGATAAAAAACATTATATCATATTATACATAAATGGATTTGAAATGATCACATCGTTCATTTATTGAGGAATAAAAACATTCCACGTTGAAGAACACCATTTATAAAATAATTATTCAAAATTTTAAATATATGTTTTTAAACAACCTTGGTACCTTATAAAGAAATATTTTAATTTCATTTAAAATAATAGATGAAAAAATTAAGCTTTCTATTTTGAAAATTATTTTTTGAAAAATAAAAAAAATTAAAACTACTGGAATTGAAAATATATATTTAAAACTGTAAAAAGTTTTATAATATTTTTCTTCACAGAGGTGAGGAATTATATTCATTTCATATATATTAATACAATGATTCTTGTCAATGTATTGATAAAATATGAATTTTATGGAAAATTGATGAAGATCCCTTTTAAAATACTTTTTATAAATTTAAAAAAGATTACAAATGTTTTAAAACACTAATTATATATAATTAAAAAATCATGATTTTTAAATAAAAAATTGAAAATTATGAAAATTATTTTTCAAAGTGGGGTGAACTAAAGTTTATTTTTCATAAAAAAATTCTTTTGAGATCTTGAGCACATAATTAGTGTAAAATGAAAAATACACCTAACTTTTCATGAATTTATCATAAGAGAAGAATATTAATGGGGGTAATGTCTTATATATCATGAAATATCGTCATCTAAATCGTAAACATAAACGACCTCGATGATCGATTAGATTGTATCATAAAAACCATACAACTTTGGTGATAATTAATCATATAACCCATAATAGAAAAAAATTAAACCAATAATTAATATAATTACAATAAATAAATAAATGATATTAAATTTCAATTGTGTTATATATAATCAATAAAAAATATTGGTTCATCGTGTATTTAATCTTCCAAATAAGAACGATTGAGACAAAAAAATATTATCCATACTGGTAATTTTTAAACTGTAAACAATAAGAAAGAGTGTTACTAAAATGGATATTTAAATACCAAATATTTTATCGATTAAAATAATTAAATACCATAATTTTTAGTTTATAAATTACATAATATAAACACCGAGTGAAAATAAAATATGTATCATAGAAAATAAAAAAGTGATGAAAATAAATTACCATAAGACTAGACTTCATTTTTACATGTTTAAACATAATGTATAATAAATATAAAATTATTCTAGATAAATTAATAAACCATAGTTATATATATCATACAATATATAATTTCCTTTTTTATCCTCATTAATCATTTATAAAAAATTCTGTGTAAACGTAGTTTTTCATGAAATAACTTAGTTTTGTATGTTTGTTTTGATTTTTTTGTCATATTAATTTTATAATGGTATTGTGAGATCTATAATTTCAAAAAAAGATATTAAAATAGTATAAATGAATGTTTTTATATATAATAATACATAAAATATTTAAAAAGAAAATTAAATCCACTATTCATGGAGATGATAGTTTTTACGTAGACATGAACATTGCTTTTATTTTCTATACAGATGAAAAAAATTTAAATAATATACTACCTAAAAAGAATCTTTTTTAGGTCTTATATATATATAATTTATTTCTTAATTGTACCCATATATTATTATATGTAAATATTAATTAGATTATGATTTATAATTATTTGTGTGGTGGTATTCAACCATACACACCAGCGCATGTATCGTATTCCATAAATTTTAGTAGAATAAGGTATATGTTATATTATAATTAATTAATTATAGTAATATGATAATTTTTACACATTAACTATAAATTAATCATTATATACATCCATTAGAGGTTGTGATGAAAAAAATAATAACACTGGTTCGTGAGGTGATAGTACACCATACACATGAATGATGATTTTGTATCACATTTAAAAAATGAGGTCATTTATTTAAGAAATTAAATTAAACTTCTAATATATAAATACATGTTTGATTATTTTTATATTACTTAATTTTATTTTAAGAATATTTTATGGTGGTAGAAGAATATGTAAACCATATATTATTGTTTAGGCATGATACCCTTTTTTCGAAAACCTCTTTAAGTAAGCACCAAAAATCATCATAGAATTGATTTATTTACAAAATATGGTCCCTAAGACATGGGGGGTTGGGTAAGTGTGAATAATATTTGGGAAGGAAGAAAAATAGAATATAAATCTTCAGAGGATAAGGGTAGAGGATTTCTATTATATATTTATGATAAGTGTCACACTTGTGATTTTTTAATACAAAAATATCTACCAACATTTTTCTGTGGAAAATAGCTACTAAAATTGAGAAATCATCAGAAAAATAAAATATAAAGTAAAGAACTTCAATACATTTGATTTTATATAGGTTCATATTTCAATATAAAATATTTATTTTTATTCAAACCCAAAGGAAAACTCATTTTCACCATAATCATAATAATTAATTTTTTATATTTTCACAGATCAATATGGAAGAATTTAAGAAGATATCATTAGATATTAAAAACTATTATTACTAAATATATTTAAATTTATAAAATTCAATTAACATTTGTTTGATATTCTGAAATTAACCCCATATAGGTGATGAAAAACAGATTTTTCGAGATATTTGTTTTTAATGAAATAAATTATTTTATATTAAATCAAAAAATACTCATAATAATTGTATTAATTTAAATTAAAATTTATTATTATTTAATATTATAAAATCAACATTATGTATTTCTCTAATTAATTATAGAGTAAATATAATATTCAATTTAGAAATATATTTATGAAACATCATCCATTAGAAGAAATAATAATAATTAAACCTAATATATTGATGATTATCAATAAATTAATTTTATTTATTGAAAAAAATACATATAATAATTTAAATAATATTTATAAATTAATCATTTTTTCTATTTATTTTATTTATTAATAGAGAATAATTTTTTTTATAAAAAATCGATATGTTTCTTTATTCAATGAAAAAAATTATTTCCTAAAAACACAAAAATATCACCAAACAAAATTTTTATATGACAATAATGAAAATGCTAAAATTTTTAAAGAATTGTAAAATTTTCATTTATTATTTTATTTAATATTTTATAAAATTATATCATATTGAAAATAATTCAATTTTCAAAATATCTAAGAAAATTACCAAAATATATGTAATTTTGATTTTGTAAAATTTTAGTGTATAAAATATTTATAATTTATTTATCAATATTATTTCCACCATGTTTTGTTTCATGGAAATGATATTAAGGCTTTGTGAATAATATTAATAATTTTTCATGATTTGTTAAAACTCCATGTTTTGTGTAACACGATCTATTTATGAAATTACAATTATTCTAAAAAAATCATGTAATATAATGGTGTTATATTATAACCCCATTAAAATTATTATCACCAATTAAACTAATTAATTATGTTAAAAAAACCAGGGATTCATCTAACTCGTTACATACCCCGGAACCCATATAGTATCCTAAAATTGGTGAGTTTTCAATTAAGCACTTACCAGGTTAAAGGAAATGTTTCATATTAAATTCTCCATATAATCTAGAATATGCACCATTTTTTCCTCAGAAGACTGATCATTATCCAATATTATAAATGATTATTTTAATTCATGTAATCTATTAGGTATGTACTTTCTCTTAAGAGATACATGGAGAAAATCATGGTCTTGATAGAGGTTTCGTGGAGGTCATAGGAAACAGGGTACCACCTTAGAAGGATAATAAATGAAAAGGGGTTGTTATACATATGAAATAACATAACATTATTTTAAAATATCGTTGGATTATAATGTATAGAAATTCCATGAAATACATTTACACTGACTCCTAATTCCAAAATACATTGATGATTATCAACATGATATTTTATCAACTTTGATCTATGCATATGAGTTTTTGATTTACAATATCATTATCTTCCATTTCATTATATATATTTGGTTCCAATAGATTTATTTATCCTAATATATCCAAACATGTTAGTGTTCTATAATTCCTCCCATAGAGGGATTCATAAGTAACTATCTAAATATTTATTGAAATCTATTGTTGTATGAAAACTCAAATAGAGGACAGTGTTGATACAATCCACAATTAAAATAAATATAATATGACATTGTATAAACCTATTATGTTTTCATTATTATATCAGACTCGTAATATTTTATAAGATGATAAATAATCATAAAACTCAACATTGAATCGATAGTTTTCTAAATACATTGACATAGAATCAAATATTACCTATAATCGAGACCAGATACAAAATAATATGGTACTCAATGAAATATTAAAGTATCAACAAAACATTTACATGGAAATTGATAATAGGATAAATAATATCTAATAGAAATGATGTGTGATGACTTTATAAAGTGATCATCTATAAAACACATTACACTACTACATTTATATGTCTTCTGGAGACCAATGATAAAATACATGTCGTTTTTCTATTTCCATTAATGTATATATAATGTTTCTAGTATCCTATCAAACAATACTTATTCACCCATGAATTTTTGACAATACAATTCATTGAGATATATGGTCAATAAAATATCCCTTAATTGTTTCTACTAGAAATACTAATTCACATAGTCAAGTGGTAGGTGAGATAACAATGTCATCATTTGGTTGTGGGTTTAAGACCAAAATCCATGCCATTTGTGATTGATTTTTAAACAACATATGGGTTATCCATTTTCAAAATAAATATCATAATAGTAAGAAATTTGAAATAACAAATATTTTCGTCAATATAAAAGATCTGTTAAAACGCAAAGGATAAATAAAATTATTAATTATATTCGAAAATATTTAAAACACATTCTGCCTCAATGATTTTTCTCTAATATAGTATATAAAATATGAAGGGAATTATTTTACAAAATATATCCCAACATATCCTTAAAAATGACAATGAATCATCATAAAAAACAGTAAAAGTGATATTGAATATATTAAAATTATGAGGAAACATGGTCACATAAACCCATGATTGTATCCAAATATCGCAAGTTAATCATTCAAGGTAACATGTATTCTTCCAAAATTAACATAATACTTAGACTATGAATGATTCTAAAATCACAAATAATTTTTTAAAAATATTTCTATAATATAATACTTGAATTAAAATACATAAATAATTCATTATGTCATCTTCAATGATTAAAAAGGAATAGTTCCTTCTATATTATTGTTTTTATCAATCAGATCTTTGAATTATCTTCAAAAATTATAATGTTTCCCACACAAACAACATTTGACACCTAAATAAATATTGACTCATTAACCTTATTATCAAAATATATAACATCTTCATCTAAATTTGAGATATTCAACATTGTTCTTATTCCAACCTTACTGAATCATAGGAATATGAATCATCATTCATTCATATTCATTATAACACAGACTATCATAATAAATCATATTTCACTAATTTTACACTTTATAAATCTCAATGATTTATATGTTTTTAAAAATATATTGTTATAACTTATAGGAATAACATTAATCATTTATAAAGAGCCACACATGAATTCCCCCTCATTATATTCATCTAAAAAATCCATTATTTCTATAGATTCATAATTAAACTTAGGAATAATAAATAGCCTATATCTAGAAGATTAAATTTTCATTTACATCATGCGAAAAATGATTTATCTAAAGATATTATTCATAGGTCCTCATTTCGTAGTTTATAGAAGTTACATGTCCCGATAACCGATTTTAATGTAGTCCCAATTCAAATAATAGAACACATTATGTATGACCTTAAAGAAAAACATGTATTAAAAATATATTCCACTATTAGAAACCCTTCTCAATGTTCAATATAATGTTTGATTTGGTGAATAATTCATATAAAAAAAGTAACTATATTTGGGAATAGAATTTTGATATTCCTCAAAAAATACCTCAGTGAGGTATATTATGCATCCTACCTATTCCATTGAAGAAAAATATAACTCATTATAATCTATCATACTGTTAACTAATTAATTATTTTCACAAAAACTCAACTATTTATACAAATAGAATTGAGGAACTCACCAATGATTAAATGTTTTATCAGTTTAAGGGAACCATTCAATCCATCCCTCGTTTTGGATCACCCAAATCAATAAATACATACTATGTACATGCCAACATGTGTCATTTCATTGACACCAGATGTAGTTATATTAGAAATTTATTTATTTTCCTAAAAATCGCCTTCTACTATGCACTAATGTAGTGAATTTCCAATTTTGATCCTAGAGGGTGCATAATAGGGTACTAGAAATTGATGGTTAAAGATATTTTTGGGTATGATTCATTTATAGTTGGTTAATGTTTTGAGTTATTATGGCTACGAATTGATGGTTTTCTTCTAGAATAAGAGAGGAATCTTGATCAATTTCTCGTATCTCTAAAATCAATTATCTTAATTCTAAAATGGATGGATCGTATAGTTTTGGCTGTGAAAAAAGTAGGATTCAGTAGTGGTTTTTGGTCAAATAATATTGTTCTAGCTATTTTGTAACTATTTTTTCATCAGGAGACAGTTATATCCTAGTTGCATTATTCATGTTTTTTAATACATAAAAAAATTTACACTATTAGTTGTAGCCTAATGTACTCCAACAAGGAAAAGATATTTCACATGAATACCCTAGTGGTTTGGGATATCCAAATGAATCGTAAATTCAATTAAATTATATCCTCATTAATACCCATTAATTTTACCATGATATGAATTAAATATTTTTATATATTTACATAAACATACTCTCGACACCTAACTCGGGTGTTTTACCCAGTCATGGTAGGAATGAATGTAATCAAATAAATAATTTAATCAGTTTATTACATTCAAATAATGATTTAATTAAAATATTTAATACGCATGAAGTTTTTCATATTAAAAAAATAGGCAATCATGAAATAAATTCAAAATAAAGCTAAATCACAATTCGATAAATTACATACTTTGAAAAATAATGGAAATAGATTAAGCTTGAATTCGGTGATGATTGGTAATGAACAGTAGAGGTAATGTGGAGAGGGAATTATGGACATGACGGAAATAGATCCATGAAATGTGTATTTAATTAGAAATAATAACGAATTTTATGGAATTTTATTTTTGAGGGAATAGAATATATCTAAATTCAAAGGTAACAAAAATCGAAAGAAGGTTATTCTATTTTTTCTCTCTTAAAACCATTATCGAGTTGGTTTATTTTTTCTTAAAAAAATTACATGACATATAATGAGATTGACATCATGTAACTCTAATTTATTTTATATCACCTTGGTACTTTTATCTACAAATATCTCACACGTCTCTCCTCTGAGATAATTATTATTGAATAATTTCTTGATGTGAATCCAAGTATCTCATTTTGTATATACTTTCCAGCTAAATCTTTAGATTGGATTTCCCTTTCATGTGGTTCATCATGTGGATCCCATTCTCATGAAATGTAATTGATTCTTCCTAGGAAGATCTCATGAAATCATTCATGGCATTCTTTGTGACATATGTCATCCCGTGAGACTGTATTACACGAATGGAAATGATGTTTCATGACATGTAAAAGGAAACATATGATTTTTTTTAATCATTGAATCCTTTAGAACCTATTTCTGGAAAAATTCTGTATATACCAAGTGAATTATAAACTATATCTTTGAAAATCATTACTTAAACAACATAAATAAGTATATGTGATTTCATCTTTTCAAATACCACCACACTTAAACAATTTCTTTTTATCGTGGAAAATGGTCCGAAAAATGATTTCAGAAAGATAATCATTTTAAAAATAAAAAAATTCATTATTTCTTGGAAATTAACACTTTGTTAAAGTAGAAATGGTTATTATCCATAATCATCCATACATGGGAAATCAGTTTAGAAAAAATGTTATTCATTTAATTCTAATATCTTAACTATTCCATGAATTCTATTCCCATTTGAAATTTACCGCACAATTAATTGTCCCTCACCTCTCAGGGTAAAATGAATGTGCAGTTATGCTCATACCCTTAAACACAGTCCTAACCATAGGCATTCATTTTTTATCATATCGACTTTGTAAATAAAAGTATAAAATTAATCCTGAGGGCTTCAGTAATATGTTTCTAATCGAATAGAGGCTATGTTAAAATGGGTGAATAGAGAAAATCAATATCCAAAGGTGGGAATGGTTTGATGTATAATCCATGAATTTCCAAAGAAGTGTAATACAATGAATCCTCCAAGCTAATAAGGTCTTCACTCTTAAAATCTCATATTGGATCCACCTATATTCCAGGTCTATGTAAAAAAAGGAATCATGTTCCTTTCGATTTTTGTTTCTAATTTTCGTAACTCATGTCTTGAGTTGATCACATATGCATCCCCTAACCAAATACGTTCCTTCAGTAGATTCATCGGTCTTGTAATGGTGAATTTTTACCTTTCAAATACACATCCCATGTCAATTTTTCTATACTTTTGTTTTTTAAATGAAACCAAATTTAATTGAAATGAAACATACTATACATTGATTGAAATGATAAATTATAATTATTATTGTATTACATAACTACAATAAAATCATTTTCTTCTATCTGAAGGCTTTCACCATACTATTTCAATATTAAAATTATTTCATTACATAATAGACGTGTATGAAGGAAATATTGTCTCAGTATATATTCATCTAAAATGGTTATTAATGGATACTCTGTACACAAAGAAGGAATGATAAAAGGGTTATCTTCAAAAATAGTGTCCCTAAAAGCATTTTTTCAAACATTTTAAAATATTAATTGTTCATTCAAAGCCTCAATAATATTGCAATTCATGTTCTGATTGGTTTTCATATCCCAAGTATCAATCATGAAATATGATCAGTAATAATATGAAATTGTAAGCTAAAAGGACTATAGGTTAAAGAAAACAATAATAAAAATAATAAATTACAACATGTATAAAACCAAATAATAATTTTATTTGTCATAACCGAAAAAATGTTGAATTTTAATTACATTTAATTCTTCAAAAATAATTCTAAAATTCATAATTGATAACAAAAATGGATTCTAACAATTTCCAACTTAACTTTTTATTTTATTTAAATGGTAATAATGTTTTTCAGTTAAAAATCATGCTAATATATTTGATAAATATATCATAGAAAGATGATAAAAATAAATAAGTCATGTGTTTAGAAATTGAAAAATATTATAAATTCATTCATATATATAAGTAGACAGTGTATGTACATTCCATTGAAGTATTTGAGGGAATGTGATTAGAAATAATTATCATAAAAAGTGAAATGGAAATTTAATTATTTTAAAATTCTTATGATTGAGAGTTCCTTAAATATCTGTAATTCTACGAGCGAACCTCTGCAAATATTTTCTATATCTGGTTCAACTAAAATATTGGTCAGAAAAAAATTCCTACACTATATGAAACATTAGTATAAAAGGTCAAAACATTGATAAAAAGAGAAAATAGGAATGATAAATGTATGATGAACTATAGGAAATTATTTTATTTTTATTCAGAATAGTTTTATAATAATTATCAAAGGGACTAAAAAAGAAAAGAGTTTCAATATTGACAACTCAATCTAGATAAATAATAAAATATTGGTTTCCTCTAATAAAGTTCTAATAGATCATCATTCACAATATGGATAAACCAAAATATCATGTAGTGGACTCCATAATATATGTTTCTCCTCTTGTGTTTACATCTACTAGTGTATGTTTCTTCCATCTCATGCGGTCTCTTGATTGGATTGATATGCTCAATGGATCTATGAGCATGAATTATACGTGGAAGGAATGTAATCATAGTTTGAGGTGATTTTTACATGGAATGAATCACCATGGAATGATCTTGATGTTGAAATTAAATTTTTGTGATGTTTTGGGTCATGCATTGAAAAATAATTGATAACGGTACCAGTCCATCGACAACCATGGATGATAAAGATTATCTAGACATGGACTTTGGAAATATGATTGATATGAAAAGAAATCGAAGTTAAAAGTTTCATAAAAAATATTAATATATTTATATATATAATAAAATAAAATAAATTGTGTATACAATGAGGAAAAAATTAAAATAAGCATTCCTATCACAATAAACTACACAAGAAAAAAAGATAAAAATTACCTAGAAGATCATTGATCATATCCAAAAATAACATCCATCGTCAACTCCCTGACATATGGTGGTGGTGGATGTTGTCCGGTTTGATAAGCGGAAGTAGATGCAGCAGAGACTGGAGGTGTAGTGATGTAGGGTGGAGTCGTAGAGATGGATATATGGGACACTGTTAGTGGTGGATAGGTACTGATCTGATGGGAGGTCCTATGTCTGGTAGCTGTATTAATGTAAGGAACCAATATGGATAGAGTTGTGGATATTCCTATGCCACATTGGGCCTTCCCATCTAATTAATCCTTATAGGAAGCCATGCCAGGGATATCTGGGTGCAGGTCTGGGTGTGCCTTTGGTGGTGTAGGAGTGGTAGAAGAGGAGGGGTAGGTAGGGGTGTCAGTGGAAGATTGTGGAAATTGGTAGGCTTGTGAAAAGGAATGAAGAATGGAGTTTATATCTGGTTTAGGATATCCATTATGTAACAATGCATATTCTGGAGACATGTCATGGTGGCATGTGTGTGTTGAGTGATAAGGGATTGTATGTAGAATTATGAGTGGTTAGTTTAGGTGGGGAGGGGTTGTGGGGATCAACTGATGTGTTTTCTATTGCTGGTAGTAGGGCCTCTATTAGTGCTACCCGATGAATTTCGGGTGCCCTGTGGTTTAATCACCACTAGAGGTAACCATAGAAACACACCTATTGAAAACAATAATGTTTTCTCGTTATAGATTCCATTTATTTATAAAAATTACTTTTGATACCATTCATAGTGACCAAGGATAAACATACATAGATATTAAATCATTATTGATGGATATTCAAGTCATTACAAAAGTACAAGGACTAAGACTATAATATTTTAGTGTATTTGGAATCTTGAAACACATTATTCAAAAGTGATGAAAGTTCATAATCGTCTATCATATAGATATTCCCCTTCTGTACTCCAACTTAATACCATTCTTCTTAAACATGGGAAAGGATACATAAGAATGGGTGATCTCAAATGCTCAGTAAAGGTAAAAAAATGAGAAATATATTCATAAAATGAACATAATATCATTGGAACATGTGAATAATATTTGAAAGACCTACCATAATTATCATAGAACACATGGAATAAGTATTGAAAATTAATTAGACATAAATCACAAGGTAAGGAAGAGAATAATCCCATAAACCAAAAAAAGTAATAATACATGGAATTTTGGTCAATTGAAAAACATATAATATTATTTCCATTTAAGTCATGGATTACTTACATGGAAATATTAATGGAATGGATTAAAAATAATCACTGTCTTAGTAGTAAAGGTTAAATCCCAACACCATATTAGTATACAATGATCACTACCAATATTGTCGAATTTTTAAAGGATCACACCCAAGACAATCATAGTAGACAATGGTCACTATGAATACTATCTTGCTAGTCAAGGATCAGTTCCCAGACCATCTTAGTTGAAAAAATTTGTAACTAAACCCAGTTAATTTCCCATTTCATATGTGTCTATATCATGATATATAAATCATTACCAAATGCATTGGATGGAGATATGAGCCCTAAATATTAAATAATTTAATAACAAAAAACATGATCAACAAGATCAAAAACATTCATCACATCATGAAATTTTAAAAATATATAGGTTTAATAATCATTTCCTTATATGTTAACCAATTGAATGACGTGGGATTCATAAGAGTTTTATCATTATAAACCCAATGGAAGAGAAATGGGTTTCATAAAAAACATTTTATCTTTGACATAAAATAATAAAATAATAATAATAAAGGATTACATGGATCATACCACAAGAAAATAATTAACTACATCAAAGGATTTAATCTATGATGGAATATAATTTTTAAATTTTTTTTACAAAACATCTTGAGGAAAATGACCTTCTAGAATTAAAAAATTCATCATATAAAATTTTTAAGGCTGATTTCTTTGAAAAACTACTGGAAATATATAAAAGATTAATTAAAAATTACATAAAACAATATTTTTATATATAAAATATTTTCAAAGTACTTTTATAGGAAAATTTAATTCAAATATAATTTAAAACAATTGTTAAGATATATATATGAAACTATTTGTTTTTTAATAAAACAGATTTCTAATAGAAGCATGAATTAAGGAAATATTTTCTTTAAACCACGTTAATAATTATATTTTGTGAAATGGGTGGAAAATGGAATCAATAGTTGATGATATATTTTATAACTATAGGATAGTTAAAATTAGTTTTGTTCATGAAATATGAATTTTAAGGTTTCCTTATTGGAATCTTAATCTAAAACAATCCCAATAAATGATGAGACTGTAGCAATAAAACTCTTACCAATTTATTAACATTGAATACAAATCCCTATGAAAGAATAAAATTTAATATAACATATTTAAGAGAATAATATTAATTATAAAAATATTATTGGATAGTATTTAACCTCCTAAAATAATAAATTCATTTATCATATATACACGATGCAAAATAAATAGGTTGTTAATATTCTATATGTCCATAAAAATTATAATTATGACTCAAAATCCTCAAACCCTTTGTCTTAGATTACATAATACACATATATACCTACATTATAATAACTATTAATTTTTTTATTTAACTATACATGAAAAATATACATATATATCATACCATATAATATTTTCTTATGACATTTTATTACCCATTTATTAAAAATTTCATGATAAATCAACTTTTCTGGTAATTCCTACTTTTTTCATATATATTTTGACTTGGTATTTATTTTTTACTTACATTGATCATTATTTAAAAATTTGGATATTTTAAAACATGAGATAAATTTCATATAAATTAATTATTAATTTATTTATAGTAACACATAAAATTTAGTGATAGTAAATGAAATACACACTTCATGGCGACGGTTGACCATACATACACTTGAATGTTGATTCTGTTTTCTTATCATATTGAATTAAAAAGTAAATGATATATAAATATATATTCATATATATTAACATTATAGAATAGTTATTATTTAATCAATAACACATATGTTTATAAAACCCATCATTAATACATTACTTGTAATATGTAAACAAATCACATCCCGTTCAAAAGGCGGTAGTCTACACATCCAAGAAACAAAGATATCATATTTCAACATCATTGAATGAATGATGGTATGTGTTATTTAATAACTAATTAATCATAATAAAGTCATATATATAATATTTAAAGAGTATATCTTTCAATATTACCAATCAAAATATGTAGTAATGGATGAATTATTGACATCGATTCACAAGGTGTCAGTCGTTCATACACATGAACAATGAGTGCGTTCCCCATTTTATGGTTGTGTATGAAGGTGTATGTCATAAGAATAACATAAAAAAATTTATTTATATTTATGATAAATATTTTATTATATAAAAATTATATAAGAATATTTTAATTACTGTAAAGATAAATAAATAAATGATATTATTAAATATCATTACCACCTCATCCGGAATGTCCTTTTAGTTTACACAAAAATTATATCATGTTAGGATTTCTTACCAATCTCTGCTCTCAAGCTTGATATTTTGGATTTTGGGATGTTATTTGAGAGAGGTTTGGATGTCCCAAATTGGTCGATAGGTGTAAATAAATGAGGTGGTGAGTTCTATTTTATAGTGTAGGAGGAGTGAATAACTTGTAATTTGAAAAGTCTAAACACTATTTATAGGTATCCCTTTCATAACTTTTCAACAATAATGGTCCACTATAGATAAAATATGGATCCTGGAAGGTAAATTTCTTCATCACTATGTTTGCAAAATTTTAGGGTCATTTTCCAACTTATGTTGTTATATTTATCCACTAAGTAATATTTTTTTACATTAATCAATATAATAAATTTTATTTGTTTCAATATTATTTTTTTTAAAATAATGTGTATAAATTAATATAATTATTAAATTTTTTATTATAATTATTTAATCCATTTTTTTAATTTCCAATCATATATGTTGAACATTCAAATTTACAATTAATCCTGTAGACGGGACATAATAATGATTTTGTTACGTATTAATGTTCAAAAGATTGAAATGGTTATATATAGAACAAAAATGTGATACTGATTAAAATGACATAAATTATGTTTATATTTGTATAAATGAAAAATATATACTTAAAATAAAAAAAATGTATTTTTAATATATAAATAACTTATACAGATTCCACTTTTCAAATAAAATTTAGTATTTTTCACTATTAATCAAAAATAGAAACATACCAGCATAATAAAAAAAAATCAAAAAATGAAAATTTTTATATTAATAAAATTTAAATTTTTGTTATTTTTTATGTAAAAATTAAAAATTTATTAAAATTTTTTAAAAATAATTGTACTTTTGAATACGGAAAAAATTTCAACTATCAAAACGCATCTCTGTATGCCTAAAATTGAAATTGTTCTTATTTTGTGCCTATAAAACATATTGTTTGAAAGTTAAAAAATGGCTGAAATTTTAATATATAAATTTCATCAGTATCTAAAATTAATAATGATTATTTTAATTTATTATTATAATACACCTTTAGAGGTATAAAATCAATTTTCATTAAAGAATATCATTTATATTCAATTGGATTTTATTTTCATTTATAAATAATGTAAAACCCAATAATTCAATTTATAAAAATGTTTAAAAAAATATATCATTATTCAGTTAATATTATTCATATGTTAAATTCTAATGGCTAAAGGATAAATATAATAATATTTAATAATAATAGAAACATTGTATTGTAGTTTAGTTTAACGTAGTCTTTCATGAAACACGTGATATCATAGGAACTTGACATTGTGTGTAATAGAATCCAAACCTACTATTTTGTATACAAGAACCTAGTATAATTTTTTTTTGTGTATTGAAATATTAAAATTTTATTTCTTATTAAGAAATAATTTCATAGTTTAGATTTAAATTCAATCAATAAATGAAACTGAACATATTATATACAAATAATATTATATTAAATGAGGATGTTATACTGTCCATGTCCAATATTCTCATGAAATTTGAAGGAGAATAATAAAGAAGTAATATTGTTATTAACCTTTTTCATTAATTCCACATTGAAAAAATAGAAAAAAATGATCATTATAATTCATCATTAAAAAATTATATTAAACAATTAATAATTTTTGTATATAAAATTTTAAAAATATACAACTATAACCAAATTGTTATTAAATTATAATATTATAAATTAATCTTATATAAAATTGATATAAAAAATATAGAATCGTGTGATCATTAAATAACATGCATAATATTAAATAAAAAAATTCTATAAAAATTTTAACACATATTTCAATTTAAATTCAACAGAAAATTTAAAAATATAAAAAATACATTTTTGATTACATTAATTTAAATATTAATTAAAAAACATGAAAACATTTTTCTCACCTATATGTAGAGTACCATTCTACCATTTAATTAGAGAGTCATGAATTAGTGTTTCTACCACTAAAAGAAAAGAACATTATGTAAATATTTCATCCCTTGAAAATAGAGAGAGGTGGATTAATTGAGTATATATTTCTATTTCACTTATATATTAAAATAAAAATATGAAATAAAAAAATAATTACCTTCCAATGAGAAAACAAAGGGTAATATAGAGGATGTAAAAAATTTATACAATTATAGGTTTAATAGTTACTGATGATTTGATGTTTTATTTGGAAAATGGTGACACATGAACTACCATTCCTATTTTCCAACATTGAATCTTTAAAAAATTTACCACAAATTGGATATAAGTAATGATGATGAAATATATATATATAAGAGAATAAATAAATTTAAACTATAAAGTATATTTTACCACACCAATTTAATATAATAATAGGATCTGGTTAGTGTTTTAAGATTTTTAGTACATGTCTCTATACAACAAAATGTAATAATTGTGGGTAAAAAATACTTAATTTATTTCCAATTATGACTCTACTAAATGTTGTCATCCAATGATTCATCAAATAATTATTTTATTCCAATGATGAATTGACTCACCGTTGGTGTCTAAAGGTTATTGATGTCACCATTGATGTTTGATGAAGACTCACAACTCGTCATTGATGTCCAATGTTTTCATTATGAAACAACCAAAATTAGGAATATTCAAACATGATAATAATGCCCTATATGGTTGACTAGTGGGATGAATTAAGTTATAGTCATGTTGTTGTTCTCTCAATAGAGCTTGAAAAAATATATGATGAAACTAAATGAGAAAAATATGGAAATCAGTTAGATTCATTGGAGACACTATAAATATTATCAGTGACCTAGAACTTGATGGTTAGACCACAGATGTAGCTACCTATAAAATTGATGAATGAATATATGGGGTTTTAAAATAAGAATTCACCACAGTTCAAATAAAGGTTCATGTTATTAAAAAATAATACAACATCAAATAAAATGATCTAAAAGACAAGAATGTATCTATGTTTAAAAAAATTTACATATAATAAATATTTTTGTCCTGCATTAGTTAGTATAAGAAGTGAATGAATAGTATGTCATACTTCTCCTGTTGATCCTCGTTTTGAGTAGGTGTCTTGGGATTTTTATTAGTTTATTCTATGGACACACATGGGACTATTGATTAAATAGAGACCTAGACCAACCCATGCACTTCATAGTCATGTTATACGATCCAAATATATATGCCACAAGCTATTTATGTGATCTACACACCTCCAGCTCAAACCACATTATTTGATTCATTTTTCATGCCCTCCTACGAGGCTGACCCAAATGGTCCCCCAAGTGGTTGAGGGATAATGGGGATTCTCATTAAGGTTTTCAAAATTATCTGCATAAAAAAATATAATGTAACTAAATATAAATATAATAACCAAAATTATTAGTTGTAAATATTTTCATAAATTTTATTCAATGATGTACTTTTAAAATTATTATTTAATTAATACAGATGAGAATGTAATATATTTGATTATTTGAAAAAATATTAAGGGACTATAATTTATTAAAAAAAATAATAAGAAAAATGTCTAAAAGAGTCATTTAAATAATAATATTTTAATTGATGAAGAATGTTTGAGGGATGAGTATGATGAAAAAAACTAAACCATGGTGATAAAAACTATATCTCATATCAGAATGCTATCCTATGTTTATGAACTAAAAAATTCAATTATTAATTTCATATAAAAACAATATATATAATTATTTAATGGATTTTTGAAAGTTATTTGGGTAGGTATCGACTGATCCAAATTTGTTCTGAAGTTTGAATAACTGGGAGGAATATGAAAAATTTTATAAGGGAGGGGATTGACACTCATGTGATTTATCAAAATTTTGAATTAATTTAAATCAATTATAAATTTAAGAAGGATCTGATTTTACTTATATATATTATAAAATATGAAATGGTTTCTTTATCCTCCTCAAAATAAAATTCAACAAGTTTTTACTATATTTCCATACTTATCCTTTAGTTTTAATACCTATTTTACCACCATTAATTCTTAATATGACAACATGGTTTTTTATTATTTGATGGATAATATGGTTACTATAAAATGAATAGATATATATAGATGGGCCATGATTGATATTTTAAATCTTATAATAATTACATGTCATAATGTAAAATTTCTTAAAATTTTATATCATTCAATAAATTATTATTTATTATAAAATTTCAATAATGTCAATTTTAGAAGTATTCATTAATTTGAATTTAATAATATTAGGATAACACATATAAATCATAGAAATGTTTTAAAACAATCCAAAAATGATAAGTAAATATATGAAATTATTTTCATATAATATTTGACTCATGTTATATTGCATTAAATGATTATAATTTATTTTATTTTATCTCAAAAAAATAATTTATATTCTAAGATTCCTTCAAGAAAAAACCGTCTTAAAATTATCACAAATATTAAAAAATAATGTGACTAGTTTTACATCTCTATATATAAAATATTATAATGGTTGTAATCACTTACACATTCCCCAAATGTTATTAAAATCATTTATTTCTTAAATATGGTTGAGATATACTCAATGAATATGATATATGGTAGTGTTTGGGTCCTTTAAAACATAATTTTAATTTTAACTATTAATTTGTAGAAAAAAATACTTTTCATAAAATTTCTCTTTTAACATAATTATTAATTTTACATAAATCCAACTATATTACCCCAAACAAATTTTTTTGATAATATTAAATAATAAATAACTAATTTAAATTTAATTTAACCAGAAAGATAATTTTACATTGAAAATAATATAAAATAAATAATATATTTTCAATAAAATTCACTATTTTTCCTAATCCTTGATAAATAAATATTCTCATAAAATTGCAAATAAAATACTATTTTTGATAAATTGAAAATGATGAATAAAATGGAAATAAATTTTTGAATTTAAATTATAAAATTATAAAATTAACATTATAAATGAAATCATAAATAATTTAAATAAAAATGAAACAATTTCCTTTTTTCCTATAACAATTAAATAAAAAATATATATATTTAATATAACTACATATTTCAAGATTACTAATAATTATTAATGTGATTTTTATTACCCACCTTCTTGAGAGAGTAAATTGAATAATTAATAATTCAACATTCTGTAATTTTATAAATATAGATAAATATGGATTATAGAATGTTATCCAAATGGTCAACTACATTTTCAAATAAATATGAACCAATCATAAAATTCAATGATTCTCAACTAATAAAATATTCCATACCTCGTCATAAATTATTATTATCATATGATATGTCCCACGTTATCATGCAATATCAGGCTGTGATAAAAATGATCCTACAAAAACTATTGTGTTGTTGGGTTACCCATGTCTTATAGCCTCCCAAGCGGTGTGTGGTTAAGAAACACAATAAGTGACCACCAATATAGTCTTATACACAACCATAATTTCATGGATATTGTAAAGAACCAATATTCTCAAAGATAATTATTAATAATTAACAGTCAAATACATTACATAACATTACAATTCACGTCATAATTGTTTAGTTCAAATGCCTTTGGAAACATGGAAAAATGAACTACTAGTCTGTATATGAGATATATCACCTTCCATATTGTCATAACTAGATCAATTATTATACATATCATACCTAATAAATTTCTCCATGAATAGGGGATATAAAACATCAGAAAGGGTGATGTCAAAATCATTGTAAGGGTAATCGTGGGATATATGTAAGCATAGCATGAGAACAAGTGAATAAGAACCTGATCATAAATTTCAAAAACCAGTCCATTCATATCGAAGAACTTAATTTTATGTCAAATCATAATCATTGGATTCTTATTTGAGACAAATCATAACAAAATTAATGAACATGATCCATAATAGCATAACATAATAATTTAAAATAGAAATATGTAATACAAATAATCATGAATACTAATTTCCTCAGTATACAAGGATCATTGGAAGGCTTCCATTATGGAATGTATTCAAATAACAAACCATCATTGAGGTAATGATTCTTTACCAAACAATATTACTGAATAATATAACATACTAAACTAGATTTACTCCCCATTATAGTTATTTTTTTCACATAATATATCAATATTTACACAATACATTAGATTAATATATAATTCCCAATAGTCATATAATGAAAAAAATATATATGTGATTCATAATATGATAAAATGCTCATCGTGTTCGATCAAATGAAATGAAATGGATTCCACAAACGTCTCATAATAACACAAATATTATAAAATAAATTGGGTTCATATTAATTTCATCATTTCATCGTTAAATAACCCATATATAAAGAAGCAGGATTCATAACCATTTTATCATGTTATAACATGCCTATAAAAAATTATTTTTATAAACAAATGATCATTTTAGAATAAAACCATTCATATAATGATTGATAATTATATCCACATATTATATATTAGAAATTAACATGACAAAAAAATTATTTCATATTATACATAAATGGATTTGGAATGATCACATCGTTCATTTATTGAGGAATAAAAACATTCCACTTTGAAAAACACCATTTATAAAATAATTATTAAAACTTTTCAATATATGTTTTTAAACAACCTTGGTAAATTATAATTTTTTTTCTAGTTTCATTTAAAAGAATACATGAAAAAATTAAGCTTCCCATTTTGAAAATTATTTTTTGAAAAAAAATGAAAATTATTGGAATTGAAAATATATATTTAAAAGTGAAAAAAGATTTATAATAATTCTTTGTCACATAGGTGAGGAATTATATTCATTTCATATATTTTAATACAATGATTCTTGTCAATGTTTTGATAAAATAGGAATTTTATGAAAAAATTGATGAAGATCACTTTTAAAATATTTTTATAAATTCAAAAAATATTACAAATGCTTTAAAACACTAATTATAAATAATTAAAAAATCATTATTTTTAATTAAAAAAATGAAAAACAGGAAAATTATTTTTGAAAGTGGGGTGAACTGAAGTTGATTTTTCTTAAAAAAATTCTTTTGAGATATTGAGCACATAATTAGTGTATAATGAAAAAAACACATTCCTTTTCATGAATTTATCATAATAGAAGAATATTAATGGGGTTAATATCTTATATATCATGAAATATCTTCATCTAAATCATAAACATAAACGACCTCGATGATCGATTAGATTGTATCATAAAAACCATACAACTTTGGTGATAATAAATCATATAACCCATAATGGAAAAAAATTAAATAAATAATTAATATCATTACAATAAATAAATTCATGATATTAAATTTTAATTGTGTTATATATAAACAAAAAAAAATATTTTTTCATTGTGTATTTAATGTTCTAAATAAGAACGATTGAGAAAAAAAATATTATCCATACTCGTAATTTTTAAACTTTAAAAAACTAGAAAGAGTGTTACAAAAATGGATATTCAAATACCAAATATTTTATTGATAAAAATAATTAAATACCTTCATTTTTAGTTTATAAATTACATAGAATAAACACAGAGTTAAAATTGAATATGTATCATAGAAAATAATAAAGTGATGAAAATAAATTACCATAAGACTAGACTTATTTTTTACATGTTTAAATGTAATGTATAATAAATATAAAATTATTCTAGATAAATTAATAAACCACAGTTAATAATATCATACAATATATAATTTTTTTTATCCTCATTAATCATTGATAAAAAATTCTGTATAAACGTAGTGTTTTATGAAATAATATAGTTTTTTGTGTTCGTTTTTATTTTTTTTTCATATTAATTTTATAATGGTATTTTGAGACCTATAATTTCAAAAAAGATATTAAAATAGTATAAATGAATTTTTTTATATATAAGAATACATAAAATATTTAAAAAAGAAAATTAAATCCACTATTCATGGAGATGGTAGTTTTTACATAGACATGAACATTGCTTTCATTTTCTATACAGATGAAAAAATTTTAAATAATATACTACCTTAAAATAATCTTTTTAGGTCATATATATATATAATTTATTCCTTAATTGTACCCATATTTTATTATATGTAAATATTAATTAGATTATGATTTATAATTATTTGTGTGGTGGTATTCAACCATACACACCAGCACATATATCGTATTCCATAAAATTTAGTAGAATAAGGTATATGTTATATTATAATTAATTAATTGTAGTAATATGATAATTTTTTCACGTTAACTATAAATTAATCATTATATTCATCCATTAGATTTTGTGATGAAAAAAATAAAAACTCTGGTTCGTGAGGTGATAGTACACCATACACATGAATGATGATTTTGTATCACAATTAAAAAATGAGGTCATTTATTTAAGAAATTAAATTAAACTTCTAATATATAAATATCTGTTTGATTATTTTTATATTACTTAATTATATTTTAAGAATATTTTATGGTGGTATAAGAATATGTAAAACATATATTATTGTTTACCATGATACCATTTTTTCGACAACCTCTTTAAGTAAGCACCAAAAAGCATCATAGAATTGATTTATTTACAAAATATGGTCCCTAAGACATGGGGGGGGGGGGGGGGTGGGGTAAGTGTGAATGATATTTGGGAAGGAATAAAAATAGAATATAAATCTTCATAGGATAATGGTAGATGATTTATTTTATATATTTATGATAACTGTCACACTTGTGATTTTTTTAATAGAAAAAGGCCTACCAACGTTTTTCTCCGGAAAATTACTATTAAAATTGAGAAATCATCTGAAAAATAAAACATAAAGTAAAAAAATTCAATACAATTGATTTTATATTGGTTTATAGTTCAATATAAAATATTTATTTTTAATCAAACCCACAGGAAAACTCATTTTCACCATAATCATAATAATTAATTTTTAATATTTTTACAGATCAATATGGAAGAATTTAAGAAGATCTCATTAGATATTAAAAACTATTATTATTAAATATATTTAAATATATAAAATTCAATTAACATTTGTCAGATATTCTGAAATTAACCCCATATAGGCGATGAAAACAGGTTTTTCGAGATGTTTGTTTTTAATGAAATAAATGATTTTATATTAAATCAAAAAAATACTCATAATAATTGTATTAATTTATATTAAAATTTATTGTTCTTTAATATTATAAAATCATCATTATGTATTTCTCTAATTTATTATAGAGTAAAAAAAATATTCAATTTAGAAATATATTTATGAAAAATCATCCATTGGAAAAAATAATAATAATTAAATCTAATATATTGATGATTCTCAATATATTAATTTTATTTATTGAAAAAAATACATATAATAATATAAATAATATTTATAAATTAATAATTTTTTCTGTTTATTTTATTTATTAATAGAGAATAATTTTTTTATAAAAAATCTATATGTTTCATTATTCAATGAAAAAAATTATTTTCTAAAAACACAAAAATATCACCAAACAAAATTTTTATATGAATATAATGAAAATGCTTATTTTTTTAAAGAATTGTAAAATTTTCATTTATTATTTGATTGAATATTTTATAAAATTATATCTTATTGAAAATAATTCAATTTTCAAAATATCTAATAAAATTACCAAAAAATATGTAATTTTGATTTTGTAAAATTATAGTGTATAAAATATTTATAATTTATTTATCAATATTATTTCCACCATGTTTTGTTTCTTGGAAATGATATTAAGGCTTTGTGAATAATATTAATAATTTTTTGTGATTTGTTAAAACTCTATGATTTATGTAACATGATCTATTTATGAAATTACAATTATTCTAAAAAAATAATATAATATAAGGGTGTTATATTATAACCCCATTAAAATTAATATCCCCAATTAAACTAATTAATTATGTACAAAAAAAATTGGGGATTCATCTACCTCATTACATCCCCCGGAACCCATATAATATCCTAAAATTGGTGAGTTTTCAGTTAAGCAATTACCAGGTTAAAGTAAATGTTTCATATTAAATTCTCTATATAGTCTAGAATATGCACCATTTTTTCCTCAAAAGACTGATCATTATCCAATATTATAAATGATTATTTTAATACATGTAAACTATTAGGTATGTACTTTCTCTCAAGAGATACATGGAGAAAATCATGGTCTTGATAGAGGTTTCGTGGAGGTCATAGGAAATAGGGTACCACCTTAGAAGGATAATAAATTAAAAGGGGTTATTATAAATTTGAAATAACTTAACATTATTTTAAAATATCATTGGATTATAACGTATAGAAATTCCATGAAATGCATTTTCACTGACTCCTAATTCCAAACTACATTGATGATTATCAACATGATTTTTTATCAGCTTTGATCTACACATATGAGTTTTTGATTTACAATATCATTATCTTCCATTTCATTATATATATTTGGTCCCAATAGATTTATTTATCCTAATATATCCCAATATGTTAGTGTTATATAATTCCTCCCATAGAGGGATTCATAAAAAACTATCTAAATATTTATTGCAATCTATTATTGTATGAAAAATTAAATAGAGGACAGTGTTGATACAATCCACAATTAAAATAAATATATTCTGATATTGTATAAACCTATTATTTTTTCATTATTATATCAGACTCGTAATATTTTATAGGATGATAAATAGTCATAAAACTCATCATTGAATCGATAGTTTGCTAAATACATCGACATAGAATCAAATATTACCTATAATCGAGACCAGATACAAAATAATATGGTACTCAATGAAATATTAATGTATCATTAAAAAATATACCCGAAAATTGATAACAAGATAAATAATATCTAATAGTAATGAAGTGTGATGACTTTATAAAGTGATCATCTATAAAACACATTACACTACTACATTTAGATTTATTCTGGAGACCAATGATAAAATACATGTCGTTTTTCTATTTCCATTAATATATATATAATGCTTATAGTAACCTATCAAACATTAATTATTCAGCCAGGAATTTTTAACAAAAAAATTCATTGAGATATATGGTCAATAAAATATCCCTAAATTGTTTCTACTAGAAATACTAATTCACATAGTCTAGTGGTAGGTGATATAACAATGTCATCATTTGGTTGTGGGTTCAAGACCAAAATCCATGCCATTTGTGATTGATTTTTAAAAAATATATGGGTTATCCATTTTCCAAAGCAATATCATAATAGTACTAAATTTGAAATAACAAATATTTTCATCAACATAAAAGATCTGTTAAAACAAAAAGGTTAAATAAAATTATTAATTATCCTCCAAAATATTTAAAACACATTCTGCCTCAATGATTTTTCTGTACTATAGCATATAAAATATTAATGGAAGTATTTTACAAAATATATCCCAACATATCCTTAACCATGACAATGAATCGTCATAAAAACAATTAAAGTGATATTGAAGATATTAAAATTTTTAGTTAACATGGTCACAAAAACCCATGATTGTATCCAAATATCTCAAGTTAATCATTCAAGGTAACATATATTTTTCCAAAATTAACATAATACTTAGACTATGAATGATTCTAAAATCACAAATAAATTTTTTAAAAATATATCTATAATATAATACTTGAATCCAAATATATAAATAATTCATTATTTCATATTCAATGATTAAAAAGGAATAGTTCCTCCTATATTATTGTTTGTATCCATCAGATCTATGAATTATATTCGCAAATTATAATGTTTCCCACACAAACAACATTTGACACCTAAAAAATTTTGACTCATTAACCTTATTATCAAAATATAAAACATCTTCATCTAAATTTGAGATATTCAACATTGTTCTTATTCCAACCATACTGAAACATAGTAATATGAATCATCATTAATTCATATTAATTATAACACAAACTATCATAATAAAACATCTTTCTCTAATTTTACACTTTAGAAATCTCAATGATGTATATGTTTTTAAAAATATATTGTTATAACTTATATGAATAATAAAATTTTATTTATCTCCTAGCATCATCTAATTTAATTTCTCATATCCACAAAAGATTACATTATTTTTAATGTTAACAAGGAATCTATTTAGTTACTACCATTAAGTGGTACCAAAGTTTTAGGGTGGGAATGATAATCATAGGGTAAAACCACCCAATAAAAAAAACTAATATTCAATTAATAAATACTGATTTATTATTTTAAAGGTATGAAGCCTTAGTATTGACCTAGGATATTATTGAAATAGTTCATTATTTTTTGTAATGTGTTTTTGTATTCCCAATGAATATCCCAAATTGGTGTTAAAACATTTATAAAGTGCCTCCGATATTCTTATTCTAGGTAATGTAATATTCAAGAAAAACATTTCATTTTATCATTAATACATTTAAGGGAATCTATTACAATATTAAATCCACATTTAGAATCAATATATGAATTAATTTTTTTTGGAAAACCACACTCCTTTGTTAAGATTACATAGGATGTTCTCATAGATATTGGAATATATTAAGGGTTCCCATGATTTATCGCATCCTTATTCAATCATTTATTATAAATATCACTATAATAACAACAATAATGACCCAAATTTATCATAAATATGTATAAAACCCTAACAGATGAATATTAATTGCATAACATAATAATCCATGATATAAAAGTTTAGGTATACTTACATTGAAAACGTGGAAACATTGCCAAATAGTCTATATGTTAGAGACATCATATCCAAAGTTGTAATTTTTAACTAGAACCCTTAATAAACAAATCACCCACAATATAATTCTTGACAACATGAAGAACAAAAACATTAGAAAATATTTGTTTATATGTTCAAAAAATGGTAAAATTGGAGATACATTAATATAACATAATAATAGGGGTATGATAACAATACCATAACATATGAAAACAATACATTTCATATAAATGATCATAATCTTATGTCCTAAAATTATTATTGGAATTTCATATGAAATGAATCATAAGGGAACCATTGCACCTGATATTTAAGATACTAATATTGAAATATGATAGTGATTTTTTTCTTACACATTGGAAAAAATTATCATATCTATAGTGGAGAAGTATAATTTACAAGGCTACCAATTGGAATGGGTTCACTCTCAAAACATTCATACTAGTCATGGTTCAATCTAATGATTATCATAGTAGATAATGTCCCTTACTAATGTGGGTTCAATCCTCATTCATGTTATATTTATCTCATGAGATTTTAATCATTACCAAATGTATTGGTGGGAAATATAGGTCCCATCCATCACAAAATGAATAAAATAAATACATGTTCCACCAAATCATAAATAGTTTATCATATTAGATATAATTAAAATTAATTGTGTTTCTATTTTTTTTTCATAAGATAACCTTTAGAAAATAAATGGTTTCATAATCATTTAAACATATCATCAAATCATTACCACTGAAAAAATAAAATGGTTTATTATAATTTGATCATGGTATACACCATGGAAGATAAATGAATTTCATAAACATCATGGAATCATTGATATAATCCTTTCAAATAAATAATGAGTATAGTATTGATGGATCAAATCCCAGGTAAATAATTCATTACAAAAATGATTTCAAATTATATTGATGGTGACTTCGAAAAATAACATATAAAATTTCAAAAACAATATAAACATTCAAATTAATTTTTTAAAATAAAATAATATCAATTAATAATATTTTATATAATTTTTAAAAAATATACTTTCAATGATTTTAAAAAAAATATTAATGATCATTTAAGACATGTTGTTTAGAAAATACAATTTCAATTTTAATATTTAATTTTTTTAACCAGAATATTATAAAAACATTATGAAACCCTTTTAATGAAAAAACCTTTAAACTAGTAATGTAATCAATAAAACATTATGTGGTCATGAGAGCATGATATTCTATTCATTCGATACATGTTAAAATAATTATATATTTCATATTTTATGTAAAATCATAAACAAAGATGATTGGAAAATGACCCGGAGATTCCAATATTTTTTTTTATAAAAAGTAAAATATGTGTGAAACATTTCTTCAAACAACCATTGTAGATTATTAAACTTTTTTTTAAATCAATTTTTTTTAAATTGTTTATTTCGAAGGAAAATTAATTTATAATGAGGGGTGAAATAAATAAAGTTTTTCTCAACATGTTTATTTTGAACTATTTAGTACAGAATGATTGGAATGTGAAAGGAACACATATATTTTCATGAAATAACCACTATGTATAAAAATAATGTATTTATTCAAATACACATTGTAACATTTCATCATCAAACCAATGACCATACACAATCCTTGTAAAAATTTATACTCTATTGTTAAACAATTAGAACATTCTTAAAATTGAATCATAATAACCAATGATAAAAATAAATTAAATGAAACATAAAAATACTATAAAAAAAATTCATTATATTAAATGTATATATGATGTATATAATCTTCATAAAATATTGGTGGATAACAAAACATATGTCCCAAAGAAGACAAATTGTGAAAAAAACACTTACAGAATTTTAAATTTTTTTCCCATAAACCCAATGAATGATATATCCTAATATGGATAAGTATATACATAGATTAAAAAGACATTATTATTAAAATAAAATAATGGGAAGTATATATACCACATAATAAATATAAAATTTGATTATGTCATGTATCTCAACAAAAATAAAAGTCACAAGTAAATCCATTACCTTTTGTATCGACATCTATCATACATGTAACAAAACCATTTACCAAACATATCGATTTATTATAAATATATTAAAATTAAAACATTTTTATATGTCATAAAATTTATGATTTATATATGACCTTTTAATATATATTTATTTATAATTCACTGTTTATGTCATGTTTCAAGTAATAACTAATTTTTTTTCATGTATATTATATTTTATTATTTTTCTTCCTCATAATTTTATAATGGATTATCATCTCATGAATTTTAATAATGATATAAATATCATAAATATTAATAATATATTTATTTTTTGTAATCCACATATGAAATAAATAAAAAATTAAATTCAAAATTCATTGCAATGATAGGTCTTCCATGAAATTCACCACATATGCATTATCATTAAATATGAAAAAATTATGTTAAAAAATATATTACCATAATTGAATAATTTTTTATCTCAAATAACTCACATATATTCAATAAATTTAAAATTATCACCTTCTATATAAAGATCAAGTTAAAATTTATTTAATCTATTTGTGAGGATATAGTTCATAGGACTCATGAGAGACATTATTGTATTTTTATGAAATTGTAATGAAGAAGGTATATGTTATATTATAGTTATATAAGTATTCGAATAATATAATTATCACCCAGACCCCGAAATATTGACCAATAACCCATTTAGTAGAAGATGAGGTAGATTAATTTAATTAAATATAATTCATAATATATAATTATATTTTATATAATATATTTTTTAGTAATTTATAAAATATTTACATTTTAATGACAATGTAGAAGAAATATAATATGGATTTCCGGTTTGACATTATACATCTTCTTCGAACAACCTCCAAATTTATGAGCCAAAAATATTAGTAGGATATATTTATGATCAAAATAAGTTCATTAGGAAATTTTAATTGAACTAAAAAATATATATTTATATCCCATGGTTGATACAACTATATTTTCTGTTGTGAAATATGGAGGTGAGTGGGTGGATTTTTATATTTTTAGTGAGTGAAACAATTGTAAATTTTACAGAGAAAAAAATATACCCACAACTTTATACATTAAAAAAGTCCTCCTAATGTAAAATTGATAAAGGTTATACATTATAGATTAGATATATCAAAATAATAATAATATTATAATTGTTATTATGTAATTTCAAATATTAACGTTTTAGTTTAACCTCAAAGTTAACATATTTTCACCTTAATCGTAGTAATTTATTTTTACCATTTTCCCAAATCACTGAGGTAAAAAATTATATAGAACTTATTAGATATAATAAATTATGATGATTTCAAATATTTTAATATATTTTAAAAAATTAAATTCAAATATATTAAAAACATTAAAATGTAGTATATATAAATTTGATGAAAGATATGGTTTTGTGAAGCGTATTTTCTCAAAGAAACTATAATTTAATATTATCTCTATGAGAAAAGAAATTCATTATATGAATTAATATTAATATTTATTGACATACTATATATATATATATGATTCTAATTCTATATAATTATGTGTTGTTTTATTAAACATAAAAGGATAATCCTTATCCAATTCAAAAAAATTTTCAAAAAAAATGGAATTTTAAAACACAAAATTGAACATATATAAGAACATAACATATTATTGATTAAGAAGAAATAAGGTTTATCAAATACAAATAATGAATACATATTTTTTATAAATAATATTAAAATCATAATGCAAATTCAATTTACGATATTCAATTATATGAAATGATACATTTTTCAAAAAAAAATTATTTATCTCAATTAAAAGAAAAATGAGTATTTTGCAACAAATAATAAAATTTTCCCCAAATTAATTATTGACATTATTATTTAAGAAATTAATTTTTTTTTAATAAATTATATTATTGTGTTAATATTTTCCATTATTATTAGTCCAAAAAAATGTAATAAAAACTATTGTTTTGATAAAAAAGTATTTTTTAGACATATAAGGTATTTATTAAAATTTTGGTACCCTTTTAAAAATCTGACTATATTATATAAAACAATTATATATAAATTCTAAAATTTAGATATTATTACTCATTATGTAATGTTTAATGGATATTTAATAGTTGTATTATTTAATTAATAATATTATTAATTTATCATAGATTGTTAAAACATGGCGCATCATGTAATTAATTTTATAAAAATAATTTATTTATTTAATAAATCGAAAAATTTAATTGTTTTATATATATAATATTTTTAAATACTATAATAAATTTAGAAAATTTGTAAATAAAAAAATAAATCCACCATAGTACTAACATCATCCCTATGTTATATTGACTCTGATCACGTTGTGTGGACTATGACAACCCATGTACCATGTACCATATAATTTACTATCCCTAGTTTTATGACCCCTATCAAACATTATGAGTTTCGTTAGTTTCACGGAATCTATTTGACCAATTGTATTATTATGCATGATAATATAATAATCTCTAATCTTCTCGATATTCAAATAGGTTTCACTAATGTGGGGAATGCTCCTAAAATGATATATTTCTACACACATGATTAAAATGGTATCAATATTCATGTAAAACCCACAAATAGTATCGAATTACACACATAAAGGAGTTTAAATTTTCTATACATGATTCCATAACTAACAATGTTATCTTAAAAAGTATTCTTCTCAATCACCTTTCAAAATCCTCTTAGACAGAGTATTTTTTATATGTTACACAGACTTCCCTGATAGGTTTTAATCATCAATGTAACCATAGTAACCTAAAGTGTGTTTTAATTTAATAATAAAATATCTCCCCAAAGAGTTTCCAATACATTATAACCCAATATGATCAATAGTGTTTTCAATTTAATATTACATCCTCCCTCAAGTGTTTTTTCAAAATGGATCATTAAAAATAAATGAATTATCGGTGGGTTGAATGGATAAACCCACTTATAATACATGATGTTAAAAAAAATATTTTGTGTTCTTATATTTTTATATTCTTATTTTTCTTAACTGTGTTGTATTCTATTATTGGAGATGATATTTTGTGTTTCACTTTCAATCCATTGCTTCTCGAAGATATATCCACGTTGAGAAATTCACCCAAGGAAGATTTTTTTAAATCATTTTCGATCTTATCCATAATCCCTTAATTTTTTAACATTGAATAAATAACCATAATTTAATTAACAAATTGAAATGAATTTATTGTGTTTCAATTTCTATTTAACTCGATCAACTTGCAGTTGACTTCGATATGGACTTTTGTGAATCAAGTTAGTTAAACATTAATCGTAGTATCCAATAAACATGGAATAGACTTATAGTGTCTATGTATGATCCAAAAACATAAAACATTATAAAATACATGGAAGATATCATTTTCTTAATCTTTTATTTACCATAAGATCCCTTTTGGGTAACAATTAAATTAGGGGTATGCGATTGGATGTCTAGAAGTTGACCATGTGATCAATTTTCCATTATTTGTGGTCTTGTTAATAGCAATACAGTTTTGTGGTTTACAAGGTCAGTGGATTACAATTGGATGAAGTAAAATCATATGGAATAATGATAAATTAAATGTTAGGGGGGTTGATTTTGTCAACTATGTATTCTCATATGTCTATTTTTAAAGAAGTTGAATCCTTGATTATTTATTCACTTTTTTGGTTTATTGTCCAAAAATCACTACCAAACCCCAATGATTTTGTTGATTTCTTTTAAATTGTTGTATTAGTTTCTTAACGATTGTTATGATTTTTAATTAACTTCCTCCTTTATAGAATGACATTGGATAGACTCTATTTTACCATTAGTAAAATTAAAATAAATTATAATGTTTGCGACAATGCTTCTAAAATTTGAACTGTTATTGGGAATAAAATTGTTTTATTCATAATGTTTTAAAAAAATATAATTGTCTTATTATATAATTTATTTTTTATATTTTCTTCACTTTTTTATCCGATTTTTATTTCCCTTTGGTTTCTTTTCCAGATCATTATTTGAGGAATCATTTTATTATATTTAGGTCCACTAATTTTATTCAGTATAATTCATGACACGGTCCAACACAAATATTAATTATGAACAACAGTGTGAGGTGGAATCAATATTTATGGATGGAATTAAACAATATAAAAATTAAATATGTTTAAAAAAACAAAATTTAATTATTTCCATCAATTTGATATTAGTGATTTTTGTAGCTCATCTGGAAACATTCTAATTTAAAAAAATGGATACACTCAATAAGGAACATGATAGAACCATTAGAGAGTTGGTTGAATGAAATGATAATTATTAACTATCAAGCCTTAGATATCCAAACATTGAATCAGACATAGATATAATGTTTTTTCTATATCACCTTCTCCCAAAATTTAAATACCTCTTTGGAAAATATTGACATATTCATCTAATGGAATTGAATATGGTTTTCAAAACTAGTATACCAAGGAATGTATCTGAATACAAACTCAAATTTTGTGCATTCCCATTTATAATATATGGAACAGAAATATTTTGGTTTTTTATCTATAGTATGATGATTCTACCTCATGGATTTATTTCAAACATAATTTATTTCAACGATTTTTTCAAACATCACATTAAAAAAATTGAATGGATATATCTTGAATCATGAAAGAATACATATAGTCAAGGCATGACTATTCAATGTGGGATAAGGTGTTATATAATGTTTATTAAAATAAATAAAAACATTAGAATCTCCTCATTAATATATATATATATATATATATCTAACTCCCAAATATAATATCATAGTGGATGTGTAAGATGGATGACAATTGGATGAGAAAGCCCTGATGGATTTCCAAGCATTGAATGAAAATATGGAACAAAACTATTAAAAGATATATGGTCAAGGAATAATGGATATTAGAAGAGTTCATCGGGTAAGTCCCCATTATATTGTAAATAATTTAATTGATTCTACATTAGATGAGATTACCTCTATGGAATGATAGATAACATTAGACCAAAAAGTGCTCCACCTACTCCAGTAAGCATTGTGTCATTTTTAATACACCATACCATCCAACCGACTAATTCACATAAATGCAATATAGGGGATTATGTAGAAGGGTTCCCAGGGAGGCTATTTCAAGGATATCATGAACCCCAACAAATATTTTATGATTAATTTTCACAAAACTACAATCAAGGATGGAAGTAGATGTTATATGTGAGTTATGATTTTCAAAAACAAGAAAGGGATCCTTTTCAACCAAACTTCCAATGAACATCCACATTACCATAAAGTTTCCATCAACAATAGATGATATTTGAACCCTTAAAATAAAAAAATCAATATAATGGGAATCCCCATCCAATGGTAGAATATAAAAATGACTATATTATTAATCAAAATTCTATTAATCAAAATAATGAGCTGAAGAGTCAAGGCATAGTGTTAAGGGAGGTAAATATTCAAATGATCCATATTTATACTTCCATCATGAAATGATGATTAATAACTTTGGAATCCTACTTTACCAAACCACACCGAATCTAATTTGTCCAATTACATTCATCACATTGATGAGGGGGAAGAAAATAAGTTATGGAATTGTTCCCAGTAGTCCTCCGTGATTCACCAAAATGGTATTGATTTCTCCATCATCACTAGTCATTGAAAAACCAAAGAATAATGGAAAAGGTAAGATGAATATTGATAATATTACTCCTATAAATGTCACATTCTAAATAGAGATGTGAAAAATAATAGTATGGATGAAGTGAAAATGGACAAAAAAATGTTTTTCTCTCATTCTTGTGTATTGAGATGCACATTCCTCTTCTCGAGGCCATTAAGAAAATCCCAGGGTATTCATAATTATTAAAATATCATTTTAACAATCGATTAAAGATTAATGGAAATAAAAGGATCAATCTTGGAAATAATGTTTTGGTACTCATTACACCAACTTAGGAAATTCTTATATATTGAATGGATCTAGAGAAATTATACATACCATGCACCATAGGAGGTTCACACATTTATGCTGATTTATGTGATTTCATAGAATCAATAAATGTGATTACTTTATCTATATTCACTTCTATACATTTTGGTGAGTTTAAGATGATGATAGAAAAGGTGTAGTTGTTGAATAGAGCTATAAGCTGTCTTGTTAGAATACTTTATGATGTTTATTTATGGTTATGATATATAATATTTCTGATATATTTATACATTCTTATTATAGACGATATCAATGTATGTTCTCATTCTCCCATTATCTTAGGCATGGAATTCATAAAAACTATGCAGTATATTATAAATATCTAGAGGGTACACTAACAATGTGGTTTTGTGATGATGTTGTGGTATTTAAAGTTGTGGACTCCATGATGTACCCTTAATATGCCCACTAATCTTTTGTTATTTCACATTTTGAACCTCTATGAAAAACACCCCAAAACTTTTTTTCCTAATACATAGAGAGATTATGAGAATTGGTTCTAGTTTTATGTCATGTAAAATATAGACTCCTATTTCTAATTCACTAACCACTATTGAAAGTGATTTCTACATGGAATAATTTGTTGGTTTGATCATGTTCACTAATATTTTAACAAGGTTATTGAGTGTGTTCATGGATTTGAATATTTATTATCTTATTTTGATAATATCTATACTGATTCTAATGGTTATTGTGAAAATATTGTATTTCCATTAATTTATACTAATATATATCACCCCCTTCTTTAGAACTCAATCCATTTCCACCTGTTCCAAAATAATCATACTTGTTGAGTAGTGAGGGATTAGGTGTAACAATTTCTAACATTATATCTTTTGAACATCAATAACTTTTATTGAATCTATTGAGGAAAGACATTATTGAAATCTACTAGACTTTGGGAGAAATATTTGTGATTTGATATACGTTTTAAATGTTTTTTTATAAGGGATGATTCTATATAGATATGGTAACCAAAAAAAGTGAATTAATTTAAATATTATATATGTTTTGAAAAGTTAGTTTAAAATTTTATCAAGGAGGGTATCCCTTATCCCTTTTCAGATTCCCAGAGGGTGATCTCTATATTGGATGTGCATAAGAAAAGTAGTGTTACTGTTTTTAGAAATTATAAGTAGGAGTTGGTTCAAATGAGGTTGAAAAATAGTATGGATTTATGTATTTATTATAAGAAACTAAATCAAAACACTCACATGGTCTATTTACCCATCCCATTCAATGATAAAATGCTTGAGAGAATTTCATTGAAAATAAAATATTTATTGGATTGATTTTATGGTTATTTTTTGGAATCTATTGATCTGTAGGATCAAGTAAAGACAAAATTAAATTGTACATTGAGTAAATTTTCCTACTGGCGGATTTCATTCTGACATTGCAATTTTACTAATACCTTTTATAGATTAATTTTGATTATATTTGTAAGTTTATATATAAATTAATTGTGGTATTTATGGATGAATTTACAATATATGTATCATAATTTGATGAATATTTTAATAGTTTTGGATATTTGATGTATCATTATATTGAGAACAATATAGTCTTGATATTTGAAAAGTGTCATGTAATTGTAGATCATATAATTTTATAGGATAATATAGTGTCCAAAAATGGAATATAGGTTGAAATAAATATGGTAGATTTTACTTTATCCTTATACTATCCATCATGTGTGCATGATGTCATAAATTTCCTAGGGCATATATGATTTTATGATTTCATCATTAATGATTTCAGAAATATTTATCTTCCTTTTTCATGATTAGTTCAAAACGATTCAAATTTTTTGTTTGATGACTCTTATAGGGTTTCTTTTGATGATCTAATCAATAATATGACTGATCCACTAATCATATATCCCCTTTGGATGTATGTTCTATTTGAGCTTATGTGTTTTCTTTCAAACATTATTGTCGAAGGAGTCTTTTCACATAATGTGTGGGACGTTCACTAGAGATTTTATATTATTATATAAAATCAGATACGACCCAATAAAACTAACCAACCATATAATATATGTTTATAACTATAATATTTTTTTTGAAAAATATTATTCATATTTATAGGTCTCTAAAGTAGTTGTTTTTTGGCCATGCATCTCTGAGGTACCTCTTGAATAATATAGATACAAAATCCCAAAATATATGATGGAAGATCCATATTCAAGAATTTTATATAGATAGAAAGGAAAATAGGGGTTTTCCTAACATGGTTGAATACCACATGTGTTTGATTAAGCACATACTAGAGGATGATGCATTAAACAAGGAATCACTACTGGACACATTTCCTGATGAACATCATTATGCACACTCACATACACATCCTTGGTATGCTGGTTGGGTGAACTAACTTGTTGGATCTAAAATTAGATTATATTTAATGAATCTTCAAGTCCAAAAAATAACAATTTATTCTACGTTTTATATGTAGGATGATCCCTACCTATGGAACATGTGTAGTGATGAAGTCATTTGGAGGTGTGATCCTGCTAATTAGTTTGATTCTGTTTTTCATTTCTTCAATCCAAAATGATGTGGAGAACACTATGGTCTCCGCATAATTAATTGGAATGTAATATAATCTAAAATCATTACACTACCATATTACATGATGTTCATGTGTTTTTTATTTCCATTTCCCATTGCTAACACAACAGAAATATTTCTAAGAGACATGAGATGCCTTAATATCCCATTTTAGTCTATGAAAAGTTTTTTTATATAGTGAATTGATTTAATGAGTTTTGTTCCCATATCATTTTAACATATTATATTTTGGTTTCTATTGATGCTTTTAGAAAATTGGAGGATTCTAATGCCACCAGTACTGATGATTCTTGTGCCATATTCAATTATATCATGTCTTAGATTTTTTGAATTTTTGGAGTATCGAAGTCCATCATTGGTGTCCTAAGGAGAAAAAATTTCAATTTGAAATTGGGTTTCATCATTCGAATGAATGTGGTGGTAATACAAATTTCCAAACCACAGCACCCACAGAAAAATGGCCTAGATGAGATTTCAAAATAGGAGTTGAAATAAATATTAGAGGAAGCCATGCTGCCATATAGGAAGGATTGGAGTAAGTTATTGGAATGATGTGCCCTAGGATTCTAGGTCATCATATTAGTCTTCCATTGATATGTCCCCATATAATTGTTTTTAGGAAACAATTTCGTCTTGCAATGGAGTTTGAGCATTAGGTTTATTAGGATGTAATGAAATACAACATTGACTTAGCCGATGCTGGAGATGAAACAAATATTTTTATTCAAGAGTTTGAGGAGATATGATAATAATATTGTGAGATGTGAATCCTCTATAAGGAAATATCAACATCATATTATGATAAAATGATCAACAAATAGGGGTTTCATGTAGGATACAATGTGATTATCTACTGTTCATGATTGAAGTAAATTCCAGTTAAGTTGTGAACTTAATGGTTTTTTATGGTTTATATGAATAATTTACTTATGGTGATGTCAATATAACCCATGTGAAAACAGTAATGATATTTATAGTAACTAGGAAGTGGCTGATGAAATACAAAGAGGGATTACCAACACATGAAATTGATATAATCACACTGCATGATCCCATAATCACCTGATAACATTAGGATATCCCTTACACTATCTGTAAAGACCCGTAAAATTCAAGGGGAATTTTTTATTAATTTTCTTTGAATTTTACAAGAGCGCGGTTTCTGACGGCACCTGATTCCGAGGCCCGGAGTGCCCGGAATCAATTTCCGAAGTTTGGCTCGGGTACGTTCAGTGAACGAACGAGCGGTAATTTCTAACTTTTGATCCGGTGCTCGGAATTGAAATCCGAGGGCACCGATGAACTCGCAGCGCCGATATTCGCTTAAGGAGACCTTTTCCGAGGTTGCGTTTATTTCAGGTTGAGAGTTAGTTTTTGGGAGTTTAGAATAAGTTAAATAAAAATTTTGGATTACAAATTTTTATTTATACTTGTTGGTTAACTTCTCTCAAAGAAGTTAGGGGTGGGACCCACACCCACTTAACCTACCTTGAGAGGATTAAGTGTGGTGGGGCCCACACGAACCCTAAACTTTTCATCTTCTCTCAAACTCCCTTAACCCCTCTTTAAATGACATGACAATTGTTATTTAATTTTGGAGTTATCCTTTTTGAATTTCAAACCTTTGAAATTATTTTGTTAATTTTGTGAATAAAATAAGCTCTTATCTTATTTTGTTGGGTTAGAACTCTTTAGCCATCTTGTGAGGATTTGAGAGCGTTTCTTTCTTCTTCAAACTTTGACGAAGAACGCTCAAGCTTGACGAAGAACAGTCAAGCTCCGATGAAGAACGCAGCTCCTCTCTTCTTCGTCTTCCGTGTCAACGAAAGGGAACACCGCTTCCTCCTCGGACTTCCTTCATCGGCATACGAAGTTTCGCCAACGACGTATCTCTTCGGGCGTATCTCTTCGTCAACGGATTTGACGAACGACTACCGCGACGCCAGTCCTCCGCGACGTTGTCTTCCGCGGGACGTTGACAAATCTTCGAACCTTATACCCAAGGTAGGGGTGGTTGTTAATTGTTTATTTATTTATCCTTGTTCATGGTTCTAGCGTGACTAACGTGAGGTTTTTAAATATGTGTTATTGTTTAACGTGAGGGGGCCGGACCGCATGAACACGGCCGAACCCCCTCCTTCGTTCTTGATGTTTTATATTGCGGATGAAATAAGGTGGTGAGGTGCCGTCGCACCACGCGGTTATTCGCCCGATTATTTTGCGCGGCGCCATCGCGCCGCGCCGTGGAAGAATCATCAAGAACGCGACGCCATCGCGCCGTGTCGAGGGGAATGGAAGGCGCGGCGAAGGGGCGCGGTGCCGTCGCACCGCGCCGGACGACGAACACCGCGGTCGGTTCCAGGCCGCGGCGAGACGGGAAGACCGGCAGCACGCCGGGCCGCCGGCGTCGGAAGCCGGAAAGGGGACCAGATTTTCTGGTCCGGTTGGAGAAAAACTGGCCGGCCAGGTGGCCGGCCGGAAGGTCAAAGGCCGGGGGAATTTAATTTCCCCGGCCAGCTCAAAACCCCCCCCTCATTTAAGAGAGGGGGGCGGTTTTCTTGAGGGCGGCAGGCGGCCCCCCGGTTGCCTTCAAAGCAGGCCCCCACGAGGGGGGGCCGGTCTCCAAAAAGGCGCGGCTCTTAAGCCGCGCCGCCTTGTGGAAGCGGGGGCTTAGCCCCCCGCACGTGACCCTAGCGGCCCCAGGCCGCGCCGGACCGCGCCGCCGCGCCGGTCCGCGCCGTCGTGCCGGTCCGCCGCCGGCCGGGCCGGGTCGGCCCGGACCCGGACCCCCCCGTTTTCGAGACGACTTCGGTCTTTTGGCCATAACTTGAGCCACGGACCTCCGAACGACGAACCGTCTGCGGCAACGCGATCCTTGGATCGAGACGGTCGTTTCAGTATACTACACTCAAGGCGCACCTTCTTTTTCGGGAGCCTACGTGGTTAAAACTCCGTAGTTAAGCGTGCTTGGCTTAGAGTAGTGACCAGGATGAGTGACCTCCTGGGAAGTTTCCCAGGGTGGGTGTGAGATGGAAAGGCTGATATCTTTCAGACTGGACGTCCTATTGATAAACCGTCAGCGGCGATGCGATCCTTGGATCGAGACGGTCGTTTCGGTATATCGCACTCAAGGTTTCGGATTACTTTGAGTTCGGCCGGGTTGGTTCGTACACGAAACCAACCGGACCTTCGGAGCGGAAACGCTCATATCTTGAGCTACGGAGGTCCGATTGACGTGCCGTCAGCTTTGTTGTATTCCTATTAGTGAGACGGATCTTTTGGCATACTCCGCCTGAGGTTTGGACGTAGGTGGAGTACAGTCGGGTTGGTTTTGCCTTAAAAACCAACCGGGCCCCGGAGACGAAAATGCCAATAACTCTCAGACCGAGCGTCCGATCGACGCGCCGTCTGTTGCGTTGAGTTCCTGTTGACGATACATAACTTTTGGATACATCAACTCTGGACTTTGTGACAGTTGATGTATCAGCCTCTCGGCTCGTGGAGCGGACCCTCCGAACGAGCTTGCTGTGTGCGGGAACCCTAGTGCTGGCTGCGACTGCGACTGTGACTACTACTGCTACTGCTACTGTGACTGCGACGACGACTGTACAGAGATCCTGTGTGGATTCGACGACGACGACTACAGCACTCGGCGATCCTACGTGGATCAGTGCTACGATCCTGTGTGGGTCTTTGCGGGGGTTAGTACATATCGATCCTTCGTGGGTCCGACGACTTAGATTGATCAGTGATCATCTTCACCGTCATCCGAAAAAGTATACCTGTGTGACCTGAACCTTCTATTTTACTCGATAGAGGTAGTGCGCTTGGTTGTAGCGGCAGACCCGCGATTCTGGAGACGATCATACGGAGTACAGAGACCGTGTAGCCGGCTGAAACCTGAAGACTGCTCGACCGACTCGACTTGGAGTGAGTCGACTAGCCCAGTGGACGGAGCGCCCGGTATTTGGCGGCAGACCCACGGCGGACGGAGCGCCTGGTAGTTGGCAGCAAACCCGCGGTACTCGACTGGAGGAGTACCTCTGTAGGCTATTTGGGTGAGCGCCCGGTATTTGGCAGCAGACCCTCAGTGGACGGAGCGCCCGGTAGTTGGCAGCAGACCCGCGGTACTCGACAGGAGGAGTACTTCAGCAGTCTTAGGTTAGTGAGCAGTACCTCGGAGTCGTGACAGGACCACTGTACACTTCAGAGATGGGGCTCTTCAGCAGTTACGATTTTGATAATGAAAATCCTGGTGTGAGCTGAATCCTAATTGCTTTCCTGTGTGGATTGTGTTGTGCTATCCTGTGTGGAATACGTTTTTCTTTCCTGTGTGGAATACGTTTACTTTCCTGTGTGGACTGAGTTGTACTTGGGCTCGGAGGTTGGAGCGTATTTGAAATTGATGACTTAGGTATATGTATGGGCATATACCTAAGCATTGTCGGTTGTTACCTCGTGTTTGTATTTTTCTTTGTGGTTTATCCTTTGTGGATTTCGGGAGACCTACAGGGGTCTCGGGGTCCCTACTGAGTATCTTATACTCACCCCTGCACGGGCTATGCCCGCACTACGTTGTGTTGGTTGCAGACGACGGACAGCGTTGATCTTGGCTGAGGCTTGCAGAGCAGGACGATACCTGAAGGTGGACCATTGGGCGGGACATGTTCGGAGCGGACGACGGGGCCCGTGGATTAGTGGTGCTATCTGTACCCACCCTTAAGGTGGGATCTCCAGTGGACATCTCGGTGTAGCGGCTTTTACTTACAGTTGTTGTTTTCTCTTTCGAGTTGTACTTTACTTTCAGTTTGGGTTTGTATACTGGCCCATTTACTTTTCCACACTTCCAGTTGTACTCTGCTTTTGCTTAGTGTTTACTTTCCACTTGCTTTCTCTGTGGTGTTTGTTTACATTACAAAGGCAATGCCTTCCCTTTTTACCGGGAATTACGCCTTGGTGCTAGTCGCCAGCCCCTGGCCTATGGAAGGCGGGCTTGGGGTAGTCACGGCACAGACCCGAGGGCGGGTCGTGACAAATTGGTATCAGAGGAGTTCGGTTCTACCGCGAACTCTGATCTTTTCTATGTGAAGCAATAATGTTTAGCGTATTGAGTGTGGTTATCAGTACAGGGGGTCCAGTGTTGGTGCGGCGGCCGACGTATCCGTACACCAGGACCCTGACTTCTGATTTCCGACTTAATGCACGAAAACATTGATTGCGTGTGTGTTTTAAAGTTTTCTTTGTGATTTCTTTATATCAGCTCACCAAGTATACTGTTTGACCGTGGCACACCTGTTTCCTATTCAGGATGGCCCCATGACGGCAGCCAGCTAGGGTTCCGAGAGTCGAGTGTGATGCCAGCCCACCGAGCGACGAGGCCTCGGTGCAGGGCCCTTTGTCAGTAGTGGCACTGGCGGTAGCACTACCCGACGAGCCCCTGATGCTTCCAGTGCCAGCCGCTAACGATGCACGTCGCCTCAGCGCACTGCATGAGTTTCAGCGCCAACGACCACCCAGGTTTCGCGGGGAGACGGATCCCCAGGCAGTTGAGGACTGGCTGGAGGCAGTGGTACGTGTGTTTAGGCTAGTGAGGACACCGACAGACCTCATGGTGATCCTCGCTGCGAGCCTACTACACGCAGCAGCATGACGATGGTGGAGCTTGATGCTCCAGGTGCACGATGAGGCATATCTACTTTGGATGGACTTTGAGAGCCTCTTCCACTCAGAGTTCGTCCCAGCCACCCTTCGTACGGTGCGTATCCAGGAGCTTCTTCAGCTGCGGCAGGGCAGCATGACAGTCGCTCAGTACTCGGCGAGATTTACTGATCTCTCGTGCTACTCGACCGACATGGTACGAGACCCATTCTTCCGGGTCGGGACCTTTGAGCAGGGTTTGAGACACGAGATCAGGGCATCGCTGATCTCCCTCAGCATACCGACTCAGACAGGAGTACTGGAGCGGGCTATTTTGATCGAGAGCTTCCTGGCTGAGTCCACAGCGAGACCTACCGTAGGGCAGCAGATAGCGAAGTCTTCGGCAGCAGGTAGCCGACGGATGACTCAGGGTTCCAGGCATACCAGACCTACCGGTGGCCGACTGCACGACTCAGGCTCAGTTGTGCGAGGGATCCGGGGTGGAGTTAGAGCCAGGCGTGCCGAGAGTGGGCAGTGTTACTCTTGTGGCGGGATTGGTCACATGGCTCGGGACTGTCCGACCCGCCATGGTGATGATCAACAGTTAAGTGAAGAACCTCCCAGGCAGAGGCAGAGGTTCGACTGTGGCGATCCTCAAGGAGGAGGCGGACGAGGCAGAGGAGGTGGCCGAGCAGCAGGTGGTGGGCGACGCTTTGAGGCTCTGCCACCACCACCACCAGGAGGTCCGCCCCGACCACAGGGAGTAGGTGAACAAGCGAGAGCTCAGCTTCAGGCAGCCGAGGCCTTCGATCATGGAGCTCTGGGAGCAGATGGACAGGAGCAGAACTAGTGGATACATCCTTTGTACTTCTAGTTCCTTGTTGCTATTGTGTAGCGTCTTTGTATTATGATATGCAATAATAAAAGACGCATACCTTGTGATGTTTTCATTCCTATCCTCTTTTGTGTTGTTACTAAGAGGTTCCAGTTTGACTGTTGACTTGACCCTCACTTGTGAGACATCTACTGGAGGAGACCCAGTTACCATACACTGATGCCGACAGTGTGACTCAACTCTTGGAGGCGAGAGTAATGGTTGGATCTCTTGGTAGTAGCGTCGAGGCCTTACGACGTCATCCTTGGTATGGATTAGTATCATCCATGTTAGGATTGAATGTATTAGGCAAAGAATGTGGTTCATCCAGGGGATGAGACCAGATTTATCTTGTCGGCAAAGAAGAAATCTTGCAGCACTTGTGGGACATGTGATGGTCCAGGCCACGACAGAGAAGGTCCAGGTCATCCAGGAGCGGATGAGTACAGCTCAGAGCCGGCAGGAGCCTTATGCTGACAGGAGGCGGAGGCCACTGGAGTTCGAGGATGGCGACCACGTCTTGTTGCGAGTCTCACCTCGACGTGGTATTCATAGATTTGGCCGAGGCGGCAAGTTATCTCCGTGCTTCATCGGACCCTTTCAGGTCCTCAGCAGGGTTGGCGAGGTGGCTTATCGCCTGGCTCTGCCACCTCAGTGGCACCGGGTGCACGACGTCTTCCACGTATCTCAGCTGAGGAGATACGTGCATGACCCGACGCACATCATTGACCATGGGGAGCTTGACATTGACGATGGGGCGACTTTAACAGAGGTTCCGGTGGAGATAGAGGATCGACAGGAGTGGGTCCTGCGTGGGCGATCGATTCCTCTTGTGCGCATCAGATGGCAGCACAGAAACCTCCAGGAGAGCACATGGGAACAGGAGGCTCAGATGCGTGCTCAGTACCCTCATTTGTTCTCCTAGTTTTTGTTGTATCATTACGAGGACGTAAAGCCCTGAGGTGGGAGTAATGTAAAGACTCGTAAAATTCAAGGGAAATTTTTTCTTAATTTTCTTTGAATTTTACAAGAGCGCGGTTTCTGACGGCACCTGATTCCGAGGCCCGGAGTGCCCGGATTCAATTTCCGAAGTTTGGCTCGGGTACGTTCAGTGAACGAACGAGCGGGAATTTCTAACTTTTGATCCGGTGCTCCGAATTGAAATCCGAGGGCACCGATGAACTCGCAGCGCCGATATTCGCCTAAGGAGACCTTTTCCGAGGTTGCGTTTATTTCGGGTTGAGAGTTAGTTTTTGGGAGTTTAGAATAAGTTAAATAAAAATTTTGGATTACAAATTTTTATTTATACTTGTTGGTTAACTTCTCTCAAAGAAGTTAGGGGGGGACCCACACCCACTTAACCTCCCTTGAGAGGATTAAGTGTGGTGGGGCCCACACGAACCCTAAACTTTTCATCTTCTCTCAAACTCCCTTAACCCCTCTTTAAATGACATGACAATTGTTATTTAATTTTGGAGTTATCCTTTTTGAATTTCAAACCTTTGAAATTCTTTTGTTAAGTTTGTGAATATCATAAGCTCTTATCATATTTTGCTGGGTTAGAACTCTTTAGCCATCTTGTGAGGATTTGAGAGCTTTTCTTTCTTCTTCAAACTTTGACGAAGAACGCTCAAGCTTGACGAAGAACGGTCAAGCTCCGACGAAGAACACCGCTCCTCTCTTCTTCGTCTTCCGTGTCAACGAAAGGGAACGCCGCTTCCTCCTCGGACTTCCTTCATCGACATACGAAGTTTCGCCAACGACGTATCTCTTCGGGCGTATCTCTTCGTCAACGGATTTGACGAACGACTACCGCGACGGCAGTCCTCCGCGACGTTGTCTTCCGCAGGACGTTGACAAATCTTCGAACCTTATACCCAAGGTAGGGGTGGTTGTTAATTGTTTATTTATTTATCCTTGTTCGTGGTTCTAGCGTGACTAACGTGAGGTTTTTAAATATGTGTTATTGTTTAACGTGAGGGGGCCGGACCGCATGAACACGGCCGAACCCCCTCCTTCGTTCTTGATGTTTTATATTGCGGATGAAACAAGGTGGTGAGGTGCCGTCGCACCACGTGGTTATTCGCCCGATTATATTGCGCGGCGCCATCGCGCCGCGCCGTGGAAGAATCATCAAGAACGCGACGCCGTCACGGCGCGTCGAGGGGAATGGAAGGCGCGGCGAAGGGGCGCGGTGCCGTCGCACCGCGCTGGACGACGAACACCGCGGTCGGTTCCGGGCCGCGGCGAGACGGGAAGACCGGCGGCACGCCGGGCCGCCGGCGTCGGAAGCCGGAAAGGGGACCAGATTTTCCGGTCCGGTTGGAGAAAAACCGGCCGGCCAGGTGGCTGGCCGGAAGGTCAAAGGCCGGGGGAATTTAATTTCCCCGGCCAGCTCAAAACCCCCCCTCATTTAAGAGAGGGGGGCGGTTTCCTTGAGGGGGGCAGGCGGCCCCCCGGTTGCCTTCAAAGCAGGCCCCCATGAGGGGGGGCCGATCTCTAAAAAGGCGCAGCTCTTAAGACGCGCCGCCTTGTTGGAAGCGGGGGCTTAGCCCCCCGCGCGTGACCCTAGCGGCGCCAGGCCGCGCCGGACCGCGCCGCCGCGCCGGTCCGCGCCGCCGTGCCGGTCCGCCGCCGGCCGGGCCGGGTCGGCCCGGACCCGGACCCCCCCGTTTTCGAGACGACTTCGGTCTTTTGGCCATAACTTGAGCCACGGACCTCCGATCGACGAACCGTCTGCGGCAACGCGATCCTTGGATCGAGACGGTCGTTTCGGTATACTATACTCAAGGCGCACCTTCTTTTTCGGGAGCCTACGTGGTTAAAACTCCTTAGTTAAGCGTGCTTGGCTTAGAGTAGTGACCAGGATGAGTGACCTCCTGGGAAGTTTCCCAGGATGGGTGTGAGACGGAAAGGCTGATATCTTTCAGACTGGACGTCCTATTGACACACCGTCAGCGGCGATGCAATCCTTGGATCGAGACGGTCGTTTCGTTATATCGCACTCAAGGTTTCAGATTACTTTGAGTTCGGCCGGGTTGGTTCGTACACGAAACCAACCGGACCTTCAGAGCGGAAACGCTCATATCTTGAGCTACGGACGTCCGATTGACGTGCCGTCAGCTTTGTTGTATTCCTATTAGTGAGACGGATCTTTTGGCATACTCCGCCTGAGGTTTGGACGCAGGTGGAGTACGGTCGGGTTGGTTTTTCCTTAAAAACCAACCGGGCCCCGGAGACGAAAATGCCAATAACTCTCAGACCGAGCGTCCGATCGACGCGCCGTCTGTTGCGTTGAGTTCCTGTTGACGATACGTAACTTTTGGATACATCAACTCTGGACTTTGTGACAGTTGATGTATCAGCCTCTCGGCTCGTGGAGTGGACCCTCCGAACGAGCTTGCTGTGTGCGGGAACCCTAGTGCTGGTTGCGACTGCGACTGTGACTACTACTGCTACTGCTACTGTGACTGCGACGACGACAGTACAAAGATCCTGTGTGGATTCGACGACGACGACTACAGCACTCAACGATCCTACGTGGATCAGTGCTACGATCCTGTGTGGGTCTTTGCGGGGGTTAGTACATATCGATCCATCGTGGGTCCGACGACTTAGATGGATCAGTGATCATCTTCACCGTCATCCGAAGAAGTATGCCTGTGTGACCTGAACCTTCTATTTTACTCCATAGAGGTAGTGCGCTTGGTTGTAGCGGCAGACCCGTGATTCTGGAGACGAGCATACGGAGTACGGAGACCGTGTAGCCGGCTGAGACCTGAAGACTGCTCGACCGACTCGACTTGGAGTGAGTCGACTAGCCCAGTGGACGGAGCGCCCGGTATTTGGCGGCAGACCCACGGCGGACGGAGCGCCTGGTAGTTGGCAGCAAACCCGCGGTACTCGACTGGAGGAGTACCTCTGTAGGCTATTTGGGTGAGCGCCCGGTATTTGGCAGCAGACCCGCAGCGGACGGAGCGCCCGGTAGTTGGCAGCAGACCCGCGGTACTCGACAGGAGGAGTACATCAGCAGTTTTAGGTTAGTGAGCAGTACCTCGGAGTCGTGACAGGACCACTGTACACTTCAGAGATGGGGCTCTTCAGCAGTTACGATTTTGATAATGAAAATCCTGGTGTGAGCTGAATCCTAATTGCTTTCCTGTGTGGATTGTGTTGTGCTATCCTGTGTGGAATACGTTTTGCTTTCCTGTGTGAAATACGTTTACTTTCCTGTGTGGACTGAGTTGTACTTAGGCTCAGAGGTTGGTGCGTATTTGAAATTGATGACTTAGGTATATGTATGGTCATATACCTAAGCATTGTCGGTTGTTACTTCGTGTTTGTATTTTTCTTTGTGGTTTATCCTTTGTGGATTTCGGGAGACCTACAGGGGTCTCGGGGTCCCTACTGAGTATCTTATACTCACCCCTGCACGGGCTATGCCCGCACTACGTTGTGTTGGTTGCAGACGACGGACAGCGTTGATCTTGGCTGAGGCTTGCAGAGCAGGACGGTACCTGGAGGTGGACCATTGGGCGGGACGTGTTCGGAGCGGACGGCGGGACCCGTGGATCAGTGGAGCTATCTGTACCCACCCTTCAGGTGGGATCTCCAGTGGACATCTCGGTGTAGCGGCTTTTACTTACAGTTGTTGTTTTCCCTTTCGAGTTGTACTTTACTTTCAGTTTGGGTTTGTATACTGGCCCATTTACTTTTCCGCACTTCCAGTTGTACTCTGCTTTTGCTTAGTGTTTACTTTCCACTTGCTTTCTCTGTGGTGTTTGTTTACTTTACAAAGGCAATGCCTTCCCTTTTTACCGGGAATTACGCCTTGGTGCTAGTCACCAGCCCCTGGCCTATGGAAGGCGGGCTTGGGGTAGTCACGGCACAGACCCGAGGGCTGGTCGTGACACTATCACTATTATATTATTTGTCCTAATTTAAATTCTTCATTTCATGGTAATTTTATCAATTCATAAAGTCATGATTATGTTAATGTATTATATTTTGGTTTTTGTAGGAGATGGGATTTTTGGATTATTACTTATGATTTTTATTTTTGATTATTCAATTTAATATAATTTAAAAAAACTATCAATGAAATCATTTCATATGCCCAATATATCTCGTAAACTGATTGATTTTTCATGATTTATTTTTCAAGCCTCTTGGTAAGCTTGTTAAACAAGTCCAAATTTTAATTATTGATGGACTATTTATTTGAAAATATATAATGGTCAATGATATTTATGATTGTTTATTTATGATGAATTTGAGATATTTGAAATCATTCATTGGCATAACTTTTTTGGAAAACTGTGAAATTTAATCTCTCCAATAACATCACACACAATCATGACCTCTATGATTCTCTTATGAAATTGATGGTATAGTCATGGTATGTATGCCATTTCATCTTACAAAATTGTATTTCTATATATTATTTCTCTTCTGATAACTTCCATCACTATACCAGATTGAATTATGTATGTGCATCTAATATTCGAATTTTTTATTCTATAAAATCATAAAATATTAATAAAAAAATTAAGTTTATTGGAGGTATGAAATGTAAATTTAGTGGTTATATTTATGTTGTGAGACTGAGGTTTTAATTTTATAACTGCTTAGATTAGTGGGATTTGGAATTTTATTTCAATTGTTGTTCAATATCATTGGTGGAAAAGAATTAGTAAAGAAAAAACTATTCTTGGACTAAATTTAGTAGATAAATGCTGTGGATATAGGATTCAAATGATTGACACATATACAACTAGCGAAATTTTTTCACAATTGATTTATAAGATGTTTTCACCAGTTTAGTGTCATTGATATCATTGGATTTCATATTAATACACTTTTAGAGATAATTATGTCTAGATTTGATGATATTGGAATATTTTTTTGTGAATCTTTCAATGCTCATATTTCAGTCTTCTACTGAGAAATTTCAACAGGCATTATTGTATAGATAACATACCATGAGTTTCATCCCAGGAATGTAAAAGGGTTTGTGAGGGGGATTTTATAGTACAAATTATTATTGAATGTTTTATTGATATTAATTGATATTTTTACCTACATTTATATTACTTTTCTGATTTAGTGGGAAATTGTGTTTTGGGCTAGAAATTGAAAATTTTACAGAAATTCAATTTTTACCATTTTAATATACCAATTTAATATTGTCAAAAAATTCTCTTTTTTTAAAAATTTTAACAAGAAAAATTGTATTAATATTCAACACTAAAGTATTTATATTTTTTGCTCAGACCATTATATATTGATCACACACTTTTGGGCCCTAAAATGCGAATTAATGAATGCATGGATAGAATATATATAATTTGAACCCACCTCACTAAATAATCCATAACTCATTCATTACTACATGGAATAAAAATAAATGTTAGGAGGTTTTGTGGAATAAATATAATGAATTTCATTAAATAAGAGTGACACTATGTCTTCAAATTATGGAAGTAGAAAATGCAGTTCAATATGAATTAATTCTTGGAGACCAAAAGACTCATGTATCTTTGTTTTCAATTGAATCCATATTCTAATATCCAAGGTAAATAAAGAATATAACATATCCATATTTATTAATAGTTGTGAATAAATATTAATTTTAATTTAAATGGGATGCTATGTTTTATGGCATACCTGATACGGAACAATTTTTTTCTTTGAAATATTATATTGCACACAACGTTGAGTTATACTGAAAAATAATATAATAATATTATCATTTTAAATGGTAGATAACACATAGACATTGTAATGGAGGGAATTAAAATAACTAACTATAATATGATTATATATGGTTGTTAAATGTTTTTACATTTATCCAACAAATGTTAGAGGATTAAAATGTGAATGAATAGAATTTTAAGCACAAATACTCTTATATTCATTAAATGTTAGATATTCCACCTTTTAATAGTGAAAACTATTTAAATATATTTTTGGTCACTTTTATATGTTCTATTTGACAAAATTAATTTCTTCTTTAAAATTGGGATATCTAAATTTACAATTTGTAAAATTCGGGAAGTTTTCTGATAAAATTCATTTTTAATGAATACTGGTGAATAGTGTATTTCAATTCAAAAAAAACATTTCATATAATTTATTTATATTGATAGACTATCTCTTTAAATGTTTTTAACGTTTAATCAGATTATATTTTTATGATTTAATCTTATATTTGACATTGTATGTAAATTTGTTTCGAAATTGGGCATAAATAAGTGTCAATCTTTTGATAGTTATCATTTTTTCAAAACACACTTTTTCGTTGACCACAAAAATTAATTTAAAATTATTTAATAAAACTTATATATTTTTAATTTGGTAAAATAGAAACCATTTTTTAATTCGGAAAATAAAATATTTCTTAGGATGAATTTTTGGTTTATTTTTGAAAACCTTCAATTTTTGATGAATACTGAAATCAGTAAGTTGTAGTTAAAAACTGACTTTTTTTAAATGACTTTTTAGCGCTTTTGTGAATTAAATTTTGAAATTTTGACATACATGTTTTACATCAGTATGTAAAATATGGTTCAATAAGATGAAATCATTTTTTGGTGAATAGTAACTTTTGCCTTTTATTTTCCACATTTAAAGGTATATATGGTAATTTAAGGTAAAACAAATATTATAAAAATATTAAATTATCCTAAAATTTGTCCTAATACTATTTGATGATTCATTTCCAACCATGGGCATCCTTGGGTCAATTTGGGGACCCCATGGATCCACTTAATAGTGATAATGATACTTTATATTAATTAAAATAAAGTGAAGGCAAAAATGACATAAACATATATCTTTTAGTAAATAAATTTGTACATGTGGTTATATAAGTTTTCTCTTAGAATATAAATATTCGTTTGAAATAAAAAATTATTTCCTACATCATTGTAATTTTTTTATAACTTTTAGACAAAAAATATATATAAATATTTATGTCACATTATTGATGATGTGTTTAACACGTAAATGAATGATTTAAATAAAGAAGAATATAAAAATTAAAAAAAATATGAAACACCTGTCCATTTTGTATTGGATGATTTTATTTAAAACATGAGTTATCTTATCTTCTACTTTAATATGTTTTGGACTTTTAAAACTTGAAAATAATTATATAATAAATAAAATATTTTCAAATATTCCAAAATAGCCCCTCCTCCCCCTTTTAATAATTTGTCAACTCTAACCCATTAATCACCCCTCTAGAGCCTATTGGATTTTCCAAAACTCTACCAAATAATGCTCTCAAGAACCCTATCTTCCCCTTAGAAGCCTTACCTTAGGAATAATGAACTTCAAGAAATTTTTTTTGTTCAAACCAATGGGAGTTACCCGATTTAATGGTAACATATTCTCAAAAGTTATTTATTTTTTTTACTTCTCCAACCCCTTGAATTATATTTATTCCATTCTTATATAACAAAAATAGTATCCTAATTATGTTAGGATGTTTTTATGAGATTTATTTGAACTACACCTACATACACCTCCACCCAATGGGTAAATTTTTTTTTTGTGGACGTCGAACTACTGCCTCACGAAATGATGATTGTTCGATCTTATCCAACCACCACTAATTATGGCCATTATTATGGAATTGAATTTATATATATTATTTTTATGTTTTCTCTATAATTCTATAATTTTATTTACAAACATACCATTATGCTTTCAAATACGTGTAAACGTGATAATATCATTTGAGGAAGTGCAGAGTACCACCTGCTGGATGTGATGTGATTCATTCATGACATACATGAAACATATAAAATATTGACTTAATTAAATTATATAAAATATATATCATATGATATTATACTTAAATTATAATATACATATGTATCATTTGTTTTTAATTCTATTAAACATAAAATAGAAATGAAAACAACATTCATGCATACGTACGACTTACCATCAACAGGAACGGTGCATTTTATTTATTATCTCCAAATGTCATTTACTAATTATTAATTTATATAATACATACTGGATATATATGTTATATATGATATTTATATCTTGAATATCTTTTCGGAGATATTATAATTTTGACCACATGGACAATTTGTAATTATAACATGTTCATTTGTTACTCAAGAAACAAAATTGAAAAAACGACCATTATTAAGTTAAATGATTGCATAATGATTATGTCATAGTAATAAGTGATTTAAAAGATTTAATGAACCCTTAAAATGTTTTTAAACAAGTATAAATTTACTTTATATTATTATTCAAGATATTAATGAACGAACGGGTCATCTCGGACACGAGGTAAGGGGTTTCTTGACTCATTTTTAATTTCGTGATATTTCCATTATTAACCACTTATTTATTGCATGTGATGTATTTTGTACATAAATTATATATATTTTATCATGATTATATTTATATTCTTGGTATTTTGTGATTAATTTGTTGGTTACAAACTTTTTTTCTTATGGCTCGACTGATTACAAGGCGGTAATGTGTTTCTTATAACACATTTAATTCCGTGATATTTTCATTAATCCACATTTATTTATTGCATGTTGTGTATTATGTAATTCCATTTGATATATATTATTATGATTCAATTTCTATTCATGGTACTCTATGGTTCATTTGGTGATTATTAACCTCTAGTCATACTACTCAATTGATTACAACCTATTAAAGAGTTTTCATCTCACTTTTTATTCATTGATATTCATGCAATATTTTCCACTATTTCCATTCGTGTGGTGTATGTACTTCCAATAATTGTATTATTTGTGAAAAATAATTTAATTTATGGGCATCTACATCTTCATAGTATGATCCTTCTTTCATGTGGTGCATGATTCATAAGATACAATATTGGTAATGGAACATTTTACCCCAATTTCCATTCTTGGGGTTAATCTTCTTGTTCTTAATTATATCATGCTATGATTATGTGTGGAATAAAAATTTATTTATTTATGTTGTAATATCCCCGTTTCTTTTTATATACTTTGGATACACAGAGTAACTCCATTGGTAAATTATCACCTCACTGATATGAACTTGATAAGTATAATCTTAACTCAATTTCCACTCATCGAGTTTAACATCCATGTCATTGGTTTTGTTTTGAAATGAACATTTTGGAATGTCTAAAGATTGATTTAAAATAAATATCCTATAATATTGATTATATATATAATTTTTACCCATTATTATGAATTTAAAATATCCGTAATCTAAGGATACTGTTTTATATGGTATTTCGTCTAACATTACATTCCATTGAGACTTCATTGTTGTTATACACTAATTCACTTTTATATGGTATTAATATTATCATATAGAATATTATATCATGAATCAATTTATTTTCATGATATTATAATGTTTTGAATAATTTTATTCCTCAATTATTTGTATTCAAGCGTATCTCATTTGGTTAGGAACAGTTTATCTAAAATATCATTTTAAATTGTTTAATGATTTATTATTATAAATATTTTCATTCAGATCCATGTTTTAAAATGGTTTTATGGATTTAATTATATGGACATGAATATTTTGAAACCAAATTTATTCCAACTGTTTCAAAGTGGTATGGGACACATTTGTTTAGAAATGTATTTATTAAATGTTTTAAATGGTTTAGAAAATGGTATGATAAGACATTGATTATGTCAATATGTTGAAATGATATATTGTGATTGAAATTTGGAAATGATATCTTTACCTTATGATTGATCATTTTTTATGATTATGTTGTGGTTACTGGGCATTTTTTACGCATATGAGTGGTTTCGTGAAAAACCTAGGGCGGGTGAGACCGAGATAGCTCTCCAATGAATTGGGTAACGTGAAGGAGGTAAACATTAATGTTTCTCCTTAGAGATTTATGTAATATACATTGATGGGTATTCCAATGTACCTCACTATGTAGCTGTGATAGCTATAATGTAAGTATGATATTGGTTCCACATGTTACCTTTATAATTTATGATTGTTATGTGTTACTCATATATATATATATATATATTGTGATTTCATGAGGTATGTTATGATTGAAAAGTAAGGTATCTTTTATTTGTATTTATTTATGGGTTAATGATTCCATTCCTTATTTTATTACCCTTAATTTTCTTTTCATTATCACCCCTACTTATGAAATGTTTTTCACATGACATAAAAATTAATTTTTTGAAGGATCTGATCAGGGAAAAGTCATGCTATCTAAAACAACGAACTAGACGTGTTATTTTTTAATGCTTTTTGTTTTATAAAAAATTGGAAATTTATTAGATGAGTCTAATTTTTAATTTATGAAATGTAATGTAATTGATATGGCCTAATTATATAAAACAATACTCCTGAAAATATATTCTATGTGAATCCTTGACATAACTCAATATTATGTAATGATTAACGTCAGGTCCATATTGTTCACATCCATGGTCGGTTTAGATTACTTTAGTGGTTAGGGTGTTATTTAAGAAGAAGTGAAATAACCATAAACGTTAGTATATTGGAAAGATTCAATGTTTTTTAGATATGTCGAATGATTTTAAGATAACATGAATAAGTATGTTTTAGTGTTTACCCTTAGTATAAGATAATATATGATGATTTTACTGATATACTCACACTGAAGTGTATGGTTTTAGTTGAGTGCTTGATTTAACATGCATTAAAGTAATAATGGATGTAGAGAAAATTGTGACAGTTTTTAGAATAAGAAACTGAATGAAATGGAAACATCAATAAGAACTATTATGGTTAATCTCAACCATGTATCTAAAGTCATGATCGACCAGCTGAACCTTCTAGATCTTTATAAGTATTTATATATAAAAGAAACAAATTCCTACATAAGTTCAGGTAATAATCGTAATGGTAAGTATTTTAAAAAACCTATGAGTCAAGGATATGGAATGAAACACTTAGGTAAATTCCTCAAAGGGATGGGATGATTCTATTGATCTGGTAATTAAGGTCCTAATGAAAGATCCTACCATGGAAAAAGGAAGAGTCCAATTGACTCCAAGAAAGGGAAAGATGGTCTTTCCAGAAGATCAATTGAATTTATTAAATATGGATCTCATTATAATTATACAAATAGATGTCCAACAAAGAAGGTTTGGGAATGGGATCAGTAGGATCATAAAAATATATGTTTATCAATTCCTAATTTCATTCCAATTGAAGAAGAGAAAATAGAAAATTAATAATAAATGGTATGAATTATATCTTACATTATGTTTTGACATTATTGAATCGTACGATAATATGAATGATATCGTTTGTAAGAAAGAATTATTATGGAATAAATTTGAAAATAATGGATAATGGATGATAAAGAATGTTGAATGATAAAAAATTCTACATATAAGGGATTCAAGAGGTACGATTCAATTTAGAATGATTAAATAGTTAAAATTATTGAAAATATATTGATGATGGGATTACAGTGGAAGAGTTTTTCAAGTATGTGTAACCGTGTTGTTTGATATGTGATAATTTTATTCAATAAATTGTTATATTTTCTTTTGTGGACATAATAAATAATATTAGGGGTTCATATGATCTTTTGTTGTTGAGGCAATTACAGATTATTACATTATGGGATAAAAATTTGAGGTTTCAATTAAAATTTGTGGTTAAAATAGGTTATGGTTATTTTAAGTGATTTATCTCATTTTTGGGAATGTTAAAAAATTATATAGTTTCTGAAAAATGACAATACGTAGACAGTGTGACCACCCACAACATCAGAAAAATCTATAGGACTCGATCCCACAACGAAAGTGCGATTCCGATTTATCATCTACCACTGGACTATGTGAAGTCCATGGTTAGTCTGACTACTTATTTTTAGTTAAATGATTTTATTAATCAATAATAAGTTGATTTTGGGTACTATTTTTATCAAATAGATATCTATAGTATAGGAAAATGATTTGGTGATTAAGGGATAAAGGTTATTTTGGAAGATGTTATCTTTTTTGGGAACACTATATCCTTAAGGGAAATAGAATACTATAGGATTACATTATTGGAGTATTGGTGAAAATATTATTTTGGAAGAATATATGTTTTTATTGTCTACATAAGTTGATTTGGTTTATTTATGGAAATGATGAACCTATCATAGAGAATATGTGATTAGGATAATTACACTTCAGTATGAGACTTTAAGAGTGGTCTATGTTTTTAGGGATAAATGTTAGAATTTACTGTGGAAAACTATGTGATTAAATACTATAGACTTTTGGGTTTCAATATTAGATTTGATTATTTTTATGAATATTAATGGAAATTTTATATTGAATGGTATTTCATGAACATTGGGATATTTTTGTTGAATATTTAATATTAAGTGTAGTATTTAATATTATAGAGGATTTTCCTTTTGGGGATTATCTAATCTTGTACTAACCAGTTTTGGTTTTGGTTGATGTCCAATGATATGGGTAATATATTGTTCATATTTTTTAGATTATGTGATACTCTAGATGTGGATTTTAGCACTTTAGGTGTGACCAAGTCATCTTGTATACTATTCATTTGGTGAAAAGATGAGTTTGTGGTGGAATTTTATTAAAGGACGAACATCTATCAGACTAGTAAGTATATTTCCTCACAATCGTAGTCAATTTATTAATATCATTCCTCAAAAATATGAAAAGTATCTTAAAAAAAATTTATACGACCTTTTTTATCATAATAATTTTACCCAAAAAAATTAATGGTATTGTTGTTGGTAACATTCCGTGATTATGTTCACTATCACTCTCTATTAATCTACGAGAGTTAGTTTCTCTTCTGTATACATGTTTTCATGGAATCCTAGTATTTGTTGTCTCGGGTGATATTTGTACTTCTCTTCCTTTATTTTAAATTCATATTATAATTGACTATTTTTCTGATGTGGGACATTCAATGATGTTTGCAAGGCAAATTTTAAAATTGTGAGGACGCAATTCCCAAAAGGGGGAAGGATGTATCATTTCAAGTAAATATAGATTATAACATTTACATATTTTTTTAATATTTGTCAATTAAATAGTAATTTTACTTTAATGGGGATGCAATGTTTGATGTCGTACTTGATACTCAACAATATATTTATTTGAAATCTTATGTTACACACAACATTGAGTCATACTGAAAAATAATATAATAATATTATTATTATAATTGTCGTTAACACATAGTTGTTGTATTGTAGGGAATGGATATAAAAAACTAAAATATGATTATATATGTTTGAAAAATGTTTCTAAATTTATCAAATAAAAGTTAGAGGTTTTATATGTGAATAAATTGAATTTTAAGCATAATACTCAAATATTAATTAAAAGGTCGATTTACCACCTATTGATGGAGAACCCTCTATAAATATAGTTTTAGTAATTTTATATGTTTTATTTGAAAAAATAATAATCTTATTTATAATTGGTACATACAAATTTACATTGGGTAACATTCTATAATTTTTCTTATAAGATTCATTTTTTAATGAATATTAAAAAATACTATATTTTATAAAAAACATCCATTTTATATAATTTATTTTTATTGTTATATTATCATTATAAATGGTTTTGAAGTGTAATAATATTATATTTCTGAAATTTAATTTATTTTTCATCATTGGGATTAATTTCACTTTGAAATTAAGCATTAACAAGTGTTAATCTTATTATAGTTATTATTTGTAAAAAACACGTTTTTGGTTTTGACAACAGAAATTAATTTAAAATTAATTATTGCCACTTATATTATTTGAATATGGTAAAATAGAAATCATTTTTTATTCTAAATATCAAATATATATTAGGCATAATCTTTTGTAATTTTTTGGAAAACATCAATTTTTAATGAATAAGGAAAACACTGAGTGGTAGTTAAAAAAATAAACATTTTAATTTATATGAAATTTTACCGCTTCATATAATTGAATTTCAAAAATCTGACATACATGGTTGTTATTAGTAAGTAATATTTTGTTCAATAATATTATGATATGTTTTGGTGATTAGTATCGTTTGACTTTTATTTACCACGGTTAAATTTAAATAGGGTAATTCAAGGTAAAAATAATATTATAATAATATTAAATTACCCTAATATGTGTCCGAATCCTATTAATTGATACATTTCCGACCATGGGAATTCATGGGTCTATTTTACGACCTTATGGTGCCACTTAAGAGTGAAAATGACACTTTATATTAATTAATTTAATGTAAATACACAAATGACATAAACATATATCTTTTAGTAAATCAATTTTTACTCCGGGTAATATATGTTATATATTAGACTATAAATACTCATATTAAATCTGAAATTATTTCCTACATCATGGTATCATTATTATAATTTTTATACATCAAAAAAATAGAATTATTTATGACACAATAATGATGTAGTGTTTACCTCATTAATGGATTATTTAAATAAAGATGATTATAAAAATTAAAAAATTATCCAAAACCTGTCCAATTCTTATTGGATGATATTATTTTGAAAAAAAGTCATATTATCTTAGAATTTATTATATTTTGGACATTTTGAAACTGAAAATCATTATGTAATAAAAAAATATTTTGAAACATTCCTAAATAGCCCCTCCCCCCCCCCTTATAAAAATCCAACACCTCTAACCCATTACTCAAACCTCTCGATCCCCTTGGATTGTCCAAAATCTGCCCATATAAGCTGTCAAGATAATTCTATTCCTCCTAAAATCCATACCTTATGTATAATTCACATCAAGAAATCTCATTGGTTTAAACCAAAGGGAGTTACCTGATTAAAAGGTAACATATTATCTTACGTTCTTTTCTTTTGTTTTACTTTTCCAACCCACTAAATACTTTTTATACCATTATTTTATAACAACACCAGTATCCTTAATATTATAATATATTTTTATGATATATATTCGATCTAGACATAAACACACCTCCGCCTAATGGATAAATAATGTACGGTTTCTGTGGATGATGCACTGCTATCTCACGAAACGTTGATTGTTCAATATTATCCTACCAACTCTCATGGTGGCCATTATGATGGAACAATATTTTTGTATGATATATGTTATTTTTATGTTTCATCTATTCTTTTTTAATTTTAATTTACAAACATACCATTTTGATTTCCAATATGTGTAAAAATGAAAATTTCTTTGAAGGAAATGCGGACTCCCGCCCCCTCAAGGTGATATGATTGGATCATAACATAATTGGAAGGTATAAATGATGGAGTTAATGAAATAATGTAACATATAATTCATATGATATTATAAAATAATTATTATATACCTATTTATCATGGTTTTTTCCTTATATTAAAAATTAAATTGAAATGAAAGTACCATTCATTCGAACGTATAACATACTGTCTCCATGAACGGTGCATTTTATTTCTTATCTCAAAATGTCATGTATTAATAATAAATATATAATGGATATATATATATATATATTATATGATATCTAAGTAATGAATATGATTATGGCTATAATATTCTTTTATCCACATGTATAATTTGTAATTATAACAAGTTAATTTTTGGCTCAAGTAAAAAACATTTTTGACAAAACGTCCATTATTAACATAAATTATTGGATAATGTTTATAACATTGTAATAAGATATATAAAAATAAAAATAAATTTTACATAGTTTTTTTAAAAATTATAAATTAAATTTAGTTTATTATTAAGGAGATTATAGAATGAATGGGTCATGACGACCATGATGTAAGAGGTTTCTTATCTCACTTTTAATTTTGTGAGATTTCCATTGTTCACCACACATTTATTGCATGTGGTGTATTATGTATAGCCATTTGATTAATATTACGATTAATCTATTTATATTCATGTTATTATTTGATTCATTTGGTGGTTATTAACTTTTGGGCTTATGACTCGTTTGATGACAATGCTTTAAGGGGGTTCTTATTTCACTTTTAATTATATTAGATTTTTATGGTTCACTACTAATTTTTGATATGTGGTGTAATGTATACTGCAATTATATATATATATTACCATTATTTTATTTATAAAAATTTTATTCTAGGATTAATTTTTGTATTATTATATTTTTTTCATACGACTAGATTGATTACAATATGGGAAGGGGTTTTTATCTTACTTTTTATTCTCGTGAGATTCATGCTATATTTTCCACTATTTAAAATTTTGTGGTCTTTGAATTGCACATTATTGTATTATTTGTTTTATATATTTTAATTTATGGGTATTTAAATCTTAATTGTATGATCCATATTTCATGTGGTGTATGTTTCGTATGTTACCAAACCAGTAAGGGGTCTTTTTAAACTAATTTCCATTCCTTGGGTTACTATTCTAATTCTTAATTATGTCATGCTATTATTATGTCTGGAATAACTATTTAATTAATTATTTTTCAATACCCACTCATATTTTGTTAGGATATTTTTTTGATACACATAATCACTCCATTGATAAATTCTCATGTCATTTATGTGAACATGATAAGGGTAATCTAAACTCAATTTCCATTTATTGAGTTAAATATCCAAGTCATTGGTTTGGATTCAAAAAGATCATGTGTGAATGTCCTCTGATTGATTTACAATTAATATACAATCATATTGAGTGTATTTATATTTTTCAAACATTATTATGTAATTGATTTATCCTTAATCTAAGGGTGCAGTTTTATAAAGGATTTCTTCCCAATTTACATTCCATTGAGACTTCATTGCTGTTGTGAGCCATGTAACTTTTAAATGGTTTTAATAATATCCTTTGGAATATTATATCATTAATCCCATTATATAGATGATATTATAATGGTTTTATTAATTTTATTCCTCAATTATTTGTATTTAAGCATCTCTCATTTTGATAGGAACTCTTTAACTAAAATATCATCTTAAATATTTTAAAGATGTTTCTTCTAAATAATTCCTACTAATGTCCATTTTTTAAAAATGATTTTAAGGATTTATTTTTATAGACATGAATGTTTTTAAAATTAAATTTCATTCAAATGATTCAATGTGGTATGGGATGCTTTGATTAAAAAATCTCATTATTAAATGTTTTAAACGGCTTGGAAAATGGAGAAATAAATCATTAATTAGGTAAATATCTTGAATTGATGTATTGTGATTGAAATGTGGAAATGATATTTCTCTTTTATTATTATTCATTTATTATGATTGTGTTCTATTTATTGGGCATTATTTATTCAAATGAGTTGTTTCATGATAAACCTCGGGTGGGTGAGCCCGAGACAGCTCTCCAATGCATTGGGTAAGGTGATGGAGGTAAACTTTAATGTTATTCATAAGAGATTTAGCGAATATTTTGTTATGGGAATTCCAACATAACTCCATATAAATATGTGATAGCTACTATTTATGTATGATATGGATTCCACTGGTTACCATTGTGATATATGATTTCTAGGTGTTATTAATAGATCATATGATTTCATGAGGTTTGTTATGACTAAAATGAATGGTTTCATTGATTTGTTTTTATTGATGTGCTAATGATTCCATTACTTATTTTATAACCCCTACTGATCTTTTTATGGTCAACCCATGTTTAGAAATGTTTTTCATAGGACTTAATGATGCATAGGGTCTAGGATGGGATCAAGGAAAAGTCATGATATGTAAAACATGGAACTAGACATGTCATTTTTTTAGATTTTTTTTTAAAAAAGTGGATACTATGTAGAATGTCAAATTTGTAATTTTTGAAATGTAATAAAATAGATATGGACTAATTCTCTAAAACAATAATCCTAAAAAACATTCAATGTCAATTCTTTACTTAACTCATGATTTTGTAATATTTATGGTTGGGTCCTTATACATATCCCACCGAAGATATATTTAAATGAGGTTCTCAATATTGTGGAGGTTTCTCCAAAACTAATGGAAAATTCAGATGAATGTCTAGCTCCTAGAAACATATTATACCTCTGGAATCAATTCGTTCATTGTGCAATGATCCTTCCAAGAAGGATATACTCTCCCACTACTATTTAGTGTTTTGTTGTTTTCATTTTTGTAACATGACTATTTAATTAGAAAATATACATTTTTAAAATTTAATCTAATTATTTTTATTCATAGATTTAGCATACAGTAGTGGAGATGATATTGGGTGTTTCTAATTTGATCCATTGCTTATGAAAAGCGTCTACAAGATGAAAACTCCATACATGGAAGATTTATTTTGTTCATAGATAATATAATTACTTATAGATTAACTAATTTACCTTGAATGAAAAAAATGTAATTAAAATATTTCTCTCAACAAATTGAGTTTCAATTCATAAGGAAGTTATCATACATTCACATGACCTTGAGTTCAGACATGTGTGATTTATGTGAGTGAAACATCAATCTCAATATCCAGTAATCATGGGATAAAATTATAGGATTAAATGATAATTCCCTATCTTAATTAATTCTCAAATACAGAGAGAATATTCCATTGAAATTTTATATTTACCAGTAGATTTATTTTGTATCAGAATCAATGTATGGGTTTCTGATTAGAATCCCCAATTTGTGCTAGGGCTCACTATTCTAATATTTGTGTTTGTGTTAATATTGATTGGGTTTGATGATTGAAAAGGTTAAATAATCACAACCAAAATGGTTTTAATCATATTGGGTAATGATTAATGAATGGTTTAGAGGGTTTATTAGATCAACTACTTCATTTAATATTAGTGTTTTTTTAGATGTTGTATAGATGATTATTTCTTATACTTTTTTTGTTTATTTTTTAAAAATAAATCCCACTAGCCATAGTTTTTTTTATGATTCCAATTATTTTGTTGGATTCATCATGCAAATTATAGGTTGTTTAATTTAATTCCTCCGTGACAAAATGACATACGGAAGCCACATTTATTGAAATAGTAAAATCCAAAATATTTTCTGAGAATGTTTGGGAAAACACTCATCATATATCATTACAATATATTTCAAAATACACCATCTAAGTTTGGAAAATAATACCTAGACACACACTCATGGTCCATTTTAAAAAAATAACTGACACCATTATGGGGTGTACATTTCTCCAACTATTACAACAACATACATACGTCTGTCAAGCTGATGTTTTGAACCCCATGCCCAAGCCATTCACCCATGTGTAGAATATTTTACACCAATTATTAATCATGGAACTACAAAATATGACCTCCAAGCTATTAATCATAATAAATATGATAAATATATTGAATAAATTTTGTATCAAAATCCATTTTTACTAATTATCATACATAAAATAATCAAATAGATATTATATGACTCACTAGTGTTGACTAGTACAAATTCATCACCAACATCTACATAAAAGAACTAAAGGAACATTATTCCAATCATTGAAAATAATGTTCATTTATTTGTATTTAAATTTGAACCACTCAAGGGGAATCAATGTTATATGGATTTCCACAGTTGAAACCTCTAACATTAGTGTATGAGGGATTAGGCCATTATGTGATGGTTAATACTTCCACGACAGTTTTTTTTATTATATGTATATTGTTGTTTTTAAAAACTTAATTGTTCAAAAAATTTATTATTTAAGTAGTCCAAACCCTCATTTTCATGACCTAATGTATCTCTAATTATAATAAAATTCATAAAATCCATGAATATATTATAGGGACCAACTACATCTAGGTGAATCAAGTACCATTTTAATGTATTACTCGTAGAGTCTTACCTAGGATTGTTAAAACATTTAATGTCATTGTCCATCATCATTAGGTCCTAACAGACAAAAAATATTTAATTTAATTAATAATAATCATCCACAAATAATTAAATAAATTTGAAATATTAAATATTTAATTGAAATTATTTCTAATAATATAATATATTTCTAGCAGAAATATCACATAGGGATATTGACAAAACACACACCAAAGACCTATGGTGTGACAATAACCTCAATTCAGAAAAATATCTAATGCATTACACTAGATCATTATAAATTTATATATAGTTTTGAATATTTTTTGAAAAAATTATGATGTTAATGTACCTTAATAAATACAACATGATAAAATGGGATGATGTAATATACATCCTACTTCTTGATTAGAAGTATGAAAGACCAAATCTCAATGGTTTGTATCACCATCAACTAGTTAAATCATTAACAGATTCCATGCTTCAGAAGAAGACAATTAAATTGAATATAAGAGGGTATTTGTGGTGGTTAATAGAGGTGACACATTACCCACATCACTAGAAGGGAACACATATATGGAAACCCCAAATTAGAGGATGATAGTAATGAAATTTTTTAACATTAAAATGAAAAAATGGTTAGACTTCATATGTATAATGGAACACTAGCTGCCTATGGAATCTGTCTAACCTATGTCAACCTATAGATTCAAGGCGATTTTAGAAAACCAAAATCTTTCTTGTATCATTATTTGGTAGGCATGTAGTAGACTAAGCCACCCTGGCCCCATAAAATACTCACTTAGTCTATTTGGGAAACCATTATATCCCTGTTTCACTTCCAGTTATACATTATGGATGTCTACCAACAATTTTTATCTCTTTATGATGTTTATTTCACAACATAACTCATAAGTTATATTGAAAATTATTATTACATATAAAAATATTAACTTATATTGATATGGGACCACATAACCATCCCACCATAATACATTTCCTCTCACAAAATCCCTGATGATTATCCACTCACATCTTCAAACCGTCTTTAATCATTAATTATAACCCTAATTATCATGTTCCTTTTTTTCAAGAGCCAACACACCACTTTAGTGTATCTATAAAATCTTTCACTCAACTAGCCTAATAATGATCAGTCACATAAATTCATTACCCAAACATTTATATCTAATTTATCACCAACCTCCCATTTTATAAAAACTTTACCAATTTAAAATTTAACATTATATCTATGGTTTTTTAATACCATAAGAAATTCCTCAAAAAGGAAAATTCCAAACTATGGTTCACCTCTACCACTAAATACTTTTTCTGAAAACAATGTCAATGTTTTCATGATATCCTCTATATGTTACTTAACATATAATACATATTAACCCATAATTTTTATTACTTAACATTTATAATAATCCTTACATACAAATTCCATTCAAATGAAAATGTTTTTTGACTATCCGGGAATAATATTAATGCTTCATATTTTTAAAAAAAATTTATATGGAATTTATGGAATATATATGTTATCTAACGAAATATATCTAGCATGGTTTTTAACTAATTAATAATAATTTATATAAGTAAACATTTAAATATAAAAATTTTGTCCAATATAAAAAATTTCATCTTTATCCATTTACATACATATAAATTACTAATCAATATTCCATTATTCATGGAGGAATAATTTCACTATCCATGTATCCCCAACTGTGTCCGTATCAAAAAAAAATTCATTATTCCCTAATTGAATCATCATTCAACGAAAACAACCATCTTATGATACCACACACACAACTAATACAATAAATTATCAAATTCCAACAATTACAAATGTTATATTAATCCACAAGCATGTTTTTTGACTCTATCTAGTTTTACATGAAAATTAACAAAAAAAATTATCTTATTAATAATATTTAAAATAGTCTAACTTATCATCCATCATTAAAATATCATCAATAATATACATTGATCAATCTGGAACACCTCAATTTCACTCTCCAAACGGTTAAATATTTCATAAGTATTATTATATTACAACTGTGGGAGTATCCTATGGATTGGACCACTTAATCAATTTCCTAATCATTTAAACCGATATTTTAATATATCATTGGAAAAATAAATCAGACATAGAAAAACTCCATTATATGTGGGAATAAATTTAAAATATCAATGAAATTATATTTTTTATCATTAAAGCAATCTAAATAATTACCCAATAAGTAAATATTATTATGAGGGTCACCTCCCTTAACTGGATGCTGGTGCACTCCCAAAAATACATCGATACTAATACCACTATATTATCAAAATTTAATTGTGTTCATCAATATCAATATTTTTGTTTCTCCTATTGATCAAAACTTACAATATTCCCTATGTACTAATCACATATGTAACTCATCCACTTTTTATCTATCCGAGGTCCGATAATGTGAATTTTAAATTTATTTTCCCATATGTTCCATGTATAAACAACATACACACAAGTTTGATCACATATATTCATATGAGTGTACACAACTATACAACTTGATATCATAACCTAAGTTACACTCCCATTAGTCACATAATTATTAGGAAAACAATAAATTCCTAACAACATTCCTTGTTACATGAAATGTGAAAATGTATATCCAATAACATCACAGATCATCTCCTCAAAAATGATTCAATTTCACCTATACCGGGGGAAACCATATGATCATCCACCACCTAGAACAGTTCTTTGTCACATAAATCCATCGATATTCTCATTTAATGATAAAATAAATTTATTAACAATATGATTAGTAAGTCGAATGAATAATCCCTTTAAAATAAATTTTTATAACATGGAAGTCTACATGAATTGTAACCAATAAAAAATACATGCATGCTATGAATCAAAAAACCCCATAGTAATAAATCTTAATTTCCCATATATTGATATAATTTCTCAATCATCAATACTGATACAAAGTAATATTGGAATACAATTATATATCTAGAGAAAATTTCATTACTTGGGTAACCCCTATCATGGGTTTCCTTTGGTTGTACAGCACATTGACTCCCTATATTCCTTGTCAAAATCAAGGTACCTTTACAGTCTCACCTACCCCTAATGTCTTGAGTCCCGCAAAACATAAACTACCAACATCAACAATGATATCATTTCTTTAATAACACTTGATATCTGACATTATGAAGCACCAACTATAGGGTCCCATATTCATAGAAGATGATTTTCATTCCATGTCATCATCCTAAAAGGGAAACCATTACCATGATACACAATAAAAGTTACATCTACTTCCATAACATACCATTGGATATCCCAAAACTATTATTTCCCTATGATGATCTCTACCCTCAGAATCATAACTACATTATTTATTATATTAATTTATATATAAATCTATGTGGTAAAATTTTATATATTTTTTTATTGAAACATTAAATTATAAAACATGTATACTAACAACCCATATATGGTTTACTTCTAAGGTAAAAAAATTATATTACCATCATATTTTGGTAACTAAACATAAAGTGCACATGATGTGAATCATAATTTAAATAATTTTGTGTCCTTCCATAATCCCAAATTAATTGAATTTTTAAATAAATTAATATAAATATTGTTGTATCTAAAATGAATTCCAAAAAAAATTCAATTAATTAAAATTCCATATGATTTTTTGACTCACAAATCAACTGGGACATTTTTTTAGTTTTGTAAAACAATCATTAGTAATGATATATATCGATTGTTTACATATATGTCATGAATTATAAACACCGTGTCCAATTTCTCCCATATAAATGATAATATATATAATATAAATAATAATCCTAAAACAAAACAATATGTGCATTACATGATGACATATCAGTCAAAAATAACACCTTAAATCCAACTAATCAATCATAACCCTTTTGACATAGACATTATATAGGACTATGTGTCCATGAAAAACAATCATATTACCTATTACTGAATCAAACAAAATACCATTGCTACATACTTATAGATCCCTGATATTATTTCAAAAAACATTGAATGAACTATATAATATCATGAATAACCATAACGTGAATAGAAATTAGACAATTAAACATGAGAATATATGTACACCACACAATACACTAAATGAATATAACTAGTAATGTGGGACTACGATGGGATTCTTGAGAGACTATACCCCCACATTTTAGTTTCCAATCATATATAAATAACCTTGAATCATATAGTTAAGAGTAAATAGAATAATAAATATTTAGAAAATACATAATTTTTGAAATATATATAGATAAGAAAATATGACTTATCACCCACTGGGCCAATATCATCTACAAATGAATAATCAAATAAAATAAAATACAATGTGGAGCCACTATAACTCTGAGAAAGACATAATCCATTAAAAATGTAATCAATAGAGTTATCCCTTGTTATGATGAAATATTAGGCCACATCCCAACATTTTACTATAATATATGTAAAGTATCTTAGGTTCCCATGTTTTAAGAAAAGTTGAGCTGGTTGTGATTAGAAAACTCATCCTGGATCATCCAATGTGTTCCATTACTCTACTTGAAATGTCGGGATATGTTCTTGTCATATGGTCCTATGTTGTATACAATTACAATAAATAAATTATTAAAACTAACAAAATAAATTATCCAATATAATATTTTATTGACTCTAAGGACAGCACATAGACTATTCCAACCCATGTAATATGAAACATTCCATTACTGATCTGTCAGTATGTTACCCCAATCGACCATTCCTATACAGACCAATGTAGAAGAGTCTATGAGAACATAACAATGACTGTACCTCCAATGAAAATAGAACTGGGTATCTCGATTATATAAATAGGTTTCAAAACGTATAAAATAATCCAAAATGATTCATCCAAGAATAAAAAAGTGTCCTTGGTTCCTTATCCATGGAATCCCTAGTAACAGTATCGTTGAAAACCCCTGTGATAGTTTTAATATTCATAGAATATAACTATAAATTTAAAGGACATCTATTACAGTAATTTTGATAGATAGGTATCATACATTTACCAATGTGATATTTCAAATTAAATAATAATAATCTTTTAAATATGTGTTTTCGTTGAAATTTAATGATATCCAAATGAAAGGGGTTTTCCATATATAATGAATGACTTCCCTGATGAGAGTTTTCCATACAAATTAAAATAAGAACCCCTATAGTATATTCAATTTCATATCAGAACAACCCTTAATGTAATTATCCTAATAATTTTTAAAAAAAATTAAGGATACATATTTTGGTTGAATTCATATGCCTTTATTCACAATACATATCAAAACACACCATATCACATGTTAAAACACATGACTAGAAATCATACTCATGTCCTCAATTCCAATAAATTATAGACACATAAATTGGCTTCTCAAGTCACCACAAATCCTGGAAGCCAACATGGGTCCCTCTAGGTCATATTTGGTTCCGTCGATCCAATGCTTCTATCCATTTTGTAACAAATTCCTTACAATATTATGATATTTTCATGATCTAAAAGGATAACAAGAGTATATGGAATTGGAAACCCACTAAATAGATGTAATGAATCTTGTCATAAAATTGATGTTCACTCAAGGTTTGTAACTCAACCAACCCATATTCAATCTATTTTCCACTATGTTTGATTATTACATGTACAACTTTAACCTATTCCGAGATGGATCATAGTCACTTATAATTGGTATATTAAAAAACTTTTCACATCATTATATTTTATTTCAATCTTATAATGAGGAATCAATATTCCAGTCCAGTCAACAGTTGAGGCATCATCCATCGGTGACTAGGGTATAATTATAGTGCACAAAGCCCAATGTTCACTTGAATCTTTAGTATAATTTAGGTAAAATAATCAAATTAATTAAATTTTTATTCATGAAAAATTATATTTAATTGGAAAAAAATCAATGGTTTTGTGAATACATATATTAATTGTAAAAAAAATGTAAAAATCATCATTTACTAGTATTATGAGATCATATATCAATGTAAATCTAATTCCCTTTTAAATTTTCAGTCGAGAAATTCCAAATATTCTCATATAAACCCATATGGCCTTGGAATGTAAACATGATTCCCGATAACTCATCAGAAACTATTTAATTTCAGTAATTGTAATAAAATATAATATATTAAACTAATTAAATTAACTTATAAAATTCATTTAAATAAGGAATAATAATATAATATATTATGTGTCATCTTATTTAACTGAAACATAAAACTAATGAATAAAATCTCTTCATGAAATTCACTCATTAAAAATATTGGAAAAATAAATAATATGTTTCGCCAATTCCATGATAAGTTAATTTTTATTTTAATAAAAAAGAATATAAAGCTGACTTGATGATATGAATTTATGAAGATGATGAACGATACTACGAAAAATGAACTTTTTCATCATATTGTTGTATATTTTGAAATATATATATTTTTAAGGTGATTAAATTACCTTATTGTGAATTTTACAAAAATTGGTAATTTATAGAAGTGAAAAATTATAATTGATAAAATAGTTGATCAACGGTTGTTAATAGAGAATATATTTTACCATAAATCACAAGGAACCCCAAACTAAGTGTACAATAATATAAGGATTGGGGATGAAGGAAGATGATAAAGCTACACATGGATATTTACACTGATATGATATGGATAAGAGGATCCCAAAATAATTATTAATGGGAAAATAATGATAATTTATAATCATTAAAAGCATCAATGGATAGTGGTAGGGCTTCCAACCAGTTTGTGGCGACCTGAAAATTGCTGGTGCTATTTTTCAGGAACGAGCTATCTAGTTTACCTACTCCAACATTCATATAGCAGCCCATGCTACGTAGAACATACTGATTACACACATGATCCATCCAACCCACCACTCAATCCCAATTTGATGTCCAATTTTATATATCTTGGGTTCCTCAACATCTAGTGTTTCTTTCTAAAGACAAGTTCAACATTTGTCCCATTTATTAATTATAAAATTTATTTTTCTTATAAATTAATCAAAAAATGGAAATATAGGGATATTTCAAGGACTCTTATAAATCTAATATAAAGAATCCAGTAGTGGAAAAAATATTTAGGATTCCTATTAAATATAAATTATAACAAATTTATAACATAAAAAAGTGAAATATTATAATGTGATAAAATAATTAGTTGAAACAATGAAAGTAAAAAATAATTCTTTAAGAGTATAGTATGTTATGTTTTTTTTAATTTTTATTTTAAAAATACATGAAATTTAAAAAATTTATTTTATTTAAAAATTATTGGATTTATTAAACAATATTTAATTAGATGAAATATTTTTTGAAATTTTTAGAAGTATTTTTTAATTTATCTGTGTGTAAGAAATGTATTGAAAAAATGAAAATGATAAATATAAATCATGTAATTATTTTATTTAAAAATTTAATTTAATTTATTTATAATTTTTTTTTGATAATATATTGTCGATTTTAGAATCATAATATCAAAATTTTATTATTTTTTAATTTTTAATAGTAAAATAAAATAAAATAATATATACAATTTTTTTCAAATATAAATCAATAACTGAATAATATAATGTCTATAACACCATTGGTTAGGAATCAGATTTTTTAATTTTGTTATATAGAATAGAAATAATTAATATTGGTTATATTGTGAGAATATAAAAAACTAATGAATATTTTATTAAAAAAATAATCCAGATAAATTATACAAACTACCCACCACTACCCATATTCTCCATAAAAAATTATGTTTCAAATCATTATATATTATAACAAAATCCCTTAAAAACATTTCTACATAAATTATACTAGCAATGAGGATAAAAAATGCTAGTCACAAATAACTAAGTAACAAATTAATGGAGGAAATCCCAAGGAAGAAGTAAAATATCTGTACAGATCAATTTAAAATTATATTCTTGTATTAGAACATCAAAATACTATATAACCATTATCATATAAAGGAATTAGATTCCATTTTATACTAATGTTATGTTTTATTATATGAATTATCATTATCTTATTCCCACAATATATTTTTAAAATGAAATTGTAATCCATATTATGGTATGTTCACTACCACCATGGATTATGTATTCCAGTTTTCTCCACAATAGGAGAGGATGGTTTAAATATGATTTTATTGTTTAATGATTTTATATATTATTAATTGAAAAAATTATAATAATGTTATTTCAAGAGTTTATAAAAAATAATTATAAATATTTTTTTAACAAACATCCATTCATAGTTAGTATAACTAAATATTATGATTTTATTTTCAAACAATATACCATTTCTTTAAAATTATGTTTTAAAAATAATTTTAAATTAAATAGTGGAATTAAAATTATATTAAGGTTCATATTCAATAATGTGAAAAAATTATTAAATTCAATAACTCAAATTGATATCAAGTATTTCAGTAAAACACATAAATAAATACACATATATTTGATAACAAATATACCAATTCTATTTTACTGCTTTGAATCAAAATTGATATTATGAACCATTTGAAATTTTAAACAACATGAAATTGCAATCATTATACAAGAATTTTTATTGTCTTATTTTATAAACATTGAATGTTACTAATATATTGACGATAACTATGAATTATAGAAAAAATCCAAAAAATTGACGGATATGGTCACAATTGTAAAATAAAATGAATATAAATTATTATAAGAGAATAATAATAAAATATTTTAATAGGAATATAATTGTGAATAATGTATTTAATATATTCAATTTTATTTTTCTAACTGTACGATTGCATTGTTTTTCTATGTTATAAAAGAAGGTAGCATGTTTTATTTTTGAAGACACCATTCACACTATATATCTGAACTCAATATTATATAATTTATTCTACGTCTCATAACATATATATTAATTACATAACATATACTTTTTCATTTACAATTTATGATTTTTCTCTCATTTCCTCTCCTACTTACTATAATTTCATACCAAGAACAGTTTGTTAGGGGTCTATAAAACACTGTCACAATATTGATTTTGTATTATAATCACATTATATAAATTTCACATATACATTCATGCATTTTAATATTATATTTTTTGATATTTTGGATTTATTCTCTTTCCTCTTCTATGAATATTAATGACATTTGAATTTGTTACCAACACATTAATTAAGAAAAACCATATGATATTTTAAAAAGAAAAAGATTATATTTTTTATCATAATATCATTATTGTTTATACTATATTATTCATATTAATTTTAAATCTGAAAATATATTTATATTTTAATTTTAGTATTATCAATCAAATTTATTTTATCAGTTAACTTTAAAATAATTGTTAAAAGTGAATCATATTGTATTTTTAATTAATCCTATGATGTTGAGAAATTCTATATCATAATTTTTCTATGAAATTTATCTAAATTATTATGGAGATTATTTATAAAATTAGATATCTATTTAATAATTTCATTTAAAAAAATCGTAGAACTCATTTTTCAAATAAAATCATATATTTACATCATTCAATAAAATTTATATTTCATTTATTTTCAATAGAACATCATGAAAAATATGAAATAATTATCATAATATTTATTATATTTAATTTATTAATCTAATATATTATTCATAAATTAATATACTATTATTGTTCATTCAAAAATGTTAATTCCATGAATAATTACATTATAAAAAATGGATACAATAGAAAAATAATATTCTGATTTAATTTAAGATGCAGTTTATATTTGGTATTGATGAAATGAAATATTTTTATGACAAATGATTCATAAAATCATTGTGTTTAACATTTAACAAAGTATGAAAAAATTTAACATTTTTTAATTCATTTTATTTGTGAATAACTATTACAGTTTTTATTTTATTAATGGTTATTCATATAGACTCCCATTAATTATAATAATTTAGGAAATTAACATCTAAATAATATTCCCTTTAGTATATACAGTTTATATATGTTATACTTAGTCATCATAATTAATGTGTCCTTACCTATAAATAATATATATTTCATTTAATGAATATTTTATTTTCATGAGTTAATCGTGTTATTATTTTTTATTGATGTATTTTGGTTTTTAAATTCATTTGGAATTTAAAATTATTGTGAAATATTTGAATGACTAATTTATGATCAGTAGATTACCATGCAAGATATACTACTAAATGTGGGTGTTTATTATAGGACTCTTTTAGTAAATTCTGTTGATTTTATTTTCTATATATTTATGATTTACTCATTTATTTCTAATATATTCACCTTTATGTGAAGTAATAAAGGATCATATCAAATAGTATATACAAACAATCAAATAAATTCTAAAAAATAATTGTTTTTCATGGACCTAAATCATATATTATTAACTACCAATCAATTCACTCCAACCATATACAATAATAGATTGATAAAAAAAGCACAAACACAGAGATATAATTCTCGTAACAAACGAATATAATGTACTTAATGATCATATTATTTTCTTTTTTTCTTCTCTACCATTTTTAAATACAATAATCCACTCTATTAAGATGTATGAATTTGTTTTGCACGCATACCACTTCATGAACATCAATACTACTAGTCGAGAAACTATTTTTTAGTTATGGTGGGATCCAAATTCTCGTTATCTTCTTTGAATACCCAGGTTTTCCACCTCCATAGATCCCTTGGTTTATAAATTATATTGGTTTTCATAATGGATATGGTCAAACTATCATAACTCTTTGATTTTTTATTCAACATATATTTTCTTTTTTTACAATAGGAATTTAAAAGTAGCATTTATATTTATTTATTCAAAAAATTGAAAAGCCCTAATGAGATAATAATAAATATTTTCATTTAAACATAAATGATTAAGATTTGGAATCCTCAAATTTTTTGATCTTAATTATATTGTTAAAATACATACAACATTCTTCCTAGATTTCTTTATATAAATGACATAAATTTCTATAAATTATTTTTACTAAAATTATATAAAATTATAGAAATATTTTTTTTTTGAATTTTCTATATTAGATGATATGTACTATCCCACAATTATTCATTCTGAATTAAATATGAGTCACTATTCATGAATATTGAATTTATTATTTTAATGAAAAACAAATCTATTTCATCAATCAACAATTCCTCACCTACTCAAAAAAATTAACTCAATTGGATTGGTATCTCCTTTCATGTAGTTAATATAATAGTTGTTCATAAATATTTATTAAAAAAACTCATATTAATTCATTTCATGATTATAGATGTATTTTCAAATCCATTTATTCAAGGAGTATTCATATAGTTTCAATTAGTATGAACTATTAAGACATTTATATTGTGTTTATGCTTCTTAAAGAAAATACATGAACACATTGTGACCGTACCTTCATGGGGAACTAAATTGATCATAATCACTCAAAAAATCATGTTTATTTATAATTTAATTGTATCTCATTATGTAACACCCCATTTATCATTCATAGTCTATCTTCTGAAGGTATAACCCCCATCATAGCATTCCTATAGTAGCCCTCTAAAGGATTCATGCCCAAAATTCACCACTCTCGGTGTCACCCCTATGGTAACCCCAAATAAATGTGCACCAACAATATCACATGAAAAGTTTCACTATAATTTTAGTACGTACCATTAGAAAATGGTGGTAAAACCTAACTATAGAATATAATGGTAGAATTTGGGGGTATCACTTTGTAATAAAACTATATGAAGGATTCATTTCAATTTTACACATTTCTTTGAACATATCCACATTATTTATTCAATTACTATTCTCACATTGTTATATTAATATTTACCATTAATGTATCTAAACCATCTTGTGGAAATGTATTGATATATAATCAATCATGATATAAAATGAATTATATTGTGAATATATAAAAAACAACATTGTTATTACACACTCGCACATATTGAAATTGAAATACTATAGTAATAATGGTCTCTATGGTTTCTATATTTATATTGGCCTCTGATGCAATGAATAGTTTTTTATATCATAGGAGACTCATATGACATTATATTCATCGATACCGGATGTTTTTAGAGCCATAGTAGTGAGGCTTAGATTATGATTATGAATCCATTCTAGTGAACCATAACTATTGTTTATGATGTATTATAAGTCATCCTTAATCAGTTATAGAATACTTATGTGTGTTTTACATTCTTTTTTTAATAGCACAACAACAATAAATATTATGATTCTATGAATCATGTGTTTTACACTTTATTCAACTATCATTTACTAAGATACAAGATATTCATTTAGGACAATTAATCAATATATTTTATAAATTGATAAATTCAAATTCCATTACATCAAAAAATTTAATTTTCCATTTCTTTTAGAGTTTATGTTACTCTTGGTAATTTCTTCTACATGTTGTGATCTTTTTATAAGCCTTCTATATATAATTAATTTTATTTTACCCCACAAAGATCATTTGACATCCCTTTTTTTCATATTTCATGTATTGATCATTGGAAATAAATATAGTGCAATATTTTATATATGGTAAGTGAGATTTGGATTTTTTTAATTATATTATACATTTATATGATGGTTAATAATTATTTTCCAATTTTATATATACCATAAGATTTTATCTATTTGGTTGGTTTTTATTCTATTAATGTATCAAATTTATGTATGATTACCACCATATATGATTGTGTAGGGATGTGTGGGTCCTAATCTTGGTCAAATTAATATATTATTATGTAAAATTAATAAATAATGTTCAACAGCGATTGAAATTTAATGATATAGATTTAATTTTAGTATTCCATTTCTTTATTTTGAAGGTATCCCTTTTGACTTACATAAAATTTTGTCACTTCTGTTTATACAGTGTTTTCAAAAGATCAATTATCTTGAGAAACATACAAGTACATGTTTTTTTTAGTTTGTTAGTGGGACTCATTCCGTTTTTTGGATTTTACATACATTATCGTGGTTCAATATTTTTCATGTTTGTTTTTTCCATAGTATATTATTTTTACATTTTTTATGGTGGTGGTTGTTGAGATGAATCCACTATTTCTAATTTTTTTGAATACTAGGTTAATTTTAGTTTATATTAATTTTTTTATTATGTGTATTATCATGTAATGTGTTCATTTTCCCGAAAAACATATCTATAATACATGAACTATATACTTTTCTAGTGAGGAAATCTTTTGATTTTATAGATTCAACAAAGGGTATATTTATTTTTTTATTCAATGTTCATACACACTTGTAAATTTATATATTTTTGTTATCTCATTTATAGGATATGATATGGGTATTCATATGTTTTTGTGATCTTTCATGATAAATTCAATGATGTGAATTCATTATTCCACAGATTTCACTATATGTTTTATGTATGATGATCATTATTATCGATATCTCACATCTAATATATAATAAAACGTATTGTAAACTATGTATATATGATATTTAAATCATTAATATAGGACATTATCCTCAATGAGATTTGATCAAGTTGTGTCTAGTAATCAATGAATATCGTTGAAAATGGATAAGTATAAATTGGGTAATTGTTTACTCATATGATAATTTCAGAATAATTGAATGTATATTTTCGCATTTTCATTAATGTGAATGATATAAATTAACCAACACCTAATTTTTAACATTCAATAATATAGTACATGGAATTTATGATCATTATATATATAAAAAATATATTTTTATTGATTTTAGTTATTCCATGGAATGAAATTATTTTCATAAAATTTCATCCCTCATATTATAGTAGTAGTTATGTTAAAAATTTTGTAAATATCATTGGAAATGTAATCCTTGATCCCAATTGGTGTTCTATTATAATTCATCTATATAATATACATCATAGTGGTGCATCATCCCTGATTCATTCAAGATGATATTTGATGGATTTAAGTGTTTTTATTGGGGCTATGATTTCATTTTTTCTTAAACTGGTTATATGTATGAATTATAGTATATGAAATTATTTTATTACATGGTTCTATGGAGAAATGTTATGTATACCCCAGTGGTGAAATTTATTTATGTATTTCCTATTGGATATTACATTCAACACACATGACAACTAATTGATTTAATGAAATTTTTGGGATAATTATGTTGGATAGTTCAATTAATATATATATATATGTATCTGAATTTATATATATGATGTGTAATTTTAGAGGTATTGTCACATAATCATGTTTTTTTTCAATTTATAACATCATTGTAAAATTCAATTATTGACACTACATGAGAAATTAACTAGAAGGATTATGAAAAAAACATGATATTTTAGACCCCAAAGAAAGTTTCAAAGATTACAAAGGAAAATCAAAAATACACCCAAAAAGATTTGCGATGGAGTGGCTTCACGGGCCAACGTGATGTATCTATGTGGCCGACAAATGTAGTAGACCTACATGGCAGACCTATGTGAAATATCTCAGTGCTAGATGATGTTTTGTCCACCTACATGAAGAACCTTGCGGCGGAGCTGTGTGAAATACCTTCACAAGAAAAATTTCTTTGGAAAGGACTCATTTGTGCCTATAAATAGAGCCATGGGTTCCCCATTTTAGGACTGAAAAAAGTTGAATAACTTACTGTTGTTCCCATCATGAAGCTCTTTCGTTGAGATCCCTCAAATTGTCTTAGGTATCTCTCTACACCATGAGAGATGAGATAATTAAATGGGATAAGTATGTTTTGAAAGATGTTTTACAAATTTTTTCATAGGTTTGGTTCTCTTATGTAAAACACATTCTTGAGTCATAATTCATATGTACGCGTCATACCAGTGTGGCATACCTACACGGAATACCGGTACGACATACTTACGTGGTATATCAATGTGGGTTACCTACACATCATACATACACGAGGGTCCTATGCGACAAATTAAATTACCCCTTTTAAAATCCATCCATGCCAAGGTATCTTTTACTTTGGTTACCTTATTGGAAAGGGACTATGTTGAAGACTCCACCAAAAACTAATGACTTATTAAACCTTTTGGAAAGACACATCAGCGTGTCTCCTATTTGGGTTTGTATTTCTGCAGTCAGACGTTTCCCAGATTTGTTTCACAATGGGTTTAAGATTCATGGGATGTTCATGGGTCTGTGTATCCGCAATACGATGGACATTTCTCCCAAGAACAATGTTGGGAAGTTCCTGGTTTTGAGGATGATTGGGTTCTATCCTCTCCCTTCTCAAATATATGAACCAGAACATAAGGTATTTGGTAAAGAAGGTAAACATCACATGTGATATTCCACACAAGAATATGAGAAGTCTCCCTCCTATACCAAGAGAAATTTTAGGCCGCCATCCTGGAAGAAGCCCAAAACATTGATCCCTTCCTCCTAACAATGGACCCCTGTCCAATGTAAATAGAACAGAGGGAAGGCTAATAACCTCGCCTTCTTCCATGATCGATGCACCCTCCTCTATCAGTAGAGAAGAAAAAGTGTGTAGTGTCATTGTTGAATCATTCACATCCTATTATTTATCGCACCGATCATGAATCACGTGGGTTTAAAGATATGTTATTATTAGAAAATGTGAATAAACACTCACAAAAGGAACTACGAGAACTCTGATTCCTATTCAAACTAGGATATGTAGTAAGCCCATTCAGGGCCTGAGCTCACTAGATATCCTCCCTTGGAGTACAATATTAATTTCCTTAATTTGGGTATCCTCTTTAGGAAATAAGCCCTTCATTCAATGATAAATTCATCAAGGCATCATTTTTAGTAAGTATTCAAAAACTCATACCTCCCAGTGGACCATACATTCCTATGAGACATTTTGAGGAATGTGGGATTTTGAATCCCATTTATATGCGAAACGTAGGAAGCATCCTTAAGGTTAAAATCCAACACATTAAATCAACCATGTTCTCCAAGGTCTATATTCCCAATAGGTTTTGACCCTAATTAGAAACCCATATCTTTTTCAACATCATTGGGCTACTTCATCATAAGTCCCACATTATGTTTCAACTAAGCACCTTCTACTTGGAGGTCCTTATCACTTTACCTTAAAAGGTTCAATTTTTCCTATGCAGTGGCACTGAAATATGAGGGTTCTAATTCGTTTCACAAGGATACGTAGGTAGCCTGTCATATGGGCACAATCCCAATGTCAAATGAAACTTTCATCTCCCTAGATGAGATTAAAATTTTATAGAGTTCCCCACTTAGTGGATTTGAAAACTAGTATAATCTCAATGATGATTAAATGAATATATTAGAATTATATTGGAGGGTACTATTTATAGAAAACCTCTAATACATATAGATATTTCTATTAATGAGGAACCTTGAATGAATACTTATTATTCTAAAATTTACACTTGTTAATAATTTATTATAAATTCAAATCGATACTTATGATATAATTGGAATATTCACAAGGATTCATGATTTTTTTTAATATTTACAAAGAAAGTCACGAGGTAGAAAATAAATGTCCCCAAAAGGGTGTGACGAGTCTGACCTCCTATCCTCTCATCCAATGCACATTCATATGTATCAAAAAGTTCAATATTAACGAATTCCTACCTTTCGAAAGATGGTCCAATTTTGGTTAAAGAATTTTTGGAGGTTTCAGGTTCAATGATGAAATCCAATGGATACTGCCTAGAAATAGTGATTTTTAAAACTAGAAAACATGTTTCATGGAACTACGAAACAAAAATGGTGAACCCTAAGTGAATCACTAACCATGTTAATAATGATACCAAGCTGTTAGGACCTATCAATTTATAATGGATGGCTAGATGAAGGAATTAATCAGACATGGTTCCATATAAGACGTTTTTGTTTTTATAGATACTGTTGTTGTACTCATTTTTCCAAAAAACTCGCTTAAATCCAAAGAATGGATTTCTCCAAGACAACATCTGTGAAAATCCCGACCACTGATCAAGCTAGGTCTTCATCCAAGGGAATTATTTCATCACCAAACCAGCTTCTTAAATGCTGGGTCTCTAATGTGATGGTGAAGGAATATCTCCAGCATGATACAATCTCAACTGTGGAGGTTGCTCAACAGGCCCTCCAGGTCAAGAACAATCCTAGATATTATGGCCAACGATTAACAATGATCAAGAAGAAAACGCTTCCAACCACCACCTCTAACTGTTTTGGGTCTTTATCGCTAGAACATAATAATCAATCCCTCCCATACTATAGGGAGGTGGATCAAGAGGACAATGATTCCGTTAATTCAAGAATGATGGAGTCCTTCCTGAGGACTCCCACCAGCAATCGCTGCAAGAATCTTGCGGTAGTATACCCCAAAAATGATGGGGTGTTGCCTCTAGATGTTTTTCCCAAGTCTCTAGGACACGAGCATGCATGAAGACCCATCGGGGACAACATCCAGTCGAAAGAAAGAAGGTTCTCACCTATTCCTCTTCCAAATAATTCCATAAATTAAACATTATGGAAAACAATGAGTGGGAACATACCCCCCATCCATCGTAAATTTTTCACCTCATTAGACGCTTCTGAATGTAACCCACCAATACCACCAGATTAACCTAGTGGAGTATTGTGAACTGGCACAAACACCAGTTAATAGATTATCAAATAGTCAATAGGCTCGTCTGACTTCATTTAAAGAGGCCTGCCAATCTAATGAGGTGGGAACTGGTAAATAAAAACATAAACCTATTTACAATCACCAATTCTGTCAGTAGTCTCATCTACCAGTATTGAAGGATGTCCGTTAACCATACATGACGAAAAACAACCAGTAGGTACATACACCTACCAATTTTCATTAAGCCTGCCATCAGTCTAGCTTGGTATCACCCAGAGAAGTATGTTGGAAAGATCTGATGACAAATTTGGGGTATATCCAACTCCCTTCCCCGTACATGAGTATTTTCAATACCCGTTAGCTAGAATAGGAGGAAAAGAGAAGGCAAATACACCTACTTCTGAAACAAAATGGACATATATTACCTTTTCGGCCGCTAAAGTCACCAAACACATCTAGTTAATAGTGAAAGGGTAGACACATATACATGCCCATATTTTAGAATCATTCCAAGATAATTTAACAAACATTTTAAATAATATAAGTGGAAGGGATACATAAATCTATCCCCAAAAATGGAATGACACATCAACATGACATCCCATTGCCTATACATACCTCTTTTCTAGTCCAGTAGGGTCTTGTGGCATACTCCCTTATATCATTTGGACAACAAGATCTGGAACATACACTATTTACAGTTAGAGGTAATTAGTCTGTTTCGATAACTAAACCAAGGAAGTCACATATACCTACCCATTATAACCACTTTTCCTAGGAATTGGACCCAACGATGTATAAGAGAACATCCATGAAGAATTCCCGCCATGCATTGTTAGAAAATCAAGAGTTAAGCTGTGATGTGGCTCCTCATAATGCTTTAGTTTTTGAAGTTGTCATACATATATTTGTTGTTGATCAAGATACTAGCCTCTCATTAACAAATTATGGGAGTAGTGGTTGTAATTAAGAAGTTCCTTGTTAGACACTTCATCATGAAGTCTTGCTTCATTAATGATTGGTCAATCATGAGTGCATGTCTCCGGGTGAGAACCACGGAAACCCTCCAGGTGGCTAGAAGATTAAGGAGCTAGAAGATTTATCCCTTGCTGAAATCCATCATAGTGATCCTCCCTATGATGCCATTTTCATCGAAAGTCCTCTCCACAGTAGTATTTCACATTGTCAAGACAATACCATAATTGAAAATGTAGCGATGATAAAGCCATCCTATCTTGAGGCACTTGAAAACACAAGGCTAGTCATTTCTAATGAATTTTCATTTATGGGTGAAACTCTTTCTCAACCAAAAGAAATATTAAGGGAAGGCTCATTCTCTAAATCTCCTTTGGGTCATTTGTCGTCTAATACCGAGTATCTTCTTTGGTCAGTCATAGTGGAGAAACCTCTTGTGAAAGATGACGAAGTTATGCTAAACATGTGGAAACAATTAGCTAAAGGAGAAATACCAGTCATGGTCAAGGATTTGGAAAATTCTATGTATAACATTCCATTATTTATGACGGAATATTTAATTCATGACATTCTTCTCAACTTAAGTAAAACTCTCCTTCATTTGAAAACCAATGTATTACCATATGATAAATATCAAAATAATTTAAAGATAATAGAATGGTTCTAGTGCACAATTGACATAGAATCTCTATCTGTTTCTCAAAATCAAAAAGATAAAAAATTGCAGTGAAACCTTCAGTGTGCCTGTCTCAATTCTCTAATGAGGCTATGCGAGTAAATTTCTAAATCCCCATATAATGTTCATATCAAACGACGTGGTTCATATAGAGCACTTCATTTCAATACACTCTAAAATCATCAATGTCCTCTAAAAGTTGTTTCATGAAATGTTATTTCCCATGTTTGGACACAATCATTTGGTTTGGTATGTAATCAAATGTATGCTCAATGATAGGCCTCAACCAGTTTTCATAATAGTCATGCCCAGAGAAAAGAAGTCGATGAGTTACTTTTACATCATGCCTCTAAATATCTTGAACATGCATCCTGTTTAAAGGATGCCAGCTGTCAAAGGAGGAAAAGGTTTTAAATAAAACAGCGATATGCTGAATCCAATGATATGAGTGATTATCTGATGATGCACCAAGCTAATGTATGAACCAATATCCGGAAAATTAGAAGAGCAGTTTCATGATTTTCAGCTATAGTACTTCAAGAATCACCAAAGCTTGCCAGGATGGGGGCTCATTTAATTCACCCTTCAGAATCATTAAAAAAAATTCAATGGTTATAAGAATAAGAACAAGATCATCCCCAGCCTATAGGGATGGGGGAATTTTCAAATCTGTAATCCCCTCCACAATAGAAGTTAGTTTTCTCCTGATTAGGGAAGAATCCACAAGGAAAGCATACAACTGAACTATCCAATTATTCACTTAATGTTACCGTCCACCAAACAGTTCTAGGTAATTCTTCATATAAGAGAATAGTGTCTCGTGAAAGACACAATGATAGATGATCTAGAAGAAAAACTAATAGTGTACCATCAATTATTTATGCGATAGTGAATGATATTGACACCATTGTAGAAGATCCTCCAGAAAAGAATTCAAGTTAAGGGGAATTAGAAGATGAGGTTCTCGTTCATAATATGGTACACACCGAGGAAAATGAAGAAGGTGTGGGTATCCAAAATCAGAGGCTTATCCAGAATCTAGGTATTCCTTCAAATAACCAAATCCCCCCTCTCTGAAAGGCATATTACAAGGGGAAAAGAAAATGTCATATTGGATCTCACTTTTCCTCTAGGGAAGGAAAATATCATTAACTTGAAGATATATTATCACAAAAAGAAGAGGAAATTAAGGAGTTGAAAAGAATCAATATATAGTTACTTAGAAATAACATTTCTGCTAGACATACTCCCTAGAAAAGTCCTCAACTTGTAAATCTTATAGGAGATCCTCATCAAATGGGATTTGTAGTAACTACAGATGTAGATAATTAATTCCGACCATTGGATACACAATCATGGCTGGACCATATACATCGTAATAGACCTATTCGTGTGGGTTATCCATGGTAGATATTACCACCACCATCAGTGTAATTACCTATCGTTACACCAACTCAAACTCCAGTTGCTATACCTACATAGGATCGATCTCATCCAAATATTTCACAAATGAATATAAACACAATTGAGGCATTAAGGACTCGACTAGAAGCTATTTGGGAATGATGTGCACCAGTTCAGCTGGAAAAAAAGAGCTTACCCTAAATGGGAGGATGTAATTCCACCTCCACTAAATTTTGTGACTACGACATTCCCAATTTTCAATGGTTCGGTAGATCCGGAACAACAGTTAACACATTTTGTTTCTCGTTGTGATCCTTTTATGGGATCTTCTAAAAAACTAGAGGCAATTCATGTTAGGTGTTTTTTCATTCATTACAAGGACCAGATTTTTTCTGGTATATATGTTTTCAATCTCGATCAATTACTAGATGGGAAGATCTATTCTAGAAATTCATTCTTCAATTTAGCTTACCATTACCAAAGATGACAGTTTTTTATCATACCAATTGTAATCAATGGGTTAATTAAAGAAGTTAATATTTCGTTGCATGATGGAATTGATTAAGATATTCTTTATGTTTAGCACTCCCATAAGGAGAGTTTCTACAAATATGGGTGGAAAATTAGCATGGTGAATTATGCAGTCCATTGATCCCTGTGAAATACACAAGTGGGTGTGAAGACCTTACTGCAATTGCTCAGTAGATAGAAGACTCTATTATAAAAACTAAGGCTAAAAATTGTGTAGTTATCTCATATCAGGGATGGAGGATATGAATGGAATAAGCTTTTATAGTCAAACTCAAGCAGGCACCTTTACCTGCTTCAACTTCAAAACCATCCTCATAACAAATGGATCTACTTTCTGAGCATCATCAACAATGACAGCCTCGTCGAGATGATGATATTGATCACATGTGGAAGCAGTTTGAGGAATTAAGTAATAATGTTTACTCATTAAGGAATGATCATGTTCCTGGTTACTTCAAATCAGCATTAGAAAACACTTTTCATCAGTTTCTAAGTATGTAGAAGCCAAATAAAAATAGAGATGATGATTGTCTGAATTATTTTCCCTTTCATTAGATATTGGGACACCGCATCCAAGAGTGATTTTTTTTCAAAGACCTTCTACAAAAGATGGTATAATATGGACATGTAAAATTGAAAAGATCATTAGCTCACGTAACATTTGATACTGCTACCAATCAAAAAGAATATGCAGAATAACAGGAGGATAAAAGTAAAAATCTGCAAAATATAATGATTGGATGATCTGGTAAACAATCCACTAGACACATGCTATTTTATGAACACAGTTGAAACAACACACATTGTCTTATACCACTCATGCCGCTGAAAAACCATCTTCTTCAAATGTCCATTCCTAAAAAAATGTAAGTTCTCATAAGGACAAAGAGAAGTCAGAAAAATATGAGCTCATGTCAACCCCAATGTTGTCCTTGACCCTGGCGTATTTTATGCCATCTGTTTCAAAAGGAGGGGCCCCACCCCGCCAAATGGAACAACCATAATTAAGCTATACATATGAATCTTTTTTAGATGAATAATTAATCATTGGTTCTCTTAATGTCATACATTTTATGGATCCTTAGGCCAATGGTTATTCTGATTATAATGAGTTAGAGTTCCTTGTACATTATTTGGGAATATAAGGAGGAGGCCAAGGTCAAGGATACATGGAATGGAGTGGGAATTATTAAGATCGCCATTTTAATTATACCACTGCTAGAACCAAAAATGTGGCAGAAACTTGTAGAAGGGACATTCAATGGGCTCATCATGAACAAGGAGTTTCTTCCATGAAAGTCAAGTTCGGTTCTGAGATAATTATTTAAGAAGTCCTATTAGAAACCACACGATCTTCTTCTCAAAAAATTAATAGACCTTGCCAGTTTAATTTACCATATTCAGTAGTTTTTTATGATTTTTCCCCAACACATATTACATCTACAATAGAAGCATCAACTTCCAAAGCACATACAAAACCAAATTTGCATGCTGGGAAACACATACCTTTCGAAGAAAAGTATGTTGTCCTGAAACTATTGACCCAATTACCAGCAATGTTGTTAATTCTAGATGTGGTAAATCTATCAGAATATCTTAAATATGCACTCATGGAGTCTTTGTCAGGTCCTCAAGTGTTTGAAACCGAAGTTTCTACTACTGATATTTACCATATAGAGAATGATCCAGTAAAATGTCACACAGTCATATACTTTACGGATGAATATCAAGATGATGTTTTACATGGGGATATCTGATATTTTTATTTGTCCAGCAAGGTCAATGACATAGATATCTGATGAACCTTTATTGATAATTGCTCTGGGGTCAACCATATTCCTGTTCATATACTTTGTCAATTGGGTTTGACTGAATCTGATTTATCTCCTTCCAATTTAATTTTTCTAGAATATGACAGGAATATACAAGAACCATTTGCTGAAATTACACTCAAAACATTGTTGGGAGATCTTGTGTCTAATTTAGATTTCATGTTTGTTCATCCGGACACATCCTTCAATATTTTTATTGAAAGGACATGGATTCAACAACATGAAGCCATATCTTCATTATACCACCAATTTTTAAAATACAATTTCTACGGTCAAATAGGAACATTGTATAGTGACAAGTATCCATTAAAAACATGTGAATCTCAATACATTAAGGAAGAGTTTTATCATACAAATGGAATGAATCCCATTACAAAGGAAATAATGACTGTTAATGCTCCAAATAGACTAGAATTGATCCTAGCTATTCCATTCCCACATTTGAGTATAGATTATGTGTTACCCATCAATCAAATTAAAAGGGTTAAAACAAATCTAAAGAAATGCCCAATAAATTCCATAATTCCAATTGAAGAAACTATTCTTGATAACATGGGAGAAATTATTGACAAACCAAGAAATGATGAAAGCTTGAATGTATATGTTTTCATCTCATCTGCTGAACTACAACAATCCTTTACTTCATCAACCAGAATTGAAGAAGTATTGGAAATTATATAGGAATATATTGATGTTGATTCTCAATCCATCAATCCCTTTTTATTACAATAGGAAGTCCCTTTGTAATTAATAGGGTTAGATATGGTGGCCTTTTCTTCGAGATGTTAAAATACTAATTTCATCCCTATCACTGGATGTTTTGCCCATAATCTAAAATATAGGTGAAAAGGGAAGAGGTAATACATAATGAAGAAGAATATGAAGATCTCAAGGATGCTCCTCCATCATTTGAAGAAAGTGCCTCTTCCACCGTAGATGAACTCAGAGAAATAAATCGATGTATAGAAGACGATTCACGCCTCACTATATTTAGAGCATACAAGAACAATGAAGAGAAAAAGGTGTATAATTCCTTTATTAAGAAAAATCGAGATATATATTCATATCATTATACAAAAATTTCAATTGTTAATCCTGATGTATCCACCCATAACATTGGTTTTTAGAACAACATCGTGGTTTTAAGCAAGAAGTAAGAATGACACCCACAACTCATGCATCTAAAATTGAAGTTGAAGTTGATATGATTGTAAAAGGTAAAATTTTGAGGGATGATCAGTAACCCAAATATCATGCCAATATTATCCCAGTAGAAAAAAGATTAGGAAAATTATATTCTACATTGATTTCATAGATATTAACCAGCATTGCCCAAAGAATGATTTTCCAGTTCCTATTATAGAACTTATAACTGATGAAATGACTAGATTTGATGCGCTTTCCTTTATAGATGAATATTTCATGTATAATCAAATCCATATGGCCCCAGTGGATGAGTAATCGATAACCTTTAAATATCCTCATGGTGTTTTTTTCTATAGTGTCATTCCCTTTGGCTTAATGAATGCAGGTGGAACATTCCAATGCACCTTGCAGCGTATATTCAAAAAATTCTTAGGTAAAATTGTTTAATATTATGTGGATGATTTGGTAGTAAAATATAGACAATTTTCCGATCAACTGGTTAATTTGGATGCGATATTCTGTCATCTTCAAAAACACAGTTTGAAGACGAACCACTTGAAATGTGCTTCTGGTTTAACCGCAGGAAAATTATTTTTCATTGTTGTACACCATCATGGTATCAAAGTTTATCCTTAGAAAAAAAAAATAAATCACTGGTATGTTACCTCCTTGAAATTTGAATGAATTAAGAGAACTCCGAGGACACATGGCTTATATTTCGCGCTTTATCTCCAATTTCGCTGGAAATTGTTTTCCCTTCACTAGATAAATGAAGAAGGGAGTTACATACAAATGGAATAATGATTGTGAAGAAGCATTGGATTCTCTCAAGAAATATCTCTTGAGTCCACCAGTATTGATATCACCTGTTGATGCATGACAACATATTCTTTATGTGAAAACTTTAGAGAAATCGCTAGTTTCTATCCTAGCCCAAAATAATGTTGTTGTAATTTAAATCAACTTTTACTAAGTTAGTTACACTATTCTTGATGGAGAAACACAATATTAAAATATTGAAAAGTATTTCCCCGAATTATTCAATGTAGTTTAGAAATTTAGGAACTATTTATAACATCATGAGGTCCAATTTGTACCTCATAATAACCCGCTCAAATTTATCCTTAGTCTTCCTATATTTAAAAGGTGTCTGGAATGATGGGAGGTTATTTTATAGTAGTATGATATCTAGTTTGTGTATCAAAAGGAAATAAAGGGCCATTCTCTCGCTGATTTCCTTGATGATCATCCATCTGCGGAAAATACATCATTTAATACTGAACATCCTGATGAAGAGGTCTTCTCTATTCAACATAATTCCCAAACATGGGAAATGTATTTTGATGGTGCTTCTAGAAGTCCAATAGGGAAGATATTAGAGAACCCTAAACTCAACAAGGTTAGATTAATAATTGTCCTTATTTACCCAAAAAAGGCAGTATTGTCTTATTCGTTCTTATTATCTGAAGGTGGTACAAACAATGAATTAGAATATCGAACTATAATCTTCGGTTTTGAAATAGACATTCAGGTCCAATTGGATCATTTAAGGGTAAAAGTTGATTCAGAATAGGTAAACAACCAAATCAATAGGGAATACTCTATCAGAAAATTAGTGTTTATCCCTTTGTATGATTACGTCAGAGAGTTAATGGCTGAATTTCCCTCAGAAATAACATTGTCCTATTTCCTATGATCACAAAATTCCCAAGTAGATGCATTGTATAATGCAGCTACAACCTTGGAAGATCAAAATCGGGATGAGATAATTATCAGTATAACCCATCACCATGTGGTCTTACCTTTTTTTGAAACCATAATAGAGGAAATTAATGAAATGTTCCCCATTTATGAACCATATGGTCATACCACGAGATGGAGAACATCCATCATGGAATATATTCAAAATGGGTTACTTCCACCAAATAGGGCTGAGAAAGAACATATCCAGAGTTGAATGGCCAATCGTACTCATTATGATAGTCCAGACCACCAAACATTCCTTTACAAGTGAGGTTGTGATAGAATTCTCTTAAGATGTATTGATGGAGATGAAACCACAATTGTCATGAAATAAATACATTCAAGAACATGTTGTGCACACCAATATGTGCACATACTCTCTGATCAGATCCAAAGGCCTGGATACTTTAGGCCTTCAATGATGTAGTATTGTAAAAATTTTCCTAAATATTTTCATCCCTCCCAAGTGCATTCCAACCTAATTCATCAACCACTAGAGTTGCTACATACATACAAATACTCCTGGACATTAACCACATAAGAAATTAATGTAGTAGGGTCTTATCTTCTAGCCACGACTAAGTAGTTTAAGTATATTCTCACAACTACTGACTTCTTCTCTAAATCGTATGACGCTATATCTCTCAATGAAGTCATGTCCAAAATCATTCTTAGTTTTATCAAAACTAATATCATCAACATATTTGGTGTCCCTCGTACTATTTTGATTGTCAATGGAACTAGTTTTTTTTATGTTGAAGTGAAAATGTTGTATTTGGTACATAATATCAACTCCACTCATTCATCTCGCTATCATGCAGCGTCCAATGGATATATAGAGGCCATTAATAAGAGCCTTTGAAATATACTCTAGATGATGGTGCAAAAAGATAAGAAATCATGGCCTGATAAACATTTGAATGCTTTTTGGGATTATCAAAAAACTACCCACACTACTACCCATGAAACTCCTTATTTATTGGTATATATAAATGAATTTGTTTTGACAATGGAAATACAATTTCCTTCACATAGAGTTGAAGTCTGTGTTCATTTTTCTTCAAATGAATGTTCTTTGAAACGTTTTGATGATTAGGAATGATTAGAAGAAAAAATATTGCATACATTGAATCATTTTGAAGTCTATCCGAATATAATATCATGATATTTTAATAAGAAAGATCCCCATCATTCATTCCTTCAAGGAGAATTGGTATTAGTCCTTATGACTGCAATGTTTCCATGAATGAAACCACCAACACTTAAACCAAAGTGGGAAGGACCTTATTCCATACGTAAGGTCTATTCAGATTGATCCTATTCTTTAATCTAAATAGATGGATATCTTATCACAACTCCAACAAATTAGATATTTTCTAAAAGAAATACTTTTTGTGTTTTTGCATAAGTCATCCTCACTATAGGACTTTAAACTGCACAGTACGATGTCCTCAATACAAGACTTCTAACTACACAGTACAATGTCTTAAATGCAAGAAATTAAATTAATAGTACAATGACATTGCTGCAAGACTTAAAACATCACAACACCCATGTCATATTTGTAAGATATGAAACTGTATAACAACCATAATCATTCATACCGCATGACGATAAAGTGAGTAGCATCTTCGTCCTTGTCACATGACTTTAAACCAAATGACATCATTTTTACAACTAACATTTTCTCTATATGACGTTAGAAGCTTCCATAAGAATATATCATCGACATAATCACGACTCATTAGTAGTACATGAGTCCCTCTCTTTCTTATTTCAATGTCAGATATGTATAGAGGCTGCGTTTCAAGAACTACATATGGCTTGATTCTCATTTTCAATGAGGTACATATGGACTCTTAAAATATCTAATTTTGGTCCAACCCATATCACAAAATATTTTTATTTTCTTTTCTCAAACTATATATGAATAATATTTATACATATTTTTTCCTTAAGTTATATTATTTGGTTTCACTAGTGCAGAAAAAGTTTTTTACGTCACCATTTTTTACGTCGGTTATATATAACCGACGCAAAAAATGCAGTGAGTAGCTTTTTAATGTCGGTTATTTTCATAACCGACGTTATAAATCACGCCTGTTCGGTTTTTACATCGGTTATCCTATAACCAACGTAAAAAACCAATGCGCGTGGGGTTTTTTACGTCGGTTATTTGGAACCTCACGTAAAAAACCCGATATCTACGAATTTTTTACGTCGTTTATGTGATAACCGATGTAAAAAACCAAAGCACAGGGTTTTTTACGTCGGTTATAAAATAACCGACATAACCCCCACCCCCCCGTTCTTTGGTTATTTACGTCAGTTATATGATAATCGACATAAAAACGCGTAGATATCGGTTTTTTACGTCGGTTTCCAAATAACTGACGTAAAAACCCTCCCGCGCATTGGTTTTTTACATCGGTTATCTGTTAACCGACGTAAAAAATAAGATATCTACACGTTTTTTATGTCAGTTATAAAAAAACCGACGTAAAAACCCAAATCAGGGGGGGGGGGTTTACGTCGGTTTTAAAATAACCGATGTAAAAAACCAAAGAGCGAGGGGTTTTTGACGTCGATTTTAAAATAACCAACGTTATAAATTTAAAAAATTGTTTATAATGTCGGTTATATAATAACCAACGTTATAAAACTTTTAAAGAAATTAAAGCCCCGTGGACTGTCATTTACGATTTTTCGATTGACAGTCCGCCGGCTCGTCTCTCTCGCGCGGTAAACCCTAATCGGCTCGTCAATCGACCTGTGTTACACTCATTTTGGCTTCATTTTTTATCTTCTTCACTCCTCTCAGATCTATCATCTCAACTCACAACATTCAAGTAAGCCTTCCACAAATTTATTTCATTCGTTTTTTTTCAGGGATATTCTATAATTATGTTTTGCGATTTTTGTACATTTAATGTAAACAAGATGTAGTGGTTTCCAAGTATGCACCTCATTACTATTTTGATAAGATAGTGATGAGATAATCTATGATACATATGATTCATTGATGGAAGTGATACAATTTCACATGGTGTAGGATGATTTATGGGTGGGGTGAGACCATGACAGTAGCATTGTGGTGTGAGAGAAAAACTAGTGGAGAAGTGGTATCTGAGAACCTTAATTTTAATATATAAATATATATAATTTTTTTTACCAAAAGGTTTATTTATATGAATTATTTTGTGAGTGATCCATAGTGAGTATATGAAACAATTTTTCCATGTTTAGGTGATGATTTAGATTCCTTTTTTATTGGTCTTTAGTGTTCTTCCTCAACATTTTCATGAGATGTTTTAGGGAGGATCTTACTATGTATACATGTTATGCACACCATACATAAATATAAACAATTTTTTTGGTTTTTAAAAGATATTTGTTGTTTTTTATAGATGTTAGTAGCATGTAAGTGTTGTGGAGTAGCGCATTGGGGTGTGAGAGGAAAAATTGTGGAGAAGTGGTATCCGAGAACCATAATTTTAATATATATATATATATATATATTTAATTTTTTATACGAAAAGGTTTATTTATATGAATTATTTTGTGAGTGATCCATAGTGAGTATATGAAACTATATTTCCCTGTTTAGGTGATGATTTAGGTTCCTTTTTTCATAGGGATTAAGTGTGCTTCCTCAACATTTTCATGAGATGTTTTAGGGAGGATCTTACTATGTATACATGTTATACCCACCATACATAAATATAAACAATTTTTTTGGTTTTTAAAAGAAATTTGTAGTTTTTTATAGATGTTAGTAGAATGGAAGTGTTGTGGAGTAGCTTTCATGAGTATATAGAGTTTATTGTTTCTTCCTAGTTTTACTTTTAGAACTAATAATCATCTTTTTGGTTTATGTACAACAATACTTGTATGAATTCATGCATAATTATCTAAATTTATTCATTTCGAACTGAGGAGGGTTACTTTTGGTGGGAGCATATCCTAAATGATATGGTATGAATTCATTCTATCATAACCATAAATAAAATATAGTTGTATTTTATTTATCATATACATCAACTTATACTCTTCTTTTTCATCACAAACCCTTTGAGAATAAAAAACCAAACTATGGGCTTTGGTATCCACATTGCCTTTTGTTTTATATTTTAAATTGTTTTACATTCAAATTATTATTTTTTTCATATAAACATATATTTATCTTATCTTAAAAATATATATTTTTTTTTGATATTTGTTATAGGTAATAATGAGTCGAAGTTGGATTACAGCACATCTAATGAGCAATGAATTTGAGGAAGGTGTTGATGCCTTTTTGGAATTTGAAAAATGAAATGTTCCAAGTAGTGACATATTTTTCTGTCCATGCCTGAAATGTTTGAATATGAAGAAGTTGAAAAGTAGAGAGATAAATGATCATCTGATTTGTCATGGTTTTAATCCGAGTTACAGCCCTTGGAATTGGCTTGGTGAAACTGGATGGAATGACACTGATGATGATGATTTTCAAGATGGTAACTCTGATGGAATTGAAGAAATGATTCGCGATATTGTAGCTGAACCAATTGAGATAGAACTGACAGTTGTGTGTCTATATGGTGATGCTGAAAAACCATTATATCCCGGTTGTACAGATTTTACGGTTTTGTCGGCGGTTTTAAGATTGATTAACCTGAATACGAAGCATGGATGGAGTGACAGAAGTTTTACAGAGCTGCTACAATTGATGAAAGACATTCTTCCAAAAGATAATGATCTTCCAGATTCACATTACAAAGCCCATAAAATATTATTCCCGATGGGATTGGGATACACGAAAATACATGCCTGTCCGAATGACTGCATTATATATAGGAAGGAATATGAATTTCTGTCAGAGTGTCCAAAATGTGGGACATCACGGTATAAGGTGAAAGAAAAATCACAGGCTGATATAGAGATTACAAAGATCCCTTCAAAGGTATTTTGGTGTCTTCCTATAATTAATCATTTCAAACGTTTATTTGCTAATTCACATGATGCAAAAAGGTTAATATGGCATGCTGAAGAGTGGGTATGTGATGAAAAATACGGCATCCAGATGATTGACCACAATGTAAGAAAATTGATGCGCAGTTTTCTACATTTGGAAATGAAATTAGAAATCTCAGACTACAGTTGTGCACAGATGGAATGAATCCATACCGAACACTCAGTAGCACACATAGTTCATGGGCTATTTTATTGGTAATTTACAACCTCTCTCCTAATGTTTGTATGAAGAGAAAATATTTCATGTTGAGTATAATGATCTCTGGTCCAAAGCAACCCAGTAATGATATTGATGTTTACATGACACCGTTGATTGATGATTTGAAACAGTAATGGGATGATGGTATTAGGGTGTATGATTCTTATAAAATGGAATATTTTCAACTACATGCAGTGCTTCTGTTCACTATAAATGACTTCCCAGCGTATGTAAATTTTTTTGGATACATTGTTAAAGAGCATAAATCATGCCCAATTTGCGAACAAAAGACGTCCTATAGTAAATTGCATCATGGGAGGAAAACAGTGTACATGGGTCATCGAAAGTTTTTGCCTATGGAACACCCTTATAGAAGACTAAAGAAGGCATTCAATGGCTCAAAAGAATTATATACTACTCCAAAACCTTTATCCCCTGACCTGTATTTTGAGAGGGTGAAAAACCTTGATGTGACATTGGGAAAGATAAAGAAATCTGGTAATGATGGACATATTTGGAAGAAAATGTCAATTTTTTTGAGCTACCATATTGGAGGTACCGTGATGTTAAACATAATATTGATGTCATGAATGTGGAGAAGAATATCTATGATTCTTAGATTGGAACATTGTTAGATGTTAAAGGAAAGACTAAAGATGGGTTGAATGTAAGATTAGACTTACTATCAATGGGAATACGTTTGGAGTTAGCTCCCACTCATAAAGGAAGACGAACATTTCTTCCACCGGCTTGTCATAAATTATCGAAGAGGGTGAAAATTAGATTCTGTCAGTGTCTTCATTATACCAAAGTTCCTCAAGGTTATTATTCTAATGAAATTTTTTTTGTCTCATTGAAGGACTTGAAGTTGACAGGTATGAAATCACATGATTGTCACGTCATGATGCAACAAATTCTACCAGTTGCATTACGTGGAATATTTCCCATTCGTGTCAGAAAGACTATAATAAAGTTGTGTTATTTTTTCAATTCAATTTGTAACAAGGCGATTGATGTGAATGCTTTGAACATTTTGGAAAAGAATGCAATTTTTTTAATTTTTCAATTGGAAATGTATTTTCCTCCAACTTTTTTTGATATAATGGTGCATTTAATGATTCATCTGGTTCGAGAAAAAAAGCTTTGTGGACCTGTATATCTTCATTGGATGTATCCTTTTGAAAGGTATATGAAAATATTAAAGGGGTTTGTTAAAAATCTATATCGACCTGAAGCCTACATTATTGAAAAGTATATTTCTGAGGAGGTTGCAGAGTTTTGTACAAGCTACTTGGCTACAGCGCAACACATAGGTTTGCCTCCATCTCACCATGAATGAGTAAATAATGAGGGAAAGGGGATTCACGGCTTCAAAGTCAAATCATTTTCAGCTGAATAGATGAAGAAGTTAGAATCATACATCTCTAATAACATAGCTGATGCTCAACCGTATATCACATTGCATATTAATGAGTTGAAACAATGTCATCCAAAGAAGAAAGAAATGTGGATTTTTAATGAGAACATCACAACTTTTTTTGTCGTGGATTAAAAAGACTTTTCTTGGTAGATCAGATGTATCAGAGACATTAAAATGGATAGTGGGTGGTCCATGTTTAAATGTGATAACATGGTCCGATTATGAAATTAATGGTTATACATTTCATACAAAAGTTCAGGACAACAGAAGTGCTGTTCAGTATAGTGGTGTATTGGTGTTTGCAGAAGCAATGCATTTTTCGAGTGCTAAGGACAAAAACCCAATTTCTGCATCAAATGCATATTATGGAGTGATTGAATACATATGGGAGGTTGATTACTTTAAAATTAAAGTTACCGTTTTTATCTGTAAATGGTTTAATGGTAACAACAGTGTCAGACACGATGAATTAAGAATGACACTTGTTAATCTTAATAGATTGAAAGGCACAACTAATTCTTTTATAATGGCAACACATGCAAAACAAATTTTCTATGTAGTAGATCAATCAGATATGCAGTGGGCTGTTGTTTTGCAAGGGAAAAAACAATATGTTGGTGAGGATGAACTTGATGAATATGTTGATTTATGTGAGATCCCTACTTCCATGGAAATATTAACAGAACATAATGATGATCATGTTGAAGACACAGTTTGTTCCATAAGGAATGATCACGACGAAGGAATTTGGGAAAACAATCCATTTGTACATTCCTAAATTTACAGGTAACATATGTTTATTTCTTGTTTAAATTTATTTTTTCCATAAATGTTATATATTGTAAGTTTATTATTTATTAAAACATGTTTTAAAATAAAATAAGTATATGTTTTTGTTTGTTTTAAGTTTGTTTAGTTTACTTTATCATGTTTATAACCATTACATGAATTTTAAAATGTATATTTTTCTTCACTGACAATTACTTTACCCTGTTTACAATGTTTACCAGGTTTACCATTTTTACCATTTTTACCATCTTGACCATCTTGACCATCCTTGCCATCTTTACCATTGTTTAACATGATTACCATATTACCAATGTTTACTATTATGTAACATAGTACACTTTTCTATTTTCTGATTACAGTAGTATTAAAATATTTGAATTTGTATATTTGTGAACTGACGTTTGTTTTTTTTATTTAAAGGACAATGGAAGATCATTCAGATGATCAACCACATGATTATGGAGAGGAGCATATTGCTGGTCATACCTCTGGGGATGAACATTCACAGGCTCCTATTACGACAAAGAGTTCAAAGGTTAGTAAACGTGGGTGCACACATTTACCAAAATTATCACATGCCCGTATGCAGGATCAGAGGATAGTCGTTGAGTTTGATGATGATGATATTCCTAGAGGTCCGAATGCCAAGGATTTTAAGAGTTTTGTTGCAACTCAGGCTAAGTCCAAAGTAAGCATTCTGTATGATGATTGGAGAGGTGTGGATAAAGCGATTATCTCTCAGTTGTGGGAGACGATTTTGGTAAGATCTTTTGTCATTGTTTGACCATTATTTTAATGTTTCTAGTATATATAATTTGTTTAACCTCTTCTTTATCAGATTCCATTTGATATTCATGACACTAGAGGAGTAAGGAAGAAATTCTTATCGTTGGCTTCCAGGAGATGGTGGGATTTCAAATCAACCCTCTCATCTGATTTCATTTATGGTTATAGGAGTCATGACAAACCAGGTCGTATATATCCTTTTATAGATGAAGACACATGGAGATAGTTTTTTGAAAATAGAAAAAACGAGTCATTTCTGGTAAGGGCAATGTAAACTTTTATAGACATTCTTATATAAATGATTTTATTAATGTTTTGGTGATGATTTTTTATTCTTAAATTACAACAAACAAGGAATGCTCATCAAGAGATCCAATCTAAAAATGTATACCCTCATAGTTTATCTCGGGGAGGGTATACATTATTGGAAGAAAAAATGATGGTGGGAAAATTTCAACAACCAAGAGCTGAGTCTTCAAGCTCTGGAGAGGTGGCCCCTCCATCCCCACCATCTAGACATGAAAAATGGAAGAGAGATCAGAAGGGAAAAAGGGCAATATCTTTCGGAAGAATCGAGAATCGTAGCTGATAGGATTGTAAGATATCTATTTAATTTATTTAAGCTAACTTTTTTCTTCATATAAGTTTCAATCATTACAGAAATGTTCAATTAATTAATACAGGACTTTCTTGAAGAGCAGAGTTCAGATGGGACATTTATAGCTACTGGGAGGGAAGATATTTTATTTGCAGCATTGGGAAGGCCCGAACATCCTGGTCGTGTAGGAGGATATCCGGCAGGTGTATCGGTAAGAAAATTGTTTCCACATTCATCAACTTTTAACATTGAGGGGGTTTATAAAAAAAAATAGAATCCTTGGAGGCTGAAGATCAAAATATTAATGCGACGATGGAGGACAAGATTAGAGAGTCGTTGCAGTCTATGTTTGCAGAAATGCAAAGACAATTTCAGACTGCAGCTCCCACTCCTCCACCTCCCCCTGCAGAACCAATTATTTATCCTCCACCTCCGCCAGTAGCTCCCACTCTCCCACCTCAGCCTGCGGACCCCATTTTTCACACTACGCCTCCACCGCAGCTTCCTACATATTGCGAGCTATATGTTGATGATTCTCAACATCATATAGTAGCATTCTGGTAGGTATATTGTATAGGAGATACAGTTCATCATCAACAATTAGAGGTAGAGAATCATAGGGTCAATGTACAGGATATTGTAGATATATTAGCTAGGGTACCAATACCTACAGATGAGGTGGTGACAGTTGGATAGAGTATCAGCCATTTTTTAGTTTGGTCATCCAGACTTCTTCGACTCATTACCCTAGAGGTATGAACGCTATATCTTTTATTTTAGTTTTTTATTAAAGTTGTTTTATCATTTCAAAACTACTATATTTTTCAATTTTATTTCACAGGAATACTTCAAAGGTAATGAAATAATGTATAGACAACAACAAAGACAACATCCTATGACATTTGATACACATTCCAATGGTCATAACAGATTGTCATGATATTCACATTTGTTGTTGGGTTTTTATGAGTATCCAATGGAATTTCATGTTTGTAGACGTGAAATAAGTGTGGGGATTACAAAATCTGATATCATGGAGCATGTTACTGGAGATAAGTTGGGCATCAACGTGATGCAAATTTTTTCCATGCATTTCTTAACACCATTTCGCTGCGTTATATTTATTAAAAATGTATACTTATGTATGTTTTGTATTAGGTATATTTATAAAATCTGTGAGAGGAATGAGCTGACAGAAGTATATGGATTCATGGACCCTCAATTGATTTCCTCTGAAGCATGTGCATTGAATGAGGAACAAAGAATGGTTTATATTGCTGAAATATTTGAAAAGAATATAATCACACAATGTTAGATGATGCCTTTTTGTGAGAGGTACGAAACACATTTCTCTCAAATATTTAATTATCTTTTAACATAAAAAACCACTAACATTAAATTTACTTTTATCAGTGATCATTGGATGTTAGGGATTTTTTGCCCTAGGGAGAGAGCTCTTTATTGGATATGCTCTGTTCATGGTGATGTGTGGGAAAGTTTTAAGAATATATTGGAAAAGTAAGTTTCAATTTCTCAATAGTTATATATATTATAATTAATTTTAAATTTACCCCATTCGTATTATTTTCTAATAGTGTATGGGTCTACTATCGAAAAAACACAAAGAAAATAAATGGAAAGATCAAATATGTAAATGCGAAGTTAAATTTCCATTTATAATTTTTACTTTTTGATTTATTACATAAAAATTATATATTGAATTTACACTCATTCAAACAGAATTGTCATGAACAAAAAGGCGTCATCGAATGTGGATATTATATGTTAAGATTTATGTATGAAATAATAACAACTTGGACAGTTGTGAATTTTGACCTGGTACGATTTCCTCTTAAACTTTTCCATAATATTTCAATTTGATTTATTCATTATACACGTTAACTATCTTCTTTTTCATTTTTATCTTTTTGATGACCCTCAACCCTATACTGCTGAAGACATCAAACAAGTACAAGGGGAGTGGTAAAATTATTTTACAGCTTTGATTGAATTTTAGTTGTTTGTAATGTAAAATGTAATTTTGAATATTGTCGTTTTAATTGTGTATTTGGAAGTTGTTTAGGTTGGAAATAGTTTTTTTTTGAAGTTGAAAGTGTATATTTTGAATGTTATATAATTGAATGTTTAATTTTGCTCTAATTCTTGTTTTGGTCTACTTTTGATGGTTTTTCTGGTATGGATTTGGGTATGTGGGGGAGGGGTTCAAAGGGTGTGGGGGTGTGGTGTGTTCAGTGGGGTTGGGGGTGTCCAGCGGTCTGGGAGGGCTATCCGGTGGGGTGGGGGACAGTCCTGGGGGTGGCAGGGATGTCCAGTGGGTGTGGGAAGGCGGTCCAGGGGTGTGGGAGTGCTTTCCAAGGGTGGGGGGGGGGGGGGGGTTGTCCAGGGGTGTTTGGGGTTGTTTGGGGCTGTCCAGGGGTGTCTTGGGGGCTATCAAGTGGGGTGAGGGGGTGAGGGGGTGCTGTTCAGGCGGGTGGGGGTTGTCGAGGGGTGTTTGGGGGTGTCCGGGGTTGGGGGGTAGTCCAGGAGTGTGGTGGGGGCTCCAATGGGGTGGGCGAGGGTTGTCCAAGGGGTATACATGAGGGTGGGAGCTCCAATGGGGTGGGGGAGGGCTGTCCAGGGGGTATACATGAGGGTGAGGGCTCCAACGGGGTGGGGAGGGTTGTCCATGGGGTATAAATGAGGGTGGGGGCTATATAAGGGGTCTGTTTTATCCAATGGGGTGGGGGAGGGCTGTCTAGGGGGTATACATGTGGGTGATGTCTCGAACGGGGTGGGGGAGGGCTGTCCATGGGGTATAAATGAGGGTGGGGATGTCTAGGGGGTAAGTTTTATCCAATGGGGTGGGGGAGGGCTGTCCAGGGGGTATACATGAGGGTGAGGGATCCAACGGGGTGGGGGAGGGCTGTCCATGGGGTATAAATGAGGGTGGGGGCTGTCTAGGGGGTATGTTTTATATGTTATCAATGTACATTCTTAATTTTGATCTACTTCTGTTTTTGTGGTATGTTTTCATGATTTGTTTTCTGGTTGATTGTGGTGGAGAGAAGATGAATGCGATCTGTTTAAAAAAAATTGGTTTATCACGTCGATTATTAAATAAACGACGTTATAAAATGCGTAGAAAATAGTTTATCACGTCGGGTTTTTAATAGCCGACATGATAAAATGCCTGGAAAATAGTTTATCACGTCGGTTATTTAATAACCGATGTGATAAATGGCCTGGAGAATGGTTTATCACGTCATTTATTTAATAACCGACGTGATAAAAGTCCTGGAGAATGGTTTTTCATGTCAGTTATTTAATAAATGACGTGATAAAAGGCATCTTCAATGGTTTATCACGTCGGTTATTGAATAACCGACGTAATAAAAGGCCTGGACAAGGGTTTATCACGTCGGTTATTGAATAACCGACGTGATATACCGGCCTGGAAAATGGTTTATCACGGCTGTTATTCAATAACCGACTTGATAAACCCCCCTCCTCCGGTTTTTCACGTCATTTTTATAAGAACCGACGTGATAAACCACGCTCACCCCGGTTTATCACGTCGGTTCTTTTAGAACCGACCTGATAAACCCCCCTCACCCCGGTTTATCACGTCAGTTCTATATGAACAGACATGATAAACCCCCCTCACCCCTATTTATCATGTCGGTTGTTTAATAATCGACGTGATAAACCATTTTCCAGGACTTTTATCACGTCGGTTTTTAAATAACCGATGTGATAAACCATTTTCCAGTGCTTTTATCACATCAGTTGTTAAATAACCAACGTGATAAACCCTTCCCATTTTGTTTATCACGTCTGTTATTTTAGAACCAGCATGATAAACATCACGATTTTATGTTTTTGACATCGGTTTTTAAATAACCAACGTTAAAAACCTTATTTATAATGTCGCACGTATTAACGTCGGCTAGAAACTGACGTAAAAAATTAAAAATAACCGACGTAAAAAATGTTTTCTACACTAGTGTTTTTATACCATTTTATGTCTTAAGATTTATCGTTCTCTCAAAACATATCAAAATCCTCAATTCATCATGTCAAACTTGATTAGCATAAGGAAAATGTTTTTAATAAACAAACTATGGATTGATTATAATCTATTTTGAGATACGTAGAGATGCCTAGATCTCCAATATTAGTCCCAACCATAATAAAAAAACACTTTATTTCTTGTATATGAAAAAAATATACATTCGAAATTACGGGTTAGGTATGACTTGATTTTTCCCCATTAGGACATACAATGACACTTGGGGTTTATCACTTAACCTAGTTACAATATGTATTTTCATTTCGCATTGGTTCATCTTCATCCTTACCACAAGATGTTAAACATCATCGAAGTCTAACACATCATATTTCATTTGTGTCACATTTTATTATAAAATAGATCCTTACTACTCCTTGTTTCTCCTACCGAGCATAGCTCAACTGAGCTTAGGAAATGAATAAAAGGTTTCTTTATATATTTAAGGTGTTTCAATTCCTTATGAAGGTGAAAATGACCTCAATACATGACTTTAAACTGCACATCACCATATTAATTGAATGGAAACTATGAAAGTCTCCATTTTACATATGTTTCATATCTATGTAATGGATATAAAACTCATGGCCAATATTGGATCAAATATTTCTCTTATGAATTGGGAAGAACGCCATTCCATATTTCGCACTCATTAATCATGAATATTTTTAGATTTTCATAATATTTCATACTTTTTATTATGACAAGGATTCCTATATCTAAGAGATATTTTGATTGATTATGCAGCTAGTTCCCTTAGTCGGCCTTGAATAAGTTTCCTACATAACAAGCCTATCTGTAAAAAGATGCCATTGTGTGGCTATTCAGCATATGCCCAAGTTGGCCCTGCATAATACATCCCCCATAACAGTTTTTTAATATAATGTTATCTCTGTTCTTGGTTATAGTATCTTTGTCCCCATTAATCATTGATGACAATATAAAAGAACCTATATTTTAAAATAGTCATTCATATATACTTTTACCATTATGTTTCTCACAATTTGAAAGCCTTCAAGACCATTGTTTAAACATTTCCCGCACCATGTGTTTGATGCACTATTAAATAACCCTGAAGTCTATTTTCCACATGTTATATATTGTTTCCATTTCTGGTCCTAGTTGTATGACCTAAAACCATAGACAACATATCTTTTATTTTCATGTCAGACCATCGTAAAAGTCATATTCCTCTGATTCTTTGGATATCGTGATTGGAAATACCCTTTCCATATTCAAGTACCATTATTTATAAACCAAACTCTAATATTCAGATAATTCGAATCTCTATAAACATTCTTCTATTTTTTGCAATAGAATGTTCAACTTCTTAGTGAACTTTTTACTGACAATGAAGCATATTCCCTTAGGTGGCCTTGCATAAGTTTCATACATAACAGGCCTATCAGCCAAAAGATGCCACTATTTTTCTATGCAGCTTATTCCCCAGTTGTCCCTTCATAATGCAACCCCCATAACGAGTTGGAAAATTAATGGTAACATCGTTCTTAGAAAAGACAACCTCTAATGCATTTTTTCCCTTTCCCAGATCATTCCTCGGTTTCATAATTTCCTAATTCATGGTTTACAGTTTTCCATTCCCTAACTGAATATGATAGTATGTTTACAAACAAATTTTCAAGAAACTATGAGAGTTTTCTCATAGCTTTTGTCAGAGATAAAGACCAAAAATTAAAGCCACTAAACTTCCTCACAACATGACATACAACAAAAACGTACCAAATTCCTTACTGCATGACTTAAAATTTCACTGTACGATATCATAAATCTACACTTTTCTGAAAATTTTTAGCCATTTATTATACACTAAATTTTTATTGAAATGGTTTTTATATTCATGACATATGTTTGTATAAAATATCTATTTCATTATTAAAATTAATTTCCTTGGAAAAACCACCCATTAAGGTCTTGGGTCACCTAAATATTATTTCCTATTTCGGTCAACTACAAAATGTTAAATTCTTAATGAATTCATATAATTGAATATAAATAACATTCTCTTAGGTGGTCATGCGTAATTTTCCTACATAACAGGCCTGTCAGTCAAAAGATGACACTATTTGGCTATGTATAATATGCCCTAGTTTGCCCAGCATATTACATCCCCCATAACGGGATTTTAAATTATGGTAAATTCATTCCTAGAAAAGAATCCAATTATATTGATAAAAGATTTAATTTTGGTATCCATAAAAAATCATGACCCACGATTCCCCTTGGAAATGATTAAAGAATATTAAATCAATTCTTTGCCACAATGTTTTGTTTTGGATTTAATTCAATGTTTATAGTAAAAGATTTTTTGTCCCTAAATATTAGCCATTTATAGTCCAATATTCATGGCTCAAAATTTCAAATAAAAAATTAATTTTTTCTCATTAGATTGAGAACCCGTGAAGGGAACTCTGAACAAAAGTATATTCCTAGCCCACTAAACATACATTTTTTGTATAATTTAGGTAATATTGAACAATTAAAAAAATTGAGTTCAAAATATAATGAAATTTGTGGGGTTATACATATAACCCTAGAAACAATCAAATTATGCTCATTAGGTCCCTCGGCTTAATAAAAAAAATTTGAGCACTTCATTATTGTTATAATAATAATGATTGTTTAACATAAAGGAATCATTATCATCATTTACTTTTCATTTTGCAATTATGAAAAACAAAAATGATGATTTATATTATTGAAAACAAAATTTCTTTATTTCATATTAAAATAGAGGGCCAAACACAAAATGAAGCCTCACTATAATATTTTAGAATAAAATCCCAACATGACTTTTCACTAGTTAGACTACTTCATAAGACCTATCAGCTGCTTATTGTAGTTGAGACAGTTGTGCAACTCTAACCTCCTCTACCTGACGAAGTGCTTCCTTAGATGTTGAAATGGTAGTTATCCCCTATAATTGGGTTTCTCTTATTGTCTGATTCAACTGCTCTAGATTATTATGAACAACATATAGTTTCTGTTGATGATATAACAATCCCTTCATGGTTTTTTTGATTTGTTGTCTAATCTTGAGTGATTTCTTGTTAGGAATTTCCTCCTCCTCAACTACTGCAGCTTAAAATCCCTCAATATCGATGAGTTTTTTATCATCTTAAAAATCGTGTCTCATAATATTCTGCTTCTCTCATTGTAGAATAGTCTCTTTCATGGCATCATATGCTGGCCAATAATTAAATCCACCAAATCCTAATATGTAGAATAATGTTGGGATTTTTAAAAAATGGGACAACAATTCATCAAATGGATTTTCAGAAATTATGCATTAGATATGCTTCCATGTCTTCTTATGTGTCATACCAAGAGAATATTAAATATCTATGTCAGAATCTGAGTCACAACCAAGAGTTAAAATGTACTCTGGAAACTGGTCTCTTAATGAGCCGCCTTGTCCTACTTCTCTTGGGATAGTATAAGATTCACCTTCTGATCTAGGACTGATAACCTTAAATGATAAATCATGGTAATTATTTGTTTCAAATACAGGAAAAATATGATTCAAATACATGATTATAATTTCCCAATAATATGTGAGTTACATGATTGGATTCATTCCCCGTATTCTTAGAATCATTGTTTTGAGAAGATGATTCTTGATAAGGGGAATTTCTATGAATTTTCTTAGGTATTACATTTGATGGCTCTAGAACATCTCTTGATGAAGGATCCTATATTGGTATTTAAACATCCCTTGTGGAATGATAAATTGGAACACACTTTTTTTAAGATCCTTTACTACATTTTTTGCAGATAAAGCTGCATAAGGTGATCTTTGATGTAAAGAATCATTTTAATGAAAACATTTTGTATGGAAAATGCATGAATAGGGACATATGAACATGAAATTTCTCCTGAAAATCGCCAAACACCTTGATGAAACGTGGAATATCAATATTTGAATTAAGGGTGTCCATCATTCACTAGTAGAATACTAACCTATACCAACGGTTTGGTACCGTTGGTATAGGCCTCCAAACCGTTGGTATAGCCTATACCAACGGTTTGGAGAACCGTTGCGAAGTAAGCCGTTGGGATAGGTCTATACCAACAGTTTTCCCAAAACCGTTGGTATAAGTAATATGAAAATCTATTCCAACGGATATAAAACCGTTGGTAAATGTATTTCAAAAAAAAACATGTGCTGGGATTTGATCCCACGACCCCTTGTTTATAATCGAACGACTTAACCATTAAGCTAACATCACTTTTGTAAACATAATTTCATAAATATATATATGTATTATCATAATTATTTAAAATTTAGATTTATATAATGTTATCGGGTAGCAGACCTGGAATAAATGAAAGAATCTATCCCAACGGTTCTCAAATGTGTTGGGATAGGTGGAAATTTGCAGGGGGCGAATGTTGGTTTTGGGGTGAGTTTTCCCAACGGTTCTCCCAAACCGTTGGGAAAGGGGGGGGGGGGTCTTTCCCAACGGTTTGGGAGAACCGTTGGGAAAGGGGCCTCAAAACCCCCCTTTCCCAACGGTTCTCCCAAACCGTTGGTAAAGGGGGGGTCTTTCCCAACGGTTTGGGAGAACCGTTGGGAAAGGGCCCTCAAAACCCCCCTTTCCCAACGGTTCTCTCAAACCGTTGGGAAAGGGGGGGTCTTTCCCAACGGTTTGGGAGAACCGTTGGGAAAGGGGCCTCAAAACCCCCCTTTCCCAATGGTTCTCCCAAACCGTTGGGAAAGACCCCCCTTTTCCCAACGGTTTGAGAGAACCGTTGGGAAAGGGGCCTCAAAACACCCCTTTCCCAACGGTTCTCCCAAACCGTTGGGAAAGACCCCCCTTTCCCAACGGTTTGGGAGAACCATTGGGAAAGGGTGTATATAAGTGTTGGGAAAGATCTGATTTCCAGTAGTGATTTCAGTGTATACATCCTAAAATGTTACAACATCCTCACCATTTAAGGTATCCAAAAAACATTGGTTGATGGCCAAATAGGCTCTACTGACATTTTCTTCCATTGTATCTTCAATTGGTACACCAGCATCAATTCTATCAAGGATTGAGTGAACATCATCATTTGTATTATATTTCCATGTATCTTCATTCCAATCATCTGATGCAATATGAATATTAGTGTTGATTATTTCAGAATCCTTTGATAGAAGAAACTGAGGACTGTATTTAATCTTACCATTTCATTCCTCTCACTCATCAGAGACATGAGTAGGTATAGTTGAATATTTTTATGACTTATCTACTAAAATTGCAGATTCTTCAGCATGAACTTGGGTTTCCCCATTGTCATCTTTTTCTGGTCTTGAAGTATCAACTCATAATGCTTTGAGAGAGGAGAGAGATATAGATTATACAAGAGGACACATCATGGTTACTTGAGTGTATTGAGCGAGTTATATTCCCTAAAGACAGTATAAATACTTACACATTCTGTGAACACTTCAGATAAATATCATTTCTATCTTCTGTTTTGGTTCAAAATCATGGGGAGATATGGAAATGCTCCTCTTAGAAGGGGAAACATAACGTAATGGTTGAGGATTATTGGTCACCATTACCCCAGTCATGACTCATTCTCCTAGATAATGATCTGTTGACCTAGGAGGGTCATATATTGCATCAATATGATATCATACCGGACCATTCTTAGGTAATTCATGAATTGGTCCTGATCTTCCTTCTCTATATTCAATATGAAAAAAATACATTTTGATAAAGATTAATGATGATAAATGGTGATACATAGTTGAGAAAAAATAAAAAGGTAAATATATAATCATTATTAACATTAATATCCCACTCCTCCTTAATGTCGATAATTACCCATTCGCACTCATATGTCCAGCATATGAGATACTCGTTTAGCGGCTTGGATTTTTTCATCAGTTTCATATAGAAAAAACATATAACTCTGCAATATACTTCTATACTTCAACAAAGATATTTCCTGGATTGTAGTCAGATGGTGGCTTGATGTCACTAATATCTTGTATTTGAATTCTATGTTGGAGAAATGTTCATGCATCCCTACGATCATGGGTTACACTCTCCCAAGTATTAATGGATAATGGTCGCACATAATTCAATCTTGGTATGATTGATTGTGGAGGAGATTCAACACCTTCTGATAGGAGAACTTCTGCATACCTTCTTTCTTTAGAATGTTCATAAGATGGAATAAGAATCATTGTTTTATGGAGGCAACTGGATCACCTTTATATTGGAGTTATTGCATATCTAGCCCTGTTCTTCCAAGTACACCTCCTACGACAACCTTTTTAGGGATCTGAAATCTCTAAAACATCTGTATCATCTCTAGACTTGGACATCATTCCATAATTTCCATGAGCAACAGCTGTGGTATCCTATACATGATATATTCCTTTTATCAATGTCCCAAGAGGATATAAAGAAACCCAAGCTTGGGAATAACCTACTTCAAATCTAATCTATGCATCTAATGGAGATAATGTAATCGAAAATTTGGATACCTCTAATGATATTATAATCCAAAGTAGTCACAATACCATTGGCTGTTATTGATGTGTAGCATATGTGGGTGGAAAAGAGTTTGATTTTTGAAGGCATATGAACTGATGAGAAACCCTATAAGGTACATAAAATTGACAGATAATTTCAATATCAATCCTTGTTGATAATACACCATCACTAAATTCCATCATATAAGATCTCAGCTCATAATTATTTTTATTAATGACATCAATAAATGTTCCAACTGGTGGGTTACCAAAAGGAAAGAAGTTGAATTCTCCTGAGACAGTGAATGCCTTCAGCACCACGGCAGGTCTTAATTCTAAAGGATGAATACCAGAAACATTCTGTAAAAATGGATTGAACATACCATTGGGATCTATGACTAAATTAAACTATGATTTTGAAGACAAATTTGATGCAATCCAGCCACAAAACACATGGAATGGCCTTGAAATTCTAAATGGAGCCTTGCCACTATATAAATGAATAATCATATGGAAACATATTTCTAATATAGGGGCTTCTACCCCAATATACTTCGCTTCTATCAATTTATATTCAATGATAAAAGTCCTTGATCATACACTACCTCCGGATTCATGGACTGGAAGAAAATATACACTTATCCATATAACAAGGATGGAAGCTAAGCAAACTTTTTCATTTATATTGGGTTTGACTTTATAGACCTAGATCTTATAATCTCCTCTTTCTAGTGTATGCCAATATATTATTGAACTTCCTCGGTTAACTGGATATGGAAAAACATTATGACGTCCACAGGTTGGACCTTCTTCTGTAGATGGTTCTAAAAATGCTTCCATCTACACTCTAGCATGGATATCTTTCTTTTAATTGGGTAAATTGTTTTCTATATTCAATAATTCATGTGCCAATGGTGGTGTTCAAGTAACATCACTCAATGTTGTAACAGGCAAGATGAGTTCATCATAAATTTCCCCATGAATGGGAATTCCATCTATCTGGTAAACAGCCCAGAGACTAAAACCAACTTCACTGTGCATCAAACGAAATGAATTCATTTGTGGAATCCATCGGCTATGTAATTAAGGATTGAAATAATTTTTTATATTAACATTTTTTTCTCCATCCTGGAAACTTTGTAGATATGAACATTTGACAACTGTTTTTTGAATTCTTCACAAGTCCGATGTATGAAAAATTCCCACATCCACTCGAGATTTACACCTCCTCCAAAACAAAGGTGCCAATATTATTTCCAACAATTATATTAAACTGTTTGAGAAGCCCAAAAATTTGAATCATAACAATAAGGTCATGGTACTAATACATGATCCTTCAAATCATGAGTGAAATCATTGTGCTAGAGAATGTAACAAATTGGGATTGTTCCTTCTTGTATTGGAACCCCCCTTGAATTAATATTCATGCAGTTACAATTGGAATAATGAAGATACCAATTCTATAGAAATTACATATTAATATATATAACATGGGACTCTTGAAAAATCACATGCTTTTACTAGGGTAAGTAAGGACTTTGTGGATAATCACACTGGTATGGAATTAAACCATTCCACAACCCTGGAAGAGTACATTCAATAACTTCATAATAGTCTAGTCTGATGATCTTCAAAATTTAATGTTGGCGAGCCATAGCTTCTTTAGTGTGGGTCATAAAATGAGTCATTCATTCCTGTAAAGTAATTACCAAACCTCAAAGTCAGAAATTTAAAGAAGAAATCAAAAAAATTTGCAATGGACACTTTTTATGTAGGTCCTTCGGCGAGGCCTGTCACATATGTCCTTCGATGAGGTCCGTCGCGTATGTCCTTCGCCAAGGATCGAAGCACCACTCCATCAGTGAATCCCATTGTCATATCCCCATCACGTAAATAATTTTACCATGATGAAATATCAAAGAAATTATGAAAAATCCAAATGTGATGAAGGTGAGTGAATGAGCTATACCACGAGAGACGATACAACTTCTGAGAATGCATAGGTGAAAAATCATTAAGGTGATGACTTATTTATAGGAAATTGAAGACCTACATGTCAAGACTTCGGACAAAAACTCCACATCGTACCTCCGAAAAGAACTTGCGTTGAAAACCTTCCCTGTTCATCAATCAATCAATAATATTTTTCCCAAACATTTCACCTCAAGACTCGACCCTCTTTGGATGTTTCTGATCCAATCATAAAGGGGGGATTTTGTAGATAGTACTTGAGAAATTAACAAAAAAAATATTATGATGAAGAAAACCAGATATTTCTGTTCCCAAAACAATGTTCAAAGAGTACAATGGAAAGTCAACAATAATCTAAAAGAGATTCGCGATGGAGTTCCTTCACAGGCCTACGTGATTTATCTGTGTAGCCAACATGCGTGGAGACCTATGCAGCCGACCTATGTGGTAGATCTCAAAGCCAGAAGATGTTTTCTTCACATATGCGGAACACTTATGTGGTGAAGCTGTGTGAAGTACCTGCACAAGCAACAATGCATTGGCTAGGCCTCATCTATCCTTAAAAATAGAGCCCTTGGGCTCCCTATTTGCGGACTAAAAAAAGGTGAAAGACCCTTTGATGCTCCCATTGCATATGTCCTTTGACGAGATCCCAAAAATTGTCTTAGGTATCTCTCTAAACCATGAGAGAAGAGATAATAAAATGGGTTAGTCATGTTTTGAATTTATTTTTACAAATCATTACATAAGTATGTTTCTCCTATGTAAAACACATTCTTCGGTCATCATTCATACCTACATGGCATACCTGGGTGGCATACCTATGCGGCATACTTGTACAAGATACCTATGTGGTACATCAATGGGGGTACCTATGTGACATACTTACGTGAGGGACCCACGTGACCAATTCAACTACACATTTTAAAATACAATCATGGAAGGGTATCTCCTTCCTCGGTTCCCTTATCTGAAATTTACTATGTTGAAGCCTCCACAAAAACCTATTTACTTATCAATCCTCTGGGAATGACACATCAACATGTCTCCTATTAAGTTTTGTATTTCCGTAGTTAGAGGTTTCCCACATTAGTTTCACAATGGGGTTTATATTCATAGGATGTTCGTGGGTTTTTATATCTGCAGTCAGATGGACATTTATCATAGGAACAATGTTGGCATGTTCCCGGTTTGGGGGAGGATTGGGTTCATACATATCCCTTTTCAAAGAGATGACCCAGAACCTCAGGTATCTGGTGGAGAAGGTACAATTGACACTTGCTGTTCCACACAAGAATAAGATAAGTATCTGTCCTATACCAAGATAAATTCTATGGTATCCTTCCTGGTATATGCCCCTCACCTTAATCATTTCTTCTTTATATTGGACCCTTGTCCAATGTAAATAGAAACGAGGGAAGGCTCATCACCTTTCCCTCATCCACGATCGACAGACACTCTTCCATCACCAGAGAAGGAAAAGTGTGAAGTTTCATGGTTTAATTTTTTACATCCTCTTGTTTTTCACACTATAAATGACTCACATGGGAGTAAAGATCCACGATGATTACCTCATGTGCACAAACACTCACAAAAGGTACTATGAGAACTCTGATTCCTTTTCAAACCAGGATACATATGAAGCCCTTTCAGGGCCCAAGCTCACCGGATATCCTACTCAGGAATCCAATATTAATTTCCTTAATCTGGGAGTCCTCCTTAAGAAATAATCCCAAAATTAAATCCTCAAATAATCAAGGCATCATTTTGAGGAATTAATCCCAAAATCAACTCTCTTAGAGGACCATACTCTCCTATGAGACTTATTGAACTACATGGGATTTTGAATACCATTTATATGGGATATGTAGGAAGCCTCTTTGAGGTTCAACCCCAACACATTAAATCAACCATATTCCCCATGTTCCATATTCCAAATAGCGTTTGATCCTACATAGAAACCAAAATCCTTTCCAAGTTCCTTGGTCTGCTTCAGCATAAGTCCCACAATAAGTTTCAACTTAGCACCTTCCACATAGAGGTCCTTATCACATGACCATAAATTGTATGATGTGTCCCATTCAGTGGCACCGAACTACGAGGGTTCTGATTCCTTTCAGAAGGATACATAGGTAGCCTATCTTATGGTAACGATCCCAAAATAAAATCAAATCTTCATCTACAGGGATGATAATTAAATTCTTGAGCTCCCCACTGAGTGGCATTATAAAATAGTATCATCACAATGATGATTAAAAGAATGTCTATGCAGTATATTGGAGTGCACCATTGATGAAATACCACAAATACATACATATATTTCCATTAATTAAGAACCTTGAATGAATGCTGATGATTCTAAATATTACACATGTTAATAAGTGATTATAAATTTCACGGGATACGTAGGATATACTTGGTGAATTTATAAAGATTCATGAAAATATTTTAAATTTACAGAGTGAGTCCCAGTGTAGACAATAATTCCCCCCAAAAGGGTGTGATTAATCTGACCTCCCATCATTTCGACCAATGCATGTTCTTAAGTATAGGAATGATCAAACTAAACGAACACTTGCCTTTGGAAAGCATGTCCCCTTTTGGATAAAGAATTATTGGATTTTTTGGGTTCCATTATTAAATCTGATGGAAACTGCCTGGAAACTATGATTCATAAAACTAGAACACACATTTTAAGGAACATCAAAAAATAAATGTTTAACATTAATTAAATATAATTATTAGACATTTGAGGAACATACAAATTACATTTATACTCATCGTATTAATGTTATGTAAATACCATTATTTTATCTTTATTTTGGGTTATAAATTCATAGATTGAGATAATTTTATTTAGGATGGGTTAACTTGTTTTTTTACGAATATGTCATAGATTGATAAAAAATATATTCATTGTGTTTCCTTAGTTGTATTTTAATTTAGATGTCAATAATGTTGGTATATTCATTATATTTCTATTTTTCCAATTTTTTCTCATTCATGAATATATATGGGTATGTATATATAATATTATTCATTTTATTGGATAATTATTTTCATATTACCGATAACATTTTTGGATGATATTTTGTTATTCTTGGATATTATATGTTATTAATTAGATATAAATCTATATAATTCAGGGGATTGTAATCATGAATCTAGTAAAAAACAATATTTATAGTTGATATTGAAATTTCTTGAAACTCTTCTTTCCACCACATACCATTTTTCTGGCTCAGTACTTTTTTCTTATTAATTATTTGAAAATTTAATATTGGATAAAATATATTAAACATTATTAATTATTAAATTATGATGGAAATAGTTCCCCTAACATATTATTATTATACTTTAATGCACATATATTTTCATCTTAATGATATTTATATTTAGAACATAATATTTCAAATGAGAAATGGTTTGAAAATAATTATTTAATATATATGGCCATGAAATTAAATAATAAATAGTTTTTATAAATACAATAGTTTCATCCAAAGGAATTTATTTTAAAAATATTATTTAAATCTTTTTAGTGAGAAAAAAAAATTTCTTCTAAAACATACAAATGTAAAAAATAATTGGACAAATTTAATAAAAAAGGAATGATACATTTTATATTCAGGTTAGCTAATATATATTAATAAGAGAATATATTAATGAAAATATTTATATTTACATTTTTTATTTTAATATGAGTATTAAAAAATATTTAAATGTTATAAATAGAGGTTAATATAAATAATAGAAATTTTTTACTAATGGAAATAAGACCAATACCAACAGTTTAAGCCAATCCAATGTTATATATATAATAAAATGAACCTAAACCAGTTGTTTGGAAAAACCATTGATATGAGTTACCTATACGAGAAGTTTTTGAAAAACTATTGGTTTGGATTTAATTAAATGACCCTATACCAAGGGTTTGGCCAAAACTACTGGTATAACCTTCATTAAAATATTCTACACCAATGGTTCTTATAAAACCATTTTTATAGGACCTATAATTCAATATAAAAATACCAATGTGTTTAAAAACCATTAGTATTGAACTATACTAATGGTTTTCCGAAAGAATGATATATATTTTTTGATTTTTAGTTAAATATTTTGTCAAATAACATTTTGAAAATCATGAATTATTTAACTTAAAAATATAGATATACATATTTATCAAATTTTGTTCTAAAAATATTTGTAGCTTTTTGGTATGGTCGTTGAGTAATATGTAAAAGGAATATGGATAAAGACCTAACTTATTTATTTGAATTACCAATACCAATGGTTTTGAAAACAATTTTAATCTATAATTCATAAAAATATACTGACAGTTCGGAAATTGTTGGTATAGTCACATACAAAAATGATTTACAAAAATCATTTGTATAGGTCTATATCGATTCCATGGTATTCCACTGTTACCCAAACTGATGGTAAAGTCTATACCAATGGTTTTGGTAACTATACCAACAACTCCATGTTATTCGTATATGTATAGTTTCTTGTAGTGTTTAATTTATTTTAAATAAGAAATAAATTAACATAATAATATATGATGTTGTCTTGAAAATTATTCACAATAAACAAACATTATTCATAAACATATGGATTGTGATTCTTAAATGACATTATTATTATCCAATATTTTATTAATAATTTTTATTTCAGTTAAGTTTATTAATAAGTAAATGAATTATATGCTCACATGGTGAAGTATCTCATGTTATATATAATGAAACATTTTTATCCAGAAAATAATATATAAAAAACATGGCATCATTAATCTTATACATATTTTATATTATATGATTTATTCTTATGTATGTGTTTTCATTCATTTTTATAATATATTCTCTTAATAGATGAATGAACCATGTTATATAATTTCATCTAATAATTTCTATTCTATAATATTTTTTATAATCATCACAAAATTTTAACGGTATATACAAAATCAATATATGGATTTATGGTTTCTTTAGTGAATGATTTTCATGATAAAAGAAGCGTTTCAAAAATATTTTTATATAGTAATGGGATTAGAATTGTTTATAAAAGTTGTTTTTATGAATAACACAAGATAATAAATATCTATTTAACTTGATTGAAATGATTATAATAAACATTTAGATGGAAGGAATTACCCTCAATGAGAACATGTGTGAAATAATAAGAAAAGATAGACATCATCCAACTCCTTCTATGACATCAAAATATAATAAATTTACAAATTTAATTACATAATGTCCTGATGGAATAATGAAAACTAAATGGAAAACAAAAAGTTCCCAAATAAAATATACACAATAGAGACCACTATTCCCCAATGTCCCCATATAAAACCAAAGATTGTGGTAATAATTGTGATCTACTACCTACTCCAAATTACCTAAAGATATTTTATATATATGTAGTGTGAGTCTAATAGTATACCTAGTTGGATCGTCCCAGAAGCCTCTCATTAAAATGCTATAGGAATCATGCTAAAGAATTGTGAACAATAAGTCATACTAACTGATAACCTATACTTTTTTACAATGTTCCTAGATTCACCATGAGTACTATAACCAAGTTTCCCATAAAAGAGAATATAATATAATAATTAATAACAATTGTACCCTACTAGAACTTCGCCACAAGTTTACAGCTCTTTCCCATTGTCTCACATCCTAATCATCTATATCCTTAAAAGGTAGACCTCATTTACCTACAAAAATCACCACAACAAGAACATTATGCAACAACCCACCATGTCCACATAACCAAAAGTTACCAAGTAGTTTCTCAGAGCTAAAATACTTTTTATAACTTATATCATACATCGGGTATTATACCTCTGGGCATCACAACCAATGCAATGAGTAAGGATCCTTAAGCCCTCAGATCCTTCACACATTACACCTATATTAGTCATTTGGAATCTATATTTACAATACATGTGTTCCAAATAACCACAATCCATTTCAACCCTCTATACACATATATCGGAAAAAAACCACCTTGAATACTATCCCAATTAACTATCATGATAATAGAGATAGATCAAAGGGTGTAGGTAATCATCCATCCTACCACTATGATGTTTGGGAAAAACCCCCCAAAAGAGAGAATCCTTGGGGTTTTAGTCACCCTAAATAACATCGTAGAGTAGAATATGGAAAAAATTAAATTATAAAATATAACATAGAACCATGCTATTGAAATAACACATTATTAGATTAAACTACATCTAATGCCTCTTAGAATACTGAAAACCTCTAATATAAAAATATATCATATTAGCACAAAACAATTCAAATCGATACCTAAAATAACATAAATCCTTTTAATGAGATTTAAAATATGTTAATTAATTATTTATAAATTAATTAAACATTAACATCTCCACATTACATTACAGTAATATTAAAACAATGTTTTATTCCCACTATGAATACAAAAACTAAGTTCAATACATCTCAAAATTTTAACCTCATCATTGCATCCCACAAAGCTTCAACACCCATGTTTTAATAATTTATTCATTAAATAACATAATTAATTTTCACATTAAATTGTACTCTAGTGATTGATCCTTAAATACTAATCAACGATTGAAGCCATGCACAACTATCCGTCTCATCTTGTGGGTAATGGTAAGTAAGTAAAAATAACTTGGCTATAACTCAAACAATAGATTCAAACAAGGATACACCTTTCATAATGAAGGTTATGCCTAGATAAACCCATTCCTTAATCTTTAGTGTCCTATATGATACCAACTTAAATATCCTGTTGCATCCCTGTCACTCCTTGTGTCAACTTTTGCTAAAAACTCGGGCTTCCCGACCCATTTTACCACAAAAAAAACATCAAGATCATCCTTTCCAATATCACATCATGATCAGGACTCTCCCTCCCACATAATATAATTAAACTATAGGATTATCTATATGAGTATTACATCATAACAAAAGCAGTATGAAAAAATACATAGTAATTGTGTTCTTGACTATAAAGAAAGACATTCACCATTCGTACACAATAAACTCCCACGGATCCAAACCACAAGGCATTCATCCTATACTAACAATAAGAAAAGATATTATTAGCAATGGAAATATCATTTATCACACTATAGGTTCTTAATAAATCATTAATTAATTGATTCATTATTCACAGGATTAAACTACTCGAAAACTAGTAAAAAAGCAATCTGAAGCTGTCAAAAATTAAATAAACAATTATTTTAAGATGACTTAAATTATTTAATAAAAATGAATCGTCATGCTATATGTAAATTAACTAATTAAATAAATCATTCATAATTGAATAAATATTATTATCCTTAAACTATAATTATAATGAAAAAATACATCAAACATGCCTTTATAACATTTAATCAAAGTTATTATCAATTATTTTTTAATTTACTCTAATTACAAATATCACATGCTAAACAAATCATAACAATCATATCACATATATCACAATATATATGTAATTAAATTGAAACCCATTATGATGGTACAAACAACAAAATCAAAATGTGATCAATACCAATTGATTAATAATGTTCAATAATTATTATGTTAATTTCCTTGAAATCATATGGTCTAAATCACACAATCTCTACGATTGCACATAAATAAGTATGGAATAAATGAATCCTCTACATAAAAAGGGTCTTGATGTTCATAGCATGTGAATTTACTAACACCATAGATCCAAATTCCAACTCTTATAATAACTACATCCACTCAAGGCTGCCATGCCACAACCGCACCCACAAACAACCAACAATGATCATATAAAAGGGAAAAACAAATTACACCACATAGAGAAGGGGAACACAAGGTATGATATCTTGGGAACCGCAGGAATGTTGGTAGAAGATAACATTCATCAAATATGAATATATACAGGGAAGCTAGAGATCGATTAGTGATAAAGGAATCCCCAAAAATTCAAAAAGGGTGTCACTTGGTAACCTTGAATCATGAGAGATGCATTTTAGTTATAGGGTATGACCAAACATAGTGGCTAAAAACTTTTAAAACATACAACATCAAGGATTTACATGATGAGTAATCATATTTCTTGTCATGTAATCCTCAGTGTTTAGTTTGACAAAAAATCGTGTCACTTTTTTATTTTATATAACCACAGAAACATACACATCATGAATGTGACTTACAAGACATTCAATTATTCATTTTTCAAATTATTCATAGCCAGACTCTTCTATTCTTCCAATAAGACACACCCAAGAAACTCATTATTCGGAAAGATATATGGGGTAGATCCATTCATATAAGGTCCATTCATTAGATACCTCTCAAATCATTCTCATCCATGAGAATATAAAATAAACCAATGGTGGAAAAAACAAAGTGAAATCACACAATTACCCTACAAGATACCACTCAAGGCTCTCATCACCACAAGAACTCAACTACTCCACCCAAGAACATGTGGCATGACACAATGTGTATATAAACTATCTGTCAAGTATTTACATCCAATATTAGGATATTAGGCTCATCCAACCATAGAAATTTAAACATGAAAATAACATGGAATACATCATGCATCTTCACATATGAATTATGGAGGTAAAGACACACAAAGAAACAAGTGAAATCCATATCATAAACTATAATATATCTACAAACACAAACTGAAATAAATTACAAGAGAAGTTGTCAACACCAAACATATCGGTGTACGGAGTGTGTGTCTACGACTCACATTCCAATGTACTATCATCCATTACACAGTGTGGACATAAGGCATGAACAAAGGGAATTTTCTTCCCACAAAAAACATTCTTTTGGAGGTGCTCGATCATGATATGATTCTCCTCGACGGTTGTATCATCATCAACATCTATATATCCATATTACATGATTTGAGAGTATTGATGATGATAATGATGGTGTTGCGACATGTGGAAAAAACAAGTATCTAGATAATCTGCAGGGGAGCGCAATCGAATACGTTGGGACTGCAAATCAAGATAACACCTCGAAACACCCAACAATATAGGGAGAAAACATCCTCCTAAAAACAAAACATCACATCCAATAATTTTTAACACCTTCAAAAATAGATGATACATAGCTTCAAGCTCCATAGGTATCCTCCTTTGATTATTAATGTATTTTTTACTATCACTTGCCACCTTCATCCCCTCACAAATCACCAGAGCAAATTTTTGTCATATTATAAAATTTTTCATTCCATAGAATTACTAATTCTCTAGACCCTATCTAAAACAAATGGAGAACGATAAGGTCATCCATACAAGGCTTAAAATAGTTAAAAACTAATAGTGGAGTAAATGATATTGTTGTAGTAGTACTCTACAATGAGTATGTGTCTCATCCATGAACCTCAAAAATATAAGACACAAATTTGCAGCATTACATCAATTGTAGAGATGGTCTGCCCTATATAACCATCTTTCTATGGATTAATAGTAATTATATGGCATAACTAAGAACCTAAATCATGCGGGATACCTTCCAAAATCTGATGAAAAAATACGAATCATGATTTGAAATAATCATAATCGAGACCACATAGAGTCTCAAAACCTCCACCAGATACATCCTCAACAAAAAATCAAATTAGTTTGACTCCATCATTTATTTATAATGAGTTAACTCTGTCAAATGATCCACTAAATCCAATATATAATCATAGATTCGATGATCTCAATGTAAATAGGTAAAAAGGCCCATCGAGATATCTTCCACTTCCATAAAGTAACATATAACAGCTATAGAAAACTAATGGGAACAAAGTGCTCAAACATAATTGTTTGGAAAAAATACATGAAGACACAAACTCTACAACCAGACACCTCAACTGTGGATTCCATAAGATACATTTCAAATCATTGTAAAAAATTATCTCACTCGTATGTATTACCCAAGGTAAACTATGGAACAATTTGAGGACCATCTAACACACCCCCAACGGAAACAAATTCCTTACATGATCAACACATGGTGTTGTTCATATTCTCACCAAATGATAGGGGCCTCCACACAATTAAATCAGTCCTTCTAAACCTTGACCTCATGATCCTCCAACTAGGTCTCATCTACATACTACAATAGTTGTGATAGAACATTCAATTGAAAATGAAAAAAATCATTCAAAAATATCTCACATATATAGATGTAACACATAATATAATTTCATCACACTAATAGAATCAGAGGATTCAAAAACTGCATCTATATATGACAACCTTCTCAAAAAATCATATACAATACTCCCATTTCTAGTTGTATATGAAATATTGATGTCGTAATCTTATAAGAACACCATCCACTGATGATAACCTAGGTTAATGTAACATTGGGAGAAAACACACCGTAGGATCCATGGATCAGTGAAGACCATAAAATGATCAATAATGAGATAATGTCTCCACAACAACACGGAAAAATCTATTTCCTTTAACTAGATATCATGGACTACATAATAATTCTCTGGGCGGATTAAATAGATAGACCCATAAGAAATGAATGATATTTGATTCATTAGAACATATCCAAACCCAACATGAGATGTTTCATAGAAAATTTAAAATTGAACTATTTATGATAGAAAAAATAGATATAGATCACTGACCAACATCCCTTCTAGATTCTCAAATGTTCTATAAATCTATTTAGTACGCATGACCACCAAATCTGTACTAGTCAACACTATTAGAGGGGTCACTGCCAGGGGAATACTCTATGGATATTATATAATATCCTACAAGACCATGGAATCATCACACCTATTTTACTATCTTTGGGTCTTCACATGACACAAATGCTTCCCCCATTGATGAATCCACATCTAATCTTGGTTGGGATTCAACATTCCCAATGAACCATACTTCTAAAATTAAAATCTAACAATTTATTAACTTCCTGATTCACTTCTCTTGATGAAGGACTCCCAAAACAACATATAGATACTGCTCAAAATCCTTATCAAATGATGTGTAAAAAAATCATTTAATTAATGAAAATATCCAAAAAGATATCAAATAAATCATAGAAAATAATTTTCATTAACTGAGTTAATAAAATTGGAGATTTATCCACACAGAACGTCATACAAAACTCAAAATTCCCTTGCTGAAATGTTAAATAATTCATAGGAATATAATCATCCTTCACACACATATGATGATATACTGACCATAAAAAAATATTCAAGAACCAACTTGTACCTTTCACCTAATCACGTAAATCCTTATTCAATCAAAGAAGATATTAGTTCTCCACTAAGACATGGTTCAGGAAATTATAATTGATACATAATCGCAAACTGTTATCATCATTCTTTTTGAATAATACTATTACACCCTGTGGTTACACACATTTCTAAACAATACAATGCTGCAATAGACCATCGATCACTATATAAATCTCTCACAACATACAGTTATACACCCAATATAGATACATCTATATAGAAGACAATAGTTATTTTAGTTTGATCCCTTAATCATTCTATCATCAAGGGGTAACAATACAACCTCCTATGTAAAGTCATTAGGGTAAAGTTCCATGACCATGGGTAAAGACAACAACTAAATTTCCAATGAACATAGTATAATCACAGCCTCGAAGGATGCCAAAGATGGAACACGCCTCTAATCCATCTGAGGGTAGTTCTCGCCAAACAATACATTCGAATTTCCATCAGAATAGAAGAAAAAAAACCTCCCTCATAAAATAATCCAGGATATACTATATCTAATCCAACTAATCCACACCAATGATGATTTTATATTGTTGTATCCATAAGCATAAGATATCTCCCCAAGAGTTGTGTTTCCTTAGCACTTGATCAATGTTTCTACATACATCAAAAAAGATATCTTGACCTCAAAATTGGGTATCCAATCCCAAGGGCATGAGAAGCCATGCTTACTCATTTATTAAAGCATGGACAAAGGTAATTTACATGATGGATTGTGTCACTCCTAGATAAAACATTCCATGAAATAACTATGAAAACATGTAATTTGTAACTCCAAACCCATGTTTTTTCTTGGATCTCGAAATACTAAATCATGAAGATTCATATGATGTTATACATGTCTTTTGGACCCTGATGACGTCCACATCCATGGAAGCACTATTCTCTCTGTGGATAGGGATAATCCTGAGGCAATCCTCTCACTTACATAATTACTCTTTCTTAGTCCAAATCTCGAGTAACCTTCCACTGCTATCGTGGCTGGAACAATCTTAGAAAAGGATCCTATTGTGGAATAACTCACATAGGATGAATACTAAAAATGTTTAGGTACACCAACCCCTAATGACCTCATCCTCCAAAACAACATCATTTTTCTAGTCCCTTGGAATAGACGTGAGATCTGTTTCCCCGAATGAAAAAAGACAGTGAGGACTGGGACCTACCCTCGGCTAACTGAAATCTCTCATGTCCAATAAATTGGGACACCCAGATGACCACTCTTCTTGATGATGAATAAGGACAAAGCTTTTATCATGATGATCCAATTTTGGCTAATTTCTTCTCAATGAAATATGTTATCTTCAGTACATACAGATAAGTATTCAACATAAACAAGGCCGCATGATACTCGATTTCTAGATTTAAATCCTCTTAAAAATGTGTGTCCATAGATTACACGTATAGAAATAGGTTAGATGAATATTGAAGAGGGTTCATAAAACAAATCCCAAAAATTCGTACATTGGAGCTCCCACACTAAAGGGTATGAAACTCACGGCTACTGGTTACATAGTCGGTCAAAGAAAGAAATTGGTCTCTAAAATAGTCTTAGATATCATTCCATTAGATTGTCAAATCCTCATGATCAAAGTGGAATTTGAACCACCACTTCAACTTTACCCCACATATCATTGTCACAATGAATAATACCTAGTGTGCTTTTGAAGAACGAATAAAAATAAACAATATCTCAACCACATCCAAACATTCTTCTATGAATATATCTGAAATGGATCCCTCATACTTCTACATACAATGGACTTGATTCTCTAATAGTGTTGTAATCTAAGTGTCATCATCATCAATTATTACTCTACTACGAACATTATGCACAAACAATTGAACATCTTCTATCCGAACCTGACGAGGATGTTGACCCTGATCCATATATATAATTAATAAATAATAGGGACCAAAATACTCTAATATAGAAGACCATGAAATTAATTAATTGTTTCCTTTTAATTAGTCTAGTTTAACCAATATCATGGTAAACCCATTCAAACATTGGCACATAGAATAATGAAACGTGGTCCATTCAAAGGTCTCCACCCTTCAACCAGTATCAATTAGATTAATATACATTTTAATATTAACCATTTTTTCCTCAAATCATAGATGGTCCTAAATACTTGTGTATCAGCTAGTCTCCTATGTTTACTGCTCTAGCTAAACATACTTGTTAGCATTTCTCTACCAACACACACATCCTCACCTATAAAAACTCCAATTTTTATCCAATCCCTGCACTTGAACTCTAATACAACACTATCATGAACTCCTCCGACAAGGTTTTCCCCTCTTAGGATAGTAATGGGAGAAGAGAAATAGTGACACCCAAGTTCTTCCTCTTGTAGTCACTGAGTTGGTGACTAGCACCAATGGTATAATAAACATGTATATGAGAGGCATTATCCTATAAGTGAACACATGTGAAAGAGTGAAAAAATACATACATTAACCAAACACTTTTCATACTAAAATAAAGTTTAAAATCTAATATTATTATACATAATGTCATGATAAAACCAAAAAATAGATAGTAGAACTGTACGTTCCAAAATAAAAGTAAAAAATGACAGTGACCATATATCCCAAAGAGCTCTCACTAAACCCCAAGAGAGTAGAATCTAGCCCAATCTCCAAACTGGTTCAACTAACCTAAAAATAGATTACATATATGTAGGGTTTGTATAAAAGTGTAATAATAAAGATAATCCATAGAAACTCTTATAGAAAATTTAATGAAATAATGATAAAGCATTGTGAACAATAAGTGAGTATAAATTCTCATCGTATAATATGTTCCCTGCATCACCATGGACACTCTATCCAAGTATTTCACTCAAGACCATATAATATAACAAATAATATTAACGGGAAATAGATACCACTTCCCCACCAGTTTTATCCTCTATTATAATATCTCACTTCTAGAGAATCTCTCATTAAAAATTCTATCATGTATACACATAGGTGATGAACTACAACAAGCACCTTATAAAAAAAGAACCAAGTACATGTAACCAAAAGTGACATGGTAGTTTATCTTATCCAGCAAAACCCATATAATGTGTGTCATACATAAGGTATTATACCTAAAGACATCTTAACCCATAGACCAGGTAAGGATCCTCAAGCCATCACAACCTATACAGGTTATACCTATAATAGTCCGTAGGAAACTATATCCAGAATAAGTGAATATGAAATAACCAAAATCAATTCAATACTTATACGCTCATATATGGGAAAAATTAAACATCATTCTTACCATAACATGGAACCACCAAGGGGAGGGATCATGAACAATGGGGTGTCCATTCATCCATCCTATAACTAGGACATTAGGAAAACACCCCTGGGGATTAGAATCCCTAGGGTGTCAGTAGCCCCAATTGACAGGGTTGTGTAGAATATAGAAACCCAGAAATAACATGATATTATATATCTCACAAAATCACATTTTAATATCATTGACAATGTAAAAAATATATCTAATATCTCTTGGACTCCCATCTACATATTCTAAGAATATATATTCTATGAATATATATTCTAAGAGAACACAACCATTTTAAGAGATGCATTAAATTATATTATTTCATTTCAATATTTTAATAGTAGATTAATTATTATTTTACGAATTAATCATCCATTAACATATCCACGTTATATTAATTTTTTATTAAAACAATGTTCCATTCCCACAAATCATATGAAAACAGAGTCCATGGATTCTTAGATTTATATCCTCTAAATTTCATCAAAGTAAGACCCTACACCATTGGTAAATATTTTATTCATAAATTAACATAATTAGTTTACATGTTACCTGATACATTAGTAAATAATCTAAATATTCCAAAAAGTAAAGAAACAAAGAGCATCCATATACATTGACTAGTGGGGAAAGGAAAATATATAAACAAACAACCTAGTAGTCTTCCAAACTATTTATTGAAATAACCATAAAAAATTAATATCAATGAGTAAGACCAGTTTCATCCCATTACATCATCTCTTGTGTCCTCTATAACACCCACATTCATATATTGATGTGTGTCTCTATAGTAGGCATAAACTGCTACCACCACAACTAGGTCTTCCTGACACTCAAACCACAATAGCCCTTAAAACCCATACCTCTAAATAACACATAAATTCCCATGTAGTAGGAAAAAAATATAAACTTGTCTCTTGGACTAATAATCATCATGATTATTATTCATTAACCAATTCAATTAAATTTGCATACTTGCATCAGTTTGATTATCATAAAATTAAAAAAACAATCAGATTAATTAATAGTCAATCATTAATTATTTATTTAATTTATTTTTAAATATTTATAAAAATAGTTTTGTTACCAATTTAACATTATAATCTATGAAAATCAAGAACAACGTAAACATAAATTTATCTAGAAAATCAACTTGGAACCCATTATCACAGTATAAAAAACACCATCACCATGAAATCGATAAAATTTTTTAATCAGGTTCACTTAATTATAAGGTTTATTTCATTGAGATCCATGGGGAAAATCATACAAACTCAATGATTTCATGATAATAAATAGTGAACCATTGAATCCCCTACATCAAAAGCCTACCAACCTTATTCACACAACAATAGACCAATTATGTGGGTCCTGATCACCTGTCTTGTTAAAACTACACTTACCCAATGATATCATGCCACAACCCTGTGATCCAAAAACCACAATTCTACATTTAAAAGATGGAGTAAATGTTCCACCAGATTGAAAAGATGAATGGTAGATAAAATATCTAAGGTACTACACAAACTGATGTATAAAAAAAATTGGATCAAATACATATTCATGGTGGGAAGCTAGAGATTGAGCATTGACAATTGAATCAAAACAAAGATGGATTGGGGCTTCCTGTGTCACTTGAAATCCTGAGAGAGACACTGCATCAACAGTGTTTGACAAACCGAAGTGGATAAAAATATTTAAAACTTAGTTAATCAAGGATTTAAACAATGTGTAATCATGTTTCACATCGTGCAATCCACTAGGATTGTTTATAACAAAAATTAATATCCATTATATTTTATTTTACTACAGGAAACAGACATGTCCTCAACCTGACATACAAGACATGCAATTATTTCCTAATGTGTAATTATACATATTTAAAGAAATTCATAGCCAAAATAATATCAAATTCTCTTAAACCATGTCTTAGTACCTCAGTCCTCAAAAAAATTCTTGGGGTTGATCCATCTGAATATGCGACCTTACAATAATATATTTAATATCATACACTTTTTGATCAATATTTTGGGGATTTTTTTATACTAATCTATATTATCTAATGTAAATAATATGTAGTGAATGTGATGATTAATAAATTAAAAATTTTCTTGTATAATCCATTAGATAGAGATAATTATTGATTTTCATGGTATTATTAATCAAATAGTTTTTTATTATATATGGATGAATTAATTGTCAAGAATTATGAGTGTAATATATGGTAATTTTATTTACAGAAACCAAGGTTGTTTATATTGTTTTGGGTGTGAATTATTTTTGGGTTTCATGGAAGCACTAGAAAGTAAGTATTAATATTATATAAATATTAAACCATAAAGAGATAGAACAACCCTCGCCATGGAATCCTTGATTATAATAGTAGTTGATAGTTCATTTAACATAGATAAATGGTATGTGTTCTATAGAAGCAGTGACCAGCGGATAAGAGGAAACCATTTTAGAAGTACCAGTACATGTTTTATAACAAAGTGATGGATTTTGGAAGGAGGAAAATAATAATACATCTATAGTTTGATGTAATGTAATATATAAATATTTTATGAAACAAACAAAAAATGTTTTCGATTAAAAAAATGTTTCAATGTTGGACATGTTATGGAAATACATGATGGTCATTGATGAATAAATTCATGGGCCATTTTTTGTGATTTAGAATTATATGAATATAATGAAAATTCATAGAAGATAGTAATAGATTATTATTTCTACTCATAAAATGTATATTGTTAAGGAATATATTTATATAGTTAATTATTGTATTTTATGAAGAGTACAAGGATCCTTATAAAATTGAAATTTTTATAAACATGTGGAACCACTTCCATCATATATTAATAGGGGAGTGGAACCCAACATTATAGTATAATATACATGGAAATCAAGGTGAGTCATGTCTGGAAGGCCGTATGAAAAATGGTGAGAAACTATAGTCATGAAACATAATGGGCCTGAGCAAATAGAATTAGTGATTATAACCCATCATGGGATTATATCCCACTAATTGTGAGTATACCATGATTAAGTGGTTGATATAAGATTTATTATAGGGGTAATTTTATATGTCATCATTATTTAATATGATCAGTGTATTTTTTGATAGGTTTACCTAGTTACTTAGAGTATTTTCTTCCTTGAATAAATTATTTTGTCTTTATCCCAAGGATATGGGACTAATTCTTGATATATATAATCATAAATTGTTGTTTTCTATTCGTTTTTAGGTAATTTTATTAAATTAAAATCATTATCTTGTCTCAAATATATGTCTATTAGGGGATCATAGCAATAATCATAGATTTTTAAATATTTTTGGGCTTCCAGATTTCTTAGATTTCCAAGATGATTTGATAGAAGTCTGATGAGAATCATATGATTTCGTCACTTATTAATTATTTTAGTTTTGGATGCATAATTCATAGGGATAATATTAGGTCCACATGATATATGGATTCTTCAGAATATATAGATTTCAAAAAATCTAAATATATTAATAAATGGTGTTAGATGTTTGTTTATTGATATCTATTGAGTTTTTTATAGGTGCATATTAGGTAAGATTTAATATATTTATATAATGGTCACCGTGATAAGTGGTTTACAATTTTCCATAGATGGATGTTACTAGAAGATTGTGGATTAACAAAGGTGTTATATTTATGTCATTAATCCTCTATAAAGTATGTGAAATGATGATGTTATATTTATCACAAAGGCCTTAAAACATACTTATAGGGATCATCAATACATCATATAATATATTTCTTTTTCCCATATACATTTTTTTATTACTTGGATATTATTGTTTATTTATGTAATCATTCATATGGCTTCATATTTCAAATATATATGGAATTTGGATGATAAATACAATATAGGTTGATGGTTTTATAAAATTTGATATGTACTATGTTTTGATTTATTGGGAGTTGAGATGAAGTGAGGAATTAGAAAAATGGATGCTTTTGATAGTGTACAAACATATATGAGGATTGTTTAAAAATAGGTATATACTTTTTAAAAATGCATACCATATTGGTGGTTGATTGTAAATTTGAATAAAATAAGTTCCAAGATGAAAAGATTATCATTTGGGACTAGAAGTTTATCATTGAATTGTTATTTTCTTTTGTACTCATAAATAATGATACAAAAAGTTATGGCCAACATAATAAAAACTGTTAACTTTCCCACTTGTGTTTTGTTCGTTGAATTAAGAATACTAACTAATATCTAATATCAAATTTTGATAAAGGTTATGTTCATAAAACCTATATTTTTTTTGGATAAGTGATTGTTCAAGAAGAAGATGGTTTGGTCGGAGGAAGAAACATGGTATCGTTTAATCATAATATGAATCTCATTGTCACTGGGAAATAAATATAACGATTTTGGTATTTCAGGGAGTATTGATGTTCGGTGATCATTGTAACATCCAATGTTTAGAAAAATAAATAAATTCAAAGGAATTTGAATTGTTGTGGTTACCAAACATATAATTTTAAATATAAATATTATGATAGATTTAGCACTTCAATGTGATGGTTTTAGACATTGGTAAAGACATCATATGTTACCTAGGTGGTTCAATGTGATTCGTAAGAATCGATGTTGGGAATTATAGGTTTTGGATGTTTTCATAGGGTGGATGGTTTGTATGAAACTGGGCATCCCCCAATAGCAAATCAAGTGGACTGTTCTAATGAAACAAAAGTTCTCACAAATGTTGCCCTTAATTTAACAAACATTGAACGTAACATGAATTTTTTGTAGAATCGGGAATTACATATTCATTATTCACCATAAGTTTGCTTCATGGTTTCCAAACCATGTGGATAACCTATGTGGGGTAGACCAACTTCCAAGTAGAGGGATCACAGTTTGCAAATGGTTCGCAAAACCCTATGGTCCAAACCATGTGTGATTTCTATATTTTATAAATTAGAATAATTAAAATAAATAAAAATAAAATAAAAAAAAATGTAAGTAAATGAGAAATAATAATGAAATAATGAATTTTTTAATAATAATAGTATTATTATAATTAATATGAACAGTAATATCATTAATATTCTTACTATTATTATTGTCATTGTTATTTTATATTATTTTTTGGGATAACCTGAATGGGATCCTCTACTTCATCCCTTGCGTTTGATGGACCCCTCTCCCCCATACTCTCTGACACACATGATACCCCCTATGACCCCAATTTCGTCACTAGTTTCGATCTTCATATCCTTATTGAACCTCTCCAAATTTTCAATGTATGTCCTTGATGTCATTTTAAATCCCTTATTTGGAGGATTTTATTTTACCTATAATTTGTGGGTGGATGAACCATCGATTTGGGTTATCCATGATATTAGTGTTTTCATTTGATGATACGCTATGATAATATTCTCCCGGGACTCCACTGTGTGTATTCTAGAGTTTTTCGTAGAAGGTGAGGTGGATGGGTTCAATTTGGTTCGTCGCCAAAATTTAAAATTAAAGGTTTCAATAAAATATTTTCTTATCCTTTTATAATTTTGGGTTTTGTTATGAATTTCTGGTAGTTTTCTTTGAGTGAGTTAAACCTTTCCGTGATTTTTTTATATCATTGGTAGTTTTTGTAGAGGGTTTGATGACTCCGGGAGGGCTTCCACTCATATAAATTGTTATGTATGTATATATGTTTTTTTAAATATTTTTTAATGTAGTGTGGTATGTGTAAATTTGATTAATTGTTATTTATATATATATATTAATGTATCTATGTGAAAGTGTAGAGAATACTTTAGTTTTTGTCATAATGTTGTCATAAACATAGTGTTTATATTTTCTTTGTTTACTTAAGGAGGAAATATCCTTTCCATTCCATTTAATTTTATGAAAACATTAAATTATTAATTATCATTATATTCAAATATATTAATTAATAATGTTTTGTTTTTTATAATTAAATTCTTCCATTGACAAATTGGATGATATTTTAAATATGCTAAATGAATTGTTTGATGTTCAATATCATGTTTTTATTAAAAAACCTATAATAGATTTTTGCAACATTATAATCACTAGAGTTGTGACAATTTTTTATATAATTCTTATCTTTTGTGTTATTTTACTATATTCCTCGTATTGATGATATTTTTGGCATGTCATATTTCCCCCTTTGAATAACATGAAATGAATTTATATGGTGGATTTGATTTCATACCATTTCTTGAGTAGGCTAATGTATGATTATTTGAAATAAAATTCCTCAAGTATGAGTATTCCATGACCATGAAACATTAAATTTGACCATTTTAGTATTAAAATTATTTTTCCATGATTAGGTATGTGATTAAATTTGTAAATTTTTTTTGGTGGAATAAGATATATAATAGAATCCTTCTTAATTAATTCAACCCGGTACATTCTATTGGAATTATTGAGCCTTATAAGTTAATTTCAGTATTTTAATGAAATGAGATGCCTTTATATATTTTTATTTCTTTATAAATGTTAATTATCCATGTTTGAAATTTCACTTATCCAATGGCACAATTAATGTGATATTTGAACCTTTTAATTGGACATTCCATGTAGTAATGAAAATTATTAGGATGAATTTAATTAAATGTCATGTGCCTTGTGTTGTTATATTATAAATAGATGAACGAAATGGTATTGAATCAATAGTATGGTTAAACGATGCCTTCTAATTCAAATATATAAAATTCCTTATTTCAATTATAATGATTCAAAATGGAATTAAATAAAACTAATCTTATGGATGTTATGTTTTCCTAATCTATTAATTTTAATAAAACCAAGACCATTAATAATCCATATGGTAAAAAATTCTTGTTAGAATTTTCATTGAGACGAAATTAAGGAATTATATTTAAGGGCATGGTAATTCAATGTTCTAACTGTTGAATTTCATTGCATAAATATTATGAATTTTTATTAAAGGATCATATAAATGTGTTGTTATATTTTATTGCACACGTCATTCCAATTTTTTTTCCATTTTTTTGTACTAATTGAATAGATTGTATAGCTTGACTTTTTTTGCTAGTCTATATTGTTTAAATGGAATGAAATAATAAGTGATTTCCTTGTGATATATGACTTTCTTGATATGGATATCTAGGATGTGGGCCAAGAGAGATCATGTGTTTTATATTGAGGTTTTATGGATGGTATCTATTGCTAACATGGTTATAACACTTTACACGGGAGAGATTCTTTAGGTTTCCAATACAGGGATTCACAAGCTAGTTATTATACTCGAGACTGATACATGTTCCCTAGGGGTGAAACTACAGACATACAGTTTGGAAATATGGATACGCCAATACTTCTGTGATAATTATCTCCTTGTATGTAATATAAGGGACCAAATAAGAACTTACCATTACTTTCAGTGACAAAATGGACTAAATTGGGATCACCTTTAATATAATTGGTTGTATTGGAATATATGATGTTCTCTTTGCGATACATGGGGTTCGTTAAGATTTCCTTAGACATCCACCGGACTCCAAATCTAGATTTAAAAGATATTTTGATTGGATGTATTGTCCATATGATAAGCATATTCTTCATTATTATTAACTACATTAAATGCATTTGGGATTATTCTTGTTGATATACTATGAAATTTGAATTATGACTTGTGAAATAGACCCCAATTCGAAGCACAAGATTTGTGGTGTACACTTCTTGGAATACCAATATCAATTGTCCTTGTTTATACATATTATAAATTCCACAAATACCCAATTGTGGCTTCAATCTTATGGTGAAGTAGCTGATAAGTTAAGGGTGTCCTTTTGGGAAATTGGACAAACATATTCTTATTAATTGTTTTAATATTCTAAAATTATAAAAATTAGCACAAAATTTATTTTATTGTTTCATGAGATTGTTTGGGCTAGATGTAATGTTCAGATTTTTTAAGGACATATTTTATTTAAATAATTTTAATTATTCAATAGCTTTCATTGCACACAGTCATGAGTTTAAAAAAACCACGACATTCCAAATGTATAAATAGATCATTTAAACATAGTTCTTAGGTTACAACGAACAAATATAACTAACCTATTTTTATTTATGGTGACTTAAATAGTTACCAATTATTTATGAAAGAAATATATATCAATTAAATATTTTTTTTTGTATTAATAAATTGATTAAATTACTATTATTAAAAGAAATTAATTAAATATTTACGTTATATACAATATAACATATTTATGATATTCATCCCGATTATTTTTTATCTTATAGCTAAAATTAAACCTACTTGACATATAAAACCAATATTTTTTAAATGGGTAATTATACACATTTTAAGGAGAATCCTTAATAAATTAGGAATATGAATCCTTAAAAAATTTATATTAAAAAATAAATATTTTCCATCAATGTTTGATATAGAAATTTACATTGGATAATTTTTTGATATTTTTCTGAAAACATTCATGTTCTAATGAATAATATAAATTCAGTAAATTTTAATTGAAAACTATTTTTCCCATAAAAATTATATATACGGTAAAATTATAATATTAAATGATTTTAATTAATATATATAATATATTATTATCATGAAATTTAAATTTTGTCATTAGAGTAAATTTTACATTAAACTCAGATGTAAAACTATTTTAATCTTTTACCACGTATTAAATTTTATAACTTGTTCACTCTTTCAAAAAACATATTTAATATAAAATTTATTTTTGAAAATTCTATTCATTGAATTTGTAAAAATAGATTCCATATTTCATATGATTAATTCCAAATTATGAAAATACCTAACTATTATTTTAGTTTAATTGGAATTGAATATTATATAACTTTGTATTAATATGGTAAGAGGTTAAATCGAGAAATTATGGGTAAAAATAATATTATGAAATTATGCTCACAGTTGTTCTAATATCATTGGATTAATTGTTTTTTACCTAAGTCATCGTTGGACTAAAATGGTGTCTTTTGAATACCACATGAATGAAATTAGGACATTTTAAATCTTTTTATCTAATGAAACTTTAAATAAGTCTTACAAGAATATTAATAACTTTTTCTTTTTTCAAGATGGTTATATGAAAGATAAATTCAATTATAAATATTCATTTTAAATATAAAATGATATTATATAACACATTAATTAATTTTGATACGTAATTACCACAATGAAATATATGTTAATGATGTAGAAATTATATAAATGATGAGAAACAAATTAATTTATTATAATTAAAACCATAATAACCATTAAAAACCCAAAAACATGACCAAATATTATTGCTGAGGTTTATTTCATTAATAAATAACCAAGGGTCTTGTTATTGACTATTTGAGCCTTATTAAATAGATTAGGAAACATATAATATTTTATTTATATTGATTTTAATGTTGCCCCATTAAAATTTCAATTAAGATAGGATTTTTAATATTGGAGTTTTCATACGCTATATTTGATTATAAGTATTATTTTGAAATGTAGTGTACTTATATTTTTCATTATTTTTAATTTTTAATTTTTATTCATCAAATATGAATTTATATAATAGCACATAATTATTTTAATAGTTATTTTATTAAATAAGATATCACATCAATATTATTAAAAATAATAAAATAAATATAATTTTGGATAATTAATATATCCAATTAATTTTCATGATGACTTGGACCTTTTAAAAATATAATAAAATAGGTAGTTTAAAGATAAATGGTTATATTGATATTTTTAAAAGTCAATTAATATAATACTATCAAAATTGATAGTATTTATTATTTATAAAAATAATATTTTATTTATTTATATAAAAATCATAACACAGTTTCTAAAAATATATAATAATTAATATATGCTCAGAAATTAATGATTTTTTCTTTATGGTCTATTTAAAATCCAATATGTAAATATTTCACCATTTTAATATTCATATATTGGTTACCCTTGTTAAACATTGTATAGAATTATTAAGTGTTAATTAAAAGGCTAAGAAATAAATTGATTGAGAAACATGTCTAAAATATATTGGTGGATGATATTAAAATCATATAACATTTCATCATCTAAATTGGTACATTTTGTGAGGTTATATGTGGGGTTTTATTTTATTATAATTTAATATTTTTTGAGAACACAATATTTCCCCGCACATCAATTATATAACATAATTTTCTCCACCACCTCATCCCTTAACATTGATACTTCATGAATTTCAATCCCTTCAAAAATTACCTTCTAAATATCACTTGTAAAGTTATAGTGGTTCGGTTATTTACTAAATACCCTATATGGGGCATTAATAATAGATTTATACGGAGCGTTTCGAAGATGAGGTAATGTTTTCTACCGATTCAATCAAACTTCATTCTTCTTATAAATATTATTCATTAGTTGTTTCCTTATAAGTTATTAAATTTAGACTATGTTATATGTTAATAAGTTATTATGATTATTAAACACCAATTTCCCATCTTCAATCTATCCTACAAAAAATGAAATCACCACACGTGTGTACATATGGTTTACCGTCTCTATGCCATGGTATAATATTTTTTTTCACCAACAACATAATGGATGGGTAAATTGATTTTAATAGTTACTATATATGATTATTATAACATGATATTGATTCTGAAATATTACTCACCATCCACATAAATTCTAATAAATAATTATGTGAATTATATCGCCGCTCTTCCGTACGTACGACCTACCGTCTCCATGTTGTGATTCGATTCATTCTAATTGATAATTATAAATTCATGATTATATAAATTAATGGAGTAAATTAAAATGACATATATTATACTACTATCACTCTGTAAGAGATATAAATATAACCTATGAATAAGAAAAAAAATTATAGACAAAACAAACGTAATAAAATAAAGTAGATAATACTCAATGGACAAGTAATAATGATACTAACAAACAGATGATAATATAATTATACATGATATCATAAATAAGACTGTGATTTTGAAATAATCCAATGAAATTATTTATACCATTATAAATGAGTTCTAGATACATTCTAATGCAATATTACATGATTTAAGGCATAATTTCACAATTTCATTATTATCTGAGATTTCTTATACGTAAGTACTTACTATTGTTTATTTATTATCCACATGTATGTTTCCTATATATGTACTCAAATATTTTCATTAAAATCCTATAAAAGATTTTATAGTTAGTTTTCCCCATTTTTAAATTTTATGAAATTATATGAAATGAATATTTCGTCGCTCTCGAAACGAGCTAATTTTTTACTTATCTGACAACAATTCAATAAGAAATATTTATTTTTTCTTATAAGATATGAGCTGATTTTTATGCTTTCATGATTACTGATTTCTATTAAAAATACATTACTATACATAATATTCATTTTCAACGAAATTATTTTCATTTAAAATTACATGTAATTTTGAGAAAAGAAAACGTTTTTGATATTGGATGAATAGTTTCCTCAAGAATTAATTTGAAATATTTTATCAAGATTATTTTCCATCTACGATGAAATATTTTATAAGGATATATTTCATGTATAATATTCCTTATATTCATGTAGTTTTATTTTAATATTATCTTTATTAAATCCATTTGGTTTTCATAAATTATTTTATTATGGAATAATGCTTAATAAAAATATTTAATTTTTTAGGTTATGAGAATAATTTATGTTATTTTGGAATATGTATGAATGATTTATTTATGATATTTTGGTACCTATATATCTATTTAATTCCCTATTAATATATTTATATCTCCTGATATAGTTATGGATGGAATGGGAAATGATCTCTGTTTAGTAGTACAGAGCTATAATGAAGATTTCACTCAGTTCAGTAATGGAAATTTTCTATTATGATGGTCTTGGAAATAATCCTTGACTAATATGAAATTATTTTTCTCTTCTTTTGTGTATGCAAAAAAAAAATTAATGTATTATTTTATGAAATTTGGTGTTATGATCATTGATTCTTACAAACATTTATGATTTATCCCATGAAATGATATCACGTTCTTTCATATTCTTGATAATATTTTCAAATGTTATGTTTTTTTGACTTATGATTATTAGTTGATTTATATCTACCATGTTTACCATTATTGAGATGTTGATCACCACCATTTATTTGTTTTTCTCCAATGACATGAATTAGTGTATTAAGTATCATATTTTAAAAATTGTTTTAGTTATGACGAAATAAGAAGAATATAATAAAGATGTCTTTTGAACCATTTTTTTATGACTTCCAATTTCTATAGACACTATATCTATATAGTATTATTATGGAACTTTTATTTTTTGTAGTAAATTTACCTCAATTTTGAAGTAATATATATGTATGTAAATTATGTGAATTTACATTTGGTATCCGAGAAATTTTATAGTAAACCATTGGAAACTCTAATGAGAAAACATTAATAAAGAACCCTAATAATGTGTATAAGTGTGGGTTAAAATCATAGTGTTTTAGAAATGATCATGAATAACTTATGATAAACCTATAATTTCCTAGAATGAAATTTTATTCTTGATTATATGGGATTCTATTTATGAATACTTTTTCCAATACTATGTTTCTTTGTTTTAGTTAATGGCTAAAATTTGGAAGAACCACCATAATGATGAATGTGATGCGAAACATAAGGAATGTCCTCCTATGTACCAAAATGTTATGGGAGATAGAATGGAAACTATTTTATCAATGATCACATAAAATTATGATGTTATGAATCATACAGGACTTCTAAGCACAAAAAATTAGGGAACACCATTATATTGAGTCATTTATGAGACAAAATTGACCTTTTACAATGGGTCTACTATTCTATTCGAGGCAGAAGAAAGGATCAGTACCATAGAATTGATACTTTTTCCCCTAATCAACAGAACATTATAATGACATATAAACAGTCTATCATTGGGAAACATTATTTGATCAATGGTGCAACCATATCAAGAATACGAGGAAAATTAAATGAAATTTAATCCATGGAATGGGATGACATGAAGAATTATTTTTGAATAAAAAAATTCATTGTAATCATCTCAAATATTTTGTTAATGAGTTTTTTGAGATTAATTTAAAGTATACTGAATATTTTTGTACCTATGAAGAAAGTTTTTAAACACATAAAGGTACACTGATAGAATTATTATCAAACTGGAAGTTAAATTGATTGATTCTATATTATCTTAAATCCATGACTTTAAAGTGAGTTAGCCGTAATGGAGTTTAATAGCTATGAGGAAATCATCTGATGTGATCTCAAGGTTTAGATGATGATTATAGTAACTCATCAGTCTGATGGTTTTGATATGAATAAAAAAATATAGATCAAGGGAAAATCTAACCACCACAGTAAAAATAATATGTGTCTTTACTTATGCTCAATGTTTGGAACAAAACATGGAGGAAATTGTATTAAAGGGACTATAAAATATGTTATGTATGGATGATATGTTCATCAGTCATTTGAATACCAAGGTTAAAGGAAATTTTTTGTCTAATGATCTAATAAGGAAAAGGCCACACTGAATGCACCGATGAACTCATAAGAACAATGAAAAAGACAAGTTACCTAAAATCTATATCGGTGATGTGGAGTATGATAATGATGTTATAAAAAGAAAAAATAACATTCACTAAAAATTAGAAAATATTTTATTTTTTATTCAATATACACCCATACTTCTATTTATGAATAATTATCTAAGGGTATCTCTATATTACCTCAACAATTAAATATTGATTTAGTTTTGACATCTTCTAAGTGAACAACAGTCATATAAATATTTAATAATTCTTCTCTAGTTTATAATTGTGGAATAGTTCTACCTGAAAATAAGATGATCCTTTCTATAGTGGAATTTGATGACATTATTAGAATGTATTATTTTTCTATAAATGAAATTCGTATTAATTTCATAGTAAGGGATGTAACATTTCATATTCCTGATCAATATCTGACCTTTTATCAATGAAATGATGATTAAGACATTCATGTGGATTTTTCATCTACATTATGGGTCTTGATGCCAATAAATTAAGGTTATCTATCTCAAATTGCTGGGGAGAAACACACCATTTTGAAAACACCGATTTTATGAGAGTTTGATGAAGTCATTCATGAAAAATTACCAGGTCTTCCATAGAATTGTGAGGTTGAGTTTTCAATAGAAATCATACTATGTGATTTTCCTATTTAATTGACACCATATACAATGACCTCAATTTAGTTAAAAGAATTGATGAAGAAACTCGATGATAATATAGAAAAAGGATTCATATGCCCTATTTTATCACCATGGGGTGCATATACAATATTAGATACAGTGTATAGACACTATGAATTTATAGTGATGCATTTTGGTTTTATTAATTCCCCTACAATCTTCATTAATATATTGAATAGATTCTTTAGAGAGTTTATTGATCAGTTTGTGGTAATCATTATATATGATATTATTTTCTATTCAATGATGGAGGTTTAACATGAAGATCACTAGAGAAATGTACTGAAGAATCTATAAAAGGATAAACATTTTGAAAAATTTAACAAATGTGATATTAGACATAAAAAAATTTATATTTGGGTGCCATAATCTCAAGAGATGGTACATATATGGTTCCATCAAAAAGATAATTTAATGAAATTTGGAAAATACCAGCAAAAATAACATAGATCTGATGTATTCTTGATTTGGATGGATATTATCATCATTTTTTGAATAATTTTTCATGATTATATAATCCTATCACCACGTTGACCCAGAAAGGACTTATGATTACTTGGGAAGATAAATGTGATGATAATTTCAATGATATAAAAATATGGTTAGGCAGTGCACCTTGGATCACCTAAAACATTTATGAATAATGGTTTGGGATCTATAGTTATGCATCAAAAATGGTATTGGTTTTGTAACTCGTGAAGAATGAAATGTTTATTGGTTATGCCTCGTGATAATTGAAAATCGTTGAGCAAAATTACCCAAATTAGGATTTTAATTTATCTGTGGTAATAATTTCACAAAAAATATGGATGTATTATCTTTATGGTGGAAGATGAGATATTTATACTAATAATTTAATAATAAATTATATATTCAATGAAAAAAGGGTAATATTCAGAAAAAAATTGGTCAAAGTAGATTAAAGATTATGAATTATTAATACCTTAAAACCTTTAAAAAAGAAAACATATTGGCATATATGGTGAGTCAAAAGACCATTCTAGCCTATCCATGATGAATATGACAAAAGACCGAATATTTATGGATTTTTCATAGGATGTATCATGAATGTATAATGGATGATGATAAATCATATATCACTGAAATAAGTGATCAACCACTCATAAATGTAAATATTACAGAGGTGCATAAGAAATATGTATAGACACAAATGATTGTGAGAAATGATCCTAATTTAAACCATTATTGTGATTTAATAATAAGGTTCATGAACCTGGATTATATTACTTATGTTCCAAAATTAAATAATTATCTATTATATGACTATCATAGTTCTTCATGATATATTAATCAAGTATGTGAAATGATGTATTGGGTCCTAAATGAGTATTTTTGGCTGGATGGAATGAAAAAATATGTTTCCAAATATGTCTCTCGGTGAACATGTTTTTAGCATTATGATGTTGAGATAACAAAGTCATAGGGGATGTTATAATAATAACCCATAAATGAATGGAAATGGGAAAACATCACTATATACTTTGTCATCAGACGCCTCAAAACATAAAAATTCCATTATGTTATATAGGTTATATTTGATCACCTTATGATGTTAGAACACTTCAATGTTGTTAAATATGATTTACTTATTTGTACGTGTTTCTAGGATATTTGAAAAAGATGTGGAATGATTTAATGTGTTTCCACATCCCATTATATCTAATGGGGATTTGAGGATTAACAAGAAGTACCAGTAAAGTCTTCATCAAGAGCTATATACATAGTTTTGTATCATCACATCTTATCATCCTTAAATAAGCGGGAAATTTGTGAGGATAATTCAAACTCTAGAAGACATGATAGGATATTTCTCTATGGATTTTGAAGGGGGTTGAGATCAACACATGCATTTGGCGTAATGATCATATAATAATAGCATTCAATACACTATTCTAATATAATCTTATAAATCCTTCTATATGAAAAAGTATGTAAGTCCAACATTCTAGGATGAAGTTGGGGAAAAAAATATATTAGTACATGATGTTCTTGACAATATCGAAGAAAAGTTCATATCAATTCATCAACATAAAATAAATTCATGGTCTAAACCAAAAAGTTATATTGACAACCAGAAAAGGTCATAGAGTTTGATTTGTGTGATGAGTTTTTTATATGAATATCTCCCTAAAATGTATTAATGACATTTGTAATGGAATGAAAAACAGAGCCCTAAATATATGAGTCATTTTGATATTTTAGTTTTTGTTTTGAAGATATCATACCAATTGATGCTTACAAAGAATATATCTCAGGTTCAAGATGTGTTCTATGTTTCTATCATGTTAATGTACATACCAAATCATTCCCTTGTACTAAAATAATAGTTTGTAGCACTGTAGCAAGACCATTCTTATTAAGAACAAATAATTCAGATATAGAATCGTATTGAATAAGTTCTATGAAAAAATACCTCATGGCTGAATAATGTTTTATGGATGAACCACCAAGTAGAGGAAGCTATGTGGGAACTTGAGGATGTGAAGGGGAAGAATAATCTCCATCTTTTGTGTTTCCAAATAAAGAATTTAAAGAGAAATATTTTGTTTTAGGGGTGTATAATGTAATTCCTGGATGTTTTAATGAATTATTTAAAATATATAATTTTATTTCTTCAATTTCTTGAATTTCAGGAAATAATGAGTTTAAACGAACCATGATACACACATAGTATAATATGATTATTTGATCATTACCATTCGGTTATTGGGAATACATATAACTACCTTATGAAAATGTTCGATGAAATCACTCGCAACCAATTAATTATGAAAAAAATATAAATGAATTATATAATTGAATTTTTTGTATTATTAAATTTATTGAATTACTATTAATAAATGTAATTGACTACTTATAAATTTTCTATAGTTAATAAACTATTTTTAATAATAATATAATTATATTTTTGGTCAAATGATATGAATAAACCCTATTTGATGTATAAAAATCTATATTTTTTATACGGTAAATTTATGTACTGTTAATGGAGAATCACTTTTATATTAATATTGTGACATATTAGTAACTTTTATAAGACAAAATAATATAATAATATTGATATAGTATGTAGAATTTTATTTCAGATAAATTGTTGATATTTTTCTGAAAACATTTATGGTCTAAATAATTATTTAAATAAAAAACCATTAAATTGAAAATAAATATTTTAAAAAATATATATATAAATGGTTTAATTTTAATATTGATTATTTATAAAGTACATATATAATATATCTTTATCATTAAATATAATGTATATAATTAGCATTAATTCTACAAGGAATTTGGATGTAAAATCATTTTAATCTTTTGTAGTATTTTATCATTTAAAACTCATTCTCTTTTTCTGATAATGAGATTAGTTTAATATTAATTGATGAATCTTCTTTGATTATAATATTGAAAACTTTATTCCAAATGTGAAATAATAAAGATAAAATAATTTAAATACCTTAATTTTATTCTTAGTAGTTATGAATAGAAACATTGAAATTTTTTATTAATCAGATAAAATGTTAAATAAGGTAATATAGGTTAAAATAAATTTTATTAAATTATACTAACACGTTTCAAATATCACTGGATGAGTTATTTTCAACTTTAATCATCATTGGGTCTAAATGGTGCTATTTCAAATCCACATGGATGAGATTAGGAAATTTATTTTATTTTATTCAAACAAAAAATAAATATCTATTATTCAAATTTTTATAATTTTATATCCTTAATATAATAATATAATAAGATAAATTCAACTATAAATAAAACATTAATTCTAAATGATTTTATATTTCATTTAAATTTATTTTAATGAATTAATTACCTTAATGAACTATACATTAATAATGCATCAATTATTTAATTGATAAAAACAAATAAAATAATTATTATATAAAGATAATAACCATTATATGACCCAAAAACATTACCAAATATTTTAGGTCGAGTGTATATTGACCATAACCATTCAGGGGTCTATTTATTGACTCTTTAGAGCTGCATAAAAGTGATTATGTCACTTATAATATTTTATTTAAAGTATTGTTAATGTTTCCACATTAATATTTTAATTAATATATCATTTTTAATGTATAATTTTATACATGTTATATTTCATTATAATAATTCTTTTCAATTCTATAGGAATTACTTTTTTCAATGTATTTTTTTAATTTTTATTCAAAATAACGATATTAAATAATTACGAAACAATTATGAAGTATTTATTTTATAATGGGAAATATCATATAAATGTTATTAAAAAATTTAAATAAATATAAATTGTGATAATTAATATGTCCAATTAATTTTAAAGATGACCATAACCTGATAAAAATATTATAAAATAGTTGGTTCTAAGATAACCTGTTATATTAATATTTTTTAAAATCATTGATTCGAATAGTGTCAAAACGGACATTATTGATTGATAATCAAAATTATGATTTATTCAATTTTTTAAAAAGAATAATTTTTTTAAAATTATATATAATAATTATGATATTGTCAAAATTATTCAAAGGTATTTATTTTATTTTTAATTTTTGCCAAATATTCACATACTTTGCCCTTCTAAACTGTAAATATTTGTTACTATAGATAAAATTGAAATATAATAACTATGTGTTAATTAAATTGATATTGTTTAAATTAAATAAAAATTTATAAAATTTATTATTGATAACAATACACCTATATCACATGTTATATTCTTAAATTTGGTTATTTTTTATGTTTTTGGACGTGGTTTTATATTATTATAATTTAATACTTCTAGAGATCCAAAAATTATACCACATGCCATTTATAATAGGGAACCTCCTCCCACACATCCTAACACAACATTGATCCCTAAATATCATCCATAACCATAAAATTTTCCTTATAAACTTTTATATCAACATTATATAGGTACTAGTCTTCATTAATGACCATCTCTAGGGTATGAAGATGATATTTAGAGGGTGCACGTCAAAGAAGATATAGTCTCCTATACCGATTATTTCAAACATCATTCTTCTTAGACAACATCTTCATGAGTTGATTTATTGTAAACTAATAAATCATGTATCATAGATATAATGGGATGTTATTATTATTATGAAATTACCATATTCCATCTTCCATCCATACTATCAAAAATAAAATCACCACGGTTGCCTACGTATGACTTGCTATCTCTACGCCATGGTGTAATCTATTTTTACCACCATCATACGTGGATGTGTATAATGATAGAAATAATAAAAATATATGATGTTTATAATATTTTTTTTTGAAATATTAGATACTATCAAATTAGACACAAATCAATAATTATAGGAATTATATCGTCACTTGTGCTTAAAAATGGCATACCATCTCTATAATGTGATGGGATTAATTCTACAAGATATTCTTTAAAACATGATTATATAAATGAATCGAATGAATAAATATGAAATATATTATAATAATATATTTCTGTAAAACATATAAATATAAATTAAGAATATGGACACGAACTTATTTGAGAGAACATGCATGAGAATATAACTAAATTAACACCTGATGGACAAGAAATAATGTTACTAATAAATTAATAATAATAAGATCGTATATGATATCATAAAAATAACAATGATATTGAAATAAGTAAATGAAATTATTTAAATCCATACAAAATGGATTCATATACATACAACTGATATTGGAGCATTGGTAATGGATACTTTCGCGATCTCATTATTATTTGACATTGTTTATTTGTATGTATTTAATATGGTGTATTAATCTTCTATGTCCATGTATCCTAAATATTTATTCTATAATATTACCTCTAATATTCCACAATTTTTTAATGTAAATATTTCTGATTTGTGAATTTTTACAAAAGGTTATTATAAGAATCTTTCATAACATTCGATACGAGGTACATTTTGATTTTTTAATAGAAGTAAAAAATGATTGTTATCATTTAATATATATAACCTTAATTTTTTACACTATCGTAACATATTATTTCCAGGAAATGTACTTTTAAATAATTCAGGTTTATTTTCAAATAAATTTGATTATTTTTAAAATGTAAGGCATTTTGAGGAAAGAAATAATTTTTTAAGAAAATGAATATTTTCCACAGTATAAAATTTAATTTGTTTTATCGAAATTATTTTCCATATAAGAAGAAAATTTATAATAAGGATATGATTCTATTATAATATTCATATTATTTTAATGGGTTTATTTTTATATTCTATTGATGAAATTTATTTGTTTCTCATGTATTACATTATGATGGATTTATGTTTAAGTAACCAATTTTATTCCTTGGTTTTTGTTGAATAATTTAAGTTATTTTGGAAAATTTATGAACGGTTTTATTATGATATGAGTGGTACATATATATCCATCAAAAGAATTATGTAAATATTTATATCTAATTACATAGATATGGCTAGAATTAAAAATTATCTTGATTTAGTTGAAAAAGTCAGGAATGAGAATTGAACTCGGTTCAGTAATGGACTTTGTCTATTATGATGGTCTTGACCAGGTCCTGGAATAATTTGAAATTATATTTCAATTCATATGTGTATGTCAAAAAATTTTATGTCTTATGTTATGACATTGGTATTATGTTTCTTGATTCTTATGAACTGTTACGATTTAACCCATGGCATGATATCACGATATTTCATATGTAGGATAATATTTTCATATGTTATGTTCTTGTTTCATAGGATTATGATATAATTGATATCTCTATTGTTTACCATTATTGAGAATCTATGCTCACCCTTTCAAAGGTCTTTCTCCCTAGGAAATGAATTAGGGTATTATGTATGAAATGTCAGAATGGTCCTAGTTATAACAATATAAGTGGAAGACAATGCAGATGTATTATAAACAAATTTTTATGTTTCTTAGTTTTCATATAAACAATACTAATATGGCCTTATTTTGGAATTGTTATATTTTTGTATTAATATTCATCAATTTTGATTTAATATGCATGTATTTAAATTATGGGAATTTTTAGTTGGTATCAGAGTAATTGTGTTGTTAACATTTGGAAACTGTGATGAAAAAAACAATGTATGAAAACATAAGGATATTTTAAAGTATATGTTACAATCACAGTGTTTTAGTAATGATCTTGAATAACCTATATGAAACCTATAGTTCCCTAAAATGAAATTTTATTCCTGATTATATGTGTTTCCCATTATGATGAGTGTTTCTCATACTATGATTCATGGCATTAGTTAATGGTTAGAACCAAGAAGAACCACCTTAATGGTGAACGTGAAATGAAATGTAATGATTTTACTCATGAGTAACCAAATATTATTGAATTGGAATGAATTTTTTTTAGCTATTATCACAGAACATTTTTTTGTTATGAATCATGCATGACCTAAAAATGAAAAAGTAGGGAACCCTATTCTGTTGAGTCATTCATGAGACATCATCGACCTTATTTATGTGGATCATCATTTATATTAATGTTTTAACAATGGATTAGTAACACAGATTTGATATTTTCAGTTCTCCAAGGTATAAAACATGATAATGTCATACTATTAGTTTATCGTTTGGAAGGTGAAGTCAGTCAACAGAGGAACTATATCATGAATAAGAGGAAAAGAGATTAAATTTAGTCCATAGAATGGGATGCAATCAGAATTTCATATTTAAATAAATACATGCCTTGTATTATTCACAGAAATATTGAAAAAGAGTTCTCATGATTAATCTAAAGGAATATGAATCTATTGGAACATAAGAAGAATATATTAAGAAAATCTAATTTCAATTCTAGAATTATTATCAATCTGGATAGTAATGTTTATTGATTATAAAATTCCTTAAAACCATGTATCTAAAGGGAATTATCCATAATGGTTTTCAATAGCTATGTGGAAATAATCTGATGTTCTCTCTAGGTTTTGATGCATATTATAGTAACACATAGGCCCTATGGGATTGATAAGAATAGAAAAAGGGTGTTCAAAGGAAAATCTAAAGACCGCACTGGAAAGAAGATGAGTTTTCACTTATTCTCAATTTCTGGAGCAAAACATGTAGGATATTTTCATAAAAATAACTAGAAAATGTTTTATGTTTTTAAGAGATGGTAATAAGGTATTTGAATTCTTATGTGATGTGAAAATGTTTTATAATGATCCGAAAAATGATAAGGCTACATACAATGCACCCCAAAACTCGTAGGGGAAATGAAAAATTATATCATATGAAATTACAATCATCGATGTGGAGTTTGATAATGTTGTTGTAAAAGGTCACCATACCATCCACTCAAAATAAGAAAATTACTAATTTTTTGATTCTATATCCACCCAATATGTTATTTATGAGAAATTATCTATGTGTATCGTCGTATTACCTCAAAAATTATATGTTGAGTTAGTTTTGAAAAATCATAATGGAATAATAGTTGCGTCAATATTTTATAATTCGTCGCTAGTTGATATTTTTGTGAAACTGACTCCATAAAATATTATGATCCTTCCTATAATGGAATTTGTTATGATTCTATGAATATATGTTACTTTTCTATATGAAAATTTTATTACATCCCATGGAAGGGGAGACATATTCAATATTCTACATAATTATATGATCATATATCAATGAAATTATGACTATGAACTTTCTATATAAATTGATTCAATATTAGGGTAATTTAATCCTATAAATCAATGATATCTATCAAAAATGGCTGGGGAGAAACTCATCATTTTGAATAAACATATTGTGTATGATTTTTATGATTCCTTTATTGAATAATCTATAGGTCTTACAACTAATTTTGAGGTTTTGTTTACAATAGATATCATACCGGGTGCTATTCCTAATTCATATTCACCTCATAGAATGGACCCCATTGAATAGTAGGAATTGAAGAATAAACTCCATTAGAATGTTGAATAAGGATGAATTTTTCCTAGTTTATCACCATGGGTTGAAAAAACAGAATTCCATACAGGGTATGGACATTATGAAATTATGGTGATGCATTTTGGTCATATTAATTCCCCAATATCTTCATGTATCTAATGAATAGAATGTTTATAGAATTTATTGATTAGTTTGTGGTATTAATTATAGATTATATTATTATCTATTGTAATTTCATGGACTAACATGAATATCACTTTACAAATGTAATTAAGACCTTGAGAAAAGAGAAAAATTAATTAAACATTTACAAGTATTGATTTTTGGCATAAAAATGATTCAGTTTTTGGTTAAATAATCTAAAGAGGGGGTATATATGTGGATCCATAAAGAAAATATGTTATTAAATGTTGTCCAAGACTAGTAATAATAACATAGATATGATGTTTTCTTGGATTGGATGAATATTATCAACATTTTGGGATTTATTTGTCATGATTATCTAATATTATTACCATGATGACTCAAAAAAGAGTAATGATAGGGTGGAAAAAAGAATGTGAATTGAATTCAAATGATTTAAAAATATGGTTATCTAGTTCAACAATGAGGACACTACACTATAGTATGGAAAGATTAATGATCTATAGTTTTGAATCTATGAAGGTGTTGTTGTTCTCTCTCAAGAATAAGGAAATAATGATATCTTACAAATATCAATAATTGAAAATAATTGTGAATTTTTTTCCAAATAATGATTTTGAGTTAGATGTGGTAATATTTTCACTAAATATTTTGATACATTATCTTTATGGTAAAAGGTGTAATATTTATACTAATAATAAAAGATTAAAGTATATATTCAGACAAATGTTCTAAATATGAACCAAAGAAGATGGTTGATGTTGATTAATAGTTCCAACATCTCAATACATTACCACTATGTGAATGAAAATAATGATGAATATTCTTTGAGATTAAAGGAACATACAAGACTACCCATGATGAGGATGACAATACATCTAATATTTTATGATTTTCAATGGACGGAACATGAAATGTTAATGGATTTGGAGAAATCATATATTTATCAAATGAATGATCAACCACTAATAAAGGTGAATATTAAGGACACACATAAGGAATTTGTAGAGACCCAAAAGATGTTTAGAAATGATCATGAATTCATCTTTAATATTTATGTTATAATAAGGTTCATGAAACTCATTTGTATTCCTCATATACCAGAATTAAAGAAGGTTCTGTTGGATGAGGATCATAGTTCTTCATGATATATCATCTATATGTCACTTGGTTCTGGGTTTTCTGTTATTTAAGGATATTAGAGAGAAGTCTATGTGAATGTTACATCCATTAAAATTACTAGAATGGAAATGGGAAAAATAAATATATAATTTCTCATCAGAATTCCCAAAACATCTAATGTACATAACAATATATGGGTAATAGTTGATCACTGTATGATTTCAGGAATCATCATTGCTATTAGAAAGGATTTATATATTGATCATATCTCTAGGATGAAAGTTAATTAAGTGGTAAGAATGCATTTATTACAACTTTACATTATTTATAATCAGGATATGAGATTACCATAAATTTCTATTGATGTCTTCAGAATTATCTACATGCAGAGATATGTTTCAGCACTTCTTATCATACTCAAATAGGTGGTCAGTTTGAGAGGATAGTACAAACTATAGAGGATATGTGGAGATATTATTATATGTATTTTTATGTTGTTTGGGATCAATAACTTCCTTGGGTGGAATGTTCTTTTACCAATTACATTCACTCCTACATTCATATGGATCCTTATGAATCCCTTTATAGAAATAAGTACAAAACTCCAACTTCATAGGATGAGGTAGGGGAATGAAAGATATATGGACATGATCATATTGTTTAAAACGAAGAAAGGTTCATATCTATTATACAACACAAAAGAACATCTCATAATCAAAAAAAAAGTTATGTAGACAACCAATGAAATGATATTGAGTTTTAAGTGGGGGATAACGTGTTTCTACGATTATCTCCATAGAAGAGAGTAATGTGATTTTAAATGAAAGGAAAATTGAGCCCTAAGTATATCACTCATTTTGAACATCTAGATTTCGATGGGAAGGTTGATTACATATGGGTGCTTCCAAAGAATATCACTCAAGGTCATGATGTGTTCCAAGTATCTTTTCTGATAATGTACATACATAACCTACCACATGTACTACCCGCATATGTTGTACAACTGGAAGAAGACATTTTTGTTATGAAGAACAACTACTAGGGATTTCAGATCGTAGCATAATATATCTATGAAACAATACCCCTTGATTGTTTAATGTTTTCTTAAAGAACCACAAATTTGAGGAAGCTACGTGGGAACATAAAGAGGATATGAGGTAGAATTATGCTTGTTTTTTTCATCCAAATGATGAATTTATGGGTGAAAACCGTTTAAGGGGGGCATAATGTAACACCAATAATTTTTTATGAAATATTATCACTAAATAATTTTATGTCTCCAATAGATTTCATTGTATGCAATCATGAGTTTAAAATAAATATGATACACAATTAGAATAAAATTAATATTCTAACATATCTGTTAGGTTAGTGGGAATAAATATAACAAACATACAAAAACATATGGCGATTTCACTGGCTACATTATAATTATGAAAAATATATAAATCAATTATATATATGTATTTTTTGTATAATAAAATTAATATTATTAATAATGGTAATTGAAATTGATGAAATATTTATTTTTTATACTTAATAAAATATTTTTTATATTCATCCAATAAATACTTCAGTCATATGTTATGAATAAACACTATTTGATGTTTAGAAACCACTATTTTTCAAAAGATAATTTTTCCTCATTTTAATGGAGAACCCATTTTAGATTAATATGGTTACACATTAATAAATTTTATATGACATAATAAACATTTTTTTACATGTGGGATAAAATAATTGTATTTTGATAAATTTTTTGATATTTTTTTGATAAACATCTGTTTTTGATTAATTTTAAAAATTACAAAAAATTGTAATTGAAAATGACTATTTTCATCAAATTAATATATAGGGGTAAATTATAATACTGATTTGGTTTCATGTAGAAAAATAATACATTTTCATCATTCGATATAATGTATGATGATACCATTAATTGTAAATGGAATTCTTATGTATAAACATTTTAATATTTTGTAGTGTTTTAACATATAATACCAGTTCTCTTTTTCCGAAAATAAGATTAATTTTAAATTAATTAATGAAAATTCTTTGTTTTTTTAAATGATTTCTATATGTGAAAAAAAATATCAAAATATTAAAATACATTTTTTTTAGAATTTTGAATAGTAACATCAGAATTTTCTATTAATACTATAAAAGGGTAAATTAGGTAATTCAGGGTAAAAATATATATCTAAAATTACCATAAAACTTGTACTGATATCATTGGATGAGATTTTTTTTACATTAATCATAACTGGGTCAAAATGGTTCTCTTTGAAATCCACTTGTATAAGATTAGGACATTTAATTTAATTTATTTATTGAAAAGTTATATATCTATTAAAAAAATTTCATAACTATATTTCATATTATAAGGTTATATGGAAGATAAATTCAATCATAAATAATCATTTTAATGCTAAAATATTTTTCTATGTCATGATAATTTATTTTCAATAAATAATTACCTTAATGAATTATATTTTAATGATGCAGAAATTATTTAACTAGTGAAAAATCAAGAAAATAATTTTTATATATTGATAATAACCAAATACATTTCCCAAAAAATACCAAATATTATTGATCAAGTATATCTCAACCACAACTATCCAAATATCGAGTTATTAACTCTTCGTAGTTTTATAGAAGATATTATGAGACTTATAATATTTTATTTAATGTGTTGTTAAAGTTATCACATTAATATTTTAATAAATATATCATTCTAAACTGAGGTTTTTATAGAATATGTATTTTATTATATGTATTTCTATTAAATTTAGAGGATTTAGAAATGAAACATTATTTTAATTTAAATTTTTATTTTGAAAACAATAATATTTAATAATTACAAAAAACTATTGTAGTAGTTATTTTATTAAGGTAAATATCAAATAAATGTTATTAAAAATATAAAAAAAATATAATATGGGATAATTATTATTTCCAATTAATTATCTACATATTCTAGACCTCTTAGGAATATAATAAAATAGTTTTTTCTATATTAAAATAATATATTAATATTTTTAAAAATCAATGAATTTAATATTGTCAAAATTGACATTATTGATTGTTTAACAAAATAAGGTTTTATTAAATTAGTCAAATCTAATAAAAATTTTAGAAACTGTATAATAATTTATATATGTTTATAAATTATTCTATGTTTTTTATTTATTATCTAATTGACATCAAATATGTAAATATTTTAACGATTTAATGTTTAAATAATTTTTACTCCATTTAAAAATTAAATAAAATAACTAAGTGTTATTTAAAATGATTAGGATTAAAATGAATGAAAATAATGTATAAAATTTATTATTGGATAATATTCTTACCCTATATCATATAATCTTATAAATGGGGTATATTTGATGTTTTTTGACGTGGTTTGATATTTTTATAATTTAATATTTACATAGATCCCAAAACAATACAAGACCTAAACTATAGAAGGGAACCACATCCCACACCTCTTTAATAAACATTGAGCCCTAATGATGATCCACAATCTGAACAATTCCTTTATCAAAATCCTTTTTTACATTATATAGGTTTTGGTCTTGTTTAATGGCCACCTCTATGGAATGAAGAGGAGATTTTGAGGGAGCCCATCAAAGAGGAGGTAATCTCTCTACCAATTATTTAAAACATCATTCTTCTTCATCATATTCATCATGAGTTGTTTAATTATAAAATAATAACTCTATTATCACATATATACTGAGATGTTTTTATTATTATTAAGAAACCCTATTACATCATCTATCTATCCTATGAAAAATTTAATCACCACAAGTGCCTCTGTATAAATTACATTCTCCAAGCCATGGTGAATTTTTTTACACCCCCTTAGGAGGATTGGTATAATGATGGAAATAATAACTATAAATGATTATTAATACATGATTTTGATTCTTAAATATTGTACACTATTAAATTAAACATCCTTATATAATTATGGGAATGAAATCATCGCTCATGCGTACATGCGGTCTATTGTCTCCACGATGCGATGTGATTCATTCCACATTATATTTAATGAAAAATTATTATATAAATGAGTGGAGTGAATAAATATGATATATATTATAAGAATATTATTCTATAAATTATATAACTATAACCTATGAATTGGAATGTGAACATATCTGACAAAACATGTGTAAAAAAATAAAGAAATTAACTCTTAATGGATGAGTAATAATTTCCCTAACAATAAGATGATAATATCATCATAAATTATATCCTAGAAATTAATATGATTTTCAAATAACTCAATAAAAATATTTAAACGCATATAAATGTGTTGCAGATATATAAAAATGATATTGGACTTGAGGTATGTGATAATTTTACTATCTCATTATTAATTGACATTTTTTTATACTTATGTATTTACTAAGGTATATTAATAATCCATGTCCATGTATGTTAAATAATTATTTTAAAATTTTATATATAATATTCTATAATTATGTAATGTATATTTTAGACATTTTTTTAATTTGTTCGATAAGGAATGAAATGAATCTTTCATCTCCTTCAAAAACAAGTTACTTATTGACTTATTCGATAGAAGTATGACATGATTGTTAACTTTTAACTTATATAGAATTAATGGATGTTTACACATTCATAAAAACTTATTTCTTTGATTTTTCCTTCAAATTATTTCAGGATTATTTTCTTTGAAATTTATTTATTTTAAAAATTTGTAGCATTATGAGAAAGAAAATAATTTATGATAAAATATGATATTTTCCAAATCAATAAAATTTATTTGTTTCATAAAAATTATTTTCAACCAATGATGAAAATTTTTAATATGGATGTGATTCTATTACAATGTTCCTATTATTCAAATGAGTTTAATATGTTTATTCTATTTATTAAATCTATTTTTCCCTTGATTATATAATGATTGAATGATGTTTAACAGATACATATTATTTCTTTAGTTATGATGAATGATATATGTTATTGTGTCACACATAAGAATGATTTAATTATGATATGGGTACGACATATAACTTTTTCCAATGTAATGGGTTATGATTTAAATATCATGAGATATAAATGGATGGAACAAGAAGTGATCATGGATTAGTAGTACATGGCATGAATAAGGAGTGAACACTGTTCAAATTTTATCATTGACCACTACAATGGTCATGGAAAAGATTATTGTCCAATATGAAATTATTTTCCTATTATTATGTTACTGAAACAAATTTCCATTCCTTATGTGATGAATTTTGTGAGTATGTTCATTATTTATTATAAACATGTATGATTTTTCACATGGCATGATATCACAATATCTTATATGCATTTTATGATTTTCAAAAGTTATGTTCCTTGGTATTATGAATATGATATGAGTGATATCTCTATCACTTACCCTAACTGAGAATTTATGATCACCATTAGATGTATTTATTTTCCCCAGGTCATGAAGAATACTGTTATTTATGATATGTCAAGGGACAGAGTTATGAAAAAATAATTGGGAGACATTGAAGATGTGTAATGTCAAAGTTCTTTATGATTCGTTATTTCTAATTGAAATATTAATATATGATCCTATCATGGATTTATTAAATATTGTAATTAATATTCATTATTTTTGAACTCATATCTATGTAGATAATGAATTTTTCATTATGTGGGACAAAATGGTTACTGGCATACTATGATTTAAAAACACAGACACTACTCGGGACAGTTTAGCACCCGAGTAGATCTTATTGATCATAGGTATTGGATTCATTATTTATTCTATGCTATGTACATGGGATCTAGTGATCACAAGATTGGGCTCATGTTAATGATTTTTGAGGACATTCACATTTGGGTTTTCTTTTATCATATTATATTGGACAATTTTTAGTGTTTAGTTACATTGTAAATTACATGAATAATTATATAGTATTGGATTTGACTTATTTTTATTTAGTTGATTCATTTATTCTTCAACTACTATTCTCTTTTCTTCTTACTTTCTACTATTTGGACTTTATTACCAATTCATCTTCTAATTACTACTGATTTGAAATGGTTATATAATTATAAATTTTATGATCTAGGAGGTCTGAGTCTCCCCCACTGACTCACCATTATCCCTTACATCTGGTCAGAAGCCTAAGATATTTGGGAAAATGTATTTTTGATAATGAGGTGACTAATATAGAAAATGTTTAGTGGTCATTCGGGCAGATACACAACAATGTGGTATCAAAGGATTATTTTTTAATTTTTCATTCAGTTTTGGTATAGTCGAAATGAAACATTGAATTTTTCATCTACTGGTAGTAATCATTCTTATGACTAATCACCCCACATACAAGAAATGAACAAGTTTCCTATACTGGGACCTTTTTTATGCTGTTCGATATTAGAATTGATTTTTTTGAACTAGATTTAACACTTTACATTCTACAACTAATTATTTAATATATTTATAGTGTTTTCCTCTATCCTCGTATTACAATGATGATGAATCACTTGCATCATATAAGGCACACATAAATTCACATTCCATGCATATGGCATGCCATGTAGTTTCCTTTTTTTAGTTTTCCCATTGATTAGCTGATTACTGTTAAGGCTATTTCATTATTTAACTTTTATTATTTTTCCTTTTTAGGTAATTTTTTATCATTATTGATTTTATAACATTGTTAAGAAATTATATTTTAAATTTTCTAATAGCGTAGCAAGCTTTTCCGGTTTAGTATTCCATTATTATCCCCTATTTTGAATGTATTGCCTTCTATTGTGATGTATTCTCATTATAATGCTTATCCTTTATAATTATTATGATGATTTTCTCTTTTTGATTAAATATTGATTGAGTATGGGATGTGGAGAAATTTGTTTCAAAAGATTGAGAACCAATTTCTATGGTAATGTGTATTGGTGAGTTACAAACTAGAAAGGGTAAATCGTATATTCAAACCATCTTGAGCATAATTTCTATACATTTTATGGATAATAAAAAAAATTAATGGATGGTTCAGTGAAAATTCTAAATTTTTTATTTTTAAGAAATGGGATCCAAATAGGAAAAAATAAAATGTATTGGTGCTTTATAGGTCAGTAGAAAGCCACCCATGTGGCTTAACTATTGTATATTAGTATGATATAATATGAAATGGAAATAGGTTTTATTAAATGTGATCCAATTATCTTCATATGGAGAGTTTGTGAACTTCATGAATTGGGAAATGGAAAACCATACAAAACATAATAACCATGTTATGTTTGAAATGTGTATAAATGTAAAAAAATGTTTAGTTTTATTCTACAATGATTTTTTAAAATTCCTAAATGAAAAATTGAACCGATTTAGGTTATATGGAGGAATGATTATCATGCGATGACTCAGTATGAGTTTTTTGGATTTCGTAAATCATGTAACATCTATTTGGTTTCATTTTGATGAACTGAGGTTGGTAAAAATGAGGAACATAAAAGTCTACTTTTTTATAAAATGGAACTGATCCTGATAAATGGACTATTTATTTCTGATTTTCAATAAGTTTAAAAATATTTTAAAAACAAAATAAATGGATGTTTTGTGAGACTTTATTGATTTACCATGATGTGTTGGTTGATTCGTTAAAATAGTTAATGATTAAAATGTTATAATTATTAATGGGATTTGACTAAAAACTATAAAGTACTGTGTTTTCAAACCAGGTTTAAATATGAATTTTTTCAATTTTTTTTGTTTATCAACTGGTTAGTTTTTTAATTCGTTTCTGAATATCTATTACTAATGTTGGAATAACTAAAGGTGTCATTTTTTTACTTACGTAATTACCCTATACTTTTCCCAGGTGTCTCGATGAGTCTCAGGAGCACCAGATACTGAAAAGTACACTTTAACGGATCTGCATGGGTATCATATGGTTGTAGACCGACCTGTGCAGTTTACCCTCTTTAATAAATTATTTATTTTAATTATAAGGGCTATTCTAATTAACTAAAATAATATTTTTAATAATAATAAAAAATATTTTATTATAATTATTATTGTGATTTTGGTTGTCTAATTAATATATTGTTAAAAATTTAATGAAATGAAGGTTTAATAAATTATTGTAGTTTTGGGTTTTATCCAAGAACCGTTTTAATTAAGTGAAGAGTTTAACAAATAATAAAGGACCATTTATTATAAAACGGTGGTTATTGGTTGGATTTTTTATCTTTAATATCATATAAATGATATTACAATTAAATTGGGGGTTTAAGAATAAAATAAATTATTTTTAGAATATTACTATGAATTATGTTATTATTAATACTATTATTATATTTAATTAAATATATGGTAAATGAATTTAATGTGGATTTTATTCATTTCAATTAATCATTTTCATTTCAATAGGATTAATTGTGGAGTTTTACAATTAGTTGAAAATTATTTATTTAAATATTATTTAATGTGGTTTTAAATGGGGAGGTTAGACTTAATGAAATTGAGTTTTTATAGTAAAATTTAATTATGGGGTTTATAAAAGTACATTTTTTATCAAATGTGGTGTTTTGGTTTTAATGATATAAATGGAAATGAAAAATAATAATATTATAATTATTTTCATTTATATTATTATTATGTGAATTGTTATTTTTCATTATTATTAGGATTTATGATTATTACTTAAAAAGTGGGTGGCACTGTAAAAGGGAGGCAAGAACCCACTTCTGATTTCTTGCTCCCAAGCACGAAACACCAAAAATTAACCAATCCTGATACTCTGCAAGACCTCTCTTCCTCTATCCTCCATGTAATGACTCCCTCCTTTGGACCTTCTACTAGAGGCATGTGAGACATCCCTCGAGTTGACCTCCCTCTTGTAGTGCGACAGACCAGCCAGGGCTCTGATACCCTAGGTGAATGACTCTTCTCCATGGTCGAAGCTCTTCCCATGGTGTGTCCTTTTCACGGACATGGTTCACAGCAGCCATCAACCCCCCATATGAAACCTACAATTGCACGCTTCGACCCTAGGGCGGAATCATTGTAATTCACAATGACCCCCTCTTTCAGGTACTCCACCTAAAACGATTTTCTCTTGTTTTATATATGGTTTTAGTCAAATTCATCAAGGTAGGATATTATTTAATGTTATTCTTGATTGCTTTTGCGATTTGACTCTCAACCGACACAAGATTTGGTTTTGGCCAATCTTTGGGATTTGGGATAATACCAGTTTATTGTGTTATTCATTAAATAGGGTATGTGGGTGGTTTATTGCGACCCTTGGGTCATTTGTCGGCATCTTCCACCAACGGCGATGCAGATAGACACTTTTCATTGAATCACCAATGTTCTGGGTAAGGTTATACTAGTGGGTTTGTTTTTCCTCCATCAATCAAGGGTCTGTTAGTTTATCATAGTCCTTGGTATTGATGTGTAGGTGCATAGACCGTGTGTCACTGGTTTTTTGTCCCCTGTTATTAATTTGGGTGTTTTAATTAATATTGCAGGGTGCACACACACACACACTCTCTCTCACACGCACACACAATGAGATATATATATATATATATAATGGTGTTTATGTGTCACTGTGGACAAGTTTCATTAGTATGTGCTATATGTCAAAGTGTTAAATGTTAATCAAGTTCCATACCAAGGTTGAGGCCCAAATCTCTATCACTTTTCTTTTGAATTATAGATTATGTAAATAATTTTAGAATGTGGGATTCTTTGATTATGTAACTAATTTGTTTTCTTGAAATTATAATTAAAGATAAACTCTTGGTCAGTGGTAATGTCATATCATGCTTATTGTAGTTTGACTTCTCATATGTCATCTTGTTAGTGATGATATATGGTATGTCATTTCATGAATCTTTTGATTTTAATAAATGATGCTACCCACAAGAGATAAATAAGTACATGATCATGTGGTCGATTTAAGTATGTATTGCTAATTTGGAAAATGTGATATCATTAAATTGTTAACCAATTTAAATGGGGGAAGAATGGATAATAGGGTAATTAATTGAGGTATTAATTAGCAAGTCACGTGATGAAAAAATAGAGACACTTTTTGAATATTGAGTATATTTATTATTTTGACATAATCATAATATAAATTATAAAATGGTAGTAATTAATTAATGGATTAATTATTATATGATAAATGGAAAATGGATAATTAATTGAAAACCTAGTTTATGAGAAATTATTTAATTAACAATTTGTTAAATTAATTAATTTTAATGCATTAAATTAAGATTTTCAATTGAGTGTCTATTGCGACTACTGGACAAAGGTACCATTCAATGCATGATTTCATTCCCTGACTTAAGTTGTTTTGGATGGAGTTGTATTAAAATATAAAATACATTGTGAGATGGTAGTAAAATTTCTAGTGATTGTTCAACATTTTTTACTTGATTTTTATATGAGATGCTTGTAAATTGTTAATGTCCTGGACGAATAACTATTTGAGTGGATGGGTTCAGAGTTCTTGTCTAATTGAGATAATTAAATGTTCAGTTAATTATTTTGTTGGATTGCTAATAATATTTAATTATTAATTAATTATTAGCTATTGATGTGATAAATGGATAATTAATTGTTAACTTATTTGGCAGGGTATTAATGTTGATAATTAGTTCATGGATTTACTAAAGGATTGGATTTCATAATTTATAAATTAATTAAGGGATCTTTTTGTGGGTGTTAGACATATCTCTCCACACCAATGATAAATATTTATGTTTTATTGATAAACCAGTTGTGAGATAGGGGAATATCCTCCAAATAATCAAATGATTCTAGATATGGCATTCTACAACTACCTTGTATGAAATTATTCTCATATGGGACAAGGAATGTTTCCCCAAATAACCATGTGTTATGATATTATGATTGACGACCTAAATACTCCTGAGTTGGCTAGACATGATGTTGTCCACCAATTAATTGACATTGTATTGGGTGTCTATTTTTTTGTACATGAAATGAACTAATTTTCAAAATAATACCGTAGAGACATAATGACTCATGAATTGAATATGATAAGGGGATCCGACTTATTAATAAATTGGGTGCATCACTGTTAGAGAAAGGACACTAGAGATATTCACGATTTTTAGTTAACGACCTCAGACAAAGTATATGAAATATTAAATTGAATATCTTATGACGCGTTATCCGAGCCAAAGCACAAGCATGAATTTAGTATTCTCATTATTTTCATAGATGGTCGTTAAGGACGTCATTGGTGTGTGACTTATAAGGGGGATGTCATCCATACGCTGGATCATTAGAATTATTTAATTTACGGAGGTTTTAATAAATGATAAATGAAAATTAATGCGCGACGACTATAGTGTATACATAAAAATTGTACAATGAATATTCATACACCAGTTGAGTGCTGAAGTAGGTAAATGTTTATATATTTACATTGTATAGAATTCTTTAATTAAGAATGGTTACACACTGTTTAAATTATTTATTGAATGTCTAGTTTTAGGGTACACACCGGTGTTCCTGGCCAACTGAGATTTATATCTCACACCCTACTTTATCTTCCATTTCACTAGGGTAGCCATGTAGATTCTATTTGGTTTTAGTATAGTTCTGTTAGAAAATACTTTGGTGATTGGATAAAACAATCGAGAAGAATCTCGGGATTCTCGTGTTGATTTCCCGTTGGGCTGGATGTCTTTTATTTATATTATACATGATGTGTAAATGATGTTGTATTGTTTATTTCTTTAAATAATGTATCCATCACATGTCATTCATTCATCTATTTTATAATTGGGGTTGGACACTTTTATAAATTGAGTATAACCTTTCATTCATTGTTTTTTAAATTATGTATTACTTCTTCAAATATTGTTTTTTATTTAGTCTAATATACCACATTAAAGTCTAATAAGAGGGTATACTCTCCCCATTGACTGTCAAAAGACCCTAACTACTAGTTGGCTTCCTTTGAAGTATTTGAAGATGTGCTTGAGGTCATGTGGCTACTAGTCCGTCTAGCAGATTAGGGGTGAGCCGGGTCATGACGTTAAAATGTTGAATTAGAGGGTTTTTTTTATTTTGTATTTATGTTTTTGGTTGGTAGACAGAGGAATAAGAAACATTCAGCACATGGGTAAATAATCATTCTTGGGACTGATCACCCTATGTACATGAAATAGAAAATTGGCCATGGATGAGAATATTATTTTGTATTATTTGAGGATATAGCTGATATTATTTCACCAAGAGTGAATAGTGTATTTCTTCCTACATAATGAATTATAGAATTTGAAAAAAATATTTTAAGCTTGATAGGGAAAGGAAGTTTCATATATTCATCATCTTAAGAATGTGGAAATTAATATACCATGCATGTAACATGCCATGTATTTTTTTTAGAAGTATGCTTCATAATTTGGATTCTGTTCCTTGGCTATAATTCCTTGTTTGCTAAGCTTTAGAATTCCTCTATAAATATCTTGTTTTGTTGATTGGTTTTTCATGACAAAGAAAGTGGGTCGATGTTTATGTTTCATAAGGGGATATCCCATAGTGGGTAATACCCTTAGAATGTTCTAGTCCATTAAAGTATCTTCATCCCACTACTCAGGGGGACTTCATATGACATGGATTTTATAGAAAAATGATTGGATTATGATCCGTCTTTTATGATCAATGTTTTACGTGGTGATCGTGTTTTGAGGAACGTCACATGCCTGTGTTAATGTGTTCTATAATAGCATGCATGTTAGTGGATGATCTTTTCCATTGATGTAATCATCAATCGTAAGGTGGGTAGTGTCACAACATTTTCAGTGAATGCTTCTTTAGGAGAAGCCGATATTGTAGAAAACAGTTGTACGGTAGTAGTTCGACTGATCTTCTTAATGACCTTATTTTTCTATTAGTGAACTCTTCTGAATATGAAGATCATGTCCTATATGTTGAACTCATCATGTAGACAATAAGATAGCTTTGGTCTTAAACCACGCTACATTTTAAATTTAATTGGTCTTGATGGGTGTTTTTTATTTGGATAGTACGCAGGATGCGCGTTTCATTGGGATACACATTTATTCTTCTTGGGGAACGATTATTTTTAAAATAACAATTTGATGACGTGACATGAAAATTTCACCATAGTTCAGGTAAGGTCTTCGTTATACATGCGGATGGTATTGGAATGGTTTAATAGGCACAGCATTAGATAAATATTTAATGTGTGTTTTGGGTTCGTGATATATTTCGAGGGAATCATGTGCTACATGTTCTGTTGGTTCATCGAGATTAAACAATTTTCATTCACAAGGACTCTATCATGGCCTTTGATATAAGCCTTATTTCGATGATGAAGATATAAAGTGATATTTGGATATGGTTTTAATGTCTAATCTGTTATGTTTTTGAAAGGTCAAATGTGAGTTTGGTGTTGGGAACATAAAACATCAGTTTTAATGAGAATAAATGACCTTTGATGGTTAGTTGTTTTAGTAGTGGTTATTGGTGGATTCTTATTCATGAGATTTTATTAAGGTGGGTAGACTTCCAAGTCCCGTGTTTTTGAAATGTGTTAAAATATAAAGTTTTTCTATATTTTTTGGGTTATCAAGGAGTTAGTTTGTTTAAACTGAGATCTGGAATATTATTCTAAGTTTGTAAAACCAAAATGTGTTTATTGACATCTGTAATTACAGTTTAATTTTAGAAGGTTTCCCGATCAGTCTTTGGAGCAATGGATCTGGAAAATTACACATTAATGGATCTCCACGGCGAGAGAATGGTCATGGACCAACCCATGCAGTTTACCCAATTTAATTAATAATTTATTTTTATTATATGGTAGATTTTGATTAAATTAAAGGATTCATTTAGTAATTATACTAATGAAGTTATTATTATTATTATTGTGGTTCTGTAATTAAATGAATATTATAGAATTAATTAAATGGTTGTTGAAAAAATTAATGTGCCTTTTGGTTTTATCGAAGAACCGTTCAATTAAATTATGAGTTTCAAAATAAATAATTGGCCATTTATTATTAAATGGAGGTTATGGGATGGGTTTTTTATCATTGATATCATATTAAAGATATTACAATTAAATGGGGGTTTTAGTTTAAAATAAATTAAAGTTTGAATAATAGTAATGAAGATGTTATTATTATTATAGTGTTTATTTAATTAACGAAATTTTAAATGATTTTTATGCGTCTTTTGAGATTTTCAATGAACCATTTTCTTTTAAGTAGGATTAATTCTAGATTTTCATAACTTTTTGACTACATTTTATTTAATGAATATTTAAATTGGGATTAAATGTGGAGGTTGTACATAATTTAAAGGATTCTTTATAGTAAAATTTAATTATGTGGTTTATCAATATAAAATTTTTATTAAATGGGATGTATTGGTTTTAATGATATATATTGAAAATACAAATAACAATATTATGACTGATATCATTAACATTATTATTATTGGAATTTTTTTTGTTAGTATTTAAATTTTTTTAATAATGGGACGTTCTGTACAATGGAGGCACTACCCCCTCCTACTTTCTTCCTCAAATGATTGACACACCTGTAGTGCACCAAGCCTTTTCTATGCATGACCTCTCTTACCTTATCATCCATGGAGTAAATACATCCTTTAGACCATCTACTTTCGGTGCATGAGACTTCCATCGTCCAAAACTCCCTATTGCAGCGCGACATACCATCTAGGGCCCTGAAACCCTTATCACATTTATCTTCTATATGATGGGATCTCTTCCAACAATGTTCCCTCCTTGTGGACACGAATCAAAGCAGCACTTGAACCCCCCAGATGGCCCCATGCAGTAGCATGCTTTGACCTCATCCAGAACTGTTGTAGCACTCGATGACCCCCTCATCCATGTTTTCCATCTGCAATGATTTTACTCATGTTTTCTCTATGGTTTTAGTCCATTTTAGAATGTTCGGAACTTATTAACTTTTATTCATGATCGTTTTTTCAATTTGATTCTTAATCGGTACCCATTTTGGTTTTGGATGATCTTTGGGTTTTGAGATAATACTGGTTTATTGTGTTAATAAGTCATTAGGGTATGCAGGATGTGAATCAGGACCCTTTGGTCCATTTTTCATCATCCACCACCATGGGAGAGGAGGATGGACACTTATTGTTGTGCTGTTAATGATTCGGCTAAGCTTATGTACCCATGGATTTGTTCTGCATCATTCAATCATGGTTATGATGATTTATCATAGTTTCTAGTATTGAGTTTTTGGTCATGGACCTTACTACACTAGTTTTTGGTCTCCTTTTTTTAATTTCTTGTTTTTAATCAATGGTGTAGGGTGAACATACACACAAATATATATATATATATATATATATATATTTGTTTCTATGTGCAACTGCAGACCAGTTTCACCAGATTTTGTTGTACATCAACCTGCTGAAGGTTAAATGTGTTCTATACCAAGGTATTGTATCAAATATCTATCACATTATTTTTTAATTTTATATTCTTTAAATAAATTGAGAATGTATTTTTTTTTATTATGGAACTTTTATGCTTTCTTGAAATATAGATTTCTGATAAAATGTTGGTTAGTGGTAATTTCATATCATGCTTGCTTTGGATTGGCTTTTGATATGTCTTCTGGATGGTGTAGATATATGATATGATAACGCATGACACATTTGATGTTATAAATGATTCCGCCCACCTGAGATAAATGAGGACATGATCGTGTGTTGGTATTAAGCATGTATTTCTAGATTGGTTAAAGTGATATGAATAAATAGTTAAATGATTTTAATGGGACATGATGGGCAGTAAATTAAATAATTGTGGAAATAATTATCATGTCACGTGTTGGAACATTTTTGGCATTATCCGTATATTGAGAATATTGAATATTTTTACATGTTCAAAATATACATTATTAACTTGTAATAAAAAGTGGATAGATAAATTATTACATAATAAATGGTAAATGGATAATTAATTGAAAAAATGGTTAAATATATATGATTTAATTAATTATTTGGTTAATTAATAAATTTTCAAGCGTTAAATTTATATTGTGAATTGATTGTTTGTTATGACTATTGGAAATGGGTACATTTTTTTTGTGTTTGATTTTCGTGTCATCAGTTGTTTTGGAACGAGTTGTTTAAAAATATGATAAGCTCTATGAGATGGTTTCTAAATATTTGGGCCTTGTTCTGCTTGTTTGACATGATATTTTTATGATGTGCAAGTAAATTGTTAAGGTCCTAGATAAATAACTGTTTGAGTGGATGAGTTTAGACAAGGTTGTTAATTGAGATATTTAAATTTTGAATTAATTATTTAGTTCTCTTGATTTGAATTGTTAATTATTAATTAGTTATAAACTACTAAGATGTTGAATGGTTAATAAATTGTTGAGTTATTGGAAAATGGATTTCTGTTGTTAATTAGTTGTTGAATTAATTAACGAAATGTATTACTTAATTTATGAATTAATTAATGGATTGTTTTGCTGGTGTTAGACTTGGTGCTCTACGCCAATGATAAATATTTGTGTTTTATTGATAAATTGGTTGTGAGACAAGGAATGATGCTCCAAATAATTACATTGTGGTTGGCATGGCTTTCTAACCCATCATGCAAGAAAAAGTGATTTTCTAGGGCATAGACTGATGCTCCAAATACCCAAGGGTTTTCTGTGAAGGACTGATGCTCCAAATACTCATGAGGTGGCTAGGCGTGATGTTCTACAACAATAAAGTGTCATTGGACTATGGTGCCAATTGGTAATACAATATATGAATTAAATTGTTAATTAAAATCGTAGAGACATAATGATTCAATAATTAAATATGAGAAGGGGATAATATTTATTAATAAATTAGTTGAATCACTGTTAGTGGATAGCCCCAAGTGAGAATCACTATATTTAGTGCACGAGATCAGACATAGTATATGAAATATTGAATTGAATATCTTATGATGTGGTATCCTTGCCAAAGAAAAATCTTGGATTCAGTATTTTCGTTGTTTACATAGATTATATTTAGAGACAACTGTGTTGAGTGACTTATACAGGTGATTTCAGGATTAGGTCGGATCACGAGAATTAAGTAATTTATCGAGAATTTATTATATGATAAACGAAAATAAATGTATTATTACTATTGTAAATAAATTAAAAATTAATAATGCATGTTCATACACCTGGTGAGAGCTAAAGCATGTACATGGGTATATAGTTAAACTTGTATGACTTATTTTAATTATGAATTATTTCACACTGTTTGAATTATTTATTGAATGTATGAATTTGGGGTATACCTCAGTGGTCCCGGACTGCTGAGATTTATATCTCACAACCTACTTGGGATTCCATTGTAATGGGGTACCTGAGTACATTCTATTGGGTTGCAGGATTTTGTTGTTTGCAATCAATTGGGAGATTGGAGCAGAGGACCGATATGGAGCATGGGATCCTCGAGTAGAAAGCTTGTTGGTCTTGGTTGTCTTTAATTTGTATTTTACATGCTGTGTAAAGCATGTTGTATTGTTTATTTCTTTAAATTTTCTATCCATATCATGTCATGAAATCATCTTCTGTATAATTGGTGTTGGAAACTTTTATAAAATGGTTATTATTTGTCTTCTGCTGTTTTGGCCAATAGTGTATTAGTTTTTTCCCTATTGTTTTTCATTTATTCTGATATACCACTGTGAAACCTTGATATGAGGGTATAGTTACCCCCAATGACTATCCATATACCCTTGATACTATTCGGAAACCAATGGCGTATTGGGAGACACACATGAGGTTAAGTGGCGACCGGTCCATCCACCAGTTTAGGGGTGAGACTGGTCGGGATGTCACAGAACCTATAGTGCTACCCTCAGTTTAAAAACCTTTTGTAGGGTTAGGTTGAGTATCCCCATGTGTAGAAAATGAATGTAAGTGTGAGATTTTTTCCAAGTCATTATTTTCGTTAGAATTTTATTATTAAAAGGATCGTGAGACTAGTAAAATATGATTCCATGAACAAGTTATTGGGTGAATGTTTTTTGTTCATAAGGGGTTATCTTTTGGTAGGTAGAATATTTAAAATTTTAAATCCTTTTTAATGAAGTCATATTTCTGATTTTTTGTGTTGTTTGGTTTTTTTGTCTCTTTTATGCCTCTTTCCATCTATATGAAACCAATTTTCATATGGGAGTCCATGGTTTCTTGACCACTTATACAGGCATGCACATCAAGTAATTCTCATTCTCAATTGGTAAAACATGCCTTGGGGAATGGTCAGCTACTTCGTTGGTCTTATGACCCTTTCTCCTTTCCTAGATGACTAATGTGGGATGTATTTGTTTTATTGTCTTATGGGGAAATATGACCCTAAAACAATATATCTTGTATACCATTCAACACATGGCTGCATCAGCATGATGAGCCTTTGGCTAGTAATTAGGATAATTAATTTACTCATAAAAACTCGTGGTATTGTGAGTTGATATACATGATTCCGTCATGTGTTAAGTGTGTAAATGAACTCGTCATGTTGGTGAATTCATCATGCCTTGTACATTATGTATGGTATTGGGTTTTCTATGCAATAGAGAGGCCTCTGAAGTAATGAATTATGATCATCCCAATCTGCAGGAGGACTTTTGTGTGACATGGGTGTTTTGAATCGTTGGTCCTCTTGGGTTGAATCTTATTTAAAACATTGTGGTATACATGACTCTGGTTGGAATAGCTCCACCTGTATATTATGATAAATAAATATCTCATGTGCTTTTGAGATACTATTATATCCATTCATTCTATGACTAGGAGACTCCAATGGCGGGTAGAATCCAATTGGATCGGATAAATATTCATTCTTGGTAGAAGGAAGATAACCGAGAAGGACCATTTAGAAATGGTCAATCTTTCTCATATTCCTCTAATGCTTGCAGGTGTTAACTCATGTTGGTTATTTCCTAACAACATGATTTTGATATTGTTTTCAATGCATGATACCATTTTAAAGATATATTGGTCTTGGATGACCGTTGCTTCTATGTTGAATGATCACAGAATGAATTCGATATAAAAGGAATGTGTTAAGTAAATGTTGGTCTGTCGATAGGTGAAGCTGATCTTCTTTCAAGGAAGTGAATCGGCAGTGGTTTTATTGATCATCTAGATATTCTAATTATCCTATTATTGTAAATTTCTACATGACTAAAATTTCCCCTATATTGATTTCATTCTATATACACTAAAAGAGTATCATATTTTAGATATATAAATATATTTATAATTTGTTGATTTTTTTGGGTGGTTCTCATATAATGTTTCATGCTGGATGAGTGGTTTATATCAGGGATTGTTCAGAAGTGTCATCGAATGTTGTGTATGTAATTTATTATAAATGCTTGTGGTGAATACAAGATTACATGGGGTTCCATCACCATTCATCTTGAAAAAAAATCATTTTATTTAAGTGTCTTCTTGAATGGTCATCCATATTGACATGACTTTTCGTCCTTCTTCTCGATGTGACGGTTTATGAAGAACCATCCTTGAGCACGTCATCATTCGGAGATGAAGGAAGTCTTTTTCAGAAATTTTTTTTCATGAAAATATTTCCCAGAACATTTAAATTGGTTTGATAGGAGATCAACCACATGGTATGTTCAAAATCACACTAGGATCGTCATTATATTACATTGAACATGCTCCAAAAATCAATTCCTATTGTTCAAATGTCATGCCTTGGAAATGTAAGTATTTCATTTTAATGAAAAATATGCGATGTAACCTATAAAATATTCATACAAGTATTATGAAATGATTATGAATCTATATAAATGATATTGGGTGTAATCCATTGGGTGTTTAAGTTGGAAAATTATCATTGGATCTAGTTATAATATCTTAAGATACGTGTTCTTAAATAGATTAATGAAGGTGTGTCAGATGCTTGTAAATTTAGGTGAATAATTTCCTTGAATATTCATGACCCTTGTAGGACTTGTTATGTTTACTTTATTCCCAAAGTCCTCTAAGGGATGCGATGTTCTATATGGGTAAGGATGAAAGGCCCCATGTTTTTAAATGAAAAAAAAATGGAATTTTAACTTTTTTGGTTATTGAAAAAATCCATATTTAAAACTGAGGATTGGAATGAAATTATGGGATTTGTAACACTTTTAAGTGATGTTTTTTTGACTCGGATGAAGTCTTGATATGTTATAAGGTAGTCATTTTGTGTAGAGGAAACACAGGGACCTGGAATTCTATGTTGTAGAAGTCTATAGAGGGAACATGGTTCATCTGAAACTATGTGGCCCCCAGCAGCAAACCAAAAAACCCATTTTATGGGAAGAAAAGGTGCCCCATGGGCTACACAGGGCATACCAAACCATGTGCCTAGCTCAATGGTCTCGTGGAAGAAGGATGTACCAAATAAATTTTTATGATATGGTAGGAACATATTTTACAAACTCTGACATCAGACTCAGATATATACCCCATGTGCCCAGTAGTGGATGCACGATTCACACGAAGTTCTCCAATCATTGTTGTCCAGACCATTAACCATGTCCAATTTTAAAAAATGTGATTAATTAAATAAAATTAAATTAAAAATGAATTAAATATGAAAAAATTAGAGATAAGAAACAACATTCATTATTATTTTTATTATTTTTATTTTTATTTTTATTACGGATAATAAAATTTTTATTATTATTAGTATTTTAGGTTATGGGTTCAAATAACCCCTAATGGGTAATCCTTATGACTCATAGTGCACGATGACCCCCCTCTCCCTCATCATATTCAGTTCATACATCCCCCTCTCCAACTCATCTTCGATCGACGATTTCTCTTTGGATTCATTCACATGTGATCGTTGAATCATTAAGGTATGGACTTATTCTCCTTAAAAATACATTGGATGAAGGATTTAACTATTCCTACTACCATATTTGTGTGTGTATGAACCATAGTTATGGGATAAAATAGATTTTATTGTTTTAATTTTATGTATGGGTATGCGAAGGGTCTCTTGAGACCCTATTGGTTGTATTCCGGCATCCACCCATGAAAGTGAGGGGTGTGGGTAAAATTTGGTACGTCATTATCGATTTAAGGTCATTTATTCCATATTTTATTATTTATTATCCATTGACAAATAGGGGTCATGTAAATAATTAATTTTTGGTTGATTCTTTTTAGTGCGTTGATCCTTGTCACAATGTATTTTATTCCCTAGTAGCTTTGGTATATAGTTTGTCGACTCTGAGAGGGATAGCAATCATATAAATATGTATGTATAGATAAATATATCATACATGTACATATTCCATCATGGAGAGGGAAATATGTACATTATATTATGGGGTATACATATTATAATGTATGTGCATTCAATTGTGGAGAAAATTTGAGTTGTCATCTTCAAGTAGCCCAGCACCAAGTGTTTGTATTTTCAAGGTCTACTACTTCATGAATGATCCCTTTCCTTTACCTTCAATTTTTTGAATTAATTCATTAATTACTTATCATATAGTTATTTCATTTTAATTAATATAGTTTAATTTTTTTAGATTTAATGATTCCTTTGATATTTTAAATGAAATGTTTGAAATGATAAATGAAATTTTTAAAGAGAAATATCATGTTTTTATAATAATGATCCTTCAATGGAGGTGTGCTATATTATCAACCTGAATGTAGTGATTATTATTTTTATTAATATAATATATGGTTTTGGATTTCCATATTCTAATTATTAGTGATTATTTTTTGGAATGTTTGAAATTTTCACCTTTCAATAATATAAATGGAATTGTTCTACTCAATTGGTTTAAATTACAATGAATTTGTAGGATTATTCCTGATTAGTTTAAATTTAATTTCTCAGATAGGCATATTTCAGGGCCATGAAACTCAATATTTTACCCTCTAGGTCTTACAATTTATATTTCTACATTTTGAAAGAGTTAATGAATAGGAAAAAGATGTGTACGATGGATTAATCCATATAATAACATATTCCTTAATGTATTGACCATGAAACTTTCCAATTATCATATAGAGCCTTATGAGTTTGATGAAATGTTTTTATGAAATGTAATGTCTTAATGGATTTATCATTACATATAAATAAAAAATTATCATGTAGTGAACTTCACTTTTCACACTGACGCCTTCTATGTGATTATTAAAACACATAAATAGACATTAAATAACTTAATTAAATTGAAGGAGGGTTGAATTTAATTAAATGGATTGTGTATGATGGTTGACTCTTTTAAATGTATGATTAAATGGTATTGACATAGAAAATATGGTTAAACCATACCTTATGCTTTTGATTTATAAAATTCTTTATTAAAATTTTAATGAATAAAAAAATGAATAGATATAATGTTTTTCAGGAGAAGAATATTACTAATGTATTTAATTGATCGCGACCATGTTTTTTACTAATGTATATTAATATAAAAAAAATTATCTTGTTTTATTGAGATATCATTAACGACATATGGTTAGAGGCTTGTTAATTCCATGTTTCAATGGTTTCATTCTATTTTGTATAGATTATGCATCGTAATTAGTGTCTCTTTATAATTATTTGTTATCTTTGTATGATAATGGTATTCCTTATAAATTGTGACATTGTGTTTGGATGATTTGAATTGCATGTAGAGCTTGATTTTTTTTCATGAAAATGTTTTTTAAATGGATTCCAATTATAGGTGTGTTCCTTGTGATATATGCCTTACGTGATATTGCTCTCTTGGAAATGGGATCGGAGATATCATGGATTCTATATTAAATATTAAGGGATTAACTCCTCTTCTTCGGTGGCTGTATAAGAATGTAGTAGGGGTTTGTTCTTTTCATTCTATGAGAGGGATTCCTGGGCAGTTTATTAAACTGAAGAGTGATACTGGTTCCGTATGGGTAAACCATAGATTATCCTTTTGAAAATAAGGTTATTCCGTTCCTTGGGTGATATATAGCCCCCCCAAGTGAGATGCCTAGGATAAACATAGAAGTTAGCGTGCCTCTTAGTGGTATGAGTGAGTCTATTTGGATCTCCTTGAATGGATTTTGTGGTATTTTACAATCATATGTTCTTGTAATCATTCACGAGATTATTTTAGATCAAATTGAACATAATTAGGACTAAACTTTGGGTTTTTATGGATTGTATAATTATATTTCTTATAAATATGAGATTCATATCATTCATTATTATTATGATCTTTATTATGAATGTGGGATTATTTCCATTGATTTACTAGAACTTCTGAATGATGACTTCTGAATTAGATCCCAAAATGAACCATAATAATGGTGGTGTACCACTTCTTTGGAATACTTGATTGCTTGTCCCATTATATACATTTTATGGATTCCACGTGCACATTTATTGTATCGTCAAACATTGGAAAAGTAATGTGATCAGAGATGGTGTTCATTCGTGAACTCAGACAAAATTGTAAATATGTAATTTTTTTACTGCTCTCAATTGATACTTAGTGGAATGTTGTTAATTTGTTTATTGCAGGAGGTACGATATCATACAAATCATGGGTGATTAATGACATATATTTATATCCCACACAAAGGACCAGTGACGATTAGAACCCAACTAGATCTTCTAAATAAAAAATATTTTGTTCAATTATTGTGTTGTGTTGTGTATATGAGAGCTATAGAGCACATGAATGGGATCATGTTAATGATGATTGACAATTTTTTTTGGTATTTTTATTTATATTGTTATATATTTCTATTTTTACCATGTAGTAACAACTCAAATAGAATTTATCACTGTATGTAATTATTCTTGGCCAATTTGTATTCAGTTGTTACATTTATTCTACAACATTTATTCTATTTTGATCCTACTTTATGATGTTTGTATTTTATTAACTATGATTCCACTATTTCATAATCATATACACTAGTTATACTGTTATGAATTCTATTATCTATGATGGAATAATATTCCCAAAAACAGGCCATAAGACCTCACTGGTAGTTGGTATCCTTTGGCATTTGGGGATTGTGCTTGAGGTCATGTGGAAACTGTTTGATATACCACTATAGTTGTCAGTGATGTCAGGACAGAAGAAATTGGTTATGAGAAGTGTGTAATAAAGGAACATTGTATCATAATAAAAGTGAATATATGGATAATTTAATTTTGTAAAGTGTATGACTACATGATGAAGTTAATTTATCATGATTTTGAATCATTTTGATCAAACAAGAGAGGGTAAAATACCCTATTAACTGAAAGGATTAAAAATTGTTTCATGATACTTCCAATTAAGTTGGTGGTTCCCTTTTTATTTTGGGAGGATAATATTTTAAATCAAAACATTTTTAATTCAATTGATTTTATATCATACCCATTATACCTCACTTCTCCTTCAATGAAAATGAGGCATAAATATTAGGATTTTTGTTTCCAATAGTATGTTCTAGAGAAGATTTTTTGGAATCATATATACAAAAAAAATAGTGGATGTAAGGGTACCATATGATTGTATTGTTAAATAGATACATGGGAGAAAATGGGAGTTTTAGAAGACATGTGTTCTATGTGACCCTATTTTCATGAAAATAATGATAAGGAATACAATAAATTAGTTTCATGGAGTGGATATACATATATGATTTATAATGATAATAGAATTATGTTGATCCTTTATAAGGAATTACCTAATGTTTCTCTTTTATGTTATTATCAAAAATAATGGTTATTATTAATTGTACATGATATTTAGGTTTGGGTATCACATGTATCTCAAAAAAAATTCAATTAGGTTTCATTTCGATTTTTGATTTATCTTCTACTAATACTTCAAGTCTATAAAATGGATATATGTTATTACTCTCACACATAATTTCTTATAAAATTATCCCTGAAAACATATAATTAAATAAAATAGAAAAAAACATGTACCATTTGTGTTTCATTGCATGGTAGGTGACGAAAATTTGGTTATTCTATGTTCTGTTTATAAAATTCAAAAATGATTATCAGAAAAACGATAACATCCATTATCATAGGGGCGATTCCTCAATGATTTTTAACAAGGGGTAAGTAATATATACCATATTAATTGAAATATTAATGTTTTGAACAAGTAAAGTAATTTAATTTGAATGTGATATGATGTAATATCCTAGTTATATTAGTCATATAATTTAATTATTTCTTTTATTTCTGAAATATAATGCTATAAAAATTTCATATATTTTTCGGAGGTTATGTTAAATGGAATATTTGGAAATATGAGAATGTAATAGATTATATTATATATGTTTATTTTCCATTAGATTAGTTGAAAATGAAATTACAACTGATTCAATAATTAAGGATAAAATAAATATTTTTTATTCACCAACTAATTCTTGTCAAGGAAGAAATGATTATAAGAAATATGTTGTTTTATTTGATATTGTTGGATCCCAAAAAAATTATGGAATCTATTGATCCAGGATGATTTCTTTGACACCATTTTGAATTGCGGAGAATATCTTCATGTAAATATATGTATTGGTAGTGTATCATGGGATATGTGGTTTTGTTGGACTAGTGGATACTGTTTATAGGCTAGAGTCTCGATGGATGGATGATTAATACGATAAATAGTTGAGAATGTATGTGTCAGTGGGTCTACATCCACTAACATATGGGTCATCAAATGAATCCATTTGACATGTGATATTATCATAGATGGTATTGGTAGAACATTTTTTATTATTACCTATAGGGAATACAAAGATATGTTTCCTAAGTAACTAAAAATGTATGGTCGTATGAATACAATATGTCATTGATCTCCCATTATTGTTATATTGAAGTCTAATCCATAAAACAAATGTTTCTATTGGTAATATTGTTAATATATATTTTTGTTGATTCATTAATATATGATTATAACAAAATGTTTAATTTAGGGGGACTATGTATATGACGGTAAAATAGTATGGTTACTATGGTTCTTAAATATCATTTATTTGAATGGTGAATATATCATGTTCTTGGGGAAGTCAAAACCATATAAATCTTTATTAGACACTTTATGTATAGAGATGTTATTAATTTAGAGGATTTTTTTATTTATTTATTGTTTTGGAAGTCATTACATATTATAATGGAACAGATGAGTATCCCCATAAATATTTTGACATACCTGATAAGTTATGTATGAAACTATTTAGGCATGTTATTATTAATTTAGTCATATATATATTGATAAATGTATTAAAATTTCTTCACCCACCAGATCAATTCATTACATTAAAAATAAATTAAATATAACTTTTCTTATGTGAGATTAATATACAAAATGTGGTTTGGATAGTCAATTTATTGAATAATGGGTTTAAATGATTATTCATGATGTATCTAATAAATTGTCATGAAATTAATATAGAAGTATTTTTATTTGATAGAGATCATGCTGGATCACTATGTAATTTGTGTAAAATTAATGATATTATTTACTCCACAATAAATCTATAAATATTTACTACTGAGATAATAAATGCAATTAAAATAAAAAGTCCCATGTTCCAACACCTAGAAAATATGTGGATGAGGATAATTGAGAAAATGAAAACTTCATTAAGATAATAATAATAACAACAACACAATGTTTTGTGGATTTTTTTTTTGATTTTTCAATATACATTCATTATTTACTACAAATAATATATAATATGTTTTGCGTGTCAATGGTATATTCATATTTATTAAAAATTATTGATTTATGGGAATAATAATGAAAATCTAACCACATCATTGTTATATTACCCTTGTCAATGAGTTGGATTACAATCTGAAAATTACTTTTAATGGAGTATTATGATTATTTATTTTTTTAGAAAAAAATTTAATTAATTTTATTTTAATTTTACAATGATTTTCAAAGTCTTTCATTGTAAAACATTTTTATTTTGAATTGTTATAAAAAAAGGTATAATAAATTGAGAATTAATGAAATTTTCAATATTGTGGATCCATCAAGAGTTTCCTGTAAGGATTATTAGAGAACTATAAAATAATAAGAGTATAATCAATCATTTTATGTAACTATAAACAAATTACCTATGAATTTGTATTTAATTTGTTCAAAATGTATGTAATATGATTTAATCATGAAAGAAAGCCTAACAATATATATTCATTTTTCTATTAAAATAATGTTGTTTTCCATGAATTAATAAATAAATTTTTTTATATAAGGGGATCACCCCAATAACATAATGTATTATTAGTATTGGATTTCATCAATGTGGAATGTATGGTTATTATATTTATATTGAATTCAAATGATCTATGTTCGAATCTATCTCCAAAATTATTTTTTATTATTTCATATGTATTTTGAAATATTATTTCAAATAAATACTAAAATCATACAATTATAACTTCATATAAAATTTTTTAGTAGTGTTTTTTTCCATCATTCGAAATTATACAATTGTTTCATTCCCAACCAATAACCAGAAATTGATATATATAAAATAAAATGTATTTTTTATGAATATAAAACCACAATATGAATATGGGTTCATACATATCAATCTACTATCCCTTTAATTCCATTAATATTTCATGTTTTATTACCTTGAATGCAACAAAACTATTAGTATTTATTTATTGATTCATAATATCTTATAAAAACCTTATTTATAACAGCATATTTTTGAACAATGGGTTTCTTAATTTTTTGACCTTCTGTTCCTAAATATTTACATTAAAAAATAAAAAATGTACTATGTTTTTGAAATAAATTTTAATGAACCATATCATAATTCAATTAGTAATATTTTGAATTAGCATTTTCATAAATGATGATTATAACGTCAATTCCATTTATATGAGTTCATTTTTCCCCATTATATCAAAAATATATGTTATAATTGAAATAGTTATATGGATTAAATTGTTTCTCTTATTATAAATTAATAATAAGTTCATTATTTTCTTATATTGTATGTACTTTTCAAATTTTAAACCATCCATTTTTCATCTAATTATAAAAAATGATATATATTTAAAATCTACCATAAGGTTATTTTATAATATTATTAATCAAATTTATTTTCAAGATAATTTATTGAAATAAAACCAAAAAAAATGTGAATATAACATTTTATACTATAACCTTGTCATGAAAAGGATATATATTATTTCCCCTCACAAATTTTTGATACATAATTATTGGATATTAGTGTAGATGTTTTACCAAAACACATTAATTTCATTCATAATCTTACATTCATTGTTCATAATTTTCTGATTTATATTTTATAGAAGTCGGAAATTCAACCATGCAGGTTCCCTTGTGTGTATCAAATAATCATTTTACACTCAAATACATTTGCACAATATATTACCTCAATAATTCATGGTTGGGTCCTCTTCCCTCAGTACATTTTTATATATTGTTCATATTTATTTAATATGCATAGAATAGTTTTTCTCACCTCTAACCTTTATTTTATTATTTTGTTATATTATATGAATATATCATGATTCATGTTATATCCTTTAAATGTTAATTTTCACAATATATATTTCAATAAAATTTATTTAGGAAATGACAACAAATTTTCAATTACATCATTAATTATATGATCCATGTGCTACGGTTCACCCTATATCTGACGTAATTATACCATTAATTTAATATTATAAACATTTATTTATAAATTTCACTCACATCATAGTAATAAAACACAAATTAACATACACTAATGAAAAAACATCATAAAAATCAATTTCTATATTATATAAATTTAAAATAATCCATGTTCATGGAAAAATGTTATTAATATGGATTTAGATATACAAATTCTGTGTTATGATGTGTCAAAAATCAATAATATAAAATTTTAATCCAAATAATCAACATGTTATTATTTTTTATTAGAATTTTATATTAGTTAGTCTTTATTTCTATAATTGATAATGGTATAGAAATATATTTTTTATTATAGGGGAATCTAAAAAAATATTATATTTATTTTCCACTTTTATGTTCACGAAAATATTAAATTAAACTGAAAAAGTGTTATAATTATTCAAATGTACGACGATTTTAAAAGAACAGCTATGGTCCATTGCATACAAGATACACAACACTGCGCTTAAACGAACCACAACATATAATTATTAAAATGTTACCATTATAACATAGTCATGAAATTAGTTTTTATTATTAATAATTATAGTAATATTTAATATGAAGTGGTCATCCTTATTAAAAATTTGTCGATTGTGATTTATTGAACAAGTAAAAAATATTTTTAATAAATTTATTTTATTTTTCAAAAATACTTTTTTCAATAATCGATTTTATTTATTTCATTGAGATACTTTTGTACATATTTTTAAATATTTTGATATCTAGTAATTTATATAATCAATTTATTTTTTGGAATAATAATTTCCAAAATATAATAAGATGTATTTTTGATACTTTTCTTTAAATGTTGATTTTTCAATGAATAGTATGAAATACCCATTTTTATTGAAAATTTTATCTAATATTGACATGTTTACAAAGTAACAATGTATTTTGGGTATGATATATAATTAAACTAGATTACGTTTTTTATAAATTATAGAATTACGATTTTTGAAAATAATTACATACGTCAATTATTTATAAAAACAATATATTTGTCAAATGGAATTTATCTGAAAAACCCGTTCCTTATAGAATTATTATGATTTAATTTTGAAACCAAATAATTAAATTCTTCATTTATAAGCATGAAAATGTGACTAATTGTTGGAATTATGGGGTAAATATTTGGTAAATGTGAACCCATTAGTTTTTCTCTTTATGAATAATATCAAATAGAAAATATTTTGTACCCCATTAAAATTAATCATGTTATTAATGGTTAAAAATATGATAAGGATTATAAAATGAACATAACAATTTCTATAATTATATATGGGCATTCCATTTAAATCATAATAATTATAGATTCATCTATATTACATTTTCATGTTTTTATGATTATTAATGTTATAATATTATATTTAAATAAGACAAAAAAATTAAACATTCTTATTTTTAATAAATATAATTTTTTCAATAGGGGGATAAATAGACGATACTTTAGGATACATGTGATTTTTATAAATATAAATTATATTACTTCATCATGGTAATTTATTTATTTATTTTACTGATTAAATATATACTATAAATTTTAATGCACCATTGTGGAAATAATTATTCAATTAAAAAGAAAATGATATTAAAATTAATAAAAATCAGAAAATTAAGAATATTTAAATGAATTAGTGTGATCCAAAAATTTTATATGTAAATATAATATTTTATGGATGTATTAAAAAATGTATTTAAATTTCTTTTTTTCATGATTTTATGAATGTAATTGTATTTTTGTAGTTCAAAGTCTGAAATTCTTTATAATCATTAAAATAATATTTAACTAAATAATTTTAAAATTCCAATTATTATATCATCTAGAAATTAATTAGTATATGGTATAATCTATAAAACTTGGTAAAATAAATTTCTATTTTAAATTTATAATTTCTATGTTGACCGTTCAAAAATAAAAAAACCTTATTGTTTTGTTATGTGTGAAAATGGATAATGAGGGGGGGGGGTGTGAAACAAAAATTAATGGGTATAAATAAAGAGAATAAATCTCTAAAATTTGTTAGATGAATAGATTTATACAAATAATTTTATAATATTTGAATCATAATATTTTTGGGTCATTTTTAATATAATACATATTTATAGTATTTTAAGAATTTAATGACATCCTAGAAAACGCTTCCCCTCTATAAGAAACAAGAACCTCCTTTTAATATTTAATCAAAAATAATTTTTTTCATAAAATAACATCCCAAATAACACCATTATATCCAAAAAAAACTTTTATTCCATTTAATATCATGAAATCAAACAATATAGGTATTACAGTGTAAATTATGAGAATATATCTAATGAAGAGGTAGGGTTCTTAATCGAGCCTTTTCTTTATATCTATTCTTCCACCTACATAAAATAACATCCAATTTTTTTTATGATGTTTAAATTATTATCTCACTATTATTATTATGTTTATATTTTGGCGTATTATCTTATAATATTTTATATTTAATCCATTGAGAAGTGAACCCCCTGTTTCTGTGTACAATGGATACCACCTCACGAACTGATGTCCTTTTTTCCATAAATCATTTCACGACTGGATATAATGATATAATTAATAATTATATATGACATGAGTAATATATTTATCATTATTAAAATATAATATATCATATAGTTCCTTCCCATTCATTTAGTTAAAAATTATAAATTTGATCGTGCATAGGTGTGAACTACCACCACCAAAATGCATTGCAATTCATTATTGATGACCGTGAAATAATGATGTCATTATTAATATAATTTTAATGAAATAATATGATATTTATTTTGTTATTATAACTATTGAATAATATAATAATAATTACATTCACTTTATAATGATCATTAAAAAATGTACATGTTGCACATGCATATAGAAAACCTAAATTTTCAATGATTGGAACACAGTTTTTTCATAATATATTTATATTTCATTCGAAATATTATTATATATAAATATATATTAATGAAAATTTAGGAAAAATTATTATAATAGAGATGGCTCAATAATTACCATGGTGACCATATACATCAAAGCAAATACATTTTGATATTATCATCCAAATATATTATAATCTTACAATGTAAAAATTAATGATACGTAATTTTATATAACTTGTTACTAAAAATTAAAAATGTTATAAAGTATGAAACCAATTTATTTAATTTTATAATTCATGATATTAAAAAATTACCCGAAATGTTTAACATGATGTACATAAAAAAGTTAACATAAAACATCATATTTAATGTTATAATTATTTATTTTAAAAATTGTTTTATTCATTTATCATTTTTGAGAAAATATTTTATTAATAAGTATGTATACTTATATAAATACATTTTAACAACCTGATGTTTTATCAATGGAAATTACATTCTTATAAATATCCCATTTAATAACTTGAAATCACAACACAATGAAATACTAAGTACTATGTGACTTTTAATAAAATTTTGATACATCTGTGTTTTGAATTTTGAAAATCATATATACACAATAACTATAAGTAATATATCTTGAGTCTAATTAGGCAATCATAATGTTTTGGTTAATAGTAACTGACCATTATGAATATTAATGTTAACCTTATGTATAATAATATGACCTGTATGAATAATAAATTATCCAAAGTTATAGTAACCTCATCCATGAATGTATAAATAATATTTAGGCATTCTATAAGTGAAAATATGACCATAGTAAAAGTATATGTATTTTTAAGTAATAAATAATTATTTACAATTAATTAATTAATCTAAAAGAATTTTTTTTTATAAAAGGTGGTCATTATTTACCAAATATATGTCTTAAAGTTTTATGAAAATATTATAAGACATAATGTGATTTTTGAAATCATTATAAAATCATTGATGGTTTTAAAATATATATTTTTCAAGTAAATTATGATTTTATTAAAAACATAAATTAATCATATTTATAAAATTATTTTTGAAAATTTTATTTCATTCTTTTATTCTACATATTGAAAAACTGATAGAGTGAATTTTGGTATTTTTCTAAAATAAATGAATTTTTATGAATAATGATATATAGTAATTGAACAAATATATATACATTATATGCTATGTGGACTATTCTAATAATCATGGATGATTTATGAAACCTTAGATTTAATTCACATGAACTTATTAATCTTTTTGGTCATGGAATCATCACCGTTTCTTATCATATAAATATAATAAATTTATGATTAAAATATTATGAAAATACTCCTCCCCTACACTATAAAACCGACCTACATTTCCATCTTATATTCACTTCTGTTAATCCTTCTTCTGACCCTATAATATTCCAAAATTTCTATCCAAGAACCTCCTTCATTTCCAACATCCTTTGGTATCCTCAAAAGACCAAATCATATCCCATTAATAGGCTCTCAAAGGAGATAAACTCAACATGTAAATTCCACTTTATGATTCTATTATTTTCATTGTCATTATTTCTTTTACATTTCATGTTCACCACCTCCCTTCACAAAAATTTTATGATAACTCTAGTAACATAAATATATTGTAATTTTGTTATTATAATTATAAAATTCACCATCATCTCTCTTTTCCACATATTATATATGAACAAAACATAAACACGATCTGAGATGTGTTAATTTATCACATTCAAGGATAAGGGTTTATCATTTTATATTATTGTATTATATTATGGTCATGGAACAATATTTATATATGAACAAGATAATTAAATATGAATTTTATATTATGATTGGTTATATAATCTTTATTCACACTTGATGCAACATAATTATACAAAACAATTTATTCATAAGCAAAATTTCAAAATTGATCCATCCATTTATCATTAATATTTTAAATAATTATTCACCTATAATCCAAATAAAAAAATTAATTTTATAACCATGGAATGTTATGAGGGATAAAAAATTCTATATAAATTTAATTATAGACAACCACCTTTATCATACATGTGTGTTCGAACTTGAATATAACTAAAGTGATCATTAATCCCAAGGAAATAAATGATCCTGAACAACAAAATTGAACCTCATAAACATTCAAAAAGGTTATCAATGAACTCAAAAAGGTTATACTAAATTATTTACACGTATAATAGGTTCTGTAATAACTAATTAATTAACCTAATTTTTTATTTGAGTCATTAATATCAAGTGGAGGATACCATCTGCATTAAGGTAAGGGATCCTCTCTATTTCACATTTATTCAAGAGTTTCCTCTATGTTATGCCATATATGTGTAATTGGTAATTACATAGTATTCTTTTTCCCATCCTCCACACTTTCCTCATGATGTGTATGTCCTTAGAAAACAATTTTGTATCATTAATCCCTCTAAATTACACTTGATACCATGCCCATTATCTGCAAGGCATTCTACCCAAACCTCCTTTATTTATTTTGGATTCCTCATAATTAAAATTAAAAAAATGAATTTATCTTATCCTTTTATGTGAATATTCTAAATTCTATATACACTTACCAATTTCGTTAATCAAAACCCATTCAATATTCTCTTTTAGTTATATACATGTTTTTAAGTGATTCCCTTATCAAAAATTCCCAATAAGAAAACTAGTTTTAAGGGGAAATCCTAAATTCTTTCCAAATTTCATTTACACTATATCCAATGTTTTAATACACCATTGTCTTTATAAAATATGTTTTCTTACTATGAAAAATATTCTTGATTAAATTATGGTTTTATGTAAAATATTTTTCTATTTTCGATTGCAAACACTCTATTTTTTTTAAAGGTTGGTGTCGAATCCTCATTTTTATTAATAAAGTAAAGAAAATACCTCTTTTAACAGGGTATAGGGAGACCCATTACATAGCCCGATGGCCCAGTGGGATTGAAGCCTATTACATTACCCGTAGGCCCAAATATTTGGCCAAATTCCTATTCTGTGTATAGTAACCTGGCTGCTACAGTACCCACACAGTCCCGCCGCCGTTACAGTGCCCTGCCGCCGCTATAGTACCTTCCAATCAATAGTACCGCCGATGCTACAGTACCCTCTATAGTACTACTATCATACTACTACAGTAACCTACACCCAGTGGGTTTTGAACCCCCATTTTTCATGTAGTATTACGGGGAGCTTACCACTTAGCCAAACCCCAAATACTGCAAACACTCTATAGTATTTACTATAAAAACTAATGAAAATATTTTAAGGATAAAATTTCATAAATACTTTTCTTACATGTTGTCACTTATTTTTTACATAAATTCCTATGATACATTCTTATTTTAACATAATAATATCCATGTATATTTTATTTCATTTATTTATTTGACACTTCTATGATATACCAATTTGATATACATTATGTCATGTTTTTGGTACACAATTCTTTCGACGGGTATCCCTTATGCTCATGTAAGATTGAATATGTATGATTCATTATATGGAAATCATATTCATGAAAAGATAAGATGGGTGATCCTTGATAATAGTCCAATGTTTTGGTAAAGTTGAGTCTTATGAGACATTATGTACGGCGGTCGTAGCGGTTAGCCTTAACTTGTGCTACCATGTCCAAAGGTGTTAGTGGTTATCCTAGGCTTCTACTACCATGTGAAACGGTCTTGGAAGTTATCCTTGACTCATTATAATGTCATTTTTTATGTTACATGAAAATTATTATGACTCCATGTTTATATGATTTTATATTTATATGTTATGATTAAATATGATACATACCATTTAATATCATCATGTCATGACTTATATAACATGTGTTAATGCATTGTTCTTGGAATTATTCCCTTAATTGGAAATTTAGATCATCAATTTGTTCAGGTGTTCCCCATGGTACCCTATAAAGATGTTTGAGATCAATATATTATAAGAGATCAATTTGAATATTAAGTAATGAAATGTTTTATTTAGTTCCATGTTTTCTGTTTTATATACCTAGTCCACTAAGATAATATACATTATGATCCTTGGATTATACTCTTATATATAATTATGCATAAAAACATTTAATTTTATATGAAATATGATATGGTTTCTATAGTTGGTATCTTGGGATGATCATGTTATTTTTAGAGATTGGAAAAAAACAACATTAGTAAGAACCATTAGGATGAAACTATGTATATGAAAACATCCGAAAACATCGATAAATATATATTACGTGTTTTATAAGAAAATTACATCCATGTCGAGATAAATATAGGTATAGGGGGATCTATAACATATATATGTAGGGGTAAAACCCGAAAACACCACAATAAGAAAAACACAAAGTGGAACATCGCCACGTCGATGGGCCTTGATGCACTCCTAGATTGAAACTCACGAGGGATATTATTTTTTATTTTAATGAGATTGGTACAGACCATTATGAAGGGAATGAAAAAAATACCATAAAAACATATGTTATTTAATTGGTCAGACATAACATTGATTTAAACATACATAATAAAAAGTTACGATATCCTCCTCTTTTAAAATTTTATCCTCATATGTTCAATGTTTCCTTTTTTATACTCAATGGCTAAGAATTCAAGACCAGTAATTGTATGTTATTTTTCTTATTTAATGGAAGTAAATAGAATAACACGTTCCAAAAATCAATGTGATAGGGAATGTGGAGATTTCCCTAATGATATTCTTTATATGAAGGGAAAGGGTTCTCAAAACATCATGATAGTTCTAGAATATTTGGATCAAGTTATAAATATTAACTTTGATCATGTGGGAAACCCTTATTCTACATGGAAATATCAAGTTTAGGCTAAATCCTTCATGTGAAAAGGCATTCCTTGTTTAGTGGATATTCTTATCCCCTCCTCACAGTATAATGGATTAACTCCATTGAAATTGTATTATTGGTCCTCCAGTGCATAGATGAAGAGAAATTGGTACTTGAGGTCTATCATTTTTATGGGCAATATGATCAGTTGTGAACACTGATCAAGATTATGAAGTCCAAGAAGTAAGTTGATTACAGGGATTGGTAGGAATTTAAGAAAATATTTTTCAATAATTATTTTCCCCAAACCCTCCATCTCAATATAGAAAAAGATTTACTCAGGCTCAAGGAGAAGGAAGATGAGTAAAATGGGGTATTTGAAGAAAATTTTACATGTGTTTCATTGTACTCCTTTGGATTTTTCCTGAAAAATCATTTCCAGGTGGATCTCTTATTTAGAAGACTAAATCTGATTCTACGAAAAGTATTGGTGATTCAAGACATTGACTATTTTGAATAGATTTTCCATTGTGCCATGAATGCTGAAATGAATATCATAGAATTTCAGTGGTATTGTGGGCCCAAAGACAAGAATCGGAAAATGGAATCTTTTGTTATATTTTCTATTTTGCCCCAAATTTTGAATGATGGGATATATGGATAAATATTTCTGAAGAGATGTGAAGAATCCCACTAATAAAGAAGAATAATGGTAGGTTTAGAAAAACACTCATCATGTATTATAGTTTTAAAACTACAAAAGAATGTGAATTATGAGAACAATTTTCCTATGTCGATGGTTTTTTGAGGAAATCTACAACAATCTACAACACAACAAGGAAGGTCTTATGTTATCACCACTTTTGAGGTGGATGTATACAATGATGTGGTGATATTTAAACTAGTTATTCAGTCATTTATAGTTAACATACTATTTGATTCTGGTTCTATGCATTCATTAGTATCTTGAATGTTTAGTAGCACTATTCAAACACAAACACTAAACATTGAGAATAAGTTATTTGTGAGAACATAAAATTGTGAAATTATTGTGTCCATGGTTTATAAATACTCCCTAGTAAACATTTGTCGACTGAACCTCCCAGAAAATATTTTCATACTTATTTTAGTGGAGTTTGAAACTATCTTGGGAATTGATTGGAGATCTCTAGACAAATATGACATCAACAGTTGGGAAATATATATCACTCTTCATATCTCGAAGCATCCTCTATTTCATTAGAAGTGTAAGGAGGAAGATGAATCACCTTCATCATCAATGTCTAATGTGTTGATGTTAATTCCTTATGAGATAGCATGTATAGCTCTAATGAATGAGAAAAAAAATTTAATATTTCTTGATAACCTGCCCATCATGAGGGATTACACATATGTATTCCCTAAAGGGTATCCTGGTCTTCCTCATAATCGATAGGTTGAGTACTCAATTGAACATATTCTACGATCTATGCATATATCAAAGACACCTTCTAGAATTACCACTATAGTGATAGAAGAGGTGAAGAAGCAGTTATATGTGAATCTGGAGAAGGGTATATGCCTGAGTTCTTCACCATGGGGTGCGCTGGTCCACTTCATCAAGAAGAAGGATGGATCAATGTTCCTATGCATTGATTATCGTGAGCACAATAAAATCATGATAAAGAACAATAATCCCCTATCATGGATAGATGACTTGTTCAATCATCATCATCAGGACAGTTATTTCTCTAAGGTGGACCTTCAATCGGTATATCATCAATTAATGGTTAAGAAGGTAGATATTCTCTAGATAGCCACTCTAACAAGGTATGGACACTATGATTTCATAGTGACACCCTTCAGACTCACTAATGCTCAATAAAATTTCATTGATTTAATGAATAGAGTTTTTAATGATTACTTTTACGAAAATTTATGTAGTCATTATTGAAGATATTTTGAAATACTTCAAGAGAAAAGTGGTACATGAGGAGCATTTGAATATTGTGTTAAAGAATTTTTGAATGGATAAGCTAAATGAAAAGTAAAATAAATTAGTGTTCAGGATGGATTATTTATCTTTATTGGTGCATGTTATCACCAGAAAAGGGTTATTTTTGGACCCTTCCAATATAAAAGATATTGAAGAGTGGCCTAGGAAAACATCTTTAATGGAGATCCGCATCATTAGGGGTCAATCTAGGTAGTATCGATGATATATGTAGAAATTTTCCCATTTTTCAAATCCAATGACCAAGTTGAAATGGAAAGGAGTAATTTTTTTTTCTGAACTAATGAATGTGAAGACTGTTTTAAAGAGTTGAAAAATAGGTTAATCAATGTTCCAGTACTCAAACACTAAACATGTGGGGAAATAATTGACCTGTACAGTGTTGCTTCGAAGAAGATCTTAGAATGTGTACTAATGAAACATTGTAATTTGATAGCCTATGCCTTAAGGAAGCTGAAACTCCAAGAAGAAAACAATCATATGCATGATCCAGAGTTAGTGGATGTGATCTTTGCATTATGAATAAGGTTTCATTATCTCTATGGCGAGAAGTGTGCGATATATACTGATCACACACATCTCAAATATATTTTCCCACAATAATATTTTAATATGCTCCATAAAAATATAGATATATCTCATCAATCCTTATGATAGCTCAATCCACTACCATCATAGTAAAGAAAATAAGGTGGTAGATTCTCTAAAATGAAATGATCATAAAAATTTATTAATGATGAGAATTGAAAATGATCCAATCTTCTTTTATTTTATGAGGATAGACATGGGAATCCTTAACGGAGTAAAATCATAAATCCAATCACAAATGATTTCTCAACTATACTTTATATTAAAAATGAAGTATGACCAAAAAAAGATGTGGCAATTTTGAAAAGGGTGGATGAAATTAAAAATGGGAAATCCATTGAGTTAATAATTGACGAAGAAGGAGTTGTAATATTTGGGTCATGATTATGTGTACCATCTGATCCATATTTAAAATAATGATATTTTGAAGGATGAAAATAGGTCAACCTTATCTATAAACCTACGAAACAGAAAGACATATCGAGATATTCGATAGATCTTTTAGTTGGAAAATAAAAAGAAGTATATGTGTGTGTATCCATCAATCTTCATGGTATTTCAACAAGTGAAGGATGAATGGATGATTTATATAGGGATGATGAAACCACTACCCATACCAAAATAATTGTGGGAGAACGTCAACATGGACTTTTTCACTGGACTTCCAATAACATCCAGAAGAAACAATCCTATATGGGTAATGGTGGATCCTCTTACAAAGGCAGATCACATGATTATGATTCAATATTAATTCACACTGGACCAAAATTCAGAGATATATATCCAATAAGTGGTAAGGATGCATGTTGTACCACTATCTATTATATTCGATAGATATCAGAGATTAAATTAAAATTTCAAGAAAACTCTCAAACATGATCTATAGAACAAACTAAACATCAGCACATCCTATCATCCACAAACTGATGGATAATTTGAACATACTATTTAGAGAATTTAATATATTTTGGGAGAGTTTTATATGAAATTTAATTTAAGATGGGACCAACGTCTTCCGTTGGTTGAATTCTCCCATAACAATAGTTTCAACTTGAGAATCTGAATGGAAGAATATGGAGACCCTTATGGGAAAAGGTTCATAACATTGGACTATTTGGATGAAGTTGGTGAATGATAGATTCCAAGCCCTGAAATTGTCAATGAAATGGTATAGAAGGTGAATACCATTCAGTTTCACATCAAGGTATCCCAATATTGAAAAAATAGTTATGTAGAAAATTGTCAAAGAGAACTTGAGTTCAAAGATAGGTACATGGTATTTATACGCATATCTCTATGGTAGACGGACTAGAGGTTTGTGAAGAAAAGAACATTAAGTCACATGTACATCGAACCCTGAGATATTCTTGATCACATCAAGGATATGGCCTATCAACTAGAACTTCCACCTAACATGGACAAAGTACACAATTTATTCCTTGTATCACTCTTAAGTGAGGACATATGATATCCTTCACATGTACTCTCTTCAGAGGTGGTATATATGGGGGATTATCATTATTACAATGTGAAACAAGTAAATAATTTTGGATCATAGAGATAAAGTTCTATGTGGATCGACTACTATCGTGGTAAATGTACTATGGAAGAACTATATATAATAAGAGAAAACATGGTAAATGGGGATTGCAATGTAGGAAAAGTACATTCAACTATTTATGGCCTAGAATATCAGACAAAATTTGAAGGTTCAAATTTCTTAAGGGGGGAAAATGTACCAACCAAAATTTTTATCATTGTCAATTGGTTTCTTATAAATATTTCATATAATATCATAAAATTACAACACAATTAACAACTAAGAAATATGTGAATTTTAAATATAATTTTGACCCTTTTTAGTTTTGAATTTCTAAAATCGGACGTACACATTTGCGATGAGAAAGATATTTGGAGTGCGAAGAGAAAAAAATAATTTTTAATGAATATTAAATGACTCTTATGAATAGTATGGTTACCCTTATGAATAGTAATATGAACCTTATGAATAGAAAATCATCCAAAAGAATAGTAACCCCACCCAAGAATGTCGAAATAAAATTTAGTCATCCTATAAGTAAAAATATGACCATAAGAAATGTATTGGTATTTCATTAAGTCATAAATAATTAATTACAATATATTAATTAATTTAAAAGATATTGTATTTTCCAAAAATGTGTTCATAAATTATATATTTTATGGCTTCTGGATATAGTATAAATTTATAGGACCTTATGTATTTTTTTAAAACACTATAAAATCAGTTATAGTTTTAAAAATATTATTTTTCATGTAAAATGTGATTGTAATTAAAAATTATAATAATAGTATTTATAAAAGTATTTTTGTAAAATTTATTTCATTTTTTGGATTATACACGTTGAAAAAATGTTTAGGGTAATTTTTTTTGGATTTTCCTAAAATACTTGAATTTTTCATGAATATTGAAATACAGTAATTTACCATATATATATACAATATCAGCAAAGTGGAATATTCATGGAATCATGGATAATTTATGAAACCATATTTCAAATTCACATTAAATAATTACAATTTATGGTCATCAAGTAATCACTATTTATTTTCTTATGCAATGATTATAAACTAATGAATAAAATATTAAAAAACAATCCCTCCTCCCTTCCACTACAACATTTAACCACACTCCCCTATAATATTCACTCCTCTCAAGAATTTTTAATTCCCAAAATTCTGACCAAATCTCTCCCTAGAAATATCCCCACACCCAACAGTCCATGGTGTTCTAAAAAACAATATACTATCCCCTTAAGAGGCTCTCAAAGGAGATAAACTCAAGAGGAAAATTCCACTTTACAATTTTTTTATTTTCATTGAAGTTGTTTCTTTTATTTTTTTATTCCTTACCTCCCCTCACACAAATGGCATGATAACTATATAAAAAAAATGAAATAAAATTTTTCTTGGCTAATGGGATATTTATTTATCATCTCTACTTTTCCATTCTTTTATATTAAATAAATGAGAACACATTTCGAGATGTGTTAATTTATCACATTCATCGATGGATGTTTATCAATTTCAATTAGAATATTATATTATTATCATGAAACCACATTCATGGTTAAAAAATACTATTAAATATGTATTTTATGTTATCTATTTTTTAATACTTTTTCACACGTGATGTAAAATAATAATACAAAACAAGTTAGTCTTGTTGAATATCTGCATGACAATCCAAGCGTTTATCATTTATGTCTTATATAATGATTATCCTTATCTCGTAATAACCAAATGATTTTTATAACCATGATATCAACATGTTTCTTCACTAATTGTGTATGACATTAATTATATAAAACCTTCTTTATCATATATGTGTGCCCTAACATGGATAAAATTGAATCGATCATTAAAATCAAGGAAACAAACGTACTCAAACAATGAAAAAGAAACTCATAACCAATAAAAAGTTTATGAATCAACACAAAAAGTGTACAATAATTAATGGAAATTAATAATAGTATCTATAATTATTAATTATTTAACATTATTGGAATATTTAGGTAATTAATATCAATTGGGGAATAGCATCAGACTTAAGTTAAGGGATCCTCTCTATTTCACATTTATTCAACAATGTATTAAATGTTATTCCCATTAATGTGTAACACATAGTGGTGGTGTATGATTTTTAACCTCCCCCATAAAAAACTCAAGATTTATAAGTGATGAGAGTCTCTTTTATAGATCATTATTCCCTGTTATGTACACATGATACCATGTCGATAATCCTTAAGGGATTCTATTAGAACCTATTTTTTTCCTTTAAGATGCCTCATATTTATTATTACAAGAAAAAAAGTTATCTTATCCTTTTATGTGAATATTATAAATGATTTGTATATTTCCCAAATTCATTTATCAAGTCCCTTTAATCATTATATTTCAAGGATATACATGATTTTATATGATTCCCTCCTCCAAACACCCGTATAAGAAGACATGTTTTAATTGAACTTCCCACATTATTATGTGATTTCAAGTGCACAATATCCTTTTTAAGAAAAAAAATATTTTATAATTTAATTATTATCTATTATTAAAATATTATTAGTTCAAATATGGTTTTATATAAAATGATTTTTTGTTTCCTATATAAATGTTTCCATAGAATTTTACTTAAAACCGTACAAAAATGTTTTAATGAATAAATTTCATAAATAATTTTCTTAAATACAGTTACTTTTACTTGAAATCACCAAACATGAAACATTCTTATTTACCTTATGAATATACATTTATATTTTAGATCCTTAATTTCATAGACACTTATATGATACTCTTATTTGCCATTCTTTATGTCATGATTGTAATAACCAATTCTTTCAATGGGAAACCCTTATGTGTATGTATGTTTGATTATAAATGATTAATTATATGGATAACATATTCATGAAAAGTTACTGTTTGTGCTCCCAAATAGCACTCCAATTCATTGGGTAATGTTGATTATGATGAGACTTTATGTGCGATGGTCTTAGCTATTAGCCATGGTTTGTGATACCATGTGCAATAATCTTGGCGGATGCTTTGGCTTTTGCTACTAGGTGAAACGTTCTAGGAGGTTATCTTTTATTAATGTTAGAGTCCAGTATTATGATAATAACACATTATTATGACTCTGTGTTTATATTATTCCATGTTTATATGTTATGATTCAATATATTTCATTCCTTTTTATATCACAATTTCATGACTTGTATCCCATATATTAATGGATTGTTCATATGGTTATTCTCTTACTAGTATATTTAGATTATAACATTGTTCATGTGTTCCCAAGGATACCCTATGAAAATGATTGAGCACAATGGGAGTTAGGATCTCAATTTTATGATTAAATAAATAGATGTTATATTAGGTCAATTTTTTCAGTTTTATTTACATAGTCTTCTATGACACAAGACAATATGATTTGTGGCTTGTACTCTGATGTATAATTATTCATAAAATCATGTAATGTTATCTGTAAATGTATAGGTTATATATATATATATATATGGAGTAATATGAAATATTAATGTAATTTTTTTCATTCATTCAATTGTTTTCAAAATAATGTCTCTTATTGTGGAATTGTTTTACTTTAATTACAAAATAAAATTTAATTGTTCTATTTTAATTTATATGAATATAATGAATTTTTAAACCAATATAACTATTTATTCGTTATTGGATTCAATTACATGGTTTCATGTTTTCATAAAATGAAAAAAAAACCACCCCATTTTAATGTTAACTTGACTTTTTTAATCTATTTTATGAGAAAATATTATTTCGTTAAATGGATTTGATTTTTTACATGAGGTTTAAAGAGATTTTTTGTATTTTTAATCATTATATTATCCCTAGAAATTGTTTAATATGGGTGAATCACAATTTAATATCATGGGTGATCTCATTATACTGTTTAATTGGGGTTTATCCCCATTATATCTCATTGGTGATTCTAATAGATCTTATATGATGGGAATGCCCATATTCATCTACAATGAATTTGGTAATGACTGCAATATCTAGAGAATTATTATTTGATCATTTTTTATTAGATATTCAAACATTAAAGAATACATTATGGGTTTAATAATTGTACTATGATTATAATTTCTTAAGATAACATCCTTAGTTTTCATTTTTAACAAATATGATTTTATGGAAATCATAAAATTTCATAAGGAAATTAATTATATTTTGAAAGAAAAAATACTTCAATTCAGTGAAACATTATATGTTTTAGAAATATTATTCTTGTTTTTCATTATTAATAAATGCTTTAATGAGGGGTATGGAAACAAATTAAATAATTTTAAATCTATAGATATTATTCATGAATTGTATTGACGTTTTATTATAAAATAATATATTTGTGGAAAATCAATACTGAATACATATTCCCACTTTCTAAAATTTAGTTTTGATATATTTATATTATTAAATAATTCCTAAAAACAACAAATTAAAATTTTCAATGGGAATTTATGTACGATATTTCATCTATCATGAAACTAGAATACATAATGTTTTGGTATGGTTAAGTATTGTTGAAATAAAATAATAGGTTAAATAATCATTGAAGATAAATATGTTTTCATGTGTGATTCTATTAAGATTTATGGATACTATTTCGGTATATATGTTTCTGTTTGATCATAATTTCAATTTCATAGAAACCCATTCTTATCATTATATGAATTATTTTTTGGACATTACATTTTTTATATTTGATGATGTTGGAGATAAAAATGAGTATAAATGATTTTAAGGTAAAATTATTATGTAAATTCAGTTTATATATTCCTTTTTAAGGGTATTTTTACATGTTATAATTAATTTCATTTTATAATGTTTTTATTATATACTTATTAAATATTATTTACCAATATATAATTAAATGGATCTTACACATACATTTTATCATTCCTAGATTATTTAATCATCACAATCATTTTATGAGAATTATAAAATGATATTGAAATATTTTTGGAACTAAAAATCACTTATATGAAACTATATTATCCAACCACCAAAATTTAATTTCTCCAAAACAATTATGTACAAATGAATGATTACTTATTTCATTTTAAAATATCAATACATATATCCCAATAAACAATTACAAAACCACTATGTACATGAAAATTTATTTTTAATGGATATACTCATTACGATGGAAGATAAATAAGATTTCCACAAAAATGGAAGACACTAATATCTAGAATTATTTAATATATTATTTTTAAAGATTTTACATGTGAATCATCAATCATAAAAACATATTTCATATCACTGAATTATATGAAAATGTATGTATAAAGGATACAATATCAGGATCAATGAAATATATGTTTATCAATGATATTTAAAAAATGTAAATACTATACGACATTCTAAAATAAATTATTCCGTCTAAATTTTCAATTATAATTAAAATGAAAAAATACTTTATAGTATTATAATTGTGAATATGTGTTGATTTTTGTGTGGAATTTATTATTTTGTAAGTATATGTACCTTCATTAATATCATATGAAAAAAACATTTGAGTAAAAATGTTTTTAATATTTATGGAAATATTTTTAATGGTATCGGTAACCATTATTATTTTTAAGATATCTAATTTTGAGATAGTAACAATTTATTACTATTAAGGGACATATGTTTCATCGTTAAAAGAAGTATGAGATAGAAAGTTGATTTTGTGACTAAATGATTAATGTAATTTGGAAATAATATAATAATAATTTTTGGCAACATTATGCGATTATGATTCAAGATCTTTTGTGTTGAATTATTTGAATAATTTTATTCTATTTATTGAAAAATATCCATTTTGAAAAGGAATGTTATTGTTATTTAGAAATCAGGCCAAATCTATCATAATGATCCTTCATATGAAATTCAAATATTTCTAACCTAAATGAATACATCTTCATCATATTAACATTATTATATCCAAAATAAAGAAGTATAAATTTTTTGTTTTATAGAAGATTTCAATTTTGTAATTAGGGGAAGAAATTATTTGATGAGTGTAGAAGTCATATTGTGGTTGGAGTGTTTTGAATGAAGAATTTGAATTAATAATTAAATTTTTTCATTAATTCTAAAATAAACTAGATGATTTATTTCTGATAAATATGTTCTCCAAAATCATGAAAACATTAATCATAAAATCTTATGATTTAATAGTGCATATGTTTGATGAAATTAAAATTTACAGGGTGAATAATTCTATTATAATAAGAAATTGTATCCTAATGAGAATTTCAACGTAATGTGATTTCCATCATAATGGTAAGATACTTCATATTGAGAATTACATCATTAAGAGTATTCCATAAATATTATTTTAAATGAATTAATTGTAATGAGATGATAAAGAAATGGATTTCATAATGAGAAGAAGAAGAAACGTAATTCGTAATCACAGGGAAGGATACTTAATATTAATCCTTAAGAAGTACAAGCAATTCAAAATCAGTAAGAATAAAATAAAAAATTTATTAAATAATAATCATATATAATTCTTAATCTAATTTGATGACTAAAAATAATAATCAAAAAATATGACACAAGTATTATGAAAAATTTAAGTGGTTAGATAGGAAGATCATTTATTCATTAATCATGAAGAATTTTAAGAAGTTTTTAAGAATTAAAGGTGATGTTGAAATGTAAAGTATTTTTAGGTATTTTGAAATACTTTATGTGGGAAAAGACTCCAAGATTCAAGGATTTTCATTTACAGTCACCTAAAAAATACTTTCCTAGATCATTCATTTATTTGTAATATTTCACACAGGTGGAAAGGGTATACTGCTAATGAAATGATAATGATGTCATTTCTGACTAGTAATATCTTGATAAGTATCATGGATCTAATTTTTTCACTGCATTGATCATGATAAAATTTTGAAGAACATATTCAGTCAATCTAATTGAGTCAATTGCACCGATGAAGGTCAGATGAAGAATTTAAGTATTGTTTGAGTTATTCAGATTTAGAATGGGAATATCATATTGAGTCCATCATTTTAATAGAATCATATCAAGAATCGTTATATTGAGAGAATCAGAGCCCAAATAATTTTCTCATGGAAATCAGATCCATTTATTTCATAATGATAAAAACAAATTCAGAATCATTTGATTGAGAAAATTGTATCCAGCCAAATCAGACTGAGGATACATAATTGGTATTTGTAGATTAGATTCAAAAAATTATTTATTCTATTGTTTCTCTCAATTATTTTATATGAAATAATTATAAAAAATTCATAGATAGTGTAATAATTCTAATTGGGTGATATGAGGTGTCTAATGTGAGTTGGAACATATTTTATTCACTTCTTCATAATAGCTTATTTCCATAGCCCAATGAGAGTGGCTATGGGAAGGATTTTGGAACTCCCAATGAGGACTAACCTTATAATTCTTGTGTGATTTACATGAATTGCTATGTTTTTAGGCATGATTAATTACTAATGGGTGATAAGTTAATAAATCATATCATGTAACATGTGTTATGCTTTAAAAATTATGGATACTTAAAAAAAGTAACAATATATTCACCCCCTCTTAGTTGTTATTTCATAATTTGAATAATAAATTTGTTTCATTTGGAGGATCTCTTCTTGAATCCTTGTCATAGATGTTATCAAATATTTCAATAGTATAGGAATTTCTATATTTATTATTGAAAATTATTATGCATGAAAAAAGGAGGATTTATTATATTCTACATCATACCATAAAATTTGATGATGTTGTTACTATTGGGTTCCCAACTATTAATAATGGTTCCACAAAGAACATTACTGATAAAAGAAATATAAAACATGATGAATAAACTAAAATTGATATTTCATGTCCATATCATAAAATTATTATTAGAATATGACGTTTCTCAAAACATTAAAATGTATGTGGGTCAATATGGAACATATTTATGAAGGCAATGAAAATTTTAAGGAATTAAATCTAAAAATATGACATAATATGAATGATGAAATATTAATGACAGATGAAGAAATAATTAATTAATACTTCACCATTATAAATGAAATTATTTCCCATAAAAGAGGATTCATAAATGTCCTAGAAGATTCAAAAATTGGATGAATCTAATAAAATACATACATATATTATAACATTTATTCTTTATAAGGTAAGGACGGCTTATCTATAGAAAAATTGTATAACGTTATTATTTCTTATGAATTGAGGAATGATACAATGTTTAAAAAGAACATAAAATATGAAATTTATTTTGAATCTATGAGATAGATGAAATTTGAAGATTTCAATGTAGGTTATCCTTATGAGTCCCATGATATCCAGGATGAGGAGAGGAATGAAAAAATAACATCACTTATATACAATAATCATTGATGATGAAGAAGAATGTATGGAGGTAAAATTCATTTCAAAATTTTCAGTGTGGTGGAATTGGAAAAATTCATATTCACATCCACCAAAATGATGGTTATAGGATATTAAGATGATTCATATATAAATCATTGATGGAAAATGTGGTACAAAAATTATAGGGAAGAAATGTATTCAAATAGGTTAGAAATTATTTATAAAGGAAAAAATATTAATGTTGATTATGAAATTTTAATCAGACTCAAATGAATATAATTATATTATGTTTGAATGTTTTTGAAACATTCAGAATATTCCTAGGAAAATATTAAAAAAAAAGATTCCCCAGATATTGAAAATGGTGGTGAAGAGTATTTTAGATAGTATTAACTTAGAACAAAACTAGTGTCATGAATTAATAAAAACAATACTATCAAGAAATAAAATAGAGTAATGAAGAAATATTGTAAATATGTTTCTCATGGATGAAAATATGTCATCAACCAGTAGTGTGAATACATTCTGAATAATTTATATTATGAAGGTAGAATTTATGAAGAGGGAATTATGATTGATGATCCTAATAAGAAGATGGATTCTATAGAATAAGAGGTTACCACATTTCAATAAAAAATAATGAGTCCAAAAGTATTTCGATGAATATGTATGAAATCTTAAAAATATATTTATATATAAAACATGAGACTTTCTATGATTATGAGAGGGATCAAAATGAGAATTAGGTGAAATATTCTCAAATAAAAAATAATGTTGAATCTGATTCATTTAACATTTAATGTTTAATAATTAGTATTGGGAAAGCATCAATGGTTATAGAATTTTTTGAAACATATCAAATCCACCAATTTACCAAACTCAATGAAAATAAAAGAAGGATCACATCCAGAGTTTGTTAGAGCTAAAATAAGTTACCAACCTCAAAAAGGTATTAATAAATAATGATCATTTATAATCATAAAATCATGATTTTATGTCTATTTATGGTGTTTTAGAATATATGGGGATGTGGAAAATATTTTTTGGAACACCATATTAGTACCTGGAAGAATATTTGTGCTATATGGTTAAAATACGAAATGTAGAATGAATAACATCCAAAGATTACAGAAAGACGAAAATGTTAATTGTTATGATGTAAGAAACGTTCCAATAAAAAATCAATTGGATTATTTGGAAGAATTCTGGGGATGATGTTATTAGGCAGGTAATCATGCCAAATGATATATGACAGTGCATTTAGAACTTGTTTCTATCAATAGAAATGATATTAAATCCATAAAAAATAATTTAACACCCAGACCTTTTTATATTTAATAATATTAATTTTATGTTTTAATTATTATATTAGCCGGTGTGGTTGTCAATGTAAATATTATCTCACATTCTTTAAACAATAGGAAAATAATTATTATTTTCAAAAATAATTTTTAATTATCGAATAATTATTTAATAGTAAATTTTAACTAATAACTATAATTACATAATAATTTTTTTTGTTTTCCCAAATTAGAAATATACACATATATAGATATATTTGAATATAGTATTTTAATGAAAATACTATTATTATAATTATAATTTTATATGTGGTTTTACATGAAATCAAATATTATTATTCTAAAAAAAATTAATGACATCATTTTCATGCTATTATATGAAAAATTATTTGATCTATCATATGAGTTCAAAAATATGTTATATACTCATGTAAATATAATGTAATAAATGATTGATTATAAATTAACATTTTTGGGAATTTTTCTTAATAAAATTATAAATATATTAATATACTTATTAAAATCATACATATGAACTTTTAATAAAATTATAAACACAACAATTTAACATTTGTTTAAAAGTTTAAAAATTACAAATATATCAGACAAAATATTACAATTCCAAATATCAATTTATTTTTAACATTACAAGCATATAATATGATTTATACAAATATATATTTTATAAATGAATTCAATGAATTTTACTTTATAAAAGTATTGATAAATAAGTTTTATAGATTATTAATTTTGTTTAACTTTTGACTTTTTCTAAATATATTGATAATATAATATATTATATAATGATATAAGAATAATAGAAATATAATAATAGTAATATAGGATGAAATATGCCCAAAAAAGGGTAAAACCCTGTAGGAGATTTGGAACCCCGAATATGGGTTAGGTGCAAAACTAATTAGGGTTAGAAACAAAACTAACCACAAAAAGGGAAATGAAAAATAAAAAAACAATTAAAGAAGGGGAAATCAGACAGAATAGATATATATAAAAAATAAAGGAAAATCTAGTATAGGGATTTGAGTATCCTGTGTGATCTGTGAAGGGATTCCATGCTCGGGAGAAGGGGTGCGTCGTGATCCGTGGTACAGACCGATTCATCCGCGAGGTTCAATCATGTTCATGTAGTGGGAGAACATGGTCGCAGCATCATGTAGGGCTAACATTTGGGATATTGTGTCGGTCTCCTAGGGTATCAACCGGTTATTCATCCGGGATACGCCATCAAAAGTCAAGGGAGTCGAATTCGAGAGGTTCCGAGTCGTGGAAGAGTCTGGGCCTCCAAGAGGATGTCATACTATGAGATCAAGGCCGAGGCATGTGGTCAGTGACGTCGCACCGAGATCAGGTGTAGTGTCATACCGAGGCCTCTATGGGTGTTCCAATTTGTGGGGGATTTGTTTTTTCAGACCTAAGAGGGTAGTTCTTTTCACTAATCTCATTTGGATTTTAGTTTTGTCATTCCCATGTTCTTAGTTTTGTCAATCCATAGGTAGGATTTCATTTGGTGGGTTATATGTAATCTGTCAATGTTTGAAACAAATATCTTTAAAAAATATTTGACTAGTGAATTTATATATTCTATTCTACATTAACTCACATAGCTTTCTAGGCTAGCTTATGTTTGTCCACAAATGACTTTTGGGTTGATCCTGTTGTAGTTTCTGTATATTATATATGTCCATTTTATTTTATTTTATTGATTGCAGGTTGTGTGTTTGTGAATTCACAACAAGCTTGTTTAGTACCACTATTTATATATTAGGTATTTTGGTTATAAAAATCTCTAATTGAAAGTGAAAATAAAAAACATGGCACCCTTAACCTCTCTGGACTTCTTTCTCTCAAACCTCTAGCAACCTTCCACCAGTTCTAGCTAACTCTCCCAAGCATGTCATCCTCCTCAAGATACTGTAGGGGATTTATATTTATCTTGTTTGATGAATCCTATGTTGTATGTTTATATACACATCATAAATAAATATACATTACCTTGTGGCTGAGTTTCAACCCCTATTTTCCAGAAATAGAGTTTTAGGATTTTTCGAGTTTGTAGTGAATTGCAAGACCTGAAGTATATAGATACCCCTTCAAACATATTCACCTGCCACACCCACATACCACAAATATATATTTATAAAAATATTTTTGCATATGCACAACTCTATGTCTTTTCATGAAACCATGTGACCGGGATTAAGTGTTTCTAAAAATCAATGAGGAACTATAAAAATGCATGGAGTCATTTTTGTAAAGAATCTTTAATACTTTATTATGTATGTTATTTAATAAATAAATAAATAAATATATATGTATATATTATAAATAACATTAGTTATCTGTATATGTAATTTGGTCAAATTACTATTGTTATATGTGTGTGTGTGTATTTGTATTTACACTCATATATCTTCTTATTTTATGTGTACATGAGTTATGGGTAATTTTAATTTATAAATATTTTCTGTTGTACACTTTGGGTATATTTTGACATACATACATAATTCAATCTAATTCTATTTTATGATATTTTAGATGATTTATAGTCTTTAAATAAATGCTTGGGTGCGACATGTTCATATTATATATATATATATGTATACATGTATTCACCTATACGTTTTAATCTTAGTCTTAATTAACTTGGCCTAAATTAAAATTCGGTGGTTAAAGTATGTTTTCGATATGTTTTAATATACGCATTATATATAACGAATGATGCGTTGAAAATCAGTTTTACTTGTATGCTATGAAACATAATGCATGGACACTTAATAAAACATGACCATTTATCAGCACATGCTTTGTGTACAAATGACTTCTGTCTTAATTCAAACTTAGTCATTTTAAACTATAGATGTTTATTTTCACGAACCGAGGACATTGAAAATTAAGGAACTATCATTTTATGTCGAAACCCCATCCATTCATTACCTGTGTGTTTTAAATCAACATCACATGTCCAAAGAATGATTATTATATTATTCATGTCATTGAGAAATTTATTACATAAATAATAACTAACACATTATAATTTAGTCCAACATCATTATCATTTATTATCACATGAATTGAGCATGAATAATAATCATGTATTTTAATGAATTAAAAGTTTGTTACTATGGAAGAGGTTTAAGTTATTTTTTTATGTGATAATAAGACAATTTATTTTTAATAATTTATTAGATAATCATTTAATTATTCAATGTTTTATGGGACACATTGAATAATGTGAATTAAGAAACCAAGTAGTATGTGTACTCGAAATGATAAGTGTATAATAAATCAAAATTGAATTTGAACTTTGATTTAGAGAAATGAGGAATGAATTGGACCTAGTATGTTCCGGTTTGGGGCCGGTAAAAGTAAGTCCTACGAGTTGGAGTCTGTTTATAAGAAACCCTTTGGGTTGATGTCTGATTATTTGAGGCTCTCCGGGGTGGTGTCCAGTTACAGAGTCTCTCTGGGTTGGTGTCCGGTTACAATAAGCCCCTTGGTCTTGGCATGAGGCCTTGACATGGTCCCACATATGAACGTTCCTCATTATCACTGTGTATTTAAATTAACCAGGAAAATATTCAAGTTGTAGAATATTTGGTTAAAGTGCATATGGATTTTTGGCTGAGGCCTTAGTAATTAGACGTCTTTTACAAGGTCTTTAAAAAAAATTTAGAATATCCTGCATATCCACCTTCCTCATTATGTGTATGATATTAATTAACCAAATGGATATTCGACTAGTATAATATCCCTGGTTAAGTGAAATTACATATGAGTATTAGAAATTTAAAACCTTATGGCATAAAATATGTACATGAAATGGACAGTAAGGGGGTCATATAGATACATGTCAGAACAAATGTAATGTAATTTAGATATGAAATACATACTAATTGCTAGAATGTAAATGAGGAGAGAGATATTCCTTATGGAATTTGGACATGGTAATGGGAATACATGGGTATCATTAATGATAGAGAAATTGGTTCTCTCATCATTAAAAATGAATATGGAAGTATGGGGGAGCTGCGATAAAATACCCAAAATTTATAATTAAAAATAAAATGGCATAATAATTTTCAGACACTTGGATAAAAATAGGAAGGAAAGAGTCCCTTACTTGGACGTGTGAACCCAATGGATTTCCAGGGGCAAGAGAGAGGATTATTAGGATTTTGGGGTGCCTTTGGAGGATTCTAGAGAGATGAGGGAAGAATTTATATGAACTCCAAAGGCATTGAGTGAAATGGATGTGGGAGCATGGTTGGGTTTGTATAGGAAAGGAGAGGGAATTATTTATTATTTAGGTTAGGGACACCTCACATTAAAATAATCAATACCACAATCCATCCCATTTGTTTTCTCATGGTTTTTTCCAAATGGTAGTGGAAACCAATATTTTATAATTCCAATGGCCGAACACCTGAAAATAAAAGAGTTTATTATGTGAAGGATAATCACACCCTCAAGGACAACAATTTAAAAAGACAAAATATTTCATAAATATTAATGGGTACTCTAAAGCTTTGAAAATAAATCCAACAATCCCAGAATCACGTTATTGTAATGGTAAAACATATATTGTCCAAAAATAATGTTTATAGTATTTTATTACATCACTATTGGGTCATTATTATGTCACAAAACATATTATATATTTAAACGATATTTAATTTTTACCCAAAAATTCAGCCGTCTCAAAAAATTATTAAAAATTTACCATTGGATAATTTAGACATTCTGATTCCAAAAATAATATCCAATTTATCCAATAATTTTCTAAATCTGTGAATTTTCCCTTTTATAATAAAAACCGACATATATCAAAAAATTCATGGGTTCCGACAAAAACAACATTCAAACTGTTAGAAAAATTACAATTTTGTCCATAAAACTTTAAGATCATTTATATTTAATAAAATTTAATTTATTAATAATAATAATATTTTATTAAGTTATTATTTAATTCAAAAATATATTCATTCATCAAAATAGAATTCTTAGATGAATATTAATTAAAAATAATATTTTCTCTTTAAAAACTATTTACAAAGTAACTATAATAAAATGAATGTATATTCATTATTATGTACAAAAATAATACACATGTTAATAGTGTTATGGTCATGTTACATAACCCCTTATAACACCTGAATATGAACGAATAGTAAGGTGTGTGATAGCGATAGTCTATTGGGGTAGCTCGGATAACATTTCTTGAGTAATCAACTTCCACTTCTCTCGTAAATGATTTTGTATGTGCTTTACATATTGAATCTCAACTTGGTCTTAGTCCAGAGATAATCCTAATGATTCCACATTCATTATGATCTTCGACAAATGAGATTAATATGTGGCATCTATACTGGATGAGGCCATCGATTCCTTTGTCTGAGTAAATTGTATTTTTTAAAGTCGTATATTTATACTAAAAACGTGATAACTATTCAACAACTATATTATAAATGGTCACAATTATTAATGGTATTTTAAAATCCAAAAACATAAAACCAATGATGTTCACAATTTATAAAAACATTTTACATAATGAGATATTCAATTAAATCAAGAGAGTTTTCCATTATTGAAATTTTGGGTCTTTACAATCTTCCCCCCTTAAAAAAATTGTGTCCTCACAAATTGATTACATAAAAAAATAATGATGAAATTTTAACACTTCTTCTGGTTTGCATACCCACCACCATTAAGCATTACCAAACCCTAATTATCACATTGTTCACAGGGTGTGAGGGACCACCTATTTTAATAATACCTCAATGCACCGTCAAAGCTTTCCACATCCTTAGTCCAGACACAACCCATGAAACATGGATTGTAAGGATGGAAAATATATTTCACAATTATAAAATAATTGTTTCTAACATACAATTTCATAACAACACCATGTACTAGGTTTTTTTAAATAGTCAGACAGAGTAAGCATGGAAATTTTAAAATTATTTTTCTTCTAATATATAGCCTCAGTTTCCAAAATGACCATAAGCCAAGACAATATAAATATAGGAATCTCGGAGGCCTCCCTCTTCAGAAGATATTCGAAAATCAAATTGTTTGTCATACTCTCTAGACAGGGTGAGGTATTTGACAATAACCAGATAGTAAATCCATTTCAAAGAATGGTGGGGGAGACGGGAGCTTTTGATTTGTTCGTAACTGATCCATGATCCTAGATGATTCTGCAGTATAGGGGAGGTTTATGATATTTCATAGAGAATCTTGCAAGAATTTTTGACATTGGGAAATTTTTCGATACAATGCAAGAATAACTTCGCAATAATTATAGCTAGTAAGTCCTAGGGAAGGGACAAGATTATTATATGAGGTTCTTACCCTTCCATATCGAAACTATAATTTATCCTGCTGACGAAACATACAAAATTTTGTGTTACCCTCTAGACATGATAAAATTGTTATACTAAACTACTTGAAGTCTAACGACTTATTATTCCTTAATGAAAGGAATGTTAGGGGTAACACATAAAGGGTAATTCAAAAACTAAACAGATGACTTATAAATAGCTTTTAGTTCCTTATCATATGAATATATAGTCTTCAATCTATGTTATCCAGGATCTACTTTCTAACATATATTCATCGGGGAATTTTTTAATTACATTAATAATGTTACATCATATGATTTTGTATTTATGAAATCATATCTCCCACAATTGTCTTAACAAAGAGTGCATCAATTCCCATTTTCATGTAAAAGGATACCTCAGGTCATTCCCGAAACACCTTTTCAGTGTTTTCACCCCTCGGTACATCTATTCCAGAACCACCTCTACCTGATCGTATGCAGACATTGATGTATTTTCATTATAAACCACACACTAAATACCCACCGAATCATAGGGATGTATTTATTGTACATAGTCTTGTCTATAAGGCTTCACTATGGTTTTCCAATCATAATCCCATAAATTGTTAAACTTATCCTCTGATACCAACTATAACAACACTTCTTTTTATTACATACTTAAACATGATTTTTTACATAGACTTCACTTGAAACAAGATAGAATATCAAGAGGGCTAGTGTCTTTGGTTCTTAGGATCATTACATAACAACATAAAACATGAAAAACAATGTCTTATTTAAAACATCCTTTACATGACCACTACATTTCTTCATACTAATCATTACATTGGTTAACCTGAGGACATTTATATGAAAAAGGTGAGCTATAAATCCCTGTAAGTGAATAAAAATGGAATAAAATGAGGAAAATATAAATTTTATACAATAGTAATATTAATATATCAAGAAAGAAACATGAATATATAGTAATGATAAAGCACGATAATCATAACATTGATATGTAAAAACAATACTAAACATGGAATTATTAGGATCCAAGGCTCATTGTAGATGTATCATGATTAAACCCAAATTGAACATGAATAACGAGTAACCCATCATTTCAATTTAATTAGAATGAGTCAACACCCATTTTACATGATGTATCATTATATTATACATTAACCAATGCATTGGAGCTATGTTAGGTCGCACCATTCTTAAACATTTCATTTCATGCATAACTGTGCCACATGGATCATATAATATGCAATAAATCAACAACATAAGTTCTTCCATGACTAAGGAATGTGGAGTAAATACCATAATGTACCATTCAATATTTAAATGTTCATAATGGTGAATACCCTTGATAGAGACATGGGTATGGTATTCACTACAATGTGATCTTGTCTTGGAAAAAACACGATGCAATTTCGGCAGCATAACGGTGTGTCATAAGAATTCATAAAAATGTTTGATGAGGCAGAAATTAAGGTATCATCATATGTACATGAAATGGATATTAAGGTGGTCATATAAACACATGTCCCAACAAATATTATGAAATTTAGAAACTTAATAAATAAGAATATCTTGAATGTAAATGAGGAGATAAAAATTAATAATAGAATTTTGACATTGTAATGGGTGTACATGGGAGACATTAATGAGAGTTAAATGGGTTATGTCATCCTTAAAACATAAATAGGGAAGTATGGGGGAGGTTTTAAATAAATCCCCATAATTTATATTTGAAAATAAAAAGGTGTATCAATATTATGAAACACAGATAAAAAGTGGAAGGAAGGAATCCCTTACATAGATCTATGATCGCAATCGCTTGGTAGGGGCTAGAGAGTGGATTAATGGTAGCTTGGGGCAGCATTGGATGATTTTAGAGAATGGAGGGATGATGTTGGATTAACTCAAATGTATTTTATTGAACAGGAAATGTGATATTGTGCTGCTTTATATAGGAAAGGAGATGGAATTCTTTATTATTTAGGATTGGGACACCTCACATTAAACTAATCAATACCACAAACCATCCCACGTGTTTTCCCATTGTGTTTTCCAAAGGATAGTGGAAAACAATATTTTATAATTCCAATGTCCAAAAGACTTAAAATAATAGGGTTTCTTATGTAGAAGTTAGTCACACTCTCAAGTAAATCAATTTAAAAAGACAAAATGTTTTATAAGTCTTGAAGGGTCCACTAAATCATTGTAAAATAAATACAACAAACCCAAAATCACATTATATTAATGGTAAAAAAAATATTGGCCGAAAATAATGTTTAATGTATTTTATTAAATAACTATTGGATCATTACGATGTCAAAAAACACATTATATATTTAAATGGTATTTAACTTTCAAAAAAAAAATTGATTGTCTCGAAAAATTATGAAAAACACACCATTGGATAATTTAGACATTATGATTCCAAAAATAATATACATTTTATATAAATAATTTTATAAATTTTTAAATTTTAGATTTTAAAATAAAAACTGAGATTTATTAAAAAATCATGGGTTTTGACAAAAACAGCTTTCAAACCATAATATTAATTACAATTGCATTCATAAAATTATATGATCTTTTTCATTTAATAAGAAATAATGTTGTAATGATAAAAATATTTTACTAAATATTATTTAATTAAAAAATCCATTAATTCATCAAAATATAATTCTTAGTTTAATATTAATTAAATGTACTATTTCCTCTTTCAAAACTATTTACAAAGTAAAAATAATAAAAGGAATGTATATACATTATTATATACAAAAATAATGAATGTATTCATAGTGCTACGATCTTGTTACCTAACCATTTATAACACCTATATAAGACTGATGAGTAAGGTTTATGATAGTGACAGACTCTTGGGGTGGCTCAGATAACATTGATCGGGTAATGAACTTCCACTTCTCTCATAGGCGATTCCATTTGAGCATAACATGTTGGAGCTCTTCATGGGATTGGTCACGAGCAAAGCCCAATGATTCCACCTCCTTTCCAAGATCTGACAAGTGGGATTCATACGGGAAAACTCTATAGGATGTGGGCATCGCTTCCAATTTCTGAGTAAATTGGATTTGCTAAATCCCTATATGTATACTAGTCATGTGATCATAGTTCAATGACTATATTAGCAACGATCACAATTCATAAAATTATTTTAAAATAAAAAAACAAAAAACCAATGAAGTTCCCATTTTATATAATTTTTTTACATAACGATACTTTTAATTAGATCAAGATGGATTTCTATTAATGAAATCTTGGGTCGTTACATTCATAGTTTCTACTATAGTTTTTTATAAATAGTGTTTTGAGTTTAATGTTTGGATTTCATGTTGTGGGATCCTGTTTTGGTGCGACATCCATGTAATCCATACATGAGGATTTAGATAACCTTATAATTAAATTCATACTTAAAAACAATAGATTTAGGGAAATGTGTGAATTAATCATAAATGAATGTATTTTTGGTTTCCATGTTCTTCAACATCCAACTATCCAAATACAATCATTGACATTGGTACATCTTGTTTCATTGAAGTATTATTCCAATATGTATTCTATATGGTATAAAACATAAATATCATGGGTATAATAACCATATAGACGTGGAATTGATACAAGGACTATTCCATGATGAGTTAACTATAGGTGGTTCACCATGTATTCTAACACATGTTGAGTAAATTTTGGTAACCGTAAAAATAGTATTAGAGGTTAATAGGATAAGCAATGTTCATGATTTTTAGCGATAGAGATCACTCAATGTATCGGTTGATTCATACCCAGGGTATGATCAAGAATGACATATGGTGATTATTAGATGATTCCATATGGTTAGGAAATAAGCATATTAGGCAGTGGTCTTGCGGGGTACATTATCCCTGGCTAAACAAGACGATTTTTTTGGGTTATTGACCTAGAATTATGATGAGGTTACTCTAGAATGGTCAGTATTTAAGGTCCCTTCCAAATAGGATTCCCCTCCTGCAATACTGAGGGGTGTAAATATCTAAGAGATTATACATCTTTAAAAAATATGTATTACTATAGTTGAGTGTTCATCAAGGATTACCAACTCTTGTAAGTACGTGATTGATATGGTTTTGGATCAGTTATTTCGAGATCAGATATTCAAATGAGTAATTCATAGAGATAATTTAACCAATGTTTTCCATATATAAACTCTTACCTTTTATGGGGCTCTAGCATGATATTTTGAGGTTGAGAGTATCTAGGATGAGGAAAGGCTTACATTTTCTTCTAGCAGTGCACCCATAGGAGAATAAACCTCAATAGTGGGAGATGATGTTAGTATCAAGATAATATACATGAAAAAAAATTCCATATGTAGGCACATTATTTGTCGAATATGGGAAAAGGATAACAAGATGAATCTATTAATCCCAGTGAGAAGTGGAAGTACTCATTTAATGAAAGGTGCAATCATTCCTAATATTTTCTGACCATTAGTATGACTGATACAAACACTATGAGTGGTCCACTTGTTTAGAGGATATAATATGGGTTTAATGGTAATTTTTTAGTAAATTTGGATGATGATATATGATAGAATATGAATTTTGTGGGGAATATTCCTTTTTACCACCACCACCAGATGTAGTCATCAATAATACTATATAGATTGGGTATATGAATAGGGAAAGTCCCAGCCCCTCAAAGCATATGAACTAAAGGATCCAATAATGATAAATGTTTTGATATATTTCTTTTATATGTTTTCAATAACACTAATTGGACTGGGTTCTAATCAATCATTTCATTCCTTGTATTTGTTCAAAGACATGAAGATTATGGTAGATCACTAGGCACAAACCTTGTAGTTGGAGACTCTAACATGATTTGACTAATGAATCAAACAAACATATCAATAGTGTTACCTAAATAGTGGAGGCAAGAGTTTATATTAAGATCTATTTTTATTATTTTTGAGGCCTTACAATATCATCTCTGGTATGCTCTTTCTATCATCAATTCAATCACAAATTGACTATTTAATCCAGAGGAAGATTTGAGTTCGCAATGACGGAACCAGGTTTTCCATTATCGGTAAAATGGAACCCATGTAGTATAGGATAGACTCATTCATATGATGGTAAATCCAATTACTCTATAATTGGAATGTATAATCCTTCATGAATTATATGTTATGAGTTTGTACTTCTATTCATTTATGGAGAATTATGAATATGTATTTCTTGATAATGTTCCGATCTTACCTCCCTGCCAAGATGTAGAATTATACATTGATAAAATCCTAGAGAAAACACAAATATTTGCACCAAAAAATTTAATGGATTAGGTAGAACATGGTGTGATAGTTGTGTATTTATAAAATGATTAGAGGTAAGGATTTATTGGACCTAGTGTTTCACCTTGTGCACCCATAGGTTTTTTTTCTATGAAGGGAGACTATAGTTTCATGTTTTATGTTGACTACCAGTGCTTTTAATAGGTGATAATAATAGAACTTTTTTCACTTCTAATGATTGATGTCCCCAATGTTTAGTTTATAGGGGAATGATTGTTCATGAAGGATGGCCTTAGATAAGGCAATAACTTGTTTTTTGTAGAAGATATTGATATTCAAAAGATTGAATTTAGATGTAACTAATGTCACAAGGAGTACTTGGTGATTCCATTTTTAACAATAAATTCCCCAACAATGATAATTAGTCTCCTAAAATGGTTATTTCATATATTCATATATTAATAAATGGTGGTTCCTATCGGTGATATATGTCTATACTCAACATCTGGGGAGAAGCACATGATTCATATGTGGATGGTTTTAGACATTCATTAAGAGTGAAGTATTTATGGGAAGCTCTCAGATTGTCAGTGTTTGATATAGAAGGTTGAGTCATCCAAAAATTTAATTTCAAATGTTAGAGTGACAGTGGACCCGGTAATGGTCTAGGTAATGTTATCTTAGGAGCCACCCAAGTGAGTGAAAATGGTTTGCATATTCATTAGTTCAGAAATTTTTACAATACTTTAATATATTATTTCTACAATATTTCATCACTCATGACATTTTATACTATAAAGGGGAAAACTATCATGTGGAAAGATATGTTTCATTAGTATTTCCAGTAGTTTTTGTATAAATTTATTATCGGTCCCATATTAAATTTCCATATGTGTATGTCAAGTACACATATATTTGTGATTCATTAAAAATGGGGAATTGTTGTTATCAAATGTTTTAAAAAGCACTGATTTACTATATTTCGCATCAGATGATCCAATTGTGAAGAACTATATTCCCCTGATCGTGAGTTAGTAGTAGTATTCTTTGAACTAACGATGTGGTGAAAATACCTAATGGTAGAGTGTTTTATCGTATATTCAGACCCATGTGTCCCAAGTATATATGCTCTTAGAAGGATCTAATCATTAGAAAAAGTTGTTAGATATAGAATTTCCATGATGTTGACATTTTATTTTCTATAAAAAAATGGGAAGGGGAATATGGAAGGTGGATGATATCAATAAGGTACCTTTTGCAGTTGTTGAACTATGAATCATCTTAGTTTCCCATGTTTCAATTTTCCTTTGTGGATATATATGGAGAAACATTCATTAGGACTATGATTGTTACCACTCCAATTCTACTGTGATTAATATTGGTACAACTTATTGATACCGAATGTGAGACCCTACAAAATCTAATATCCATTAGCTATGATATTGAATGATTTTCGACAGATGGTGTGCGTGCTATAATTTTAAGATGGTGCATGTTTGTACTAGTGACATTGTGGGAGGAGGTTCTTAGCGAGTTTGATTGATCTACATTGGTTGTGCATTCAGGCATGTAAAAAAAGTATGAAGACCTCTAAAATCGTTTTTGGTGGACAAGGATGATGAAATGAGTTGTAGATCATTTCTCTCAATTCCTTACTAGTTATCAAGCGATGGATGAGCGTCACGTCTCTACATGATTATAGAAACCTATATAAGTACTAGAATGGATGTGGGATGGGATATACAAATAATTAGTGATTATATTAACATGTCTGTCCCAGGGACAACATTCTATCTGGGTGATCATATACCAACTCACCATGTCATCGATTATCCTTTTTATTTGATAGTTAATTTCATTAGAGATATTGGGTTGTGTCTAAATATAGGATATAATTATCTCGATGTAGTTCCATCAAATATAATTTTTTACTATTATTCTCATATGATTTATTAGTAATGGAAGAGATTATATTATACTTTTGAGACTCAGTTACACATGGGCATAGTGTATCGTGAAAAAATTGAGCACCAGATAGAGCTAATAATTTGGGTCATGGAGGGTATGTTTTTGGCCTATATGTTGTACTTTTTAGAAGTTGGATGGATCATCTTAAAATGGTAGAGTTTCATATAAAAATAGTTACCATTACACCTTTTGTATTCACTTATTTAAGCCTTTGTGCATGTGACCCCACATGTAACCAATTTGATGGGCTGGCCATGTAGTGTCAAAACATATTTTCCCAGATTTCATGAATGAAACTACTTAGAAGGATAGGATCATGCAAGATAGGATGAGGATTACATAGATCCATCATAATTATTTTTTGGATTTATGGCGTATTAATTTGATGTTTGAGGAGTGATACCACATGATGATAAATGTTTCACCTCGATGTGGATTTCATATATTTATCCATGGTGAAATGATTTATCCTATATTCATTGTCACATAACAAATAGTCTGTAGAGTTGTTGTAGTGGAATACCACAAGGATCTTCCACTAATGATAGACTGAGTAGAATACATATTATATGTTTCAATGTATAGGATGTAGAAACACAACCAATCACACATATTCAACTACAATGATATGGATATGAAGTATATAGTTAACTTTATTGAATTCCAAGTACAAATATAGGATCGACATAAGTGGATACCATGTGGCCAATCATTTTGTAATTTCATGTTTGCGGGCATCATAGGAATCTCCAAGATATCACCTATGTGTGGGAGGGTCATTTTCATTATCAGTAACCACACCTATCTATGTATTTTTTTTGGTTTTTTTGGAAATAAATCACCTTGGTTGGGAGAATGTAATGACTTATATTTTCAATGAATTATTTTTAGATGTTGAAGTGAATATTTTCTTGAATAGGAATAAATATGGAATTCCATTCACTGTCATTTTAATCCCCGAATAAATGTTTAAAAATTATTAAATATATTTAATATAATTCATATGAATTTTTCTATAAATATATATTAAAATATATATAAGATGAAAAATAATAAATCTGAGGGAACCGTTGATTTATGAACAATAATTTTACCCTATTTGTGACATAACATTGGCCGATACTTGTAATTTGTGGAATGGTTTTCATAAGTATAAAAAAGAATGGTATTTTTTAAATAAAATTATATATTCTATATGTTGATGATGTATCAAAAATTAATATATATAAATTGATTTATGATGGAGATCCAAGGTTTTTTGGTTTACCTGGGGCCATTTAGAGAATCTTTGGTTAGATAATTGGGGGATCTCTCTAAATCTAACATCAGCTAAATCAAATATCGCTGATCGACGTGCATCAAGATTTAGAAATCTCACCAACGACAATGATGTTGAATCATTATTTTTTAGTGATCGATCCATCTCTATTTCAAATTTCATCTTGATTTGATACTATCTATATTTTTCATTTCTATGATGAAGGTGAATCAACTGACCAATGGAATGATTCCTTGATCTGTTGTTTTACATGATGTGATTAGTAAAGGGGTTTATTTTGAGATTTTCATTGTCATTATCTGGTATCTCTTCATTATATATTCTAAAGGAAATGAATCAAGGTTTTCTAAAACATCGAAGAAGGTCAATACCTCATGATTGATCACTATTATTTTTGTTCATGATTATTCCTTCATCATATGTGTTCTTTATTTGTCCAGTGCAATGTCATATATTGAAGAAATCAATCCTTGTGAACCTCTTTCTTGGAACAACGATTCAATTTCATATCTACAGCCTCGACCCAATGTAATGGAAATGAATCAACTAAGTGTAAATTGATAAAACATTATAGATTCCACATAATAATGTTCATTAATCACAGATGTTGAGTGAAATTAGAAGGAATAATATGAATGTATATTATGTTCAGATCATGTTGATTATCAATGGAATGATGCATTGGGGAATGTTTATCAATTTTATGACATGATGAATTTCTTGAATGATGGTCGATGGAGTAATCAAATATGTGGGATCCATATATGAGACTCTATAAAATCACACATTACATGACGTGTAAGTCAAAGCTACATGTTGTGTGGGACCTATCCATCAATGAGTAGGGTTTCAAGAGTGAGAAAACGATCACATGTCGTGTTGTCTTGTCAAATGGATTGTTAGCCCTCTATGATGGTTCAACATGTACCTAAAAAGGTAATACGACTTGAATGGGAGTACACGGACACTTCCATTCCATGTACTCCTATAAAGACACACCATATTGGAATGTACCTCAGCTAAGTCATGTACTAGTAAATGGGAATATGTACGTAGGAACCATCACACTGTGTACTTCAACACCAACAAAACACATTCCATTTTACTAAGGGAGGACCCAGTGGAAAAGGGATATAGTTAGAATACCTACAACGCATAGTTTACTCCCTTGGGATTATCTTATATAATATTTCATATAAATACTTGATATTTTGGGGTATATTCACCATATCCCATCCCTAAGGGTAATTATGGACTAACCGTATACACATAGTACATCAACCCCTTCATTTGTAAATCCTTAGTAATGTTTTTGGAATCATTCCATGATCTATAGAGTTAGTTCCTTTATCATATTCTTTTCCCAAATAGTATTTATGGAATTATCATTACCAACATTTTGTGGGTTTCTATCCCCTAACTAGAAGGTTATTCCCATTTTATTTTCTATTACACATCATGGTCTTCGGTGTGATACTCATATGTGTATCATATCTCTTTATTAATCCATTGTATACATCCAATTATGATACCTGAGAAGATCCACCCCTCATATTGAAGACACCAATGTTATTTGAATCATTGAGTGTATTCTCCATGATAGGCCCTATGTGGATCATTGGAGCTAGAATCCTAGTCTATTATTACAATTGTGGAATTGAATTGAGGTTTTGTGTCATTGGTGACCATGTATAGATAATATTCTTGTATGTGTTTTAGAAATATACCTGTGTAGATATGAATATGATTCTTCTGTTTTATAATTTTTGGTTTCATGGTGTCCATCTTCGTATTTTTATACTCATTATTACATGATCTTTTCCCAAAACATGCCATGTCTTTGGAAGATGATCGATCTGTTGAATGTGTTCTAAAATGACTAGGACCAAGTGGTTATTAGTTATACTATAAAACTGATATTTGTTCTTATGGTATCATAAAAATAATCCAATGTTTACTTTTATGTTGGACATTTATTTTGACTCTTTGTGATTAGATTCTAATTGGACCTTTTTAATTTATTTTAATTCAATCATACACTGGTTGTGAGATTTTTTTTAGATTCTTGGTTATTCTTTTTTAAAAAAATTAGCATTACAAAGGATTGGATATGTGTGAATTGTTATAGGTAAATAATATAAGTAATCCCATGTTATAGATCTACCTACTATAAACAAGTCCACAGTCCATAGCCTATTAGAGGAGTTCATGGGGTGTCATGAAAAATTCCACTTTGGGAAGTATTGAGATACCTTACACAATGACTCTGGGATGGGTGAAATCCATATCCTTATCCCAATACTCATAGATATAGGGAATATATATACATACATAAGTTTGAAAACAATTATCCCCACTAAATAGGGGTATGATTCTATCATATTACTATAGACCATAACTCATCCCCTATTGTTGTACTCAAAATAATCTTTGTGTGGTAAGTCCTTGTTGATGAAAACTGACCAAAGACATGTTTATAATGGTCCTAAAACAAAATTAAAATTCCATTGGGCATGATAGCTAAAATTGAATGAGACAAAAAATGAATTTTCCTTGACCATATACCCAAAGAAACATAATACATTCATCCCAAATAACCATCCATGAAGACTCCATCGAGGTTTCAACACTCCAAACCATCCCTATAGTTTTTGAGAAGTTTATATAAAACATGACTATACTAGTAGAGTATGGGGATGTATTCCATGTAAATTAATAGAATATAGGGTTCTAAAACATTAAAACTTCTCACTAAATGATCATGTGTCATTAGTTTCAACAAACCTTGAGGCTGGATTTGAAATTACAAAACATCCCATCTTTGTATCTAGTTATTTTTAGATACCCACAATTCTATCATTTCATCGATACAATATGATGATCATCAAATAGAGGTGTTTTTTGTGCCATTATGATCCTTAAAAAAATATAATAAGTTCTACTAAAATTTATTAAAAACACAATTATCTCTCTATCTAACTACCATTGGACCATACCAAGGGATCAAATTCTACCCAAACCCCTCCTCAATATGTAGGTCCCAGAACTAATCCATAATACACATTAAATCCCTAATACACATCCCATTAAACTCCTATTACTCAATTAGATCATTAAGACTCCCCTCCATCATCAAGAGGGAGTTATTCACCACTAATGAGAAATATTCATGTCTCATTATCACCACATGAACCAAACCCTCTTAATATTACACTAAGCATGGAATCCGAACCATGGTTGTCTCTATATTCATATAACATGAAAAGTTTTCATAGAGGTATGTCTCCATCTCAACATAAATCCTTTCCTAATAGTGATAAGGTCATCGTGCAATATATACATACTAATGTTCATAACAACACATAATCCAAGCACAGAAAAACTAGATCAATCATTTATAGTCTACACATGGAACCCTTTTTCCTTGAATTAATTTATAATTACCATGTAGTATTATGGCTTGGAAAATAGAAACTTTGGAAACATATTATTTTATTTAATAGGCTCCAACTTCCTAGAATATAGAGTAATCTAGTAATTGAACCCTATACAGCCTCATCCAAACTATAAATGTATCACACACACTCTTAAGAGCTTGACCGATTCAAATAATCCCACATAATTTAAAAAAAAATTAAAAAAACATTAAACCTCATTAATTAAATAGACATCATGTCTACAAACTAATTGTGATTTATCAGCATGTCGAAGCATTAACTAGTATAGTATAGTATACTCATTTAACAAAATTGAACTAATTACAATTAGCAACCATAATATTTCACACATTAAAAATCCCAAATTTGAATGAAATCCAACAAAATCCTAGTAAATGACCTCTCCTAAAATACCTTCACTAAAAATGTTCCAATGGGAAATACACATCACCCTTGGTCTTCCAATAAAAAAACATACCAAAATACGCATAAATAAGAATAATTTTAACCATAATCAAATGTTTGTAACCAAAAATCAAAATTAAAAAAACTTTTTCATTATGTCTAGACACTAGAACCAAATTATAAAATATGATAGGAGAACTACACCTAACATCACTACCGAATCCCCCTAAATAAATGGGGGATAATAGTTGGGGAGGTAAATGTAGGCCCTCATATTCCATTACATCATCCGCAAAAAAAATGGTAATGAGCATCCTACAAAATCAATTTATTGTCTCATCAAATGATTCATGTCATGATTCATTTGGTCACATAATACATAGTACTGTATCACAAAATTTCCTATCAAAAACCCCTATGTCTTATGTTGAATGGAATATATCAAGTCTTCCTTGTAGATCATCCACTCTAGATATACTATTAAACACTCATGGACCCTTAGGTTATACAATCAATGTTAACCCCATTCAAAAAACAATGTTGTGGTAGTTCAAACCATTTAAAGACACATTTTTTTTCTTTGTTACTAAATCCAAATTTTAACCAACCTAATATTCATACCTATACTAAAAATGTAATGACATAAACTCCATGGGGAGTTAAATATATGATTGATTGATCCCTATGGATTTTTTTTAGTTTGAGGGTTCTATATTAGTGTAAATATATATTGGATCATTGTTAATTGTGGTAAAATAAATTAGGTGAATTTAATAAGGGAATTGTAAAATGATTTTGATATATGGTTATAGAATAAAATTTGTTTGGGTACATCTAGAAAAAAAATTCTTATCATATAATGACTGAGATATTATATCATGGTTATTCATTTCCAAACAAAACTCCCAATACTTACTCATTAGTGAGTTCATGAATATATATGTTTTTTTCATGTGATATCTTTTTTATAAATGAATTACATTAGCATTTATATGGACGTGTATCTATGGTAGAATACAATATAATTATACATACCATTCATTAATACTTTAGTAGTGATAAAATTATCATTTTCAAATATTGGATCATTTTTTGGATCGTGTAAATATATTGAGTATGAGATGACATCCTATATTGGTAGAAAATGATATGATCATCAGATATGTGATAAAAAATGATTCCATATTAATAAATCATGGTGTTTTGATTGATATTTCATATATAAATAGGTCAATAAAATGTGTGGAATATTATAATTTATATATTAATTTATATACATGAATATATATTTTTATAAACTTTACTATTGGTACATATATTATAATTTCATGATTTTTATATTACATTTGGATGTTCAATACATGTGTTTTGTTCCAATTTATTGGTACTGATTATTCAAAACAGGATTAAAAATATAAATTATAAAATTATTATTATACCTCTACATTTTCTTTTTGGTGATGCTTTGTAGTATTAGAGGTGGTTGGACGGAGAAAAAAATTTCAATTTCCCTCACATGGGTATGATATTTATTATGTCCTATTATTTCATATAAAAGTAATTATTCTGTTAATGAATGAATAGAATGAACTAACTATAATATGAACTAGAAGGACAGAATACACCCTCCCCTCTAATAGGTTGACCTATGTCAAAAATTACTTGACTACATGTATGACCTGGGATCTTCCATTCAACATTGCGTAGGTAGTTACTCAACATTTTACCCAACTAGTACTAATTACTGTATATAGAACCCTATATACTTCACAAAAGTGTAAATCGACAAACAAATAGTCCATTGTGAAATAAAAAACCATTTAAATTTATTAGTTGAATATCAAAGATAAATGTAGATGGATTTAGGATTCAAACATTAGAACCCTGAAATTATGATCCTAATGAGAAACCATTAGATTGGGTATGTTTTCTATTTATTTATATATTGATTACCATTGTATGGGTTGATTATTATTCAATTCTCATATATCATTTATTGATAAGATTCATTCTAATACATTCATTATAAATATAATAATCTACCATTTACAATGACATTTATATCACCTTTTTTTGTATACCAATTAGGAAATACAAAGGTTACACATTGATATAATGATAATTGATTAGTATATTTTAAGGTTTCACATGTCATTAATAATAATTATGATTTTAATTAATGAAAAAATCCATTATTTATTCAACCAAATATGATTAACAAAACCTAATGTGGTATTTTCATGTAATTATTGTCATTTTATTTATTCCATTGTATAAAAATAATCATAATATATTATAGTAATTAATAAAATATTTACTAATTACATCAGTTGAATTGAACACCCTAAAATGTAGAGACTATCTTTTAATTTCATATATCATGCATATGGTTTTATTAAGCAATGAATTCATGTGAGATAAATAATTGAAAATAATTAATTTAATTTATGGTTTATATTTTAAAAAATAATATATTATTTTGAAAAAATTATTAATTAATGTTTAGTGATTAAAATTATAATCGAAAATAATGAAACTATATTTTGATTATAGTATATCTCTTTTATGATGATTCATATGTCAAATTAATTATTCATTGAAATAATGAAATTTATTCAGTCCATGAGATACTCTAAAAATTATTATTTATTTAAATAGAATAATCATGTTATATCTTAGTAATAATAAGATAAACTATGTGAGGTGGAATGAGCAATAGGGTTTTTTAGGTGAAGCATGGGGAATAAAGTAACATAAAAGATAATAGCAATTAGTTATTATATGAGAGTAAAAAATTAATATTTATTGTGATATATGAATGTATTTAAAATATTTTTTTAAAAAATAATTCACAATTATGTAATTAATTATTCCATTTATTCATGTACTTACATTTTCATATAAAATTTTAAATTTAGAAATATTTTTTATTTGATATCCCATATTACATTTAATGAAAAATTTTAAAATGTCACCATAAAAAAATTCATTATCCAAATAGAAATTAAAATCCATTATATCATTATTAATTTATAATTCTCGTTAATTAATTAGTTTTATTGAGGATAATATAAATTGGATCCATTAGATAAAGCAAAACAAAACACCATTATTATTTAATGTTAGTAATTTATTTTATCCACAAGAATTAACATTCTATATTACATAATTTAGATATTTATTTCTAGAATATTTATATATTAATTTTAATTTTATCAAAATATTATTCATTATTTTATTTTTACCAAATAGGATTCCTCCAACATCAATAAAAAATTCTTAATACACCTCCCACAAATAAAATAGATGTCAACATTTATCGTAGCGATAAAAAATCAAAATATAAATGTGAAATTTACCCTCACCGTAATTTATATATATGCACCATAATTTGATAAGAATTAATTCAATTTCAATTATTAGATTTTTTAGATCCATTATAAAAAATTCACATTAAATTGATAATTATATATTCTTGTCACTAATAAATAGGGTACATATGGTTCGATTAGAAAAATGGGATTTTAGGATTATAGTAGTTTTATATGTTTTTCATTAAAGTACATGAAAATTCACAGAATATATGATCAATATATAATATTGATTTATACGTCCAATATTTCAGTTTTATTCTATGATGTTGTTCATTTATTATAATTTAAATAACATATTTGTATTGTTTTTCATCCAAATTTTCAAAATAATAAATTTTTTTTATTATTAGTAGATGAAAAAATTGATTTCTTATATTATTCTCCCTTTTAAAATGTTTCCCTTAAAAATAGTTTTTGAACTCCCAATGAAAAAGATAGGATGATGCTACAATTTCATTATATCATTATGCACTAGTGTATGGACTTTATTTTTAAACTTTCACAATATTACATAATAATACAAAAGTATATATGATATAATATCCTTATTTTTTTTCTATATATTGAAATTTAATGGACCTACCATAAAACCATCGCATTAAGTACATGTGTGTTATCAATAATGGAATTTGTTATTAATGATATGTGAATCACATTATTTACCTAGAACATGGTATTGAATGTCTGAGTATATAGTTAATATTTTCCTTATGATTATTATTTTTAAAATAATAGTTATTCATTTGTTTATATTTATATTCATGAAAAAGATAAAAATACACTTAATGAATAATATTTAATTAAACTATTTCCTCCATCAATAAACTGATGGTATCGTTAGTGAAAGTTATAATGTTTATTTTTAAAAACAAGTTGATAGTTTTGATCATGAACTCCATTAGAGACCATATATCATGATCTTACCATAGAATCTTCAATAAAAATTCTAATTGTAACGCCCCGACCCCAGTTACCCGAAGTTGGTGCATTACTTCGTAACATTGGCATGATCACAAAAGATCAAGTCTCGAAAGACCGATTACTTTAGTAGCCTTGGAAACACTAGATACATTAATAAGTATTACATTACATCATAATGTAAAAACAAAACTACAACATCTTCTGTTCATATCCCCTTATAATATCCCTGTAGGTCATTCATAATATACTTCTTCACATCCTAGAAAATATTAAATCATTGAAAGGGGTGATCTCAGATGCTCAGTAAGGATAAAAATATTGTGGAAGCTTTCATAAATAAAAATTAACATTTAAGGCAATGTATAACTAAAACAAAAACCTTTTGTTCTTGAACTTCAACATAATATGGCAAAAGTAAAATGAGATAATGCCATTTACTTCTTCACATGGATATTCTACTGGTCGAATAATCACATGCAATATTAATATCCATTTTCATAATGATGGTATGCATAATGCCAGACTATCATAACCAAGTAGTCAAGGCCTCGTGCCAAGACCACAAATAAGATTTTGTCAAGGCCTCGTGCCAAGACACTAGTTTGTCTCATGAGACCTACCGATGCATCGAGGAGCTATAGCAGGCTCCACCCGTCACTTACTAAGTCCAATGCATTCCTCATATGAATAGGTTTAAACATATCATCAACCATAACATAATCATATCACATAAAACATGCATAAAGGAAACATAACATTTCCACATTTCAATCACGAGATATCAATACAACACATTGATATAATAAAAATGTTTTCAAAAACCATTTTCAATACCAAAATAAAAGAAAGTTAAAACATTGTATTTATTTTTCATTAAAAAAAATGATGGCTTGTAGAGGAAGCCGAAACTCAAATAATGGTCACGGCGGCGGAAAATTCGTTGTTGCCGCATAAGTATGGAAAGAAAAACATTCCCTTTTTGTCGTTTAGTAAAAAGCTTCGTATAAAAAAGATTCCTTTTGAATAAACGTAAAAGTCAAAGGGGTTTATACACCATATAATAGAAAGTTGTGTTTAAAACCAAATATGCCTCAATAAAAGGGGATTGAGACGAAGTCTTTAATAAGATCATTTTATTAATAAAGTACATCTATAATGTGTATTCACTATAAGTACAAATAAATAAAGTAAAAATACAAGATATGACATAATAATATCATGACATAATTTTAAAGTAGGAGATTAACCCAAAGAATGGAAATTCGGTTAAGAAGTTCCCTTACCTTGCGTCCTGTCCTGACTCGACCGTTCTTTAACCTCCTGAATTATAAACTAGAGTAAATTACTATTTACATAAGAACCATTTTCATGTTCATTATTCCTTTTATATCCCTTATTACAATGTTATGAAAATTATGTAATTATTTATGTTTATAACGGTCATTTTGTCGATCTTAGGTACTTGAGTCAAAAATAACATTCTTATAATTACAAGTTGTTCATGTGGTGATATATTAATTATATCCAGAATTATATTCATTATATAGATATCATATATCTCATATATATCCAGTATATACATGCATTTATAATATTCCATAACGTTTAGAGGTAAGAAATGAAATGCACCATTCATGGAGACGGTAAGCCGTACGTACGCATGAACGCTACTTTCATTTATATTTCATATTTAATGAAATCATAATGATATAAAGGTATATTATAATTCCAGTATAACATCATATAAAATATCATTTACTCCATCCTTTATACATCCCACATACGACATTAACGATTCAAATCACTTTGAGGGGGCGGTAATCCGCACTTCCTAAAATGAAATTATCGCGTTTACCCATAATGGAAATCATAAAGTATTCCATAAATGATAAATACAGAAGCATAAGTAAAACATAAACATATTATATATAATTTATAAATATATTGACATCTTCATGTCCACCGTTGAAGATGTTATATGAGTGTGGAACAATCATCGTTTCGTGAGGCAGAAATTCGCCACCCACAAAAACCGAATGTTCTTTAAATATTAGATGTAGGTGTGTGTAAGTTTAGCAAGAATAATCATTATAAAAACATACTAGTATATTTATGATACTGTTGTTGTTACAAAATAAAGGAATAAATAGAGTTTAAGGGGTTGGAGAAGTAAAATAAAAGAAGACAACATTAGAGAAGACATTACCTCAAAATCGGGTAACTCTTTTTGATTTGAGACAAAGACTTCCTTGGGAAGAGTTCATCCCAAAGTGAGGCTTCTATGAGTAAGTGGGGGAAGTTGGGAGAGTATTTTGGCAGAGTTTGGCCGAGCCAAATGGCTTGAAAGTGTGAATAAGGTGTTAGAGGTGGGGGCCTTTTATAAGTGGAGAGGAGGGGCACTCTTGGAAAGTAAAGAAATTTTACGTTATTATACAATGATTTTCGGATTCAAAAGGTCCCAAACTTATATAATTCGTGGCTATGGTGATAAGGGTTATAAATATACTCATAAAATAGTCTTTGGACAAGTTTAAGCCTTGTATTGTACATTATCTTTTCATTTTATTAAAATCGTTAAATAATGAGGTCATCGCTGCATCATAATGATGTCATAAATAATTTAATTTATTTAATGTCTAAATATTATAAAAAAACTACTATGATGTAGGAAATCTTTTTATCTTTTCAATGACTATTTATAGTCAAAAATATGACTTGTATAACCCCATGTAAAAATTGTTTTAGTAAAACATTTCATGTTTGTGTCATTTTTTACTTTAACATTAAATAAAAGGTATTTATGTCATTTTCTAACTAAAGTGGCTCCATGGGGTCCCCATGTTGACCCATGGATTTTCTAGGTCTTCGATGGCACATCCAATGAGGGTATGACATGTGTCATTCTCATCTCATATTATTAAAACATTATTTTTACCTTAAACTACACTAATTACCACAAACCGCGATTAAGAACTTAAAAGTTACTATTCACCAAAAATTATTTTAATCTCATTGAACCAAATTTTATTTCTTAGTGACAACCATGTATGTCGGATTTTTTAAAATCAAATCACAGAAGTGGTAATATTTCATTTAAACGAAAAATCAGTTATTTAACTACCACTTAGTGGTTTCACTATTCATCAAAAATTGAAGTTTTTCAGAACAATGCCAAAATTTCACCCTAAGAAATAATTGATATTCCGAATTAAAAAATGATGTCTATATTACAAAATTCCAAACATATAAGTTGAATTAATTAATTTTATAATTAATTCCCGCTGTCACAACAAATAGCGTGTTTTTAAGAAACAATTTATATCAAAAGATTGGCAATTGTTTCTGTCCAATTTCAATGTTAAATTAATTCTAATGACCACCATTGGATAAAATGGAAAAAATATATTCTAATTATACTTTAGAACCACTAAATAGTATAATTTATCACTATAAATTATTTTTATTAAACAAGTTGTTTTTAAGTATTTTTCACTATTCATAAAAAATTAGAAGTTCTCAGAAAAATACCAAAAATTCAACATAGGCTAATTTCGATATTCCGAATCCAAAGATGAAGTCCATTTTGAAATATAAAATTTCTATAATTTTAAAAAGTGGTTATTACTAGTCATAATGGCTTCTTTGATTAGTCGCGGTGTTTTTGAACTCGAAGTTGCGTACAATGCAAGATATTGCATTATTGAATGAGAAGCATATTGTGGATGCTCGGGGTGTTACATTCTCCCCTCCTTCTATAAATTGCGTCCTCGCAATTTGAAATTTTCTTTGAAAATAAAAGGTTGAAAATAGAAAATACCTTTGTGGAAAACCCACATTGGAAATAAGGTTAATAAAATTTGTCCTTAATAAGAGGGAATTGGAAATCAAATAGTCACCACCAAATTATGATATCAAAAAGGAGAACATTGGTGGAAATTAGAGACATATAATTGGAGGAAAAAGTAAATATTTGTAGGGAGTGATTGAGGTCATCAATCACAAACAAGTGTAAAATTGAGGGCCTCAAAGCCTTCAATCTATGTTGATTTAAAATATCATTAGTTCAACAAGACATAAGGTATTAGGATAACACATTTTTTTGTTTTAATATCCCTTTAATAAAGTTTAAGAATTAAATTATTCATAGAATAAGATATAGGTATATATATATATTTATGCTTGACAAGAAGAGTTTCAACATTCAACTAATTTCTTCCACAAACTCATCTTTCACTCAAAAAGAAAATAGAACTCAAAAATAATATATTTATCCTAATCGTACAAGGTTAAAAATATTAACACATACCATTTAGATTTTGAAAGCTATTTTGAAATAACTAGGGACTTCCTTTAGGCTAGTGGTATGTCATAAAGGCTTATCGCAATATGGTTGTGGGTTGGATTCCTACAGCTTTGTCCGAAACGACGGGTTATCGCCCAACCTAAAGGTTTTCCTTTTTCTAAAACTATTATAATATTCCAAAAATAATATTCAGATATGTTTTAACCTTAAACAATACTATACATGGTTCAACTTAATCCATTCCAACCTTTATAGTTATCCAAAATACTTCTGTCCAACTCACAGTCCAAATTTTATGAGGAAGGTAAACATAATGAAGATCCCGTTTTTTTCATGTAACAACACATGAACACCTTCATCATGTATTCTTTTAAAACACTGCAACATCCTGAATTACCATGATCCCATATTCCTTGTAGAATACTAGATATACTCCTTCTGTCAAAAAATGTATACAAATCATTAATTAGATTCAAGGATGTTAAGAATATCCAACATAATTTATCCGAATCAATCATGTCTTATTACAAAATCACTATCTCAGTATCAGAACCATATTATGGTTTATCTTTTTATCAACCATATATTTTAGAAAAATTTAACCTACTGTGGAGTCACTTTTCTTGGTTCCACACAATCTCAAGTCCTAGATGAAATAGTACTGCAGTACAATCCTTATATATTCCATAATTATTATAACCAGTAAATCATTGATACAACACTCAAATTACAAAATTCATTAATAACAATATAAGAACTCTAATCATTCATCCTCATTTGTGGTAGTATCATAACTTGATTATTATCCAATAACATCATTTGGGGCATACTCTGATGATTTGAACATTGGTTTGCGTAGTGTCCCCACTCCTTGAAGATGAAGCATTGTACATTTGAAACCTTTTTATTACCCTTGCAGTCATGCACTTGGTGTCCTTTTTCTCCACACTTATAAAAAACTCTCATTCCCTTCAGGAAAATTCCAAGGTGTTTCTTCCCATAGTTATCACATATTGGAAAATTCTTCTTTTCCCTCGTCCCTTTATCCATCATTATCTCTTCCATCCTTTTCTTCTCTTTCATCCCTTCAAATCCATAAGACTCAGAGAATTCTATACTTATGTTATTAACACATGATACTATTTCATCATATGTTGATAACACATGGGAGAATATTTCCCATCTAAATGATGGCTTAATATCATGAATGATATGATCCTTCTTACTCTTTGGATCATACATATTGATGGAGTTCACATTCCTTATACTAGGTTCCATTTCTATACAATGCCATAAACTAGGTTAGTTTATGGATCAAAATACATAATAACAAACTTGCAAACACTTGACAGTAATTGAACTATTTATGGATATAATCCATAATCATTAAAATGTTTTCTTTTAGGAAGTATATACTCATAACCCTTCATAGTGGTTTGTAATGAAAATGTGAATTATCCTAAGCATATCCCCCGGGAGTGTCGTAACCAAGAGTGCAGCAAGGCCCGTTGTCGTGCACCTGTTCCCGTTCGAGTCTAGCTCAAAGCGGTGTTTTCAGGTTTTACCCCTAGGTACATCTGTTCCAGAGCCACCTCTACCTGCTCGTATCCAGACAGGGATGTATTACTCAGAAAGCTCACAAAATCTCTATAATACCAAAATTTTAGGAAGTTCTTCTATACTAATCCTTAAAGTCTATCTTCGGGCTATGTGCTCTAATCAGAGTTTATCTAAATCTAGCTTCCAAGGATTGTACTAAACTTCCTCTGATACCAACTCTAACACCCCGACCCCAGTTACCCGGAGTCGGTGAATTACATCTTAACATTGTCATGATCACAAAAGATCAAGTCTCGAAAGACCGATTAGTTTAGTAGCCTTGGAAACACTAGATACATTAATAAGTCTTAAATTACATCATAAAGTATAAACAAAACTACAACATCTTCTCTTCATATCCCCTTATAATATCCCTTCAGGTCATTCACAATATACATCTTCACATCCTGAAAATATTAAAACATTGAAAGGGGTGAGCTCAGATGCTCAGTAAGGATAAAAATATTGCGGAAGCATTCATAAATAAAAATTAACATTTAAGGCAATGTATAACTAAAACAAAAGACTTTTGTTCTTGAACATCAACATAAAATGGCAAAAGTAAAATGAGAAAATTCTATTTACTTCTTCACATGGATATTCTACTAGTCGAATAATCACATGCAATATTAATAACCACTTTCATAATGATGGAATGCATAATGCCAGACTATCATAACCACGTAGTCAAGGCCTCGTGCCAAGACCACAAATAAGATTTTGTCAAGGCCTCGTGCCAAGGCACTAGTTTGTCTCATGAGAACTACCGATGCATCTAGGAGCTATAGCGGGCTCCACCTGTCACGTATTAAGTCTAATGCATTCCTCATATGAATAGGTTTAAACATATCATAAACCATAACATAATCGTATCACATAAAACATGCATAAAGAAAACATAACATTTCCACATTTCAATCACAAGATATCAATACAACACATTGATATAATAAAAATGTTTTCAAAACCATTTTCAATACCAAAAAAAAATTAAGGTAAAAATTTGTATTTATTTTTCATTAAAAAAAATGATGGCTTGTAGAGGAAGACGAAACTCAAATAATGGTCATGGCAGCGGAAAAGTCGTTGTCGCCGCATAAGTACGGAAAGAAAACATTCCCTTTTTGTCATTTAGTAAAATGCTTCGTATAAAAAAGATTCCTTTTGAATAAACGTAAAAGTTAAAGGGGTTTATACACCGTATAAAAGAAAGTTGTGTATAAAATCAAATATGCCTCAATGAAAGGGGATTGAGATGAAGTCCTTAAAAAGATAATTTTTTTAATAAAGTACATCTATAATGTGTATTCACTATAAGTACACATAAATAAAGTACAAATACAAGATAGGACATAATAATATCATGACATAATTTTAAAGTAGGAGATTAACCCAAAGAATAGAAATTGGTTTAAGAAGTTCCCTTACCTTGCGTCTTGTCCTGACTCGACCGTTCTTTAACCTCCTGAATAATAAACTAGAGTTAATTCCTATTTACATAATAACCTTTTTCATGTTCATTATTCCTTTTATATCCCTTATTACCATGTTATGAACATTATGTAATTATTTAAGTTTATAACGGTCATTTTGTCGATCTTAGGTACTTGAGTCAAAAATAACATTCTTATAATTACAAGTTGTCCATGTGGTGATATATCCATTATATCCAAAATTATATTCATGATATAGATATCATATATCTAATATATATCAAGTATATACATGTATTTTTAATATTCCATAACGTTAAGAGGTAAGAAATGAAATGCACTGTTCATGGAGAAAGTAAGCCGTACGTACGCATGAACGCTACTTTCATTTCTATTTCGTATTTAATGAAATCATAATGATATAAAGGTATATTATAATTCCAGTATAACATCATATATAATATCATTTACTCCATCCTTTATACATCCCACATACGACATTAACGATTCAAATCACTTTGAGGGGGTGGTAGTCCGCACTTCCTAAAATGAAATTATCACGTTTACCCATAATGGAAATCATAAAGTATGCCATAAATGAGAAATACAGAAGCATAAGTAAAACATAAACATATTATATATCATTTATAAATATAGTGATATCTTAATGGCCACCTTTGAAGGTGTTATATGAGTGTTGAACAATTATTGTTTCGTGAGGCAGAAATTCACCATCCACAGAAACCGTATGTTCTTTAACCATTAGATGTAGGTGTGTGTAAGTGTAGCTCGAATAATTATTATAATAACATCCTAGTATATTTAGGATACTGCTGTTGTTACAAAATAAAGTAATAAAAATAGTCTAAGGGGTTGGAGAAGAAAAATAAAATAAAACAACATTAGAGAAGACATTACCTCAAAATCAGGTAACTCTTTTTGATTTGAGCCAAAGGCTTTCTTGGGAAGAGTTATGCAAAAAGTGAGGCTTCTAGGAGTAAGAGGGGTAAGTTGGGATAGTATTTGGGCAGATTTTGGCCGATCCAAATGGCTTGAATGTTTGAATAAGCTGTTAGATGTGGGGGCCTTTTATAAGTGGAGTGGAGGGGCACTCTTGGAAAGTAATGAAATTTTACAATATTATACAATGCTTTTCGGATTCTAAAGGTCCCACACATATATAATTCGTGGATAAGGTGATAAGGGTTCGAAATATACCCATCCAATAGGCTTTGGAAAAGTGTAAGCCTTGTATTGTACATTATTTTTTCATTTTATTAAAATCGTTAAATAATGAGGTCATCGCTGCATCATAATGATGTCATAAATAATTTAATTTATTTAATGTCTAAAAATTATAAAAAAACTTCTATGATGTAGGAAATATTTTTAACTTTCCAATTACTATTTATAGTCAAAAATATTACTTCTATAACCACATGTAAAAATTGTTTTAGTAAAACATTTCATGTTTGTGTCATTTTTTACATTAACATTAAATAAAAGGTATTTATGTCATTTTCTAACTAATGTGGCTCCATGGGGTCCCCAAGTTGACCCATGGATTTGATTGGTCGGCCATGGCATATCCAATGAACGTAGGACATGTTTCAAGCTCATCTCATATTATTAAAAAAAAGTTTACCTTAAACTACACTAATTACCTCTAATCGCGATTAAGAACATAAATGTTACTATTCACCAAAAATTCTTTTAATCTCATTGAACCACATTTTACTTCTTAATTACAACCATGTATGTCCGATTTTTGAAAATAAAATCACAGAAGTTGTAATATTTCATTTAAACGAAAATTCAGTTATTTAACTACCACTTAGTGGTTTCACTATTAATCAAAAATTTATGTTTTTCAGAACAATGCCAAAATTTCACCCTAAGATATAATTGATATTCCGAATTCAAAAATGATGTCTATTTTACAATATTCCAAACATATAAGTTGCATTAATTAATTTTATAATTAATTCCCTCTTTCACAACAAATAGCGTGTTTTTAAGAAACAATTTATATCAAAAGATTGGCTATTGTTTATGTCCAATTTCAATGTTAAATTAATTCTAATTACCACCATTGGATAAATTGGTAAAAATATATTCTAAATATACTTTAGAACCACTAAATAGTATAATTTATCACTATAAATTTTTTTTATTAAAAAATTTGTTTTTAAGTATTTTTCACTATTCATTAAAAATTAGATGTTCTCAGAAAAATACCAAAAATTCAACATAGGCTAATTTTGATATTCCGAATCCAAAAATGAAGTCCATTTTGAAATATAAAATTTCTATAATTTTAAAAAGTGGTTATTACTACTCATACCGGCTACTTTGATTAGTCGCGGTGTTTTAGAACTCGAAGTTGCGTACAATGCAAGCTATTGCATTATTGAATGAGAAGCGTATTGTGGAAGCTCGGGGTGTTACATTATCCCCTCCTTCAATAAATTGTGTCCTCGCAATTTGAATATTTTCTTTGAAAATAAAAGGTTGAAAATAGAAAATACCTTTTTGGAAAACCCACAGTGGAAATAAGGTTAATAAAATTTGTCCTTAATAAGAGGGAATTGGAAATCAAATGGTCACCACCAAATTATGATATCAAAAAGGTGAACATTGGTGGAAATTAGAGACATATAATTGGAGGAAAAACGTAAATATTTGTAGGGAGTGATTTAGGTCATCAATCACAAACAAGTGTAAAATTGAGGGCCTCAAAGCCTTCAATCTATGTTGATTTAAAATATCAAAAGTTCCACAAGACATAAGGTATTAGGATAACACATTTTTTTGTTTTAATATCCCTTTAATAAAGTTTAAGAATTAAATTATTCATAGAATAAGATATAGGTATATATATATATTTATGCTTGACAAGAAGAGTTTGAACCTTCAACTAATTTCTTCCCCAAACTCATCTTTCACTCAAAAAGAAAATAGAACTCAAAAATAATATATTTATCTTAATCGTACAAGGTTAAAAATATTAACACATACCATTTAGATTATGAATGACATTTTGTAATAACTAGGGACTTCCTGTAGGCTAGTGGTATGTCATAAAGGCCTATCACAATATGGTTGTGTGTTGGATTCCTATAGCTTTGTCCGAAACAAGGGGTTATCTCCCAACCTAAAGGTTGTCTTTTTTCTAAAACTATTATAATATTCCAAAAATAATATTCAGATATGTTTTAACCTTAAAAAATACTATCCATGGTTCAACTTAATCCATTCCAACCTTTATATTTATCCAAAATACTTCTGCCAACTCACAGTCCAAATTTTATGAGGAAGGTAAACATAATGAAGATCCTCTTTTTTCATGTAACAACACGTGAACACCTTCATCATGTATTCTTTTAAAACACTGCAACATCCTGAATTACCATGATCCCATATTCCTTGTAGAATACTAGATATACTCCTTCTGTCAAAAAATGTATACAAATCATTAATCAGATTCAAGGATGTTAAGAATATCCAACATAATTTATCCGAATCAATCATGTCTTATTACAAAATCACTATCTCAGTATCAGAACCATATTATGGTTTATCTTTATCTCAACCATATATTATACAAAAATTTAACCTATTGTGGAGTCACATTTCTTGGTTCCACACAATCTCAAGTCCTAGATGAAATAGTACTGCAGTACAATCCTTATATACTCCATAATTATTATAACCAGTAAATCATTGATACAACACTCAAAATACAAAATTCTTTAATAACAACATAAGAACTCTAATCATTCCTCCTCATCTGTGGTAGTATCATAACTTGATTATTATCCAATAACATCATTTGGGGCATACTCTGATGATTTGAACATTGTTTTGCGTAGTGTCCCCACTCCTTGAAGATGAAGCATTGTACATATGAAACCATTTTCTTACCCTTGCAGTCACGCACTTGGTGTCCTTTTTCTCCACACTTATAACAAACTCCCATTCCCTTCAGGAAAATTCCAAGGTGTTTCTTCCGACAGTTATCACATATTGGAAAATTCTTCTTTTCCCTCGTCCCTTTATCCATCATTCTCTCTTCCATCCTTTTCTTCTCTTTCATCCCTTAAAATCCATAAGACTCAAAGAATTCTCTAGTTATCTTATTAACACATGATACTATTTCATCATATGTTGATAACACATGGAAGAATATTTCCCTTCTAAATGATGGATTAATACCATGAATGATATGATCCTTCTTACTCTTTGGATCATACGTATTGATGGAGTTCACATTACTTCTACTGGGTGCCATTTCTATACAATGCCATAAACTAGGTTAGTTTATGAATCGAAATACATAATAACAAACTTGCAAACACTTGACATAAATTGAACTATTTATGGTTATAATCCATAATCATAAAAAAGTTTTCTTTTAGGAAGTATATACTCATAACCCTTCATAGTGGTTTGCAAAGAAAATGTTAATTATCCTAAGCATATCCTCCGGGAGTGTCGTAACCAAGAGTGCAACAAGGCTCGTTGTCTTGCACCAGTTCTCGTTCGAGTCTAGCTCAAAGAGGTGTTTTTGGGTTTTACCCCTAGGTACATCTATGCCAGAGCCACCTCTACTTGCTCGTATCGAGACAGGGAAGTATTGCTCAGAAAACTCACAAAATCTCTATAATACCAAAATTATAGAAAGTTCTTCTATAATAATCCTTAAAGTCTATCTTCGGGCTATGTGCTCTAATCAGATTTTATCTAAATCTATCTTCCAAGGAGTGTAATAAACTGCCTCGGATACCAACTGTAACGCCCCGACCCCAGTTACCCAGAGTCAGTGCATTACTTCGTAACATTGGCATGATCACAAAAGATCAAGTCTCGAAAGACCGATTAGTTTAGTAGCCTTGGAAACACTAGATACATTAATAATTATTACATTACATCATAAAGTAAAAACAAAACTACAACATCTTCTCTTCATATCCCCTTATAATATCCCTGCAGGTCATTCACAATATACATCTTCACATCCTGGAAAATATTAAAACATTGAAAGGGGTGAGCTCAGATGCTCAGTAAGGATAAAAATATTGCGGAATCTTTCATAAATAAAAATTAACATTTAAGGAAATGTATAACTAAAACAAAAGCCTTTTGTTCTTGAAATTCAACATAATATGGCAAAAGTAAAATGAGATAATTCCATTTACTTATTCACATGGATATTCTACTGGTCTAATAATCAAATGCAATATTAATAACCACTTTAATAATGATGGAATGCATAATGCCAGACTATCATAACCACGAGTCAAGGCCTCGTGCCAAGACCACAAATAAGATTTTGTCAAGGCCTCGTGCCAAGGCACTAGTTTGTCTCATGAGACCTACCGATGCATCGAGGAGCTATAGCGGGCTCCACCTGTCTCATATTAAGTCCAATGCATTCCTCATATAAATAGGTTTAAACATATCATAAACCATAACATAATCGTACCACATAAAACATGAATAAAGGAAACATAACATTTCCACATTTCAATCAAAAGATATCAATACAACACATTGATATAATAAAAATATTTTCCAAACCATTTTCAATACCAAAATAAAAGAAAGTTAAAACTTTTTAGTTATTTTTCAATAAAAAAATGATGGCTTGTAGAGGAAGCCGAAACTCAAATAATGGTCACGGAGGTGGAAAAGTCGCTGTCGCCGCATAAGTACGGAAAGAAAAACATTCCCTTTTTGTCGTTTAGTAAAACGCTTCGTATAAAAAATATTCCTTTTGAATAAACGTAAAAGTTAAAGGGGTTTATACACCGTATAAAAGAAAGTTGTGTATAAAACCAAATATGCCTCAATGAAAGGGGATTGAGATGCAGTCCTTAAAAAGATCATTTTTTTAATAAAGTACATCTATAATGTGTATTCACTATAAGTACACATAAATAAAGTTAAAATACAAGATAGGACATAATAATATCATGACATAATTTTAAAGTAGGAGATTAACCCAAAGAATAGAAATTGGGTTAAGAAGTTCCCATACCTTGCGTCCTGTCCTGACTCGACCATCCTTTAACCTCCTGAATAATAAACTAGAGTTAATTCCTATTAACATAAGAACCTTTTTCTTGTTCATTATTCCTTTTATATCCCTTATTACCATGTTATGAACATTATGTAATTATTTAAGTTTATAAGGGTCATTTTGTCGATCTTAGGTACTTGTGTCAAAAATAACATTCTTATAATTACAAGTTGTTCATGTGGTGATATATCCATTATATCCAGAATTATATTCATGATATAGATATCATATATCTCATATATATCCATTATATACATGCATTTATAATATTCCATAACGTTTAGAGGTATGAAATGAAATGCACCGTTCGTGGAGACGGTAAGCCGTACGTATGCATGAACGCTACTTTAATTTCTAATTCGTATTTAATGAAATCATAATGATATAAAGGTATATTATAATTCCAGTATAACATCATATATAATATCATTTACTCCATCCTTTATACATCCCACATATGGCATTAACGATACAAATCACTTTGAGGGGGCGGTAGTCCGCACTTCCTAAAATGAAATTATCGCATTTACCCTAATGGAAATCATAAAGTATGCCATAAATGAGAAATACAGAAGCATAAGTAAAACATAAACATATTATATATCATTTATAAATATAGTTATATATTAATGGCCACCTTTGAAGGTGTTATATGAGTGTTGAACAATCATCGTTTCGTGAGGTAGAAATTCACCATCCACAGAAACTGTATGTTCTTTAACCATTAGATGTAGGTGTGTGTAAGTGTAGCTCGAATAATCATTATAAAAACATCCTAGTATATTTAGGATACTGTTTTTGTTACAAAATAATTTAATAAAAAGAGTCTAAGGGGTTGGAGAAGCAATATAAAACAAAACAACAATAGAGAAGACATTACCTCAAAATCGGGTAACTCTTTTTGATTTGAGCCAAAGGCTTCCTTGGGAAGAGTTCTGACCAAAGTGAGGCTTCTAGGATTAAGAGGGGGAAGTTGGTAGAGTATTTGGGCAGAGGTTGGCCGATCAAAATGGCTTGAAAGTGTGAATAAGGTGTTAGAGGTGGGGGCATTTTATAAGTGGAGAGGAGGGGCACTCTTGGAAAGTAAGGAAATTTTACATTATTATACAATGATTTTGGGATTATAAAGGTCTCACACATATATAATTCGTGGATAAGGTGATAAGGGTTTGAAATATACCCATCCAATAGTCTTTGGAAAAGTGTAAGCCTTGGATTGTACATTATCTTTTCATTTTATTAAAATCGTTAAATAATGAGGTCATCGCTGCATCATAATGATGTAATAAATAATTTAATTTATTTATTGTCTAAAAATTATAAAAAAACTACTATGATGTAGGAAATATTTTTATCTTTCCAAGGAATATTTATAGTGAAAAATATGAATTGTATAACCCCAAGTAAAAATTGTTTTAGTAAAACATTTCATGTTTGTGTCATTTTTTACTTTAACATTAAATAAAAGGTATTTATGTCATTTTCTAAATAAATTGGCTCCATGGGTTCCCCAAGTTGACCCATGGATTGTATTGGTCGGCCATGGCACATCCAATGAGGGTAGGACATGTTTCAAGGTCATCTCATATTATTAAAACATTATTTTTACCTTAAACTACACTAATTACCTCTAATCACGCTTAAGAACTTAAAAGTTACTATTCACCAAAAATTATTTTAATCTCATTGAACCACATTTTACTTCTTAATTACAACCATGTATGTCCGATTTTTGAAAATAAAATCACAGAAGTGGTAATATTTCATTTAAACGAAAAATCAGTTATTTAACTACCAGTTATTGGTTTCACTATTCATCAAAAATTGATGTTTTTCAGAACAATGCCAAAATTTCACTCTAAGCTATAATTGATATTCCGAATTCAAAAATGATGTATATTTTAAAAAATTACAAACATATAAGTTGCATTAATTAATTTTATAATTAATTCCTGCTGTCAGAAAAAATAGTGTGTTTTTAAGAAACTATTTATATCAAAAGATTGGCAATTGTTTATGTCCAATTTCAATGTTAACTTAATTCTAATGACCACCATTGTATAAAATGGTAAAAATATATTCTAATTATACTTTAAAACCACTAAATAGTATAATTTATCACTATAAATTATTTTGATTAAAAATGTCGTTTTTAAGTATTTTTCACTATTCACAAAAAATTAGAAGTTCTCAGAAAAATACCAAAAATTCAAAATAGGCTAATTTCGATATTCAGAATCCAAAAATGAAGTCATTTTTGAAATATAAAATTTCTATAATTTTAAAAAGTGGTTATTACTATTCATAACAGCTACTATGATTAGTCGCGGTGTTTTAGAACTCGGAGTTGCGTACAATGCAAGCTATTGCATTATTGAATGAGAAGCGTATTGTGGAAGCTCGGGGTGTTACACTAATTTTATTCTATATATGAATTTTTGGTTATTTTTTATAAATTAGAGTTAACTATTTATTCCTTGTTCCTTTTAGACACCTCTAAAATTCACAGCTTACAGTCGATATTGATCAAGCATAATTGAAATTTTCAAAACATGTAGTGTAATATATTATTTTGTAATAATAATTAAAATAATATCTTTTTATACGATATCATATATTGAAATGATGTAATATATTTTTTTAATTTTATCATCCATAACACAAATATATGTTTTATAGGTCATTGCAGAACTCAAAAAAAACAATGAAAATTATTCCACATTACCATGTATAATGGATTAATAGATCTTTTATCAATGCAAACATATCTATCTTTTTTAAACATATTATAATAGTAATATCCTAAAATTTTATTTTCTATCATGTTCCTTATGTTATACAATAATGAATTTGTCTTGAATATATCATTTTATTTAAGGGATTAAAATATTGTTGGGAATAAATCAATCAAGGCGTCCTCTCAGAATATTTTGTGTATGATTATATTTGTTGAAAAATCCAGATAACCTCTAGTGTGTATGGTTTGTGTTTGCCAAAGACATGGTTTTAAGGTGGTGCAGTTTCAGAGACGTTGCCAAATTTTTGGGCCTCAAATTCATGTGTTTGATGTTGGAAAAGGAAGGATGTCTTCATATGAGTGAACTGTTTGAAGAAAATCGATGAAAATTCTCAAAGGATGAGAATCGCGTTCTATAGTTCATTGAGTACATACCATGTTCTAGGGATTGTACGCAGAGTTGTAAAAATGGTATGTCATAGTGGGTCATGAAAACCAAAAATGGTTCATGGTGGAAGTTGATGCAGTATGTGAATAGATTAAAGTCGATGGAGGAGATCACACACATTGGAGAAAAGGTGCTACATAGAGAGCATATGAAAAATGGTTCGCGGGTATATTCCAATTTGTAGTGGCATGAGTATCGGTATGCGGTGGTTTGAAGATTCCATAAATCTTCATTTAGTTGATTAAGGGAATATCATTTCCTATATAAGAAATTCTAACCCCACCGATTTCTGTGTAGATTTAACTTCATTAGAAATCAGATTTATCTCTGGGAATTCTGAATAGACCGAAGGTAGTTGGAAAAGGGAAGCACATGAATGCTAAAGAAGATCATGTAGAGGAAATTAAGAAGAATGATTTTATTGGAACGTAATATCCACATAACACGCGTTACACAGAGGAGAAAAATTCGTTAAGAGAGATAGTGAATTCTGCAAACGGTGTGCAATTGGCGAGCTCCAGAACGTGGAACCGAATAAAGTCTTCGAATAGAGTATAGTTCGTAGAAAGGAGGGGATTGAAAGAAGAGGTTCTCAAAATCGTTACGCATTAGCAATACAAGATTTCGATGGCAGAGGGAGTATAAAAACATAGGAGGTTCATGGAAGAGGTAGCAGTATGCGTAGCATGTAGTTTTCATACCAAAATCGCTACTCAGCAAGCGTGAGAGGATGGTGGAGGATGGATTGCAAAAGGGAGCGTGAAAATGCATCAATTCTATTTTCAAAAGTAATTTCACTTACCAATGAGTAATCTAGAAGGAGGACATAATCTATAAGTGATAAAAGAACATTAACAAAGCATATAACTATAGTTGGGGATGCATGAATTCATGCAGATGAAGGGACCTACATGTCCATAAAATGTGTTTGACCTACATGTCGATAAACTATGAGTGGATTCTATTCCAAGAGTAGTGATTGAAGGTAGAGGAAGATAGTGACCCTTTCCAACTATAGTGAGTTAGAGAAAGAGGCATATGGAGTGACCCTTGGGAATGTAGTGATAAGACCCTAAACATGTTAATGGTATTGAGCCCTGGCATTGAAGGTGTAGCTCAAACTATGTACTCATTTTTGGCAGTGAGCCTTAGTGAATTTTGTATATCGGCACATTGTTGTTGTATTCTCCTTGGGCGTATCTCAGTGTTGATTGAACGAGTATAAATTCCCATGTATCAATCATGATTTCATATCTATTCATATATTTCTATGGGAGGAAGATGGAATTGAGATTTTTCTGACAAAAAATCAAGCTCTGAACCAGAGAAAGTTTTAATATTTTATACCCTGATTCACCCCCATACAAGGGCATTCAACCTAGTAGACCCACAATTGGTATTAGAGGGAAATGTTGAATGTCTGTTTCTCTTGCTCAATAAGAAGAAATATAGGTGGTCAATCATAAAGGAATCACAATATTAGATGTAAATAAATTTCATCTACAGAATAATCAAATTCATCACTACATATGATCAATCGGGATGGATTTTTTCACAGTAGATTTGCATGGAATATCAATAGACATTAATAGCAGTTCTTTCTGAAAAGCTGAGAGAAGATAATTGGATACTGATGCTAAAGTGATCAATGCTTTAGATAAATCCCTATCAAATACAATTTATACAAAGGTTATATTTTATAAATAAATACATTCAATATTGTAATTCTTATAAACATTTATGAGGGAGAAAAAAGGGTCTATGAAGAAAAGATGCATGTTAAATGGAGCAAGTATAAGGATCTCATAATGAATCCCAATGAGAATGTTAATGCATTCTTTGATAGTATAAATATTATTGTGGAAGACATGTGGGGTCTTGAAGATATTATTTTAGATATAACCATTGTTTAATGTTTCACGAGGAAACATCGACCCTAGTTCAGTATGAATGTTTTAGTGTTTGAAGAAAAGACACAAAAGAGATTAGACTTGATAACCTACACAGTACCCTTAAAGCATATGAAATGAGAAACGAAAATAAATATGTAGTGGAATAGGGAATGTCTATGGATGTGGCATTCATGGACATTATTGATCTATCTATTGAAAGCAGTTATGAGGAGGTCAATATAAGTGATTTAATATTATTTCTCTCATCCAATATGAAAACGGGAAAAGATATGTTCCAAGGTAAACATCCATTTTCATGCATTCGATGCAAAAATATTGGGTATTTTGATGCAATGTTTCCAAAGAATAATGATGATGAACATGACAGAAATGATGAAATTCTCAAAAATAAGTATTCATCAAATGAGAAAGGGATGATAAGTACTTGGAGAATGTATTACAATATGTAGAATCCTGTTTAATAAGTCGAATAATTTTCAGAGGAATATTAGGAATAAGAGTTAGAGGACTACAAGAATTGTAAAATATATGTTTTGGTGGATGTCGTCATAAATTCATTGACAGAAGAAGATTGAGGAAATTAAGAGGGTGAAATTGAAGGAATAGTTGATCTTTATGCAGAATTAGATGCTCCCATTAAATAATTGGGTATTTTGAGATCCAAAACAATGAAATCTAATAAATTTGTTCACGAATCCAAAATATTTATATAACAATAGTTTGAACAGAATTTTGATCCAAATGTAGAAATTAAAAATATGAGGTCTTCAATGCCAGAAAACTCAAAGTTGGTGGTTGAGTAAAAACTCAAAATTGAAGAAGAAAAAATAGAAATTGTTAGTTTTACTAAAATAGGAGCATATGAAGTAGAATGTATCGAATAACAAGAAGAATGATCTATTAGTATGTGATGAACAATTGATGATTAGGAAATACTAATAACTCTCGGTTAAACATCAGGAATGAAGATCATAGATTCAATAGATAGGATGTGATTTTGGAAATGTGGTCCATCAGAATAGAGGAAACAAATAATTATAAATCATAAGGCTGGTATGGGAGATGATCTAAAACAGAAAGCAATTATAGTTCAAGTCATTCCATAAGAAACCACATCAAGATTGAATTTTGATTTGGTCACAAAGTAGAATTAAAATATTTAGTGAATTTAAGGCAGAACTAGTGGTGTATTTCCACATAAGAATATACCTCATATAAGATGCTATTTTAGTGGTAAAATGGGATATTATTAGAATTTATGTTCTATTAAAAAGTGGTACTAATGGGAATAAGACCATCATTGGAGGTCTTATAGAGTTAAAAATTACAAGTCATCCTTTGATGATCATTCTTTTAGGTGTAAAGGATGCAAGCATATGGAAAGATATTACACATCAACAATGCAGATGAATGTGTTGAGGAGAACTAAATTTATTCATAAGAATTAGCCAAATGTATCTTCAAGAGAGCTCAAAATTCAAAATCGTTTTTCAGCATTCCAGGTGGATGCTACATCAACATATACAGAGAACAATCCAGATTTTCATTCCTTATCAGAGACTTGGGTCAAAACGAAATGGGAAGTGTAGGTAGTGATGACATGAATTTAATTCAAGGCATCAGATCGCTCTTGGATATGGATCATTGATATTGTATGTAATTCCCCTATGATGGGAGATAATGATCTAGTGATTTGAATTAGGTACGATAAAGAAAGTATCGTAATATTTGGTTTTGATGAGGGCTTAAAAATTATTGTTTCATAAAAATGAATGTTTGGAGGAAAAGATATAAGATGAGAAGATGTCTTGGTTGTTGAGGGGCTTAGTCACAACTTTTTTAGTTTCATTAAATGTTGTGACTAAAGAATTTACATATGTTTTTATAAGATATTATGTATCATCAAGGAAAAGGATGGTCCTGTTTTGATGCATGGAAATATACAAAAGGGTATATACACATTGTGAGTGGAGAAGAAGATATGTGTTTTCTGTCCAAGGATAAAGAAAACATGTCATGGAATAAGAGTATTGGATACATCAGTCAAGGATCCTTTTATGATATGATGAAATATGATGTAGGTCGAAATATCCTGAGATCATCATGTTTCCGTAAACATATGTGTGATTTTTGTCACCATGGGAATTTCATTTGAATGACATACAAGGAAAAGGTGAAAAATTCAACAAAATTTATTGAGTTGGTACATATTGGTGTGTGTGGGATAATATCACCAAGAGATATCGATGGTAGGATATGTTATGTTCTCTTTATTGAAGAATATAACATAATTGCATGGGATTCAATAACTACCCACAAATACGAGCTGTTCAGTTGAATTACAAGATATCAAAATGAATTTGAAATGATGATTGGTTAGAAAATCTTTATGATTTGAACAGATAATGGAAATGAGTTCATAAATTTCCATGTTGAGGAATATCTTGAAAAAAACTGGATAAGGCATAATGTTTTTGTTGTACGAACTCCATAGAAAAAAGGATTAGTTGAGAGAAGAAATCAAATTTTCAATAGTATGTCAAGAACAATGATCATTGAAAAGGGACTTCCAAAGAAATTATGAAAAGAAGTAGTAATGACATCATTATACACATCAAACAGAGAATTACTTTGTACAAAAGAGGAGAAGAATCCATAAGATTTATTTTATAGAAATGAGAAATCATTGAAGTACATTCGAATATTTAGAAGTAATTATTTCATTCTTAATAAGGAGAGACATAGGAAATATGATTCTCATGAGGATAAAGGGATGCTTATTGGCTAATAAATGAAAAGTAAAACATATAGATTCTTAAATAAAAGGGTGGGAAATGTTGTTTAAAGTTATGATGTTAATATATTATAAAATGAGCATAATACTTAGAAAATAAATGATAATACTTAGGCGGATAATAATGAAGAGATGAGATTATCATGAGATGATTCAACTATAGTGGTTGATTCTGAATAAGGCTTAGATGATGAGAACGTAACAATATATTCCTAGAGAGCCCCAAGAAGAGATTAAATTGATATGTAGAACAGAATTGGTGACCAAACTACACCAGTGAAGACAAGAAGGATGTAGTCTCAACAAACAAGAAAAATAATTATCACATGTGGAGCCTAAAAGCTTTGGTGATGCAGCTGATGATGATCATTGGTTTCAAGCAATGAATTAATTCCTTCCCCAAATTGAAAGGAATCAGAAATGTGAAAATATTTCGAGACTAGTAGACCAAAATGATATCAGGACAAAGTATGTATTTTACAAAGAAAAGAATGAATATGGTGTTGTTATTCATTACAAAGAGCAACTGGTGTGCAAAGCATACTCCAAAATACAGGGTATGTATTTTGATGAGATGTTTTAACTTGTTTCAATGATGGAGACCATTAGAATATTCTTGGCCATAGCAATGCGATTAAATTTTAATGTTTTTCATATGTATGTGAAGTCTGCATTTCTAAATGGATTTCTATAAGTATAATTTTACATTGAGAAACCTGATGGTTTTCTTAATCATGAATATGATAACAGATTTTGTCTGTTTAATAAGGATTTATATGGGGTAAATCATACACCAATAGCATGATATTCAAGGATTGATCAGTTTTTAAAGAAACTCATCTTCTAGTGTGGTGGAGTTGATTACAATCTATATTTCAATAATAGAAGCAGTCAAAGGATGATGGTTCTAGTCTATGTCGATGAAACAATCTTTGGTGGATCAGATGAAGCATAATGTTGGAAATTTAATGAATTCATGAAAAGTGAGTTCAAAATGGCGATAATTTGTGAGAAGGAAATTTTACATGGTTTACAGGTTACGCATGGAATGAATGGAACTTTCATCTCCCAATGTAAATATTCTAAGGAGGATTTGAGAAGATTTTAGATGGATAATTCCATAGACATGAAGACTCCAATTTCAACCTAGTTGAAATTGTCATTGGATGATAATGGAAATGTACTTAATATCATGAAGTATAGGAAAATCATATGATGTTTGATGTACTTGGAAAAAAATGTTCTAATATTTTATTTTCCAAATTTTAGGTAATGAGGTTTTAAAGTAATCCTACGTAGATCCACATGCTTGTAGTAAAATAATTCATCGGTACATCAAGGGAAAACTATTTTTTTCCTTACATTATAAGGACAATTCTCATCCAGAGTTACTGGTATATTCAGATGCAGATTGTGTGGGATAAGCTGATGATAGGAAATCAAAATCATTAAGGTCCTTTTATCATCTAAGGTTGTGTATTTCCTTCTTAAGAGAGAAACAAGATGGAATTTCATTGAGAACCATAGAAGCTGAATACTTCCCGACTATCAAGATTGCACACAAATCTTAGGAATGAAGCAGAAACCTTACGATTTGGGGATTTAAGTGAAATCTATGATTGGAATCCATTGTGATAATTCATGTGCTATAAATCTCTTCAAAAATTCAGTCCATCAATCAAAGAGGAAGTACATTGAAAAAATATATTATTTTTTCAAGGATAAGGTTGAGTAAGGGATTGTGATGATGGATTTTGTTCCTATATAACAACATGTTATAAATATTCTTAAAATTTACTTATCCAAAGAGGCATTTGCAAGGTAATGAATCGCTATGAGAGTCAAGTCCAATCCCCACACATGATAAATTTGAATTTGGGACCCTTCTCCCATAGTTATGATGTGTCTTTCCCTAATGTGCCGATATGAGTTCTTAACACTATTGCAGACATCCTTGATGTTCCATTTGGGTTCGTTCACAAAGGGGGAGAAACTATTACTATTCAAGGGGAATAAAATAAATGGTGAGAAGCTGTTAAGTGGATCAGTGAGATAGGGGGAGTTTAGGAATGGCTAAACTGTTGGAGCAGTGTTAAATTAGGGGGAACATTAAATTTTACGATTATATAAGTGGTCAATCAATGACTAGATATTATAAAAACAGAGGATCGTAATGAAATCAGTTTGTGGGTTTCAATTTGGTACCAACAATTACTGATTCATTGATGAACATTGCATTGTACCCTTTTTCTCACCCTAATCGTGGGTCATTTGGGCATGGTGTATGTCTTGAAAAATCATTAATTTCTATCTTAATCACATGAAGCAAATGGTGGTTGATGTTAGAAGTTTTTTCAATTTTTATCAAATTGGGAAGGTATTATTATGAGAAGAGTTTTAAACAAACCCAATGGAAAGATATTGTTGGGAAGAAATCCTTCAAGGTGTCATCTCGGTATGTTTTGGGTAAGGTTGATGATTATAGAGGAATGACTAATTGAAAAGTGTGGATTGTTTTATGAGAATTGAAGAAAATTGGAAACGTATGAGAACATAGATCGATAGTTCATGGACTACGTACCATGTTCTGGGAAAGGTATGTGGAATTGAGTAAATGGTAAGCCTATGTGGTTTGCGGAAAACAAAAACGGTTTGTAAGGGAAGGTGATGAGGTATGTATATGGGTTGAAGTTGATGGAGGAGATCAACTAGATTGGATAAAATGCAGTACGAAGAGCACAAATGTAAAATGGTTCATAGATTTCTTGTGATTCCCAATGGCATGATTATCAGTTTTTGATGGGTTGAAGATTCAGTAAATCATGATTGTAATGTATTGGACCTATCAGGCTCATTCCATTGAAAAAATCAGGTGTATGAGGTGTTTTGGGAGGTCATGGTAACTTATCCCCAACACATTTCCAAATTTCTATTTCTGTGAAAAGTTCCATCAGTTAATAGTTCCAATGGTAGTCTATTGTGAATATTTTCATCAATGACCTTTTTTGAACACTTTCATCGGTGACCTTCTATTAATATAATCATCGGTAACCTTATGTGAACAGTGCAACATAGACATTATGTGAACTGTGTCATCGGTGAACTTTTTTGAATTGTGTCATCAGTAAACTTATGTGAACAATGAAATAGTGACATTATGTGAATAGTATAATCGGTGAACTTATGTAAATAGTGACGTTGGTGACCTTCTATGAATAGTTTCATTAGTAAATTTAAGATAACAGTAGAATGGTGAGGTTTCAACAGTGAGCTTCCAACGATGACCTTTTTTCCATTGCCAACATTTGAGTTCCTGAATAGTGTATCCAGAATTGTGAGGTTTCAATGGAGACCTATTTCCTTTTCTAAATTTTGAGTTCGTGAATAATGTTTCAAGAACGGTGAAGTTCCAATGATGAGCTTTCTCTATCGCCATATTTTGAGTTCATGAATAGTGTATCTAGAACGGTGAGGTTACGATGATGACCTATTTCCTTTTCAGAATTTTGAGTTCCTAAAAAGTGAATCAAAAATGATGAGGTTCTAATGGTGACCTTTTATCATTTGACAAATTTTGATTTCATTAATAGTGTTTCTAGAATGTTGATGTTCCAATGGTGAGGTTCAAGAATAGTGTTTTTCCTTTGCCAAATTTAATGTTCATGAATAGTGTTTCTAGAATGGTGAGGTCCCAACATTGTGGATTATGAACAGTGTTTCCATAACGTTGATGTTCCAACAGTGTGGTTCATGAACTTTATTTTTCCAATGGAAAATTTTGTGTTCACGAACAATGTTTTCATCTACCTACAATTCTCCGTTTTAACATTTACTTTTATGTAATATGCATTTTAAGCATTGTTTTAAGGACTCTAAGACTGATTTGAATGTTGTAAATCCTATATTAATTTATCCTAGGTCTTGGGATGTTTTTACGTTGTGAAAAACACGTGGTTTAATACGATCCACTTTTAATTGAAAATCATGTGTATCATAAACCACATCTCTGTTAAATAGTCTAAAGGGATGATATATCATCCTCCCTAGTACTTTCACATTCTTCTCGGGTGTGAGACCCTCCAATATCCCATCTCTTTTCTTAGGAGTTGTGAAATCAAACCTTCCTTCTAGGATATTTTCCACTCTGTTTTGATGTAACCACGCAATATCGATTAGTATTCGATATAATGTACGATCTCTCTTCATTATTTTGGGTTTATCTCCTTCTTTATCCTTTCCCTTTTTATGGAGTTTTACACTCATGTTCATAATGGGATTTTCATGGGTGTTGGTCGATGTGGTGGTGTCTCTGCAACCTCGAGTTGATACAGTTATCATAGGGGAGGATATCATAGTGTGTTGTGTGTTTCATTCTCATAAAACGAATGTCACAAACTGTTTGAGGTAGGTAATTCATTACTACTCATTTCTTTTACATTCAACTGCATAGTTTTCATGTTTTATCCCACTAGATCACAATTTAATTGACATAATAAATATTTGAACCAAAAAATTAAATTGATATTGATCGTAAGTTATTGCCTCTTGTTTTTCTAGATAGTGTGATATCTATTCTTTTTTGTAGAATTTATTTCTTGATGGAAATTGCTAAAGACCATAAAGATGGAATTAATCAGTAATTGTTTGTCTAAAGATAAATATGCATGTAAATGAATCTATGTATTCTTGTTGTAATTGGATGTTAAAATAATTTGTGAAATAATCTTGTTTAATTATTTGAGATAGATTTCTGGTTAGGTTTCTTAAATTTGGGACCTACGAATAATAAATCGGTAAATCCATGATGGATTAAATAATAGGTTGTTTGATAAAAGATAATTACTTATGGGTTCTGAGTTACCCTCTTGTCTGCTTAAGGGCCAAGATCCCATCTAGGGGTTAGAGAGGACAGCTGGGATGATGGAATGGGATGGATGTGAAGATTTGGATGCTTGTTGATTACTTGATTGATTATCTTCTTTACATTCCCCACTGCTCAAGGACGTTTGTTTTTATTACCTTTCTTCTGAAATGGGTGAATACATGTGGGGTATGGCACATACATTTCGTTTCTAGCTTCTACAGAAAGGATGGGTATACGCTCTTGCTCTAGGCGGAAAAGACTCGATGTGTAATTCATCTACTCACCGTGTTGACCCCCTGTATTTATTAGTATAGAATGTTTTTCTACAATTCTTTGGAATATAAGAAAATTATAATTTAAATAAATAATTAATAAATGATGTTTACCCATGGGGTGGGAGCTTACTAGGATGCAATACGAAGGTTAAAATTTTAAAAATTAGTAGTGGAATTTTGGGGTGATGTTAATGAAATTTAATGTTTAATTGTTAATGGTTAATTAATATATTTTAAAATTAATTAATTAACATAATTTCTAATTGATAAAAATTGAACGATGTAAGGAAATAAAGCTCCATAAATGGTTGTGTGATTATAGTATACATAGTATTAGAAGTGGCAGTTAGGATCCCGAGATATGTTAGCCGAATTTGAATCTAAGACTAGGTTATTCCTATAGTGTGATTGTGAGATATAGTATATTCTATTCATTTTGTGTTTCAATATGCTTCTCCACCACTTCAGTAAGGGAAAATGACACCCTGGGGATTCTTATCCCACAAGGGGTGTTTTACCAACATTCTGGTGGGAGGATGGATGGCTGACTACCCCCTTTGGTACCACTCTCTTCTCATGGTAGTTACTTGTGCTTTTAATCACAACAGTTGGTTTTCCCCACATATGAGTGTAGAGGGTTGTAATGGCTGGTGGTTATTCAAAAACACATATTTTGGATATAGTTTGTTATGCACTAATATAGGTATGACAAGTATAGGCTATGATGGCTTAAGGATCCTTACTCGGGTTATGGGATGTAATGGCTTGAGGTATATTACCTGACGTATGATTCACATTATGCGAGTTGTGGTGGCTCCTAGAAACTACATGGATACATTGCTTACATGGACGTGGTGGTTTCAATTCATGATGTACATATTGTAGTGCTTCTCTATGGTGTCTGTGGGAAAGTATAACGACCCATACTTTACATACATTTTTATTACTTCAGAATTGAAGCACACTTATTACAACATATAACAAAACTAGGAAATGACCGTATAGGTATAGAGTCTTTAGAAACTGGGAAACATAAACAAATGGTCCATAAAGATTCTACTTTACCTCACATTTATTTCATCATATCTAGAGTCCCTTTTGGCATATCCTACTTAATAACATTCTTCCTGACCGGGGGAAATAAAACATACAAAAGGGTGAGCTCAAATGCTCATTAAGGGTAAACAAAAGAAATATCAATCACATCAGATACATAAGAACATAACTGTTGGAAATATTAGCCTACAAAAGAGATCATAATTTCATAACATCGGATAAATTATAGTAGTGAATTGTAATACCAATAATCATAACTTAAAACATGAAACTTTGTGGCATACACAAATAATCATAGAGAATCATTTCTTAATAGTCAAGACTAATTTCCAAGACTATCTTAGTGGAGAATGTCCATTTCTGAACAGAGTTCACTCCTCATTTCAGTCCTGTTTCACTGAAACGGTTTAACCTGCCGTTCCAGCCATGTCTATCTCATGAGATATAAAATCTTTACCCAATGCATTGGAGGTATATATAGGTCCCACCCATCTCATAATGATACCATTCTTATGTGTGCCACAAAATCATAAACCATACATCGTAGCATAACCCATGTAATAAAAGTTGGAATCTTAAACATCATGACATCAAAAAACAATTCATATAAGATAAAGGAATTCATAAAAATATTTACATCACAACATAATCATATCAATGTAATAATAGGGATATTAACAGAACACTACATTATCTTATATGGAAAATATTTATGATAAAGCACTTGAACTCCATTATTGAGGAAAATATCTGTTCTACATCAAAAACATTTTTCCTTTCTTAACATATCATAAAATATTAATCTAAAAGAAGTTGATTAAAAATAAACTTGAAAAATATTAAAGGAAGCTTCTTGGAAATAATGATTTAAAAATCCATTCATGCCGTATAAGTTAAAAAAACATTCTTCTCGTACTTTTGTCGGAAAAGTCAAAAAGTATCTCGTATGAAAAACGACAAAAAATTCCTTTCATATCTTTTACTAAAAACTCAACGAAGGGTAAAATTGGATTTAAACAATTGTAGGTGTATGGAAATAATATTACATATTGAGGGAACATGGATGTGGATGATAAAATACACCCCAGTAAACAGAAAAGTATAAACAATCTCGGATAAAAATGAGATTGTGTTATTTTCTGTTACCTTAGGTCCGATTTGCTTCGTAAGTGTCTGAACCTCCTGTATAATGATTTAAATAATGTTATTGACTTATTCCAGAATCATACATACTTTTATGATATAATATATGGTCATATTCTTCACTTCTTGTTAGTAATATTTCATTAATACTTGTTATTCGGGTGTTTATTACTTTTTGTTCTTATGCGTGTTTTGTCGAATAAATTCTTATTCATCTTTTTATGTTATAGATACCTCATTTCCATAATGGTATTAGTGTAATATATATCATATTCATTCAATTCATTTACATAATCATTATTTAATTAAGATAATGTAGAACGAGTCGCATCACATCGTGGAGACGGTATTCCGTACGTACGCACGAGCGATGATATCGTTCCCATGATCGTGGAATTGTATTGGAGTGTATGTATACTATTTCAGAATCAATATCACTTTAACATAATCATATATAGTCATTATTTACACCATTATACCCATCCAAGTAAGGTGGTGGTGGAGAATAGATTACACCATGGTGTGGAGACGATATTCCGTACGTACGCACGCGCGATGATTTCGTTTTCCATAGGATAGATAGATGGTGAAATAGTGTTGTTTCATACTTATAATAACATATAAGTCTATTATTGATACTTATGATATTACTTCATAATGAAACAGCTAAATAAGAAGAAGTGGAAGAAGAAATAATGTTGAAAGAATCGATAACAGACATTACCTCTTCTTTAAAGCGCCTATTTGAGACCTCCTCTTAGGGAACTAAAATTGGACTTTGAAGAAGACCAGGACCTATAAGATGTTTCTAGGGAAGTGGATAAGAGATATTTTCAGGGGTTGGCCGAGCGTGAAGGCTCAAAGTGGTGTGAGGAAAAGAGGGAGGAGGTTCCCTTTTATAAGGGAGGAGAGGGGCACCTTTGGAATAATTAAAAATATTATTTTATTATAAAGTCAAATTAGGTTTTTAATAGCTCCAAATTGATATATTTAGAAGCTAAGGTGGGGATGGGTGGAAATCCTCTCATCCAATAGAATTTTGACATGTTTAGGTATCTATTTTAACCTTATCATTTAGATTTATCATTAAGTTAGATAATTTAACTTTTACCGTGTCTTCTTGTTTTCTTACACTATAAGGTTAATAAACTTACTATAAAAAGCCAAAAAAACCCCAAGTTGTTTATTATTAAAATATATAACCTTATCTAAGTCATTTGAAGAACCTTATATTTTTATTAATAAAATAACAATTAATAATATAATATTGTTTTTAGAACTATTTTATGTCAATTTTGACACTATTTGGTAATTTATTTTTGTGAAAATCATAAAAGAATGATTAGTTCCAAAAAAGTTAATTAAGTCAACACTAACATGTCATATTAACATTGAAAATTATTTTAATTCAAAAAAAGTCTCAAATTACATTTATTTGGGTATTTATAACATCAATTATGTCAATATTTCTTTAATAAGATAATTATTGCATCATCATTGTATCATAAATAAATTAAATTATATTAAGTCTAAAAATTACAAATAAAATACCATTATGTTGGAAATAGTTTTATCTTTCTAATGAATATTTATAGTAGAATTTATCTTACTTATAACCCTATATTAAAAATTATTTCTTTATTAAACTTTGATTTTAACTATTTTAACCCTTCATTAAATAAATTGATAATAAATGTCCTAATATAATCCAATTGGTCCTAAATGGTCATATTTTATTCCTAAGGTATTTTTTGGTCGAATTAAACTTATACAATAGAATTAGGTCATGTGTTACGGTAATAATAATAATACTTTTACCCTTAATTACCATATTTACTTTTAACCGTGGTAAAAAAAATTAAAAAGTTACTATACACCAAAAATTATTTTCATCTCATTGAACCACATTTTAGTCCTTGATATTAACTGTGTCTCTTGTATTTTCAATATAATACTCACAGAAGCGGTAAAATTAATTTTTATGAAAAATTCAGTTTTTCTAACTACCACTTAGTGGTTTCACTATTCATCAAAAAAATGAATGTTTCGAGAAAAATACAAAAAATTTGGCCTAATCTATATTTGATATTATGAAATCAAAAATGATCTCTATTTCATCAAATTCAAAACATATCAGTTACATTAACTAATTTAAAAATTAATTCCCGTCGTGAAAACAAATAGCATGTTTTTAAGAGATAATAACCATCAAAAGATTGTCACTTGATATGTCTGGTTTAAATGTGAAATTACATCTAATGAAAAATATTGTATTAAATTGTGAAAATATATTCTAAATATACTTTAAAACAACTCAAATTAATAATTTATCACTATTAATTATTTCAATTAAAAAAGTTGTTTTAATTAAAATTTAGTAATTTTCACTATTCATCAGAATATGAAAGATATCCGAAAAGTACCAAAATTTCACCCTATGCTAATTTCGATATTCTAAATCCAAAAATAAAGTCCATTTTGAAAAATGAAATTTACAAAATTTCAAAAAGTGGTTATTACTATTCATAACGACTAGTTTTAATAATATTTTAATAGCATATCGTTGTTTAGTGAAACTCGGTATTGCGTACGATGCAAGCTATCGAGGAAGGCCGCAGTTGCATGTAAAGAAATCCAAGCTAGTGTTGTGTGTAGTGAATTATTCCTTTGATGATTTATATAACATAAAAACAAAATATTTCTCATAAAAGTCTCGGGTGTTACATTCTCCCCCCCTTGAAATGAATTTTTCCCTCGAAATTTGTCACTTTATAACAGAAAGATGAGTATACCTCTCCCTAATCATATCATCAAGCTCCCACGTAGCTTCTCTTAATTGGTGGTTCCTCCATAAAACTTTCACCAATCGTGTTGTCTTGTTTCGTAGGACTTTTTCTCTATGATCCACAATCTTTATCGGCTGTTCTTTATAAGAATGATCTTGCTCCAGCGGTACAACTTCTGAGCTGAGTACATGTGAACGATCATGTATGTACTTTATAAGGAGAGATACATGGAACACACCATGAACATGAGAGAGATTTGGTAGATGTTCTAATCGGTAAGCTACCTTTCCAACACGATCCAGTATTTCGAATGGACCGATATATCTAGGGCTCAGCTTCCCCTTCTTTCCAAATCTCATGACCCTCTTCCAGGGAGATATTCATAAGAACACTTTATCACCCACTTCAAAATCTAGGTCTTTTCTACGGTTGTCGGCATAACTTTTATGTCGACTCTGAGCTGCTATTATATGTTGTTGAATAGATCTGACCTTTTCTGCCTTCTCATCAACAAGATCAGGTCCTAATAGCTTTCTTTCCCCAACTTCATCCCAGCAAGTTGGAGTCTAGCATTTCTTTCCATAGAGAGCTTCATAAAGAGCCATCTGAATACAAGAGTGAAAGCTATTATTATAATAAAATTCCACCAAAGGTAGGTGTTGATCCCAACCACCTTTGATATCTATAGAGCAAGCTATGAACATATCTTATAGTGTTTGAATTGTCCTCTCAGACTGACCGTCTGTCTGAGGATGATAAGCAGTGCTGAAACTCAACTCTGTATCCAGAGTATGCTGAAGACTTCTCCAGAAATTTGATGTAAATCTCAGATCCCAATCAGATAAAATAGAAAGTGGTACTCCATGAAATCTTACCACTTCCTTTACATATATCCTGGAAAGCTGATGTAGAGAGAAATCCTCTCTAATACTAATGAAGTGTGCAGACTTTGTAGGACGATCAACTATGACCCAGATAGCATTATTGCTTTTGGATGTTTTAAGAAGTCCAGTGACAAAGTCCATATTGATGTTTTCCCACTTCCATTCAGGTATGGGTAATGGTTGTTTCATCCCCTTAGACTTCTGTCTCTCAACATTAACTTGCTCACAAACCAAGCATCGAGAGACATATTCAGCAACATCTCTTTTCATGCCATCCAACCAGAAGTACTCTTTCAGGTCCCTATATATCTTCGTGCTTCCAGGATGAATAGAGAATGAAGAACTATGACCCTCATCCAGCAACTCCTTATTTAATTCTGGGATGGGAGGTACATAAACCCGATTCCTGAACTTTATTATCCCATCACAATCATGTTTGAATTCAGTAATATTTCTCATTTTCTTTTATAACTCTACATCTTCTTTCCGCGCCTCTTTAATCTTCACATTTATTGATGGTTGAACATTTATTTGATAAAGAAATGATTTCCCCCCTTCCATTATAATTCCAATATCCATCCTTTGTAAATCCATAAATATTGGATCTTTTGTGATCCTCGTCATGGATAAGCTGACATGGTCTTATCGACATAATGCATCTGCCACCTTGTTTGCTTTCCCAGGGTGGTAACGAATTGAGCAGTCGTAATCCATAATAAGCTCCATCCATCTTCTTTGGTGCATATTCAGCTCCTTTTGTGTGAAAATATACTTTAAACTTTTATGATCAGTATAAATATCACACCTTTCTCCATAAAGAAAATTCCTCCAAATATTTAAGGAAACGATTACCGCAGCTAACTCCAAATCATGAGTTGGGTAATTTTGCTCATGGATTTTCAACTATCATGAGGCATAAGCTATCACCATATCATTTTTCATAAGAACACACCCCAATCCATTCTTGGATGCATCACTGTAGATCACAAACGTTTTTCCACTACAAGGCAGTATGAGCACGGGTGCACTGGATAACCTTTTTTTCAACTCCTTGAAATACTCTTCACATTCCTCCGTCCAAACAAACATAACTCCTTTCCGAGTCAACCTGGTGAGTGGATTAGATAATCGTGAAAAATCATTCACAAAACATCGATAATATCCAGCCAAACCAAGAAAACCTTGGATCTGAGTTACTGTTGTTGGTCTCAACCATCTTTCGATAACCTATGTTTTTGCTAGATCCAAAGATATCACCTCTTTTGAGATTATGTGACCCAAAAATGAAACATTATGAAGCCAAAATTCACACTTGGTAAATTTGGCATAAAGCTTCTCCTTTATCAGGGTCTTCAATATAATTCTCACGTGATCTTCATGTTCTTCCTTGCTCTTTGAATAGACAAGAATATCGTCTATAAAGACTACCACAAACTGATCAAGATAGTCTCTAAAGACTCTATTCATCAGATCCATTAAGATAGCAGGGGAATTAGTAAGACCAAATGGCATCACTATAAATTCATAGTGTCCATACCTTGTACGAAAAGTTGTATTTGGTATATCCTCCCTTTTGACCCTTAATTGATGATACCCTAAACGAAGATCAATCTTGGAAATGTATTGGGATACTCGTAGTTGGTCAAATAAGTCATCAATGCGCAGGAGAGGATATTTGTTCTTGATAGTGATCTTGATAAGTTCTCGATAATCAATGCAAAATCTCATTGATCTATCTTTCTTCTTAAAAAACAGAACAGGTGCTCCTCAAGGTGATGCAATAGGGCGTATGAATCCTTTATCAAGATTCTCTTGGAGTAGCTTCTACAATTCCTATAACTCAATTGGGGCCATTATATAAGGTGTCTTTGAAATAGGCAAACCACCCAGTATGAGTTCTATTGAAAACTCAACTTCACGATTTGGTGGAAGACCCGGAAATTCCTCCGGAAAGACATCATCAAACTCCCATACAATGGGCATATTCTTAATCATGAGTTCCTTAGAAACCATTTGAGATAAATAACCTTCATTTAGTGGAATCAAGACCCATAAGATGGATGAAATTTCCACTAGAAGTTTATGTTCATCCTTGCATTGATATACGATCATAGATTGATATGGAATATGAAATGTGACTTCCCATATTTGGAAATTGATATGAGCTCCATATAAAGAAAGCCAATGCATGACAAGAATCACATGAAATTCCACTATAGGAAGGATCACAAGATTTGCAGGAAGCACTTTCCCACAAACTTCAATCGGGGAAGAATTATAAACTTTTGATGCGACTATTGTTCCATTAGGTGTTGTCACAGCTTACTCAACATCTAATTGTTGAGGTAATAAAATGATACCCTTAGAAAATTCTTTAGAAATAAAAGAGTGGGAGGATCCAGAATCGAATAAAACATTTGCTACTTTAGAGTGGATGGTAAGTGTACCTTTCACCACTTCGTTATCGTACTCCATATCGCTGATAGAAATTTCATGTGAATTTCCTTTGTCTTTAGCTTTAAGAGTTTGTTGACGTCGACCATCATCATCAACCCTTGGATTTAAGAAATGATTGGCATAATTACCCATCTATTTGCACTTGAAACATTGAAGTGTAGTAAGTTCATTCTGTGTATCCCTTCCTTTGATTGCATCATTAGACATCTTCTTCCCATCATTGGGGCATTCAAAGGCCTGATGACCTTCCTTTCCACATTTGGAACATTTACTCGTCCCTTTAAGTCAAATCCATCCATGTTTATTTCCACACATTGAGCTAAGGGAAAGCTCATATTATTTTCAGTGTGCTCTTTAGATTTTCCTTTGAATTCCATTTTCCTCTTCTTATCAAACCCATATGACTGATGGGTTACTCTAATCTCCATCTCAACTTTGAGAGCACATCGAATGATTTACTCATAGCTATTGAAGTCTCTTATGGCTAATGCCCTTCGAAGACTTGGTTTTAAGCCACTAAAGAATCGATCGATCTTACTCTCAGGTTGGATAATAATACCAGAAGCGTACCTTGAAAGTCTTGTAAAATTTGATTCATAGGTACCAACGGATTCATCATCCTTTTTCTTTAGTTAAAGAAACTAATTCTCCATCTTTGTTCGGAGAATACAAGGGAAGTACTTATTAAAAAATAATTTCTTGATCTCATCCCATTCCATGGACTCAATTTCATCTCTTTTCCTCGTATTCTTAATAAGATTCCACCATTGATCAGCATCTCCTTCCAAACGATACATAGCTAGGATGACATTATCATGTTCAGAACATTGAAGAACTGAAAATATCTTTTCAGTAGTACTAATGCATTATTTAGCAACTAATGGATCAGTAGACCCGCTGAATGAAGGTGGACGATGCCACATAAAGGATTCAACATAATGTTGATACTTCCATTGCTTGTTTGGATGTCCTGCATGATTTATAGCTTAATAAAGTTGTGTGAGAATGGCTACAAGATTTTTCATTCCAGATCCCATAATGTTTGGTTGCTCAGGGGGACAATCATTGCATTTCCTGTCACATTCCACATTAACACGATTCTTTCGAGTTCCAACCATTGACTAAAACCAAGAAGAATAGTGTGAGCAACACTAATTATAACAGGAAAACCACATAATCAAGAATAAAACTTCACATTTAAGGTCTTATCATAGGTTATTCATGTCCATTTCTAAAACACTAAGATTGTGTTCTATGCTTAGACTTATCCTTATGGTTCTTACTAAGGATTTCACATCCTAGTTTCCAATGGTTTACGATACCTTTCCTCTAATAACAACTATAATGACCCATACTTTACATACATGGTTATTACATTAGAATTGAAGCACACTTATTACAACATATAACAAAACTAGGAAAGGACCGTATAGGTATAGAGTCTTTAGAAATAGGAAAACATAAACAACTGGTTCATAAAGCATCTACTTTGCCTCCCATTTATTTCATCATATCTAGAGTCCCTTTTGGCATATCCTACTTAATAACCTTCTTCCTGACCTGGGGAAATAAAACATACAAAAGGGTGAGCTGAAATTCTCAGTAAGGGTAAAAAAATGAAATATCAATCACATCAGATACATAAGAACATAACTTTTGGAAATCATAACCTGCAAAAGATATCATAATTTCATAACATAGGATAAATCATAGTAGTGAAATGTAATCCCAATAATCATAACATAAAAAATGAAACTATGTGGCATACAAACATAATCATATAGAATCATTTCTTATTAGTCAAGACTCATTGCCAAGACTATCTTAGTGGAAAAAGTCCATTTCTGAACCGAGTTCACTCCTCGTTTCAGTCCTGTTTCCCTGAACCGGTTTAACCTACCGTTCCAGCCATGTCTATCTCATGAGATATAAAATCTTTACCCAATGTATTAGAGGGAGATATAGGTCCCACCCATCACATAATGATACCATTCATATGTGTGCCACAAAATCATAAACGATACATCATAGCATAACCCATGTAATAAAAATGGGAATATTAAACATCATGACATCATAAAACAATTCATATAAGATAAAGGAATTCATAAAAATATTTTTATCACAAAATATTTATATTAATGTAATAATAGGGATATAAATAGAACCCTATATTATCTTATATGGAAAATAATTTTGATAAAACACTTGAACTCCATTCTTGAGGAAAATATCTTTTCTACTTTAAAAACATTTTTCCTTTCTTAACATGTCTTAAAATTTTAATCTAAATGAAGTTGATTAAAAATAAACTTGAAAACTTGTAAAGGAAGCTTCTTGGAAATAATGTTTTAAAAATCCATTCATACCTTATAAGTTAAAAAACATTCTTCTCGTACTTCTATTGGAAAATTCAAAAAGTACATCATATGAAAAACGACAAAAGATTCCTTTCATATCTTTTACTAAAAACTCACTGAAGGGTAAAATGGATTTAAAATTTTTTAGGTGGATGGAAATAATATTACATATTTAGGGAACATGGATGTGGATGATAAAATTCACCCCAGTAAATACCAAAGTATAAACAATCTCGGATAAAAATGAGATTGTGATATTTTCCCTTACCTTAGGTCGGATTTTCTTCGTAAGTGTCCTAACCTCCTATATAATGATTTAAATAATGTTATTGACTTATTCCAGAATCATACTTATTTGTATGTTAGAATATATGGTCATATTATTTTCTTCTTATTAGTAATATTTCATTAATACTTGTTATTCAGGTGTTTATTACTTCTTGTTCTTATGCGTGTTTTGTTGAATAAATTCTTTTTCATCTTTTTAGGTTATAGATACCTCACTTCCAGAATGGTATTATTGTAATATATATCATATTCATTCAATTCATTTATATAATCATTATTCAATGAAGATCATGTAGAACGAGTCGCGTCACATCGTGGAGACGGTATTCCGTACGTACGCACGAGCGATGATATCGTTCCCATGATCGTGGAATTGTATTGGAGTGTATGTATACTATTTCAGAATCAATATCAGTTTACAATAATCATATATAGTCATTATTTACACCATTATACCCATCAATGTAAGGTAGTGGTGGAAAATAGATTACACCATGGCGTGGAGACGGTATTCTGTACATACGCACGCGTGGTGATTTCGTTTTCCATAGGATGGATAGATGGTGAAATATGGTTGTTTCATACTTATAATAACATATTAGTATATGATTGATACAGATGTTATTACTTCAGAATTAAACAACTAAAAAAGAAGAAGTGGAAGAAGAAATAAAGTTGAATGAATCGGTAATAGACATTACCTTTTCTTTGAAGCGCCTATTTGAGACCACCTCATAGGGAACCAAAATTTGTCTTTGAAGAAGACCGGGAACTCTAGGATGTTTATAGGGAAGTGGAGAAGAGATCTTGGTAGGTTTTGGCGGAGCTTGAAGGCTCAATGTGGTGTGAGGAAAAGAGGGAGGATGTGCCCTTTTATAAAGGAGTAGAGGGGCACCTTTGGAATAACTAAAAATATTATTTTATTATAAAGTCATGTTCGGGTTTTAATAGAACCAAATTGATATAGTTCGAAGCTAAGGTGGGTATGGGTATAAATCCTTTCATCCAATAGAATTTAGATAAGTTTAGGTATCTATTTTAACCTTATCATTTAGATTTAACTTTAAGTTAGATAATTTAACTTTTACCTTGTCTTCTTGTTTTCTTACACTATATGGTTCATAAACATGCTATAAAAAGCCAAACGAACACGAAGTTGTTTATTATTAATATATATAACCTTATATAAGTTATTTGTCTGAACCTTATATTTTTAGGAATAAAATGAAAATTAATATTTTAATATTTGTTTTAAAAACTATTTTATGTCAATTTTGACACTATTTGGAAATTTATTTTTGTAAAAATCATAACAGAATGATTAGTTCATAAATAGTTAATTAAATCAAAACTAACATGTCATATTAACATTTAAAATTATTGGAATTCATAAAAAGTCTCAAATTACATTTATTTGGGTATTTATAACATCAATTATGTCAATATTTCTGTAGTAAGATAATTACTCCATCATCATTGAATCGTAAATAAATTAAATTATATTAAGTCTAAAAATTACAAATAAAATAACATTATGTTGGAAATATTTTTATCTTTATAATGAATATTTATAGTCGAATTTATCTTATGTATAACCCTATATTAAAAATTATTTAGTTATTTAACTTTTATTTTAACTATTTTAACACTTCTATAAATAAATTGATAATAAATGTCCTAATCTAATCCATGTGGGCCTAAATGGTCATATTTTATTCCTAAGGTTGTTTGTGGTCGAATTACACTTATCCAATAGAATGAGGACATGTGTTAGGGTAATAATAATAACACTTTTACCCTTAATTACCCTATTTACTTTTAACCGTGGTAAAAAAATTAAAAAGTTACTGTTCACCAAAAATTATTTTCATCTCATTGAACCACATTTTAGTCCTTCATATTAACCATGTCTCTCGGATTTTCGAAATTCTACTCATAGAAGCCGTAAAATTATGTTTTATGAAAAATTCAATTTTTCTAACTACCACTTAGTGGTTTCACTATTCATCAAAAAAATGAATGTTTCCAAAAAAATACTTAAAATTAGGCCTAAGATATATTTGATATTATGAATTCAAAAATGATGCCTATTTTATCAAATTCAAAACATACCAGTTACATTAACTAATTTAAAAATTAATTCCAATCGTCTAAACAAATAGCTTGTTTTTAAGAGATAATAAATATCAAAAGATTTACACTTGTTTATGTATGGTTTAAATGTGAAATTACATCCAATGACAAACATTATATTAAATTGTAAAAATATATTCTAAATATACTTTAAAACCACTCAAATTAATAATTTATCACAATTGATTATTTCGAATAAAAAAGTTGTTTTTAATTATAATTTAGTAATTTTCACTATTCATCAGAATATGAAAGTTATCCGAAAAGTACCAAAATTTCATCCTAAGATAATTTTGATATTCCGAGTCTAAAAATAAAGTCCATTTAGAAAAATAAAATTTACAAAATTTCAAAAATCGGTTATTACTATTCATAATGACTAGTTTTAATAATATTTTAATAGCATATCGTTGTTTAGTGAAACTCGGTATTGCGTACGACGGAAGCTATCGAGGAAGGCTGCGGTTGCGTGTAAAGCAAGCCAATCTAGTGTTGTGAGTAGTGAAATATTCCTTTTATTATTTATCTAACATAAAAACAAAATATTTCTCATAAAAGCCTCGGGTGTTACAGAAAGACTATATAGAGAGAGATGCATAGGACGTGCGAGGTTGGGGGAAAGCATTAAAAGAATGGGAATTTAGTAGTATGGTAACTTTTATATTAACTATTAAATTATATACTACAATATACGTTACTTGTTGAGAGTAGCTAGGGTGAGGCAGGGAACCTAATATATCTATTTAGGTGATGAGTTAGTTTCTCTTGTTGTTCACTATGGATTAGCATGCTTTCTTTACTTTTGCAAGAGTGTCTTCAGGGATGATCCTACTATGTATACTATTATTCTCATTCTATGTATATATATACTCTTTTTCAAGTCACATGGAGCAGGTTCGAGATCAAGATATTTTCTTCAAGCTAGGGGTTGCAGGAGCTGTTCGTCCACATGTTTGAAACTATTTTTACTTTCTTTTGGGTAATTGATGTTTTCTCCTTCTAGTTGTAGTAGTTTTTCATGAAATTACATATTTGAACTCGGGTTTTAATTTATATTTCATTCTATGTTGTAGTTATTTGATGTCTATGTTATCTATCCGTTTTGATGTGTTCTCTTATAGGGTAATGCCTCCCATATGTGTGTCTACTCTATGCTCAGTGCTAGTCGCCAACCCGAGGCCTACTGGAGTTGAGACTTGGGGGTCATCATCTTCCTTCTCACATTGTTTCTAGGATGTGTACACATTGTGGTGAGGGGTCATAACAGTTATGTATCAAAGGTTTTATTTGAGAGAGTATAGAGTATGGTGTTAGACCTAGGTGAGGTTGCATGGGTAGGTTGGTAAAAAGTGTCATTAATGTTTAGTAAGTGATCTAAACACTCGAGACCGGCTAAGACATATGTGTTTAGGGCCCCCAATGATATGATGTGTGGACCATTATATTTACAATGGATACTAAACGAGGTGATACTAGTTGCAGGGTAGAGACCTCGGAAAGGATCATGCATCATTATTCGTTTTGTCTATTTTGGAAGGTGTAGACCTTGGGATAGGTTAACATAAAATGAATAAAAGAAAAAAATTAATTAATTAATGCGAAGACTTCAATATTATAGGTTTAAGATCTATATTTGTATGTTGTTTTACAAGTGTCGCTCCAAGTTGACGTCTTAGTTAGTATCACAAAGAAGATGTCCTAAAGGTTGTGCCAGCATATTTTCGTAGGGTAGAGGTTAAAGACAAAGACACTTGGAGGAGGACACTCAAAGAGTTTTAGCGCCAGTGTCTACAGATGTGTGAGGCCTTTGTTTCAAATGCAGTCACAAAATACTGGTTGGAGGAGGTCTAGATAGGCTTTAGTTTGATCTGTTCTCATATAGAGCATTGGTTGTCCTTGGTTGTGATGTTGCTCTGTGGAGGAGAGGGTAAGTGATGGATCTTGTTCCTCGAGGATCATGAGGAGTCAGTAATCTCATGGGAGGAGTTCAGATACTAGTTTAGAGCCGAGTTTCATTATTCGACCGCAAAGGCTTCCAGTCGCAAGGAGCTTCATACCCTTTTATAGGGGAGCACTAGTGTGAGAGAGTTTGGAATCCATTTCATGAACCTTTTATGATATTTTTTGAACCATTTTCCAGATGAGGATTCCAGGGCTAGGCATTTCGAGGAGGCTTTGTGTCCAGAGATTCAGTTCTAGGTCACCCCATTTATACTGAGGACATATCATTAGGAGATGAAAAGTGAAGAGTTCGTCGATATGAAATTGTCCTAATAAGACCTTCATGAGAGGGTAGTCATCATGATTCCTCACTAAGCTTAGTGGTGGCCTGAGGATCCTGGATTTCACGGCTGAAGAGATTCTGTTCGGCTGGGTGTTTGAATCAGCCATCATCATCTTGTTTCTCTGGGGGTAGCAGTTCTCAGGTATATGCCAATTGATCATGTGCTTGTTTTTTTTGGTTGAGGTCATCAGTAGTGAAAGTACTGGACCTTTTAGTGTTGTCATCGTGCAGTAGGTGTTCCACTCTAGGTTCCTCCGTTGAGGTAGTTCCAGTAGAGGCAACAGCAGCAGGATTCCCAAGATTTAGATCAGTAGATGGTAGATGGGGTAGGTAGAGGATATTCATTTGACGATCCCCATCCTCATAGCGCATAGCACAGTCATGGTGGTGTTCATCATGAGGGTCATCGAGGTCGCGGAGGAGGCTGTGGTCAGATTCATGCATAGTGTTGCCAGCTTCGGACGAGTTAGAAGTCTTTCGATGTACCCTTTTTATGTTTTCTACCTTGGTGTATGCCTTGTTTGATTGAGGATCAACACACTCCATCAAATCAATTACCTATTTACATGATTTGGGAATTGAGGTGGAGAGGCTTCCAGTTCCCTTGGTGTTGACTACACAAATTGGAGCCTGATCTAACCTGTCTTAAGTATGTAGAGACTGTGAGATAGTGTTGGGGCAGTACCCCTCTTGGAGAGATTTGGGTGGTAGTGGACATGATGTTATTTGGGTGAGACTTCATGGAGTCCCAATGATACTGTCTTGGGTGTAGTATCTAGAGGAGGTGGTGAGTCTTCATGGATTCCCAAGGATGAGGATTTTTGATCGAGATCCTCACTTTACGTCTAGAGTGTGGAGAGGTCTCCGGCATGCTTTTGATTCTCAGCTATGCCTTAGCACATATTTTCATCCTAAAATGGATAGTCAGATAGTGTGAACCACCCAGACTCTTGAAGACATTTTATGCACCCGTGTTATTGATTTTTGAGGTTCATGGATGATTCCCTTACCCTTGGTGGTGTTCACCTAGAATAATAGTTATCACTCCACCATCGGTATGGAACCATTGGAATCCTTGTATAGACAACCTTTCCATTCTCCATTATTCTAGACTGAGGTCAGAGAGTCAGTAGTTCCTTGACATGAACTAGGGCAGAATACAACAGAGATGGTTTAGGTGATTTGTGAGAGGATGAATACAGCGCAAGATCGTCAAAAATCATATGACGATCAAAAGAGGATACCCTTAGAGATTGATGTTAGGGATCACATGTATCTGAAGGTGACTCCCCGTTAGGGGCAATGAAGGCTTGGTCAAGGGAGTAAGCTTTCTCCCTAGTTCGTTGGGCCATTTGAGTTTCTAGCTTGTGTTGGAGTAGTGGAATATCAAGTAGCACTTCCCCCATAGAAGAGTCAGATACATGATTTTTTTCCTTGTATCACATATCCAGCATTATCTTCATGATGTCTCTCACGTCATCTATTGGGGAGATATTGCTGTGGATAATGATGCGACCTTTGAGGAATGACCTGTGGAGATCCAAGACCGTAAAGATAAGGTTTTGTGTGGGTGTTTTATCCCCTTGGTTCGTGTCTTGTGGTGGCACGATGGCATGGAAGAGAGTACATGGGAATGTGAGTCATAAATACGTGCTCAGTACCCAGAATTGTTTGATGTTTAACTCCTATCATGTAACGATGTACCCTTTGTGGGTATTGACCTTTCATGTTTATAATATGTATTCCATTTTTTCTTTTTGTGGCTTACTCTCTTTTGATTGGTATTGCGATGGATGTTTGTTCGGACCCTGTTTCGTTTTTCCTTTAGGTGGGATTTTTAATTTTTGACGACGAGAATATTTTGAGAGGTATTAAATGTAATTTTATAGACCACACTGGTCCATTACATTGTGAAAATTAAATGTATGAGGTTTTTTGGGAGGTCAAGGTGACTTTTCCCCATCATTATTGCAAATTTCCATTTCCGTGAATAGTTCCATTGGTGAAAAGTTCCAATGGTAGACCATTGGGAATAGTGTAATCGGTGACCATTTGTGAACAGTGTCATTGGTGACCTTCTGTGAACAGTGACATCGATAACCTTATGTGAACAGTGAAATGGTGACCTTATGTTAACAGTGCTATCAGTGACCTTTTGTGAATACTGTAATCGGTAACCTTCTGTGAACAGTGCAATAGTGACCTTATGTGAACAGTGTAATCGGGGACCTTCGGTGAACATTGTCATTGGTAACATTATATGAATAGTGCAATGGTGAGGTTCGATTGGTGACCTTTATCCTTTTCCATATTTTGAGTTCATTAAGAGTGATTCTAGAATGGTGAAGTTCCAACGGTGACATTGTCCCATTGGCAAATTTTTAGTTCATGAATAGTGTTTCATGAACTGTGAGATTCAAATGGTGGCCTTTTTTCTTTACCAAATATTGAGGTCATGAACAGTTTTTTCAGGACGGTGAAATTCCAATGGTTACCTTTTTCATTTGAAAAATTTTGAGTTCATGAATAGTGTTTCTAGAATAGTTATATTCCAACGATGACCCTTTTCCATTGCCAAATATTGGGTTCATGAATAGTGTTTGCAGAATGTTGAGGTTCCAATGGTGAGGTTCATGAATAGTTTTTTTCCTTGTCCAAATTTTGTGTTCATGAACTGTGTTTCCAAAACGGTGAGGTTCCAACGATGACGTTCATGAATAGTGTATCCAGAATGGTGAGGTTCCAATGATGATGTTCTAATGGTGAGGCTCATAAATAGTGATTTTCCTTTTACAAATTTTTTGTTCATGAACAGTGTTTCTATCTTACTATAGTTCTCCCCTTTAACGTTTCCTTTGATTTAAAATGCATTTAAAACCGTATTTAATGACTTTAAGACTGATTCAAAGGACGTAACTCCTATATTCATTTCTCATAAGGATCAAGGTGTTTTTTCATGGTCAAATTTCATGGTTTAATGTGATTATCATTTAATAGAAAAACACAATGTATCGTAAACCACTACTCCATTAAATCTTCTAAAGGGACGATATATCTTCCACCCCAATTCTTTCTCCATGATCTCATGTGTGAGATTCTCTACAATCTCATTCCATACCATAGGAGTTTTGAAATCAATTTTTACTCCTAGGATTTTTTTCTTCTCTATTTTGATGAAACCAAGAAGTACTGATTAGGCTTCGATATAAAGTATGATCTATCATTATTATTTTGGGTTCATCATATCTTTTTTCTATTCCATTTTTATAGTATTTTACCCCCAGGTTCCTAATGGTATTTTCATGGCTGTTGGCCAATTTGGTGGTGACTCTACATCCTTGAGTGGATACAATTATCACAGGGGAGGAAATCTTATCCCGTTGTGTGGCTCATTCTCATATAAATAATGTCAAGAACTGTTTGAGATATGGGATTTGTTTCTTCACATTTATTTTATGGTCCACTATATAGTTAGCATTTTTATCCCACTGGATCATAATGGAATTGACATAATAAATATTTGAACCGGATAAATAAATTAATATCAATCATATGATATTTCCTAATGTTATTCTAGATAGTGTGATATCTATGCAAGTTTTTTAGATTTTTTTATTTGATGAAAATTAATAGATAACATAAAGTTGAAATTAATAGGTAATTGTTTGGAAAAAGATATAGTGGCATGTAAATGAATCTGGTTATCGTTGTCGTAATTAAATGTTAATCAAATTTGTGCAGTAAGCATGGTTAATTATTTTTGATAGATTACTGCTAAGGTTTCACAAATTTGGGAACTACGATAATAAACCAGTTTATCCAAGATGGAATAAATGACTGGATGATGGATAAATGATAATTCATTGTCGGGTTGTGAGTTACCCACTTGACTGTTTAAGGGCCAAGATCACATTTGATATGATGTTTTTTTTTCTTGCTGCTTGTGTCATGGTGTGATCCCTAATTGCTGTTGTGATATGTTGGGGCATGGATGCCTATTGTTTTTTGCAGTAGTTGACGCCTAGAGTTGCGAGATGCATCAGTTTCTTCATGTGGTTGTTGGGGAGGATACCGGTGATGATGGAACAGGTTGGATTTGAATGTTTGGATTCTTGTTAATTCCCTGATTAGTTAGCGGCTTTACTTTTCCCACTAATCAAGGCAGTGGGTCTTGCATACCCTTATTCTAAAAGGGGTGATGAGGTGTGGGGTATTCAACATGCTTTCCATGTCTATCTTCTCAAGGGATTATTGGTCTACACTATTGCTATAGGAGGCAAAGACTTAACGGGTAGTTCATCTAATCACCGTGTTTATAACCCTTGTGTTTTTAGCATAGAATGTTTTTATTGAATTTCTAGGAATATGGGAATGTAATGTTGTAAATATGTAATTGAATACATGTTGTTATCCCATGTTGTGGGAGCTTTCTAGGACGCAATGCAGAGGTTAAAATTTTAAGAAGTGGAAGTGGTCTTTGGGGTGTGATGCTAATGAAATTTAATGTAGAATTGTTAATGGTTAATTAATATTTACAGAATGAATTAATGTAAATTGGAACTGAAAAAAAGGTAATGAATTAAGGATATAATTCTATTTAAATGGTTGTGTACATATGGGAAACCCGAGTTGTAGAAGTGTCAGTCAGGAGTCCGAGTGACGTTAGTTGCAGGTGAGTCTAAGACTAGGTTATTCCCGTAATGTGGTTGTAAGCTATATTATATTATGTAATTTTGGTTTTTATATACTCTACTCTACCTAGTCAGTAAGGGAAAATGACACCCAGGGGATCTTGAGTCATCGGGGGGTGTTTCCTCCAACATTCTGGTGGGAGGATGGATCGCTAAATACCCTCTTTGACCCCTCTCCCTTCTATTGTTAATTACTTGTGCTATTATCAATAGTAGTTTGTTTTCAACAAATATGCATGCAGAGGGATAAAATGGCTTGTGGTTATTCACAAACATATATTCTGGATATAGTTTCCTTTGGAGTACTATAGGTGTGACGTGTGTAGGATATGATGGCATTATGATCCTTACTCGGTGTATGGGAAGTAACATTATGAGGTATAATACTCGACGTATGAAAAATGTTATGTGACCTTTGGTGGATCCAAGAAACTACCTTGTTACTTTTCTAACATTGATGAAAATTTTTGTTCACAGGGTACATATTGTGGTTCTTCCCCCAAGTGTCTTCAGGCAGTCCTTTTTAGATAGAGATTCTTAGGACGTGAAACATTGGGGAAAATTGGCAAACCAGTGGGCAAGAAGTAGTGTGGAACCCTAGATATTATTTATTATATTACACAGTCTTGAATAATTTACTTGGTGAGAGTATCCATGGTGGGGTTGGGAAGATAGTATATCTGTTTAGGTGACGAGTTAGTTTCACTTTTTTCACTTTGATTTAGCATGATTTCTTTACTTTTTCATGAGAGGCACCAGGTAGGATCCTACTGAGTATACTATTATACATACCCTATGTATATATAAACAGTTTTTCAGGTCACTTGGAGAGTGATAGTGATTAAGCTTGTTTCTAAAAGAATTGGGTTGCAAGAGCTATTCATGCTTGTGGTTGCTACTCTTTTTACATTATTTTGGGTACTTTAAATTTTCCTCTTCCTATAATAGTAGTTTTCCATGACATTACACATGTGAACTTGGGTTTTCATTAATATTTTCGTCTGAGTTGGAGTTGGTTGGTGTCTATATTGTCTCTCTATTTCGGATGGGTTCACTTAGAGGTTAATGCCTCCCATATGTGTGTTTATTATACCCTCAGAGCTAGTTGCCAACCAAGGGCCTACAAGAGGCGGGTCTCGGGGGGTCATTATCTACCTTCTCACATTTCTGGCCAGGATGGTTACACTGTGTGGGGAGGGGATCGTGACAATGATTTAACAGATTAATTAGATATCATTTCATATATATAAGAATTGATAACGTCACCGATTACTGTGGAAATTTATCTCCATTAGAATGGATATTTTGCTTAGGGATTTTGGTGAAGTCCGAAGGTAGTTCGTAACGGGAGGCCAGTGAATGATAAAGTGGTTCGGGTTGAGGGAATTATACAGAAACATTAATGAAAAATGATCTATCCTCTTAAGAATCAATATGATGAGGAGGAATCTCTATAGATAAAGAGAGTGAATTCCCTATGAAGTACGCATATGGAGAGATCCAGTATGCGGAAGCAAAGGTAGTCCACAAAAATAAAACAGTTTGTGGACTGAAGGGGTTTTGCAGACGAGTTTTGCAGAATTGGTATGTAGTGCCGGTACACGATTGCGAAGGCTGAGGCAGTCTGTGGACAGAGGCATTTTTCGGAAGAGATAACAGTATGCACAGTAGGAGGTTTGCTTACAAAACTCCGAACTAATTACGCTGGAGAGTAAGGTGGTTTGTGGTTTTTTCAAACAAAATTGAAGAGGCTTCAATTCAGTTTGAGAAGGTATTTTTCAATACCTAGGAGTACTCGGGAAGTTGTAATTCAACTAAGGGTGAAAACAAAAATTCAATAGATCATGTAACTATAGTTGAGGATGTAGGAATTAATGAATATGAAGGGGCGTACATGTCCAAAAACTGTGTTTTACCTACAAGTCGATAACCTATGAGTGGATTCTTTTCCCTGAAATGTGAGTGAAAGAAGATGAATATTATGACCCATTCCACTGATAGTGAGCTAGAGAAAAACGAATAGGGATTATCCCTTGGGAATTCAGTGAGAAAAACATAAACATTATAAAGTTAGTCATCCTGGGCGTATAAAATCTACCCCGAAATTTTTACTCATTTTTTGCAGTGACAATTTGTGAATTTGGTACATCGGCACAATAGTCTTGTATGCTCCATGGATGTATCCCAGTGAGGGTTAACCAAGTTAAAATCATTTTTTATCATGCATGAATTCATATCTATTCATATAAATGGTTATATAGTAGTTGGTTTTATAATTTCATTTTTTAATTTGAAAAATCAATATAATTCATTTAATATTATTTATCATACTCTAGTATTAAGAGGGTATATGTTTTTTTAATTTTGTTGGAATAAATAGTTTATATTAATATTCAATAAAAATATATATTTTTCACATATATGGAATTCATTGAAGGCTTATAGGGAGAAACAAGCAACCCCACCATTAACCCTATTTTTTATGGAAATATTAGTAGTAACCTATGAATCTTTCCCCAATAGGGGATGGGTTGGGGACTATAAAAAATTTAATGATAATAAAATGAAGTAAGGAATTACCCATTTAGATCCATGTAGTTGAAAAATACACCAATTAAAAAAGAACGATCAAAAGGTAATAAAACAATAATAGTACATGGATACTATTTAAATTTATTTTAATTTCATAAGATCATGATAAATATTACAAAATATACAATCAATTCCCTGAATTAAATAATGTAATATTGAAAACAATATCACCACTAATGTCTAAAAACCACCTGGTTTGAATTTTTTAAGGTCCAACACAATCCATAGAACCTTCTAATAATTATGAAAATACTATATCAAATTAGTGGTATGTATAATGAATACTCAACCATTTCATACCATAAAACATGTTTATCATTATAAAAAATTATAATATATATATAGTGATATGTACTAAAACTATCCAATTATACCATAGTATGTAATTTCTATGAAGTCTTCTAACAAAAAGAGTGAAATTCAAAATATAATATTAGTATAAGAATAATAAAATCATGTAAATTAAAAAAAATGTAGCATAAACTCACTTCCCCACTAATAATGTTACCATACATCCAAAAAACTGATATTTTTAATGTCTCATCCTTCCCCATATGTTTATACCAATATATATCGCATTCATTAATATAACAAATCATAGGAAAATAAATTTTAATTTTATCCCTTGTCCAAACACCCATTTCATTATCTAAGGTGAGAGGGTGTCTTGTTGTCAATGTATAACTATTACAGCCTATATTATGTGTGTTAATGTGTACCAATACCTGCATGGGTTTTGTTTAAGAAATAGAACTCAATGGTTGTCTATAAGAATATTTAAGTCCCCATAAATGATAAAAAAATAACTAAATAAAAAATGATATAAAAATATCATGTACCCCCCACAATTTCCTATCATACAATTTTCATATATACATATCTCATTTTATAAATGATATTATATTTATAATTTTAGATTATTTTTATAATAAATTACTATTCATGATCATATTTATTTCATAGCATTCTCTATAATTCCAATTTTCATGTCTCCCTCCCCATATTGGTACCTTTCCTTGGAAAACAATGAGTAGTGTTTGATAATGATTCATGAAGCCTACCTAATATAGTCCACTGGTTGTTAAGTAGAACTGATGTTATATCAAACACTCAAATGGAAGGTATTACCCATTTAGAAGAATATGATGAACATTTGACAAGATGGATTCAGAAAAAAAAATTATCTGTAATATAAAACTATGTAATGATCCCAACAGATACAAATAATTTAAAAAAATTGGAACAAAAACCAAAAGAATATATATTTAAAATGAGAAAACTATTTCGAGTGACCTATATAATCAATTAATTCAAAAACTACCCTATGACCTAGTAATAACAATCCCAATATCCAACTAACTATTACCTACATGAAGACCCATTCAAGAACATATTTTCATAAACGACTTTTAACTGTTATTGAATCTCACATTTATTTAACATTATATCATACCCTTACTTGCAATTTTTTTATAAATGGTAGACCATTGTTCCCACTATTTTTACCTTTTTTAAAAAAATTACCCCTCACTCTGCCCAATTTCATTCTCAAAATTTCCCTTATATCCTCAGGAAAATATGGTTAAAATGTTTCCTTAATACAGAAGGCTCCTTATTTTCTATGATAAATCACTTAAATGTATAAATAATTTATTTGATTAATGGATTAAAAAATATGAAACCTTCATTCCATTTAAATGGGTTAAAATGACATAATCATCATGTTCTTATAGACTTTTGAAATGAAATTATTTTTACATGAATCCCATTTATTTTTTTCTAAATAGATTATTTGTGAAATAATTTATTATGATTACTTTCATTCACATTAATAATCAAATATTAGGGGTGCAACCTGATATCTCTTTAATGAATTGGGTAAATAATTCAGTCACTAGAAATGATATGTTTTCTGATATCATTATGAATAACCTTGGTAAAGTTTTGGACATGCAAGAGATAATCCTTGGTGATATGAATATGAAAGTATCATTTTATTATTGTAGCCACATTTCCATGTTGTGATTCATGTTTTTGTTATTATGATATAGTCATTCTTGTTTTTATAATTTCATTATGATATTCTTCATGTTCTTATTTCTATTTCCCATGGTCACATGTAATGTTTGTTCCATCTATCCAAAATTAGGCCTTATACACACCCATTCCTTTGATATATGTCCTCAAGTTATGAGATGTAGTAAATTTACGTAGGATTAACATATGAAGAAGCATTTTATGTGTATTAGAAATATGTTTTATGTTTTCATGTATTTTGTACCCTTTTCCAAGACACTAATAATTAAATGAAACTCTTTTTGTAAAATGCAATGAAAAATTATTGTAATAAAATTACAGCATTCTATATTAGAAAAACCCTATGAATGTATTTGGAAGTATATAAATATATAAAAATATTATGATTTATATAATCATTATAAAATAATTTTACATTAATGTTAATGTTATAACTAGTGTTGAGAATATTTTTTTTTTCAGAATGGTATTATCTACTCTCTTTCATTCCATTTTTTATAAATGATGTCTGGCATAAGGAATAGGAACTACACTAATTCACATAATCCAAGGAGATTGAATGATATGTTTTTGAGGTTTTGAATAAAATATTTATTAGGGATCTAGCTTCCCAAACCTTCTCATTATATGAGGATATAATATCTTGTTCTATCAATTGAGATAATGAATTTTAAAATTATTAATTATTTGTAAGGAATAAAGATAATAAGAGGATTATAGAGAAAAACTATGAAAAAATTGAATAAGTGATAGAACGATTTTCCAAAAAGTTATAATTTTATAAATAAACACCCCAGTACTTTCATACAAGAAATTGGATTTATTTAAAATTTGGTAAATAAATGGCACATTGATTGTGATTACAAGTGACAGGGGGGGAAAATTTCCAACGTACAATTCTAATATTGTATGGATATAAAATGATAAGAAAATTAATTTCTCCTGAAACATTGGAATATACCTAATAATAATATATGGGAACAAGTAGAAGTATACGCTATTACCACACATGAGAGAATATGTGGAATGATACTGAGGACCATGAAACGTGTATTAGTGGAAAGTTTATATTTTGGTAGACATGTGATTTTGGTAAGATAACAAGTCATATAGTCTTTATGTTGAGATACTAATGATATTATTATTAGATTGTTTTTTTGACAATGAAATATCTTAATTATTTCATGTATTATCTTATCATTATTGTCTTTACTACATTCTTGTTACCAAGAATGGTACATTATATATAATCATTAGAATAAATAATTTATTCATTATGTTTTATGGTTATTAATTTATTAGGATAGTTGGTATGATAAAATAAGTGGATGAATATGTTTTTGGGTAATCTATTTGATTGTATATCTTGGGGAATTGAGTGATATTTTTATAAAAATATATTTTGGATGAGTCAGAGGATTAACTACATATAAAAAGGATTATTTTTATCTTTTTTCACGACCCGTCCTCGGGGCATGTGTCGTGTCTTCCCCAATCCCGCCTTCCATAGGCCATGGGCTGGCGACTAGCACCCAAGGAAAATCCTAGATAAAAAGGGAAGAATTACATTTAAAACTATAACACACTCAGACTAAACACAAGCAGTTGAGGCAACAAGTAATAAAAATAGAAATGTAAGGTGTGCAGAAAGTAAGTGGGCCAGTATACAAAACCAACTGAAAAACAAGTACAAGTAAAAAGGGAAAACAAATCCTGGATCATCCACCAGAAAATCGTACCTGAAGGGTAGGTAAAGAACTCGAACAACTTTTCCCAGTGGTAATTCCCGTCTACTCCAACTCCGAGCAGCCTCTCGTCCATCACCCTCAGCCTCGATCACTGATGTCTGTCATCTGGACAGAACACAACAAGGTGGGGGTGATGCCAATGCGGGGGTCAGTATACCAATACTCAGTAGGGGACCCCGAGACCCTTGAAGGTCTCCCAGAACCCAGAAAGGATAACCACAGTAGATATATACAATCATATAGTATCAACCAACAATATTTAGGTATATGCCAATACATATACCAATGTTTTCAATCACAATCCGACTCCAACTCTCGATCCCAAGCACAATCCATTCCCCAAAAAAAGTAAATTCAACCACCATGATGACAATGGTTGAAATACATGACTCATATCACACAGGTATACATCTTTCGTAATGTGATAGAGATGATCAGATATAGACCCTGATTAATCTATGTTGTCAGACCCACATAGTATACAAGACTAGCTAAGCTATTAAACCCACACCGGATACATGACCATCTATTCTGTCAAAACAACACAATATAAAGGAACAGAAGTCAGCATTGTCAGACCCATGGAGGATCCATGGTATATTAGTCATCATTGTCGAACCCATGAAGGATTTTGGTACAGCAGTCATTACTGTCGAACCCACAGAGGATTTCGGTATAGTATCATCACTGCCAGCCCTAGGGTTCCCGCACACAGGACGCTTGATTCTTGGAGGGTCCACTCCTTGATCCATGTTTCAATACATCAAATATCACTAAGTCTTGAGTTGATATATCATATAGTTATACCTCATCATAAGGAACCCAACGTGACATATGGCGCGTCAATTAGACTCTGGGTCTGAGAGTTATTGCCATTTCTGTTCGGGGGGGGGGGGGGGGCTGGTTGGATTTACGCTTGATTCAAACCCAGCCATTTTTCAAATTTGTACAAAACATACTTAGAGTATACCAACGCACTACCTCATCATGAGGTTCCCAGTTCCATAGATGACATGTAGATCAGAGGTGCGGTCTAGAAGTTATTGGCATTTAAGCGAAGACGGGCCCATCCCGTCAAGCCCAATGGGTTTGCGGGTCGGCCGGACTAGGCTCGTCCGGTCCGACCTAGCTGGGGTTTGGCTCTACCCGGTGGGACGCTTCCCACCCTTGCACCTGGCCCTCACTGTGTGCCGGTCCGTTTCACCGTGCGCTGCCATGCGCTGCCGCCTCCTCCTTTGGCCCGAACGGCCGTAGCCTACCAGTTTGGCCCAGCGCACGCGGCCCGCACTTCCTACCACAATTATTCACACGCGGCGCCTACAGGGGTTGCGATTCTCCAGCTCAGCCCGCATGTGACCGTCTAGTTCGCCTAGTCGAGCGGCCTATAGATGCGGGCCACATCATCCTCCACACGACGCCAATGGGCACCGCAGTTCTCCAGCGGGTCGATTTGATTGGTTGGATGGTCTTCCTAGGGAACGAGTGGCCTGAGTGGCCACCGGTCCCTCGACGTGGCCAGCATGATGCTACCACCGCAACTGCCACCTCTTGTTTCCGGCACTGCCACCCGATGACCCTCCTTCTGCAGACCACCAGATTCGCTCCGGTGGTCTGAAATTGGAACCGTCTACGCCGGGGGTCCTCTCTGGATCCCACCCTCAGCACTAGAACCTCAATATTCTGTCGCTGCCACTTTATCCCGTCTACCACAAATATGAAAAAATTTCTAAGCACGTCACAAGATTAGTGGAGGGAATCAGGCCATGTTTGGATTCGCCCCCACCCTCCACGTTAGCAGATTATAACAGGGTTCAATAAATATCATCAACAAGACCATTCCATCCTAGTTATAAACCCTGCATGTAATTCGTCCCTTACTTACAAGAATGATCAAACTGTGGATAATCCTGTTCTTTGGATAGTACGCGTTCTCCATTTAGAAATAAGAACAGAGAACGCCAAACCCACGAAAGGTAAGTCCCCTACCCTGCAATTGGTGACCGCTTGATGGTGTCGCGGGATGATTGTGTCATTACATTGACATCGGGAGGGGATGATGCTGTCGTTGGCGATGTTCTTCATGAGCTACATCTTCCCATTCTAGCCCCAGTTGGAATGGAAGGAGACGGCATCATCGTTCCTTGGTGGAGACGGGTGTTCTTCATCGAGAGGTTATCGTTCCTCCAAGAGTTCTCCAAAAGCTCCACCAATTCACCCAACAAAGGAAAAATATGCCAACCCCAACCATAATAAATAACACATATTATTATGCTCACATAATGAATTCAAATTAATTCAAATTAGAAGATACAATTAATTAATTGAATGTTTAGTTAATTAATTGAGAGATTGAGTTTGAACATTAAGAGGGAAGGTGCAAAGTGAAGAGTTTAATCAATTATGGGAATTACAAGGGTTAAAGAGGGTTAAAGGGTGTTTAAGGGGGTTGAGATAGTGTGGGCCCCACCACATAATATTCTCCCATGTGAGGTTATGTGGGGATGGCCCCACCTACAACATCCTCTTGGAGGATTAAACCACCACTTACATAAAAATATGTTAGTCAAATTTTTATTTATTTTATTTAGAAAACCCAAAAAATTAACTTTCGCTCTCGATAAAACGCAAATGCGGTAATGGTCTCCTTAAGATAATAATGGAGCTGTGAGTTCATCGGTGTCCTCAGATTTCAATTCCAAGCACTGGTTCAAAAGATATAAAATTCTTGCAGGTACATTACTGAATGTACCCAAACGAAACATTTGAAACTGATTTTGGGAAAACCAGGACACATAATCAGGCGCTGTCAGAAACTATGGACTCGTAAAATTCCCATGTATTTAAGGAAAAATATTTCTACAGTATTTCCATTTTTTACATAAATGTAACAACATGGCCCTTCTGATAGCACAAACACTCTGCCTTAACATGGTTGTCGGGTCCTGGCCTACCAGGTACCACCATATTCCCCACAGACAGGTGGTGCCCACCCTAGGGTCCACCCACATGCCCGAACGGGTCTTCTGACTAATGAAAGTCCCCACAGGCCAACACATGTCCTTTCCAGTGTGCTTTTTCCTCACTCACACACACCCTGGGAAACATTTCATAAGGACACCCATCAGGATCACTACTCTAGGCCAAACAGGCTTAACTTTGGAGTTCTAATCAGACAGGCTTCCGAAAAGGAAGGTGCACCCTATGGACATGAGTTATATCATATAGTAATTTATCCCTTTATCATTTGGGGGTGTTAAAATCACCCCCCCTAGAACACAACATCCTCATTGTGGGCCCAACATCTCAACCCAGGCAGTGCACAACACTTAAGGCTGGGTTCCACCTCTAATACAAAATGTAAAAACTGGGCCACGGTGACATCACATACACCCTGTCGTAACATGGTCGTCGGTTCCGAGCCTACCAGGTACCAATGGTTTCTCCACAGACACATTGATCCCACCATAGGGTCCACCCACATGGTCGAACGTGTCATCTGACTAATGAAATTCTCCACAGGAAAACACATGTCCTTTCCCTTATTCTTTTTCCCTACACACACACACCTTGTGAAACATCCCAGAAGTTCACCCATCATGACCAATAATCCATGCCAAGCACACTTAAATGTGGAGTTCTAATCAAACAATCTCTAGAAAAAGAAGGTGCAACTTGTTACCATGAGTCATATCATTTAGTTATTTAACCATTTATCATTTGGGGGTGTTACATCTTTTCATATTGTTGTTCGTTGATAACATGTTCTAACAATTTTTTTACTAATTATTTATAGGTGAGAGGAATGTGTATTAAATATTTTGATTCATTTTATTTTCTTCAGGAGAGGAAAAATATCTTCAGTGTCCATTCCTCGAAAAAGAATTTAAATTAGATGGAACCAAAACCAAAGGATGAAATTATTATAATGGCATATTATAGAGTAATGTTTGATTATTTTCTTAAATGAATATTTCTATAGTATAAAAATTACTATACTCTATTAAATGGTTTTTTTAGAATTTTTTTGCAATTAATATTAGGAATACAAGGTCTTTTAACCAATCACATATTTACAGTTTTCTGACTATTATGTTTCAAATGAACATGGTCACTATCACTATCCAACAGAGCATGATAGTTATATATTTCATCCATTTCCATGTTTTCAATTTCTTATAATGTTCTCATATTCGAAAAATTCCTTTTTGGTGACATAAAATTTTTATTTCCCTCTTATTAAAATGATGTTTTATTAAGTCTCTCTAGGACATTGGTTTCTTAACATAAGAATTTTCATTTATAAAACATTGACTTTTGAAGATTTATATAAAAAATGAGGGAATAATATTTTTAGTGTGGGTAAAATTTAAATTTCTAGTATTTTCTTCAATGTTACCATTGGAATTTAATCTCGTAGAAAGCATGCATTTTAGACAAAAACCAACATAAATGAACAGTGAAATTTCATTATAACATTGCCATTTAATTAATATGAATTGATAGTATCAACCACATCATCGAATATATATAATATATATTCAATAAAATGTTTTTACATTCATACAATTGATATGATTGTCATAATATATGAATATATCGACAATCATGGAAGAAGATTTTTTTAAAGTTTGTTTTGTCACATTTTAATGCAGCAGATTATTTTAAACTAACTTTATAAAAATTAATAAATTATATTTGAAAAAAACATCATTTTTTAACGTTATAATAATGTTAGTGTGAATTTTTGATATTTTTTCTGAGATATTTCTTTTTCTAATAAACGGTGAAAGTTATTGAATTTTTATTAGAATGATAATTTTCATCTAATTTATTTATACATTAAAATTTTATATAAAAAATTCTTTCAAATTATAAAAATTTCAATGATACCTCAATGTAAATGATGTTGTTAATTTTAATGAATTTCACATTGAAATTGGATATAAAAATATTCCATCCTTTTAAACATTTTTTCTTTGAAAATCCTTTGTTTCGTCTCTTCTACAAGATGAATATATAATTATTATATAAATTTTTATGATTTTAAATTTAAAAAATTTATTTTCTAATTTGAATCCAAATTTCCAAATTTATTAAATAGAACCCTTATGTTTTGTACATTACTAAAAGTAACATTTGTAAATTTTCTTACCACGGTAAAGGGTAAATAGGGTCAAAATCGAGTAATAAAGGGTAAAAATGTTATTACAATGATTAACAAATGTCTTTAAAACATTACCCTACTTCATTGGATGTGTATTTTTAGTCAATATTATTTCAAACTAAAAGTATATGGAATCTAATGGATCATTATAAGTGATTATTTAACTTATAATATTTTATTTAATGAAATAAAATGATGCCATTATCATGTTCATATTAATTAAAATATATTTATTGTTGGTTTATCCAGAGGAGACATTAGTCTATAAATATTTATTTTAAATCTAAATTATTTTTCATTATAATGGTAATTTATTACTAATATTTATTGTTTAAACGAATTATTGATATTTATTCACAACAGTGATGGAGTAATTATTTTACTAATGTAAATATCGAATAATGTTATTAAAATATTTATATAAATATAATATGATATAATAAAATTTATCATCTAATATTATAGATAAATTATAATTTCAATGGTTATATTAATTTAGTTTTTTCGAATTTGTTTTCTGGATTGACATATGATAAACTTAATGGAATAAATAACCTCAAATTTTACATAAATGATATTTTTTAAAAACAATATTTTAATGTGATATAAAAGTTTTAAAAATTAATGATTTCCCATCTGACATGTAAAATGGTGGAAATATTATCTATGGTCCATTTATGGTTCATTTTTCATTTTATAATATGTATATCATCCTATAAATATAAAAATTACAATGTTATCGTGGTAAGATTTAAAAAGATTAATTAATTGACAATAACTACTAATAATGGTTTGAATTGGACATAAAATTATATAAATTTATTAGATTAGTTGATTTAATTACATAGTAATATAATATTTGAAATAATTCAATTTTGGGATTTTTGGAATTGAAAATTAATTTATATTAATTTAGTACTTTGATACCTTTCTAATATTCCCCACTAATAATTTATAAAAGGGATATAATTATCTCAAATATTTAAAATCTATAAACTTAATAGATTGACCAAACCCTACACATTAATCTTATAAACATCCTTTCCCATGTACTTAATGGTTTAGTCTTCCCAAAATACCAATCTAGTATATTTTATGATGATATATTAAGGAATTATTCTGGAGAAGACAAGGTTTAGACACAAACCAGGGAAATAAATCCTAAGGTAAGAATTTTTCACATCTCACCTTTCATTATATGAGATATATGCCTTCTTCCCCAAATATTTCATTTTATTATTTAATTCTCGCTGATATATAATATAATTACACTTATTATCTTAATGGTATTAATTGATTCATTTTCTAATTATTAACATTATATGGTATATGATTTGAAAAATCACAAATTGGTAATTGATTTCTAAACACAATTCCCAGTTATTGGGTATAATAATAAATTATATTATTATGTCATTTTTGAAAAAATTCTTATTACCTTATGATGTATTTCCACTTGTTTTATATGGATTAACAGCGGTACAAATAATTTATCCATTCCATTATTTCCAACACCATATATCATTTATACATATGGTGTTTACATAGAATGTTTTTTTTAAAACCAGGTAAATAATATTCAATCAATACCGTTTATTAAATATGGATATTCTTTTTATGGAACATTTTTTATGAATAAAATAAATTATTAGATATGTAAGGAATTATTTGGTCAATAAAGAAGAAGGGTTTGGGACAAGTTAATGAAAGGCCCTTGAGGCTCTTGTTGTCTGATGAGACTAATTAGTTAGAATGACTTGATGGGTTTCGTTCCAAAAACAAAAACATGGAAGAGGATTGATCATGACAGTAAATATATATTGATTATATCATGATAGTCTATATGTACACCATTATGCATTCAATCATTATTGATATTACACATAATTAATTGAATTGATAGAAAATATGTTCTCATGTTCCAATATCAAATGAATATTTATAAGACATTAATTGAACATCTTTTATCTTTGATATATTATACTCATTTTATTGATTAATGGAAGGTGTTCTCAATTATTTACTTTTCCATGATGATTAATGTTATTTATTCTTGATAGCATCCACTAAACATGATCCTTATGTATCATTTGAACTCACACGTACATTCATTCCATTCCCAGGATATGAAGGAGATATCATTGAATTGCTTTTTTAGGATGTATTTTGTTATATTTTTTTATGTGTTGCTTTTTATTTTCTATTCCCAATATAAAATGTGTTTTATGTATCTTGTCTACAATATAAAAATGGTAAACTGATCGGTCCATTGGAATTTTAATATTTTATCTATATCTATATAATAAATCAAGGAACTGGCTCTTGGTTATAGAGTTCTAAATCATTAAACAATGGATATATCTATAATAGTTCCAGAGAATGTAAGATATGATCTTTTATATTTGGGTTTTCTAAATTCACTTGAGCAAGAAAACAATAAAGATCAAATTCCATATTCCATGGATTGATGGTTTAATTTACTATTTTTGAGGTGTGAGATAGTTCTGGGTGATCCATATAATGTCTGAATACCACTAGTTTGGGGTTTCTGATGCTAATATTACAAATATGGTATTCAAATGACATTTTGTAAATTATGAGTTATTAGTTATTAGTTTCATATTCTGGAATATCCCATTTATGTTTATGGATCTCATGTACATGGACTGGTTTTTTATTCTATTCATTGATTACATACTTATCTACACTTTGAAAGAGGATGAGAATGTAGATCACATGAGGGTTTCCCTTGCTATTCTTTGATAGCACCAGCTTTGTAGTATCCTCCCAATGTGATAGTTTTGGATGCATGAGGTTCATTTTCTATGAAATATCATTTCTATGGATGGATTAGATATAGATCCTATATTTGATATATACCCTCTGATTATTAATATTTTTATTGGTTGAGAGAAACCCAATATATTTTCGTAGGTTTAGATTGTTTTATTTGATATGTATAACGAACATGCCTTATCAAACATGGATATTACATAAATGTAGATAAATATTAATTACATCACCAAAATACATACCTGAGGACCATATTAATTTCTTGAATTTGGAAATATGAAAACAAAATCTTCTATACAGGTTAGAGATCTTCAACGTCTCCATTAACATTTTTTCATTTAGTACTTCTACCTAAAACATTCATCATAACCTGGTGAATAGAAACATATGAAAGGGGTGAACACAAAAGAATAATAAGGTTAAATATGGGATATATGAAAAATAATAAGTTGTTAAATGGAATGGTCACATGACCACTAAAATATTAGATATTACCATGCAAATAAAAGATCATATACATTAATCATGGAATAAATAATGGATGTTCATAAGGCACAACTCATAAAAAATTATAACATAATCCATGAAAGAACAAAATTGGAATAAAACATTTAATTTTAGAAAACACATAAGCATACTATATCATTTCCATTATATCCTATGAATCATTTAGGTGACTATATAAGTAGTATGTGTTCACTACCCATACCATCTTGGTAATCATGGTTCACTAAAATGGTCATCTTAGTAGAATATGTTCAATTTTTATACCATCATGGTAGTCATGGTTAACTCCCATGGACAACTTATTTATATTTTTCCACTATACATAGAATCTTGTTAATGATAGTTAAATCCCATGTCCATCATAGTATTCAATGATTTATCCTAATACCATTATAGTCTATATCATGAGATATAAATATTTACTAAATGAATTATAGGGAGATATAGGTCCCACCCATATCATAGTGAAATCAAACATAAATGTTTCACAAAATCACAAACAATAATATCATAACCCATAAAATTAATTGGGTATCATATAAAGATAAACATATCATTACATGAGGAAAGACATACAGATTTCATAACCATTTCATCAAAAGAATACCCTTTGAAATGGAAAACGATTTCATAAACATATAACTAATGAAGAGAAACAAGTTTCAGACATTCAATGATATTAAAAATAACCCATTTATAAAATAAATATGAATGTAGAATAATGAATATTTCCTAGAAGGGTATGTTTGACATCAGGAGATGTCAACATATATAGAAAATAATCATTCAATATCTATCAAATGCATTTCTTGAGGAAAACATATTTACTTCGTTTAAAAATTATTTTTAATACAGAAAACCATTTCAAAATAATATTCATTGAAAATAACATGAAATATTATAAATATTACTTGAAATTATTTTGTAAACCCTTTACCATAAAAACATATTAATTGTGCTTCAAAATATATGAAATTATTTTCTTTTAAAACACATTGAAAACATATAATGAAATATTGAAAATATATTCATGATATTTTTACCTAAAAAAATATGAATGACTCATTAAATGTTTGTGAAGATCATTTTTAAAAAATATGTTGAAAATATATAAATAATGCCTAATAAATTATGATAATAATTTTCTCTAATAATATATAAATGATGTTTCAAATTATTTTAAAACTCATTTTTATTGATTTTTTAAAACAACTGAAGAAATATTGAAAAAATTTTGAATTTAATTTATCATTAAATTATAATTTTAAAATACATTAAAATTTAACATTAAAAAATTGAAAAGTGTGATTTAAGGAAATGATGTTTGGTAAATTGTTACAATTAGTACAAGGTTAAAAGATCATTTCATTTTCCTGAAAAAATTGTTATAAAATTTCCACGGTCAGAAATTGAAAAACATCCATTGAAATAATTGATAGACAAAAAAAGTGGATAAATTTTTTATAATTATCCTATGAGTTTATTATAATATACATGCAACCAATTTTATAGAATTTGGTTTTTTGACCGTACATAGGGGAAATATGGTTTTTCACAAAAACACTTTCATAACTATCAGTTGTATCGAAGAATAGAAGTATGATACCAATTAATAACTATATAATGAATAACCATATGGGAATAAAATTGATTATTGTCTTGAAATATGTGTTGTATTATTTAATCAAAGGAAGTATAAACATAAACAATCTTAAAAAGCGATAACATTTTCTTAGTAAACTCTTATAACTTAGTTACATGGGGTTATAATCAGATTGTATGAAGAATAAATCACATGAATCTTAATATATCGTTAATATAATCAATTTCATGATATAACATGTAAAATAAAAGAATATATACCTCAAAATAAAAATTACATGTATAAAAAATCATGAGTCTCAAAGAAGGCCAATTGAGAAAAAACTATTTTACCAATTTGGCATCTAATTAAAATTAATCCCCATGATAGAGATATCATAAATTGGATATGAGAATACCCATAAAATATTCTATAATATACATTTAATTAAATAATTAGTATTACATACACCACCCAAAAGGAAAGAGTGGTGAGCATATCATGTATCTTATGAAAATAAATTGTGAGAAAACATCCCCTAACCATGTGTCTTCACTATCATTGCACTCAATAAAACCAACCATATAATAAATATTAATATATTATAAATATTTTAAAGAACCATTTTACTTATTATAATTCTATAAATGGGTTTTTACAACCTTATATTACCCACTCGTTAACCATCCTATGATTTGGATTCACTTCCTGAAATATTCTCTTTACTCTTCGCATGTATCATAATTTGATATGTCACCTATTTTTATACATTATATCATGATTTTAAAATTTTAAAACATTATTTAATTATCTTTTATATACATTATGTGTTTATTATAATAATCTATATAATAAATTAGTATGAAACATAATACTCCATTCATGGATATGGTAGGTCATACACACACATGAACTCTATTTTTGTTTAATTTTCATGTTGTGAGAATCAAATTAAAATAAATATATGCATATATATATATATAATTATTAATATAGATTCATTATATAATATACATCATATATATTCAATAAAATCATCCATAATACATTCCATGTAGTGTGTGAACGAATCACATCACTTTAAGGGGTGGTAGTCCACATTTCCTCAAAAAAAATTATCACATTAACACAAAGTGGGAATTTAAAAAGAAATGATTAGTAATTAGAATAATTAATATTAAATAAATTATAAATATAATATATATATATATGTTTATTTATAAGCCTCTTTTCTTTCATAATTTCTGCCATGAGAGGCAGTACCAAAAATTGAACAATCATCATTTAGTGAGGCAGTAGTTTGTTGTGCACATAAAAAGTATTTCCATTTTCAATTAGTTGGAAGTGTGCGTAAGTGTTGGATGAAACAGTAAAATAATTAAATACTATTATATATTAAATTATTGTTTTTTTATTCAAGTTTAAAAAAAATGTGGAGTGGGTGGAGAATGAAAATAAGTGAAATGACTTGAAAAAAGTCATTACATATTTATTAGGTATCTCCATTGGGATTGTTAACAAAGGATTCCTTGTAATTAATTCTTCCAAAAGTATGGATTAAAATAGAATTTTAGGATTTATCATAATTTTATTGGAAATATCTTGGTCTAACCTAAGTGGTCTGAGAGGTGTGAGTATTTGGGAGAGGTGTTGTCATTTTATTGGAAATAAAAAGGACTCAATTGGTTTTTCTAAAAAACTCTATTATACAAATGTTATTAACATAAATAATCCATACTGAATAAAAAAATTAATAAAAGAAATTTTATGGACTAAATAGGGTAATATAATTGGTTTTGTACTTGTTACTACGTCATTCGGTGACCTAATATTAATGTTTAGTCCATAATTATGCTTAATTTGACCTTAATCACTATGATTAACTTTAATAATGTTACTAATCATTTTTCTAAAAAATAAATATGATATTTTTATAAACTAAATATTATTCTGAATAAAATGGAGTATTTAGGTGTCCTGAAATTAAATCCACAAAAGCAAAAAAAATTAATATTATTTCTATTATTGCATAAGAGGCAAAATAATAGGATTTTAATGAGGAATGAAGTTCCAATGTGTATTAAGTTGTTATAATGAATAAATTGGTCAAATTTTTTATAATTAAATAAGTTGAATTAATATATTTGTTATTGATATAATTCTACCGTAAATCCAATTTATATTATAAAAAACATTAATAATTATTTATTCAAAATGTCAATTTTTAATAAAATTTAGTATTTCTTAATATTCATAAAAAATTACGGTTTCTCAAAAAAATAATAAAAAATCAGTAGAAGATAATTAAGAAAATATAAATAAGAGAATAATTATTTTATGAAATTTAATTTCTAAATAGGTATATAATTAATTTTATTACTAATTTTAGTTAATTATAAAAAACATAAATTTTAACATACATTTACTTTACCCAAAATCATACCTTTCATTACCAATTTTTTCTGTCTATATAAACAAATAATAAGAAATTTATGAAAATATGTTATTACTGATCCTAAAAATATTTCTAATGGATAAATTAATAATATATTAGTTAAATAATTACTAAATTCTTCACTACACACCTTTTCCAAGATCAGAGAATGGGAATAAAACTACTAGACCCTTCCTTATTCTAGTTAAAGGACGTATAATGTCCCCCATGTCCCACCTTCAAAAGGCCCGGGAGTGGACACATGCACCAAAGGGTATATAATTTCACATGAAATGGAATTAATTACACTTTTTTGTAGAAGAAGATCAATATATTAGATGGTAAACAACTCCAAAATATTTAGGTAAAGGTATACCTAATAAACCCTTCCCACATTCATGTGTAAAATAAAGCGATACAATGTAAAAGAAAATTATGGAGAAAAGTACCAAAATAATTGAAAACCAACAATAATGATTCCAAAAACTCGAGTTAGTATTGTCTAGCACCATTCTCAATTTCTTTCTCGAAACATTAAAGTTGTTTTATATATGTAGGGAGAGTATACAACTATAACCAATTTGGAAAACCAAAAGATCTTGTGAAAAATATTGGAGGAAATCTAAAGTCCCGTGAGAAAGTAGAGGGAACCATAATTCCTAGTGAGGAAACTATCCACCCAGGCTCACCAATGAACACACCCCAAATACCAAAATATAGGTAGAGTAATAGAAAATACACGCCGATATTTTGGCACACTGAATCACGTTCCCATTGATTATATAGGAGGTCCTATGAATCATACTTATCTAACAGTTTCCACTACCGCCCCAACAAAAACCATGTGGGCCACCACCACGCATCACGCTGGCAGACACACGGGACCCTACAACAAAAAACCACACATACAAATACCTGGGCCACATCAACTATATGTAACAAATCCCGAAAACACATGGGCCACAACAACCATCGCCATGACTGAAGACACCTGGTCCCCTTCCCGAAAACGCTTGGGAAACAACCTCCTCGCACAAACCTATTCCAACCACCACAACACCCCACTCTAGATGATTCTTGGGACATAACAAAACATAGGATATCACAGCCTACAGAAATGTATGTTTGGCAACATGGGAGGGTAGAATAGAGGATCTGGTAACCACCACCCATAATAATGTTAGAATAACACCCTCTCCATGAAATGGGGGTGATCAACACAATGTGATCAACATGGATGGGTTTCGTATGAGAAACACAAGAAATAAAATATCATACATATAAGTAATACATAACTATACCCATCCTTAGGTTTTAGAGACAGACAACTAGTGTGTACACAACCACTCTCACTTCTATTCCTATGTGAAAAAATTCACCAAAACCACAACTAGATCACACCCCACTTTTGGAAAATAGTTTCCCCATAAAACCCATTATTATTACCATTTTAAAGTTATTACATTGAAAATAATTCTCTACTATAGGGCGACTAATGTGCACAACCACAAGACAATAAAACTCCAGACCACGAATGAAAATGACCAAACATAAATTAAAGCATTCACATCCAGTTTATTTGTAATGTCACAAAAATGAAAGGGATCTGTGAGATCCCTCAAATTACTGTAACCAAACCAATCCACAATTATTTTATAAAAAGATCATTCCAACCACCTCTATTCCACCCCACAAGGCATCAAACAGAGCCACAACACATATCAACAGAATAGGTCAATATAGTATCCAGATTTAACTGCACCACTAATTAAGTTACATCCTTCCATTTATTTAAATAGGGTGATCACAGAAGGATCATTATTTATTAGGCATACATTCAATCAAATGAGTTTACGTTATTAAAAAATTTCCATGTTATTCCCATTCAATCATAAAATTATCCAAAATAATAGAGATTAATTACTGTGCAATAATAGACCACCCACGACCACATTTTTTAGTGGGAAAATAAAAAACATTTAGTAACATAAAAATGAAGATAAAAGAACTCAAAAAAATCATCATTATTCACATGCATTTATTATTTTAAGGTTTGTTTATTGTCTTCGTTAATGTTTGGATTCAACTACATCCCGAGGGAAAACATTATAACACCCACCAAACATGATTCACATTAAAGAAAGACGGAGGAGAAAACCCTACCTATATGGTTAATGTTCAAATATTTATCCTCATTCCAATAATTATGAATGCCCAACATGTAATGAAATCCAATGCTTGGAGGGTAGGGCTCCAGTATAGACATTCTATGATAGACCGGATGTAAAAATTTAGAGAGGATCTCAGCTTAAGAAAATGCCATATCATAAAATCAGGGAGACAATTTTGATGTAATTAAAAGGTATATCATTACTCGACCACTCGGTTAGTAGGTTTCACATGTTGTGATTAATTGAAATTTAATTATTCCTCTCATATATTGTGGAGATTAAATAGATGAGCAAATAGATTTAAATTTAACAGAGAAAAGTGCATAATATGGAAGAAAATGTAAAACTAAGGAATGTTGGGACATTGAAGAAAAAATGACAAATGGTTTGGGTACTCCATGGTTTCTCAACAATTTTTTGTTTAAAACATATTTTACTGGAATTAAATGTATTTGAAATGGGTAATAAAACAATTATTTGTCAAAAATTATGTTATAGGAGAGAAACCAGAAGATCCGGAAAAAACTATGAATAACTATTCCTTAGGTGAATCATTGTCGTCGTGGCACTGTCACCCTGGCATCATCACCCTAGAATAGTCACCCACCCTCGCACCATTTCTCTAGAACCATCACCCTAGTACCATCACTAGGGAACCTTCACCATGTCACTATTTCCCTCGCACTAATGTCGATTGGTGATATTGATGACCCATCAGGGCCACTGATAATTTTTAGTGCCATTGATGCTTTTCGGTGCCACTGATGCCCACCGGTGCCACTAAAGTTGATCGGTTCCACTGTTTGTTCAACCCTACTTTTTGTAAACCTCTTATTAAGTCACAAATGAACCTTAGTATTCTCGAGTCATCAGAAATTTGGAAATGTATTGGACCTAGAGGGCCCGTTCCATTACATCAAACACCTCTACAACTATTATCTTCCTCTATAATTCAACAGTAACCTGATGAAAAGAGAGGGGTCTGAAAAACCACCACATAGGGTTCCTCTCTTAAAAAAACCACTCTGGAGTTATTCGAAACCCAGAACATACCTTGATATCATAGAACACATCTCCAACATATATCTCTGGAACAACTACAGATACACTACTACTCTTATACCACATGTTACCACACAAACATATAAAGGTCACACTGTCTACACTCACTGATTATGGAGTCTCTTTTCTCAAGTCAAGATACAATCCACTTTGTGCAGCTCTAACTCGCCATAAGGATATTAATCACATCCCACATAACATATATTGATTAGGGATCAGGTCCTCCCCTCTCTATAGTATGAAAATTTCACAAACATTCAGATAATAAGTATAACATTACATTTTATAGTAATCAAGTTCACGTATTACATCACAACCATGTTCAAAGAAAACCAAAATCAAAAGTCCAAAAGCACTTTGTACTTGAACCGCATATGTGTCTCCCATTCCTATGTACTCTATTGCAAGCCCCCATATCTTCGCATTATACGAACCAAGAGGATGGTCTTCCCATGGAAAACATTCTCTAAACGGTCATTGATCCTCATCAGTCAATCCATGAATGTTGCATCATAACCGATATCCATTTCTCCCTAGTTGAGTACATGTGAGTCATTTTGTATATAAAAAATAAGTTAATACACATGGAAGACATCAAAGACACTCTTTAGTGGCATTGTTATCACCTAATGATACGAAACTTTGTGGAATCATCGCATCACCTCAAAGGGTCTGACGAACCAAGGAGAAAGCTTACTCCACATTTCCAACATCTGCTGCCCAAGCCAAGTGGATACCATTAATAACATGTGGTCCCCAACATCGAATTACTAGGGTCTCCTACTATGACTGGCATACAAAATATATGGGTCCTAATCCCCCATCATCCACTCACACACAAGATTATCCTTCTCTGTCCTTCCCTTCACTATTGTGAAGCCAAGAAAACATTTATCCCTAACCTCTATCTAGAACATGGATGAACAAAATGTTCTCCCAAACAAGGATTACGATGGTGACATAAAAATGGTATAGTGGTAGATATTTATGTAGGAAAACTCTACCAGAGATATATGTTGTACCCTCGATCATCCAATGTCCATAATACATGCCTGCAACATTTCCTCCAACGTAAAGATGGTCCTATTTGTATCAACATTTGTTTGAGAGTGGAATAATGTTCTATGTAATAGATGGGTTCCAAAAGAACGTTATATGCCCCTCCATACTGGTGATTTAAATCAGGTATCGCTATATATAACCATTGTTCTGGGAACTCTGTGGAGTTTCTCAACTTCATCCATGTACATCTATGCCAAGGCATCCAGTGCGCTAGACTACTTTATCCCTACATAGTGAGCCAATATTGTCAACTGATCCCCCACTAACCAGATGGAATCACATCCAACCTCTGATATAGGTAGTCCTGTGAAGAAATTCTATTGATAAAACATCCCACATTGACTCAAGAACATATTATTGTTGAAAAAGACTGCCTGGAACATGGTTCACAGCCTTCACCGACTGACACACAAGGCACATTTCCACAATATCTACCACAACACGCTTATCCCCAGTCAATAAAAACAAACCCCTCATGAATTGATACTTCTTAGAGACTTTTGGGATTACTGCTAGGGGTGAGTTATGGAACTCACCCATAACTATATTGTGCATTGTCAATAGGAAAAATAGCTTTCCACGATACAACATCCTATTCTGACTATCTTCTCACCATCCATCCATAACATCACCTTGGATAACATGATCACACATCACATCAGTCTCTAAGTCTCCCCACTAAGACTAATCCACTTATTACACCATGAACGACTACATTGTCTTTTGAAATAGCCAAACCCTGTGACAATCCACCCTCATATAATGGTTCAATGAATAAAACTCCTTCATTTCATTTCAAGAATCTACTAACTCTCGTTCCATATCCTTCTACGACATTCTACTTAAGGAATTTACCACCATGACCCCCTTTCATAATGTATAAGAGACCACAATGTCATAGTCTTGAAGAAACTACATCCACCTCTACTACCGCATGTTCAGGTCTCATTGGGAGAAGACATACCTCAATATATTGTGATCTATTAAAACCAAAAACCATTCCCTGATGAGGTAATGATGCTAAAACAGTAGCACGAACACAACCTCTTATGGCTCCGGGTCATCCGTGGAATAGTTGTGTTGATGAGGATGTAACTGTATATAACCCCAAGAGACCACTCCCCAATGTTTCATCAGCAAGAACTCTATCCATTGACCGAAAGCACCACAGAACACTCCAAACATTTTAACTTCCCCTAGATAGCTCATAACTGGGGAACTGACTTGTTTACCATTCAGATAACTGAAAGCTACCTAGAACTGGTCAATCCAAACAAAAACCTATCATTTCTTTGTCAAGTATGTCAACGATGCTACAACTTGAGAGAAGTCAGGAATATACCTCTAGTAGTAACCTTCCAGACCTAGAAAACTACAAACCTCTATCATGTTATTGGGTCATGGCCTAGAAACATATTCATCAACCTTTGACTGGTCCACTCCTACTCCCTACTAAGACACCATCTGGCTATAGAAACGCATATGTTGTGTGTAGAATTTTTTCATTTTCAATTTCCTATAGATCTGGCGGTGTTAGTGGTTCTAAAATACTATCTTGATGTCCTCAGAATGATCTATCATTGATCATGAGTAGATCAAGATGTTGTCGACAAAGAAGACCATGAACTGGTCCAAATATTTTGTGTAAAATGGTGTTCTTGAGCCCCATGAACATTTCTGGTGCGTTTGTAATAGCGAACAACATGGCCAGGAAATCAAATTCCCCATATATGAATTTGAAAAAAGTATTCAAGACTTCACCCTCCTTCACCCTCAATTATTGATATGCCGACTACAGGTCGACATTAGTGAACCAACCTGCTCCCCTCAACTGTCTAAAAGGTTGTCGATCCTAGGGGGTAATATTTCGAGAACATTGCCTGATTCATGCATTGGTAGTCTATTTACATAATAAAACCAACACCTTCCTTTGTCACAAACAAGACATCATCACCCTATGGTGTTGTGATCGGTCAGATAAAACCCTTCTTCTTCAAGTGATCAACCCGATTCCACAACTCCTGCAACTCAGAAGCTGCCATCTAATTGGGATACATCAAAATCAGACGGGCAACAGGTTTTAGGTCTATCCCGAACTCAACATCATGTTGATGGGGATGGATCCCAACCTATTCGGGGAATAAATTTAAAAACTCATAGATAATTTTTGGTACTCCCACAATTTCGGTGTCTATTGACACAACTGACTGCTCATCTAATACGGAATGGAGGGGCTCAATTTGACAGCTTCCCTCTTAGAAACCCCACTCTCCAACAAATTATACATGATAAATTAACATATCCTTGAAAAATCACATCACCAGAAATAGTTGACTGTAGTCTAGACAGAAAATAACATGTAGATGTCTAGGATGGAATCACATCGATGGATTTTCAGTATAAAAAGGTCCCCGTTAGACTAATGTGGTCCCAAAAACATTTTTTATTCTCAAAAAAAATCCAATATACTGGTCCGAACTCTAATAGAGATTCTCAGAACTAGGGGCATGGAGATCATTTCCATGTATATACCAAAGGAATAGGTTGTACTATGGGAAAAAAGGACTATGATTCTCTTAAATCAATAAATGCATAGACAAGAGTAATAAACAAATTGATCGTATCTTGAATGACCTCTGGCCCTACCAGAAAAACTACACTTACATAGTGAAAACATCCTGCACACAGCTCCACTGCCCCTCGATTGTTTTCCACCTACCCAACCACACACTTTTCAAGGACATTGAGGAGCTCTCTAAGTAATAATTCATCTCCCACCATCCTCCCTTGGTTGAGCGGGAGCTCTTTACCCATTCTTCTAAAAATTTCTAGCTATAAAATGTTGCTGCTGAGGTAGAAGATGAACCTTCCCCCCTCCATTATAATTCTCTCAGTATGAGAAGTGATATTGGATATTCCATAGACAAACACAAATAACGAACATTACTTATAGCCTCACAGAGAATGAGTGGGGACTAGGAGATCAAAACTAGATCTTTTGGGGCCTAGTCCCTATCGGCCGAAACATGGATTTCCCTGACGATGGAGGCCTACTATTAATGCTCTTCCCCATCGATGAGCCCAATTGGATCCCCTCTTGTAGCACAACTCCCAGTTTGGGCATCCTCTATAATACTTATTCCTTATTCTATACCTCCAAGTATGTCGGTAAAGTGAATGGTGTGACAACATACTGCAGGGAAGGTCTGAGTGCGTCATCTAAATGTCTCACTAGAGACTCCCCATTCGGAAAGAGGTAAAAATAAATTTGAAGGAGAACCTATAAGATTATCTGAAACTCCCGCACAAACATAGTACCTTTATAGAGTGAGAATATCTTCGGCCTCTTCTTGACCTTCATCATAGAAGAATGGAATTAATCCTGGACCACCTTCTCGAATTCAATCCAAAAAACCTCAGTCTCCATCCCTTATCTGAGGTAGAGCATCTACCACTAACATGATTCTCCCCTAATATGAATTAATTCCAATGTAACCCAATACACTCTCAGAGAACATATCAATTTAAAGGTTATCGCCAGCTCCTTAGGCCTTCACTCTGCATCCATGTTGGAAACAGCATCCTCGTACATCCCATGGATCTGGAACTAGATAGAACATAGAGTCTTATTATGGTTTTTATCTTCTTCCTCCCTATATTCCATTCACTGATCAATCAGGTAAACCTATTGGGACTTGACAGCCTACACTACTTTTAGAAACTATCCTAGTTCCATAGCTGCAGGTAAACAAGAAATTCCTAAGACCCGAGCTGTTTAGAAACTACTTTTAAATTTTTAATAAACATTTTATTTATTTTACTTTCCAAAAAAACCTAGATCACATAAGAATAAAAGTCATTATGATGCATGTACCTTTCCTTGTGTCTCTATCCTGAAATTACTATAGCATCACTTGGTCGTTCAGTAGGACTAAATTCATTAAATCGTATCACGAGGGGGGGGGGGGTGGAGGGGGAGAGTGGGGGTGAAAAAAATATCATTCTATAGCTAGTATTCCCTCAGTTATTTCATTCACCAATATTTCACAACAATTTTTCCATACCATCACATTCAACCATAATGGTTACTAACCACAAAATCCATCTTATATTTAAAACATCACCTTTGATACCATTCTTGCACAACCCACCTTCAAAAAGATGAGAAAATGGGTACAAGAAATAGACCCTTTCTTCTAAATGATGAAGTAGAGATAATAACCCCGGAGTTCCTCTTTCCGTAGACCCCAGATATGAAAATTACACCAAGGGTAATGAATCTCAAATGAAATAGATAGAATTACCCTTTTTGGTTGAACAAGATCAGTAGATATGATAGTAAGTCCCAAACAACTCCAAAACCTAAAAGAAAAATTAAATCCCAAAAATCCATTCAATGATGCATCTCCAAAATAATGTGATACAATGTACAACAAAATTATGGAGACAAGTACCAAAATAAATGAAAACGATCAAGTACAACTCCCAAAAACCGAGCTAGTATGGTATAGAAAGGTCCTCAAAGATCTCTAGGAAACCTGAAGGTAGTTATATATATGTATAGTGAGTATACATGTATAATATGCATGGAAAAACAAATTATCTTGTGCACATGGGATGAGGAACTCTAATGCCCCGTGAGAAAGTAGAGGTATCCAAAATACCAAAAAATAAAACTATTCGCACTGCCTCACCAAAGAACCCTCCTCAAATAACTCATGTAATGTAGTGTAATATTAATAGCACATCGATGTATGGGTACCCCGCAATGATTTCCCACTGATTATTTTGGACATCCTACACGTCAAACCTATCCCACTGGTTCAATTCCAGTCTCACTGCCTCTCAACAACAAACATGGGATCCACCCCCACGTATCCCTCCTTTACACACCTCAGACAGTACCCCACATAACCACACCCACAAACAGCTAGGCCATGACAATCACACACAAAAACACCCATAAACACATGGGAAACAACAACCAATTCCATAGCTAAAGGCACATAAGACTCATATAAAAGAATCTTGGGAAACAACCTAGAAATAGAAACATGGGCCAACCACCACAAAAACCTTTTCCCATAGAGTATTTTTTCATACCAAACCTTAGTTCGTCACAACATTATCTATGAATCTTGGGCTACCTTGGACATGAAGAAGAAAGGCAATACTAACTATCCACTCATAAAAATGAAGGGAAAACACCCTCCCCCATGAAATGGGGGTGTTCAGCATGGTGTTCTCAACATGAGTGGGGTGAATATGAGAAACAGAAGAACTAAAATATCAAACACATAGGTAATAAGTCACTCATCACAACCTATGGCTTCCAATTTATACAACCATTCTGTACAAAACCACTCTGACTTCTATCCCTAAATGAAAAATGCACCAAACACAAAATTAGATCACTACCCACTCAAGGAAAATAGATTCCCCATCAAACCCATTATTGTTATATTATTCATGTAATTATGATAAAAATAATTTTATACTACCACGAAAATAGGAACAACTAAAAGACAAAAAAAAACCATCGACTGAGGAAGAAAACTGAAAAATATAAATTTAAGAATTCACACTCGGAATTCGAGATATTTTACAACAAAAAAGGGATCCATGAGATCCCTAAAAGTTCTGGATCAAAACCATGTCCCAAAAATATCTCATCCATAAAATTACATCCCCCACTATTTCCTCCCAGAAGGTATCAAACAGAGCCGCCAAACATATAATCAGAATAGTGCAATGATGTTTTCAGATTTCAAAACACCATTAATTAATTTTATTCATTTTGGTTAGTTAACTATGGTGGTCACAAAAGGGTACTTATTCATCAGGAATCCAATAAATCAACTGATTTTATGTGATTAATAAAAATTCATGTTACGACCATTTAGTCAGAAGATTATCCCAAAAACAGTGGTTTAATATTGCTCAGAAAATTACAACCCACAACCACAATTTTCACTGGTAGATATCCAATTCAATTCATAAGATAAAAAGTAAGATTAAAGAATACAACAACATAATCCTCATTCAAACCTCTTCATTAATCAAAATTATTTCTAATATTAATATTGATGTTTGGTTTCATATACGTCCTAAGGAGTAACATTATCACAACCACCCCGAATAATTCAAATTAATGTGATATTAAGGAAAAAACGGCATGGATCATCAATGATTGATGTTATCTCCACGCTCTAAGAACTGGGGATACACCACTTGAAGTGAATTAACTTTGAGGGCTCTAAAGTTGAGCTAGAAGGTCTCCAGCAGGTGGACACTAAGAGATATCCAAAGGAAAAATGAAGAGTGGATATCTTCTTAAAAAATGACATATCCTAAAATTAGGTAGTGATTTCAAAGTACATAAAAGTCAGATCGTGGCTTGACCATGATGTTGGGTGTTTTCACACATTGGGATTAATTGATATTTAGTAATTATATTTTTCGATGGTGGAGATAATGGCATTGAGTTTATCTAATTCATATAAATTGATAAAATCATATAACATGGGAGAAACTGTAAAACACAGAAAAGGTGTGACACCGAGAAAAAAGTTCACATGTTTTGGTAACTCAAAGGTTTCTCAACTATTGGGGATTTAAACAATCTTTTACTAGCTATAAATGTCATCAAGATGGTTAATTCGGTGTATTTTGGAAACAATGTTTGACTTGGTGTTTTAATATATATATATATATATATATTTATAGGGTAACATGGAATGAAAATTTTTAAATAGATATATTTATTTGAATAAAATATTTCCAAAAATCGTGGGGTGTTATATTCAAAACCCCTTATAATTAATTTTTCCCTAAAAAATCATATGTGGGAACAACAGTTTAATATTTGATTTTATGGTTTAATGAAAACCAATGTATAAACATTATTACAATATATTCCATTAAAATGGAATGTTGGAATCAAAATAATTTTCTAAGGTAAACTAGAACAAGTTTTCCACATAGAAGAATGTAGGCTATGAGTGATGATTGGATATGGAGGAAAAGCCTAAATATTTATAACAATTGATTTGGGTAATTAATTACCAAAAATTAAATGATATAAGAAAAGTTTTGGGCCTTAATTTCACAAATTTGTGATGAATTAAAAGAAAATTGATTCAACAAAATTATGCCTTTCAAACAGTAGCTTTTCTTTTGATAATTATCATAACATTGATTAATTGTTTTATTGACAAATAATATAATCAAATATAAATATTTTCCATATTTATATAAACAAAATATCAGTAATTTTTTTTATTTATCAATTTATTAATCATCCATTACTTCAAGCAATGAATGTCCAAAAATTATCTTTTATTCCTATGATGATAAAATATACATAATAGAGTTATTATGGAACATAAAAGAAAGAAATTTATATATGTTTATCTATAAATATTCTTAATAATTAATATGGTTAATAAAAAAAATTTATAAACATAAATTCTAACAATACTGCTTCATCATCAACAATAAATCATTCATAATAATTATACATTAACCAGGACATTGCATAGGCATGTGGTAGGAGTGAAATAGTTTTCATCCTTTAGTTAGGGCTTCATGACCCTTGACCTTTCCAGTAATGATTTGTTATCACAAAAAATTCATGGAATCATTTTATAAAACCACAGGAATCTATTTTCAAAAAAATTATGGACATGATTAAAATAAGGTAAATCACTAAATAGAATTTTAAAAATGGTTTTCAATACAATATCAATACATAAATACTTCATCTTGAATTTTAACATAAACATTTTAGGAATTGATAACCATATAACCCTTAATAAATAAGAAAATAAAAAACCCTAGAACTAATGTTATGAGACCACCATAACATTGATACCCCATATATCAAAAAGTATAACTCAGTTCTCACATTATATGAATGTGAATACCCTCATGGTAATTTATCATAGCATATTGAAATAACATGATTTACCATAAATCTAATTTCTGAAAATATAAATCCATCCGTATTCCATATATGGCAAGATATATTCCATAAATCCATGTTTTAAACTTTATTATTGATATAATTTACATCTAATCAACATTTCCTTAAATATTTCCATGGTAATCAATACCACCAAATTTACAAATTCATATGCCACATATCTTTATACATCCAACATTAAAATAACATATTGAAAATATTTACGGTTATCATTCCCATAATAAATTTTTTACATTGAAATCACATTTTTGTGTTATCTCTTTTCTATTCCATCAGAAACATTCAATTCGTTCTTGTAAATCCATTGAAAAAACATAAAAAGAACAATCCTTAAATATTTTATCATTCATATAACATAATTCATGAATAGAAATACATAAAACATGTATTGTCCCACTTCATCCTTATACAACTAACAAGGACACCTCATCCTACAATACAATACCTCTTTCTATTCACATTTAATATGTAGTCTCGTTATCATCAATAATTTAACCATTACTCACAAAACCATTTTTTTACCTTTTTGATCTTTCATCTTCCAACATTATGTTCCATAATAAATATTTAATACATAGCTAAAACACTTACACTTAAATGATGTCTTAGGGAGGAAAATATTCTCATACCTTTCATTAATAAAACACATCATTTTTTTTGTTAGTTACATGATTAGAGTACTTGTTTTCCATAATAAAAACATCTAGTATTTTCTCTTCTAAATTCAATTAAGTTATTATTTCAACATTTTTGTGACAAAGGAAATTGAATCTCTTTTCCACCACGGTCTACATTGCTCTAACTCTCATCAAACTCATTATTTATAATCCTTATGGAGTATGAGTGTTGGATAGGGTAGAAATTGTTAATCATGTTCATTGAAAAATTATTTTTAATTATCAATAAAAATTCACTCTAGTGATAAAACCACTAGATATGTCTTCATCAAATCATCCATCAATGTTATCATTAATCTATTTTATTCTAGTTCCCACCATTTTCTAAAACCAAAATCATAGTGTTTGAGACACTTATCCAAGAATAAAAAATACAATCATTAAAATATTAACTGATATGATGTCTAAATCATGAAACATTAATTAATCTATGAAACCATAGGTTCATCCCAGGTTTTTCATATTAATCTTATATTTCAAGCCCTCTTGATGGTTCCTGAAGAGTTTTTGGTAAATCCAAACCATATCCCATGGAGTGTCGAAACATGTGACTAATAAGGCATATGTTCATGTACTGGATTTCCCAGATTTAGGCTCAAAACATCTTGTCAGTGTTGTTTACTAGATGTATATAAATTCTATAGATTCATCCAATTATTGTATCTTGATCTGGATTTATTTTTTGGAAGCCACTCACTCTATCCTTCAAAAAAAATTACATTTTCTAAAATGTTAAGTAATAATTACATTTATCCATAAATACATCCCTAGATAAAAACATAGATATATACATTGGGATCTCAAAAATGTTTTGTAATCATATTTTCTAATGGTTGACTAAAACTTTCTGTCGATACTAACTATAGAGACCCATGCTTAAATTTTTGGATATAATATTATTTTATATCAATATTCTGTATATAAAAAAAGGCATGTATGAGGAACACAATATTTTAGTGACATTGGAAACATGGAAACAAAATATTCTATCCTTGTGAATGATCATCAACATATCCCATAATGATCTGGACCATTATTAATTCTACCTAAAACCATTTTTCATAACCATGGGAAAGAAATCATAAGAAATGGGTGACTGTAAGTTATTTATAAATATAAATATATGTGATATGTTATGATAATTATGATGTTATGTGTATGTGAACATGATCAGGAAAATAGAAGGTCATACCATTCATCTAAAAGATCATATAAACTAATCATTTCATAAATCATGGAGGTTTATTATACTCGAATCACAAGGAAATAATGAACATTATCCCCAAAATTATAATATAGGAATAAAACATGGAATTGTGCAGATACATAAGAAAATAATATAACTTCCATTGAATCCATGGAATCATTTTCAATTCAATATTTGTATTATGGGTTCACTCCCCATATCATCTTTCTCATCATGGTTTACACTCATGGAATTCTTAGTCGCATGAGTTCACCTCTCATACCATATTGGTTGTCATGGAAAACTCCCATGGTCATATTACTATAATTATATAACTTCACATACAATATTGTTTTTCGTGGTTCACTCCCATGGAAAACATTATAGTCATTGTTTAGTCCCATGTCTATAATATTTTATCACCTGAAATTTAATTCATTACCCAATTCATTGGAGGAATATATTGGTCCAACACATGTTATATTTTAATCATACATACATGTTCCATAATGTAAAAAAACCATATCATAATACCTAAAATGATGTTCATATCATAATCATATAAATTTTAACTTCTCAGTTCCAGAAGCCCCCCAAAGGTTCCCCATACTCGTTTGGTCACATGGACTCAAGTGCATTTACCTGAATGACAGAGGCTACCGACTAGAAGAGAGAGACTTGGGAGAGATAGTGGGGAAATTATGACCTCATTGGTAGAGTTACACGGCAGATGTAAAACATATATCAATAGAAAATGCAGTAATAAATTCCATAAATAAATAGTGCAAGTATTAAAAAACTGGAGCACATGTATATAAATGATTCTAGATACATATGTATAGTAAATAAGCCAAACAAATCAATTTTTTTTAAAATTGTACTAAACCCATGTACAAATGAAAACCAAGTAAATAGATCCATATCATCACAAGCCTCAGCTTGGTTCCATGCTCCCTAGTTCCACCACAATACCGTACCTGAAGTATATTTGTGATTCGCTTTATCAATCCATGCAGCAATATAATGTTTTCGTCCCCAAAAGTATGACCCAAATTGGGTGTGAGACATATCCGGGTCTGAAACCACCCAAAAATCTATACCTAAAAGTCAGTTCATATATATGGAAGGAAAAAAAATGAAGTAGTAAACAAAGAAGTACACATTGTAATAATAATACAAATTCAATTACATTCATTTTAATATATCAAATAATAATCTAATAAAAATTAGGTAACCCTCTGGGAAGTAATCACAGCCTAACCCCTTTGGTTCAACCAAAACAAACTCAAACAACTCTCTAGGATGTACTCATTGTATAACCCCTCTGTTTAATCTTTAGCAAAGAAAAGATGAGGAAGAACTCACTATCAATTCACATTATGGTCTCATATCAGAAACTAAAAGGAACTCTGAGGAAGCACCCAATGCCCAATTCCACATGTGTCCCATATTGAGGAAACTACAGACACTATGAGGGAGCACAATTTCCATCCGCCCTATGTTCTCACAATATAACAGTAAAAAAATACTTTAGATAAGCCCTCAACATCCATTCTCCCTATGGTTTACTCAACCAGGTTCTCACAGCCCTGTGTAAGACAATCGTGAAAATGATTTAAAGGCAACCAAATTAAACCTCAATAACCACGTGTATAAACAATCTACAACATAACAGAGTATGTCAGATAATAATCACTCCATCCTAACAATTCTAGGCATGGAAAGCAATAATCCTTATAGAAAAGCTTGTACAAATGCTCAGAACCACAAATAATGGGAAAAACATCCATATCATGGAAAATCTAACACTATTAAAAACAATTAGCCTCTATCTAAAAAAACAAGGCTTTTTAGGATGTAAAAGTGATAAAAACAATAAACAAAAATTCCCTTAATAAGGGTATTGGGTACTTTTGCACATAAAAATCAAATACTGTCTATGGAAAGACACAATCCACCTACCTCGACATCATGAGATCGATATACATCAACCTCAGTCCTTGAATCGGCCTAGAACTCTGTATATCTATAAAAAAGTTAAAAATATTCAACTGAGGATATCTCCCAAAAGGGTATAATTCATGAAATGTGGTTTTACAAGAATGAATATCTCACATATGTGATTCCAATGAAACCAAAAATGTTCATATTGGAGAAATGATGGTGATTAGGGGGCTCAATGAATATTTGGCGTCATCATTCTCTCCCAGATGAGATAAGTCGAGAACAACATGGTTCTATCCATTAGAAGCAACCCCAGTCCATTTAATGAAAAAAAGAAAGTACACGACAAGTTCATTTAAAGTACACGGCGTATACTTGCCTTTTTCGGCCTCTGATTTCGGAAGTCTCTAGGTTACCACACATGACCTTTTACTTTTTTGTTACATGGATAGTATACGGTGACCTGCGGAAACTGGTTACATAGAGTGTATATTATGTACAAGGCGTGTACTCATGAAATATCCAGAATCTTCTATTTTTTCTTAAACAACCATAAATAAATACCTGAAAAAAAGATATGGGTCTTATAAACATTCCCCCTTAAAATAAATTTATCCCCAAATATCATTAGAAAGGTGTCGTAGAAGAATAAGCTTCAAACAACTATAGCCACTATGATCGTACATTTACCACCCTCTCCCAATCTCGTCATTTACTCGCTCGTGCTGGTATAGCACTCATACCAGAGAAATATAACCATTACATAGAACCCCTTCACTTTGATCAACAATTTGGATAGGATGCTCCTCGAATGATGCGTCCACCTCTAACTCAACCCCCAAAAGATGGAAAACCTGAGACATGTATGAGAAGTAACATCTATGCTGAGAAACATGGATGTCATCATTCATATCCTAGTACCTCTATGGTAATGGAAACCGATAGACAACCATACCGACTCTTTCCAAAACCTCAAACAACCTGAAGTACCTCAATGAATGCTTAAACTTTATCCTAATATCTTTCATCACATCCTCAGTGTGACATGTAGGAAAACATTATATATGAAATCAAACTCCATAGGTAATCTCATTTTATCATCATACGACTTATTTCATAACTCCACAGTAGCTGTCCTCATCAAAATCAACTCTATCTACTCTGTAGTCTTCTGGAAAAGATGATGTCCAAGAATGGATACCTCTCCTACCTCCAGCTAGAATAAGAATGGTCGGCATTGTATACCTTAAAAATCCTCATAATGTGTTATCTGTATAGTTTCATGAAAACTATTATTTTAGGAAAACACCAGATGATGAATGTGATTCTCCCAAGAAAATCTACAAACTAGGATGCATGCGTGAAGAATGTCCTCCTTCACCTGAATCGTATACTCGGACTAGACATATGTCTGGTGTTGGTTTGTTGTACCCAGAAGTACATGTGTACCCAATTACCTCTAAATTCATTATCATAACTATTCAATAAAATGGGTGTCCTTGTTTGAAACAATTGATTGTGGAACACCACGTAAATGTACAATATATCGGATGAAAAACCTCCCCATCATATCAACAACGAATGACTCATTGATCAGTATGTAGTTAGAAAACATCGTTATTATTTCAATGACAACCCATACTGCATCATTCCCTCGAGGCAACCTTGGTAACCCCATCACAAAGTCCATCATGACATCATTCTACTACCAGTTGGAAATTGGTAACTGCTGTAAAATCCATGCGGGTCATTGATGCTCCTCCTTCACCTACTATCTGCTGGAACAAATCATGAAAAAAGCAACATCTCCCTTCATACCTTGACACCAATACTGAAAGTGCAGATATCGATACATCTTGGTGACACCATGATGAATTTCCCGAACTGAGGAATGAACGTCCCGCATCAACTCCTCACATATGTATGCTTACACCCATACACTCTCATGAAAACGAAAGATCAAATCTTTGCCAACTATCTAACCAGGAATAGAGTCCTCTCCTGAAACACTCTCCCGTAGGACTAGGACTTCTAAATTTAATAGCCTATTCATTCTCACTTGATCAAGTATAGTAGAGGTATCAACTTCATAAGAAAGGAATGTTTGCCCCTTTCTTTCATGAACCTCCAAATGCATCTTAGAGAATAGAGACAAAAGCATCCACTAACTACCAACTTCCTAAAATACTTATGTTTGAGTCCCTCTAGTCACTGCATCAGCCACCGCGTTGCCTTTCCCAAGCATTTAAGCAAGCTCAAAGTCAATGTACTTAAGGTACTCAACCCACCATCGTTGTCTAAGAAATAGATCCCGCTGAGTGAAGATATACTTGAAATGTTTTGGTTGGTGAAAACCACAAAATTCACTCCCAACATTTAGGTTTTATAAGATCATAATGAATTTACAACCACAGCCAACTCGAGATCATGGGTCGGATAATTTATTTCATGTGGCCTAAATTGCTGTGACTCGTATGTAATTACTCTTTATCCCTACATAAGCGTTGCTCGCAGCCCGATACCTGATGAATCATAGTAAACAATATAGATATTTACCGACATTGTAAAATCTAGTATATGTGCTGATGTCAACCTGCCTTTCAGCTCATAAAAGGCTGACTCAGAAGAATCTGGGCAATAGTATATCACACGCTTCTTAGTCAGGAAGGTCAGCGGCACTGCTAAGGGTGAAAAGTCTTGTATGTAATGTCTATAGAACCATCCATCCATATAAAATGCTGCACCTAAAATACGATCTTTAGATGATCCAGGAAAATACTACTCTTACCTTCAGTTGGTCTACTGATACTTCTGTCTCTTAGATATCATGACCCAAGAAGTGAATGTGGTCCATCCAAAAGTGGAAATTTGAAGTCTTAGCATATAAATGATGCTCTATCAGTATATTCAAAAGGATCTAATGACGGGTAGAATGGTCATGTCGACTATGAGAGTACACCAAGATATTGTCCAATAAGACAACCACAAAAGAAACCAAGTATGGATGGAACACTCGGTTCATTAGTACCATGAAAACTGCAGTAATATTCATGAGGCCGAGTGATATTACCACATAGTAGTACCAAACATACCTGCTTCGAAATTCTATAAGAGGTATATCAGATGGTCTAACGTGAATCTTATGGTATCCATACCTCAAGTCAGTCTTCGGGAGCACTCGGGATCCTCGAAGATGATCAAAGTGATCATCAATCCTCATCAAGGGATATCAGTTCTTGACCAATAAGTGGTTAAACATCCGATAATACACAAAAATCCTTTGGGTACCATCCGCCATCTATGAAAATAGGATAGGCTAACCCCAAGAATATGTACTAGGTTAGAGGAAACAGTTTTCCTACAACTCCTCCAATTGTTTCATGAGCTCCTATAACTCTAGTGTCGTCATCCTATAAGTAAGAATGGACACAGGTGCCGCTCTTGGCACAATAACAATAGAAATGTCTACCTATCTCTATATAAGAAAACCTTAAAATTCATCTGGTAATACATCTATAAAATGATCCACCACTGGTGGAAGGTTCATCTGTGAAGTGCCCTAGTCATATAGATATAGACTAGAAATCTGGGCTATAACTCCTCCCAACCCATGATGCTCGGGTCCCACTATGCTCGCCTGAACATCCCATTAACCCTTCTAAAGAAACGATATACCCTCTGGTGATATGAAACTCACCCTACGACGATATCAGTCAACAATAGCAAGGATGGGATGTAACCACTCTATTATAAGAATAAAATCATAGTCCGTAATATCTAGTAAATATTTTCCCATAAGAACTGAATACTACTAACCTCAATAGGGAACTCCTTGAACTAACGTAAACATGATGTTGTAGTCCCCAACAGAGTTTCTTTCACCACTATATCAATTGATGAAAGGAAATAGATACCAAGGATCTCCACAATAGGAACAGATATAAATCTATGGGAAGCCCCTATATCAAAAAGTGAAGAAGCTAAAACCGAATAAACTATGATCATACCTCGAACTGTAGAGGGTCTGGGATTATTCTCTTATTGAGTTTGATGCACTAAAAATGTATTACGAGTACTATGGCCATGCAACCCTGTTGGACCACCCTGAGATAATCCACCCTACTTTCATTAAAAGCCATGTGACTGGAAACCATGTCTGTGACCTCCACCTCGACCTGAATAGCTGGAAGAACACCAGTTCCAAGACTGATAAGAAACTGGTGGTTCTTATTATGAATGTGGAGTCATAGAAGAACTCCTATCACTAGGTGATGGTGAGAGGAACTTACATATGTGCTAAAGATGACCCATTTTTCCACAATATCAGCACTCCAATGGGTCTCTCGGGCAAAGTGGCCTCATATGAACTATCTTCCTGCACTGGTATCACACCACCTATATACCAGAAGAAGTCTCTCATCTCCTCATATCTCCACGTGTAGACTCCCATTAGTAGTTCCTGTTGTCAGTTGGATCGATACCAACTCGAGATGCCGATCCTCCATAGCTCACAGCTTCATAATCCCTTTGATTGTGTTCCATGATCGGTGCCTGGTTGACTATAGATTTGATGTAAGTAAACCTGAATTTGTTCCCGAGAGATCAGATGTCTTACCTGAGACCATTCTCAATATTCCTTTCCATAAATAACTCACCACCTCCTTGAATAAGAATGAAGTGTTGTAGCTCTCTGAAGCAAGATGAACAATACACAATAGAAAGTGTATAATCTTACAGATTCATAAACCCTTAAGCTCGATTGGACCTCAATGTCTCCAGGTAGAAGTAATTATAAAAGGCATGTAGGAACTCATCATATGCCATAACCTGCTGGTGAACTTCCTATGAGATCACATCCCTCCATCTCTTGGTAATATCCTGAAGTATATAAGAAGAAAGCTTCACCCTCCAATCATTATGAGTATCTAGATGATCAATGATAGATAACATGGTTTCTAACCATGAATCTACATCCTGATGTCTTCCGTCCCTTGTGAAGGTGGGAGGATACTACTTCTGGAAAACTGGTGTCAACTCTTCCATAGAGGGGGAAAGATATTGTCATCCTTAGATGTTATTCATAAGCCTCACAAAGCCCTCTTTGAACTATGCATCGATAGCTATATATGGGATAAAGGCTGGTGAAAAACTGGAACAACTAGGGGATTAGCCGGTAGTCCCTAATCATCCATGTCCGGTGTCTGATCACTGCCCTACAACTGGAGGAAAACCAGATAATTTCCCGGTGGAATGACTCTGTATGTTCAAGCACACCCATTATATCAATGTTATCAAGTACAAAAATATATATATGTAAAAAGAGAACAAGAGAAAGAATGAATTCATTTTTTTCAAAACATGGGAACATAAAGTGTATAATGCCTACATGATGTGTTTCTTTATTCCTTCACATGGCCGTGTACTTTTTCCAACCTATGTCATATAACACCCCATACACACAACATGTTGTCCTAATAAATGATGTGTACGTGAATCTTGTTCAACTGTCTGAGTTCTTCTACACGGCTAAGCAACAGTATTTTCCTAGAACAAGACTACATGGAGTGTTAGTTCTAGACATGACAAGTATTTGATAAAATTAATTGACCTGTGTTGTTAGTCACACGGCTGATTACATGGCTCACTCAATACAGCATGTTCCATGTAGACATGTCATGTTCTTGAATGGATTCATCAACCCGTGTTATTAGTCACACGACCAGTTACACATCTCACTCTCCACGGCGTGTTCCAGATAGACATGGCCTTTACATGAAGGATTTCACTAACCCGTGTTGTTCATTACATGGTCAGATTCATGGGTTACACTACAAGTCATGTTCAAGCATTAAACGATGTGTATAACTTATGTTTTACCCATCCTTACCATTAGTCAAATGGATTGGCACATGGTCTACATAACATAGCGTGTAAAACCAGTACATGGCGTGTTCCTCCAAATATTTACTAACCCCATGCCTCTTCCCACACTCCTAGTGACACGGTTAATGACTAAATGGTGTGTACATATATTACACGTTGTGTATTCAAGAAAAATAGTTCTTTCCTGAACAGAAGGACACATGGAGTGTATTCATCATTACATGCTGTGTATTCTGGGTTTCTCTGCACAATAAGCCTCAAAAACTACTCCATGTCCCAAAAAAACTCTGAAATGAACATTAAAGTGACAAATTAATATCAGTAAGGGCACATAATCCCCATGAATAAAAGATTGGAATCTTATAAATTTCATATTCAAGCTTAATAGTTTAATTATACACTAAATTCGGATCCCTGAGGGCCCATAACACCTCAAGGTCCAAATTTGGTGTTCATTAAAACGAAGCCTTACAAAATTTAATACCCTATCCAAAATATGTATTTTATCAAGGAAGATATCAAAATATCATTCATATCTACCATGACATTTATCAAAAAAATATGAAATGACTAATGCACCCAAAATGGCATGGCAGGAATGCATGAAATGTGATTTCTAACAAGTGTCTATATGATTCCTGAGATGGAATACCCTCTTATTACCGGGTTGAAACATAAATAGAACCCCAATAATTAATAATAATAGAAAAAAACATGTGAATCACCAAAATGTGAATTCAAATAAACAATGAAATTGAAAATCCAAAAAAATGCAATTATGAGGGGAATTGGATTTTCCCTGTACACGGGTTAGCTAATCCTGGGCACAACTTATTACCTAGTACCTATTTCCTTACTATCCCTGGCTATATGCTCCAAAAGAGTCTGTCATAAAGAAAAGAATCCCTCTAACAACACTTTGCAATCTACCGGTTCAGAAATCCACCCAATGGTGCCCCGTACCCGGTTGGTCACATGGCCTCAAGTGCATTTCCCCGAATGATCGAGGCTGCCAACTAGCAACGAGGGACTTGGGTGTGATAGTGGGGAAACAATTCCATCATTGGAAGAGTAACACAATAGAAGTAAAATAGATAACAACATCAGAATCAGTAAAACATACAATAAAAAATAGCGGAAGTAATAAAAAACTAGAGCACACATATATAAATTATGTATGATACATGTGTCTAGAAAAGAAACAAAAAAAATCACAGTAATGGAATAAATAAGTAAAATAAAATACCAATGAAAATAAAGTAAACATATCCACAACATCACAAGCCTATTATTGGTGCCATGATCCCCTAGCCCATATCAATCAAGTAACTCAAGCAGAAGGTCACTTGCCCTTACATATACCTGTAGCAATATAATCTTATTAGGCAGATAAGCATGACCCAAATAAGGTGTGATACTAATCACATTAGGAAACCACCCAAATATCTGTGCCTAAAATTCTCTGAAGATATATGGGAACAAAGAAAAAAATGAATAAGTATACAAAAAAGTACTCATAGTAACAATCCAACCATTCAAATTTCATTAATTTTCACATATCAAGTAAGAAACTAATCAAAAGCATGTAACCCTATGGTATGTACTCATATCCTAACCCCTCTGGTTCAACCAAAACTAAAATAAGAGACCCATTGTGAAGTACTCATAGTATAACCCCACTTGTTCACCATTTACAAAGACACTCTGAGGAAGCAATAACCGTCAATTCCCCCTGTGGTATTGAATCTGTAAGTAGTTGGAACTATGAGGAAGTAATCAATGTCTAATTCCCCTTGTGGCCAGTATTGAGGAAACTACAGACATGCTGAAGTTTCATAAATTCCACCCCCAATAGTCTCTCAACATAACAAAAAAACAGACACTATGGAGAAGGGTTCAACGTCTGTTCACCCTCTGGTCAACTACACCTTGTTATGAAGGACCTGTGTAATTAAAACATGCAAAAGGATATAAAGGAAGACAATGTAAACAAAAAATAACTACTTGGATAAACAATAAATATCAAATCATAGCATTCCAGAAAATAATCACTCTATCATATCAATACAATGCAAGGAAAATAAGCAGCCTAAATGGTAAGCTAGATAAAATGGTCAAAACATGAAATCATGGTAAAACATCCATAAAATTTAAATTTTAACCCTATTCACAAACAATTAATATCTATCAAAATAAAATAGAAAAATAAGTTAATAAAATGGAAAAACCATAAACACACAATACCCCGAATGAGGGTATTATGTATTTTGGCACACAAAATTAAATGACTATCTACCAAAAATCACAAAACACTTAAATCGGCATCCTGAGATAGATATACAAGAACCTCAGGCCTTGAATCATTAAATAACGTCATAGATCTACAAAAACATTAAAATTGTTCAACCAATGATATCGCATGAAAGAGTAGAATTCCGGAAACGAGGTTCTATAAGAAGGAATAAATCACCGTTTCGATTCCAACACTACCGACATAGATTGGATCAGAGAAAAAAATGGAAACTCATGGGCTCAGGAAATATCGAGTGATCTCATTCACTCTCGGAAGATATAGGTCGAGAAGAAGTTGGTTCTGTCCATCAGTCGTGTCCCTGGTCCGTTTAATAAAAAAAGTGAAAGTACACAATGTGTTATTTAAAAGTTCATGGCATGTACATTCCTTTTCTGAACATCACGTTAGGTGGTCTTCAGGTCACCACACATGCCCATGTACTCATTCATTACATGGCCAATACATGATAATATACTAAAACCGATTATACGGTGTGTACTTTTTGTATAAAGGGTATACTTCTGAAATTTCCAGAAACCCTTATTTTTTCTCAAAAACAACTATAAAAGAAAGAAATACCTGAATAGAAGATCTGAGTTATTATAAAAATATATCACAACAACTGAATAAATATATAGGATTTATAATCTTTTAATCAAAATCTATCCCGTGAAAGTGAAAAATATTTCATAAACATATAACTCATGTAAAAGAAAAGGGTACCATAAAGACCATTACATTATGAATATCCTATTCCTAGATGTAATATGAATGGAAACATCATATCATTTCTTATATGGGAATGATTATGATCAATGGATGTCATCATAGATGGAAAATAATTTTAAATTATCATTCAAAAACATTTCATTGGGAAAATATATTTCATCTTTGAAAATTTATAAATAATAAATAAAAAATAAAAAATAATTTTCCATGGAAATACAATAAAAACATATAATGATTACCAGAAATAATTTTTAAAATCTATTTTCCTTGATTTGTTATAAAATAAGCATCAAAAAATTTTAAAATCTTATTTCTTTGAAAGCGCCTTGTAATAATATAAAGAATGACTGATATTATTTTAGAAAAAACATTACATGAAGACAAATAAAGGAAGACTGAAAAAGTTTTGAAAACAATTTCATTGAAAATACTATGAATACATATAAATATTTATTTAAAATAGTTTGAAAAAAAGATTCCTTTAAAAAATATAAAAAATTCTTCAAATAATTTAAAAAATAGTTTAGAATGAAAAAATTATGGAAATTTGTGATGAAGTCATGAAAATGATTATAAATTTATTTTATTAAATATTAATTTTAAATAAATTTATTAAAATTTAACATTTTAAATTTGAAGGGAAGAATCATGGAAATAACGACGGTCAAATCTATACATGTTGTAAATGTAAAAAGGAACATCCTTTTTGTATGATCAAATGTTTAGAAAAATTTATCATTAAAAATTTTACTAAAATATTCCTTTTACATCATTGTTAATAGAAAAAACGAATAATTTTTTTAATTATAATCATAGATTAGTATAAAATACTTGGAATCCCATTTTAGAGAACATATTTTTTTCACCGAAGAGTGGGTAATAGTGATCTTTCTTAAGAACACATGCATAAACATATTATATATAAAATAATAGAAATATGGTACCAATATTTAATTATATCATGAATAATAATTGGGGAAATAAATTCATCACCTTCTTGATAGATGGGATTTATGATTTCATCATATTATGTATATAGATAATCAATCTAGGATAGTGATGATCATGTATCAACAAACTCTTATGATTGGGTAACATGAGATGATACTATCCTTGTTAGAAAAGTAAATTACATGAATTAAAATATTATAGAAATAATTAGTTTCATTAAGTAAAATTTAATATGGTATTATATACACCTTGAGAGAGCATCTTGGTTCCTAAAAACATGAGACTCAATGAAGGAAATTTGAGAGAATACCATATTACTGATTTTGAAATTTCTGAAAAATAAACCCCCTGAAAGAAATAAATTTTTTTTGATATTTTAATACCCATAAATTTTAACATATGATAAAAATAATTAAATCCTACGCACAACATACACCACATATAAGGAAAGAGTGGTGAATATAGCATGTATCTCACTCACACAAAAATTGAGATTAAATCCCCTCGCCTTGTGTCTCGACTCTCGTCGTAATCATTCAATACAACTATATAATAAATATAAACTTATTATATATATTTTAAAAAATAATATTCTTATATATAATACCATATATGGATTTATTATGATCATATAATACCTACTTGTTAAACATCATACGTTATGTTTTCACTTCAAGTAATATTTTGAGTTATTCTTCTCCTCTGTCCTAATTTGTTATATATTTTGTGTTTATTGCTTATATCATGTTTTAAGTAATGTTAAAAATGATCTGAAAATAATTTATATATATGTTATATGAATTATAAAAATATATAGAATATATACGTATGAAATGGAATACACTGTTCATGGAGAGAGTATGCCATACTTATGCACGAACGCTAGTTCATTTAAATTGTCTTGTCGTGTTAATTAAAGTAAAAGTGATATAAGTTTACAAATTTGTATAAACATATTTATTAAATTTGATTTATTATTTATTATATATAATATATATTAACTTAATATATAATTAATACATTCCATGTATTATGTCAATGAATCTAATCACTTTGAGGGTGTAGTATTCCACACTTCCCTAAAAAATTATCTTTTTAACACCAAATAGAATGTTAAAAAAATATGTCTCATAAGAGGAATAAAAAAGAAAAAAAATATTATATATTATATGTATATATATATACATAGTTTTCATAATAATGTCCACAATGAGACGTGGTATGGGAAATTGAACAATCATCATTTTGTGAGGCAGTAGTTCACGGTAAAAATAAACAATATGTTTGTTTTCCATTATATGGAGGTGAGTGAAAGTGTAAGATGAAACTATAAAATAAAAACATCTAAGTTAATTTTGAATTATATTTTCTAAATAGTCATGTAAAATTAATGTGTATGGGTGGATGACGAAAATAATAGAAATTACATCAAAGAATATGTTACCTCTAAATCGAGTAACTCCATTTGGTTTCTGCCAAAAGACTTCCATGAATCAATTTATACCCAAATTAATGTTTCTTAGAGGAATGTATTTTTTCTTGGAATTTTATTAAGAAGATATTTTCCTATCCTAAATGGTTTGAGAGGTGTGTGGATATGGGATATGTGGTGTCCATTTGTTTGGAAGGAAAATCTCTAACATTGAATTTTAGAAAACACATTAGGTGTACAAACATTGTTACCTAAATATAGTAATAGTAAACCAACATAAATAAATAATGAAAGTTTAATGGATGAAATATTTTAATAAAATGGGTTTCTGACATTTTTAGAGGCCATTTGAGATCACAATATTAAGGTTTAGTCCATAATTAAACATAATTTGATTTTAATATATATGATTTTTTCACATTTAAAAGAAATTGATCAAAAAAAACATGATATAATATGTCTCAAAATATTATAATTATCATAATGGTACATTCCAGACCTTGGAAATTCAATTCATAGAAGAGGAAAAAATAAAATTACTACTAATCCCGCAGATGGGACGAAATTATTGGTGTTTAAATAGATTGATGTTCAAAAAATTATTAGGATTTTATATTCAATTTCAAAGTGAAATTTACAATAATGAATTAATTTATATTAATAAATTTGTTATTAATCTAATGTGTCCATACAAATAATTTATAATATAATCCAACATTAATTATTATATATATGAATTGATAGTTTTTAAATAAAGAGTAGTAATGTTTTACAATTCATCAACAATTAACATCTCGCAAAAGAATAAAAAAATAAACCTACTAATTTAGACCTGATACAATCTAAAATATTTTTTATTTTAACAAATAATATTACTAATTTTTTCAAAAACTGATTTTTTATTAAATTTTGTTCATTCAATAAAGTAATATTTTTGTGCATAAAAGGACATTACCAAAAAATTGTACATTTCTTTACTCATATTTTTATCTATATATAAAATACAAAAATTGTATTTGAAAATTAGTTATTACTCATTATATAACTATGTTTAATATGAAGAATAAAAATATCTCATTTTAATAATTATAATCATAAAGTGATGTTTTGTAGAAACATGTGGTGTGCATTTAATATTTTCTATGTTAGTGATTGGGGTTGCACAAGATAAGAAGTTATTTTATTAGAAAAATACATTTTAGGTCAATGTGAATGGGAATATAGTATGGTAGAATTAAAATATATATATATATATATCTATTTAAAGTTTCACATGAAACAAAAAAAATTCGAAATGATAAATTAATTAAAAAACAGTAATTCAAAAAACCTAAGGGTGTAAGAAAGTTGATACATTCGGTTTGTGGTGTAATCCTATTAGAATTTTTCATATTTGACCACCCTAATGAGTAATGTGAATTGGTTTACCTAGAATAAATAGTTTCAGGGTGCCTTTCAAGATTCATGTATGATGATGATGTGTTCCCATATCGTTATCCAATGATAAGAGTATATTAAGTATGTAGTGAAATGTGATGCCTCTATATTTGGGATTGGTTACATTTTGATTCGTCGTAATGGATTGATCATTTATGGGTTGAGTTATTTTTGACCGTAGTAGTAGATCTAACTAACTCTTTACTTATGGTTTTTTGTGGTATACATTACTCTATGGGTGGGGATGCACGATCTTATGGGAGATCTCATTGTTGATTATTGAGACCATATAACTCTCATGTTTAAATTCCCAAAATATGTCTGAATAAGAGAAAAATGATCTTTTTCGGTTCTGGTAGGAATATAACATTGAAATTGTCTATAATCTTGGTAAAAAAATGTGGATGTAGATTCTGTATGATGGAAGTTTCATTCTTGTCATGTGGATGAGGTATATGAGCATATTGATTCATTTTAAATGACCCTATTAAAGGATAGGGGATCAATTTATCTTCATTTGAACGTGTTAACTACTCCTCTAATAAATAGTTAGTGTTTTGTTCAGTTATGATACAAATAATTGAGGTCATACATGACCATATTTCCATAGAAGATTCACTAGATTGATTCATTAATGGATGGAATCACATAATCATTTTCCATTGATAGATGGTGATTCTGGTCATGATGTGATTAGGGGTGATGATGGAGTTTCACTATCTTCTTTTAATTGTAAATTATCACAATGTGTTGATGTATATGTGCATTCAGAGGAAGCCTTTGTGGCATCGAATGATGTAAAGTATCGATGAATTCATCTCACGATGTCTCAAATGTTAGTAGGTGAATGTTGTGTACTAGGTATGGTATCTTTCATGCAGTATTATATGATCCTATTGTGAAACGATCCAACAAATACATAGACATTATGATAGGGATTTTTCAGATATCAGATGCATATGATTTCATAGTGATGATTTCTGATCATCTTACCTTGCAAGTGGATGTCCCATCTATCTAGAAGAAGAGTTCATTGGATAGTTTAGTGATGTTGTATGTGTTATACATTGTAGGATATCCAGGGCTTACCTTGATGATTATCTTCTAATGTGATGTGTAGTTGAATCATATTACTGGGGAAGCCTATACGATAAATTAGGGACATTTTTTAGGAAGATTACTACATTTAATGTCGAGATGTATGGGTACACAAGGAGCACTATCTAGGTTGGGGATGATATTTTTTGGGATTTTGTTTTAGAAATCATCTTGTTTTAAGATTGTAACAAAACATAGTGTGGTTATATTACAATAATATTTATCATACTACTCTGATAATTTCGACTATCAAGTACATATATGGGAAACCCTACATGTCACCATTATGTAGGAAAAAGGTTCCTAAGACAGCCCTAATTGGGATATAGATGATTTAAATGATGAAAAATAAGGTCTTGGTGATCTATAAGTTGATGATGACATCCCAGAACAAATATAATTTTTTATATATCGATTTTTTAGGCAACTATAGTTCTAGCACGAAGGCCAATGTTTTTTGAGAGTCACTATAAAACATGGTTTACCGATATTTTCTAAGGGGGAAGCTATCATCGAGGATTATTAAGCAATTAAATATACTATAGAGGGTTGGAATGGTTTTATAGGATATATCCTTTCCCCTATTGTTTGAGAAGGTTCATGACATGTTCCATTTTTTGATGTTTAGGTGATATGTGCATGATACAATGCATGATATTAATATGGTATAATTGAACATCAAGTATGGATCACCATTTTTTGGATACCATATTGTGATATATTATCAACATGAAAGGATTTTGATTGGACATACAATTCATTTTCTTGGTGTTTTATAGTCGTATTGGAGAATTCAAGATAGATCCTTGGGGAAGGAGAGTCATATGAGGGCCCATTATCACCACCTTTTTATTTAGTTTCTTTTTTAGGGATGAATTGAAAATAATTGAGGAATAATTTATAGAAATTTTTTATTCCATTTATTCAATTAGATATATTAATAAATATTTTCAAATAGATGTGGAAAAATTGTGTGAGATTCCAAGCTCTAGTGAGCTTTAATTTACTAATCCAATAATATATAATCTATTTATATTTTGCACAGATATTTTCCCATAAATAATATAATATATTATGAGTAGAGGCTGAGATCAAAAATTATGATACCACAGTTGAATCCATAGTGGAGGGTTTGTCCTTATAAAGAACAATAGTTGGTTAGTGTCAATCGTCATGTTGACAAAATCATTGAAGGTTGAAATTAATTAAATTAAATTATAAAACATCTTATATTTAATATTAAATGAATAAATATAATACATAAATAATTACATTCAATGTAAATTTTTAATGGCTTAACCACATAACCCATTATAGATATGAGAGAATGAGGAGATAGTTATTCATTACAGGATCATCATTGATTGATGAACAACGACCAGATCGAGGAGGAGAGAGAGACAATGATAAAAAATGAATTTTTTAAACACTAGAGAATGAGGTTATCTCCAATGATTGATCCATAATTGAGGTAAAGACCATTATTTATGGTTTTCAACATTTTTTAAATGATTTATAATGGTCTTATCGACAATTATTCATTGTTCAATGATCAATTTATTGTCCACATTATCTCGGATTCCAATTATTTAGTTAATTTAATAAATAAAACCTATTGAAATGGACATCACCCTTATTACTTCCAAATTTTAAATAATTTAACATGAATTCTTCAAAAATAATTTAATATATATTTTTATGTATTTTATTCCCATCCATTATTTTTTTGACTATACACCTATGGGGACTTGGTTTGACCTTACTAGGTGATTCAAGTGAGATGGAACAACCAAATTCATGGAATATTTTTATCTGAAAAATGAATTGGAGATTTCAGTATGGATCATGATGGTTTATGGATTGTAAGAAATTCTATTTGGATATAAGATCTATAGACACAATAGGACGATGTGTTAGAAACTAGTGGGTATAGCTTTGTTTTTCAGACTATGATGGAATTACCTATTTCAAAATATTCAACACTAAAGGGTTGGAATTGATTTCCAAAGGTGAGTATACATATTTTTGGGTTATCAATAGGCACATGTCATGATGAAATTGGTGGATCTAGGATCCATGTAAAATCCCATTCCCTCTATGAAAACTGAATCTATAGTATATGTATTTCATAAGAATGCATGTCATGGTCTTCTGATTCGGTGGAGGAATGTTTTTTCTGCCGAGTAAAGGATCACATGATGTGTGGAGAGATCCACATGCCATGATACCATTCTTATATAGCCATGTCTTGTTCCAACTAAAACATTACTCCGAAACCAATTTTGTTTAACACACTTTATAATCTCGGAGTATATAGGCATGAATGGGTATATCTAGTAGTTTTATAGTACGTACATAGCCAAGAACACATGGGTTAGACCTATGTGGTTGACATATTCTATGTGAGAAATGTAAATGCTACATATGGTTACATGGCTGCTGATCTATTTATTGTGGAGATGAGAATTTGCGATGAGGTAGGTGGTTATACCATTAGGATCCCCATACACATCATTTTCTTCACTCAAAATCATTTTCCTGTGATATCTCTATCGTTTGGAATCTTATTTTTTTCCCATGAGTAGATTATCATGAGTGTCTTTTTACATATAATGTGATGGTAACCATTATAATAGTTTTTTAGATATGATGTGATATTTTTTTTGTATAAAACTTCATACACAAATGTTTTATAGATGTAGTGATTTGGTGAGATCATTAGATATTTCTAATGGATGTGGTAATCCCTTGTCACACTCTGGTGTAGGACCTTCATGATCATTTCTCAAATAGGTACGGTAGTCCCCTATTACACTAGGGTGTGGGTCCTGTATTCATTGACAAGGTACTAACATTCCTACCTATGTGTGAGCCCTCCATTATATTATCACACTTTAAGGTGACACTACCTTGTCGTACTAGGGAACATGTCCTCTAGCAATGGGGTTAATACTTCCCTACCTTACAAGTGCATGGTATCAAAATATTATCAAATTATATTAGGTTTGTAATACCATTAAAACTATCTATCATGGAACACCTATCTTTATATTCGAACACCCACTACAAAGACCTCTAGTGTGGGCCCCTCAACTCTATGGTTGGTGAGGTTGTGTGAGATTAAATGTTTAGTGACATAGATCCCACATATAATATTTATATTAGTTACGTAGTATAATCCCCTACCCATGGTTTATTATATTGTTTTGAATAATTCTTGGAATCAATGTTGTACCATTACAGACATGACTTCTTTGATCTTTGTATAAATGTTGATTTGTGATTCCTCCTCTTTACTTCTTTAAATACACATGGGAGATTCTAGGAATCGATGAAAGACCCTTGGAGTAGTAAGCAGAATCATCATCATATGATAGGCTATGAGAATTAAATCCCCTTTATTCCTCATATGGTCTTCTTATATAGGAATATATATATATATACATAACATTTCATTGCTATTCATTTTCCTCTTCCTTTGGGTTAAATAACTAGTACTATCATGTTTTAAATTTCCGTTTCATAATTATTTCAGGCATCCTACAAGGTATATATATACTCATCCCCCATGGGATTACCAAACACACATCATGTTTCATAAAGATTATGGATTTTTTACGAATGTTTACAAGGGACATATAGTTATATGAGTTTATTGATCATGTGTGCTTTTTGGGCTTGGATACTGTGTGTTTGGAAATATCAACTTTCATCCATCATAGATGAAGCCATGTTATGGCATAATTTTGGTTGGGGATTAATGTTTTTCCTTTACATATCATATTATGTTTTCACACCCTTTTTTATTCCCTAATGTTTCTTACATTATATAGTTATTATTCAATATGTTATTGTATTTTATTATTATTACTCTAAAGTTCTTTAGGATTATGATTGGGTGAATGTGTACAATTAAATTAGGAAAAGGACCCCTACTTTTAATTATTCCTTCCTAGAACATTTTAGTATGAACCTATATGGAAACAATAACCATACCCATACATTAATACATCAGTGATATAAAATGTTATAAAATGAAAATAATAAATTTATTCATAAGAGACAACTTATTTGGCCGTCTATTACAAATATGGTTTTGTTTAATGAAGACCATACATATATCATATAATTTTCAAAAGGGGAATAAATTATAATATCATTAAATGATAAATATGAGGACCCAATACATTCATATAGGTCAAATACATTTAATGTACAATAAACCATCCATGTATATTTATAGGAGTTCAATCATGAATCCACAAAAAACAATCCATGTATGATCATTGATGCTTAATCATTCATAGTAGCACATCCCCATAAAAATCTGTTGGGAACAATAAATAACATTGAAAAAATCATATATAATATTACATGGCCTCGTATATGAAAATTTATATATCCAATGATCTATTGGGATTCCATTTATAAGGTCATAACTCAATACGTACTTATTCGAGGGAGTCAACATCAAGAGGAACGAAATGAATCAACATGGTGAAAGGAACTAAAAAAGTTAATTTTGAACAAAATCACAACAATGATGTACATCCTCATTAGAGAAGACCATAACAATTTCTCTCATTATCAGCTTCACATCACACATAAATCTATTCTTAAAAAACATGACTATCCAACATTATAACATAATCCCATTTTTCATCTCACATCAAAAACCAATGCTAGAAAGGAGAATCACTACACAATCACCAAATACATTAACCAAAAAATTCATAGAATATCTCAATCCCAAAATAAATGTTATTGGAATGTGTAACTATCATTAAATCACTACCATTATCGACATTAAAAAGAGATAATTAATCATGTCCAAAATAAAAATGTAAATTGATTCATTGCTGGAACCCAAATATTGCATACCTTGGTTAGACTAGACTAAAAAGATAACAATCAACTAGTTTCAACCCCCAAAACCCATGTATATATCCCTATACACATTTTTGATATTTGGAATTCATTAAATGTTATCAACTAAAATGAATCATAATTTCCCTTTCAGTGACCTACTATCTAGATAAAAACCTTTCCCACCAATGATAATGTCAACATCAGAGAACTTATAGGGCCATACACATAAATGAAATGTATAAAATAATATTTTATATACATTAATTGAATCATCAAAACATCCAATACTTACAATGATTAAGCAAATCCATCACGAATTAAAACCTTAAATATTTCAAACATGATGAATCTCTAAAAATTGACCAAAAAATTAGAATATATGGTTATACATAAAATGAAATTGTAAAATGGGATGAGGAATTTTATTAATGAACATAAAAGAATAGATTCACTAAGAGTAAGTATTCAAAAAAAATGGTACATAAAATTCCCAATAAATGAGATAGAATATTGAAAATTCACCATTATGGTAGTCTCTTAATGACATAGTTTGTTTAGGGTTTTTGGAATGGGAGTGGGAAAGGGATTAGGATGTTTTATTTGGATATAAATGACATTCCGCATAAAAAACCACTAAAATTATTTTAATTCAATGAATATGTAGTTCACATACTGAATATCCTCTAACCCCTACAAGAAATAAAATATCATTACACATCATAAAAAACGCATCTCAACAAACACAATGTGGAATTAATAAAAACAATTACATAATGAAACCCCATTTCATTCCTTCAATCATTGATAGAGAATGGAGTCATCTGTTGGACTCTATCATTCTTGCATAACACACTCATAAACTACCTAGACACCTCTAACAATTAAAAATGGTATTTTTACAAATGTGTAGTACAAAATACTTAAACATAACCTGACTAAAAATGAAATAGAATTTATAAGTACGACCACTGTTGAAAATAGTTTCCCCACCTCCATTCATTAAATGATTTTATAGTTAGTAGTAATCCCTAGTATGTTGTGTGAAATACATAAATAAAACTCTTTAGTACCATTTGGATCTAATTTTTGGAAGGTAGAAACTAATTACTGTTTTGGTCTAGTATAGAAAATAGATTTAATAACGGGGAGAAAATATTAAAAGAATTGTTTATTGTATTAGGTGCACACAATATATGATATAGTGGGGTGAAATTTTTATGAAAATTAGTGGGGTATAATTCATTAAAATAACATCCATGAAACCAACTCTTCGGTATATTATGTCTATCATGTGATCTACGATTTCTTATATATTTCATGGATCCCATGAAAAATTTATCTGATCATTCTTAGTGGAAAATAGGAATCTATACTATTTCATTCTTGAAATATAATATCTCTAGAAAAGATATTTCAATCCAGGGTGTCAAGTCCTAGATCATTACATCATGAATTCCAATTGACACCCTATATTTATTAAATATATAATGAATGAAGATTATATGTATATATTCTCTATTATGTAGTTTTTTGATGTTTTTATACATTTTTCATTTGATCACATTGTAGTCGATTCATTTTCAAAACATTACCAAAGAATCCCACGTGTAGTCTAATTCTGATAAAAGCTGACCCATCGACCATGATAAACTTATCATCCTAAAATCAACAATACATTAAGAAGGAAAAATAATCTAGATATCCCCATGATATAAATGTCATAATAAAATTTTATCAACATGGAATATAAATATGATTCTTTTGTGAATTAGAATACTGAATAGGTGATACATTTATTATTTAAGTGGGAATGGGTGAACTATATTTAGTATTCCATTGGATGGTTCTGGGGAGGATATAAAAATTTTATGGAGTGGAACTTTTTAGTATTTTTTATTCATATATTATATTAGGTTTTATTATTATCTCTTAAATACATATAAATTTATCATATTAGGGATATTTTGAGTCACATGGGACACATTAAATAAAATCATAATCCAAATATTAAAAAATAATGTCACCTTCCTCAGTGTCCAAATCCCTTCTTTGGTGGTTTATCATAGGCTTATACATAAGGATGTAATTAAACCTTACTAAAACATGAATATTTTCCCATTACATTCATTTACATTTATCATTGTGGACCAAGGATGCTAGATTTGATGTATGGTTCCTTATAATAACTAAAACTAACTTAATATAGATAATTGATTTCATTTTAATAAAGAAATTTGAAATTATTTGCCATATTATATCCTCTATAATTATGGATTTTTACTGTATATAATGTTAGGGACTTTATATTCATGATGATTCTCATTCCCTGTTCAAAAGTATATCTTTTTATTATTAAAATAACAAATATATCTTTATGCTCTGCATTCTGTCACTTCCATTATCACTAGAGATCTTACTATATCTTTAGTTACTATTGATTCATTTATAAAAGTGATATGTTGATAACACATGCCTATATTATTGAAAAAATGGAGACTTATATTCTTGTACAAAAAAGTGACTAGGTTGAGGACCTAATTTCTTATTCAAGAATTGGGATTTTTGCTATTTAATTATAATAACATTGTATATGGTGATTCCTTAGGTTTGACCAATTCAATGTCTTTATTTATGATACAATATATATTTCCACATTAATAAAATATGTAAATTATTAGTTATATTTCATTATTACAGTCATAAAAGAAGAAAAAATTTAAAAGAATACAGAGTTGAAATGATTAGATATTTTTTATATGCTCACAATATATAAATCAAGGTAATACTAAACTACATCATGGTGATTCAATTTAGGTGATGGTTTTCTCATGTCTTTAAAATTTATTAATTCACATGGAATATGTTCGAATTGTTTTCAAAATTCTATTTCCATATTTTTATATGAATTTGGAGAGAAAAAAAAGAAATAAACATTAAAATTGGACTTTTTATGAATTTCATTGTTCAGTTTTCCCATCATAGATGTTATGAGTTATAATATTATATATAGAGGAATCAAGTTTGATCAGATAATGCTTAGTAACTTGAAATAACATAGCACCATATTTTGGAGAATTCATTTGGGAGGGTTTAATAATAAATTAAAATATAAGGAATATGATTAAAATCAATGGGTTGATCACAAATAAGATATACATAACAAAAAAAGGTATTTAAAAAAAATTTATACTTGAAGCATATAGATGATACTATTCCATATTTTTAGAAATATAACAATTTGTATGAGTGATTGATTATTGTCAATGGCAGTCTTTCAAATGCTAACACAAAGAAAAATGTGTTCGAAAAAGACTATTAAATGTTCTATGATTTATAATGGATTATGATACATATATTACATATTGAATTTTTTAAGGGGATTAGATAAATTGAATATCTATTAGACTTGAAAATTCTATTAATGTTAAGGTTTATTTTTTTATAAATGATGATTAAATCTGACATGATTTATGGAGATGACTATGAGATTTAATAAAAAAGGCATCTATTACATTCATTCACTCGTAGTCAGAAAATGTAAAATATAATCGTTATGCATTAGATATATTGAATAAATACATTAATAATTAATATTGGATCGATATCCACATAGTATACAATGTTAATTTTTAGGATGTTTTACGAGATATAATTTTTCATATTATATGATGATTAATAATTTTTTAATAATAAATTCATATTATACTCTATTTAATTTCATATATATTTGTGATATTATTGTTGGCTGAAGGTACATGTGATGTTTTTTATTATTATACGAAGATATAGTTGTATTGTATTTTTGGATTCAAAACTAAAATATTAGCGATTCATATTGAGATTGAATTTTTTTAAAATAAATATATAAATAGGGAAAATATATTCAGAAGGGAAGTTGAGAATATGAAATTAGAATAAAAGAAAGAAATAGTGTAAGATGTTATTAAACCAAAGATAAATATAGTGATGATATTTCTAATAGAGTTAATGAGATATGAACATGATGTTTAGAAAATAAGAAGATGTAATTTTAGAAAAATATTTTCTTATGATTTTTTGATAACATTATTCTTCGGCGAAACTAAAAAAGTAGAAGTTGAAGTATTATTCAATCATTTGAATATTAAGTGAATCAATATCTTCTATTTTTTATATATCTAATTATATGGACATAAAATACATGTAAAAACTCAATATCAATATGTTTTATGGAGACATATTAATTTGTACCCAAACTTTTATCAAATTATATTACAAGTTAAACTACTATAATAGATGTACAAAATCACCATTGGTATATGTGTAACATGACTTTATTTATAAAACACACCTCTTAGTAACTACATTGTGATTATAGTGGGTACTGTGATCTTAAATGAATCGATTTCAAACTGAGTATTTTCCTTTACACAATTATTAGTGGACCACTTAAATCATTATAATTCTTTTGTCGGTATGTGTTTTATAGATTATAGGTAAAAAAATTATATATTCAAAAAAACTACTGAAGCATTTTTCAATAGGTATATGAAAATAAATAATATCGTTTATTCCCTAGCCCACTCAGTGATCTCTTACAGAACAATTAGGTTATTATATAAGTGGTGTGAGAGACTAATTAAATTTAAATTTAAATTTATTTTTTGGAATATAGGAATTAATGTCTATCTATTTTAATATATATTATTTTATTTAAATATTCATTGATTGATATTTTAAAATATATGATAAACATGGGGTTCTCAAATATGATGGGAAATGTTAACAATTTGGGAAATAAGAAATATTTCCATACCAATTATCTATCAGTAATTATGGATTGAAATCTAAAATTAATGATTTTCATATATTGTATGAAATCCCTAACCCAGTAACTGATGGAAAATTGAAAATGGATATTTATGACCATACAAAAAATGATATTTTTTATTCTCCTTTAGAGAGTGAATTTCCTAATGCCCTGGAGGAAAAATTGAAATATGTATTTGTAAAACCATCAATGTTTTTTATGATGGTAAAACCCAAGATATGATCTAAAACAATGTGATTTGGATAATATTGTATTCAGATATCTAGATGCATTAGGACAATAATATTGATAGATTCATCAAAGTAGTAAATTAATTTTTATGAATGGGAAGAGGCTATAATATGATGATATAATACAATATAGTTATTGTACAGATGATGTCAATGCTACCTAACAATGTCAATGAAAATGTATCATCATTGTAGGATAATGATTGAAAACGATTAACTCATTAGACCATATAAAATTATAATAGCTAATTTTATTGACAATAGTGGCAATTGATAAAAATGATATTTCCTTTATATCCACAAACTCATATAAGTGAATAAAGAAGGCCCATTTTGAAGAATAATCATGATTTTCATATTCTAGTGAATTTGCGAATGGTATATATGGTGAAATGTGGTCACTTATATCTAGAAAAAGGTTATTGAATGTAAAGTATAATTTTAATATCCATATAATTATTTTACATGTATTTATTGATAATTTCATAATAAATTCTAATGATATAAAACTATACAATATAGTGATGATGATTAGCTTAGGTCATGAATATTATCAATGATGAAATATAATATTAAAAAATTTACATACTTGTACATGTATATTAATAAAGGAAAATTTGAAATTAAAAGAACCGTGTCTAATGAAAATTATTTTAGTGAAAATGAGGATATTTTTTGTCCACTCAAAGATACAAATAAGGAAAAATTATTTTTGTAAATGTTAAAGAAATAAATTTTACATGTGAATAATAGTATTTTGGATGTGAAGTATAAGAGACTGAGATGGAGTTCTAGTTGAAGAAATAGTTAAATGAATACCTCTAAATGTTATCTATAATAAAAAACATATAAATTGTTTTAGGATATATAATTAACAAATCAATAAAAAGGAATATAACTTTAATGAATAAAATTAAAATTGATTTAGGATTTTTAATAATTATCGAACATTCCTATTAATTAGAAGACTCCAAACATGGAAATTAAAAAATAGAAAAAGAGAGTGAAAATTATATTTAGGTTACTCAATCATATCATACATAAATTTTATATCATTTATGTTGTATATTAAATATATAAAATAATATTAAAAAACCCTTAACTATAAATGTTTACTTCTTCTTGATAAAAATAATTTAATTATACCATGTCAGTAATGATCTTAAATTTGTCCCATTATTTTATTCCCTCACAATATAATTCAATGATATGCCCAAAAAAATATTATTTCTCACATCCTAGTGAATGGAAACATAAGAAATAGTTGTATAATTCAATCATTAAGCCTAAAATTAATAAATATCAATTAATGGTAATACATGTGATTAATTATAAAATGAAGGCATTACAATAATTTCATATAAAAGTCATACTAAAAAATAAATTATAATTAATCATTAATTTTGGGACAGGGCATCTCCTCAACAAATTACAATAATACTAAGAGTAAAATGTCATAAATAATAAGTCATGAACCATGGTAAAATATAATTTTACACCCACAATGTTAATATATAAGTTATAGATTAATTTACATAAATTAATTTTCATCCATTTAATTTCATGAATTCCTCATGATAGTGTTTAACATTATAAGAAATTTTATTTTTTCAATTCATGGTTAAATTACGACTGTTAATCTCCTATTGACAGTTCAATGTTCCAACGTTTTTCTAATGTGTATAGCATCACCAGGTCAAATTCTCGATGACAATAATTTTTAATAATTGATAATTTTTATTTAGTTGTATTTGTATTAGGGGGTTTATTTTAGGATATTATATTAGGTGATAAATTATTGGTGTTTGAAATAACAATTTTATATATATTGGACTGAGTTAATTTTTAGGGAGTTAATCTTGTGATATCCTTGATCATTGCTTTATGTTGCATTTAAATTAACACCAACATCACAAGACAAATTTGATTGGAATTCAAAAGTGTTAAGGCTTTAGTCCAAGCCAAAAATTTCCTTATAGTTCTAATATTAATCATATATTGCTTACGGTAATAGAATTATGGTTCCAATAATCCACGTAAACCACTCGTTAAACAAAACAAGTCATTAATTCATGACATGTTATGTCCCATTTAGACAATATTAATTAAAAAAATGTTCAGCGAGAAAATGTTCTAAATCACATAACACACCTGATTTATAACACATCCCAATAAGAGATTTACTCATCCATTTGGGTGGTCAATAATCTATTTATAATTTTATGATGATGAATTTATAAGGAAAAAAATAAAGGGATAAGAAAAGAGTTGTGAATCGAACACACACACACAAAAGGTTAAGGGAATTAAATACAAACATTATATTGAATGAGAAGGAAAAATAAGGGAAGGTTAGTCAACTATATTTAAACTATTTTAAGACCACTAATATCATTTAACTTAATTTTGATAATAATAGAATATTATGATAATGATACATGCATTAAAATTGGATTACAATAACAAATACTTACAAGATTAAACCAATGAAAAACACAAAATTAAACGAATCAAAAAGATGAGAGGAAAAGACTCTCAAGTGAAAACATGATTATGGAAGGTCTTCCCAAGATTTACTAAAGTCTTTAGTTGTGGAAATATATTCTTCTTTCTTCTGAAATTCCAACATCATGAAAAGAGAAGATGGGGTTGTATTTATATCCCAAGGAGGTGGACTATTTGCATTCCAAATCATCCTCTACATTTTCATCACCAATTTATCGATATAGACTGCCGAATATCAGGATATCATATTCATCAAAGTTGTCAGTAATAATTTTGGATGATTAATATCAAAATTTATAGTCCTTTAGACTTATAGAGACAATTTTATTGGAGTTCTAATAAACAATATTAAGGTGTCCATTTCTATCCATTCTTTTTTCGATGGCAAAAATATGAATTGATTTTTGAATAGGATGTTGATTTCAAATAAAAATTATTTATTCAACAAAATCATCCACCCATATCTCATATTTTACACTAAAAATATCAGTTTGATTTGATGAACATATCATGAAAAATTTTATCAAATGTGTCTGAATATTAATTATCATCCAGAATTGTGGACTATGATTAAAGTCATAAAATGGGTCCATTTTCTTTGGTGTTGGGATTTTAAATTTCTATAAATGATTAATTGAATTATCCCACTACCATTGGTGGAGATTTAATTTATTTTGACTTCTAGAGTGATCCCTGTAATTCAATATTCATGGATGGTCCAGTTTCTTCACAGATTATTTGGTGATTTTTGTGTGGACCATATAACCCTCCAAATAAAATCAGTGGTTTAAGATCCTTTATAATGAAATGATTTTAATTCAATGTGGAATCCTAAAATACAAAAACATTCAATTTTGAATATAATGGTTGTAGTTATTATTAGATCATTAAACAAACATGAATCTGGATGAATTCAAATTGTGCTCTAAAATCAAATTTAATAATTAATCATTTATATTTCACAAAAATTAGAAACATTTCATATAAATTCATTAAAGGTGGTATAAAATAGGTTATGAAAATATTAATAACATCATCTCCGCACACATTGTCCTTTGAATGTCTTCATTTTCGACAAATATAAAAACATAAAAAAATTATTTTTAGTCACCAACATATATTAAAATTTTGTTTTCCCCACTCAGGGGAGGTTTAGACTATTTCATACATACATATTGAATTACACCTATATTTTTTATAGAAAAAATGTGGCAACAAAATTTCATTACGCTCAAATATAATAATAATAAATGTGGGCACTCGAAACTTACTCCTATAAAAATGATAAAATTAATTTATGGAGGAACACTCATTCACCAACAAACAGTCAAAAATCATAGAGTTTTTAAGAGATCGCATCTTCCAATACATTTACTAATGTTCTCAAAAATGATGTGGCCTTTTTAGGGGTTTTTCTATGGCTATGCAATGATAGGATGTTGATAAAAATAAGATAGGAAAAAAGGGGGTAAAACACCAAAATAGAAAACTAAATGGTCATTTTTCTTAAATTAGTAATTAAAGGAAATGGGAAAACAAATTTAAAATAGAATAAAAATGTGAAATAATACTCAAAATAGTAATGACATTTGAAGTGGATGAGAATATGAAATATTTACAAACCACAAAACTTCTCCAAATAATATAAGTGTTCATTTTTTTATATTTATTAATGTTTTTTTGAATGTTGAGCATGAAATATATCTTACACTCCTATCAAATCTCATGTTATATGTCCTCAAGACAATGATATTAATAGTTATTGAAATATCAACGTTTTAGGAAGAGTAATTTTTGATCCATCGATGACACAACCCATTCTTAATTTTTTTATAGTATTATTTTCTGTAATTTTTTTAACACTTTTCAATATCATTTGTAAACGATAAACATCTATACATTCCCAAAACCCACTGAAGGACAAACTATACACCACACATAAATTGATTCCTACCCTCAAGCATATGATAACATGGTGAAAATCATTAAAAGGCTACCCAACATGAAATGAATTCCACAAATAGTAAAACTCCAAAAAATTATGCAATGAAATTCCCTGTTGATATTGTGCAGGATATGGTATAGGGCTTGCAATGTGGCTAAAAATGAAATGGTTTTCAGAGGATCGATGGGGCCTTTAAAAAGATGTATTAATATCTGGTTAATAAAATGCTATTTGGCTATTATAATTCTCATGGGGTTTAGAAAAT